>CM046446.1:50826172-52064854 GCA_025506515.1 Flaveria trinervia
TTATGCTTTGAAACACTTGTAATAGAACATAGAGAAGCAATATACTACATTCTTGAAAACCATACTCTCTTGTTCTGTCTCTTACTTTACTTGTGCTCTTTGTATCACTTTGGTTAACCAGTTCACTGTTTGATTAAGTTTAGTTAATTCCTCTCTTTGTGTCATTGTGTTGTAAGTGTGTTAAAGCCCTAAACGATCTGCAGAACTCAGGCCCATAGTACTGAGTAAGTTTAATATGATTCCATTTTTCAGCTCCATAGTTGTTATCTCTCGTATGCAAACTCATCAGGATGAGTGCCTTCAAGCAATAAACGGAGCTCATTTCATCTTATTTCTCAAGCTTCTTGTAGATTAACCCCTTCCTTACCATTTGTTTTCTAGTAAGGTTTGGAGTCATCTTAGACTTGTATGCTCTCTTGAAGTCATGAAGGATTTCCCAGGGTGACACTACAATGGCCAGCATTATCACAGCATCTATAATCTTCTTACTTGGCCATTATATCTGCTTGGAATCTTCATTTTGTGAACTTTGTCACTTACTCTAGGGTCAGGCCAAATCCTCACTCTCTCTTTCTCATATGGGAATGTAAATCTGAGAGCATACAACTCTGAGCATGTTTTTTCATAGCTTGTATGGATGAAGACTTGGGAAACTCTTTATCAATATCCTTAACAGTTGCTCATCATGTGTTTGTGCTGATCTTCTTCTTCATGTTTGACTTTTACCATTTGCCTTTGAAAGTCAGGTGTGATTGTTGGGTTGACTCCTAGGCTCATGCATTTTTATTTTGAGAAAAGCAAAGAGTGGCAGACTATCATCCTCATGATCTTCTTCTTCTTCTATCCTCAACACCCTTCTCTTCCTCCTAGGTGCATCATTGGTAATGGGTTGAGTAGGTGATGTGTGTAAGGGAGTTGGTTTTGAGGGTTTGTGATGGGCTTGTTTTGGTTTGGGTGATGTGCAGGCTGCTCTAGCATCTTGCATGTGAGGAAGCTTTGGATAATTTTGCCATATCGGTCCTTTTCCCAGCACCAGCTTCATCAAGAGTCTATGATCAATCATTTATTAAATACATCAGAAGAACAGATTCTGGTGGTTATCTCCAAAATACTGCCTCTGACTAGGACTTTACTTCAATGATTGACCTTCCCACATGTTTTGATATAAATCTTGCCATAGTTTCCAGACTTTCTCTTTCTTTCTCACTCCAACTTGGCCTTTTGTACAATTTCTGAATCTCTAACCTTTTGATCTCAGAGTCAAGTTTGGCAGTGTCAAATCCTTGTGTGAAGAGTTGATCAATAACCTTATCCATAGATCTGCTATGTGCTCATTAGCTCTTTGATCAATTCTTCTAACTTTTCTTAGTCTTTTTAGATCCTTCAGTCTTTTTAGAGCTTTTCTTCCTCTATAGGTGATCATTTCCTTTTCTTTCCTCTCTTTTCTGCTTCTCTTCAGCTCTTTTTCTTTTGTCTACTTTCACTGACTTAGACTCCCTCTTTTTGGGTGCATTGGGTCAGGGGTGTGAATGTTAGAAAGTCTCTTAGAAACAGCAGCATCAACTAAAGATTGAAGATTTGAGGAAAGCCTCTATCAATGGCTTGATATACAGTGTTTGTGATATGGAAGTGATGACAGGTAAGGATGTTTGAAAGGCAGCAACCATTTGCTCAGAGGAGTTCTGTCCCTGAGAAATGGCCTGAAGAAGAGGCTGGTGGCAAATTGTTGGGAGTGGGTAATGTTTGGGATAGTTTCAGGAGCAAACTGCAATTTGTGGGTGAATGTGGGCAGATGGACTTGATTCTTGTGACATTTTGGCAAACAGTTCCTGTAGTCTGCATACCTCAGTCTCAAGAATAGTATTGTGGCTAGAACATCAAAGAAAAAGCCCAGGTCATCATCAGTCTGTGCTGAATCAGCTGACCTCCTGATGAAATCATGATGAACATGTGCTGAGTGTAGATGAGTATTCACATGTACCCCTATTTCTCGGAACTGGGACTTCCTGCCTCAGGATAATGTCCTTCATTGGCAGTTGCCGCTGGTGAGGACTTAGAAATGATACCATCTTCATCCTGATCATGTGCTGAACAAGGAGAAGGGGCAGCCTCACCAGATGTTCTAAACTTCTCGTCTACAGAGGGAGATTAAACTCTGTAATCCCTGTGCTGTGGGTTATCAGCTACATTATAATCCTCTCCCTCAATTGTTGAGGTTTTCCTAGTGGTAATATGTTTCTAGGGAGGGGTAGAGGAATGTAGTTGAGTTAGAACTTGTGCAATAACCATAGTTAGGCTTGTAGGGGTGGCTTTAGTGGGAGATAGGTGTGAAAAGGATAGCACCTGGTGTGAATGGTGCTCTTCAATGGCAATCCTCTCAAGTGAGAGAGATTCCAGTAATGTGGTTTCCTATTTTGGTTGCATCAGGATCCTGTTGAGAGAATACCTGAGCGGTTTCAGCTGGTAGAGTCCTGGAAACTACAGGGGGATTACTACCCATAGTTTCAACCTGCCTTTGTGTTGTAGGGGTATCATCAGGGGACACAACTCCCTGAGTAGCCTTTTTGGTTTGTTTGGAATAAGGTTTGGGGGGACTTGGATCTGGAGGATGAGGCTGTGGGTACCTTCTACTTGGGTTTTAGCAGTTTGGCAGCCTCTTTGAGGTGTGGGTCAGAGTTGTGCCTGGAGTATACCTCTGGCAAAACTACCACAGCAGGGACTCCAAGGCCAACAGGGCCATCAGATTGTAACTGATTCATGATGATGGCCATAAGAAACTTGGATATAATAACCATCTGTTAGCTACAGGTTTCATTGCCAGATCTTTTAATTCTAAGAATAAAATTTCAGAAAAAATTAAGCTTTGGCATTCAAGAATAGAATACAATACCTGCTGCCACCTGGATGACATTTGATCCCATGAAGAGGTTTTGGGGGCAAGGCAAACATTGATCATGTGGAAGATTAGGCATTCAGCATCATGAAAGTGCTTCTTCAGAATGGTTGTAGCACTTAGGTTGCCCTCATATCCATGGTTAATGAATAAGAGATCAATGGTGCCCTTCGGGTATTTGGTGACAAAGGTAGAATCATTCATATCTAGCGTTTGGCGAATGATAGCCGAGTGACTACCACCTTCTTCTTGTTTACAAATGACTGGAGAGTGATCGCGACATCATTCTCACCAGTATGGATGGTAACATTTGTCCAGAATTGACGAAGAGAGTCGGGATAGATGGTGGGATTCAGAAGAAGAGCAGTTTGATACTGGGAATCAGCCATCAGATCAATAGCATCATTAAACTTAGTCCAAAAGGTCGATTTTGTGAATTAGGCAACACAGTTGTGTCGAGGTTTGATTTGCATGGTCGCCATTAATGGTAGATGAACGTTCGGAAATCGATTTATGAAAAGTTTGAAGTTAGGGTTAGGTATATATAGGTTATGAAACAGCTAAAAGAAAACAGCTGGAAGTTTGGTGTTAGTCATCAGTTGTTAGAAAACGACTCAAGACATGGTTTTAACTTTCAGATGTTGTAAACAACTGAAGACTTGGTGTTTGTCATCAGTAGTTGAAAACTACTGAAGACTTGGTTTGGGCTTCAGTTGTTTTGAAATGAAACAGCAGTTGTTTGAAACAACCGAAGAATAAACTTACCAATAGTTGTTGTCATCAATTCACATATCTCAGTTGTTTCATTTGACCTTAACACTTACTCAGCAGATTATCTGATTTTCAGATGTTTCATTAGTCATCAGTACTTATGTGTTAGAGCAGACGTCGGTAGTGGTAACCACTTCAGTACTTTGCAACAGATAAAGTACTTCAGTACTTTAAGGAATTAGTCTTCAATATTTATGAAAAACTACTAAAGATAAAATAGCTTCAGTACCTATTTATGACAGCTGTATACTGATGCTCATCAGTACTTGGGAGCTGAGATTATCAGTAGTTGTCAATTTATTCAAGCTGCAGCATACCAAGCCTTAGCACAAGATTTTGAAAAGTTGCACTGTCCAAAGGCTTAGTAAATATATATGCCAGCTCATCAGCACTAGGAACAAACTTTGGATCAATCATACCTTTTTCATAACAATCCTTGATAAAATGATGTCTGATCTCAATATGTTTGGTCCTAGAATGCTGGACAAGATTCTTAACAATACAAAGAGCTAAAGCACTGTCCATCAGTAAAGGAGTCTTAGTCTTTGTAATGTCATAATCCAGTAACTGATTCTGAAGCCAGAGTACCTGAGATGTACAACTTGTAGCAGCAATGTACTCTGCTTCAGCAGTGGATGTAGCAACAGAAGTTTGTTTCTTACTCTGCCAAGAAACTAAACAGTTGCCTAGAAATTGGCATCCACCAGAGGTTGATTTTTGGTTAAATTACACCCAGCATAGTCACTATCAGAGAAAGCAACTAATTTGCAAGAGTGCCCAGTGGAATACCAAAATCCTAGAGATTGAGTTCCTTGCAAATATCTAAAGATTCTTTTGACTGCAATCATATGGGATAATTTAGGTGCAGCCTGAAATCTAGCACAGACACAAGTTGCAAACATGATGTCTGGTCTACAAGGTGCAAGGTACATCAAGGAACCAATCACACATCTGTAAAGAGTTTCATCAACTGCTTTACCTTTCTGATCAGCATCCAGTTGTGTGGTGCTGCACATGGGAGTAGAGCAGGGCTTACAGTTTTGTAAATCAAACTTTTTCAATAAATCCTTTGTATATTTTGACTGATGAATGAAAGTTCCATCAGCTTTTTGTTTGATTTGCAACCCCAGAAAGAAATGTAATTCTCCATGGCACTCATTTCAAACTTTTGTTGCATCAATTTAGTAAAGGCATCACACAACTGTGGATCAGAGGATGCAAAAATAATATCATCAACATAAATTTGAACAAGGAGTTTATGCAAGCCTACTTTCTTAATGAACAAGGTTTTATCTATGGAGCCTCTAGTGAAATTATTTTGAAGAAGAAAATTGGACAGTGTTTCATACTAGGCTCTAGGTGCTTGTTTTAGTCCATAAAGAGCCTTATCAAGCTTATACACCCAATCTGGATATTTATGATCTTCAAAACCTGGTGGTTGGCACACATAAACTTCTCTTTTATTTTACCATATAAGAATGCACTTTTGACTTCCATTTGAAAAACTTTGAGATTATGAAAAGCAGCATAACCTAAAAACAATCTGATTTGTTAGGATCAGTGATCTAAGTTTAATTAATTAGAGAGTATTGCAACGGAATTCAAACAACGAATTAAACAATTCACAAGAACACAATTAATATTCAATGTAACAGTACACGTATATATAGAGAGAGAATTCTGCAAAAGAGATATTTCATTCATATGCTTTCGTGGTGGCTCAATGTCACACTTTACAACTAGGTCAACATACCTTATATAGGAGATGTGACGTCTGCTAATGTCACATGATAGTGACATCAAACAGAATTATTCAAACTACTGAAACTATGCAAACTACTCATAATGTTTTCAACTATTGATTACATCTCAGAGAATGCTAAGTAAAAGAAACATAAAACTACGGAAACTAAACTACTGAAACTATAATTACTGAAAAGTAAATTACAAGTACTGAAAGGAAACCATCACAACTACTGAGGTTGATAACATCAGCTGTTGCGAAAACTACTGATCACTTTGGTCTTCAGTCTTTGTTCTTTAGACTTTGTTCTTTAGACTTTGTTCTTCAGACTTTTACTTTCAGACTTTGTCTTCAACTGATAGCTTGAGACTTTGTCTTCAGTACTTTACTTTCAGACTTTGTCTTCAGTTCTTTACTTTCAGACTTTTGTCTTCAATAGTAGTCTTCAGTTCTTGTCTTCAGACTTTGTCTTCAGACCTTGTAATCAGCTGATGTCTTCAGCTCTTGTGATCTTCTTCAGCCGTTGTAATGTCTGTGGGACTTAGAGGTTTTTCTGATCAGGCTCATTAGTTCTTTTGGTCCAACAAACTCCCCCTAAACCAATACAACCAAAACCTCTAAACTTATTGATGATCCCACTTATTCTGACAGAAACACCTCTTTATCAGCTTTAGAGGTAATCAGTTAAGCATAGGCCGGGAAAAGGTTTCTAATCTTTTGATTGGCTAAGTATGGAAGGGAAGTCTGTTTTGGGGAAACTGAACACAGAGTCTTATCCCAACCATGAAACCTAATTCCCATGAATGAGTTTATAAGACTCCCTAGCATAGGCCTCAAGGAGAACAACTTGTTTCTCCTTGGTGAGTTCTTCTGCTTCTCCTTCGAAGAAGAACTCTGGGCCATAATACTCAGACAGGTATCTCACTGTCTTTCCATTTTTCAACTCCACAGTTGTTATCTCTCTATAAGAAATTCATCAGGGTGAGAGCCTTCAAGCAACAACTGGAGTTCACTCTTCTGAAGATCTTCAAGTCTTTTTTTTATAACAACCCCTTCTTGATCATTTTGTTCTCAAGAATAGATTGAGGGGTTGTCTTGGAGTTGTGAGCTCTCTTGAATTCTTCAATGATTTCCCAGGGTGAGACTACCATGGCCAATGTAATTGCAGCATTCAAGGTCTTCTTCACATGGCCATGATATCTACTTGGTATATTCTTCTTATGAATTCTAAAACTTACCCTGGGGTCTGGCCAGATCCACACTCTTTCTTTTTGATGTTGAAAGGTATGTCTAAGAGTGTACAGCCTCAGAGTGTGACACCCGTCACCTTAAGGTCCGTCGAACAACATAATTAAGCGTACAATTATTTAATTATTCTTCCTCTTCTTCATGAACTCCTGCTTTAAGAAATCATGTCTGCTTTGTCACGCTTGTGCCTGTACTTCCTCCATGAACTTGTGCTAAGCATAAACTTTTTATAAATTTCATCACCATTACCACCAAATATATCATTTTTAATTTTAACCATTATCATTAATAAAACCATTATTAAACTATCAATTACCATTAAACACGCTTTTAACCTTAATATAACGAACATTTTAAGGTCGTAATCAACCGAAACAAATTTTGGGGGACTTAACTGATTACCTTACTCGAGGGTTAAGTGCAGGGACTAAACTTGCCATTTTCCAAACTTGGGCTGGGTATATAAACCCATATTCCAGCCCTTAATCTCATTTCATCTTCATCACCTTCATCCTCGTCACTTTCTTCTTCACATCTTCTTCATTCTAGTACCAAATCCAACCCGCGTGGTCTTGTTCTTGTCGTCTAGACTCCATCTACAGCCTAGTCTACTCTATTCTACCAGGTAGACGACCTTGGTTGCCCCTTTTCTTGCTTATTCACGGCTGTCCAAACTAGGGTTTCGGGTGTGCGGGTTCAACCCGAACACATGAGGTCGTGTGGGTGCGTGTGAGGTCTTTCTGCTTGTGTTTCATGTTTGTGTATGTTTGTAGAGTGTTTCTGGAAGTCCTTGTTGTGTAAAACCCGTGCTCGGAGCAACCGAAGGTTGCTCTGCACTTCTACAGTCGCGAACCTGCAGTTTAGGCGACTGGGTCTGTCATGCGACTAAGCCATGCGACTGGGTGTGTTGTGCGACTGAGCCATACGACTGTGTCATTCGGGCGACTGAGTTGTGCGACTGGGGACATCATGCAGACTGAGTCGTGCGATCGTATGTATGTGTGCGAATGAGTCATGCAAATGAATGAATGTGTGCGATTGAGTCAGGTGACCGACTGAATGTATGCGATTGTGCGTGTTTCGCACGACTGGAGTCCAATCGCACGAATGAAGGTTCAATCGCACGAAAGTAGCTAATTCGCACGATTGAGGGTTGATTCGTGCGCAAGGAGGTTGGGTTGTGCTAATGTGTGTTGTGTGGTACGACTGAATGCCAGTCATGCGAATGAAGACTCAATCGTACAAATGAAGCTGATTCGTACGATTGAAGGTTGATTCGTACGAATGGAGCGTTGAGACGAGCGTCTGGTCCTGCTTTGTGGCGGATGATGTTGAGTGTGAATTTCCTCTTGAACGTCTCATGATGATAAAGTAACATCAGTAAAAGTGTCATTGCTTGACCACAAAGATTAAAGTCAACGCTATCAACATGCACATACTATTTCAATTGAAATCAACCTAACATTTTACAATTACCGACAACCCATTTGGAACTACAAATACTTAACAAGTGCCATCTTTCATAACAAGAGATCTTTACAACGATGTCATAAGCAATGACGACTGCTCTTAGTACTTGGATCTACATAAGATCTGATGCGTGTGTCCGCTTGTGTGTGTGCTACCCACGACCAAACGATACAACCCGAACCGACCAAACATTACTATACGCTTCATACACGTCATTAATGCTTAACAATAACTGTCATTAGGTGTTTGACCGATCATTGCATTCGACTGTTTGGAATCTTGATCATTCATACTTACGACTTAACATGTGAGTTTTCGTGGCCCCTTTTATGATTATACCACTTTACAAATATTTACAGACATGGGGAAAAGTATGCTCGCCTGTTTTCTATGCTGTACAATATACATACAATTTACATACTTGGAATCAATGTGCTACTGTTTTGTGGGTACTTATCTGATACATGCTTGAGTCTGCTTTGTGGTTCTTTCTTACAACCATTTAATTCCAGTGTGGGAACCGACGGATAGGTATTGGTAGTACTACTGGGTTGACACCCCCACCCTCGTGTTGGTAAACTAGTTAGTACCATCAAAAGCCAGGAACGGGCCTTGGGTGAATATATTCTGACAAGATTCTTTGTGTACGTCATTAGGTTTGGTTGTAAAGCTCTTGTCATGTGATTTTGCTTACTTATAATTGTACGCACGGTATTCTTCAACAACTTTATACAACATCAATTAGTTAATTACTTTAAACCTGTGAGCTCACCAACAATTTTGTTGACCATTTTGAGCATATCTTTTCAGGTGATCATGCTAGCTGAGGTTCTAGGTGTGTTGCTTTAGTGGAGACCCTAGGATGCATTTTTGGGCTAAACTTGTCATTTTGAAAACAATTGATGTATCTGTTTCAAACAACTTATACTTTGTAACTTGTTCCCAGGTTGTGGGATTGCATACAATGTTATCATCGATGTATCATGTTTATGCTTATGGCTATGTTGTCGTGAATACTGACTAAACACGACACAAGTCCCCTGTTGTCGGGTGTTGTCATGACACGCTTGTCATCATTATTATTATTGCATCTCTATCGCTTAACATGTGTTATGACGATTCCCGTCTCGTCGCAACCCTGTGTTTCCGCTCTTAGCGGGGGTGTGACAGACTGGTATCAGACCCATTGGTTATAGAGAATTAGGCTATACACTTGACTAGACAATAACCTAGGAACCTTCATGTAGATTTGCATGCCAGGGTTGTGTGCATTTTGTATCTCATATGTGTTCCTCATTACTTGTTCGATTAACTATCTGTTTCGTGATCATTTCACCCCGTGAGGGAGCCCTTGTGCTCACTCTTTACGGGATGTTTATATTGGATCTTCCGTTTCCCTCTGCGCATCGAGTTGCTTTATCAATTCGGGTATTAAACCCAAAGAGATGTTCATAGATCATGCTACTGTGTTTGAACTTAAGCACTGGGATTTACCCCGAGGAGGTTATGTTTGAGACCTCGAGAGAGGAGGAAATATGCAACATCTGCTAGACTAAACTTGATTTCATGCATGGACATGTCATTGTTATGATGGGCTACTGTTTGGACATTACTTATGCATGGTGTGAGAATTTCACGATTTGTATGCGATGTGTGACAACCATAAGTGTGGTCTTAACCCGAAAAGTTAGACCTTAATGTGACATGGATAATGTGTCCTGCAATGGTTAAAAGTTACGCATTTGCTATTCTTATGATTAGAACATGCCGCCTCGAAGAGTTACCTGCAAGAACAGTGGCGGAAGTGAAGCCTCGAGAGGCAGAGGTAGAGGCAGAGGTAGAGCACCGAGAACAAGTGATGGTCCTACCAATGTCACTCCAGGAACAGGAAACACCGATATGGCAGCCTTAATGCTCAACAGCTGGCCGCACTAATTCCGACTATCGTGGCCCAAGTGAGCGAAGCTCTTTAGAATTCTCACCCCCACGGGGATGGTGGCAATGACAATGAGGATAACGGGAACCCGACTGGGAACGAAAGCAACCAGGAAACCGGAAATGGTGGTACAGCCGGTAACGAAATTGGAATTGTGAATGTTAGACAGGGATGTTCATACAAGGAATTTGTGGCTTGTAAACCAAGAGAGTTTGATGGCAAAGGTGGAGCCATAGCCCTGACCAGATGGCTTGAAAAGATGGAGGCCGTGATCGACATCAGCGAATGCCTTGATAGTCAAAGGATTAAGTATGCCACGTGCTCGCTACAGGGCAAGGCACTAACATGGTGGAACACTAAGATTCAGGCTAGGGGAAGAGAATCGGTGATGCAAATGTCATAGGATGAGTTCAAAGCCCTAATCACCGAGGAGTACTATCCGCTCAACGAGATGCAGAAACTTGAGCATGAGTTCTGGAATCATGCCATGGTGGGGGGCTGGGCACGCAGCTTACACTGATTGTTTTCACGACCTAGCAAAGTTGGTTCCACATCTTGTCACCCGGAATCAAAAAGGATAGAGAGGTATATTTGGGGACTTGCACCTCAAATCCGGTCAATGGTAACCGCTACTGCTCGTCCTACTATCCAGAGCACAATTCTGAAGGCTGGCGCTCTAAATGATGAGATGGTGAGAACATGGGTGTTGGGCAGGGGAGTAGAGAAAAGGAAAGAAGTTGGGGAAACGAGCCGGTCGAGTGCCGGGAAATTCAAGAAAAGGGCCAAGACAACCAGAAATTTTGTGGCCGCGACCCAGGGCAGACGAGAGTATGTGGGTCGCACCCCAGATGCGATAGGTGCAACTTTCATCATCCCCCAGCTATGCCGTGCGGGTGTGCGCTAACTGTAGACGCCCGGGGCATTTAGCAAGAGACTGTAGAACAACGCCGAATATGGTCGCTCCAATCAACGCGGTTAACCCCGCCGGGAATGCCAGGGGCTGTTTGAGTGTGGAAGCCCTGATCACTACCGGAACATGTGCCCCAAACTGAATCGGGCATCAGGCCAACAAGGGAACAACCAGCATCAGACTATGGCTATAGCTGGAAATCAAGGCCCGACAAACCAGGGGAACGCGGGTCGGGGACGCGCTTTTGTCATTGGATCAAATGAAGCCCGTCAGGACCCAAATGTTGTCACGGGTACGCACTTACTTAATAATCACTTTGCATCTGTATTATTTGACACTGGAGCAGACAATAGCTTTATATCTTCTGAATTTGGGCAATTGCTTGATTTGAGTCCTAGTAGGCTAGAAACTAGCTACTCTGTAGAAATGGCCAATGGTAGGGTTGTTTAGGCCAACGGGATTATTTGAAAGTGCTCGATAATATTAGAGAACCACACCTTCGATATAGACTTGATACCCTTTGCGCTAGGAAGTTTCGATGTGATTGTGGGAATGGATTGGTTGTTGAAACACGCGGCCAAGATTGTCTGTCGAGACAAGGTAGTGCGAATCCCTATGTCAGATGGGGAGTACTCAGAATTCAAGGAGAAAGACCAGGGAGAAACTTAAAGCTTATTTCCTGCATGAAAGCACGCCGGAGTTTACGAAAACAGTGCTACTATTTTCTGGCTCATGTGGTGGAAAAGAAAGAAGAGGAGCATGAATTGGCAGATATCCCTGTAGTGCGGGATTACCCAGATGTATTTCCTGATGACTTACCTGGTTTGCCTCTTCCATGACAGGTGGAATTTCGTATTGAGTTGGTACCTGGAGCTACACCGGTAGCAAAGACACCGTATCGTTTGGCACCATCTGAAATGCAAGAGTTGTCTAGCCAGTTACAGGAACTATTGGAGAAGGGTTTTATTCGGCGAGTCACTCGCCTTGGGGAGCACCGATGTTATTTGTCAAGAAGAAGGATGGGTCGTTCCGTATGTGCATTGACTACCGTGAGTTGAACAAATTAACTGTGAAGAATCGGTATCCTCTCCCCAGGATCGACGACCTGTTTGATCAGTTACAAGGAGCTTCATATTTTTCCAAGATCGACCTTCGATCTGGATATCACCAACTAAGGGTTTTCGAGGAGGACGTACCGAAGACAGCGTTTAGAACTCGTTATGGGCACTATGAGTTCTTGGTCATGCCGTTCGGATTGACTAATGCACCGGTTGTGTTCATGGACCTGATGAATCGGGTGTGCAAACCTTACTTGGATAAGTTTGTGATCGTATTCATTGATGACATACTTATCTACTCTCCATCAAAGGAGGACCATGAAGAACACCTTCGGGCAATACTGGAACTGTTAAGAGAAGAGAAACTTTTCGCCAAGTTCTCGAAGTGTGAATTCTGGCTGCGAGAGGTGAAGTTTTTGGGTCATGTGGTTAACAAAGATGGGATTCATGTAGATCCCGGCAAGATCGAAGCGGTAAAGAAATGGGATACACCCCAGACACCTTCGGAGATATGACAGTTCTTAGGATTAGCCGGATACTATGGTCGTTTCATTGCGAACTTTTCAAAGATCGCTCCACCATTGACATTGTTGACTCAGAAAGACAAGAAGTTTGACTGGGGAGATGCACAAGAACAGGCATTCCAAACACTTAAAGATAAGCTGTGCAATGCACCGATATTGTCCCTCCCAGACGGAACTGATGATTTTGTAGTGTACTGTGATGCTTCGCATCAAGGGTTGGGATGTGTACTAATGTAGAAAGATAAGTGATTGCCTACGCTTTGTGACAACTTAAGGTGCACGAGAAGAACTACACAACTCATGATCTTGAGTTGGGCGCTGTGGTGTTTGCACTCAAAATATGGAGGCATTACCTGTATGGAACCAAATGCATCATCTACACTGATCATAAAAGCCTTCAACATATTCTGGATCGGAAGGAAGTCAATATGTGACAGCGACGCTGGGTAGAGCTTCTTAGTGACTACAATTGTGAAATCCGGTATCATCCGGGAAAAGCTAACGTGGTGGCTGATGCTCTAAGCCGCAAAGAACGAGTGAAACCTCTTCGTGCTCGAGCTTTGGGATTGACCATTCAAACAAATTTGAAAGCTCAGATCCAAATTGCATAAAGTGAGGCGTTGAAAGAAGAAAACTTTGCGGGAGAAGAATTCCGAGGGTTGGATAAACAACTGATGTGCAAGGACGATGGTGTATAGTACTTCATGGACCGTATATGGGCACCCAAATGGGGAGGTGTACGTACCTTGGTCATGGATGAAGCACACAAGATGTGATATTCTATTCATCCTGGCGCAGACAAGATGTACCACGATCTCAAAGATCTGTACTGGTGGCCAGGCCTGAAGAAAGACATTGCCACGTACGTCAGCAGATGCTTGACATGCTCGAAAGTTAAGGCTGAACATCAGAAACCATGGGGACTGTTACGGCAATCTGAGATTCCCGAATGGAAATGGGAGAACATAGCCATGGATTTCATTACCAAACTCCATCGAGCGAGCAACGGGCACGATTCGATATGGGTCGCAGTGGATCGAATGACGAAATCAGCACACTTCTTGCCAACCCGAGAAGACTACAAAATGGACAAGTTGGCGAGATTATACATAAAAGAGGTCGTGACAAGACACGGAGTGCCGGTGTCAATCATCTCCGACCGTGACGGCCGATTCCCTTCACGATTTTGGAAGACACTACAGAAAGCAATGGGCACTCGATTAGACATAGTATCGCCTATCACGCTCAAACAGATGGCCAAAGTGAACGAACCATACAAACACCGGAAGACATGCTGAGAGCGTGTGTAAGCGACTTTGGTGGTAGTTGGGATACACATTTGCCATTGATTGAGTTCTCATACAATAACAGCTACCACACCAGCATTGGGTGTGCTCCGTTCGAAGCGTTGTACGGAAGGAAGTGTAGATCACCCGTTTGTTGGGCCGAGATGGGTGAAAGTCAGTTAACAGGCCCAGAGTTCATTCAGGAAACAACCAACAAGATCTTCCAAATCAAAGATAGACTGAAAGCCGCTAGAGATCGCCAAAAGAGCTACGCCGACAATCGTCGAAAGCCTCTAGAATTCAACGTTGGGGACCGAGTGTTACTCAAAGTCTCTCCTTGGAAAGGAGTTGTTCAGTTTGGAAAGAAAGGGAAGTTAGCCCCAAGATATGTTGGACCATTCGTGATTACAAAAGAATTGGTCCAGTGGCTTACCGATTAAGGTTACCACAAGAACTCAATGGTGTGCATGATACTTTCCATGTGTCGAACCTCAAGAAGTGTTTGGCTGACGAATCACTTCACATACCCATTGAGGATATTAAAACCGACGAAAAGCTTCATTTTATTGAGGAGCCCATTGAGGTCATGGATCGTATGGTCAAACAGTTGAAGCGCAGTAGAATACCAATTGTTCGCGTAAGGTGGAATTCAAAACGAGGGCGAGAGATTACATGGGAACGGGAAGATCAAATGAAACTCAAATACCCACACCTATTCGTGGATGACACTCTTGGACCTAACACCAGCTGAATTTCGGGACGAAATTCTCTCAACTGGGGGATACTGTGATGCCCGTCACCTTAAGGTCCGTCAAACGACATAATTAAGCATAGAATTATTTTAATTATTCTTCCCCTTCTTCATGAACTCCTACTTTAAGGAATCATGTCTGCTTTGTTACCCTTGTGCCTGTACTTCCTCCGTGAACTTGTGCTAAGCATAAACATTTTATAAATTTCATCACAATTACCACCAAATATATCATTTTTAATTTCAACCATTATCACTAATAAAACCATTTTTAAACAATCAATTACCATTAAACACGCTTTTAACCTTAATATAATGAACATTTTAAGGTCGTAATCAACTGAAACAAATTTTGGGGAACTCGAGGGTTAAGTGCAGGGACTAAACTCACCATTTTGCAAACTTGGGCTGGGTATATAAACCCATATTCCAGCCCTTAATCTTATTTCATCTTCATCTCCTTCATCCTCTTCATTTTCTTCTTCACATCTTCTTCATTCTAGTACCAAATCCAACCCGCGTGGTCTGTTCTTGTCGTCTAGACTCCATCTACAGCCTAGTCTACTCTATTCTAGCAGGTAGACGACCTTGGTTGCCCCTTTTCTTGCTTATTCACGGCTGTCCAAACTAGGGTTTCGGGTGTTCGGATTCAACCCGAACACATGAGGTCGTGTGAGGTCTTTCTGATTGTGTTTCATGTTTGTGTACGTTTGTAGAGTGTTTCCGGAAGTCCTTGTTGTGTAAAACCCGTGCTCGGAGTAGCCGAAGGCTGCTCTGCACTTCTGTAGTCGCGAACCTGCAGTTCAGGCGACTGGGTCTGTCATGCGATTGAGCCGTGCGACTGGGTGAGTTGTGCGACTAAGCCATACGACTGTGTCTTTCGGGCGACTGAGTTGTGCGACTGGGGACGTCATGAGACTGAGTCGTGCGATCATATGTATGTGTGCGAATGAGTCATGCGAACGAATGAATGCGTGCGATTGAGTCAGGTGACCGACTAAATGTATGCGATTGTGCGTGTTTCGCACGACTGAGTCCAATCGCACGAATGAAGGTTCAATCGCACGAAAGTAGCTAATTCGCACGATTGAGGGTTGATTCGTGCGCATGGAGGTTGGGTTGTGTGAATGTGTGTTGTGTGGTACAACTGAATGCCAGACATGCGAATGAAGACTCAATCGTAAGAATGAAGCTGATTCGCACGATTGAAGGTTGATTCGTATGAATGGAGCGTTGAGACGAGCGTCTGGTCCTGTTTTGTGGCGGATGATGTTGAGTGTGAACTTCCTCTTGAACGTCTCATGATGATAAAGTAACATCAGTAAACGTGTCATTGCTTGACCACAAAGATTAAAGTCAACGCTATCAACATGCACATACTATTTCAATTGAAATCAACCTAACATTTTACAATTACCGACAACCCATTTGGAACTACAAATACTTAATAAGTGCCATCTTTCATAACAAGAGATCTTTACAAGGATGTCATAAGCAATGATGACTGCTCTTAGTACTTGGATCTACATAAGATCTGATGCGCGTGTCCGCTTGTGTGTGTGCTACCCACGACCGAATCGATACAACCCGAACCGACCAAACATTACTATACGCTTCATACACGTCATTAATGCTTAACAATAACTGTCATAGGTGTTTGACCGATCATTGCATTCGACTGTTGGGAATCTTGATCATTCATACTTACCACTTAACATGTGAGTTTTCGTGGCCCCTTTTATGCTTATACTACTTTACAAACATTTACAGACATGGGGGAAAAGTATGCTCGCCTGTTTTATATGCTGTACAATATACATACAATTTACATACTTGGAATCAACGTGCTACTGTTTTGTGGGTACTTATCTGATACATGCTTGAGTCTACTTTGTGGTTCTTTCTTACAACCATTTAATTCCAGTGTGGGAACCGACGGATAGGTATTGGTAGTACTACTGGGTTGACACCCCCACCCTCGTGTTGGTAAACTAGTTAGTACCATCAAAAGCCAGGAACGCTCTTGTCATGTGATTTTGCTTACTTATAACTGTACGCACGGTATTCTGCAACAACTTCATACAACATCAATTACTTATTTACTTTAAACCTGCAAAGTCACCAACAATTTTGTTCCCCATTTTGAGCATATCTTTTCAGGTGATCATGCTAGCTGAGGTTCTAGGTGTGCTGCTTTAGTGGAGACCCTAGGATGCATTTTCGGGCTAAACTTGTCATTTTTAAAACAATTGATGTGTCTATTTCAAACAACATTATACTTTGTAACTTGTTCCGGGTTATGGGAATTGCATACAATGTTATCATCTATGTATCATGTTTATGCTTATGGCTATGTTGTCATGAATACTGACTAAACACGACACAAGTCCCCTTGTTGTTGGGTGTTGTCATGACACGCTTGTCATCATTATTATTATTGCATCTCTATCGCGTACCATGTGTTATGACGATTCCCGTCTCGTCACAACCCCGTGTTTCCGCTCTTAGCGGGGGTGTGGCACAGAGCTTGTTTCATCATTTCTTGAATGGATGAGGACTGAGGGAAATCCTTATCAACCATCTTGAGAAACTTCTCATCGGGTGTTTCTGCTGTTCTGCTTCTTCAATCTCTACCTTCACCATCTGCATTTGCAAGTCAGGAGTAATCACTTGTTGACTTCTGTGCTCAGGTGATTTGAGTTTGAGAATAGCAAAGATTAGCAGACTATCATCATCATCATCCTCTTCCTCATCTTCTTCTACCCTCAACACCTTTCTCCTCCTTTTGGGTGCATCACTGGGTAAGGTTTGAGGTAGTTTTTGGGGTAAAGGGATTGGTTTTGTGGGTTGAGTTGTGGGTGGCTTTGGTTTAGGGTTGTGTTTGAGTGGGAGTGTGAGAAGACTGACTTAGCATTTTGGTGGTGAGTTTGGCTTTGGAGAGCTTTGCCATTTCAGTTCTCTTCCCTGCACCTGTTTCATCGAGTGCTTCGATGATCAACCCTTTATTATAGCCTCCAACAAAGCAAAATTTCTTGGTTATCTCCAAGATACTGTCTCTGGACCAGGCCTTTATCTCTATCAATGATCTTCCAAGGTATTTGGCAATGAATCTGATCAGTATCTCCAATCTTTCCCTTTACAACACACTATAACCGGCCCATCTAGCTTGAATCTCTTCTATTTCCAGCCTTCTGATCTTAGTGTCTAGTGTAGCTGTGTCATGACCTTGTCGAAAGAGCTCATCCATAATTTTTTCCATGGATCTGCTCTAAGCTTCATCAGCATCTTTGACAAGATCTTCAAAGGATTTATCTTCATCAGCTTTTGACTCAGCACTTTTCTTTCTTTTATATGTGATCAGCTGTTCTAAGATCAGTTCTTTCTCCACCTCCTTCTCTTTTGCAAGTTCTTTCTCATCATCAACTCTTTTTCTTTTCTTTTCTTTCACTGCCTTAGACTTGGAAGTCTCCCCCTTTTTGGTTGCATTGGGATCAGGGGCTTGAAAGGTAGAAAGAGTGTATAATTTCATATGCCCAAAATACATAGAATTTTGATGCGGTTAGTACGTCATGATCCAAGTCGGGTTATGCCCAACAACAAGCTATACAAACACCAACAATTATTTATTTGTTGATACGATCATACAATAAATATTGACACCTATTTAGTAAATTGGCTTTCTAAATATTGCTTTTGTGAAAGAACAATATTATGTGGATATTTGTTCACGAGATATTTATTTGATACATTATTTAAGTTGGTTAAATAATGACAAATAAAAGTATGTCATGTTATAAAATTAGACTATGTTTTAATTTTATAACTTAATATGCTTGGATGTGTAGTTTTTATAAAAATTTCAAAAGGGTGGGAAACCCTTTTTGGATGGAGCTTGCGGCCGCCCAAAGGGGCATTGGGATGAACATTTTGTCTTGGATTCTACAAGACTTAATTCATTCATTCAAGCAACCATCTATGCTACACTTTCTCTCACACACACAACGCAACTTTTCTCTCTTGGAAGCTAGCCAATTTCGGATTTGAAGAAGCAAAAACAAGGCTGAAAAATTCGTTTTTCTTAGTTGTTTTGGCTGATTTGGATTGCTCTTCTAAGGGGTTTTCATGTGGTGTAAAGCTCCCTAACAAAGCAAGGTGTTTGGAAGAAGCTTGTGGGTATTACAACTTGAGGTTCTCTTCTTTGAGGGCTGCATAAACAATATCATCATCATCTTCATCTCATCCTTCTTTCATTCGATTTTTGAAGGCTGCAGAAAGGTAGTTATGGCAGCCCCTTGTGGCTGTCATATTATGTTGTTTTATGTTTACATAGCATGCTCATTCACATACAATGATCCTTTGATATGTG
The DNA here is from genome assembly GCA_025506515.1 of Flaveria trinervia. Taxonomy (NCBI): domain Eukaryota; kingdom Viridiplantae; phylum Streptophyta; class Magnoliopsida; order Asterales; family Asteraceae; genus Flaveria; species Flaveria trinervia. The sequence continues at coordinate 50,845,130 of CM046446.1, forward strand.
GGTTTGTTCTATACATTTATATGGTCACCTAAAGAACATGTTTTTCAGCTTTTAAGTAAGTTTAAAATGTTGTCTTTCCGCTGCGTTTTCAGAATGTTTAAGAGGTTAAACTATGATCTTGTGTTCAAACAACCCATCAATGGTATCTAGAGCCGTTATGTGGATAGCATGCTTGTTAGTATCCTTATAAAATTTGTTTTATGGGATTTATAAACCTTTTAAGGGCTGAAATGTTCTTGTATGTTCAATCCCCAAGCTTTCAAGGTTATATCACACATGCTTGTGATTAAACCTTGAAAGATATGTATAATGATATGTATATTGTTTGGACTATGTTTGAAACCTGTATTTTCAGTTTATGTTGGCTGAAAATCCTGGGTTTTAATGGGGGATTCTTAGTTAATTTTGGATGATATGATGTATGTTCATGTTGGTGCATAACCTAGCTTAGACCTTGTGTTGTTATGGTTTGGATTGAATGTTTTATTTGATTGTATTCATTCAATGGGGTTGTATATAAACTTGTGCTTTGTTTAAAATGTATTTTGCCTATTTATTCATTGGGATGTAATAATAGATTAGGAGTAATTTCTTTTACTACAAAATATGTATTAGGATATATATTTTGTAAAAGAAGATGCTCGGGAAGGAGGCACAAGAAGAAGACACAAAAGAAGGACTTAAAGCATATGGATGCAAGTTCAAGTGGGAGTCTATGTTGATCTCATTTTGTGTTATTTTCAACCCTTAAGAAAGACCAAATGACCACACTTGTGATGGCAAACAAGTGTGGTCACAATAGTAGCTATGGTTATGCACATTATGGTTGTTTATATTATGCTTGTTTGATTGTGGTTTTATGAATGATTGTATGATATTTGGATATGATTAACAATCTCAATAAAATGATCTTAACAAGCTAATATAAAAATGCTTCTTAATCATTAAGTGTTAATAAATGGTTATCAAAACGATTAATGATATTATAATAAAATGGGTTTTATTAAAAGGACAATAGGGTATCTTGTATTTGAAAGCATGCAAATACAAGTACATAGAGTTTTCAAAACTAGAATTATGAAATCTCTAAACTTTTGACCAACAAGTTTAACACCGTCCTTTTGCACAACACTTGAGACATTTGGAAACTCTTAATGGGATAAAGCTCACCTAACCATTTAGAGGGAACTTGTGATTTAAGGTGGGGATACCACATTGGTGGGATAAAGGTCACCTAACCACTTATGTGGGTAACTCACACATGTGTACAAGTAGGGTAACTTGATTTGCAAACCATGTTAAATGGATCACCTAAATATGGTTTCCAAATGGTGTTGATGGGATTAACATGCCGACTTTACATATGATGTTTAAGTCGATCCCATACCTCTAGAAGTTGCAAATGGTTGCAACCGTCAATCATTGACCACCTTATTAATTTAAATCGTGGGATAAAGGTCACCTAACCACAATTTAAATGTAATGTTGGCTTCTAGATTTTAAAATAAAAATGACCTTAAAAGGCTTTAATTATTAAACATAGCTATATCGAAAATACTAAATAGATCTTTGTTAAATTTTGTAGATGGCCACCCATAATGACAATCATGATAACTCATCCGCGTCCACCCAATCATTACGAGCGATCCTGCAAAAGGAACGTCTAAATCATAACAACTTCATTGATTGGTATCGAAACTTGAGAATCGTTCTCAAGTAAGAGAGAAGATCATATATCTTAGACGACCCTATCCCCGATCAACCTACTGAGGATGATGAGGAGGCCTACAATGATTGGCTGAAGTACACTGAGGACTCCGTCCAAGTGTCTTGTCTCATGCTAGCGAGCATGACTCCGGATCTCCAAAAGGAGTATGAACATCACGGAGTTTATGACATGATAACCCAGCTAAAGGAAACGTTCCAACAGCAAGCAAGGGTTGAGCGCTTCGATACGGTTCGAGCACTCCATGCATGTCGTATGGACGCCAACCAATCTGTTTCATCTTATGTACTTAAGATGAAAAGTCATATTGACCGCCTCGAGAGGCTTAATTGTCCCGTCTTGAAGGAATTGGCCACGGATTTGATCCTTAATAGCCTTACCAAGAAGTTCGAGACATTTGTGTTGAATTACAACATGAATGCATGGGACAAGAGCATTGGTGAACTTCACTCAATGCTTAAAACGGCCGAGGCGGCCATGGGTAAAAGGGTTTTACCCGTTCTCACCATCAATGAAGGTGGGAACAAGAAAAGGCCTCATCCCGCACCCAAGGCAAAGGTTGCCAAGGGGAAGGGACCCGTATGGGGAAAGGGGTGGCAAGGGTGCCACCCAAACCACAAGAGAAGAAGCAAAAGGTTGCTACCAATGACCCATGCTTCAATTGTGCGGAGATTGGACATTGGGCAAGAAATTGTCCTATCTATCTCCAAGAGTTGAAAGCCAAGAGGGATGTCGGGCAGACCTCAGGTACAATAAACATGATTCATATTGATCTTAATGTTACATCTTCTAACACATGGGTATTGGATACCAGATGTGGAACTCATATTTGCAATTTGTTGCAGGGGTTCACAAGAAGTAGGGACTTCAATCAAGGGGATGTTAGTCTCTTCATGGGCAATGGAACCAAAGTCCAAGTTGACGCTCATGGGGACTACATCCTAAAACTTCCAAGTGGCTTGGATGTTATTTTGAAGAATGTTTTATATGCTCCTAGTCTGACTAGGAACATTATTTCTGTATCCCAATTCAGACTTTATGATTATGTATTATCTTTTGTTGAAAATGATATTCATGTTTCTTTAAATGATATGTTCTATTTTAAAGCTATACCCATTAATGGTATTTATGAATTGGTTCATGAAAATACTTTAAATAGTTCATTGTACCAAACTAGCACCAAGAAACTCAAGTTGGATTTGAGTGATACCTATCTTTGGCATTGTCATCTTGGTCATATAAACAAGAAACGCATACAAACACTTCAAAAGAATGGTCTTTTAAAAACGAATGAATGTGATTCATTTGATGTATGTGAATCTTGTTTACAAGGTAAAATGACTAAGGCACCCTTTAGTGGAACTAACGAAAGGGAAAAAGATTTATTAGGAATCATACATTCGGATGTATGTGATCCTTTTAAGCCAATGACTAGGAATGGTGAAAGATACTTCATTACCTTTACCGATGATTATAGCCGCTATGGGTATGTGTACTTATTAAGGCACAAAGATGAAGCTTTTGAAATGTTCAAAATCTTCAAGAATGAAGTGGAAAATCAACTTAACAAGTCAATTAAAGTTCTTTGTACCGATAGAGGAGGTGAATACCTAAGTGATGCTTTTCAAGATCATCTTAGGAGTTGTGGGATTGTCTCACAACTCACTCCACCCGGAACACCACAACACAATGGTGTGTGTGAGAGGAGGAATCGAACCATATTGGATATGGTCCGATCTATGATGGCTAGAAGCACATTGCCTCTATCATTTTGGGGTTTCGCTTTGCTCTCTGCGGCCCGTATTTTAAATATGGCCCCAACCAAAAAGGTGGAAATGACACCTTTTGAGATATGGAATGGAAGAGTTCCATCCCTATCATACTTAAGGGTCTGGGGTTGTGAGGCTTACGTTAAGACTCCCACCCCAAACAAATTGGAAGCCCGATCCACCAAGTGTATCTTTATTGGATATCCTAGAGATTCTATGGGATATTATTTCTATGATCCAATGGAACAAAAGGTGTTTGTTGCCAGAAAGGGTGAGTTCTTGGAGGCAAAGTTCCTTATGGAAGGAACTAGCAGTAGAACAGTGGATCTTGAGGAGGATCAAGAACCACAACCCGATGCATGTTTGGTTGAAACTAGCACTCAACATGAGGATGTTGAGGATGATCAAGCGGTTGATCAATACACATAAAACGTTCGCAGAAGTGGTAGAACTAGTAATCCACCTGAAAGATATGGATTTTTCATGGATGGATGCTATGTGGTAGATTCAGATGAACCAACCACATACCAGAATGCAGTGTCCAATTTGGATTGTGACAAATGGCTTGAGGCCATGAATGTTGAGATGCAATCCATGTATGACAATCAAGTTTGGGAACTTGTTGTACCACCTCTTAATTCCAAGGTAGTTGGAAGTAAGTGGGTTTTCAAGAAGAAAACCAATATGAATGGAAACTCGGATACATATGAAGCTAGACTTGTAGCAAAGGGTTTCACTCAAACTCAAGGGGTTGATTATGATGAAACCTTCTCACCTGTTGTGATGCTAAAGTCTATAAGGATATTGTTTGCCATAGCTGCTCATTATGATTATGAGATTTGGCAAATGGATGTCAAAACAGCTTTCCTAAATGGATATCTTGAGGAAGATGTCTATATGGTTCAGCCTGAAGGTTTTGTCGATCCAAAACATCCTAATAAAGTATGCAAGTTAATGAAATCAATCTATGGATTGAAACAAGCATCAAGAAGCTGGAATCATCGTTTTGATGAGGAGGTAAAGAAATTTGGCTCCATCAAAAACGCTGATGAGGCTTGTGTGTATTAGAAGGCTAGTGGGAGCACAATAACTTTCCTAGTATTGTATGTTCATGACATACTACTATTTTGAGATGACATTCCAACCTTGGAAGGTGTAAAAAGCTGGCTTGGAAGTTGTTTTTCCATCAAGGATCTTGGTAAAGCCAACTATATTCTGGGAATAAAGATCTATAGGGATAGATCAAGGCGGTTGATTGGTTTAAATCAAAGTGCATACATTGATAAGATCTTGAAAAGGTTCAAGATGGAGAACTCTAAGAAAGGCACCGTACCTATTCAAAGAGGAACGATATTGAGTACGACTCAATGTCCTAGCTCAAGGGATGAGCAAGATAAAATGAAGGCAATCCCATATGCATCTGCTATTGGACCCATCATGTATGCAATGATATGCACTCGACCGGACGTATCATGCGCCGTAAGCATCACAAGCCATTACCAGCAAAATCCTGGAAACAGTCATTGGATGGCTGTTAAGAACATACTTAAGTATCTAAGGAGGACAAGAGATATGTTCCTAATCTATGGATCTGGTGATGAGGAACTCGTTGTAAAAGGTTACACGGATGCGAGTTTCCAAACCGATCGTGATGATTCTCGGTCACAAACGGGATATATTTTCATTCTGAATGGAGGAGCGGTCTCATGAAAGAGCTCCAAACAGGATTTGGTGGCTCTATCAACTACAGAATCAGAATACGTCGCTGCTTCATTGGCAGCTCAAGAAGCTGCATGGTTGAAGAAATTCATTGCCGATCTAGGGGTTGTCCCTTCCATTCAAGACCCCCTAGAGATCTTTTGTGATAACGAGGGTGCGCTTGCTCAAATCAAGGAGCCTCGTGCTCATCAAAAGACTAAGCACATTGAGCGGAGATTCAACTACATACGAGATGAAGTTGAAAAGGAAAAGATATGTATTCGCAAAGTTCACACAGATCAAAACATTGCGGATCCTCTCACGAAGCTCCTTGAAAAGGCAAAGCATGAAGGTCATACTTGTGCCATGGGACTTCGATATTCTAGTGATTGGATTTGATCTGTAAATTTTGTATTTGGATATGTGGAACTCTTTATTATTTGAATAAAATTATTTGGTTATAATGTTTCAATTAATGTTCCAATTTAGCATGTTTAATCCATGAGTAAATTGTTTACTCTAAATGTACATAGTTGTTCATACTTGTGGGAACAAGTGTGAGGGTAAGATTATTATGAACTTGGATTGGTTGTATTCATAAGGAATGAATATAGAGCAATTGGTTGCTACCAAGGTTCATAGATATTTGCGGGATGCAAATATTGGACTGACCCGGATCTCAAATTTTACTACATGGAATCTTATTGATTGATCATAAGTAAATTTGAGTAAAGGCGAATATCATTTGGTATCCTCCGACCTAAGATACATATTGGCTTTTGATATTCACCAAGTATTATACCTTGAGCTAATTCTTCACTGTCCTGAAATAGTGGACAGCACATAAGGGTATGTTCAGGTATGACACGAGGTGTCTGTGAGAAACGTATGTAGTCAAGATGGAATTGTTCCTCTTATTCGTTGAGAGTTAGGTGTCTAAGGCCTGATAAGTTAAATCAACAAGGAATGATCATTGTGTGTTCTTGGATTTAACATGACATCTATAACAAAAGGATAGATGATTGATTCACCTAAATCATTTCAAGTAGGATACTTGAATAAGATGATGTTATTGAATGGCTATATGTCATGCGTGTTAAGGGTAGTAAACCGTTGTTAGGCGGTATTTACTGCTTGCATCAATCTCCTATGTATCTTGTGCAAGTGGGAGATTGTATAATTTCATATGCCCAAAATACATAGAATATTGATGCGGTTAGTACGTCATGATCCAAGTCGGGTTATACCCAATAACAAGCTATACAAACACCAACAATTATTTATTTGTTGATAAGATCATACAATAAATATTGACACCTATTTAGTAAATTGGTTTTCTAAATATTGCTTTTGTGAAAGAACAATATTATGTGGATAATTTGTTCATGAGATATTTATTTGATACATTATTTAAGTTGGTTAAATAATGTCAAATAAAAGTATGTCATGTTATAAAATTAGACTATGTTTTAATTTTATAACTTAATATGCTTGGATGTGTAGTTTTGATAAAAATTTCAAAAGGGTGGGAAACCCTTTTTGGATGGGGTTTGCGGCCGCCGAAAGGGGCATTGGGATGAACATTTTGTCTTGGCTTCTACAAGACTTAATTCATTCATTCAAGCAACCATCTATGCTACACTTTCTCTCACACACACAAAGCAACTTTTCTCTCTTGGAAGCTAGCCAATTTCGGATTTGAAGAAGCAACAACAAGGCTGAAAAATTCATTTTTCTTAGTTGTTTTGGCTGATTTGGATTGCTCTTCTAAGTGGTTTTCATGTGGTGTAAAGCTCCCTAACAAAGCAAGGTGGTTGGAAGAAGCTTGTGGGTATTACAACTTGAGGTTCTCTTCTTTGAGGGCTGCATAAACAATATCATCATCATCTTCATCTCATCCTTCTTTCATTCGATTTTTGAAGGCTGCAGAAAGGTAGTTATGGCAGCCCCTTGTGGCTGTCATATTATGTTGTTTTATGTTCACATAGCATGCTCATTCACATACAATGATCCTTTGATATTTGGGTTTGTTTTATACATTTATATGGTCACCTAAAGAACATGTTTTTCAGCTTTTAAGAAAGTTTAAAATGTTGTCTTTCTGCTGCGTTTTCAGAATGTTTAAGAGGTTAAACTATGATCTTGTGTTCAAACAAACCCATCAAAGAGATTTATGAACATCATCATCAATGAGGGTTTGTAGATTTGAGGATATCCTTTCATCAATGGCTTTATGCACTATGTCAGTGATGATGGGAGTGATGAGAGGTAAGGAGTTTTGAAAGATAGCAACCATCTGCTCAGAGGGGTTCTGTCCCTGAGAGGTGGTGCCAAAAGTAGTGGCTGGTGGCTCAGTTAAGTGTGTAGGCACAGTGTTTGGGGAACCTTCAATGGAAGGTGCCATCTGTGGGGTTTGTGAGGTAGATGGACTTTGATCCTGAGACATGTTGGCTAGCAACTCTTTGAGTGTGCTCACCTCAGTCTGTAGGATGGTATTATGGGCTAATACATCATAGAAAAAGCCCAGGTCATCATCAGTCTGTGCTGAATCACCTGCCCTCCTGATTGAATGAGGATGGACATGCTCTGAGTGTAGATCAATAGAAGCATGTGCCCCTTGTTCTTGGTACTGGGGACTTCCTGCCTCAGGACTGTGTCCTTCATTGGTAGTTGCCTCTCATAAGGTCTTATGGATGTTACCAACTTCATCCTGATCATTTGCTGAATCAGTAGAAGTGGCAGCCTTACCAGATGTTCTATTCTCCGTTTCTACACTTGGAGAGTGAACATTGTAACGCCTGTGCTGTGGGTTATCAGAAGCATTTTGGTCCTCCCCCTCAACGGTTGAGGTATTCCCAGTGGTAAGTGGTTTTTGGGGAGGGGGTGAGGAATGCAACAGACTCAGCACTTTAGCAATTATGTGTGTTGGGCTTTGAGGGGTAGTTGCATGTGGAGATTGCACCCGGGGTGAGAGGTGCTCTTCAATGGTAACCCTCTCAATTGAGATAGGTTCCAGAAATATGGGATCCCCAATTGTGGTTGCAACAGGAACCTGTTGAGAGGATACATGTGTGGCTTCAGCAAGTTGAGTCTTGGACATAACTGGGGGGTTAGAACGAGTATGTATTCCTTGTGTTTGTAGTACAGGGGCATCCTCAGGGGACTCATCTCCCTGAGTAGCCTTTTTGGGCTTTTTGGATTTGGGTTTGGTGGGCACTTGGATCTGGAAGTGGAGGTTGTGGGTTCCCTCTGCTTGGGTTTTAGCATCCGGGCAGCCCCTTTAAGAGTAGGGTCTGAGTTATGTTGGGAGTATACCTCAGCTAAAATAGCTGGAGCAGAGACTCCAAGACCAACAAGGCCATCAGATTGTAATTGATTCAAAATTATGGCCATCAGAAACCTGGGATAAAGTATCCATCTGTTTGCCACAGGTTTCTCAGCCAGATTCTTTAGTTCCATGAACACTATCTCAGAAAAATTTAGATTTTGGCGTTCAAGGATAGAGTACAATACCTGTTGCCATCAGGAAGACATCTGATCCCAAGAAGATGTCTTTGATGCAAGGCAGACATTCACCATATGAAAGATAAGTCGTTCAGCATCATGGAAGTGCTTTTTAAGTATGGTTGTAGCACTTAAGTCGCCTTCATACCCGTTATGGATAAAAGACATATTAGTGGTGCCTTTCGAGTATTCTTTAGGATAGGTGCCATCATGCAGATATAGGGTTTTGCGAATTATGTCGGGGGTGATGAGCACCTGTTTCTGGTTCACCAACGACTGGAGAGTGATTTGTCTATCATGCTCACCTGTTATTACAGAGACGTTGGTCCAGAACTGGGATAAGGAGTCAGGATATATGGTAGGATTCACAAGAAAGGCTGTTCTGTATGTGGAATCCACCATAAGATTGATGGCAGTGTCAAACTTGTTCCAGAAGGCCGATTTCGAAAGGTAGGCAACACAGTTGTGTCAGGGTTTGAGTTTCATGGTCGCTATTGTTGAGAGAGAGAGTTTGAAAACGGCTAATGAAACGTTTGGCTATAAGTTCAGGTATTTATAGGTTAAGAAAAGGCTGAAAAGAAAATGATTGAAATTGTTGGTGTTCTCATCAGTTGTTATGAAAACAACTGAAGACTTGGTTTTAACTATCAGACATTTGAAAACAACTGAAGACTTGGTTTTAGTCATTAGTAGTTGTGAAACTACTAAAATCCTTGGTTTTGTCTTCAGCTGTTGTAAACAACTGAGGACTTGGTATTAGTCATCAGTAGTTGTGAAACTACTGAAGACATGGTTTTGTCATCAACTGTTTAGAGTGAAACATCAGTTTGTGGAAACGACTGAAGTGAAAATACTCATCAGTAGTTTTCGTCAATTCTTAGCTTTTTAGTTGTTCCATACTGTCCTCAACACTTACTCATCAGAATTTTTAGTTGATTTCAGTTGTTTCATAGGACTTGAGTACTTATATGTTTTTACTGACGTCAGGAGTTATAACTACATCAGTAGTTGTAATTGCATCAGTTTCTTTTAAGAGAATTAGTACATATTTGTGACATGTTTACTAATGATCATCAGTACTTGTTTACTGAGATCATCAGTAGTTATCACTTATTCTAGCTACAGCATACCAAGCATTAACACAAGGTTTTGGAAAGTTGAACTATCCAAAGGCTTAGTAAATATATCTGCAAGCTCATCAGCACTAGGCACAAACTTTGGATCAATCAGACCTTTTTCAAAAGAATCCCTAATAAAATGGTGTCTGATCTCTATATGTTTGGTCCTAGAGTCCTAGACTGGATTCTTGACAATGCACAGAGTAGAAGCACTATCCATTAATAATGGAGTCATAGTCTCTGGAATGCCATAATCCAATAATTGGTTCTGTAGCCAGAGTACCTGAGATGTACAACTTGCAGCAGCAATGTACTTTGCTTCAGCAGTGGATATAGCAACAAATGTTTGTTTCTTACTCTGCCAAGAAATCAAACAGTTGCCTAGGAATTGACATCCACCAGAAGTTGACTTTCTACTTAACTTACATCCTGCATAGTCACTATCTGAAAAAGCAACTAATTTGCAAGAGCGTCCAGTGGAATACCATAGACCTAGAGATTGTGTACCTTGCAAATATCTAAAGATCCTCTTGACTGCAATCAAATGAGACTGTTTAGGAGTAGCCTGAAATCTAGCACAAACACAAGTTGCAAACATGATATCTGGTCTAGACGCTGTTAAGTACATCAAGGACCCAATCATACATCTTTAAAGTGTTTCATGAACAGCTTTACCTTTCTGATGTGCATCCAGTTGTGTGGTGTTGCACATGGGAGTAGAACAGGGCTTACAATTTTGTAAATCAAACTTATTCAAAAGATCTTTTGTATATTTTGACTGATGAATAAAAGTTCCATCAGCCTTTTGTTTGATTTGCAAGCCTAGAAAGAACTGTAATTCTCCAATTGCACTCATTTCAAACTTTTGTTTCATTAGATTTGTAAAATCATCACACAACTGGTGATCAAAGGATGCAAAAATAATATCATCAACATAAATTTGAACAAGTAGCTTATGTTGATCCACCTTCTTAATAAAGAAAGTTTTATCTATGGAACCTCTAGTGAAATATTGTTAAGTAGAAAATTTGAAAGTGTTTCATACCAGGCTCTAGGAGCTTGCTTCAACCCATAAAGAGCCTTATCAAGTTGATACACCCAATCAGGATGTTTATTGTCCTCAAAACCTGGTGGTTGACACACATAAACTTCTTCTTTTATTTTACCATATAAAAATGCACTTTTGACATCCATTTGAAAAACTTTAAGATTGTGGAATGCAGCATAGGCTAAGAACAATCTAATTGCCTCTAGTCTGGCTACAGGGGCAAAGGTTTCATCATAATCAATACCATCTTCTTGTGAAAACCCTTGTACAACCAGTCTAGCCTTGTTCTTGACAATAAGCCAATTTTCATTAGTTTTATTCCTAAACACCCATTTAGTGCCTATTGCACACTTACCTAGGGGTAGAGGAACCAGTTCCCACACTTGCTGCTTTTTGAACTGAAGTAGCTCAAGCTGCATGGCTTCAACCCATCCATTGTCTCTCAAAGCAACATGATAGTTCTTTGGCTCTAGCTGACTGATGAAGAGAGCATAGAAGCAGAAGTTAGACAATTGACTTCTGGTTGAGACACCAGCATTGATATCACCAATGATTGAGACATGGGGTGATTCTTCAGTTCTTGGTATACTATAAGATCAGTGCAAGTGTTTATAGCCGGTCTAGCAGCACCAGATGGTGATCCAGATTCTTGAAACCAAGTATTACATGGCAAGTCAAATGACGTAGAAGAGTCAGAAATCTCATCAGCATTTGTTGTGGATGAAGCTACAGAAGCTACAGGAACATCAAGTTTAGCAGACTCAGGCAGTTGGTCACTAAACTTGAAAAGGTGAGTACTGATATCATCATCATGTTCAGTACCACCAGGTGGAAGACTTGCTGCAGAAGATGATTTATCCACATGATCTGCAATAGCTGGAGATTGATAAGGAACATATTGCAGTATGTCCAGATCAAACAACTCCACAGGGTTTTGTGGAATTTTATCCTTGGGAGATTCGTTGAATTTCACATATAAGGTTTCTTCAACTAACTTTGTTCTGCAGTTGAAGACCCTGTAAGCCTTTCATGTGGATGAATAACCTACAAAATACCCTGCATCCACCTTAGGATCAGATTTGTGGAGTTGATCCTTTGTGTTTAGAATGAAACAAGGACACCCAAAGGTTTTGAAGAATGAAATTAGAGGAGCCAAATGATGTAGAACTTCATATGGAGTCTTGATCAACCTCTGATTTACTAATACTCTATTCTGCACATAGCAAGCTGTGTTAACAGCTTCAGCCCAAAAGGTCAATGGCAAACCAGAGTCAGCCAACATAGACCTTGCAGCTTCAATTAGGGTCCTATTCTTTCTCTCCACTACTCCATTTTGTTCTGGAGTCCTTGGGATGCTAAATTGCCTCTTGATTCCTTTTGATAGATAAAAATCATCAAGTGTATGGTTTCTGAATTCAGTTCTATTATCACTCCTTATACACTTGACTGACAGGGAATACTGCTTCTCAACATACAACACAAAGTTTATAATCATCTGAGAAACCTCAACCTTTGAATGCAAAAAGAAAGTCCAAACAAATCTGGAGTAATCATCCATAATTACCAGACAGTATTTCTTCTTTGCCATGCTCATCACTCTCACAGGACCAAATAGATCCATGTGCAGTAACTGCAAGCAGGCAGTGGACTTAGGTTCATCAATAGGAGGGAATGAGAGTTTGTGATGTTTTCCTTTTAAACAAGCAGTGCAGGTTTCATCACAGTGGAACTCCTTTATTGGTAGACCTCTCACTAAACTATTTTGGATCAGCTGATTCATGTTTTTAAGATTAACATGACCCAGCCTTCTATGCCACAGTTTAGATTCCTCAGGAGAGGCTTTGGAGAATAGACAAGGATGACCCTTCAAATCAATCTTCTTCGACAAATCCAAGGCATATACTCTTCCAATCCTGTTGGCCTTCAGGAGAGTATAATCACCAATACCTTTTCAATAAGCCTAAGAACTTGGGAAGACAGAATCCTGCAGTTCTGGCTTGTGAAAAGTGCAACATGCCCTTTATCACACATCAGGCTGACACTCAGTATATTATACTTGAGATTCTTCACATGGTTAACATCATCAAATCTGATATCTCCATTAGATACATATCCTTTCTCGATGATGTAACCCTTGGCATCATTACCAAATGAAACAAATCCCTTCTTTCCTTGAGAGTAGTCATTATGAAGAGAACTGCTCCCAGTCATATGCATAGATCCTCCACTGTTGACATACCAGATGCTCCTTTGGCATGCTGAAGAACCCTGCATTCATCATAAAGAACTAGTTAGGTTTTGAGACCCAAACCTTTTTGGTTTTGGGTCTGTTTTCATGAACAGATTTAACCATAACTTGTTTCTTATGATTAACAGCTGATGAAGAAGGAGATGGTGCTAAAATGGATTCCTTGGATTTGGGCTTCGAATGCCTTTTCAGAGGTTTGATCACAGGTGCATCTAGTTGGTTAACTCTCCCCAACAAATGCTGAACCATCATAACAAGTTGTGTCTGATTAGTAGCTAAAGCTTTCAGCTCTTATGACATATTAGTACTTGTGTTTGATGAGGTCCTGTGACCCACCATTTCCACCTTAAAATTCACAGACATAGTCTGATGTTCATCATGAGGAGCACTATCAGCTATTTTATGATAAACCTTATCCTTCTTTTTGGATTTGGTTGAAGGCTTAGGTTTATCACATAGGGATGACTGTGGTACAAACTTAGTCTTAAACTCATTTTTCATTTCATCCATCAGGATTTTAATGAGCTTATCTCTGTTGAGTTTGGAACCCTTTCTGTACCAACATTCATGAGAAAGATGATTGAATTTACCACATATTTCACATGGCTTATTCTTCATCTTGGATTGATCAACTGCTGATGTGGAAACTACTGAAGGTGTGCTATTTAGTACTCTCCTCCTTTCAGTACTTTTGTTTAGTACTGAAGGATCTGTAACAATTGAAGATTTGTTCTTCAGTTGTTCTCTATCAGCAGTTGTTAATCCTTTTATTTCAGCTGATTTGAAATGCTTTTCAGATGTTGTGACTTGCCCTTCAGTACATGAGGTACTTTGAGGGACAACATGTGAAGTACTCAGCTTCATGTGCTTATCAGTAGTTAACCCGTCGGCCAATTGATTTGCTGAGGTATCAACACTGATTTCGTCTTGTGATTTTGGGTGATCACTTAAGGATGATGCACATGATGATGTGGTTTGGAAATTACTTTCACCTTTAAATTTTACTATTGGTTTTGGAGTAAAATCTGTAGGTGGTGCAATGTGGTTGTAACCTATTCCAAACTTCACATTCGAAGCAGATTGCTTGCTGAGCAGCATTTCAAATCCCTTGCAGGATGATACCCAGCGGTCACACTCAACTCGGGTAACTGCAAGTTTATCTTTGAGATCTCTATGGTTCTCAAGAATGACCTCTAGCTTAGCCTTTTCATCATTTAGTTGGCATTTAAGCTTATAAATCTCATCATCTTTATCCTTAAGGACAGACTCATATTCAGCTTTTCTTTTGGAAAGGGTTTGCTGAAGCTCTAGATTTTGATTTATTAAAGCTACATTTGCCTCTCTAATAAAGATAAATGCAGCTATGCAAGATTCTATTCATAGCTTGGACTTAGCCTCAGAGGATACCTCATAGGTTTGTTAGAACATAAAAAATCGAAGTTTAACCATTTGAACTTTCTGAAAAATGCAGCGGATATATATAGCTTTATAATTTGTTTATAAGCTGAAAAAAATGTTCTTTAGGTGACCATATAAATGTATAAAACAAACCCATATTACAAGGATCATTTTTATGTGAATAGACAAGCTATGAAAGCATAAAACGTGCATTATGGACAGCCATATAGAGGCTGCCATATACTACCTTTCAGCAGCGAAAGAGGGTCGAAACTTTAAAGATGATGATGTTATTTGAGCAGCAATCCTTCAAGGTGGAGGACCTCAAATCTCGATACCCACAAGTCTTGCAAACATCCACTTGCTAGGTAGTGTTACACCAAACCTTGAACCTCTTCTTGAACTCGATTTCCTGCCAACAATTAGCTTGAAGTTCAGCCAAGAAACTCTTGAAAGCAGCCAAGATTTTTGAGATTTTGAAGAAAGAAGAAGGAGAGAATTACTCTTGCATGTGTGAGAGAGAAAAAAAAATGTTAGCTTGAATGGATGGATGAGTGTGTGTTAGTTAAGTCTTACAATAATCAAGAAAACTTGGCTTCCCCAAGCCCACTTGTTTTTGGCCGTGGGAATGCATTTCCCACTCAATTTAATTCCCCCCTTTTTTTTAACATTATGTCATCCATTCAGGTTATAAAAATTAAACCCTTGTTCTAATTTTTATAACATAACACTCTTTTATAAGTCCTTATCTAACCATTTTAAATAATGAAACAAATAAATCTCTCTTGAACAAAATCATCCATATAATTTTGTTCTAACATAAAAGCAATATTTAGAAAACCAATTTTCTAAATTAGGTGACTTTATTTGTTGTATGATCCTATCAATAGGCAAATATTTATTGGTGTTTGTATAACTCGTTATTGGATATGACCTGACTTGGATCATAACGTACTATCCACATCAATATTATATGTGTCTTGGGCATATAAGATCCAACAATACCTGGGTTACCTATGATGAACATGCATTGGAGCATGAACTATCAGTAGATTCCAGGTCCATGAGAGCTAGATTCCCAAAAGGATGTTCACCACCGTGTTGACCATCACCAGCAAATAATTGCTCATTACCAGAGAGATCATCTGGTAAACTGCTCCAGTCAACAATACCAGGGGTGAAGAAGCTGTGATGAGGTTGTGATTGAGATGATTGAGATGGTAAAGGCTCAGGTAGGGCTTGTGGTTGTTGTGCAACAGGAATTTGAACTGGATTTGGGTGTGGCATGTAATAGCAGGGATATGGATATGACAATGGACCCTGAGGGACAAAATATGCAGGAGATATAGGTGTGAATGATGACCAGAACTAGCAGGATGTTGCCCTCTGTTTTGTGGACTATTGCTTGGAAAAGTCACAAAGGGTGTAGAGGAGTTAGATCCAGATGATCTACACTCTCTTGCAAAGTGTCCAAGCCTGTGGCATTTATGACACCTCAACTTACTCTTGTAAAAACCAACTTTGGTTTTGCCAGAGAGTCCTGGAAATTTCCTACTAGTTCTCTTGTAGAAATTTTGAGATTTGATATTAATCAAGGCCATTTGGTTCAGAATATCCATCTCTTCTAAGTCATCATCAGCAATACCCTTTAAATCATCCATAATGAAACACAAATTGTGAGTATTACAGCCTGACTGACTGTCAACACTAACAAATGCATGATCTGAACCGTTTGAGGAGAAATCTATATGCTCATCATAATTGCTTTCTGATGCAGCATATTCTGACTCATGACCAACCAAGGCAGTGTTCCCTGGTACAAAGTCATCAGAGCTTTCCTGATGATGCCAGTTTCCTTTTTTGGTCTATCTCTCTTTCAAATGTCAGAAGTTTCCCATGGAGTTGGGTGAGAGATAGATTATCCAGATTTGCATTGGAGCGTATGAAAATGGTATATCTGTCCCATCTCTCAGGCAGTGATCTGAGGAATCTGTTGTTCATCTCACTATTAGTGTACTCATGTTTGACCGTTTTCAGCTCAGAGATCAAACAGGAAAAATGCTCAAACTGTTGAGTCAGTGACTCACCCTTCCTATGAGAGAATGTCTCGTATTGTTGGGCAAGGATTTCTCTGTTGTTTGCTAAGACCTCATCTGTTCCACCAAATTGTTCCTTCAATGCATTCTAGAGGTCATGAGCAGTTTCATGATGCATAAGCCCAGAATAGATTTCATTCGGCAGTGCCATGGCCACAATTCCATGCGCTTTAGCATCCATTTCAAATAGTTTTCGATCCTCATCTAAGTATTGTTCCTTCTTCTTCGGAACCATTTGGTTGGTTTCCGGATTGTTCACCATAGGCTTGTGTGGACCATGCACCACAGATGTCCAACAACCTGAACTGTTAACAGACAGGTGATGAAGCATTCTTCGTTGCCATATGTTATACTCAGTCCTAACCAGCATCAGAGGCTTGGTTGAGGAACCGGTATTGTGAGGGTCATTAGAAAGAGTAGTCATTCTCAGATTCAACCAAATTCAATTAAGTTTTAACTGATTTAGTGCAAAACACAACAAACTCAATATGAACCAAGAGAAAACTCAAAGCAGATAAACGAAAGCAGCAGAAATTCAATGATCTATAACCAATTCATGCAAATATGCTAATTCAATTAAACTTAGATATCGAATAGCAGTTTCAATGATCAATTGTTAGATCGATCAATGATTAACCTTGCTTTGGTACCATTTGTTAGGATCAGTGATCTATGTTTGATTAATTAGAGAGTATTGCAGTGGAATTCAAACAACGAATTAAACAATTCACAAGAACACAATTGATATTCAATGTAACAGTACACGTATATAGAGAGAGAGAGAATTCTGCAAAAGAGATATTTCATTCATATGCTTTCGTGGTGGCTCAATGTCACACTTTACAACTAGGTCAACATCCCTTATATAGGAGACGTGACGTGTGCTGATGTCACTTGATAGTGACATCTAACAGAATTATTCAAACTACTGAAACTATGCAAACTACTGAGAATGTTCTCAACTACTGATTACTTCTTAGAGAATTCTAAGTACAAGAAACATAAAACTACTGAAACTAAACTACTGAAACTATAACTACTGAAAAGTAAATTACAAGTACTGAAAGGAAACCATCACAACTACTGAGGTTGATAACTTCAGCTGTTGTGACAACTACTGATCACTTTGGTCTTCGGTCGTTGTTCTTCAGACTTTGTTCTTCAGACTTTTACTTTCGGACTTTGCCTTCAACTGATAGCTTCAGACTTTGTCTTCAGTACTTTACTTTTATACTTTGTCTTCAGCTGATAGCTTCAGACTTTGTCTTCAGTTCTTTACTTTCAGACTTTTTTCTTCAGTAATAGTCTCCAGTTCTTGTCTTCAGACTTTGTCTTCAGACCTTATAATCAGCTCATGTCTTCAGCTATTGTGATCTTCTTTAGTAGTTGTAATGTCTATGGGACTTAGAGGTTTTTCTGATCAGGCTCATTGGTTCTTTTGGTCCAACATGATTGCTTCCAATCTCGCTACAGGGGCAAAGGTTTCATCATAATCAATACCTTCTTCTTGTGAAAACCCCTATACAACCAGTCTGGCCTTGTTCTTGACAATTTGGCCTTTTTCATCTGTTTTATTCCTAAACACTCATTTAGTTCAAGTTGCTGCTTTTGAAACTGAAGAATTTGGCACACTTACCTTGGAGAAGAGGAACCGGTTCCCATACTTGCTACTTTTGAAACTGAAGAAGCTCGAGTTGCATAGCTTCAGCCCATCCATTGTCTCTTAATGCAATATGATAATTCTTTGGCTCTTGATGACTGATGAAGAGAGCATAGAAGCAAAAGTTGGACAATTGATTTCTGGTTGAAACACCAGCATGATGTCACCAATGATCTGAGACATGGGATGATTCTTCAGTTCTTGATACTCAATAAGGTCTATGCAAGGGTTTGTAGGTGATTCAGTAGCAACAGACGGTGATCCAGATTCTTGAAACCTAGAATGAGATGATAATTCAAATGAAGTAGAGGATTCAGAGATCTCATCAAGATTTGTTGTGAATGGAACTACTGAAGCTACACGAACATCATGTTTAGTAGACTCAGGCAGTTGATCACTAAAACTTGCATTTATACCAACAGATAGATAACAGGTTGCAGAAGATGATGGATTCACAGAACCTACAACATTTGGAGACTGATAAGGAACATATTGCAGTATGTCCAGATCAAATAACTCCACAGGGTTTTCTGGGATTTTCTCCTTCTGAGATTCATTAAACTTACATGAAAGGTTTCTTCTACAATCTTTGATCTACGATTAAAAACTCTCTATGCCTTGCAAGTAGAGAAATACCCAACAAAGTACCCTACATCCACCTTTGATTCAAAATTCTGAAGTGGATCTTTTGTGTTGAGAATATAACAGGGACACCCAAATGCTCTAAAGAAGGAAATCAGAGGAGCCAAATGATGTAACACTTCATAAAGAGTCTTCATCAACCTTTGATTTACCAATACTCTATTTTGCACATAGCAAGCTGTGTTAACAGCTTCAGCCCAAAAGGTTAGTGGCAAACTAGAATCAGCCAACATTGACCTTGCAGCTTCAATAAGGGTCCTGTTCATTCTCTCCACCACTCCATTTTGTTCAAGAGTTCTTGGAATGCTAAATTGCCTCTTGATTCCCTTAGAGAAATAGAATTCATCAACTGTGTAATTTCTAAATTCTATGCCATTATCACTCCTCACACACTTGACAGAAAGAGACTACTGCTTTTCCACATGCATCACAAAGTAGATGATAATTTGACCAGCCTCATCTTTTGAATGTAAGAAGAAGGTCTATACAAATCTGGAATAATCATCCACAATTACGAGACAGTATTTTTTCTTTGCCATGCTCATCACTCTTACTGGACCAAAAAGATCTATTTGTAGTAATTGCAAGCAGGCAGTGGACTTTGGTTCTTCTATTGGAGGGAATGATACTTTATGTTGCTTTCCTTTTAAACAAGCAGAGCAGTTATCATCACATTTGAACTCCTTTAATGGCAGACCTCTCACTAAGCCATGAAGGATTAGCTGGTTCATGTTTCTAAGGTTCACATGACCAAGCCTTCTGTGCCAAAGCTCAGATTCCTGAGGAGAGGCCTTGGAGAACAGACATGGATGGCCTTTTAGATCAATTTTCTTTGATAAGTCTAAGGCATATACTGTTCCAATCCTGTTGGCTTTCAAGAGAGTATGTTCATCCAATATCTTGTCAATCATATTCAAAACATTGAAAGACAGAATTCGACAGTTCGGACTGGTGAAAAGTGCAACATGCCCTTTATCACACATTTGACTGACACTCAACAAATTGTACTTGAGATTCTCCACATGGTTGACATCATCAAACCTTATTTCACCATTTGAAACAAAGCCTTTGCCCATGATGTAACCCTCAGCATCATTACCAAAAGATACAAATCCCTTCTTTCCTTGAGAGTAGTCATGAAGAAGAGATCTGCTCCCAGTCATATGCATTGATCCTCCACTGTCCACATACCAGATGCTCCTATGGCATGTTGAAGAACCCTACATATATCACAACAACTAGTTAGCTTTTGAGACCCAAACCATTTTGGTTTTGGGTCTGTTCTCATCAACAGATTTTATACTAACTGATTTGTCATGATTAACAGCCTTGGAAGATGGAGACGGTGCTGAAAAGGATTCCTTTGATGTTGGCTTAGTTTTCCTTTTAAGGGTTTAATCACAGGTACATCTATTTGGTTAACTCTCCCCAACAGATGTTGAACCATCATAACAAGTTGTGTCTCATTGGTTGTTAAAGCTTTCAGTTCAGCAGACACATGAGTACTTGTTTGTGAATGGTTCCTGTGAGACACCATGTCCTCCTTTTTGAAAGACACAACTTAGTCTGTTGTTTTGATACTCCTTGAGGAATATTTTCAACTGTTTTATGATAAACCTCATTCTTCTGTTTAGATTTTTGTGAAGACTTTGGTTTATGAGGTTGAGATGTTTGTGGCACAAACTTGGTTTCAAATTCATCATTCATTTTATTAATTTTCTTTTTAATGATTTTATCCTTGTTAAATTTGGAACCCTTTCTGTACCAACATTCATTAGTGAGATGATTGAATAGACCACATATTTCACATGGGTTTTTCTTCATCTTCTGTTGATCAGCTGCTGAAGAAGATGAAACTACTGAAGGTGTGTTCTTCAGTACTTTCTTCGTCTCAGTACTTATGTGAAGTACTGAAGGATTTGTAACAACTGAAGACTTGCTCTTTAGAAGTTTTCTATCAGTATATTTGGATTTCCTCATAGACTCTTCAGCAGTTGTCAAGCCATGTTTGGTTCCATTTGGTTTGAAATGTTCTTCAGGTGTTGTTACTTGCTCTTCAGTACTTTGAGTACCTTGTGAGACAACACCTCAAGTGCTCAGCTTTTCTTTGATCATGTGTTCATCAGCAGTAAGACCATCAGCAGATTGATTAGCTGAGGTACTATTACTGACTTCATCCTCTGATTGTATATTATCACTTCAGGATGAGACACATGATGATGTGGTTTGGGAATTGATTTGACCTTCAGATTTTACTTCTGTCTTGGGAGTAAAATCTGTAGGAGGTTCAGTGTGATTATATCCAATCCCAAACTTCACATTTGAAGCAGTTTGCTTACTGAGAAGCATTTCAAACCCTTTGCAAGATGTTACCTAGCGTTCACACTCCACTTGAGTAGCTACAAGTGTTTCTTTGAGACTCTTGTGATTTTCTAAAATGACCTCTACCTTATCCTTTTCATCAGCGATTTGGCATTTTAATTTGTAAATCTCATCATCTTTTTCTTTTAAAACAGACTCAAACTCAGCTTTTCTTTTGGAAATCACTTTCTCTAGGTCAAGATATTGATTAATTAAAGCTACATTTGCTTCTCTAATTGAGGCAAAAGCAGCTATGCATGACTCTGAACACAACTTGGTCTTAGCATCAGAAGATACTTGTGGTACCTGTGATGATGAAGCATTTGAGCTTGAACCACCAGTAGACTCCACAGCCATAAGAGCAAGATTTCTAAAGGATTTTCACCATCATGTTGACGAGCACTAGAAAACATTTGTTCAGAATAACCAGAAAGATCATCTGGTAAACTACTCCAGTCAACAACACCAGGAGTGAAAAAGCTTTGATGTGATTGTGATTGAGATTGAGATTGTTGACTTGATTGAGATGGTGGAGGCTCAGGCAGGGCATGTGATTATTGAGCTATGGGTACAAGAACCTGATTGGACTGTGGCATGTAAAAAAAAGGATAAGGATATGGCATTTGACCTTGAAGAACAAAATATGCAGGAGACGATTGATTTTGTGAATGATGACCAGAACTAGTAGAATGTTGCCCTTTGTTTTGTGAACTATTGCTTGGAAAGGTCACAAAGGGTGCAGAAGAGTTAGATCCAGATGATCTACACTCTCTTGTAAAATGTCCAAGTCTATGGCACTTGTGACACCTCAACTTGCTCTTGTCAAAACCAACTTTGGTTTTTCCAGAGAGACCAGGGAATTTTCTACCTGTTCTTTTGTAAAATTTTTGAGATCAGATATTAACTAATGCCATTTGGCTCAAAATATCCATCTCTTCCAAAACATCATGAGCAATGCCTTTCAAATCATCCATCAAAAAGCACAGATTGTCACTATTACATCCTGAATTACAATCAATACCAGCAAAAGCATGATCTCCACTGCTTGAAGAGAAATCAATATGCTCATCATAGGAACTTTCTGATGTAGCATATTCTGACTCATGACCAACCAGAGCAGTATTCCCTAACAAAATCTTTAGTGAGCTTCCTAGATGAAGTCAGTTTTCTTTTCTGTTCTATCTCTCTTTCAAATGTTAGCAGTTTCCTATGAAGTTGGGTGAGAGATAGATTATTTAGATTTGCACCGGAGCGTAGGACAATGGTATATGTGTCCCATCTCTCAGGCAGGGATCTGAGAAATCTGTTGTTCATCTGAATGTTTGTATATTCATGTTTAACCATTTTCAACTCACATCTCAAACAGGAGAATCGCTCAAACTGTTGAGTCAGTGACTCACCCTTTCTATGAGAGAATGTCTGATATTGTTGGGCAAGGATTTCTCTATTGTTTGCTAAGACCTCATCAGTTCCTCGAAATTGTTCTTTGAGAGAAACCCAGAGGTCATGAGCAGATTCATGATGCATAAGTTCAGAATAGATTTCATTAGGCAGTGCCATGGCCGGAATTCCATGGGCTTTAGCATCAATTACAAACAGTTTCAGATCTTCATTTGAATATTGCTCTCTCTTCTTCGGAATCATTTCATTGGTTTCCGAATTACTCACCATAGGCTTATATGGTCCATGAACCACAGATTTCCAAGAACCTGAACTATTAACAGACAGGTGATGAAGCATTCATCGTTGCCATATGTTGTACTCCCTCCTAACAAGCATCAGAGGCTTTGTTGAGAAGCCAGTATTGTGAGGATCATTGATTGATGCAGCCATTTTCACCAATTCAAACAGGTTCAATAAGAGTTTAACAAATCTAAGTCAAAAACTCAACAACACAGTTTGAAACACGAAGAATCTCAAATTGATTCATAGGAAGCAACAAAAAAACAAACTCTATAACCAATTCTTGCAAATTTGCTAATTCGATCAAACTAAGATATCTAAAGAACAGTTTCAATGATCAATTGTTAAATAGATCAATGATTAACCTGCTCTGATACCATTTGAAGGGATCGAGATCTAGTTTGATAAATTAGATTAGGATTTGCAGCGGAATAGTACACGAATTAGACGAAATTCTAGCAAGAATAATATGAATATTCAATTAAGCAGTAACAGTTATAGAGAGAGAGTTTTCTGCAAAAATAATGTTTTCATTCATGCACAAACTTCCCGTGGGGGGAAATTAGGTCAACATTCATTTTATAAGGAATGTGACATCAGCTGACGTCACTTGATAATGACATCTAACTGATTTATAGAAACAACTCAAAGTAAACTAAACTACTGAAGATGTCCACAACAACTGAGGACACCTTCATTAAAAGCTAAGAATAAACTAACATTACAACTACTGAAGTTATAACATCTGAAGTATAAGAACTTCAGATGTTTTACATAACATAAAACTACTCATTACAACTACTGAAATGTAAACCATCACAACTACTGAAGAGAACTACTTCAGTTGTTATGACAACTTCTGAGAACTTGATTTTTAGACTTTGTCTTCAGCAGTTGCCTTCAGACTTTGTATTTAGCAGTTTTCTTCAGACTTTGTCTTCAGCAGTTGTCTTCAGACTTTGTCTTTAGACTTTCTCTTTAGACTTTCTCTTTAGACTTTGTCTTCAGCTGTTGTAGATCACTTCGTTGTTTTGATGTCTGTGGGACTTAAAGGTTTTTCTGATCTGGCTCATTAGTTCTTTTGGTCCCACAAACTATGATACAGTAATGTCGAGAATTCATCTTTGACCACTTAATGTCAAACTGATAAATAATACTCATTAGTTCTCATTAATACTGACACACATGTCTTTTATTCATATTATATGGAAAATATTTCATGGAGCAAGCTCCATAATGTCAGCGGTTATTTAAACCGTGATGTGCCAGAAGCTGAGGGACTTAGAGATATCATCTGATTCATCTCTACAACAAGGGTAGCTTATGCAATCACTGTTAGACCCACCATCTATGAGAACCTCATTAGGTATTTCTGGAATTCAGCTGAGGTAATTCAAGCAGATGGTGTTAGATCTCTAGTTGTAAGAATTGGCAATGATCACACTCTGAGCATCACTAAAGATTTTGTTAGAAGATGCTTGCGTTTTGGTGATCATGATAATGCACCTCTAGAGCCGGATGATGATGAAATAACCATATTCTTTACTGAGATTGGTTATGAAGGAGGATTTGAAGCTAAACAAATTGTTAAAGGATTTGTTGATCTGCTTTGCAGATTTCTAATACACATGTTTCAGCACTGCTTATCCAAGAGAAAAAACAGGATGGAATGATTTTCCAATCACCACTTCCTCAGCAATCTGTGCTCTCTATACAAGCAGGCCATTCAATATGTCTGCTTATGTTTTTAATGGCCTGACTTCAAACATACAAGAGGGGAGAAGATACAAGTTCTTGATGAATCCAAGATTCATCCAGTGCATGATGAATGAAGTATTTCTAGATATTGCTACTGAGGGATCAGTACTTAAAATTCCTCATTATGATGCAAAATCATACAAGTACATTAAGAAGAGTGACCCTATAAACTTTTATAGTGGAGCTCACTCACCTCTTCTTCCTTGGATGATTCAACACATAAATCAAGAAGATCAAGGACAAGAACAGGCTGCTGATGAGTAAGCTGCATAGCCATCACCATAACCAACACCACAACCAACACAACAACAATCACCACAACTACCCCACAACCATCACCCATATCACCACATCATTACTCTCCAATATCACCACCTCATCACTCACCAACATTACCACAACAACCTTTGCCAACCCATGATAAGCCAACTGAAATTGGAGACTCAACTAGCACTTCTAAAGCATCCAAATCATCTTTAGATGAGGAGGATCAACATGCTCAAATGCTTGCAAAGAGAGCAACTTCTAAGACTGCTCCATCGAAAGCTTTGCTAAATCTAATACAAATAGGCCTGATGAAAAGGATAAGTTTATATCTGAGCTCCTACAAAAGGTGGAAAGAATGGTAAGAATACTAAATAGGAGAGCTAGAATCATTGATGACAGGATTCTAGAGTTTGATGAAAAGGAACAGGAATTAAAAGAACTAAAAGAAAAGTATGATTCTGAAAAGAAAGAGAAGGAGAAAGAAATTGACCACTTGAAAGCTACCCTAAATCATTCTAGAGAAGAAGTGAGTGGCCATGTTAATACTCTTGCCATTAAACCCTAGCTATGGAAGAACAAGAAAACATTATTGAAGAACAAGCTAAAATCATATCAAATCTCCAAAGTCAAGTTTAAACTCAATCTAAAAGGATCTCTAAACTTGAATTGTTACTTGAAATTCAAAAAAGTGCTGTGACTGCAGAAAACAAAAATGATGAAGAAAAGGTTATTGATGATGAGAAACAATCTACTTCTGACGAGGATGAACAAGGAGAAGATGAAAGCCAAACAAAGAATGTGGAACAAAGCTTAGAAATGGTGATTTATTCTGGGCAATAAAAGGCTACTTAGACTGAGAAAGATGAACTCGAAGAATTAATCAGTGCCATGGATAGCTTTACTTCAGAAGAATTCCCTATAGATGAAGATTTGTGGGACTTTGGTGCAGACCAAAGGACCACCTCTAAACCTATTATAGTGATTCCTAAATCTCTAGTTCTATTTGAGAAAGAGTTGAGTATGCAGATTGTACCTGTTGTGGCTATGTCTGAGGAACAAAAGGAAATGATAACAGAATTGTGGGAAAAAGAAAGGGAAAAGAATGAATAAGAAAAAGAAAAAGTGGATGATAATCAACCAAACATACCAGAAGAGGCTGAAAAAATGCCTGAGGAAATGAAACAAGCTGAATCCTCTTCTGGTCCTCCACTTCGAACTTATACCAGAAAGAGGAAATACTTATCTGAGAAAGCTAAAGGAAAAAAGGCCAATCAAAGAAGAACCAACAAAGAAAGCCAAACCAGAGGACCCAAGAAGTCTTGTTGCAATAGCAAAATTCCTGGAAGAACATGAAAAGGCTGAGGCACAATGAAAGAAACCAGTTGTATTCATTGATTTGGAAGAAGGAGAGATAGTTGGAGGTTATGATGCTAAAGGGGATGTTCATATGGATAGTCCTATGAAAACAGAACAACTAGTGGAAGTAATGGTGTGAAAGGCCCAATCTGATGACCTGATGATAAACACAATGTTTTTGATCAATTATGGGTATGATCCAGATGAAGTCTTTAGCATGGCATAAGAAGGAATGAAGGAAGAAGAAGAAAAGTTTAATAAGCTACCAGATCCAAACTTAGAAACTGAGTATGAAAAATCAGTCACCAAAGTGGTTCTTGTGCATAAAGAGTCTGCTATGAAGAAATCAACAACTGAGTATGAAAGATGTTTTTCAAGAAAGGTTCCTTTGCCTAAACTATCATGAATGAAGAAATCAACCAGAACTTCTCATCCACTATTTCCCGATCCTTATAGCATGTCAGGTAAGGAAATGAAGGATTATCTTTCCAGCCAAGGATTCATAAGAAGAAACATTGGGAATATGAAGACAAACTCATTAAGGGTTGCTACTCTCCAAATGATCAATGAAAAGAAAGACATGCTCAAGAGGGTAGAAGAAGAAATCCTGAACAAGAAGCCAAGATCTATACTAACATCTCTAGACATGATGCTAAATCAGAAAGATCAAGAACTGTTGGCTCTTGTAGTTCATAAATACCCAGAATGGTTTGTAGAACCCTCTTAGTTAAAACTGCAAGAAGGATTAACAACTACTGAGTTAATCAGAGGGGTGTCTACTCCCAAAGGCAAAGTTGACCAGAAAATAATCGCTTGGAAGTATGACAACATGTGGAACATGTTCATGGTAAAAAGGATCTCTAGGCTGGTGCAATTCTTTACCGAGTACTCAGCTCTTGTAAATGCCCTGGAGATCCATGACTTAAAAGAACTAGCTCAATTGGAACTGATCAATCACTCAACTATGTTCAAGGGATATGAATTTGAAAGCATACTCAAAATGTTCAGAAGGACTGTCACTTTCAATTCATTAAAGACTATACACATGAGAAAAGATAAGTCTTTAATAATCCTCTTGAGAAGAAGAAGAAAATGCAAGCTGAAGAAGTAGTGTTTCCTGAGTTGAAGGTGAAACCACAGAAGCTTTAAAGAGAAAAATGGTGTCTGGTACTCATTCCTCCACACCCACCTCAAATGTGTACTATGATGAAAAAACTTATGAGATGGTGGTTGAAAGGAAGTGGGGAGGAAATGAGGGTGCTAAGATAAGACTATTTAATGGATATGAACTAAGATTGCTTGATGAATCCTACATTTACTATATATGTACGAGACACTTCAGGGAACTCAACAAAAAGCTGAGTGAACAAGATATGCACTTCTTCCTAAAGTGCATCAAGTTGCTAAAATTGGCTTATGATCGTATCAATACAAAAAGAGATAAAAGAAAGAAAAAGAAGACACCCTTGCAACTTGGGAACATTGTCAAACTTTAGGTGGATGTGGGTGGAAGCTTGTTGATTCACAGAGATGGTCTTTCTACTATTTCTATTTGGGAACCAATTTCACTAAAGAAGTTACCAATAGAAACTATCTACAATATGAACAAAATGAAGATACATGTGCTGAGTAAGGACAGAAGGTCACAAGCAACAGATTTTGTCAACATGATCAAAGCTACTATAGATCCAACTAAATCTGCATTTTTACTTCCTCCACAAGACCCAGCAAAATCTTCACAACATCAATCACCTCCCAAACATTGAAGAACATGGGTTGTATAATCCTTAGGGGGAGTATTGTTGCACCCTGAAAGGATCATACATGCCAATTCAATAGGTGATTTGATGATTGCTTTGCTAGAATCCCACAAGTCCAAGGATAAATGCGGATGAAGATCCTGCTCAGAAAAACCAAGTGTTGTCTTCCGCATTTGTCAATGCGGAAGACATAAAACAAAACGTACTGGTATTTGTTCTTCTGCATTGACAAATGCGGAAGACCAAGAAACAATGCGGACAAGACTTTGCTCATCCGCATTTGACAAATGCAGATGACCGAACAAATGCGCATAAGTATTTGTTCATCCGCATTAACCAATGCGGATGATCAACATATTAATGCAGATTATCAAGTGAAGAAATGTTGATCAAGTTAACTCATCCGCATTTGTCAATGTGGATGAACAAGCAAAGATGCAGATGAAGAATTAGACTAGTTCTAATGTAATAGTTCAGGGGTAGTTTAGTTATTTTGTAAAAGGAATCTTGTCTGCCTATAAATAGAATAGATAACCTTATACATTAGGTGACAGCTAATAGACATAGAGAATTTTTGTTGTCATTTATTCTCTATAATCAATCAACTTTCATATATATACTACAAAAGCATTTATGAGTATTTTTTTGCATTGAATGTTCTTTGATTGTTTGTTTCCACCACTCAATCATTGACTTGATTACCGTATTCGATTCTTAGTAAGAATATCAAGTCACATATAATCTGCATAAATCTGCATAAAAGACATGTGTGTCAGTTTTAATGAGAACTCATGAGTATCATTTATCAGTTTGACATTAAATGGTCAAAGATGAACTTTTGACATTATTGTATTATTGTTGTCACATCAAATGGTGAATTTGTTGTTCCACAATCACAGTTTCTATGTTTTAACCATTTATTAGATGTTATTTCATTGATTTGTTACACATTTTCATTTTTCATCATGCTCTGTTCTTGCACCAAACATGACTATAAAGGTTTTCATGATGAGTAAAATTTCTATTAGTTTGCATGTTCATTGAAGTCGAAAAGATGTATTATATAACATCAATAAATTGAATTTTTTTTTCCTTCATTATCATTTGATTCTTTGCTTGATTTAGGTTTAACAGTCCGAAAGCTAGGTCTTTATGAAATTTTTTGGAAATTTCACCTTGTTTTCGATGCAACTGTAGTTTCAGAATCGATAACAAGAATAGGTTGAGTAGAATCACACAAAAATCTTTGGTTGTTTATGATGAAGATGATCGAAGTGGGTGTACTGTGTATTTGCGCTCGTCTCACTCTAAAGTTACTCAAATTTGAAAAGTATTAAATGACCCGTTTGAATTCCTTTAAATAGTTAAATAATGCATTCTAAAAGATTTTACAAGTTTAAGAGCAAATGCGGTCACCACTGTAGCAAATGCGGAAGTGTAATTTTTGTACTTTTGGTCATCCGCATTTGTTAACTGTAGCAAATGCGGAAGACAGAAATTCAGACTTTGACTACCCACATTTGTTCACTATTGTAAATGCGGGAGTTTTGTTACTTTTGTTTTGTTTTATCCGCATTTGTTCACTGTTGCTAATGCGGAAGAACTAAGTTCATCAGCATTTATTCACTGTAACAAATGCGGTTGACAAAACTTATTTAGCATTGGTCACTGTAGCAAATGCGGTTGAATAAAATTTGTCAGCATTTGCTCACTGTAGCAAATGTAGAAGATCTGACTGCTAGTATTTGTTAACTATAGCAAATGTGATAGAATAAAATCCACATTTACTTGATCATCATTCATTGATAAGAGATTGATCACTTAATTATTTCTGCTTGATCATAAATGAGCATTGAAGATGTGAATCCGCAAATGCAGATGAGTAAAACAAATACGGAAGTGTAAATTTCATGTGTATTTGACAAATGCGGTTGAACACTTGAAAATTATTTTATTCACATTGACAAATGCGGTAGAACAATTTTTTTCCGCATAGGTTTTAACACTTCAAAATTTCATGTATACTTGTAACACACTAATGTGGTAGAGTAAAATCATTGTCCGCATTAGTTTAACTTGAAAATATAAAGCTACCCGCATTGGTTATAAGCATGGGTTACCTTCACTTGCATTAACCAATGCACTTACCTGTATTAACTTTTGAACTTAATCATAAGTCAATGTGACTGAATTGATTTTTCATATTATGAAGTCTTGTCCTTGATTGATTTTTCTTATAAAGTTGACTGTTAAAATTGTCAATTCTTGCTTGGATTGACTTGTATGTCACAAGTGATACAAGTTTCCCAATTTTGACTGATCTTGGACTTTTCATCCTTCCAAGAATCTGCGTAAGCTGAGATAAAACGGTATAACTTTTTGCAACAACACACCAGAATACTATTTGTTTTGTTTTGAAAGTAAGTTAAGCTAGTAAACAAAATACGGACTTGTTCAAAAATTTTAAATTACTTCCCCTAAATTTTATATCCGTATTTGGATAGAAACTTTAAAGATTTAAAAACTTTTTGAATTTTATTATGATTATAAATAATGAAGAGAATTATATTTTTTGTTCGGATCATATCAGTCTTATATTACACATGTGCATCCTTTATGATTAAATGGACATGTTTATAAACTTGATGATTGAAGGTATATTTGTCCTCTTAAACTCATACGAGGTTGATATTTTGATGCAAATGATTTTTATCATGTTTTTGGTTAATTAAATTATTCAATGTGTACCTCACACACATAAGCATGGAATGATCAACCCTCCTTATACAATGCATGGTAGAACTTTTTCACAACTTTTCTTACCAGGTTACTTAAGTCATGAGAACTCATTTTCACTTATCCTCATTACGATTCTTTTACTTTGATCCTTCTCATTATTGAAGGTATGTTTGCCCTCTTAAACTCATACCAGGTTGATATTTTGATGCAAATAATTTTTATCATGTTTTTGGTTAATTAAATTATTTAATGTGTACCTCACACACATAAGCATGGAATGATCAACCATCCTTATACAATGCATGGTAGAACTTTTTCAAAACTTTTCTTACCAAGTTACTTAAGTTATGAGAACTCATTTTCACTGATCCTCATGGGATTCTTTTACTTTGATCCTTCTCATGATCATCCTCATTGGGATTCTTTTCACTTCACTTTGGAAGGTGATCCATGATGAGATTCTTTTGTTCATTCACTTGGAATGTATTGCTTTTGTAGATTCATCCAATTTGGATGTGTTCCTCATTGGGAATCTTTTGTATGAGGACATCTGCACTATGTGCATGTTTCATCAGGTCTTTGCTCAACAAACAAAGATGAAACTCATGGAGGTGAAAGAGATTCATAAAGTATCATTACCTGGTGTGATTAGGTTACTACACACACATGCACTCAGATAAGCCAATACATACCTGTACTTTGTGATGAGTGTTTCACTATTAAATAAGATTTTAATTCATCACTGCATGTATCTTCTTCCAAATTGAGCCTACCAACATATCTGGTAAGTCATGACAGTCTTGCAATTTTTTTTGAAATTAAACACAGTGAATGATATAATGACTGTAATTATATCATTTCCCCAGATTCTTTTCTTTATCAAAATTGATTTCTTTTTGTGTTTTCTCATGTTTTTAATGTTTTACATGGTTTTACTCAAAGTTAATCATGCCAATTGACTAAACCAGGAATTCAAACCTACTAGGTTCAAATGCCTTGGTAAATAAATCAGCTAATTGATTTTGAGTTGGTACTTGAATCAATTTGATTAATCCCTTTTCACCACAATCTCTCAAAAAGTGATATCTATTTTCAATATGTTTAGTTTTTGAGTGTTGAACTGGATTATTAGTTATGAAAACAGCTGCTGAGTTGTCAATGTAAATTGGCATGTGCAAGAAGTTAAAACCATAATCAAGCATCTGGCTTTGAATCCAGAGTACTTGAGAGCAACAAGTTGATGCTACAATATACTCCGCTTCTGCTATGGACACACATACATTTGTCTACTTCTTGCATTGCCAAGATACTAGTCTAGGACCAAGAAATTGTCACGGTTGTCTGATGGGATCAGCTTGAAGAGGAACATCTTCATTCATGCATTCATCAAAAGTAGGAGGAATCAATGGAAAATTATCTCTTCTTTCTACAACTGACGAAGTATCACATGAATGTATATTTCCTGCATCAAACAAGTGAAATTGATCAAATTATTTTGTAAACGTGTCAATATCAAACAACCGGTCGGGACCATATGTAGATTTATGAAATGAATGTTCCTTGAATTGAACATTTGTTGATTCATCAATAATGTTTAATCTAGGATTAAACACTCTGTAATGAAACAGAAGAATAACATATAAAGAATCCTTCATCAGACTTGGATGAAAACTTTCGGAGATAGTCTCGGGTGTTTAATATTGAGACAGGACTACCAAATGATTTAAGAAATCCAATGAATGGTTTTGTGTGAAAGAGTTTGATTCTGTACAAAGCACGATGTATTAATCGCCTCTGCCTAGAAGGTGATTAGTAGTTTAGCAATGGTCAGCATCATTCTTGCTTCTTCAATCAGTGTTCTATTTCTCCTTTCAACTACCCCATTTTGTTGAGGAGTTCTAGCTACACTGAATTGATGAGCAATGCCTTTGGTTGCACAAAAAGAACTCATACTTTCATTTTTGATTTCAGTACCATTATCACTTCTTATTATTTTGACCTTAAGATCGAGTTGATTTTCAATTTTAGTGATAAATTCTTGTATGATTTGGGATGCCTCATTTTTATGAAGTAAGAAAAAAACCCATGTGACTCGTGAAAAGTCATCAATGATCACTAAACAATACTTATCTTTCCAATACACATTACATGAGTTGGTCGAAACAGATCCATGTGAAGTAACTTCAATGGAGTATTGTTAGTGTTCATGAGCTTGGTTTTGTGAGACGATTTGTGTTGTTTTCCTTTGAGGCACGCTGAACAATGATCAATAAAATGAAATTCTTTTTGAGGAAGACCAATGACATGGTTTCCTTTGACCAACTTGTTCATGTTTTTAAAGTTTGTGTGCCCCAAATGTCTATGCCAAAGCTGTGACTCATCCAATGATGCTTTTGACAAAAGACATGTTTCTTCTTTAGGTGATGTAGAACACAAGTTTAAGACATATGTATTGTTTTTCCTTGGGGTCTTTAAGACAACCCATTCGTAAGGGATCTAAAATCCAGGTTTTAGAATATAGCAATGAGTGTGTGTAAAGTGAATGGAATATTTCTTGTCATAGATCTGAGACATGCTTAGCACATTGAAATTCAACTATTCACAGTAGTTCACTCTATCAAAGCTCAGCATCCCGTTTGTCACAAATCCTTCACCTGTAATTCTACCACCCTGTGAATCTCCACCAAATGCAACAGTAGTTCCTTGTACATGCTTGAAGTCTGAAGGAGGGGACGATCTCCAGTCATGTGTGGGGAGCATCCATTGTCCACGTACCATAAGCTATTGGACCTGTGTGGATGAACCGGCAAACCAAAAGAGCTAATTAGAATAAGGAACCCAATCCATGATAGTCTTGGGTTTCCCGTTCCTATTCATGATGGTGACTTCTTGGTATTTCCCTCTAAATTGTGGTTTAGATGGAGGTGTCCTGGGAGATTTTTGGTAATGACTGGGTTGAGTCATCTCATCAACATCTACCGAAGATTCAGTAATGAAATCATTCGTCTGTGTTTCTTTGTAGAAATTTATGCCCTTTTTCATTATCAAAAGTAGGTTTTTGTTTGGAAGGTCAATTTTGTAGTTCATTGTGAGATGTTTTCTTTGACCCTTCCATAATTCCTTCAAATTATTCATGTCATTTGTTGATCTAGATGTCCTAGATCGAGTATTTTGTAAATGAGGTTGGACAGAATGTGTCACAGTGGATGCTTTTGAGTTGGGCTTGTGTTGGGGAATTCTCCAACCCTTTTGATTGAAGTAACAATCAGATGTATTGTGATTGTTCATGTCACAGATTGAACAATACTTGTTGACATATTAGTTTTTGGTGGAGTGATTGTTCATATCACAGATAGAGCAATATTGATTAAAAAAGCATTCATCTATCTTGTGATTGAACATTTCACAAATGTCACAATACATTTGTTTGTTTCTTGAATCAAATTTTGCCTTGTGTGACTCAGCTGATATTTTCTTTTGCTAAATCACTTTCTTTTCTTTAGGGGATGAATCAGAGTCAGCCCTTTTTGTAGTTTGCTTCACAACTCTACGTTTGTTTAATTTTCTGGGTTGTTTCTATTTCTTCAACCCATTTCTCACCTCTTTCTCAAATTGGTCAACATG
The DNA here is from genome assembly GCA_025506515.1 of Flaveria trinervia. Classification (NCBI taxonomy): domain Eukaryota; kingdom Viridiplantae; phylum Streptophyta; class Magnoliopsida; order Asterales; family Asteraceae; genus Flaveria; species Flaveria trinervia. Next base: position 50,879,585 of record CM046446.1, read on the forward strand.
TTCCTTGTTGCAGATATCAAACCCAACTCGCTGCCTTAATCTTGAAGATTGAGGGTCTGATAATGTTTTATGTGTTGAACTCAATGATCCTGTTTGTTTTTTTTGCAGTGAAACCTTTTTTGATGTGCTTGAATTTGTTGGAGATATGATCTCATTATCAGAACTGCTCTCAGCAGTGGTTTCATAGACTTCACATATTTCTTTTTACCTTGTAAAATAGAGGGTATGAATTTTATAAAAGGGACAATTGCTTTTACAGGGCTTGAGGATTTCATGACACTCACTATCTTGTCCGATGACTCTTTGATTTTGATTGGGTGACCTAACATGATTTTATCCTTATTGGTTTCAATATAAACATTAGGTTTGTTTTGAGGATTGGTCACATGTTTTACTATAGATTTAGGTTCCATAGTTTTAGTTTCAATTTCTTTAGTGAGTGAGACAAATTCAGGCATGATAGTGTAGCTATCATTGTAAGGTGGAGGACATGAATTATACCCAATCCCCGACATGTCCTTTGCATCCTTTTGAGAATCAAGCATCTCTTGTAGCTTCACTGAAGACATTTGAAACTTTTCAAGTTTCACTTCAGTTAGTGAATGTTTAGCCTTAGATTGAGCTAACTTTTCAGTAAGGAGCTCATTCTCAGCTGCAAGAGCATACTTTTCACCATGCAGTGTTTCTATGTCAGAGATAAGAGATTTACTTTTGATTTCAAAGCCTTTTATTTCTCTCTTCATCATCTCTGACTTTACCTTTTCTTCCTTAATTTTATCCGCCAGTTTATGGTTATGCTCCCTATAACCTTGCAATTCATTATTACATTTTTCACTACAAAGGTTTGATTTTACCACAATAGGCATTGGAGATGGACCATCATTGATGTGAGCCATAAGAGCATGATTCTAAAATTGAGGCTTGACTTCCTCTACATACATGCTACAGTCACATACCCCATCTTGCTTTATCATAAGAGCATTGGCAGAAGACTGACTGCTTCCATGAGCTTGATTTGTCAGTTGGGGTGGATTTTGATATGATTGGTCTTGATGAGATTGATGAGACTGTTGTTATTGGTTGTTGGAGTGAAAGCTTGAGTTAGGCTGTTAGGATGACGCCTTGAGAGTTCCTTTGATAGTTGTTTCTCTTGGGGGCATTGCATTCTCTGGAGAAGTGGCCAACCATGCCACAGTTAAATCATTTCACCTTGGATTTATCATATCCAAGTTCTGTATTTTCATTTAGGCTCAACTCTCTGCCTTTTCTAAAGAATTTCTTGGATCTTATGGAAATCATGTCCATTTACCATTGTAGATCCATTTCTTCCACATCATCAGGATCCATTTCCTCCAGATCTTCCTGAATTAGATGAGCAGAAGTGAGTCTTCCTCCTAAGTATGCTTCAAAGCTTACAACAAAGGCATTGTATGTTTCCTTTTGTTCTTTTGATCTTGTGTTTTTAGGAGTGGTTTGACGAACAACAGTGACTTTGGATGTTTGAGATGATATTGATGGATGATTGATTGGTGGAGTTGTAATGAACATAGTGTTATTCAATTGATCTCTTCATAAGATGAAATTATCCTCCTCAGATATGAAGCCATTTTCCACAGAATGAGATTCTGATGGAAATTTGTAAGCCTCAATCACTCTTGGTCCACCAAGATTTCTGCTTCATTCATCAAGTTCTAATGCTTCTATTTTGGCTATCATGATATCCAAAGTAGTACTCTCAAGATCAAGAGTATTTTTCAGCACTGTTACATTTTGTTTCCGGTTTTCAGGGAGGCTGTGAAGCATTTTCTTGTTTAATTTTTTGATCTTGTAAGTGACTCCTATGATTTCCAAATCATTTACAAACTGTACCAATTTGTGCAGTTGTGTGGATATGGACTCTCCCTTGGTGTGGTGGAATGTTCCATACTGATTAACAAGCTTATCCTTGTTAATTTAAGCTACCTCACTCATTCCTTCACACATAATTTTCAATGCATCCCATACAGCTTTTGTAGTGCCATACTACTCTAATCTTTTTAGCACATCCATCTTGAGTGCTTGAGTTAGAATGGAGTAAGCTTTTAGGTGAATCTTGATTTTCTTATAGTCTTCATGATCAAGAGTTAGATCTTCAATGGGTATTCTTGTAGTTTTGTAAATTGTAGCATGATCTGCGGATAGAGTGACAAGGATATGTGGCCCCATGCATATTGAGATCCAGAAATCAAGATCTACACGTGTATGTAATCCATAACGTGATTTTCCACTCTTTAAACTCAGATTTTTGTTTAAGCATAGGAGGTTTAGGTGTATGGCCAAGTTCTAAGTAATTGTCAGAATCCATTTTATGAATATAGATTAAGGTAATTTTTAAGATTGATTAGTCCAACTTGTCTAAATAGTTCTAACTGATTTCAGAATCAGATTTATGATTGTAGTGAGTTTGTTGCTGTTCGGAATATTTTGGTGAGAATGTGTTGACAGGAGTACTTTCTGCTATTTACTAAGTAGAGATGACGATATACTCCACAAGCAACTCGATTACCAGATCAATCGAATTCTATTCGGTTCTTGTGTAGATCTGAAAGAGAACCGAGAGCCAAAGCTCTGATACCAATTGACTGGGTAAGTAAGATTGAGATTCTTACTGAGAATCAAATATGGTAATCAAGTCAATGATTGAGTGGCAGAAACAAACAATCAAAGAACATTCAATTCAAGTATTATACTCATAAATGCTTTTGCATTACATATGAAAGTTGATTGCTTACCGAGAATAAATGACAACAAAAATTCTCTTTGTCTATCTGCCATCACCTCATGTACGAGGTTATCTATTCTATTTATAGGCAGACAAGATTCCTTTTACAAAATGACTAAACTACCCTTGACCTATTACATCAGAACAAGTCTATGTCTTGATCCGCATCTTTGCTTGTTCATCCGCATTGGCAAATGCGGATGAGTTGACTTGATCAACATTTCTTCAGTTGATAATCCGCATTAGGATGTTGGTCATCCGCATTGGTTAATGCGGATGAACAAATACTTATGCGCATTTGTTCGGTCATCCACCTTTGTCAAATGTGGATGAGCAAAGTCTTGTCCGCATTAATACTTGGTCTTCCACATTTGTCAATGCGGAAGAACAAATACTTGTCTGTATTTGTTTTATGTCTTCCGCATTGACAAATGCGGAAGACTATACTTGGTTTTTTTAGCAGGATCTTCATCCGCATTTCTTCTTGGACTTATGGGATTCCAGCAAAGTAATCATCAAATCACCCGTTGAATTGGCATGTATGATCCTTTCAGGGTGCAACACCAAGACTTGTGCATGATGTTTGGTGTCTATTTATAGACTTCAGCTCGGTACCTACACTTGTACATGATATTTAGTGTATAGCACATGGCATTGGTCTCGATGAAAAGTGAAAGATAATGATGAATGCACGAAATGTATAGTAAGGAAGATAATGAATGAGAACAAATTATGATGATGATGTACATTGATGATGGAATGAATGACCAATGATGATGAAAGATAATAATAAGATTATCTATTTGTACGTATGATGCATCATCGCGAATCAAAGTAAAGAATTGTTTTAAACGAAAAAAAGTATTATGTTCTATAGAATTAGAACTCACTCAGTAACGCTGACTTTTTATGCATTTTCCAATTGGTAGGTAAAGTTGTTGAGGATGGCACGGGGGCAGCTCATGGCTTGTTTTGGATGGCATCCATTTTGTATAACGATGATGTTTTTGCATTATAATACGAACAGATAATATTTTGTAATGGTTACAATGTTGTATTATTTTGCACAAAGCAATTATTAATATATTTGAAATGGTTTCTTCAAATTAATTACGTTGCGAAGTTTGATAAAGGTTTAATGTGTATTTATTTAATATGTGTGATGATTGTCTAACTATGAGCGTCCCGGGAATGGGTCCTTACACTCTTGTAGTTGCTTCATCAATTCCTTTATATCAGAGGGGGTTAAACGATGCGATGCCTTAGTAACAGGCTGAGCATCTGGTATTAAGTGAATCTGAAATTCAATCTCATGGTCCGGTGGCACACTTGGTAAATCTTCAGGGAATAGGTCCAGGAACTCACACAGAATGGATACATTAGGTAGTTATGGTTTTAGCATATCAACATCGTTCACGTAGGCCAAGTAGGTACTATATCCACACCTCATGCACTTTCCCGCCACCGCCATAGAAATCACTTTCGTAATTGTAGTAACTCTATCACTATAGATCATCACTGAACTCCCGTCAAGCATTGTTAGTCGAATCATCTTCTTTTGACGCATGATATTCGCTTCGTAGTCCACTAACCAATCCATTCCTAGGAGTACATTGATCCCGCCTAAGGTCATCACAAATTTTCTAACATGAAACTATGACCTAATTCTATGTCACAACCTTCTATCAACTCAGAAATCCTTGTAGACTTAGCCATGGCACTTTCGACATCAAATGGCTCATCAATGCTTCTACTTCTAATAGACAACTTAGCGCTAAAGGTAGGAGAGATGAACTCTTACTAGCACTAGAACCAATAACACAATATCAAGAGTTTGGTTTACTAGAAACGTACCTGACATAACATAGGGGCCCATCCTAGCCTCGTGTCAAGTCATCATGAAGCCTCTGGCTCCCGCCTTCTACCCTTTAGTTCTGGTCGTCTTTTTCGCTTTGGAACTTTCTACCCTCAGCCTCTTGCAATCCCTACTCCATGGCCCTCTTCATTCCAGTTATAACACCTTATACTCCCACACTCTCTTACCACGTGACCGGCTTCCAACATTTGAAGAAGACATTTACTCCCCACTTACACTCCCTTGAATGATCTTCCCTGCACTCTCCACACATCTTCTACCCCGCATGGGGCGTAGCTACATGTCTGTCATCCACCTGTGCACTCATGTTGCTTGGAGCCGCCCCGCCATGTCCAAACCGCTTCCCATTCCAGTTCCTTTCATAGCCACCACCTTTCCTATTCTCCTCAACCATTGCCACCTCTCTCTCATCATACAGCCTCCCCGCTAGATCAACAACTAACCAAAATGTACTCGGCCGAACATTAATCATGTACCTGCGAATATCAGCTAGCAAGTCCTGAATACACCTATTAATATTTCATGACACATGCGTCACCTGATCTAGCACCAGCCTTGCCATCTCATTGAACTTGGTGCTATACTAGTGGTGTGTCATGGTTCCCACCTCCAGCTGCAGGAATTCCCTTTCAACCTTATTGTCACACCCTCAAATTCCACAAACGGGGTATTACCGTTAGGCGTGTGACTTCCAGGATCTCAGTCACTAGTTACACCAAATGACACGTTGTTTATAAAACATAATTTACTTATAAAACTTGAATTCATCAAAGACTAGTTTTAAATGTGGACATAATAGAAGTCGCGGAAGCATAGTATATATTAGTTGTTTAAATGGCGCAACACGCGCAAACCGAATAAATAAAATTCACTGAAAAACGATAAATAAATCACATGGATGATAATGCATGAATAAAATGCTCCTAGGTGTGCGCTTCTTGTGAACCTGAAAGAAACATGCTAAAGTGTCAACACAAAGTTGGTGAGTCCACAGGTTTTGATAAACTGAACATAACAACAAACTGATGCAATAATCAAGATAATATCAGTAGATAGCTAGTCTACTCAACAAGTTACTAAGTATATGAAGTTCGCAACCGACGCTGACAACGTAAAGAATGCCTCGGCTATGAACACCGGTCACAGCAACAGAAATAGGTCAATTAAACACCCGTTTGACGAACGTTGTGCTAGCGCGACTAGCCCGGGTGGGGTTTGTCAAACCCAGTAGATCTACTCAGAATTACCTCGCTAGAGTACATATATTAACGGTTCGAAAGTGAGGACTTAAGTACGGTGTCACACTAGTAAACAAGTGATATTAAAGTAATACCGATCAGGTGAAAATACGTTTAGAACACACGTTTCTTTCACCCCAAAGAAAGTAAGTAAAGTGGGGCTGAGAACTCACCTCAAATGCACATCAATTAATAAGTGAAAGCACAAACGTTTAGGATCTCCTCTTAACCTGGATTTTATTTAATATATGCAATCAATATTAAATACTTAATAATGAAATCGTACGGTTTCGCGTTTCACGGCTCGGTTACGGTGTACGTTATCGATATCCCCCCATTCATAGACAATTACACTCGAAGACTCATTCACTTCCAACGTATAAAAACTCGATTACTATGTATAAAAATACATTGTTTCTACACTTTAAATTTTGTGACTTTTGGTTATAAAAAAAACAAACGATTTAAACGCATAACCCACATATCACAAACGCAGAACAACACAAACGAAAATCACACGTTATGTATCTATACACCCATACATAACCCATGAAGAGAAAAATACATTTATTTCGTAACATTAACGTACCCCACGACATGTACTCCACACACAATATCAAGCCACTATAAGATACACCTACAATGGTATATTAAAACCATTCATATCATGAAATCATACTCCAACACAAAGCACTTACATGAACACTCTATATAACACACATAAACGCAATGAACCTATGCCAAAACCAAGTGATGTACATCCATGTAGCCTGCATACTAAAATCATACATCTATCTCCAAATGGCATTCTATACCTACAATACTATGTATGCATATGCATATGCATTACCAAATCACACCACCCATACCATATACTAAACCCACACATAACACATACGTACACATGCAGACTCACGCACCCAACCTCACCACACACTCACGCACATATCATCACGCACACACACACACATCATCATACACACTCACGCACGCATCATCATGTACACACACACACATCATCATGCACACTCACGCACACATCATCATGCACACACACACACATCATCATGCACACTCACGCACACATACATACAAACTGCAGAAGGTACATACACCTATACATATGCGCACAACCACATACACCCATATACACGCATGCAAATCGTGACTCACACATGCACCCAAAATCCCCTTGCAATTACATACAAGACACACATAATATATATACCTACGAGCATACAAACGCGCATACATTCAAACCGAGATGAACCCGAACCCGCAACCATGAACCGAAGCCGAAAATTGTAACAACTACGATGAACTCTTACGGTAAGGTTGCTCCGGTCGGTCCTCACGAACGCCGGGTGATGTCGGTCGTCAAACGATCGTCGTTCGGTAACGTAAGAAGCCGTGAGTGGGATCGTCACTTGAAACAGAACGAATACCGGAGGTTAAGGGTCGCGAACAAGGGCTGCCGGATGGGGCTTCGTGAGAATGAGGAGGTCGACGGCGACTAGGGTTTTCGGTGGTTTAGGGTTCGGTGTGGAGTAGCCGGGGAAGGAGGGTGGGTTGGTTATTTAACATGTTTATATGAAAGTTACACAATGGTCCCCCCTTAAGTCTCCTAAGTTGCACTTTAGGTCCCTTCACTTTGATTCATTTGCACAACGATTCTAATTTAATATTATAATTTATTTAAATAATTAGATAAATAACGAGAGGACGTTAAGGTAACGAAAATTATATTGACGACGCTAACCTGAAAATAAGAGGTGTCACACTTATCAAGGTCCCTTTGATGACAAAACTCCTCAATCACTAGCATCTCTTAAACTTTGGCTCTGATACCAACTTGTAAGGCCCCGTTCTCGAAACACTCATAGTTGGACAATCATCGCACATAAAACATGTTAGTAGCCTAGAAAGATTAACATGTTGTCTCTATGTGTCTTTTTACTATTTGTAATAGTATAGGGACTAGTTTTTTAATTTTGTTTGTTCCATGTGTTTCATTATAAATAGCTTAGGCTTGTAGCAGTTAGTGAGAGAGGCGAAGAACAACAGTTTTAGAACAGATTTAGAACTTCTTACTTACTTTGTAATTGTCTTTGCTTGATATTAATGAAACTATGAATTTTGTTGATATCTTGCTTGATTTGATTACTTTGTTTGTATTTCTTTGAATTGTGTTCATACATCATCACACATTGGTGAAGTTTGTGTTCATACGTTTACAATTACTAAAATACTATAGCGGAATCAATTAACTAAGACCATTTCATATAGTAATAATCACTTTTGCAAACTAATACATCATTGTTAAGTTATAAAATATCATTTGTTGGTTTAAATCACAAAAAATTATCATAACATAAAATGGATGCTATCCAAAACTAGCCAATTAACTATCCCCGTGCCATACTTAGCAACTTTTACCTGCAATTGGAAAATATATAAAAAGTCAGTGTTGCTGAGTGAGTTCTACTTTTATAAAATATGCTACTTTCCATACGTTAAAACGTTTCTTACTTTCGCACATACATCATACATACATCAAGGAAATATTTATTATGTTCTACCATTGTTCATTTCCTTCATATCACATGTTTCATACATTTTGCACTTTTCGTACTTTTCACACTTTTTATTATCTTTCACTTCTATCTAGATCCTGTCGTATGCTTAACCCCCCTCTTGGGCAAAAAGCCATATCACCTAGGGTTAAGTGACAAGGATGCACGTATGGTGCAATCACCATGATGGACTCCCCTGTGTGTGTGAACCTTCATGAGTTAGCCAAGATCGCACACTACATAACACATAGTTATTACCATATTGCTTGTCTGGAGTAGTCACCAAGATTGATTCCCACTATACGTGTGATTCTCATAGAGTTATGAAGCCCCTTCCATTTTGCTTGCAAGACTTTCATTCGTTCATTCATTACGTTCCACTTTCAATATCAAAATTCTTTCACTTCGTTAAGATAATAATTTATGACCAATAACATAATTATACCACGTAAAACCACATAATAGTACGTAATAAGGAACATAAAGTAAACAAAACATAATCATGCATAACATCATCACACATCATCATACAACATCTTATAATCATCATAATTCATCACACGTCACCCCGGGAACATCCCAAGTCATACCTAAAACTTCCTTTTTCCCAAAATTTCAGAAATAATTCTAAGTCCTTAGGCGCATTGGGCACTATACAGGTGCATGGCCACTATGCAGGTGCATGAACCCTCAGACGCATGGGAACAATAGCCGCATGGGAAAACTTTTAGGTGCATGAGCACTATACACGCACATGGCTTAAAGTTAGTCATTTGGTCAACATCCTAGGCCCATGGGTACTATGCAAGTGCATGAGCCTGACTTAGGAGCATGGGCACTTTGGGCATCTGGGCACTATTGGGGTGCATGAGCTTTGCGTGTTTTGGGAACACGTAGGCATTTTGGCACCTTTTCAGGCGCATGGATACTATTTGAGGGCATGGTTTTGAGGTGCATGGGACTTAGTTGCATTAGAAACTAACTCATAACTAAGATCATAATTCAGTCCTAAAAATCACATCCGAACATGTTGAAGCGTAGTTCTGTCATTTTAAGCAACATAAACGGGCTCATAACTTGAACATAACCATAAATGATCCCAACATACACCCATCCATATTTCACACACATATACATACGGGTACACACATCCAACATAAATAAAACGTTTCAAAATGTATTTCCAACCCCAAAATTAGTTAAAACATGTAAAATTGGGGATCTAGAACTCACCTCTTGCAACTTTCGTGTATGACTTCTTCACACCCGAATGCACTTGGAGTTCAAACACCAAAAATCCACTAAAGTTACACAATCGAACATACAAGCACATATAAGCATATACCCGGGGCTAAAACAAGCCAAGAACACTACAAAACATCAAATTGTTACCTTAGGTTCGACTTCTTCTTCTTCTACTTTCAAAAATCCGATAGTTCTTCTGCTCTTTCTCTCTCTAAGACCATAGAATAAATGAGTGCAAGACATTATGGGCGGCCATGCCCACTTTTGTACAAAATATGATAATACATTGTCCTTTACACACTTTTAACCCCTCAACTCGGGTTAAATTGCAATTATTTCTCATTCTTCACTTTTACTCCTTATTTCTCATTTTTTTTTAAAATTTCGTGTTGGGATTCAACAATCGAATAAACTAAAGCTTACCAAATCATAATTACATCCAACTCAAGATTTTATTGTACAAGTTTAGAGACAAAGTTGATTACAACAAAACAAGACAATTCAACATGACAAAGTTACATCAAGATAATTAGAAAGTCAAAATTAGGTCATGTTGTAATATTAGTGTAAATAGACCCACTAGTGCATTTATGCATGCGTGGCTTTTTTGTGAGTGTTTCTCATGGTGTGAATCACCACCCAAGGAGAAATCCTCTCCTTTGGGTGGGTTTGATTTCACCAGCCATCTATGATTCTCATTGTAACTTGTTTATCAACATCAATGAAATCATAACATTATTATTATCTATCACTTTGTTCTTTGATTCACACACGTCCACCCATCTTAATTTTGATTTCTAGATGTGAACATGATGAATCCTAAGATCCAAGCTCAATGAATCTGAAATATTGATTTAGCAAAATGGTATCAGAGCTGTTGGTTACTGGGTTTATCTAGGTTTCAGATCTGATCTCATCTTTAATGATGTCAAGAACAATGAAGAAAAGAAGAAAAATGAAGAACCAAGTCCCTGCTCATCAAAAACCCATATGTTCTTACCCAAATTTAGAAGAAAAACCAACAAATCTATTCAACTATGGTACAGTTTGAAGAATCGTGAACATGTTCATGATCATTCCTTCAAAATTCAACGTAATTGAACAAGATTAACATAAAAAACATTTGTTCATCTCAAAATCAAGAAGGGAAATCATTATCAAGAAGATATATAATCATTCACTAGATTATTCCTTCAAAATTCGATGCAATTGAACACGATTATCATTAAAAACAAAGAAAAGATGAAGAAATGGAAGATACTGCTAATTTCCCGACCTGCATTGCAGTGTGAAATTGTTTTTTTTCAAATCTAAAAATAAATGCGGATGAACAAAAACAAATGCGGATGATGCTTAACCCAATGCAGATGTGTTATACACAAATACGGATGTGTTATACACAAATGCGGATGACTTGTCACAAATGCGGATGACTTGTCACAAATGTGGATGATTTGTCATCAAATGCGGATGACTTGTCACCAAATGCGGATGACTTGTAACAAATGCAGATGACTTGTCACCAAATACGGATGAGTTGTATCAAATGCGGATGACTTGTAACAAATGTCGATGACTTGTCACCAAATGCGGATGACTTGTCATAAATGCGGAAGAGTTGTCACCAAATGCGGATGACTTGGCAACAAATGTGGATGACTTGTCACAAATGCGGATGACTTGTCACCAAATGCGGATGCCTTGACACCAAATGCGGTTGACTTATAAACAAATGCGGGTACTCTAAGCACAAATGCGGATTCATTAAAGTTAAATGCGGATGCATTGAAATCAAATGTGGATGCCTTGCAAACAAATGCGGATGCTTTGCAAAAAAATGCAGATTAGCAAGGAAATGCGGATGTGTTGCAAGAAATGCTTATGAACAGTTGTTGAACATGACTTTAAAAAGAATAGAAAAACATGAACATGGATGATTGCAACCAACAGGCACGTCCATTGTGATCATGAAAGCAAAAAGAAAAAAAAATTAAAAAAAAATTAAAAGAGTATAGGAATCAACTTTTGTCACTTTTTCATAGATTCATCCAAGGATGAACAAGTCTCTCTCGCATTTTCTACAGTGCAATGTTGACCAAGTGTTGTCAACCCCATTTGGTATAGTCGCACAAATGCTTATTGACTTTGTTCTATCGCATTTGCTAGTGTGTACAAATACGGATAGAATAAAACAAGTAACTCTACCGCATTTGTTACAGTGAATGTTGATGAACACAATCACAAGTTACTCTTCCGCATTTACTACAATACAAATGCGGACAGTCAAAGGTTTCAAGTTCTAACTTCCGCATTTGCAATAGTATACAATTGCGGAAAGAATAAAAAATAAGAACAAACAAAACTTCCGCATTTACAATAGTAGCCAAATGTGGACAGTCAATGTCAAAAGTTTGTCTTCTGCATTTGCTATAGTTAACAAACGCGAATGACCAAAAGTCAAACAATTTAACTTTCAGCATTTGCTACAGTGGTGACCGTATTTGCATTTAAACTTGTAAAATCTTTCAAAATGTATTATTTGACTATTTAAAGGAATTCAAACAGGTCATTTATTACTTTTCAAATTTGAGAGACTTTACAGTGAGACGAGCACAAACATACAGTACACCATTTTTAATCATCATCATCATAAACATTCAAAGATTTTCCTGTGAATCTACTCAATTGACTTCTGTTGTCGATTCTGAAACAATATTCATATCGGAAATAAGGTGATACTTTCATAAAAATTTCAATCAAGACCTAAGTTTGAGAATGTTAAACCTAAATCAGTCAATGAACCAGCTGATAAGGAAGAACACAAAAACATGTTTCATTGATGTAATATAATACATCTTTTTGACTTCAATGAGCATGAAAACCAAACAGAAATTCTTATCATCATGAAAATCTTGATATTCATGTTCGTTGTAAGAACAGAGCATGTTAAAAATATAACATTTGAAACAAATCAATGAAACAATATCTCATTAATGGTTCAAACATAGAAACTGTGATTGTTAAATGACAAACTCACCATTTGCCATGACAACAATGCAACAGAAATGACAAGCAGTATTCCTTGCCAATTAAAAGTCAAACTGATAACTAACACACACGTCTCTTGTGCAGATTCCATGGCAAATCTTACATCGAGCAAGATCCATAACGTCAGCGGTTGTTCAAACCCTCATGTGCCTGAAGCCGAAGAACTTAGAGATATGATAAGATTCTTATCTACCACAAGGGTAGCATATGCCATGACTGTGAGACCTACAATCTATGAGAATCTTATCAGGTCCATTTGGGACTCAGCTTAGGTAGTTGAAGCTGATGGTGTGAGAACATTAACCGAGAGAATCAGTAATGAGCTCACTTGGAGGATCACTGAAGATTCTATTAGAAGATGTCTACAATTGGTGATAATCATGGAACTAGATGATGAAGAAATAACCACATTTTTCACTGAAATTGGTTATGAAGGAGGTTATGAAGGCAAAACAGATAGTTAAAGGATTAGTGGATCTGCCTTGGAGATTCCTAATTCATATGTTTGAAAACACTATTTGTCAAGAGAAAAACAGGATGGAACGACATTCCAGTCCTCACATCTTCTGCAATCTGTGCTCTCTGCACCAACAAGCCATTTAATATGTGTGCATATGTGTTCAATGCCTAATTTCTAACATTCAAGAAGGAATAAGATACAAGTTTATGATGTATCCCAGATTCATTCAATGTCTAATCAATGAAACATTCCATGACATTGTTAAGAAGGACCTGTGCTTGACATCCCTCACTATGATGCAAGATCCTATAAATACATCAAGAAGAAGGACCCACGGAACTTTTACAGTGGTGCCCACTCACCTCTTCTTCCTTGGATGATTCAGCAATTAAATCAAGCACGTCAAGCTCAACCACCACCACAACAAATACCACAACCTTCACCACAACCATGTCCACAAACATCACAACAACCATCACCACGACCATAACCACAACCATCACCACACCCACAACCACAACAATCACCACAACCATCTCCACAAACATCACCACCACCACAACCACAAACATCACCACAACCAACACCACAAACAACCCGTCAACCATCACCTATATGACCTCATCATAAATTTCCAATATCACAACCACATCAATCACCTATGTCACCTTACCAACCTTTACCATCATCCCATGATCACCCTGCTAAAATTGAAGAATCAGCAAGTGCATCTAAATCATCCAGGTCATCTTCTGATGAGGAGGATTATCATGATCAAATCCTTGCAATGAAGGCACCTTCTGAGGCTGCTCCTTCAGAGAGCTATGTTGAATCTAACATCAAACGGCCTGATGAAAAGGATGAACTAATATCTGAGCTCTTAGAGAAAGTGGAAAGGATGGAAAGAACTTTAAATAGGAGAGCTGGAATCATCAATGACAGAATTTTAGAGCTGGATGAGAAAGAAAATGAATTGAAAGAACTTAAATATGAAGCTGAAAGAAAAGAAAAAGACATGGAGATTGAGTACTTAAAAGCTACACTAAACCATTCCAGAGAAGAATTCAGTGGTCATGTGGACACTATTGCTATTCACACTATAGCAATGGAGGAACAAGAGAATATCATTGAGGAACAAGCAGAAATCATTTCTAGTCTTGAAAAAGAGCTTCAAAGACAAAACAGAAGAATCTCTGAACTAGAACTGATAATTAAAAGTCAAAGAAGTAAAGTGGATGATGAAAAGAAAGATGAAGAATAAGAAAAAGTAGACATGGATGATAACAAGTATGTTTCTAAAAATGAAGAAAAAGAAGGTGATGCAAGTCAAGAAAAGTTTAAAGATCAAAGTCTAGAAATGGTGGTATACTCTGAAAACACAGATGACTCTCACTATGAGAAAGCTGAATTTGAAGAACTCTTCAGTGCATTAGACGTTTTTCATCTGAAAAATTAAGCATAGATGATGACTTTTGGGAATTTGTAAACAATCAAAGGGCTGATTCAAAGCCTATTGTATTCATCCCTAAGTCACCAGTTCCTTTGGAGAAAGAGTTGACTGTGCAAATTGTCCCTGCTATCTCTTTATCTGAGGAACATAAAGAAAAAATAAAAAAATGTATGAAAAAGAAAAGAAAGAGGAAAATGAAAAAGAAAAGAAATAAGAAAAAGAAACAGAAAAGAAAGAGGATGAGAAAAGTGAACTTAATGATCAAGCGCCAAGCACACCTGAAAAGATACCTAAAGCAATAGAAAAAGCTGAAACTTCTTGCCCTCAACTTCAAACTTACTCAAGAAAAAGGAAATATTTAGCTGAAAAAGCTAAGGGTAAGAGACCAATTGTTGAAGAAGAAACAGTTAAGTAACAAAAAGATGACCCCAGCTATGTTCAGGGGATATGAATTTGAGAACATACTTAAGATGTTCAAAAGAACAAACAACTTCAATTCATTAAAGACAATATGCATGAGAAAAGATAAAACATTTGTCAATCCCCTTGTGAAGAAGAAAAAGATGCAAGCAAAAGAATTGTATTCCCTGAGCTTAAGTTGAAGCCTACAGAATCATTAAAAAGGAAAATGGTGTCTGGTACTCATTCCTCCACACCCATCTCAAATGTGTACTATGATGAGAAAACTTATGAGACGGTAATTGAAAGGAAGTGGGGAGGAAAGGAGGGAACTGAAATCACATTATTCGGGTGGATATGAGGTTCAATTTTTCTTGATGAATCATATATCCATTACATATACACGAGACATTTCAGGGAATTGAATAATAAACTGGGAGAGTTGGACATGCACTTCTTTCTAAAGTGCATCAAGCTGCTAAAGCTGGCATATGATCAGATAAGAGCCAAAAGAGAGAAAAGAAAGAAGAAGAAGACACCGTTGTAGCTTGGCAACATTGTAAAACTTGAGGTGCATGTGGGGGGTGCTTATTGATACAAAGAGATGGAATTTCTACAATTTCTATACGGGAGCCTATTTCACTAAAGAAGCTGCCAATGGAAGCCATCTACAACATGAGCAAGATGAAGATTCATGTGCTAAGCAGAGAAAGGATGTCAGAAGCAACAGATTTCATGAATATGATCAAAGCTATACTATACCCTACTAAAACTGCATTCATCTTACCCCCAGAAGACCCAGCAGAATCTTCACAACATCAAACACCTCCCAAACATTGAGGAAAACTTGGCTGTATAATCCCTAGGGGGAGTATTGTTGGACCCTTAAAAGGATCATGCATGCCAACTTAATGGGTGATTTGATGATTGTTCTGCTGAAATGCCTTAAGTCGAAGAAGAAATGCGGATGAAGAATCTGCTAAGAAGAATAAAGTATTGTCTCCCGCATTTGTCAATGTGGAAGGCCTAAAACAAATACGCACAAGTATTTGTTCTTCCGCATTTACAATGCGGAAGACCAAGAATGGATGCGGACAAGTACTTACTCTTCCGCATTGACTAATGTGCAATACAGTAAATGCAGACAAGACTTTGCTCATCCGCATTGACAAATGCGGTTGACCGAACAAATGCACACAAGTATTTGTTCGTCCGCATTAACCAATGCGGATGACCAACATACTAATGTGGTTGATCAAGTTAACTCATCCACATTTGTCAATGCGGAGGAACAAGCAAAGATACGGATGAAGACTTAGACTAGTTCTGATTTAATAGGTCAGGGGTAGTTTAGTCATATTGTAAAAGGCATATTGTCTGCCTATAAATAGAATAGATACCTCGTACATGATGTGACGGCTGATAGATAGAGAATTTTTGTTGTAATTATTCTCTGTAATTTATCAACTTTCATATATCAATACAAAAGCATTTATGAGTATTTTTCTTGCATTGAATGTTCTTTGATTGTTTGTTTCCGCCACTCAATCATTGAGTTGGTTAACATATTCGATTCACAGTAAGAATATCACTCTTACTCAACCCAGTCATTCCGGGTATTACAATACTAGAGCTCATCGCTCAAGGTGGCAATGTAGCAGTACCAGCCCGATTTCTACACGCATCTCCGCAAGAACCATAATCAAGTTTCTTTGTTCAACTTAGAAAGATCTAAGTTTCTTAAAGGTATGCCAGGTTTTACTCTATCCAACTACTTCACCTCCCTCAACTAGATCCTCCACTCCATATGGATTAGTTATTGGACTTATAGAGGACTACCAAGAGGTCACCATGAATGGGGAGAAGGCATTGTCTGCCACAATAAAGGGGATGACAATCTTCATCATTTTAGCATCAATAAACACTCATCTTCAGCTGAATGATGTAGAAGGTGACTTGTCCATTCTCAGTTTTGATGTGAACTAGTCTGTTAGATAGATTGATTATAATGGAGACTTTTCAAACAAAACCTTGAGGAAAGGGATGGTCTTTTCTCAATGGAAGTACCTCCTCCATCTAGTCATTCATATCTTATCTAACAAGCATGGAGGATTGGACCAGATTCCTGAACATCTCTCCTTCATAGTCCATGGAAGGTTTAGGGGGTCAAGTTTAGGAACTTACAATTTGTGTATACTAACTTACTTACAAACTTGGACTCCTTAGAATACTACAAATTTCCTAGATATGTCGAGCACATTCTCAACTATGAACTGTGCTCACAGTTGAGGGAAACATGTAAGGTTCTAGAAATAGGACAAATTAAGCTAGACATCTTTATGATAATGAGAAAGCCTATTGTGGGCTTCTCAGGGGTAGAAGGAGTCGTTCTACTAAAAATGTTAGAACTCAATGCTCAAGGTGGTAACCAAGCAGCATCAGCTAGTGTTAAAACCATATCCACTACTTCATCTTTAAACAACAAACCACACATTCACAAATAACCGTCACATACAAAAGAAAATCCAAACAAACCCCTACACAGGCTACCCAGCTTCAACAGACCCTCATATCGCCACCTATGTAGGAGGAAGTGGACACTAGAGCTACCACTTTCCCTGAGGAGAAAACCACTCATATCTCACCAATGATTAGGGTTGAGGTTCCTCATGCTCAGCTTGATGACCTCACTACCCTAACAGCCTTAAGCCTTCAGTTAGAGTCTCAAAACTCTAGGAACAACCTTTAGGGGACAGCCAATTCATTCCTAACCTATAATTGTATGATGATGAAGGCATAGGATTCAGTGAGTATCATGAGCCTCTCTTCTCCACCCTTTCTTAAGGAAAGATGAGTACTCTTGCCTCTCTCGTGTCTAGCCCATATCATCCACCTACTACTGAGGTGGATCTCCAGGAAAGAGGTCCATATGGAAAAGGCTCTCACTTAAACAAGTTATTACATCATTAAGACCTCAACCATGGCAACCTAGCCCATTGACACTGCAACTGAAGTTGTCAGTGTGCAGGGGAAATCAATAGCCAAGAATAACGTGCTGGTGATGAGTAAGAAGACTTAGGTCCTATTCTCATCCCACAATGATTCTTCTAACGAAGATGAGGGGAACATGAGACTAAAGGTGCAAACACTGACCAAAACAAGCACCTATTTAGTCTCCAAGGTTAGTTACCTGGAATCTCAAGTGCCTACCTTGCAAAGAAGGGTCAATAATTAACAACTTGAGATTTTTTATCTCAACGCACAACTAGCTGGGAGGTCTTTAACGAGACTCAACTATGAACATAAGAACCTATGGATATGATAGACTTAACACTCAGCTTATCTATGCAAGACGGTAATGCTATATAAAAAAGGGAGAAAGTTCGATAGGTTCAAATGGATCAATCTGTGATTGATATGAAGAAATTGACAATAATATGAACAATGTAATCAATACAAACAAATATCAGAAAAATTCATAGTGTTTTCATTGATATAAGAATGATTTACAAAGTGCAACTTAGAGAAAATAATATCTAAAGTCTTACCTGCACAAATACAAGCAATCTTATTTATACTAATAACAACAAACAAAAAGGAACACATATTTACATAATAAGTCCTAAAACTATGACAAAACTTATCTAAAGACTAAAATGCTAATCTTCCTAGGGTTCTAACAATACTCCCCCTAAGATTTGCATTTGTCTTCAGCAAAAATAATCTTCTGGTTCTTCTTTAATCTTGAACTTCAGCTTCTCTTTGTATAGCTCGAGTTCTCTAAAAGCTTTCTTGATTGAACACTTGAACTTCTCTGCTAGGATCCTTTGCTCTAGCTTGTAGTCATTTGACTTTATATCCATTGCTTACATCACCAACAATGTTTATTTTGTTAAACCTGCAATGTGTACATTAGCATATATCTCTATTGGCTTTGGATACTCTTTTGTGTAGATCTCTAACACTCTCTTGCTTGAAATTCTCATGAACTCTATGTCTTTTATATCTTTCTTCACAATATCTGCATATGCCATTACCTTCCTTAAAGAAATTCTTTCCATAGCAGCATTTATCACTTTAGTGATTGTCAAAAAGTATCTTCTCTCATTTTCTTGCATCTATAGATGATATTGACTGAAATGTTGGATTATACAAGAATGAGATATAACTAGGATAAAGGAGTTTGAGTTCAAATACTCCAAACAAATGATCATATCATTGTCCCAATCATCTAGATTTCTTACAAGCTGATATGGAAAGTGGATGAATCATAAAACCATCTCAAAATTGGTTTTGATGATTGAGTGCCATCTATAACTTTAAATCTAGGATTTGTTACTTTCTCAAAATACTTATTACTGAAAGTCTCTATATAACAATCTCCATAGGCTCACTGGATTCACCTTTCTTTCATTTCTTCTTTATCATAGAAAAATAACTTTGTCCTCTTGATCACACTAAGTCTTTAGAAAGGCAGGCATTCTAGATATTCCTCTATCAAGTAGCTTCACAAAATTTTCTCCCCTTTCACCCTTTGTGTTATTATAAGAGGTAACTTATTTAATTCTTTTAGATCTTGCACTGGTAGGCAATGATGCTAGAATAAAAATGATAGACCTCACATATTGCATTTACTCTTTTGATCAGAAAAGCATCAAATATCTCATCATACTTCCATGCTATAATCTTCACCTCCATTGATTTGTCAGGCATAATCATTGCATTCAATAACTCTAAAAATGATTGTCCTCTTTGTAACACATTTCTCACAAGATCTCCAGTTGATCTAGCTTTATTCAAAAGCTATTTTTGTTTTGTAGACACTTTGTAACCTTGTTTTTCAACATTAGGAAACATATCCATAAGCTCTTTCCTGTCTTCATGAGATCTTCTTACTAACTCCATTGATTTTATCCCCGAGGCTTTAGCATTTTTGTTCTTTTGGTTATTTTAAGATACTAAGGGTTATCCATATGTAGAATGATTATCTTATTATACATCTTCTTAGTTTCTTGGGAACTCCTCACTAGCCTTCTTAAGGACTCACGTTGAAGCTTATTCAATATTTTCCTTGGATAATTCCTTGACTGTAACCACATTCTCAAAGCATGTATGCTTATATCATGAGGGTTTGGGTGGTTCAGTTCTATCACAAGAACATCGTCAATATTTAAGCTTTCATTCAAAGGTTTCCATTCTCCATTCTCAAGGCTTATCTCATTAGGATCTGCTAGAGCTGACCAGTATACAAACATACATTTTTCATGCTCTTTATTAATCTAAGTCACTGTCAGGCTATCCAAATAAACTCTGTTATATTTCTTCCTAATCAGATAATTGTATCTGTCTTCAAAGTCAATAGGAATATCATCATGAATCATTTCAACAGGAGAATCAGCAACATCACATACATCTTCATCTTCTAACACTTCATCATACCATTCATCAGCCAAATCTGATACAATATCATCAAGAGCTTCCATTATTTGTTGCATTTTTTATTCTTCTACATTTCAACCTGTATCAGTGGTCTTTTGAACTTTAGTAGAAACTAAAGATGTTTCAACTTCATCCATTTTCTTTTTTCCTTTCTATGCTTTAGTGAACTTTTCAGTTGTAATTTCTGGAGGTTCTTGAACAGACTCTTCCTCAACAACATTACTTCACTTTCCTTTACAGGATTTATCAAACTTTCTTTTAATTTTTCAATCTCTTCAAACATTCTCTTTACTTTTTCTTCAAGATCTAACATCATAACATTCTTCTTTTCATCATTAGCTTTTAACATAGCATTTTATTTCTTTAATCTTTCCATTTCCTTATTTTGATTAGCAATCTATGACTTCAACTTATTAATTCATGAGAATCATCATCTACTTCAGTTTGAATACAAACACTTGTTGTTTGTTTCATCTCTTGTTCATTCTCTTTCACAATCATAACTTCTTGACATGGCGATTGCACAACAGAAATCACGTTCTCTGTGATAGGCTTAGACCATATAGCATCAAAATCAAATGCTTGGTTAAAATCAACAGTCTCTATATTCTCATGCTCAACATCTTCATCATTTCATTGATCATTTACTTAAACATCAATATCATCATCTAAATTTCTATCTTCTTCATTCCTCTGATCAGAAATGGTTTGCTCACTATCCATCTGTTGAATAGTTTCTTGAGTATTTCCTTCAACTTCACCTTCTTGATCACCTCCTTGATGATCATCATTATTGTTATCATAATTATCATCATAATTATTAGCATGAATTTTATCATTATCATTCTTTTCATCATCATCCTCTTCTTATGATTCTTCAGCAATCTCTTCCATTACATCTTTAATAAGGTATTAGGATTCACAGGCTCAGCCTCAGTCAAATGAAAGTGTTACTAATTAATGTCAATAATGTCATCACCTACATTTCTCATATACTCAAATAAAGATACATTAGCAGCTCATGTAATCACTACTAGCCTATTATACACCACCTTAGACATATGCTCTAAATCAAGTCTTTCACCTTGTACTCCAGAAGCATGTATGTCTGGATATTCATCATTTAAAATCAACTGCACAAATCTTGGATACATTAAGTACTTATTCCTCTTTTCCTTCTCCAAGTTGAATATGAACCCATTCATAATCCACTTACCCATGTTAAATCTTCTGTTAGTGTCTATGACTACTATAGGAGATCCTATATTAAATGGACATGAGTTCCATCGTGCACCTCTTTTTGACATACAGTGCTGAAATACATAGCATAGCAGCTTCCAGTGATTATGAACTCTTGCCCTAAAGAATTGCTTCTTTGGGAAGTAATCTGGGTGACCCATGTGCATAAATGTCTCTCTACACTCATTAAAAGTGTACTCAGATAATTTTATCCTCATTTTCAGCCGATCTTAATGCAGCTCTAATAGAATCTTCAGAGACTTCAATCATTCTATCATTAGTAATGAATCCTCTTACTACTTTCCTTTTATTATCATCAAGTTCAACTTTTGTAGTTCTCCAAAACTTCTTGATCAGTCTAACATATATGGTCGGTCTTGCACACATAGCATAGACATATTTATTCCTTAGGAGAAATTTAATAATCACTTCATATCCTCTAGCTTCTTTACCATCTTCAATAAGAAAAGCAGCAATATTCTGCTTTGGCTCAAACTTTAAAGAATCCATCTGTTTATCACAAAGAAACAAGAATTACCTTGAAGGTTTTAAACTCATTTAAGTTTTTTTATCAAACTTGTAGCAATGAATAAATCCTTAACTAACTTTTAGGTTTTCTTAATAAAATTTTATAATTTAATATTTGATTATTTTTTAATAAAATTCAAAGATTTAAAATTACTATTTGATGATTTAATCAAATTTTAAGATATATAATCAATTAAGAGTTTTTTTTCTAGTTGATTTGGAAATACATGTTGAATTTTGATGAATAACAGTTAAGTTTTATTTGAACAAGCAATTTGTCGATTCATTTCAAGTGTATTATTTTATTATTATTTAAACTCTAAAGATCATCGAATCATTATAAATTTTGGTGATGAAAATCTTGTTTTGATGATGTTAACAGTTTGCAAACCATTATCATTAACAATTTCAAGTTCCATTTTTAACAAAGAATCACATGAAATCAACCATTTTAGATTTATTTAAGATATTAGGGTTTGAACGCCCAAATAGGGTTCAAACGCCGGATTGATTTTGATGATAATGTTCATTGATTTGATGAAATAAACTCAAGATGTTAATCGCAATCACTGATATTACCTTATAGCATCAAACAATCTCAGAATAACTAAGAAGTTAGTGAGTATGTGAGTGAGTCGGAGATTTGAGAATAAGAACAGAGTGAGTGTGTGTGAAATGTTTGAATGAAATGAAATTCTATGCAAGTGTTGAATTTATACAAGTGTAGAAACCTTTAGACGAATTACAATTGTTTAGGCGCATGACCACTATTTGGACGCATCAGGTCTAGACACATTCGCACTATTCAGGCATATATGTTCAGGAATATGAACCTTACACTCATGAGTTACACTTAGTCAGATTTTGTTTTAAGAATCTAGGCGCATTTTCATTGTTTAAGCACATGAGCATTATTGAGAAGCATGACCTAGAATGAAACGCCTAACACTTTCTTTAATTTTCAAAATGAGACGCCTGTTACTGTTTAGGCGCATGAGCTTGTGCAAAAACACCCAACACTTAACCAATAATTTCACACTTATGGTCACTATTCAGGCACATAACACTTGTCAAAATTTTCACACAAACTTCATTCAAACCCTAATTTTTATCAATTTCACTGTTCTTTATAATAATTTCAAACTTTGGTCAACCATTAAATAATAACTCATACCTTGACTATTTGACCAAAACATTGACCTTTTGACTCAATTTTGACTTATTGATCAAATTTTGACTTTCTGACCAAGTTTTGACTTTTTGACCAAATTTTGACTTTTGAACCTTTTTATTATTATTATTATTATTATATTATTATTATTAATTTTCCTGTCATTTTAGTCTTCAAAATTTCACAGTATTACAAACACTCTCAATTCTTTGCAAGAAGTTGTTGCACTTTTCAAAACAATTTGAAAATTATTGTTTTTAGGTTCATTTGAAAACATATTAAACACACTCTAGCTAGAATATTTTTGCTTCATCCTTTTTCATCCAAACATTTATTTTGACAATCTGTTTTTCATCTTTACTCCCCCTAAACTTTTAAGTTTCCAAGCTTAGAAGTTTATTAAAGTTGAAAGTTGAAGTAAAACCATTCATTATTAACATGCCTGCACATAAAAAATCATGCAAAAATCAGAATAAAGAAGAATAAAATTCTACACATTGAATCATATGCCTGCAATGAGATTATATCAGTCAATAATCAACACATTCAAACAAAAACAAATTGTGAATAGTCATAGAAAATGATTACATCCTCATCAAGTGTGTTCCAGGTCAGTGTTACCCCAGCAAAGGAGACACAAGATCTAAGGACAGACAATGTCTGCTTTGGAAAAAGAAACAATACACTTACTTTTTCAATTCTTGGATTTATTAAGGTTGGATTCGATATGACATTAATTCATCCACACTTAGACTTAGAGAGTTCAATCCTTGTCAAGAGATGCAAGCAAGCACTTAAAAACCTGTCAAATATGTATAACTAGATCTTATGTGCAGGTCAATAAGAGAATCATCATGGTTAAACTAGTTGATAATCTTTGAGAAAACCACCATGGACAAGCCATTAGGTAATCCCCGAGTCTGTTAAATAAAGAAATATATAAAGATGATTTATAAGAATCATAGGGCATCCATTTTGGACTTTAGAAAGGATTGTGCACATTAGCATCTTTTGCATCAGATAAGAATATCGAGGCCTGTAATGACTTGCCATAGAAGATACCTTATCAATTCAGGTCTATGATGACTCATAACACAGAAGTGAACAGATGCGTAAACAGATCTCATAGTTACACATATTATTTCAAGGTGTGAGATTCTCACTTTACAAGCAATCAATCAGAAAAGTCAATAGAAGTCATTAGAACTAAGATGGACACACACAAATGCATACATCATTTAGTTTAAGTTACTTTCTTAGTACAGTTACATGATCTTGCCTGCAAATCATAGCTGATCACGTCAGACTTTATTAGCGAGTGAAAAATGCAACTGATTAAAACTGATGTACTATCATTTATCACATATTGCAAAGGCATATTCAATCCTAACAATTATAACGACTAAACTATATATTTTTATTTTCATTTTATATTTTCTCTTTTATTTTTGCAATTTCCTGATGTTGTATTTTATTTTTCATTTAACACACACACAATACAAAGTCCGGCAGTTAACTTTGACTGTATAACTTTTGTTTTGATTATGAAATTGAGGGAGGGTTATTATCATTTTGAAATAGATGAATCAACTTTCAACATGATTAATTAGACCAATTGAATGAACTAGATACTCAAACCTTCCTGGTAAGAACATTTTGGAAAACAGGTTAGCCAATTGTTTTTTTGTTGATATCTGAATGAAAATGATTAAACCTTTTTAGAGTTGTCTCTGAGAAAGTCATATGGAATCTCGATATGTTTTGTTTTAGAATGTTAGACAGGATTAGCTGTAATAAACATAGCAACATTATTATCAGTGTAAATAGGAGTTTTAAGAAAATTGAACCCGTAATCCAGTAGTTGATTTTGCAAGAAAAGGATGTTAGAACATCCTCCTGATGTAGCATTGTACTCAGCTTCTGTAGTTGAGAATGAGACGTTTGGATGTTTCTTACATTTCCATGAGACTAATCGAGGACCCATAAACTGACAACCACCCATGGTTGATTTTCTATCTTGACAACATCCCCCATAATCACTATCAGTATATCCATGTAACTCGAATTTTCCATCATAAGGATACCATAACCTAGAGTTGGTTTTCTTTTGAGATATCTGAATATTTGTTTGATAGCGATACGGTGAGATTCCTTCGAGTCTGATTGACACCTGGCACAAACACAAACAACATATGTTATGTCAGGTCTAGATGCATTTAAATTCATCAAAGAGCCAATCATAGATCTGTATAATTTATGATCAATTATATTTCTTTTGGATGAGGATCAATCTTGGTTTTTATGTGAGTTACAGTTATGTTGGATTGACAATCTTGCAGTGAAATTTCTTCAGTAGTTTATGAACAAACTTCGCTTTATTAATGAAGATGCCATATGCAGACTGTGTAACTTCCAATCCAAGAAAGATATTGGTTTCTCCTATAGAACTCATCTGGAAACAAGATTTCATGATTTCTTCAAATTCTATACAAAGTTTCTAACTGTTTGATCCAAAGATGATATCATCCGCATACACTTGTACACAAAGAAGAACAGATGCATCCCTCTTGATGAATAAAGTAGGATCAATCTGCCCTTATGTATATCCATGTTGGATCAAGTGCTGGGACAATGTTTCATACTAGATTCTTGGGGCTTGATGTAGACTATATAGAGCTTTGGTGAGCTTGTACACATGATGAGGAAATTCAACATCTTCGAACATCTTCGAAACCTTGGGGTTTCATAACATACACATCATCGGTGATTGGTCCATACAAATATGCACCCCAAACGTCCACTTGATACACTTTGAATTTCATATAAGAAGCATATTCCAAAAAGACCCGAATTGCTTCTAGTCTTGCAACTGGAGCAAACACTTAATCATAATCTATTCCTTCCTCCTGAGTGTATCCTTGAGCTAGTAATCGAGCTTTGTTTCGAATGATTATTCCACTGTTTTGTTTTTCAATAACAATTTTGTGCGAATGGCATTCTCTCCTGAGGTAAATCCATCATTTTCCACACTTCTTTTTTTCTGAATTGTAATAGTTCCTCTTGCATTGTTCAATCCAACTGTTGTCCTTCAAAGCTTCAGTAATGTTTTTAGGGAAAATTTGAGAAAGAAAACATGAGTACAAGCAAAGATTTGCTTGTTCAGAGTGACTTCGTGTTATTCTTTCATTCATAGGACCAATAATCTGAGAGATGGGATGCTTCTTGTGAATACGAGTTGTTGGAATCTCGTCTTGTTGAACATTTACATCCAGATTAGTTTGGTTCAGTTCGGAGACCTGGTGCAATAAAGTTGAGGAATGTTGAATAAAAATTGTAACTTGAGTTGGGGGATTGACAAACTAAGCAAACTTGTCATTCCCATCTATATCTCCTCATATAGATGATGTTCCTAACTCAGGATGGTGAATTTCTGGATCATCATTAGGAATAGGTTAAGAAATATCAGAATCTTTCGGAACTTGTTGATTCTCAAGATTTTGTTGGTTAAGATTCTCTGTAGAGAATAGAGGGTCTCTTGCAAAAGATAAAAATGGATAATCTGGGCTTGAATCATCCATATCATTTGAACCAGAATCTTCACTCAAGGTTCCAAGATCTCTTGCTTGTTTCCTGTTGACTCGTGATCATTCAAACAAATTAGAATTAAATGAGTTTGTTAATGAATCAAAATCAAATTACCACTTTTGACCATTTGCAACTAATGGAAAAGAGTTTCAAGGAATTTAACACACACACAATACAAAGTCCGGCAGTTAACTTTGACTGTATAACTTTTGTTTTGATTATTAAATTGAGGGAGGGTTATTATCATTTTGAAATAGATGAATCAACTTTCAACATGATTAATTAGACCAATTGAATGAACTAGATACTCAAACCTTCCTAGTAAGAAAGCTTTGGAAAACAGGTTAGCCAATTGTTTTTTTGTTGATATCTGAATGAAAATGATTAAACCTTTTTCAGAGTTGTCTCTGAGAAAATCATATGGAATCTCGATATGTTTTGTTTTAGATTGTTAGACAGGATTAGCTGTAATAAACATAGCAACATTATTATCAGTGTAAATAGGAGTTTTAAGAAAATTGAACCCGTAATCCAGTAGTTGATTTTGCAAGAAAAGGATGTTAGAACATCCTCCTGATGTAGCATTGTACTCAGCTTCTGTAGTTGAGAATGAGACGTTTGGATGTTTCTTACATTTCCATGAGACTAATCGAGGACCCATAAACTGACAACCACCCATGGTTGATTTTCTATCTTGACAACATCCCCCATAATCACTATCAGTATATCCATGTAACTCGAATTTTCCATCATAAGGATACCATAACCCTAGAGTTGGTTTTCTTTTGAGATATCTGAATATTTGTTTGATAGCGATACGGTGAGATTCCTTCGAGTCTGATTGACACCTGGCACAAACACAAACAACATATGTTATGTCAGGTCTAGATGCATTTAAATTCATCAAAGAGCCAATCATAGATCTGTATAATTTATGATCAATTTATATTTCTTTTGGATGAGGATCAATCTTGGTTTTTATGTGAGTTACAGTTATGTTGGATTGACAATCTTGCAGTGAAATTTCTTCAGTAGTTTATGAACAAACTTCGCTTTATTAATGAAGATGCCATATGCAGACTGTGTAACTTCCAATCCAAGAAAGATATTGGTTTCTCCTATAGAACTCATCTGGAAACAAGATTTCATGATTTCTTCAAATTCTATACAAAGTTTCTAACTGTTTGATCCAAAGATGATATCATCCGCATACACTTGTACACAAAGAAGAACAGATGCATCCCTCTTGATGAATAAAGTAGGATCAATCTGCCCTTATGTATATCCATGTTGGATCAAGTGCTGGGACAATGTTTCATACTAGATTCTTGGGGCTTGATGTAGACTATATAGAGCTTTGCTGAGCTTGTACACATGGTGAGGAAATTCAACATCTTCGAACATCTTCGAAACCTTGGGGTTTCATAACATACACATCATCGGTGATTGGTCCATACAAATATGCACCCCTAACGTCCACTTGATACACTTTGAATTTCATATAAGAAGCATATTCCAAAAAGACCCGAATTGCTTCTAGTCTTGCAACTGGAGCAAACACTTAATCATAATCTATTCCTTCCTCCTGAGTGTATCCTTGAGCTAGTAATCGAGCTTTGTTTCGAATGATTATTCCACTGTTTTGTTTTTCAATAACAATTTTGTGCGAATGGCATTCTCTCCTGAGGTAAATCCATCATTTTCCACACTTCTTTTTTTCTGAATTGTAATAGTTCCTCTTGCATTGTTCAATCCAATGTTGTCCTTCAAAGCTTCAGTAATGTTTTTAGGGAAAATTTGAGAAAGAAAACATGAGTACAAGCAAAGATTTGCTTGTTCAGAGTGATTTCATGTTATTCTTTCATTCATAGGACCAATAATATGAGAGATGGGATGCTTCTTGTGAATACGAGTTGTTGGAATCTCGTCTTGTTGAACATTTACATCCAGATTAGTTTGGTTCAGTTCGGAGACCTGGTGCAATAAAGTTGAGGAATGTTGAATAAAAATTGTAACTTGAGTTGGGGGATTGACAAACTAAGCAAACTTGTCATTCCCATCTATATCTCCTCATATAGATGATGTTCCTAACTCAGGATGGTGAATTTCTGGATCATCATTATGAATAGGTTAAGAAATATCAGAATCTTTCGGAACTTGTTGATTCTCAAGATTTTGTTGGTTAAGATTCTCTGCAGAGAATAGAGGGTC
Source organism: Flaveria trinervia (assembly GCA_025506515.1). NCBI lineage: Eukaryota > Viridiplantae > Streptophyta > Magnoliopsida > Asterales > Asteraceae > Flaveria > Flaveria trinervia. Next base: position 50,908,808 of record CM046446.1, read on the forward strand.
TCTTGCAAAAGATAAAAATGGATAATCTGGGCTTGAATCATCTATATCATTTGAACCAGAATCTTCACTCAAGGTTCCAAGATCTCTTGCTTGTTTCCTGTTGACTCGTGATCATTCAAACAAATTAGAATTAAATGAGTTTGTTAATGAATCAAAATCAAATTACCACTTTTGACCATTTGCAACTAATGGAAAAGAGTTTCAAGGAATTTAACATTGATCCGCACAAAATGAATACACTACTCCAAAGGTCATGTACGAGGTTTTCTATTCTATTTATATTCAGACAAGATGCCTTTTTAGAAAATGAATACACTACCCCTGACCTATACATAAGAACTAGTCTAAGTCTTGATCCGCACTTCTGCTCGTTCATTCACATTGGCAAATGCGGATGAGATGGACTTGATCAACCTTTATTCACTTGATCATCTGCATTAGTATGTTGGTCATTCGCATTGGGTATATGTGGATGAACAAATACTTGTGTGCATTCTTGTCCGGTCATCTGCATTGGCAAATGCGATGAACAGAATCTTGTGTGCATGACTATTGATCTTTCGCATTTTTTAATATGGAAGAACAAATACTTGTCAGCATTTGTTCTTTGTCTTCCGCATTAACAAATGCAGAAGTACAACACTTAATCTTCTACTGCAGAGTCTTCATCTGCATTAATACTTGGACTTGTGGGAATCCAGCAGAACAACCATCAACTCACCAATTGAATTGGTATGCATGATCCTTTCAAGGTGCAACAATACTCCCCCTAAGGATTACACAACCTATGTTCTTTAATGCTTTGGTGGTGATTGAGGTTGTGAAGATTCAGCTGGATCTTGTTATGGCACCAAAGGTTCAGCTTGTGATGGGTCTAGTATAGCCTTTATCATGTTGACAAAGTCTTTAGCATCATTCATCTTTTTTCTATTAAGCACGTGTATCTTCATTTGACTCATTGCATGGATGGCTTCTAATGGTAGTTTCTTGAGTGAAACTGGTTCCCAATTCATATTATAGATAGCCTATCCCTGTAAATCAATAAAGCACCATCTACCTCAACCTCTAGTTTTACAATGGTGCCTAACTATAGAGGTGTCCTTTTCTTCTTTATTTTCTCTCTCTTGGCACTGATCTGGTCATATGCCATCTTTAGTATCTTCATGCACTTTAGAAAGAAGTACATCTCTTCTTCATCAAGTTTGTTGGAGATCTCTCTGAAATGCCTAGTGAAGATATAGTGTATGTAAGATTGATCTAATAGTCTCACTTCATAACCACTAAACAATTTGATTTGTGAACATTCTTTCCCACTCCACTTCCCCTAATCACCAACTCATAAGTCTTCTCATCATAGTAAACGTTGGAGATTGATATTGGGGAATGAGTGCATGCCACCGTTTTTCTTTTTAATGCCTTTATAGGTTTCACTTTCAGTTCTAGAAACACTACCTCATGTGCTGGTTTTGTTTGTCTCTTTTCTAGAGGGTTTTTGAATGATTTGTCTTTCCTCATGCATATGGCTTTCAAAGACTTGAAGTTTTCGGCTCTCTTGAACATTCTAAGTATTTCTTCAAACTCATAGCCTCTGAACATAGCCTCTGAGCAGAGTACTCTGTAAAGAATTGTACCAGCCCGGAGATCCTCTTCACCGTGAATATGTTCCAATCACTGTCGTACTTCCGGTAAATGATTTTCTTATATGCTTGCCCTTTGGAGTAGACATACCCTTTATCATCTTTGCAGTGGTAAGCTCGACAAACCACTCACGATATCTATGAAGCACGGGTGCCAGAGATTCTTGATCTCTAATAGTGTGTCTTGAGCAGACACTCTGGATCTTGGCTTTTTGCCAGTAATCTCATCTTCCAGATTTTTATGTCTCTCCTTCTTCTTAGTAATCAACCTAAGGACAACAACCCTTAGGGAATTGGTTTTCATGTTACTAAGTTTCCTCTTGGTGAAACCTTGACTTGATAAATAATCCTTCATTTCCCTATCAGACATTGTATAGGGACCAGGATACAAAGGTTAAGAAGTTGAAGTTTGCTTCTTCATGGCAGATAGTTTTTTTCAGCTTTAGGTGAGATGGTCTTTCATTATCAGTTTCAATTGTAGAGTCTTGCAGTTTGTTCAATCTTTCCCTTTCTGCCTTCATCCCCTCATATGTCATGCCAAAGACTTCATTAGGATCATATCATGATTAAACACATACATAGCTTCAACCATTAAATCATCATTTTGACCATTTTTCACCATTTCTTCTACTGAGCTTTCTTCTTTCATAGGACTATCAACTGCTATTGGCTCATCAGCCATATAGCCTCCTTCAATTTCACCTTCTTCCAGATCAACAAAAATAGCCTGCTTCTTTAATTGAGCTTCTGCTTGCTCATGTTCTTCTAAGAATTCTACTATAGGTGTCAAGCTTCTTGGATGATCTTGTTTAATTTTCTTTCACAGGCTGTTCTTCCACTATGGGTCTTTTGCCCTTTGCCTTCTCACATAAATACTTTCTCATTCTAGTATAGATTTGAAGTGATGGACAAAAAGAGGTTTCACGCATATAAGATCTTTGAGGCACTTTTTCAACCTCTAATTGTACTTGTTCATTGGCAACCATAACTTTTTCTTCCTTTTCTCTTTGTTCTTCACATAGTTTTTTGATCATTTCTTTTTGCTCATCAGATAGAGACATAGCTGGGATTATTTGCAAGCTCAACTCCTTCTCTAGAGGGATAGGGGATCGAGGGATAATCAAAATGGGTTCAGTGTAAGTCCTTTGATCAACTACAAAATACCAAAACTCATCATCAATAATGAACTCTTCTTATGTGAACTGTCTAGTGCATTGATAAATTCTTTAAATTAATCCTCTTCGGTGTGTGTAGCAGCTGATTTTCCATAATAGACCACCATCTCTAGGCTTGACTCTTCATTCTTTGATTTACTTGTATCTTCTTCTTTTCATCACTTTCCGAAGAAGATTGTATCTCGTCAGCTCTAAATCTTTTCTCATCTCTTTCAATTGCTTCAGCCTCAGCTCTTTTCTGAATTTCAATAAGCATCTCAAGCTCAGAAATTCTTTTGTTTTGACTTTCAGTTTGATTTTACAAATTAGTGATAGTCTCTGCTTGTTCTTCAATTGTTTCCTCTTGTTCTTCTGGGCAATGGTTTGAATAGCAAGAGTGTCAACATGCCCACTGATTTCTTCTCTTGAATGATTAATAGATGCTGTTAACTTCTTAATCTCTGTATCCTTTTCTTTGTTAATCTCTATATCCTTTTGTTTCTTCTCAGAACCATATTTTTCTTTCAATGACTTCGGCTCACCTTCCTTCTCATCCAGTTCCACCAATATGGTCTTGAATAATGCCTGATCTCTTGTTTAGTAGTCTTTTCATCTTTGCTACTTTCTGTAGAAGTTGAGAAATCATCTCATCTTTTTCATTTGGTTTGTTGACACCAGATTCAGCATACCAGATTCAGCATAACTCTTAGAAGAAACAGCTTTAGAGACAACTTTCTTGACATGCATTTTGTTGAGGTTGTCATCCTCATGAAAACATGGTTTGGATCTTTTTAAAGAGTTGGCATAATCACCAAACTCAATAGGTTCTATAGAAATTGGGGGTAGTTGGGCTGATTGGATAGGTGAGTGATGAATATGAGATAGATGTGGAGAAGTAATGGGTTGTGTTTGTGGAGATTGTTTTTGTGAGATGTGAGGTGTTGGGGTTCCTTTTTATGATGGAATTTGTGAAGAGTAAGGTGTTTGCTATGGGGTTCTTCGTGGAGATGGGATTGGTCGAGGTACAAAGGTAGATGCAAAATCATGAATTTGAGGTTCAGTGTGAGAATCACTCCCTACACCATCCTGAGGTGACACTAACCTTGGCCTGTTAGTGCCTTCAACTTGCCATCCACAGTGTGTTGAATATGTGCAGCTTGTTCTTCAATATGTTCATTAGCAGGAGCATGTTGTTCTTCACCTTGTTCATCAGGATTAGTCTATTGAAGCATCCAAGGTAGAAGAGGAAAGTGAGCTCCACTGTGAAAATTTCTAGGATCCATCTTCTTGATGTATTTATATGACTTAGCATCATAGTGTGGAATATCTAGAATTGGTCCATCAGCAGCTAGATTGGGGAAGGTTTCATTTATGAGACATTGGATGAACCTTGGGTACATCAAGAATTTTATCTCCTTCCTTCTTATATGTTGGATACTTGGCCATTGAAGACATAAGCTGCAATATTGAATGGCCTATTTGTGCATAAAGCACAAATCGCTAATGAAGTGATAATTAGGATATCATTCCATTCTGTTTTCCTTTTGGTCAAACAGTGCTGATAGATATGTCTCAAATTCCCCCAAAGCAAGTCTACTAACCCCTTCATCATCTGATTTGCTTCAAAACCTCCTTCATATCCAATCTCTGCAAAGAAAGTAGTAATATCATCATCTTCTAGGTCAATTGGTGCATTTGCATCATCACCAAACTACAGACACCTTCTCACAGTTTCTTTAGTTATGATCACTGTATGCTCATCATCAATCCTTCCAAATAAAGACATAACACCATCATCCTCTATCACGTAAGCAGAGCCTCATATAAGATAGGTCTGATAGTGATAGCATATGCCACTGTTGTTGTGGAGATGAATCTGATCATGTCTTTATGCCCCTTTGCCTCGGGTACATGAGGGTCTAGAAGACCACTGACATTGTGGAGCTTGCTCCACGAGAGATCAGCGATGTACCCTGCATTAGAGGCATATGAGTTACATTTTATGATAGTATATGTACTACTTTAAGCAGCATTCATCATTTTTTACTTTTGAGGGTCAAATGTGAACATTTGAGGATATTGTACCATATGAATTATTTCCGATTGACATATATTCATGAATACTCATTGTTATTTGATTGTTTAGGTTGAAGACCAAATTTTGATGTTTTTGACTGTTAATTGGATTTTATTTCAAGTTTTGATTTCAACATTTTTGGTTTCATAATGCTCTTTTCATGCCCTGAACATAACTTTGAGTTTTTTAGATTGAATCGGATTTTACTAGGTTTGCATGTTCATTGAAGTCGAAAATATTCATCTTTTCTTGGAATAAATCTGATTTTGGGTGTTCTTTGTTAACCTAGGGATTCTAAGTTCATTATGAGTTCAAATGTCCGAAGTATTAGGTTAACACAACGTAAAATTTTCACCTTTTGTTTGATAATATGGTTGTGTAATATCTAATACGAGGACAAATTGGGTGAAATGAATTGAATCTTTGATTATTAAAGAAGAAGATGATTGATGAAGAAGAACAGTGTTTTTGCTTGTCGCACTATAAAGCCTCTCAAATTTGAAAAGTATTAATGACCTTTTGAACTTGCTTTAAATAGTCAAAAATGGCTTTTACAAAATTTTACAAGTCTTAGAACAAATGCGGTTGGAGTTTTAATTCACACTGTAGCAAATGCAGATAGCTTTTATACATCCGTATTTGTTTACTCTTGTAAATGCGGATGTGAAAATTTGTACTTTGACTATCTGCAATTGTTTACTTTTGTAAATGTGAAAGGGTTTTAACTTGTGATTTTAGGTATTCGCATTTACACGCGGTAGCAAATGCGGAAGTTTTGTTACTTTAGTTTTCTTCAATCCGCATTTCTGCACTTTGACAAATACGGAAGAACTAATTTCATCAGCATTTGGGCATTGTAACAAATGTGGTTGACAAACCTTGTTTAGCATTGCTCGCTGTAGCAAATGCGGCTGATCAAACTTTTTCAGCATTGCTCACTGTAGCAAATGCGGCTAATCAAAGTTTGTCAGCATTTGCTCACTGTAGCAAATGCGATAGAATAAAATGATGATTTACTTGATCATCATTCATTGTGATAGGAGATTAAGCACTTATTTATTTCTGTTCAAAAATACATGAAAATTGAAGATACACATCCACAAATGCAGAGGAGTAAAACAAATGCGGAAGTGTAAATTTCATCTGTATTGACAAATGCAGTTGGACACTAAACATTTTATCCGCATTGACAAATGTGGTTGAACCCTTGAAAAACATTTTATCCGCATTGACAAATGCAGTAGGACATTTTTTGTTCCGCAAGGGTTTTAACACTTCAAATTTTCGTGTATACTTGTAACACACTAATGTCGTATAGTAGAATATTTGTCGCATTAGTTTTACTTCGAAATAAAAAGCTACCCACATTGGTTATAAGCATGGTTTACCTTCACTCGCATTAATCAATGCACTTACCTGCATTAACTTTTTAACTTAATCATAAGTTAATGTGTTTGTTTTGGTTTTTCATGTTATGAAGAGATGTCATTGATTGATTTTTCTTATGAAGTTGTTGACTATTGAGGTTGTCAATTCTTGCTTGAATTGACTTGTATGTCAGAAGTGATACAAGTTTCCCATTGTTTGACTGATCTTGGACTCTTCATGCTTCCAAGAATCTGCATAGGCTGAGATACTATGGTATAACTTCTGCATCCACACAAGCATTTTCTTTTTGTTTTATTTTTCTTAATGTTTAAGAAAGTAATTTAAGATAGTAAAAATCTATATAAATCTAATAAAAATTTTAAAATTACTCCCCCAAAAGTTTATATCCATATGTGGATAGAAACATTAAATATTTAAAAACTTTTTGACTATTATGTACATTGATTATTAATAATGAAGAGAAGTATATCTTTCGTTGGGATAATATCAATCTTACATTACACACGTGCATCCTTTATGATAAAATGGACATGTTCATGAACTTGGTGATTGAAGGTATGTTTGTCCTCTTAAACTCATACCAGGTTTAAGTCTCTTGTCACTCCCGTCCTCTTGAGGACCTGTTCCTCTCCTTTCTATCTCCTTCCCTTATGGCCTTTATCACTTCGGTCATCACAGACGGTAAGATCGTCTACATGACATGATGCACTTCCTCCACAACAGCCTGCTTCGCTGAGGCCCTCAAGTTAGCACTCTCATCTCCGCCCTCTGGATGAGGGGTCTTGGGTTCTTCATGAGCTACCTTCTAGGCCCTAGGCCTTCCACTCGTGACCTGTGGTTTAGCACCATATCCAGCACAACCTCCACCACGAGAAGCCATCTTCTAAGCACGCTATAAGATACAAACACCAACTTGGTCATTCAAGGTAATAGCTCAGTTTATGTCAAGTATAGTAAGTCCCTAATTACAATGACCAGTTGTGATTAGCCACTTACTTTACTCTTCATACCCCAAACATTTCTTATCATGACTATATCAGTATCTAAATCTACTAAAGGCACATAAACCACATAACATGCGCATGTAATACCAGTTATCATTAAGAAAATACCTGATGGCACACAGATACTCGGACTGGCATCCCTTCCCTTTTCGTCCCAATTTCAGTTTAAGTTTAGGTTTCTTTTGAAAGTTACCCGTTTCTCTTAAACTTTAGCTCTGATACTAACTTGTAAATACCCTGTTCCTGGGACGCTCACCGCTCGTCAATCATCGCACATAAAATATATAATTCCATTAACTTTACAATAATCATGCTGCGGAAACACTTTAACAAACATTTCATTCCCTTTAAATAAATACTTTTGCAAAATAACACATTGTCCATTACAAAATATAGTTCATTCGTATTACAATGCATAAAACATTATATTAAAGAATGCCACCCAAAAATGCCAAGTAGCTGCACCGCGCCATCCTTAGCAATGCTCACCTGCCAAACTAGAAAATGCATAAAAAATCAGCGTTGCTAATTGAGTTCTAGTTTATAAAAACATTGCATTACCATCCATTCATTAAAACATTTTCATTACTATCATAAGTGATCACAGATCGTACATACGTCAAGGTAATCATTATTATCTTCATCATTGTACATTTTGTACATTTCACACGTTTCACACATTTTGTACTTATCGCACTTTTCATACATTGTTATCTTTCACTTCTATCTAGGTCCAATCATGTACTTAACCCCCCTCTAGAGCACCAAGCAATTCATCTAGGGTTAAGCGACAAGGACCCCATATCCCACGTATGGAGTGGTCACTAGGACAGACTCCCCCTGTGTGTGAACTCTTATGGGTTAGCCAAGATCACACACTGTGTAACACACAGTAAATAGGAAATCGCACGTATTGAAGCAGTCACCAAGACTGAACTCTTACTGTGTCTATGAACCCTTATGAGTTAGCCAAAATCGCACGCTGTGGACACACACAGTTGAGCTAACAACTCTTAATGAGTTATGAACCTCCTTTCATTTGCTTGCAAGGCTTTTCATTCATTCCTTCATTATGTTCCACTTTATTATCTTAAATCTTTCACTTCGTTAAGATAAAACTTTAAGTTCATTATCAATATCACACCATGTAAAGTCAGGTCATCATACGTAATAAGGAACATAAGAAAACATATCATACATAACATACATAGCATACATAACATGAATCATACATCATCTTAAACACCATGCGTCGCACATTCACATACATAAACATATGCATATAAGGCATAAATCATCATAATACATAACTGACCCACCGCGGGACAGTGGGGGTTTGGGGGTGGGGGTTCAGGGGCGGCAACCCTTGATAGCGGGGTCCTAGGGGCAGCAGCCCCTAGTGGGGTCCAAGGGAACAAATTTTATTTTAACACTTTTATATAGCACATTTCCTTATCGAAAAATCAATCTTCTCGTTAAAACCTCTTAAAATCTTGGTCATTTAAATCATATATTTAGTATGCATTTCCAGCCCCAAACTAGTTCAAAACCATCAAAATAGGGGATCTATAACTCACCTGTACTTAGTGAGTAACTTCTCAATCAAGCTTACAAAGCAAGGGTTGCACTGCACAACCTGTAGATAAGTTAACACACAAAGGATTTAATTTCTGCCTAATTTCGCTACAAGATTAGCAGTTTCGCTGCTAATTCCGCCGGGAGTTTTGCTGCAAGTTCCGCCAGCAGTTTCGCTGCTTGTTTCGCCGGCATCTTTGCTAGCAGTTTCGCTGGCATCTTCGCTGCCAGTTTCACTGCCAGTTTCACCCAACTTTCCTTGGAAAACCATGTCTGCGAAACTACCTGCAAAACTATAGTTTTGCCGGAAGATCTGCAGTTTCGCTGGTCGAACAACTAATTTCGCTGGATAAACACCCAGTTTCGCAGAACGGGCTGAAAAATATGACCGACCCATTTTTGACCCAAAACTTCAATCTTTTACATCTAAAACCTTGGTTTATCACCCAATAAGGTATATCTAAGCTTCTTACATGTTTTCTTACACAAAAAGGTGAGTTTTGGGCGAATTGGCGAATCTTTGCCACTTTCAAAAACCCCAACCTAGAATCTGGGTTCACATCAAAATGAACGATTAAATGATGTTTCTTACATTGATTCGTGGTGTTTTATTGTTTTTTGGATGCCCACGAACACCGATCTTAGATCCCGAGATCAACCGAGCCTTGAATCTTCAATTTTCACTACTTTCTCTCTCTACTCTCTTTCTCTAGAACTAGAGTGTTGAGTTGCAAATGAGCGCTGCTCAAACTGATCCATTTATATATATTGGGCGCTCCCGAGACCTTATACTCGCCAAACACATAACCTGCAAAGTCTGCTCGGTGTATAACCTGTATCCATCTTATTTTCATTAATGATATCGTCTAAGTCTATTATTATTATTTGGCTCGCTTAGACATTATTCGGGGCGTTACAAAAGAAGTGTCACCTGAATGGAGATTTCCTACATCAGACAAGTGAAATTGATCAAATGATTATTTAAATGTGTCAGTATCAAACAACCAATCGGGACCATTTGTAGATTTGGGAAATGAATTTTCCTTAAGTTGAACATTTGTTGATTCATCAATAATGATTAATCAAGAACTAAAGACTCTGTAAGCCTTTGAATTTGAAGAATAACCTACAAAGAATCCTTCATCAGACTTAGATGAAAACTTTCCCAATAGTCTCAGGTGTTTATTATTGAGACAGGACTACCAAATGATTTAAGAAATCCAATGAATGATTTTCTATGAAAGAGCAGTTCATATGGAGTCATGTTGCTTTCTTTTACAATTAGAGTTTGATTTTGTACAAAGCACAATCTGTTAACTGCCTTTGCCCAAAAGGTGATTGGCAGCTTAGCATCGCCTAGCATTGGTCATGTTGCTTCAATTAGTGTTCTATTTCTCCTTTCAGCTATCCATTTGTTAAGGAGTTCTAGCTGCACTGAATTGATGAGCAATGCCTTTGGTTGCACAAAAAGAACTCATGTCTTCATTTTTAAATTCAATTCCATTATCACTCATGATTGTTTTGACCTTATGATCAAGGTGATTTTCTATTTTAGTGAAAAAGTATTTTATTATTTGGGATGCCCCATTTTATGAATTAAGAAGAAAACATATTATTATTTGGGATGCCCCATTTGGGATGCCCCATTTTATTATTTGGGATGCCCCATTTCCTCAAAATGAAATTCTATTTGAGGAAGACCAATGACATGGTTTCCTTTGACCAATTTGTTCATGTTTTTAAAGTTTGTGTGCCCCAAACGTTTATGCCAAAGTTGTGACTCATCAAATGATGCTTTTGACAAAAGACATGTTTCTTCTTTAGGTGATGGATAACATAGGTTTAAAACATAAGTATTATTCTTCCTCGGGGTCTTTAGGACAACCCACTCTTATGAGATCTGAAATCCAGGTTTTAGAATGTAGCAATGAGTGTAGGTAAAGTGAGTTGAATATTTCTTGTCATAGATATGAGACACGCTTACAGATTGAAGTTCAGTTGTTCACAGTAGTTCACTTTGTCAAAGCTCAGTATCCTTTTTGTCACAAATCCTTCACCTGTAATTCTACCATACTTTGAATCTCCACCAAATGCCACTGTAGTTCCCTGTATATGCTTGAAGTCATGAAGGAGGGAATGATCTCCAGTTATGTGTCTCGAACATCCACTTTCCACGTACCATAAGCTATTGGACCTATATGGATGACCCTGCAAGCATAAAAGAACTAATTAGAATGTGGAACCCAAGCCATGATGGCCTTGGGTTTGCCATTCCTATCTATTATGGTGACATCATGATACTTTCCTCTATATTATAATCTACTTAAAGGTGCCCTTGGAGATTGCTTATGACATTTTGCTCGAGTCTTCTTTTCAACATCAACAGAAGAGTCAGATGAGTAGTGAAATCTTTGATCTCTATGCTTGTGAAGAAGTTTAAACCGTTTTTGGTTTTCAAGAATCATTTTAGGTTTTGAAAAGTCAGAATTTTGATTAATGTAATGGTTGTTTCGTTGACTTTTCCATATTTCTTTTGTTTTACTCCTGTCATTGAGTGATCTAGATGTCCTAGATTGATTGTTGTGCAAATGACTCCTGATTTTTGTTTTGCCTTGCTTGTTTTGGGGAATTCTCAATCCCTTTCGATTGAAGTAACAATTAGATGTATTGTGATTGTTCATATCATAGACTGAATAATATTTGTTAAAACAACAGTTTTTAGTCGAATGGTTGTTCATGTCATAGATAGATCAATATTGATTGTAAAAGCACTCTTCTGTTTTGTGATTGAACATATCATAAATGTCATAATACTTTTGTTTGTTGGTTGAACCAGATTTTGATTTATGGGACTCAGCTGATTTTCTCATTTGCTGCTTAGCCACTTTCTTTTGCTTAGGGGATGAATCAAAATAAGCCTTTTTGTTGGATTTTCTTGGCTGTTTTTGTTTCTTCAACCCTTTCTGTACCTCTTTCTCAAATTGATCAACGTGTTCTTTATTACATATATCAAAACCAACACCTTGTCTTAATTTTGAAGATTGGGGGTCTAATAGAATTTTACACGTTGAAATCAGTGATCTCTTTTGTTTCTTTTGCAGTGAAACCTTCTCTAATTTGCTTGATTTGTTTGGCGATATAATCTCATTACCATACTGCTTTCAGCAGTGGGTTTCACCGACTTCACAAACTTCATTTTACCCTTTAAAACAGAAGGTATGAATTTTATAAATGGAACAATTGCCATTACGATGTTTGTGGGTTTGATGACACTCACTGCCTTGTCTGAACACTCTTTGCTTTTGATTGGGTGTCCTAATCTGATTTTGTCCTCATTTGTTTCAATATAAACATCAGGTTTGTTATGAGGATTGGTTACTTGTTTTACTATAGATTTTGGTTCCATAATTTTAGTTTCAATTTCCTTATTGAGTGTAATAGATTCAGGCATGACAGTGTAGTTGTCATTGTATGGTAGAGGACATGAACTATACCCAATCCCTGATGTGCTTTGGATCCTTTTGAGAATCAAGCATCTCTTGCAGCTTGACTAAGATAGTTGAAACTTTTCAAGTTTCACTTTGGTAAGTGTATGTTCAGCCTTAGATTGAGCTAACTTTTCAGTCAGTAGCTCATTCTCAACTGCAAGAGTGTACTTTTCTTCATGCAGTTTTTAAATGTAGAGATAAGAGATTTTATTTTGATTTCAAAGCCTTTTATTTCTCTTTTCATCATCTCTGACTTCACCTTTTCCTCTTTAATTTTATCTGCCAGTTAATGGTTATGCTCTGTATAACCTTGCAATTCAGTAATACATTTTTCACTACAAAGGATAGATTTTACCTTAGTAGGCAATGGAGATGGACCATCGTTGATGTGAGCCATAAGTGCATGATTTTTGAAATTGAGGCTTGACTTCCTTTGCATACAGGCTCCAGTCACATACTCCATCTTGCTTTATCACGAGAGCATTTGCAGATAACTGACTGCCTCCATGAGCTTGGTTTGTCACTTGAGGTTGAGTTTTGGTATGACTGATGTTGTTATGGATGATGATACTGCTACTAATGATTATTAGAATGAAAGCTTGAGTTTGATAGTGAGGATGACTGGCTTTGAGAATTCCTTTGAAAGTTGTTTCTTTTGGGGGCATTGCATTCTGTAGAAAAGTGGCCAGCCATGCCACAATCGAAGCATTTCACTTTGGATTTATCATATCCCAGCTTTGTATTTTCATTAAGGCTGAGCTTTTTGCCTTTTTGAAAAATTTCTTTGCTCTCATAGCAATCATGGCCATTTGCCATTGTAAATCCATTTCTTCCACATCATCTGGATCCATTTCCTCTAGGTCTTCCTGGATTAGATGAGCAGATGTGAGTCTCCATCTAAATATGCTTCAAAGCTTGCAACAAAGGCATTGTAAGTTTCCTTTTGTTCTTTGGATCTTGGGTCTTCAGGAGTGGTTGTAGGAGCAGCAGTGACTCTGGATGCTTGGGATGATGTTGATGGATGATTAGTTGATGGAGTTGCAATGAACCCTGTGGTATTCAGTTGATCTCTTGAAGAGATAAAATCATCCTCCTCAGTAATGAAGGCATTTTCCACAGAATGAGATTCTGATGGAAATTTGCATGCCTCAATCACTCTTGGTCCTCCTATATTTTTGCTTGTTTCATCAAGCTCTAATGCTTCTATTTTGGCTATCATGTTTCCAAAGTAGTACTCCCAAGATCAAGAGTATTTTTCAGCATTGTCACATTCTGTTTCCAGCTTTCAGGAAGGCTGTGCAGCATTTTCTTGTTTAATTCCTTGACCTTGTAAGTGACTCCCATGATTTCCAAGTCATTTACCAACTGCACAAATCTATGCAGTTGTTTGGATATGGACTCCACCTTGGAGTGATGAAATGTTTTGTACTGACTAATAAGTTTACCCTTGTTAATATCAGCAACTTCACTGCTTCCCTCACACATAATTTGTAGTGCATCCCATATAGCTTTGGCAGTACCATACTTCTCCAATCTTTTCAGCACATCCATCTTGAGTGCTTGAGTTAGGACAGAGTAAGCTTCCAGATTAATCTTGATTTTCTTGTAATTTTCATCATCAAGAGTTAGATCTTTAATGGGTATTCTTGCTGTGTTGTAGATAGCAGCTTGATCTATAGACAGAGTGACAGGGATGTGTGGCCCCATTCATATTGAGATCCAAAAATCAGGATCTACACCTGTAATGTAATTTCTGAACTTGATTTTCCGTTGTTTAAATTCAGATTTATATTTAAGCATTGGTGGTTTTGGAGTATGACCAAGTTCTCAAAAACTATTTGAATCCATCTTAACATGGTGTTTTAGCTTGTATAAATATAGATTAGGTAAGTTTTATGATTAATTAGTCCGAATAGTCCAAATCTTTCAACAAATGCTTAGTAAATCAGATCTGTTAATGTTTCTTAGTTTATGTTGCAGCTTCTGTTCTTCGTATGAATTTGTAGGCTTTGTGTATAGTTCTTGAAGGTGAGAATGTGTTGACAGAGGTGTTTTTTAGAGTCTTTTCTGCTGTTTACTAAATAGAGATGACGGAATACTCTATTAGCAACTTAATCACCAGTTCAATCAAGTTCTATTCAGGTCTTTGGTAGATCTGAAAAGGAACCGATAGACAAAGCTCTGATACCAATTGACTGGGTGGTGAGAATGAGATTCTCACTTAGGATCGAATATCATGATTGAGTTAATGATTGGATGGTGGAATCATACAATCAAGAAACATTCAATGCAGAAGAAATACTCATAAATGCTTTGTATGTATTAATAAAGGTGATTGATTACAATGAATGCTAGGGTTTAGCAAGAACAGTAATAACGCACCTAGAGAATACAAAATATTCTAATCGTCTATTTTCTATTGTGTCATGTACGAGGTTTTCTATTATATTTATAGGTAGAAAAGATGCCTTTTTACAAAATGACTAAACTACACCTGACTTATACATCGGAACTAGTCTAAGTCTTGATCCGAAATTCTGCTGGTTCATCCGCATTGGCAAATGCGGATGAGATGGACTTGATCAGCACTTCATCACTTTATCATCCACATTAGTATGTTGGTCATCCGCATTGGGTAATGCAGATGAACAAATACTTGTGTGCATTCTTGTCCGGTCATCCGCATTGTCAAATGCGGATGAACAGAATCTTGTCCGAATTACTATTGATCTTCCGCATTTGTTAATGCGGAGGAACAAATACTTGTCAGGATTTGTTCTTTGTCTTCCACATTAAAAAATGTGGAAGTACAACACTTAATCTTCTATTGCATAGTCTTCATCCGCATTAATACTTCGACTTGTGGGAATCCAACAGAACAACCATCAACTCACCAATTGAAATGCCATGTATGATCCTTTCAGGGTGCAACAATATACAATTAGAATATTTTGTATTCCATATTCTCAAGGTGTATTATTATTGTTTTTTCTCAAACCATAGTATTTATTGTAATCAATCAGCTTAATCAATATATACAATCATTTATGAGTATCTTCCTACATTGAATGTTTATTGATTGTTTGTTTTCGCTATTCAAGCTCTGACTTGATCACTATATTCAACCCTAGTGAGAATCTTAATCTCACCACCCAGTCAATTAGTATCAGATCTTTGGCTCTAGGTTCTTTTTCAGATCTACCCAAGATATGAATAGAACTTGACTGCTCCGGTGATCGAGTTGGTAATAGAGTGTTCTATCACCTCTACTTAGTAAACAACAAAATATAATATTCAACAATTACTGTTCATGCTTCCTCACCTTCAAGAACAAACCAACAGTACCCATTTTCAAAGCTTTGAACAGTCAATATAACAAAAAGCTTCAAAAGAAACTAAGAAACATAACAGATCTGGTTCTTTAAGCCTGTTTTGGATGATTTGGACAAGTTGGACTAAGTGAACTTAAAAAACTTATCTAATCTACATTAAACAAGTTAAAAATACTTTGTTAAAATGGATTCATATGGTTTTTCTAAACTTGGCCATAGACCTAAACCTCCAATGCTTAAACACAAATCTGAGTTTAAGCAATGGAAAATGAGATTCAGGAATTACATTATAGGTGTAGATCCGGATTTTGGATCTCAATATGCAAGGGACAACACATCCCTGTTACACTGTCTACAGATCAAGCTGCAATCTACAAAACATCAAGAATACCTATTGAGGATCTGACTCTTGATGATGATGACTACAAGAAAATGAAGATTGATCTCAAAGCTTACTCCATACTCACGCAAGCACTCAAAAGGGATGTGCTGAAAAGACTGGAAAAGTATGGTACTACTAAAGCAGTATGGGATGCATTGCTAATTATGCGTCAGGAAATCAATGAAGTTGTAGAGATTAACAAGGATAAGTTGTAATCAATATAAAGCATTCATCACTCCAAAGGGGATTCTATATCTAACAACTGCACAGATTTATGCAATTGGTAAATGACTTGGAAATCATGGGAGTCACTTATAATGTAAAAGAGTTAAACAACAAAATGTTGCACAACCTTCTAGAGACCAGGAAACAAAATGTGACCATGTTAAAGAACACTCTAGATCTTGAGAGTACTACCATGGATATAATGATAGCCGAGATAGAAGAATAGAGCTAGATGAAAGAAGCAGAAAATTAGGTGGACCCAAAGTGATATAGGCATACAAGTGTCCATCAGACTCTCACTTTGTGGAAAATGCCTTCATTACTAAGAAGGATGATTTTATCTCTTCAAAAGATCAACTGAAAACCACTGGACTCTTTGCAACTCCACCTATTAACCATCCATCAATATCATCCCAAGCATCAGGTCTCACTGCAACTCCTACAAACACTCCTGATGATACAAAGATTTGACGAACAAAAGGCAACTTACAATGCCTTTGTTGCTAGCTTTGAAGCCTACTTGGGAGGAATACTCACCTTAGCACATCTGATCTACAAAGCTTAGAAGACATGGATCGAGATGGTGTACAAGAAATGGATTTTAAATTGGCCATGATTGCAATGAGAGCCAAGAAGTTTTTCAAAAAGGGAAGAAAGCTCAGCCTTAATGAAAACACCAAGCTTGGGTATGAAAAATCCAAAGTGAAGTGCTTTAACTGTGGCATGACTGGCCACTTCTCTAGAGAATGCAATGCCCCCAAAAGAAACAACTTTCAAAGGAATACTCAGAGCCAGTCATCCTCACAGTCAAACTCAAGTTTTCACTCCAATAATCATCAGCAGCAGTATCATCATCCACAACAACATCAAACATATCAGACTCAACCTCAACTGACAAATCAAGCTCATGGAAGCAGTCAGTCATTTGCAAATGCTCTTGTGATTAAGCAAGATGGAGTATGTGACTAGAGCCTGTACGATGAGGATGTAAAGGTTCAATTCCAAAATCATGCACTCATGGCTCACTTCAACGATGGTCCATCTCCCATGCGTTATACGGCAAAATCTAACCCGTGTAGTGATAAATTCATTACTGAACTGTAAGGTTATAGAGAGCACAACCATAAAATTGTAGAAAAAATAAAAGAGGAAAATGTTAAGTCAGAGATGCTCAAAAGAGAAATAAACTTCTTTGAAATCAAATAAAATCTCTTATCTCTGATATTGAAAAATTACATGGTGCAAAGTACACTCTTGCAGCTGAGAACGAGCAACTTACTAAAAAGTTAGCTCAATTAAAAGTTGAACATACACTTACTAAAGTGAAACTAGAAAAGTTTAAATTGTCTTTAGTTAAGATGTAAGAGATGCTTGAGTCTCAAAAGGATCCTAAAGACATGTCTGGGATCGGGTATAACTCTTGTCCTCCACCATACAATGACAACTACACTGTCATTCCTGACTCTGTTACACTCAATGAGAAATTTAAACCTAACACTATTAAACAAAAACAATAGTAAAACAGATCACAAATCCTCTAAACCAACCAAATGTATACATTGAAACAAATGAGGATAAAATCAGATTAGGACACCCAATTAAAATCAAAGAGTGTTCAGACAAGGAAGTGAGTGTCATCAAACCCACAAGCCCAGTCAAGACAATTGTTCCATTTGTGAAATTCATACCTGCTGTTTCAAAAGGTAAAAAGAAATTTGTGAAGTTAGTGAAACCCTCTGCTGAAAGTAGTTCTGATAATGAGATTAAATCTCCAAACAATTCAAGCAAATCAGACGAGGTTTCACTACAAAAGAAACAAAAGAGCTCACTGATTTCAACACTTCAAATTCTATCAGAACCTCAATGTTCAAAATTAAGACAGGGAGTTAGTTTTGACATATGCAACAAGGTGTACATTGATCAGTTTGAGAAATAGGTAAAGAAAGGGTTGAAGAAACAAAAACAGCCCAGAAAATTTAACAATAATAGTGTTGTGAAGCAAGCTACAAAACGGGCTGATTTTGATTCCTCCCCTAAGCAAAAGAAAGTGACTCAGCTCAAAATGGGAAAATCAACTGAGTCTCCCATACCAAAATCAGATTAAAAAAACAAACATATTGTAAGGCACCATTCCCGGGATGCTTACAACTGGCCATTCATCGCACATAAAACATATATTCTCATTATCTTAAAGAAAACATTGCAGCAGATCACTAAAACAAACATTTCATTTCATTAAAAAATCTTTTTCAAAATAATTCATTGTTATGAAATTACAAAATACATGTTGCATTACATCACAAAAGCATTATAAAAATGGATGCCATCCAAAAAGAGCCAAGTAGCCGCCCCGTGCCATCCTGAGCAACTTTTACCTGACAAATGGAAACACATAAATGTCAGTGTTACTGAGTGAGTTCTAGTTTTAAAATAAAACATACATTATGTTCATTTAAAGCCTTACTTTCGTACATGATCACACATCATACGTAAACATAGATAATATCATTATTATCTTCATCATTCGTTCATTAACTTCCCTTCATTTATCGTACGTCATTATCATTCACTTTAATTACTTTCATACATAAATTTCTTACATTCATTCGTACCTTCATTATGTACAATACCCCGAACATTGTGCACGGAGCTGGTTACTAGGCCTGAGGTCTTTCATAGACCTCGAACATTATGCACGAAGTTGACTCCAGTACCTAAGGCATGTACATTCATCACTTATCTTTTCTATTTCATTACGAATCAGTGCCATATGCTATACCTCGAACATTATGCACGAAGATGGTTACTCGGCCTGAGGTCTTTCATATACTTTGAGCATTATGCACAAAGCTGAGTCCAGTACCTGGGGCAGGCGGCAAGGATCCCATACATATGGTCAATCATAAGGATTAGACCCCCGTGTGCATCCTTCCAGGGTAGCTAACCCGCACACAGTTAAGCTAACACCCTTCATTGGGTGTGAACCTCCATACATTGCTTGCAAGCCTTTGTTACTTTCATTCGTTCATTAATGCATGCATTCTTTCATTACGTTCCTCTTTCATTATCTTTCACTTTACATTACATAATATTTTTCATTTCATTCATTAACATTCAACGTAAAGCCACGGGAAGATAATCATACAAAATAAAAAGCATCAACATAACTGACTAGGTAGTGAGATAGAGATTCTCACTTAGTATAGAATATAATGATTGAGTTAGTGATTGAAAGGCAGAAACAAATAATCAATAAACATTCAATGCAGAAGAAATACTCATAAATGCTTCTTTGTATTGAAAGAGATGATGATTACAGTAAATGCTAGGGTTTGAGCAGAAAACAATAATGATACACCTGGAGAGTAAAAGACAAAATATGTCTAATTGTCTATGAACCATCACGTCATGTATGAGGTTTTCTATTCTATTTATAGGCAGACAAGATACCTTTTTACAAAATGACTAAACTACCCCTGTCCTATACATCAGAACTAGTCTAAGTCTTGATCCGCATTTATTCTTGTTCATCCGCATTGGCAAATGCGAATGAGAAGGACTTGATCAACATTTCGTTACTTGATCATCTGCATTAGTATGTTGGTCATCCGCATTGGGTAATGCGGATGAACAAATACTTGTGTGCATTCTTGTCCGGTCATCTGCATTGGCAAATGCAAATGAACAAAATCTTGTCTGCATTACTTCTGGTCTTCCACATTATTTAATGCGTAAGAACAAACACTTGTCAGCATTTGTTCTTTGTCTTCCACATTAACAAATGCCGAAGTCCAATACTTAATCTTTTACTACAAAATATTCATCCACATTAATACTTGGAGTTATAGGAACCCAGCATAACAACCATCAACTTACCTATTGAATTGGCATGTATGATCGTTTCACGGTGCAACAATACTCCCCTAAGGATTATACAACCTATGCTCTTCAATGTTTGGGTGGTGATTGAGGTTGTGATGATTCTGCCGGGTCTTGTGGACGCATAAAAAATGCTGCTTTAGTTAGATCCAAAATAGCCTTTTTCATGTTGATAAAGTCTGTTGCATCTGACATCCTTTCCTTACTCAGCACATGGATCTTCATCTTCCTCATGTTGTAAATGGCTTCTAGTGGTAATTTCTTGAGGGAAATAGGTTCCCAAATAGATACTATAGACAGTCCATCTCTGTGAATTAATAAGCTTCCATCCACATCAACCTCAAGCTTAACAATATTCCCAAGCTGCAAGTGGGTCCTTTTCTTCTTTCTTTTATCTCTCTGAGCAGTGATATGATGATATGCCATTTTAGTAGCTTGATACATTTTAGAAAGAAGTGCATATCTTGTTCCCTACTTTGTTGGTGATTTCTCTTAAATGTCTGGTATATATGTAATGGATATAAGATTCATCAAACAGCCTTACCTCATATCCACTGAATAATCTTATTTCAGCACCTTCCTTTCCTCCCCGTTTTGTTTGAATGACCATGTCTTAAGTTTTCTCATCATAATACACATTTGAGATAGGTAAGGTGGAATGGCTACCAGACACCAATTTTCTCTTTAAAGATTCTGTTGGTTTCACTTTTAGCTTAGGAAAACACAACTTCTTTAGCTTGTTTTGCCTGCTTCTTCTTAAGGAGATTCATAAAAGACTTATCTTTCCTCATGCATATGGCTTTTAATGATTTGAAATTATCAGTTTGTTTTAACATTTTGATTATGTTTTCAAATTCATAACATCTTAACCTAGCTGAGTGATTGATCAGTTCTACTTGAGCTAGTTCTTTTAAGTCATGGATCTTCGGAGCAATTCCAAGAGCAGAATACGTTGTAAAGAATTGGACCACACCGGAGATCCTTTTAACCATAAACATGTTCTAAGTGCTGTCATACTTCCATGCAATTATTTTCTGGTCAACTTTGCCTTTGGGAGTAGATACACCTCTAACCAACTCTGTTGTGTTTAACCCTTCTTGAAGTTTGAGTTGGGAGGGTTCAACAAACCACTCAGGGTATTTATGAAGCACAAGTGCTAGATAGTCTTGGTCTTGATGAGTTAGCTGCATGTCTTGTGCTGACACTCTAGATCTTGGCTTTTGTTGATTATTTATTCTTCTATCTTTTTCATCCTATCTTTATTTTCATTAATCAGCTTGAGACTGGCAGCTCTTAGTGAATTTGTTTTCATATTCCCCAGTTGTTGATTGTTGTTGGAGTTGTCAATTCTTGCTTGGATTGATATGTATGTCAGAAGTGATACAAGTTTCCTATTACTTGACTGATCTTGGACTTTTCATGCTTCCAAGAATCTGTATAGGCTGAGATACTATGGTATAACTTCTACATCAACACATGCATTTTCTTTTTCTTTTGTTTTTAATTTTTAGGAAAGTAGTTTAAGATAATAAAAATCTATATAGACTTAATCAAAACTTTTAAATTATTCCCCCTAAATTTTATATTGACATATGGATAGAAACTTTCAAGATTTAAAAACTTTTGAATATAATTTTCATTATTAATAATGAGGACAAGTATATCTTTTGTTGGGATCATATCAATCTTACATTACACATGTGCATCCTTTATGATAAAATGGACATGTTTATGAACTTGATGATTGAAGGTATGTTTGTCCTCTTAAACTCATACTAGGTTGATATT
Source organism: Flaveria trinervia (assembly GCA_025506515.1). Classification (NCBI taxonomy): domain Eukaryota; kingdom Viridiplantae; phylum Streptophyta; class Magnoliopsida; order Asterales; family Asteraceae; genus Flaveria; species Flaveria trinervia. The sequence goes on from CM046446.1 coordinate 50,930,738, forward strand.
TTGATGCAAATGATATTTATCATGTTTTTTGGTTGATTTAATTATTCAATATGTACCTCACACACACAAGCATGGAATGATCAACCATCCTTATACAATGCATGGTAGAAGTTTTTCACAACTTTCCTTACAAGGTTACTTATGTTATGAGAACTCATTTTCACTTATCCTCATTGGGATTCTTTTACTTTGATCATTTTCATGATGATCCACATTGGAATTCTTTTCACTTCACTTTGGAAGGTGTTCCATGATAGGAATCTTTTGTTCATTCACTTGGAATGTATTCCTTTTGTAGATTCATCTGATTTTTATGTATTCCTCATGGGGATCTTTTGGATCAGTACATCTACACTATGTGCTTGTTTCATAGGTCTTTGCTGAGCAAAACAAAGATGAAAGTTGATGTAGGTGAAGAGTTCATAAAGCATCATTACCTGCTGTGTTTAGGTTACTACACACATGCACTCACATAAGCCAATACATACCGGTAATTTGAGATAAGTGTTTCACTATTGAATAAGATTTTAATTTATCACTGCATGTTTATCCTCTTCCAAGCTGAGCCTACCAACATATCTGGTAAGTCATGACAGTCTTGCAATTTTTGAAATTAAGCACAGTGAATGATATAACCACTGTAATTATATCATTTCCCATCATTCTTTTCTTCCTCAAAATTAGATTATTCTTTTGACTTGTTTTTGATGTTGTAAGCCCCCCTTCCCGGGACGCTTACAACTGGCCAATCATTGCTCACAAAACATACAACTACATTTAACTTTCATAAAAACATCATAGCAGAACATTTAAATAACTTCTCATTTCATAATAACTGCTTTTGCAAGTTAATACAATCATTCATTACACATTTTCATTTGTTCGAATTACAATGCAAAAACAGTAACAATAGAATGCCATCCAAAATGCCAAGTAGCTGTCCCGTGCCATCATCAGCAATGCTCACCTGTCAACTGGAAAAATGCAAAAAGCTCAGTGTTGCTTAGTGAGTTCTAGTTTTAATATAAAACATACTTTACTTTCATTTAAACCATACTTTACTTTGCATGTGATCACACATCATACGTACACATAGATAATATCATTATTATCTTCATTACACGTTCGTTCATTACCTCCATTCATCATTAAATCTTTACTTTCATTCACACGTCATTACATCTTTACTTTCATTCATATGTCATTACATCATTACTTTCATTCGGACCAATGCCTTGTGCTTCACCCCACCATGATGCATAAAGCTGGTACTGGGCCTGAGGTCTTTCAAAGACCCCAAACATTATGCACGAAGCTAACTCCAGTTACCTACAGTGAGCGGCATGGGTCCCATACATATGGTCAATCACAAGGATTAGAACCCAGTGTGCATCCTTCAGGGGTAATTAACCCGCACACAATTGAGCTAACACCCTACATTAGGTGTGAAGCTTTATACATCTTCTTAATCACATGGATCAAGCCCCAATGTGCATCCTTCTAGGGTAGCTAACCCGTACCGGTTGAGCTAACACCCTTCATTGGGTGTGAACCTCCATACATTTGCTTGCAAGCCTTTCAAACTTTCATTCGTTTATTAATGCATGCATTCATTCATCATGTTCCTCTTTCATTATTTTCCACTTTGCATTACTTAATACTTTCATTTTAGTCATTAACATTCCATTAGGCGCTGTCAATCGAGTCATCTTCTTGCGACACACATAAACCGATCACCATAAATCGTTACCGAACTCCCATTAGGTGCTGTCAATCGAAACATCTTCTTGCGACACATAATGTTTGCCTCGTAGTCCGCCAACCAATCCATCCCAAGAACGATATCAAAACCACCTAAGGTCATCACGAACAGTCTAACCAGAAACTTATGACCTTCTAATTCCACATCACATCTTTCTATCACCTCAGAAGTCCCGGTAGACTTACCTATGGTAGTGTGTACATCAAAGGGCACATCTATATTTTTACTACTAACAGCTAGTTTAGCACATAAAGCAGCAGAAATGAAACTTTTACTAGCACAAGAATCGAATAACACAGAGGCTAAAGTATGGTTTACGAGAAACTTACCAGACACAACATCAAGGGCCGTCCTAGCCTCCTCCTATGTCATTGTGAATGCCCTAGCGCTCGCCCTTGGGCCTTCTCCCCCAGTCGTCTTCTTCCCTTCACCAGAACTTTCAGCCCTCGGCTTCTTGCAGTCTCGACTCATGTGGCCCTCCCCCCACAATTAAAACACTTCAAAGTCTTACACTCTCTTGCCATGTGGCCAGGTTTCCCACAATTAAAGGACACGTTAAATCCCAATCTACATTCGCCGGTGTGCTCCTTCCCACACTTGCCACACCTCCTCGACCCTACACCCGATGTGACCATACGTCGGTCATCCACCCGTGCCTTCTTGTTACTTGTTGAGGCACCACCCCGATCGACCCTTTTCCTATTCCAATTCCAATCACCACCACCCTTCTTCCTTGCGTCTGCTACCACCACCTCTCGCTCATCACACGGTCTACCTGCCAAATTAACTGCTTACCTAAACGTGCTCGGTCGGGCAGCGATCATGTGTGTGCGAATATCCGCCGGGAAGCCCTGAATGTAGCTCTTAATCTTCCGTGACAGAGGCGTCACTTGATCCGGCACCAGATATGCCTATCTCCTTGAACTTGGGGGTTTACTACTAAAGTGTCATGGTTCCCGCCTTGAACTACATGAACTCTCTCTCAACTTCGTCCATTTCTCTATGAGGACAGAACTCCTCAATCCCTAACTTCTTCAGTTTGGACCATCTCATCCTCCCAATTGCCCACTACCCTCGGCCTGGACAATAGTATCCCACCAGCATAGAGTCGAGTCCACAATTGAGTGGGCAACAAACTTTAGTTTTTGATCCTCCCGGCACTCCCTGATATTTAGAACAACTTCCATTTCTCTCACCCACCGGTGAGCAGTAGCAGCAGTGCCATTACCATCAAATGTAGGGGGCTTGCACCTTTGAAATGCCCTGTAGTTACAACCTCATGCCACCTCCGACGTAGGCTCTTCTTTTTCCTCTTCTTCTTCGTCATCTGACAAACCGTCTCAGTCTCATGCTGTCTCCTTACGCCCGTAGGTCTACTCCTTTCCCTTCTTTCCCCATCTCTAACAGGCTTTATCCCTTCGGTCACCACAAACGGTAGGATCGTCTGCATGACCTCATGTACTTCTTCCACAAGCGCCTCCTTCATTAAGGCTCTCAAATTAGCACTCTCATCACCACCCTCCGGATGAGGGGTCTCTAGTTCTTCATGAACCACTTTTTTCACTCTAGGCCTTCCTCTCGTAACCTGTGGCTCAACACCATGACCTCTACCACGTGAAGCTTTAGATGATCTACCACCGGCCATCCTCACACACACACTAAAAGATTCAAACACCAACATGGTCATTCAAGGAAACAACTCAGTTTATGTCAAGTATAGTAAGTTCCTAATTACAGTGGCCAGTTGTGATTCGCCAATTACTTTACTCTTCATACCCCAAGTATTACCTGTCCTGACTACATCAGTATCTAAATCTACCAGCAACACATAACATGCGCACATAATGCCGGTATGTCATTAAGAAAACACCTGATGGCACGCAGCTACTCGGACTGACGTCCCTTCCCTTTCCGTCCCATTTAAGTTTAAGTTTATGCTTATTTTAAAATTTTACCCGTTTCACTTAATCTTTGGCTCTGATACCAACTTGTAAGGCCCCATTCCCAGGACGTTTACAACTGGCCAATCATTGCTCAGAAAACATACAATGACATTTAACTTTCATAAAAAACATCACAGCAGAACATTTAAATAACTTCTCATTTCATAATAACTACTTTGCAGGTTAATACAATCTTTCATTATGCATTTTCATTTGTTCGCATTACAATGTAAAAATAGTAACAAAAGAATGTCATCCAAAATGCCATCTAGCTGCCTCGCGCCATCATCAGCAATGCACACCTGCCAACTAAAAAAAGGCATAAAAGTCAGCGTTGCTGAGTGAGTTCTAGTGTTAATAAAAAACATACTATACTTTCATTAAAACCATACTTTACTTTGCATGTGATCGCACATCATACGTACACATAGATAATATCATTATTATCTTCATTATACGTTCGTTCATTCCGTCCATTGATCATTAAATCTTTAATTTCATTCATACGTCATTACATCTTTACTTTCATTCGGACCAATGCCATGTGTTTCACCCCACCGTCATGCATAAAGCGGTACTGGGCCTGAGGTCTTTTAAAGACCTCGAACATTATGCATAAAACTGACTGTAGTTACTTAGGGTGAGCGGCAAGGGTCCCATACATATTTTCAATCACAAGGATTGGACCCCGTGTGCATCCTTTGGGGGTAACTAACCCACACATAGTTGAGCTAATACCCTTCATTGGGTGTGAAACTCTATACATCATCTTACTCACACAGATCAAGGCCCGGTGTTCATCCTTCCGGGGTAGGTAACCGGCACACGATTGAGCTAACACCCTTCATTGGGTGTGAACCTCCATATATTTGCTTGCAAGCCTTTCAAACATTCATTCGTTCATTAATGCATGCATTCATTTATCATGTTCCTCTTTCATTATCTTCCACTTTACGTTACATAATACTTACATTTTATTCATTAACATTCCATGTAAAGACAAGGGAAAATAATAATCATGCATAACAAGGAACATCAACATCAACAGCCAACCTCATCATACAGGACATTATACATACATCACATACATCATACATACCATCATGCATAAGCATCTTACTTACATCATTACATCTATGACCTCAAAAGTCAGCTTATAAAGCACTCGGGAACCTCCCTAGTCAATGCCTACATTCATCTTTTTTTGTAGAAAGTCAGAAAACAGTCTAAGTGTTCATCCGCATTTGTCTTTTGTTCATCCGCATTGGCTGTAGTTCATCCGCATTTGTCATAGTTCATCCGCATTTGTTCCTGTCCATCCGCATTTGTTCATCCGCAGTTGTCTTGCTTCATCCGCATTGACTTTACTCATCCGCATTTCTCATACTTAGTCAATGTTCATCCGCATTTCATCCAATACTCATCCGCATTGACTTACTTAATAATTAATGCTCATCCACATTAACTGTTCATCTGCATAGACTTTCCATTTCTCATCCGCATTGACTTAGTTAATAGTTAATGCTCATCTACATTAACTGCCCATCCACATTGACTTCCATTACTCAACTGCATTTCTTTTGCTTACTTAGACACATTCAAAAACTTAAGATATGAGCCTAAAACATCAGATTTTAGTTCCCAATCACCATCCATCATGTTCTAAGCTTAAGTCTTACCTTCTAATCCTTAGAAACACAATCATACATCAACAATCATGAACATGGCCACACATTACATCATAACATTAACATACACACAGTCAAGCATAGGGGTTCGAAACCCAGTTAATTGAAAACATACATTAATGCATTTCCTACCCTAAAATCAGTTAAAACTTAGTAAAAGAGGGATTCTAGAACTCACCTTTGCAGCTCTTGAGTATGGCTTCTTCCAAACTCGTTTGCAATTGAGTTCAACCGCCTAGAAACAAACTAAAAGATACCCGAACACATACAAACACACATAAGCATAAACCCGAGGATAAGACCAAACAAGAACATCATGAACATCTGAATTCTTACCTTGAATTCGAATTCTTCTTGTTCTTCCTTCAAACACCTAGAGTTCTCTACTGCACGTGCTACTTTCTCTCTCTTAAAATCCGAAGATTAGTGATGTGTGTGACATATGGGCGGCCAAACTACCTTTATCATCAACTTTTAAACTTTTTGTCATTTTTGTCACTTTTAACACCTAGACTTGGGTTTTATTTCTTTTTCCTTCTTTTTACTTCACTTTATTCTTTCTTTCTTTGTCTATAAAAAAATAACCGGCGTTACAAGTCCACCCCCCTTAAATAGGCTTCGTCCCTGAAACTTGTTATTCCTCAAAGAATTATGGGTAATGCTGTCTCATCTCTTCTTCAGTCTCCCACATAGACTCAGATCCCTTCTTGTGCTTCCACTGTACATGCACAAGGGGAACCACTTTATTCCTTAGCCTCTTCTCTTTTCGATCAATGATTGCCATTGGTTGCTCCACATAATTGAGTCGTTCATCTACTTCGATATCCTTCAGTGGAACAATCATATCCTTATCCACTAAACACTTTTCTTAGATGAGATACATTGAATGTTGGATGAATTCCACTTAGCTCCATTTGGTAACTCTAACCTATAGGCCATCTCTCCTACTCGAGCAACGATTCGGAAAGGCCCTATATACCTTGGGCTCAACTTGCCCCGCTTTCGGAATTGGATAATACCCTTCCAAGGTGAGATCTTCAACATAACCCGGTCACCCATATTAAACTCAATCGGTTTGCGTCGTTTATCAGTATACAACTTCTGTCTATCTTTGGTTGCCTTCACGAAGGCCTTGATCATTTCAAGCATCTTAGTTGTAGCCTCGATCACCTTAACGCTCCCTAACTCTTTCTAACCAATATTGTCACACCTTGCCCCTCGCATCAACAATATTTTCCACTTTGCCCCCGAGGAGCTCACGGATTTGCTTTTGGTTGCCGAGGCGAAAACTTCCCAGGGAGGTCACCCATCCCTAGTTTTGCTCTCACCTGAGCACGCTTAACTATGGAGTTCTCCTCTCATCCACAACCAATATGCCCAAAACGCGTTGTTGATGTTAAAGGCCAGACATTCCTTATAAACCAGGAATCTCTCCTGTCCACGGCCGATGTGGGATATGTGTAGGGTGTCACAAATATCACCCCAACAGATGGGTGTTCTGCATCTCCTACCGTATAGCATCTCATAAGGAGGCATACCAACACTAGCATGATAACTGTTGTTATATGAGAACTCAGCTAACGGTAAGTGGTCATCCTAACTGCCTCCTAAATCGATAACACATGCACGAAGCATATCCTCCAAGGTCTGAATGGTCCTTTCTGACTGACCATCTGTCTGAGGATGATAAGCCATGCTCATGTGCAACCTTGTCCCTATAGCATCATGGAATTTCTTCCAAAATTTTGATGTAAACCGGGTGTCAGGATCAGGCACAATTGACCCCGGCACTCCATGATGAGTTACGATCTCCTTGATGAATAGATCCACTAACCACTCAGATGAATACGTCTCGCGAATCGATAGGAAGTGAGCAGTCTTTGTCAAACGGTCCACTATCACCCATATGGCATCATACCCTTTCGAGGTACGCAGTAGCTTCGTAATAAAGTCCATGGTGATATGTTCGCACTTCCACTCCGGTATATCCAAAGGTTGGATCTTCCCATACGGCCTTTGGTGCTCGGCTTTCACTTGTAAACAAGTAAGGCATTACTCACATACTCCACCACATCATGCTTCATACCTGGCCACCAATAATCTTTCTTCATGTCTTGATACATCTTAGTGGCTCCTGGATGAATGGAATATCGAGTCTTGTGGGCTTCATCCAAAATCTTCTCCCGTAGATCCCCAAAACGAGGAATCCACATCCTCCCGAATCGAGTTCTAACACCAAATGTGTTTTCACCCAATTCTGCAACCAGACCTCTCATTCGTTCAGAGTTAAGATGATCTTCTTCCAAGGCCTCATCCTGGAACTCCTTAACTTGCTTCATCACATCAGAGGTCATGATCATCTGGTAAGCTTTTACCCTAATCGGCTCGAATGGTAATGTCATAATCCTTTATAATCTCCAACCATCTTCTTTGTCTCATCTTCAGGTCCTTCTACTCAAAGAAGTACTTCAAGCTCTTGTGGTCAGTGAATATGGTGCACTTCATCTCGTAAAGATAGTGCCTCCAAATCTTTAACGCAAAGACCACGACTGCTAGCTCCAAGTCATGAGTAGGATAATTGACCTCATGAACCTTAAACTGTCTGTATGCATAGGCTATAACCTTCCTTCTCTACATTAACACACACCATAATCCTGAGTAGGAAGCATCAGAATAAACCACCAGATCTTCACTTCCATCGGGTAGTGACAAATAGGAGCTTTAGTCAATCTCGCCTTCAATTCTTCGGACGCCTTGTAGTGATTAATGAAGAGGCTGATACAACCTAAATATCCAATGTCTATCCTATGTGTTGCACAAGTGCTATGAAAAAGAATGCTTAGGAAGTTTCACACATGCAACTAAATTATTCTAAGTGTGAAATCTTCCGAAGCCAAGACCAATATCTTCCGAAGCCAAATATGAAGTCTTTCGAAGCCTTAAAGACAAATTCTTCCAAAGCTTCAACTCATGAAGACAGATTTCTTCCGAAGACTTTTAACGCATGCTTTATGTGACGTACTTTTCCATAAAGCTGTACACCTTTCCGCTACACCTCTGTTAAGTCACCAACTTGCATGAGTTGGTGAGTCCATGCTTTTGGTAGTTGTACATTCAGGTCTTGAGTCTGTAACTATCTACTTCATGTACTTTATCCTTTTTGTAATAGATAAGGATGTGAGATATGGCATGTCATAGTCACTAGTCAAAAGGCAATCTACCTTTTGACTCTACAATTGATTTTGTTTTGTGTCTAGTCAATTGTATCCAGCTGGCTTTCAAAGTGTAGCCGGCTGTAGGATGTAGTATAAGTATCTCATGTTCTTGTATCTTTCCATTATGCTTTGTAACATTTGTAATAGAACATAAAGAAATCATAGAGAACATAGAAAAATCAATATACTGCATTTTTGAAAACCATATACTTGTGTTATGTGCTCTGTCTCTTACATTACTTGTGTTCTTAGTATCTTGTTATGGCTACTCCAGTCTTACTGTTTGATTATGTTTTAGTTAATCTCCTCTTTGTGTTGTTGTGTTGTAATTGACCCCTTCACCGGTCCTGCACATGGTATCAGAGCTTTTCAGGCTCTTGATATAAGATCTCACCATCTTAAGATCCCTCACACACACAAATACTAAACTTTTCAAATGGAAACCATTTCCAAGACTCATATGGAAACTAGAACCATGAACAAGTCCCCACTAATCACTTTTGATGAGTTTCATACCTGGTGTTTAAGAATGGAAGGTTTCATCAGGTCTCTTGATTCAAGAATGTGGGAATCTATTGAGAATGGACCTTTCATACCTAGCACCCTTTCTGCTACTGGTGCTGGTATGATCCCCAAGGATGTGGCTAACTACTCTGATGAAGATAGGAAGAGAGTAGAGATTGATAGAAAAGCCATGACAGCCCTTCAAACTGCCCTTCTAAACTCTGTGTACAGAGGTTTTGAGAAGTGCAAAATAGCCAAGCAGCTGTGGGATGCACTGAAACTGATGTATGAGGATTCCTCTAAAGCCAAGGAGAACAAGAAGGATCTCCCGAAGCATAGTTTGAAAACTTCACCTTTTAAACAGGTGAAACCATGACTCAGCAATACTTCAGGTATGTTGAGATTGTGGATACCCTTGTGGATGGAGGAGTTACTCTTGAGAACAGAGATATTGTAAGGAAGTTCATGTCCTCACTTGCTAGGTGGTGGACACACTACTGTGTGGTGATCAAGAAGACTGAAAATCTGAAAACTCTCACTCTAACAGAGTTATATGGAATTCTCAGTGGCTACCAGATGGAGATGAACATGCAAGGTTCATCTGGCAACTCCAAGATCAAATGGGTTCAGCCCAACATGTCATTGAAAGGGAAGCATAGAACCCAAACATCATCTAATATGCTACCCTGACAACTCACCAAAGGTCCTTTCATTAACTTCCCACAGACACCAAGGGAGAACTACACTCAAAGAATCCCATTCGAAGAGACAAGTTCTTCTGAAGTTGTTGTGTCTTCTGACGAAAGTTGTGGCAACTCTCTTTTCACTCTTGAAGACCTGGACTGTATTCATCCAGATGATCTGGAATACATGGAAATAGTCCAGTAGATGGCTCTTCTCACTCACAGAGCCACAAAGTTCTACAAGAGGACTAGAAGGAAGTTTCCAAGAAATGCAACTAGTGAAAAGTTTTGCTTGGACAAAGGAAAAGTCAAGTGTTACAACTGTAACTTGATGGGCTACTTTGCCAGAGAGTGTAAGGCACCTAAAAAATTGGTGGCCAAACACAATCCAAACCCAACTACACTGACAAAGCTCTCTAGAATGAGAAGTCAAAGCAGCAGCCTGCTGTTGCTGTTGAAGAAGGAGGCTTTGACTGGATTTCAGGTGGAAGATGTTTCTCCTAACCAAGCATTGATGGCAGATCATAATGAAGCTAAGGTATTACAACATCTCTCTACTCCTGAATGGATTGCTAAAGTTAATAGATACAGGTCCTATAACTTGGAGATGAGATCTGACCTTGAGTCCTTAAACATTTTAAAATCTGATTTTAGAAAGTATGAAAATGATTATAAACTGAAGATAGAGGACCTTGAGAAAACCATTTTCAGTTCTAAAACATGAACACACAGATTTTAGGACTCAAATCAAAGATCTCATAACCAAGCTAACTGAGTGTCAGGTTGAGCTTGTGATCAGCAAAGCCGGGACAGAAAAGAGTGTTCTCAAAGAAGAGACCTTCAAGAACTTGGTATCCTCATCCCTGCACAACAATGTGTGCTATCAAAATAGGCAGGGACTGGGATTCAATGAGATAGCTCCTCGACACATAATCTTGTCTGTAAGATCTCCTAGGTGTGGAGCTTGTGAAGATGAGCTTCCTCTCAAAGATCCTATGAGTGAAGAGGATGAAGAACAGATAGTAAAGAATTCCTCTGAGAAGAGTGAATAGGAGGATTCCAAGAAGGGCCACTATCCTTCTGAGGAGAAGAAGAAGACTGTGATGACCAAGTCCATGAGAAAGAACTTGATCAGAAAGAGCAAAAGAAAGGCAAGGAAGGCTCAAGAGATCAAGACTACATTTGACACTAAGCAGAAACAAGTTTTCATATCTATAGGATTCAATGTAGTAAGGACTGATGACATAAACCAAAACTCTTCTGCTAAGAGTTCTGGTTCTTGTTCAACTCATCTCAGTAACAAGAAGAAGACTGATCTGTTGTGTACCACTGCTGCACAGCCTGGACTATCAAACTCCATGAATAGTTCCCAGCCCAAAGGAAGTGTCTCAGCATCTGCAAAGATGAAGTGGAGAAGGGATGTGACCAAAGACAGTCTTGTCCCCAGCAGAAGACTCTTGTGAAGAAGAAAATAGCGTGTGTCATGTGCGAAAGTACCACTCACATTGCTAACGATTGTCCATACAATCCTAAAGGTACTGTCCATATGACCAAGACAAAGACTTCAAAGGGTCTCAAGAAGATTCAAGGTTTGGATGGAAAACATGTATCCTTCGGAAGCTCCAAGTCTAAGAAGAAGGGAAGTGGAAAATTACCCTCGGAAGCAAAGTTGGTCTCGGATGAAAGGAATTCTTCTGAAGCACTGAAGTCTGCTGCAGTGTCTATAGAATCTTCTAAAGGTTTAGTCATCAAAACTTATGAAGTTCTAAAAGCTTCCGAAGTTTTGAAGGTCAAGTCCAAGACTCCAAAGGTGGTGTGGAAGTCTAAGAAAGACCAAGTGACTGAGAATTCTCCATCAACAATAGCTCAAGAATCTCTTAGCACAACCATAGGATCTATTACTGTTGCATTACCTTCTGTTAATGAGCCCAAGACAAGCAAGGATTGGGTTTCCAAATGTAACTAATCAACTTCTTTGTGCAGGGACAGCTCAAGACAAACAAAAATGTCTGGATCATTGATAGTGGTTGTTCGAGGCACATGACAGGCAATAGGTCACAACTCCAGAACTTTGAAAGAACTTATGGAGGACCAGTTGCTTTTGGAGGAGATGAAGGTGGTTACATTTCTAGAAGGGGTATGGTCACAAATGGTAAGCTCAGCATTGAAAAGGTAAACTTTGTCAAAGAGCTTGGGTACAATCTTCTGAGTGGATCCTAATTTTGTGATTAGAGTCATAACATGATCTTTACTGAGCATGAGTGCATTGTTCTCAAGCATGGTGTGGTCATTGCATATGAGCATATCTGCTTAGAGCCCCCAGGAAAGGGAACATGTACAAGATGGATTTGGAAAAAACATCTCCCTCCAGAGAAGTTTTATGCTTTCTGTCTAAAGCCAATGTTGGACCTCATATGCCCAAGGCACATACAAGATTGATGTGGTTAGTACGTCAAGATCGAAGTCGGGTAAAACCCAATAACAAGCTATACAAACACCAATTAATATTTATTTGTTGATAGGATCAAACAAATAAATACGGACACGAATTTAGAAAATTGGATTTTCTAAAACGTTGCATTTGTAAAAGAACAACATTATGTGGATAATTTGTTCATGAGAAATTATTTGTTTTATTATTTAAGTTGGTTAAATAATAACAAATAAAAGTGTGTTATTGTTATAAAATTAAAAGAGGTTTTAATTTTATAAAATTAAGGTTTAAGAGTGTAACTTTTTTAAAACTAAAATGGGGGGGAACCCATTTCAATGGGTGATTTCGGCCGCCCAAAGGGCCTTGGGGACTAGCCCTTTTTGTCTTGGTCTTTGTAAGACTTTCCCCTCTCCAACACTCTTCCATCATTCACACTTTTCTCTCTTACAAGCAAGAACTCTCTCAATACTATTGCAGAATTTTCGGATTTGAAGCTCAAAACTAGGCTGAAAATTCGTTTTCTTTGAAGGTACATTTGTAGAGTTTTGGTGTTGAGCTCCCTAACTAGCTAGGTGTTTGGAAGAGCTTGTGGGTATCACTACTTGAGGCTTTCTCTCTTGGGGGTTGAACATTCAAGAACACCGTGTTCTTCTTTTTATACATCTACAACATCTTGTGCAAGAAAGGTTGTATCTTTGAACATCCTATGGTTGATTTTTGGTTTGATAGCACACTATTTCAAATATATTATATGATCCACATTCTTGGGTTTTGTTTATGTTTTGAATGGTGAAAAATTTCAGAATGTAACAACATGATTAATGGTTTTAATAAAATAGGTTTTGTTAAAAGTGAACCATAGGGCACCTTTTGCACAACACTTGAGTCATTTGGAAACTCTTAATGGGATAAAGGTCACCTAGCCATTTTGAGGGAACTTGTGACTTGAGGTGGGGATACCATATTTGTGGGATAAAGATCACCTAACCATTTATGTTGGAAAACTCACATGTGTGTGCAAGTAGGGATACTTGATTTGCAAACCGTGTTAAATGGATCACCTATAATATGGTTTACAAAGGTGTTGATGGGATAAACATGCTAACTATACATATGATGTTTTAAAGTCAATCCCATACCCTAGAAGTTGCAAAGGGTTGCAATTGTCAAAACGTTGACTACCTTGTTATTTAAATAATGGGATAAAGGTCACCTAACCACTATTTAAATATAACGTTACATTCTAGATTTAAAATTGTGTAAGACACTTTAAAGGGGTTTAATTATTAAAATATAAACAACATCGAAATTACTAAAATTGAACTTTGTTATATTTTGTTGATGGCCACCAAAAATAATGAAAACAATGACATCCCGTCCGCTCACTCACTATCACTAAGGACATTCTCCAAAAGGAGCGTCTAAACCATAATAACTTTATTGATTGGTTTTGAAACTTGAGAATTGTTCTCAAGCAATAGAAACGATCATACATATTAGACAATCCGATTCCCGATCAACCTAGTGAGGATGATGAGGAGGCCTAGAATAATTGGGTAAAATACATTGAGGACTCGGTCCAAGGGTCTTGCCTCATGTGGGCAAGTATGACTCCAGATCTCCAAAAGGAGTATGAACATCATAGAGCATACAACATGATAACCCAGTTGAAGGAAACATTCCAACAACAAGCACTAGTTGAGCACTTCGAAACGGTTTGACCACTCCATGCGTGTCGTATGGATGACACCCAATTTGTTTCATCTTATGTACTTAAGATGAAAAGCCACATTGACCACCTCGAAAGGCTGAATTGTCCCGTCTCCAAAGAGTTGGCTAAGGATTTGATCCTCAACTCTTTGTCAAAAAGGTTTGACAACTTTGTCATGAATTGTAATATGAATGGGTGGGACAAGAACATAAGTCAGCTTCACTCAATGCTCAAAACTATCGAGGCGGCCATTGGTAAAAGGGTTTTACCCGTTCTCACCATTAATGCACGTGGGAACAAGAAGGGCCTCACCCCACACCTAAGGCAAATGTTGCCAAGGGTAAAGGGCACATTAGGGGAAAGGGAACGGAGTGGTAAGAGCGCCACCACCAAAACCAGCGGAAAAGAAGCAAAAGGTTTCCTCAAATGATCCATGCTTTAAGTGTGGGGAGATTGGACATTGGGCAAGAAATTGCCCAGTCCATCTCAAAGAGTTGCAAGCAAAGAGGGATGCTGGGCAAACCTTAGGTACATCTTTCATGATTCATATTGATCTTAATTTGATATTCTCTAACACATGGGTATTGGATACCGGATGTGGAACTCATATTTGCAACTTATTGTAGGGCTTTAAAAGAAGTAAGGACTTCAGGAAAGGGGACGTAAGCCTCTACATGGGGAATGGGGCAAAGGTTCAAGTTAAAGGCCAACGGGACTACATCTTGAAGCTTCCAAATGGTTCGGAAGCAATTTTGAACAATATTTTGTATGCTTCTAGTTTGACTAGGAACATTATTTCTATTGCCCAATTAAGATAATATTGTTATGTTTTGTCATTTATTGAGAATGAAATTCATGATTTTTTAAATGGCACGTTTTATTTTAAAGCTATTCCTGTTAATGGTATTTATGAATTGGTTCGTGAAAACACATTATATGATAGCTCATTGTACCAAACCACCACTAAAAATCTCAAATTAGATTTGAGTGATACCTATCTTTGGCATTGCCATCTGGGTCATATAAACAAGTAGCGCATACAAACACTTCAAAAGAATGGTCTTTTAAAAGCAAATGAATATGATTCATTCGATGTATGTGAATCTTGTTTACAAAGTAAAATAACTAAGGCAACTTTTGGTGGCAAGTCCCAATGGGCAAAAGATTTATTAGGCATCATACATTCGGATGTATGTGGCCCTTTTAAGCCAATGACTAGGTAACATGAAAGATACTTCATTACCTTTACTGATGACTATAGTCGATATGGTTATGTGTACTTGTTAAGACAGAAAGATGAAGCTTTCAAAATGTTCAAAATCTTCCAAAATGAAGTAGAAAATCAACTAAACAAGAAAACAAAATTTTGTACACCGATAGAGGAGGTGAATACCTAAGTGATGCCTTTAAAGATCATCTTAGAAGTTGTGGTATTATCTCACAACTATCTCCACCTGGAACACCATAACATAATGGCATTTCCGAGCAGGGAAATCGAACTCTATTAGTTATGGTTCGATCTATGATGGCTAGAAGCTCATTGCCTCTATCATTTTGGGGTTTCGCTTTGCTCCCTACAGCCTGTATCTTGAGTATGGCCCAACCAAGAAAGTGGAAAGACACCTTTTGAAATATGGCATGGAAGGGTTCCATCACTCTCATATTTAAAGGTATGGGGTTGTGAGGCTTATGTTATGTCTCCGACCTCAAACAAGCTAGAAAGTCATTCCACTAAGTGTATCTTCATTGGATATCCGAGAGATTCTATGGGATATAATTTCTATGATCCATTGGAACAAAAGGAGTTTGTTGCCAAGAAGGCTGAGTTCTTAGAAGCTAAGTTCCATATGGAAGGAACTAGCAGTAGAACTGTGGACCTTCAAGAACATCAAGAACCACAAAATGATACACGTTTGGTTGATACTAGCACTTAACACGAGGATGTTGAGGAAATCAAGAACCACAAAATGATACACAGTACGTTCGCAGATCTGGTAGAATTAGTAATCCACCTGAAAGATATGGATTTTTCGTAGATGGATGTTATGTGGTAGATTCCGTTGAACGAAGCACCTATCATGATGCAATGTCCAATTTGGATTATGACAAATGGCTTGAAACCATGAATGTAGAGATGCAATCCATGTATGACAACCAAGTGTGGGAGTTGGTTGAACCACCTCTTAACTCCATGATAGTTGGAAGTAAGTGGGTTTTCAAGAAGAAAACCGATATGCATGGAAACTTGGATACTTATAAAGCTGGAGTTGTAGCAAAAGGTTTCACTCAAACCCAAGGGGTTGATTATGATGAGACCTTCTCACCGGTTGCAATGCTAAAGTCTATTAGGATATTATTTTCCATAGCTGCTCATTATGATTATGAGATTTGGAAAATGGATGTCAAAACCGCTTTTCTAAATGGATATCTTAAGGAAGATGTCTATATGGTTCAGCCTGAAGTTTTTGTCAACTCAAAACATCCTAACAAAGTATGCAAGTTAAAGAAATCAATCTATGGATTGAAGCAAGCATCAACAAGTTGGAATCACCGTTTTGATGAAGTAATAACCAAAATTGGGTTCATCAAAAACGCTGATGAAGCATGTGTTTATAAGAAGGCTAGTGGGAGCATCACTATTTTCTTAGTATTGTATGTCCATGACATTCTACTATTTGAAAATGACATTCCAACCATGGAGGGTGTAAAAGCCTGGCTTGGAAGCTGTTTCTCCATTAAGGATCTTCGTGAAGCCGCTTATATTTTAGGAATAAAGATCCATAGAGATAGATCAAGGCAGTTGATAGGTTTGAATCAAAGTGCATATATTGATAAGATCTTGAAAAGGTTCAAGATGGAAAACTCTAAGAATGGTACCGTACCTATTCAAATAGGAATAATATTGAGTAAGACTCAATTTACAAGCTCAAAGGATGAGCAAGACAAAATGAAGGGAATCCCGTATGCGTCTGGTATAGGATCCATCATGTATGCAATGATATGCACTAGACCAGACGTGTCATGCGCTTTGAGCATGACAAGCAGATACCAACAAAATCTGGAAGTCGTCATTGGATGGCTGTTAAGAACATACTTAAGTGCCTAAGGGGGACTAAAGATATGTTCCTAATCTATGGATATGGTGAGGAGGAACTCGTAGTAAAGGGTTACTCGGATGCGAGTTTCCAAACTGATCGGGATAATTCACGATCACAATCGGGGTACATTTTCATCTTGAATAGAGGAGCAATCTCTTGGAAGAGCTCTAATCAAGATGTGGTGGCATTATCCACTACAGAGTTAGAATACATTACCACTTCATTAGCAACTCAGGAAGCTGCATGGTTAAAGAAGTTCATTGCCGATCTAGGGGTGGTCCCTTCCATTCAGGACCCCTTAGAAATTCTTTGTGATAACGAGGGTGCGATTGCTCAAATCAAGGAACCCCGTGCACATTAGAAGACTAGGCACATTGAAAAAAGATTCAACTACACAAGGGATGAAGTTGAAAAGGGAAAGATATGTATTCGCAAAGTTCACACGGATCAAAACATTGCGGATGCACTCACGAAGCTTCTTGCAAAGGCGAAGCATGAAAGTTATGCTTGTGCCATGGGACTTCAATATTCTAGTGACTGGATTTGATCTTTAATTTCTGTAATGAGATATTGTAACCCTTTATTACTTGAATGAATTATTTGGTTACAATGATTCAACTAATATCCTTTTTTGCATGTTTAAAATCCATGAGTAAATTATTTACTCAAAATGTCCGTAGTTGTTCACGCTTGTGGGAACAAGTATGAACACAATGCTATTATAAACTTGGATTGGTAGTTATTCATATGGATGAATATAGAGCAAAATGTTGCTGCCAAGTTCATAGGTATTTGTGGGATGCAAATATTGGACTGACCTGCATGTTAAATATTACTACATGGAATCTTCCTGATTGATCATAAGTAATTTTGAGTAAAGACGATGTTAGGATCAGTGATCTGCGTTTGATTGATTAGAGAGTATAGCAGCGGAATTCTAACAATGAATTAGCCAATTCACAAGAACGAAAAGATATTCAATGTAAGAACAAAAACGGTTATAGATAGAGAGAATTCTGCAGATATATTTCATTCAATATACGCTTTCGTGGTAACGGAATGTCACAATTACAATTAGGTCGACACCTCTTATATAAGAGATGTGACGTCTGTTGATGTCACTTGATAGTGACATCTAACGAAATTTATCACAAACTACTGATAGTTAACATAACTACTGAAGATGTCAAACAGCTGACATCTTCTTACAAAAATACTAAGTGTTAACTATTATTACAACTACTGAAAAGAAACTACTGAAACAATAACAACTGAAGAACATACTCTTCAGTTGTTTTACAAATACTTAAACAAGAAACTACAGAAAGGTAAACCATCACAACTACTGAAGAAGGCCTCTTCAGCTGTTGTGACAACGTCTGATACTTTGGTCTTCAGCACTTGTGTCTTCAGACTTTGTCTTCAGCACTTGGGTTTTGAGACTTTGTCTTTAGCACTTGTGTCTTCACACTTTGTCTTCAGCACTTGTGTCTTCAGACTTTGTCTTCAGCACTTGTGTCTTCAGACTTTGTCTTCAGCACTTGTGTCTTCAGACTTTGTCTTCAGCACTTGTGTCTTCAGACTTTGTCTTCAGCACTTGTGTCTTCAGACTTTGTCTTCAGCACTTGTGTCTTCAGACTTTGTCTTCAGTACTTGTATTCAGACTTTGTAATCAACTGTTGTCTTCAACTATTGTGGTCTTCAGTAGTTGTTGTGATGTCTGTGGGACTTAAAGGTTTTTCTGATCCGGCTCATTGGTTCTTTTGGTCCAACAAACTCCCCCTGAACCAATGCAGCCAAAACCTTTAACTTTATTAAGGTCCCACTTATTGTTGGCAAAATGGTTGGTCTCTTTCCTTCTTGATCAGTTGAGAAGATGACCCATATAAGCACTGGCCTGGAAAGAAATCTCAAAGATCTGTTTGGCAAGGTATCAATGGGAACTCTATTTTGGGGAACTGGACACAAAGTTGTTACCCCATTCATGAGATCTACTTCCCCATGATGAGTCTGTACGACTCTCGAACATAGGCCTCAAGGAGAATAACCTGTTCCTCCTTGGAGAGTTCTTCTACTCCTCCTTCAAAGAAGAACTCTGGACCATAGTAATCAGATAAGTACTTTACAGTCCTGCCATTTTTTAACTCCACAGTAGTTATCTCCCTATAGACAAATTCATCAGGATGAGTGCCCTTAAGAAGTAACTGGAGCCCCTTAAGAAGTAACTGGAGCTCATTCTTCTTAATGTCTTCAAGCTTCTTATATAATAACCCCTTTTTGATCATCTTGTTTTCCAGTAAGGCTTGAGGGGTCATTTTTGATTGATGAGCCTTCTTGAATTCATCGATTATTTCCCAGGGTGAGACTACAATGGCCAACATGATTGTGGAGTCTATTGTTTTTCTAACTTGGCCATTGTATCTATGTGGAATGGATCTTTTGTGGATTCTAGAACTCACCTTGGGGTCTGGCCATACTCTCACTCTCTCCTTTTGATACTGAAATGTGTGTCTGAGAGTGTACAGCCTCTGAGCATGCCCTTTCATGGCTTGTATAGATGATGACTGAGGAAATTCCTTGTCAACCATCTTCAGTAGTTGCTCATCGTGCTGCTTCTGCTGTTCTTCATCTTCTATTTTGACTATAACCATTTCCCTTTGTGAGTCAGGTGTGATCATGAGTTGACTCCTGGGTTCTGGTAGCCTTAGAACAGCAGAGAGTGGCAGACTATCATCTTCATCCTCTTCTTTTTCATCTTCTTCTATCCTCAGCACCCTTCTCCTCCTTCTAGGTGCATCACTGGATGATGGTTGGGTTGGTTTTTGTGGTAAAGGAATTGGTTTTGAAGGTTGAGGATGTTTGGATTGGGTTTTGAGATTGGTTTGGAGATTTGAGGGGTAGGCTGTTTTTGAGTGGGTGATTGGGAAGGTTGTTCAAACATTTTGGTTGTGAGTTGGCTTTTGTGAGTCTTGCCATTTCAAACCTTTTCCCACCCCCAGCCTCATCAAGTGCTTCAATGATTATCCCCTTATGAAATTGCTCAGACAAACAGATTCTGGTGGCTGTAGCCAGAATGCTGTCTCTGGTCCATGAACGAATCTCCATCAGTGATCTTCCTAAGTATTTGGCTATGAATCGAATCATGATCTCCAATCTCTCTTTCTCCAGCACATTGTACCCAGCCCATCTGTTTTGAATTTCCTCTACTTCCAACCTCCTGATCTCACTGTCTAGTGTGGCTGTATCAAAGCCTTGCTTGAAGACTTGCTCAATGATTTTGTCCATTGATCGGCTATGTGTTTCATCTGCATCTTTTACCAGCTCTTCCAAGGATTTTTCTTCAGCATTCGTTTGATCACCAGCACTTTTCTTTCTTTTGTAAGTGATCAGTTGTTGTTCCTTTTCCTTTTCCAACTCCTTGGTTTTCTCTTGTGCCTCCTCATCCTCAGTTCTTTTTCTTTTCTTTTCTTTCACTGCTGTACTCTCCCCCTTTTTGGATGCATTGGTGGCAGGGGTTTGTACCGCAGAAAGTTTCTTGTGCACAGCATCATCAATGAGTGGTTGTAGACTTGAGGAGATCCTCTTATCAATGGCTTTATAAACAATGTCATTGATGATGGGAGTGGTGAGAGGTAGGGATTGTTGGAATACAACAACCATCTGCTCTGGGGGGTTCTGTCCCGGAGAGATAGTGCCAAAAGCTGAGGCTGGAGGCTCAGTGAAGTGAGAGGGTAAAGTGTTGGGGGACCTTCAAATGAAGGTGCCATCTATGGGTTGGTGGGGGCAGATGGACTTACATCCTGAGACTTCTTGGCAAGCAGTTCTTGTAGTCTGCTTACCTCAGCCTCCAGGATGGTGTTGTGGGCTAGAACGTCATAGAAAAAGCCCAGGTCATCATCAGCAGATGCTGAATCACCGGACCTCCTGCTTGTAGCAGGATGTACATGCACTGGGTGTAGACCAGTTTTAGCATCTGCCCCTTTGTCTTGGAACTGGGGACTTCCAGCCTCAGGACTGTGTCCTTCATCAGCTGTTGCCTCTAGTGAGGTCTTAGCTATGTTACCAGCCTCATTCTGATCATGTGCTGAATCAGAAGAGGTGGCAGCCTCACTAGATGTTCTAATCTCCCTATCCACACCAGGAGATAGAACTTGTAAACCCCGGTGCTGTGGGTTGTCAGAAGCATGGTGATCCTCTTCCTCAATATATGTGGTTCTCCCCTTTGTTGGTGGTTGTTGGGGAGGAGGAGAGGCATGCAGCTGAGTCGGCACGTTTGCAATGATTATGGTTGGACTTTGGGGGAGGTTGCATGGGGAGATGGGGTAAAAGCAGTGTGCACCTGGGGAGGATGGTGCTCTTCAATGGCAATCTCCTCAAGTGAGGAAGATCCTAGATGTGTGGGTACCCCTTCTGTGGTGGCTGCAGACTCCTTTTGAGAGGAATCCTGAGCGGCTGTGGCTGGTAGAGTCTCTGATACTGCTGGGGGGTTTAAATCAGCAAGTATATCTTGCCTGGGTGATACAGGAGCATCTTCAGGGGACTCATCTCCCTGAATAGCTGTTTTGGGGTGTTTTGGTTTTGGTTTAGAGGGGACTTTGGTTCTGGTGGTAGAAGCTGTGGATTCCCTGTGCTTGGGCTTTAGCATTCGGGCAGCTTCTTTGAGAGTAAGGTCTGAGTTGTGCCTGGAGTATACCTCAGCCAAAACAGCTGGTGCAGGGACTCCAAGGCCAACAAGGCCATCAGATTTTAATTCATCTAAAATAATGGCCATCAGAAACCTAGGATATAATGGCCATCGGTTTGCCGTAGGTTTCTGAGCCAAGTTCTTTATTTCTAGAAACACGATTTCAGACAAATTTAGCGGTTGGTGTTCTAGAATAGAATACAATACCTGTTGCCATTGGGATGACATTTGATCCCAAGAAGATGTCTTGGAGGCTAAGCAGACATTTACCATGTGAAAAATAAATTTCTCAGCATCATGGAAATGTTTCTTCAGAATGGTTGTAGCCCGAAGATCACCTTCATACCCATGATTGATAAAGGACATATCTGTTGTGCCCTTTGGGTATTCAGTCACAGTGGTGGAGTCGTGTAAGTGTAAGGCCTGACGACTGATGTCGGCTGTAACGACCACTGGTTTCTGGTTGACAAGGGACCGAACAGAGATTTGGCCGGTAGACTCATCAGTATGAACAAAAGCATTTGACCAGAATTGACTGAGGGATTCAGGGTAGATGGTCGGATTCAAGAGAAAGGCTGTGCGATATGGGGAATCCACCATAAATCAATGGCATTGTCATATTTGTTCCAGAAAGCCGACTTGGTAAGGTATGCAACGCAGTTATGTCGTGGTTTCAGGCTCATGGTCGCCATGTTTGAGAGAGAGAAGCTCAGAAAATAACGGCTAATGAAACATTCGAGAAGAGGACAGGTATTTATAGGGTAGGGGTAAGAAAATGACTGAAGGGTTTAGTGTTAGTCATCAGTAGTTTTAAACCGACTGTTGACATGGTATTACCCTTTCAGACGTTGAAACAGCTGAAGTCGTGGTTTTAGGCATCAGCAGTTAGAAAACTACTAAAGACCATGGTTTTGACTTCAGATGATGAAACAACTGAGGACTTGGTGTTTGTCTTCAGTAGTTGTGAAACTACTAAAGACAGTGGTTTTGTCATCAGTTGTTGTAAACAGCTGAAGACTTGGTGTTAGTCATGAGTAGTTATAAAACTACTGAAGACATGGTGTTGCTTCAGTTGTTTAGAATGAAACAGCAGTTGTAGAAACAACGGAAGAGAAAGTTCTCTTCAGTAGTTTTCGTCAATTCATAGCCTTTCAGCTGTTTCATATTGTCCTCAACACTTACTCATCAGACTTTGCATCTGCTGTTCAGGTGTTTCATAGGATGTCAGTACTTATCTTTTTGTACTGATTTCAGTAGTTGTAACTACATCAGTAGTTGTAACTACATCAGTGGTTTAGAACAGATAAAGTACATCAGTACTTGTTAGGATCAGTGATCTACGTTTGATTGATTAGAGAGTATAGCAGCGGAATTTTAACAATGAATTAGCCAATTCACAAGAACGAAAAGATATTCAATGTAAGAACAAAAACGGTTATAGATAGAGAGAATTCTGCAGATATATTTCATTCAATATACGTTTTCGTGGTAACGGAACGCCACAATTACAATTAGGTCAACACCTCTTATATAAGAAATGTGACGTCTGCTGATGTTACTTGATAGTGACATCTAACAGAATTTATCACTAACTACTGATAGTTAACACAACTACTGAATATGTCAAACAGCTGACATCTTCTTACAAAAATACTAAGTGTTAACTATTATTACAACTACTGAAAAGAAACTACTGAAACAATAACAACCGAAGAACATACTCTTCAGTTGTTTTACAAATACTAAAACAAGAAACTACTGAAAGGTAAACCATCACAACTATTGAAGAAGACCTCTTTAGCTGTTGTGACAACGTTTGATACTTTGGTCTTCAGCACTTGTGTCTTCAGACTTTGTCTTCAACACTAGTGTCTTCAGACTTTGTCTTCAGCACTTGTGTCTTCAGACTTTGTCTTCAGCACTTGTGTCTTCAGACTTTGTCTTCAGCACTTGTGTCTTCAGACTTTGTCTTCAGCACTTGTGTCTTCAGACTTTGGTTCAGCACTTGTGTCTTCAGACTTTGTCTTCAGCACTTGTGTCTTCAGACTTTGTCTTTAGTACTTGTATTCAGACTTTGTAATCAGCTGTTGTCTTCAGCTATTGTGGTCTTCAGTAGTTGTTGTGATGTCTGTGGGACTTAAAGGTTTTTCTGATCCGCTCATTGGTTCTTTTGGTCCAACAGACGAACATCATTTGGTATCCTCTGACCTGAGATACATATTGGGTCTTGATATTTACTGAATATTATACTTGTTGGGTTTTGAACATGTTTATCAAAGTCATATTAACCATTAATATGTCAAAAACGTAGCGAAGTAATAATCAAAAACCATTTTAAGATTACTTAATTTATACATCAAATACATGTGTAAAACCAAAACCCATTAACAAGGATCTTTATATGAAAGGACATGCTATCAAACAAACATTCAGAACATCATATACTACCTCCTAGAACTCGTGGATGAAGAGGGAAGATGATGATTGAATGCTAAGTCTTCAATGTAGAAGACCTCAAGAGGTGATACCCACAAGCCCTTCATACACCTTGCTTGTTAGGATGCAACACCAAAGTTTTCTCTTCTTTTGCTCCTCCAAAACCGAAAATCAACCGGCCCCTTTTCAGCCTCTAAGAAGCCAAAAATCAGCCCTAGTTTTTGGAGGTTCA
This sequence comes from Flaveria trinervia, assembly GCA_025506515.1. NCBI lineage: Eukaryota > Viridiplantae > Streptophyta > Magnoliopsida > Asterales > Asteraceae > Flaveria > Flaveria trinervia. The sequence goes on from CM046446.1 coordinate 50,955,128, forward strand.
AATGCTCTTGTTGTAGAGAGAAAAAGTGTGTATGATTATTGAGTGTAAGAGAGGAGAAAAGGGTTTTCAAAGACCAAGACAAAGCTAGTCCCAATGGCCCCTTTTGGGCGGCCGAAAATCCATCCCAAATGGGTTTTCCCCCCAATTTTTTAGTTTTATAAAATATACACTCTTAACCCATTGTTTTATAAAATTAAAACCCCTTTTTAATTTTATAACACTAACACACTTGTATTTGTCATTGTTTAACTAACTTAAATAATGAAACAAATACTTTTCATGAACAAATTATCCACATAATGTTGTTCATTTACAAAAGCAATGATTTAGAAAACCCATTTTCTAAATTGGTGTTTATATTTATTTGTATGATCTTATCTACAAATAAATATTTATTGGTGTTTGTTTGGCTTGTTATTGGGTATGACCCGACTTGGATCATAACTACTAACCACATCAATTTTTTATGTGTGTTAGGCATATAACATCCAACAATCTCCCACTTGCATAAGATTCATAGAAGATTGATGCAAGCAGTAAATACCGCCTAACAACGGTTTACTACCCTTAATACGTATGACTAAGTGCCATTCAATAACATCATCTCCTTCAAGTACCATACTTGAAATGTTTAAGGTGAATTAATCATCTATCCTTTTGTCACACATGTCATGTTAAATCCCAGAGACACAGAATTGTCATTCTCCAATGATCTAACTTAAACAGGCCTTAGATATCTAACTCTCAACAAATAAGAGGAACAAATTTCATCTTGACTACATACGTTTCTCACAATCACCTTATATCATATCTGAACCTAGCCTTATGTACTACCAATGTTTTAGAACAGCAAAGTACGATACATAGTGAATATCAAGACCTAATATGTATCTCAGGTCTGAGGATAAAATGATATTCGCCTTTACTCATATCTCTTATGACTAATCATAAAGATTCTATGCAGTAATAATTGAAAGCGGGTCAGTCCTATATCTGTATCCCATAGATATCAATGAACCTTGGTGGCAACCTCTTGCTCTATATTCATACCTTATGAATATCAACCAATCCAAGTTCATTATAGTCTTCCATTCATAGTTATTCCCACAAGTATGATCGACTACGTACGTTTAGAATAACTTACCTATTCATGGATTTAAACATGCTAGAATGGAAGAACAAATGAAAACTATGACCATATAGTTAAGTCAAATAACATAAGCTCTGATATCCAAATACAAAATTTGATAAAATCCAATCACTAGAATATCGAAGTCCTAAGGAACAAGTATGACTTTCATGTTTTGACCCATCTAGGAGCTTCGTGAATGGATCCGCAATGTTTTGATCGGTGTGAACGTTGCGAATATATATCTTTCCCTTTTCAACTTCTCCCTTATGTAGTTGAACCTTCGTTCAATGTGCCAAGTCTTTTGATGAGCATGAGGTTCCTTGATTTGAGCAACCGTACCCTCGTTGTCACAAAAGATCTCCAAGGGGTCTTGAATGGTAGCAACAACCCCTAGATCAGCAATGCAACTTATTGAGCTGCCAATGAAGCGGCGATGTATTCTGATTCTGTTGTAGATAGTGCCACTACATCTTGCTTTGAGCTCTTCCAAGAGACCGCCCCTCCATTCATAATGAAGACATATCCCGATTGTGATCGAGAATCATCTCGATCAGTTTGGAAACTCACATCCGTGTAACCCTTTACAATGAACTCCTCCTCACCAGATCCATATATTAAGAACATATCCTTAGTGTTTCTAAGAAATTTCAAAATACACTTAACAGCCATCCAATGACTATTGCCAGGATTCTGTTGAGATCTACTTGTCATGCTTAGAGCATATGACACGTCCGGCCTAGTACATATCATTGCATACATAATGGATCCTATAGTAGATGCATATGGGACTCCATTCATTCTTTCTTGTTCAACCTTTGAACTAGGGCATTGAGACGTGCTCCATATAGTCCCCTTATGAATAGGTACCAAACCTTTCTTAGAATTCTCCATCTTGAACCTCTTGAAGACTTTTTCAATGTATGTACTTTGGTTTAAACCTATCAACCTCCTTGATCTATCCCTATAGATCTTTATTCCCAAAATAGGCGGCTTCACCAAGATCCTTAATGGAAAAATAGCTTCCAAGCTAGGCATTTACACCTTCCATGGTTGGAATGTAGTTTCCAAATAGTAAAACGTCATCAACATATAATACAAGGATAGTAGTAATGCTCCCACTAGCTTTCTTATACACACAAGCTTCATCAGCGTTTTTGATGAAGCCAAATTTCTTTACTTCATCATCAAAACGGTGATTCCAACTTCTTAATGCTTGTTTCAATCCGTAGATTGACTTCTTTAACCTGCATACCTTGTTAGGATGTTTTGGATCAACAAAACCTTCATCTGTTCCATATGGACATCTTCCTCAAGATATACATTAAGGAAAGCGGTTTTGACATCCATTTACCAAATCTCATAGTCATAATATGCAGCTATGGCAAACAATATCCTGATAGAATTTAGCATTGCGACAGGCGAGAAACTTTCATCATAATCAACCCCTTGAGTTTGAGTAAAACCTTTTGCTAGAAATCTAGCTTTATAAGTATCCAAGTTTCCATGCATATCGGTTTTCTTCTTGAAAACCCACTTACTTCCAACTACCTTGGATTTAAGAGGTGGTGTTACCAATTCCCAACATGGTTATCATACATGGATTGCATCTCAACGTTCATGGCTTCTTGCCATTTGTCAAAATCAGTTTTGACATTGCATCAAGGTATGTGGTTGGTTCATTCGAATCTACCACATAGCATCCATCCATAAAAAACCATATCTCTTAGGAGGAACACTAGTTCTACCAGATCTGCGAATGTTTTGTGTATCTTGATCATCCATATGATCATTCCCAACATCCTCGTGTTGATTTCTAGTGTCAACTAATGTGTATCATCTTGTGAATCTTGAACCTCTTCAAGTTCCACCGTTCTTCGACTAGTTCCTTCCGAAAGGAACTTAGTTTCCAAGAACTCTGCCTTTCGAGCAATAAACACTTTCTGCTCTGTTGGATCATAGAAATAATATCCAATATAATCTTTAGGATATCCAATGAAGATACACTTAGTGGATCGGGCTTCCAGTTTGTTTTGAGTGTATGGCTTAGGATAAGCCTCACACGCCCAAACTTTTAGATATGACAATGATGGAACCCTTCCATGCCATACTTCGAAAGGCGTCCTTTCCACTTTCTTGGTTGGGGCCATATTTAAAATACGTGCCGCGGAGAGCAAAGCAAAACCCCAAAATGATAGAGGTAGTGTACTTCTAGCCATCATAGATTGAACCATATCCAATAAAGTCCGATTCCTCCTCTCAGAAACACCATTATGTTGTGGTGTTCCCGGTGGAGTAAGTTGTGAGACAATCCCACAACTTCTAAGATACTCTTGAAATTTACTACTTAGGTATTCACCTCCTCTATCTATACGAAGAATCTTGACCGTTTTGTTGAGTTGATTTGCTACTTCATTCTTGAAGATTTTGAACATTACAAAAGATTCATGTTTGTGTCTTAATAAGTACACATACCCATAACGACTATAGTTATTGGTAAAGGTAATGAAGTATCTTTTACCATTTCTAGTTATTGGTTTAAAAGGTCCACATACATCCGCATGTATCATCCCTAATAAATCATTTGCCCTTTCATTAGTCCCACTAAAAGGGGCCTTTGTCATTTTACCTTGTAAACAAGACTCGCATACATCAAATGAATCATTTTCATTAGTTTTTAAAAGACCATTCTTTTGAAGGTTTTGCATACGATTCTTGTTTATATGACCAAGGCTACAATGCCAAAGATAGGAATCACTCAAATCTAATTTCAGCCTTTTGGTGGTTGCTTGGTACATTGAGCTATCATATGTTGTGTTATCATGAAACAATTCATAGATACCATTACAAGGCATAGCCTTAAAATAAAACACATGATGCAAACAAACATGGATATCATTGTCAACAAATTTGAAATCATAACCACATGGTCTTAAAAGGGAACTGAAATAATATTCCTAGTTAAACTAGGAGCATACAAAACAGTTTTCAGAATAACTTTCAAACCACTTGAAAGTTTCAAAACATAGTCTCCTTGGGCTTCAACTTCAACTTTTACTCTATTGCCCATAAAGAGACTATCATCCCCTTTTCCGTAACGCTTATTTCTTTTGAACCCCTGCAACAAATTGAAAATATGAGTTCCACATCCGGTATCCAATGCCCATGTGTTAGAAGAATAACATTTAGCTCAACAAAGTCATACTTGAGGTTTGCCCGACATCCCTCTTGGCTCTCAACGCTTTGAGATAGACCGGACAATTTCATTTCTAGTGGCCTACCTCACCACACTCAAAACACGGATCATCTTTAGCAACCTTTTGCTTCTTTTCTTTGGGTTCCACTTTAGCCTTACCCATCCCTTTCCCCTTAACGTGTCCTTCCCTTTGGCAACATTTGCCTTAGGGTCAGGGTGGTTCCTTTCTTTCTACCTCCTTCATTGATCGTAAGGACCGGTAGAACCATTCTACCCATGCCCTCCTCGGCCGTTTTGAGCATTGAATGAAGCTCACTAATGCTCTTGTCCCATCCATTCATGTTATAGTTCATAACAAAGCTTTCCAACTTCTTGGATAGAGAGTTGAGGATCAAATCCGTAGCCAACTCGTTGGAGACACGACAATTAAGCCTTTCGAGGCGATCAATGTGGCTCTTCATCTTAAGAACGTAAGATGATACCAATTGGGTCTCATCCATCCGACATGCATGGAGCACTCGAACCGTTTCGAAGCGTTCCACCCTTGATTGTTGTTAGAATATTTCCTTCAACTGGGTGATCATATCATAGCCATTGTGGTTCTCAAAGTCCTTTTGTAAATCACGAATCATACTCGCTAACATGAGACATGAGACTTGCACGGAGTCCTCGCTGTACTTGACCCAATCGTTAAAGGCCTCCACGTCATTCTTATCGGGTTCATCGGGAATGGGATTGTCTAACACATAGGGCTTCTTTTCTTGCTTGAGAACGATTCTCAAGTTACGGTACCAATCCATGAAGTTCCCATGGTTAAGACGTTCCTTCTCGAGGATGGTTCTTAGTGATAAGTTATGGACGGTTGGGATTGAGTTGTTGTTGTTTGCCATCTATAATTTTACAAAGTTCAATTTTAGTATTTTTAATATCAAAGTATTTTAATTATTAATACCCTTTTATATCTCATAGATAATTAATGATTAAAGTCTAGAATCCAATGTTATATTTAAATATCGGTTAGGTGACCTTTATCCCTTTATTTAAATTAACAAGGTAGTCAACATTTGAGAATTGTAACCTATCACAATTTCTAGTGTTTATGGGATCAGTTTAAACATCTTATGTTTTATTTGGCATGTTAATCCCATGAACACTTTTGTACGTCATGCTTCGGTGATCCTAATGCATGACATCCAAATCAAGTCGTCCTACTTAGACACACGTGTGATTTTACTAATATAAGTGGTTAGGTGACCTTTATCCCACAAATACGGTATTTTCACCTCAACATCACAAGTATCTACATTTATGGTTAGGTGACCTTTATCCCATAAACGAGTTGCAAGTGAATCGAGTGTTGTCTAAGAGGATGGTGTTAAACTTGTTTTGAAAAGGGTTTTTATAGTTTTTAAAATTCTAGTTTTTAGAAAAACCTTTTATACCATACAATTTGTATGCATTCAAATGAATGGTATTTTATGAAAAACTATTTTCATAGTTCCTTTTAATAAAACTCATTTCTATTAAATCATTAACCCTTAATAAACTCATTTTATTAATTCCTTTAATGATATTAAAAAACCAATTTTATGCTTGTTTTATCATAGTTGTTTACCTAGTTATCAATTTTCAACAAAATGTCAAACTCATCCCAACAACCAAAATAGACAACCAAACATATAATATAATTGGATAACCATAGCCAACTATTTTGACCACACTAGCTTGCCATAACAAGTGTGTCAAAAGGTCATTCCTAAGGGTAAAACATGACAAGAATCTTGTGTCGGTGAACTCCCACTTCAAACCGTATCCAATGCTTCAAGTAACCCTTTTGTGTTGTGATTTCACCATCTTCTTTAGGCACCTTCTTGGTCATCCAAATCAGCCCCAAAGTACAATTACATAGAAAAACCTAATACATTTTTCTAGAATAATAAAGTGCAAACTAATCTATTTATTACATACCAAATGAAACAAATAAATTACATGCCTTTATTACAACAAATGAAATCACAATCACAAACATTCAAACACAAGGTCATGGCTAGGTTATATGCACCAAAATATATCCAAATATGTATACAAACAACCAGAATGGCACCCTTTTAAACCCCAAAATTTCGGCCATCATTAACCAAACATAAGGGCTTTTTGTCCAAACAAACAAGCCATCTTATGACATTAATTTTTCAGGATCATAACTATGCATATAAAAGTATTATCTGGAAAAACAAAGGGTTTGCCATGGGTGAAATTTCCAGCCCACTTTTTACACAAAAAGGACCCAAAATTTCGTTTTTGAAGCATGTATCCATATAATCGCTCTTGATGCCATTGTTGGGTTTTGTAGATGTTTATCATAGTCATATTAACCATTAATATGTCAAAAATGCAGCAGAGTTATAATCAAAAACCATTTTAGATTAGTTAATTTATACGTCAAATACATGTGTAAAATCAAAACCCATTAACAAGGATCTTTATATGAAAGGACATGCTATCAAACAAACATTCAAAACATCATATTCTACCTCCTAGAACTTGTGGATGAAGAGGAAGATGATGATTGAATGCTAAGTCTTCAATGTAGAAGACCTCAAGAGGTGATACCCACAAGCCCTTCATACACTTGCTTGTTAGGATGCAACACCAAAGTTTTCTCTTCTTTTGCTCCTCCAAAACCGAAAATCAACCGGCCCCTTTTCAGCCTCTAAGAAGCCAAAAATCAGCCCTAGTTTTTGGAGGTTCAAATGCTCTTGTTGTAGAGAGAAAAAGTGTGTATGATTATTGAGTGTAAGAGAGGAGAAAAGGGTTTTCAAAGACCAAGACAAAGCTAGTCCCATGGCCCCTTTTGGGCGGCCGAAAATCCATCCCAAATGGGTTTTCCCCCCAATTTTTTAGTTTTATAAAATATACACTCTTAACCCATTGTTTTATAAAATTAAAACCCCTTTTTAATTTTATAACACTAACACACTTGTATTTGTCATTGTTTAACTAACTTAAATAATGAAACAAATAACTTTCATGAACAAATTATCCACATAATGTTGTTCATTTACAAAAGCAATGATTTAGAAAACCCATTTTCTAAATGGTGTTTAATATTTATTTGTATGATCTTATCTACAAATAAATATTTATTGGTGTTTGTTTGGCTTGTTATTGGGTATGACCCGACTTGGATCATAACTACTAACCACATCAATTTTTTATGTGTGTTAGGCATATAACATCCAACAATCTCCCACTTGCATAAGATTCATAGAAGATTGATGCAAGCAGTAAATACCGCCTAACAACGGTTTACTACCCTTAATACGTATGACTAAGTGCCATTCAATAACATCATCTCCTTCAAGTACCATACTTGAAATGTTTAAGGTGAATTAATCATCTATCCTTTTGTCACACATGTCATGTTAAATCCCAGAGACACAGAATTGTCATTCTCCAATGATCTAACTTAAACAGGCCTTAGATATCTAACTCTCAACAAATAAGAGGAACAAATTTCATCTTGACTACATACGTTTCTCACAATCACCTTATATCATATCTGAACCTAGCCTTATGTACTACCAATGTTTTAGAACAGCAAAGTACGATACATAGTGAATATCAAGACCTAATATGTATCTCAGGTCTGAGGATAAAATGATATTCGCCTTTACTCATATCTCTTATGACTAATCATAAAGATTCTATGCAGTAATAATTGAAAGCGGGTCAGTCCTATATCTGTATCCCATAGATATCAATGAACCTGGTGGCAACCTCTTGCTCTATATTCATACCTTATGAATATCAACCAATCCAAGTTCATTATAGTCTTCCATTCATAGTTATTCCCACAAGTATGATCGACTACGTACGTTTAGAATAACTTACCTATTCATGGATTTAAACATGCTAGAATGGAAGAACAAATGAAAACTATGACCATATAGTTAAGTCAAATAACATAAGCTCTGATATCCAAATACAAAATTTGATAAAATCCAATCACTAGAATATCGAAGTCCTAAGGAACAAGTATGACTTTCATGTTTTGACCCATCTAGGAGCTTCGTGAATGGATCCGCAATGTTTTGATCGGTGTGAACGTTGCGAATATATATCTTTCCCTTTTCAACTTCTCCCTTATGTAGTTGAACCTTCGTTCAATGTGCCAAGTCTTTTGATGAGCATGAGGTTCCTTGATTTGAGCAACCGTACCCTCGTTGTCACAAAAGATCTCCAAGGGGTCTTGAATGGTAGCAACAACCCCTAGATCAGCAATGCAACTTATTGAGCTGCCAATGAAGCGGCGATGTATTCTGATTCTGTTGTAGATAGTGCCACTACATCTTGCTTTGAGCTCTTCCAAGAGACCGCCCCTCCATTCATAATGAAGACATATCCCGATTGTGATCGAGAATCATCTCGATCAGTTTGGAAACTCACATCCGTGTAACCCTTTACAATGAACTCCTCCTCACCAGATCCATATATTAAGAACATATCCTTAGTGTTTCTAAGAAATTTCAAAATACACTTAACAGCCATCCAATGACTATTGCCAGGATTCTGTTGAGATCTACTTGTCATGCTTAGAGCATATGACACGTCCGGCCTAGTACATATCATTGCATACATATGGATCCTATAGTAGATGCATATGGGACTCCATTCATTCTTTCTTGTTCAACCTTTGAACTAGGGCATTGAGACGTGCTCCATATAGTCCCCTTATGAATAGGTACCAACCTTTCTTAGAATTCTCCATCTTGAACCTCTTGAAGACTTTTTCAATGTATGTACTTTGGTTTAAACCTATCAACCTCCTTGATCTATCCCTATAGATCTTTATTCCCAAAATATAGGCGGCTTCACCAAGATCCTTAATGGAAAAATAGCTTCCAAGCTAGGCATTTACACCTTCCATGGTTGGAATGTAGTTTCCAAATAGTAAAACGTCATCAACATATAATACAAGGATAGTAGTAATGCTCCCACTAGCTTTCTTATACACACAAGCTTCATCAGCGTTTTTGATGAAGCCAAATTTCTTTACTTCATCATCAAAACGGTGATTCCAACTTCTTAATGCTTGTTTCAATCCGTAGATTGACTTCTTTAACCTGCATACCTTGTTAGGATGTTTTGGATCAACAAAACCTTCATCTGTTCCATATGGACATCTTCCTCAAGATATCCATTAAGGAAAGCGGTTTTGACATCCATTTACCAAATCTCATAGTCATAATATGCAGCTATGGCAAACAATATCCTGATAGAATTTAGCATTGCGACAGGCGAGAAACTTTCATCATAATCAACCCCTTGAGTTTGAGTAAAACCTTTTGCTAGAAATCTAGCTTTATAAGTATCCAAGTTTCCATGCATATCGGTTTTCTTCTTGAAAACCCACTTACTTCCAACTACCTTGGATTTAAGAGGTGGTGTTACCAATTCCCAAACATGGTTATCATACATGGATTGCATCTCAACGTTCATGGCTTCTTGCCATTTGTCAAAATCAGTTTTGACATTGCATCAAGGTATGTGGTTGGTTCATTCGAATCTACCACATAGCATCCATCCATAAAAAACCATATCTCTTAGGAGGAACACTAGTTCTACCAGATCTGCGAATGTTTTGTGTATCTTGATCATCCATATGATCATTCCCAACATCCTCGTGTTGATTTCTAGTGTCAACTAAATGTGTATCATCTTGTGAATCTTGAACCTCTTCAAGTTCCACCGTTCTTCGACTAGTTCCTTCCGAAAGGAACTTAGTTTCCAAGAACTCTGCCTTTCGAGCAATAAACACTTTCTGCTCTGTTGGATCATAGAAATAATATCCAATATAATCTTTAGGATATCCAATGAAGATACACTTAGTGGATCGGGCTTCCAGTTTGTTTTGAGTGTATGGCTTAGGATAAGCCTCACACGCCCAAACTTTTAGATATGACAATGATGGAACCCTTCCATGCCATACTTCGAAAGGCGTCCTTTCCACTTTCTTGGTTGGGGCCATATTAAAATACGTGCCGCGGAGAGCAAAGCAAAACCCCAAAATGATAGAGGTAGTGTACTTCTAGCCATCATAGATTGAACCATATCCAATAAAGTCCGATTCCTCCTCTCAGAAACACCATTATGTTGTGGTGTTCCCGGTGGAGTAAGTTGTGAGACAATCCCACAACTTCTAAGATACTCTTGAAATTTACTACTTAGGTATTCACCTCCTCTATCTATACGAAGAATCTTGACCGTTTTGTTGAGTTGATTTGCTACTTCATTCTTGAAGATTTTGAACATTACAAAAGATTCATGTTTGTGTCTTAATAAGTACACATACCCATAACGACTATAGTTATTGGTAAAGGTAATGAAGTATCTTTTACCATTTCTAGTTATTGGTTTAAAAGGTCCACATACATCCGCATGTATCATCCCTAATAAATCATTTGCCCTTTCATTAGTCCCACTAAAAGGGGCCTTTGTCATTTTACCTTGTAAACAAGACTCGCATACATCAAATGAATCATTTTCATTAGTTTTTAAAAGACCATTCTTTTGAAGGTTTTGCATACGATTCTTGTTTATATGACCAAGGCTACAATGCCAAAGATAGGAATCACTCAAATCTAATTTCAGCCTTTTGGTGGTTGCTTGGTACATTGAGCTATCATATGTTGTGTTATCATGAAACAATTCATAGATACCATTACAAGGCATAGCCTTAAAATAAAACACATGATGCAAACAAACATGGATATCATTGTCAACAAATTTGAAATCATAACCACATGGTCTTAAAAGGAAACTGAAATAATATTCCTAGTTAAACTAGGAGCATACAAAACAGTTTTCAGAATAACTTTCAAACCACTTGAAAGTTTCAAAACATAGTCTCCTTGGGCTTCAACTTCAACTTTTACTCTATTGCCCATAAGAGACTATCATCCCCTTTTCCGTAACGCTTATTTCTTTTGAACCCCTGCAACAAATTGAAAATATGAGTTCCACATCCGGTATCCAATGCCCATGTGTTAGAAGAATAACATTTAGCTCAACAAAGTCATACTTGAGGTTTGCCCGACATCCCTCTTGGCTCTCAACGCTTTGAGATAGACCGGACAATTTCATTTCTAGTGGCCTACCTCACCACACTCAAAACACGGATCATCTTTAGCAACCTTTTGCTTCTTTTCTTTGGGTTCCACTTTAGCCTTACCCATCCCTTTCCCCTTAACGTGTCCTTTCCTTTGGCAACATTTGCCTTAGGGTCAGGGTGGTTCCCTTTCTTTCTACCTCCTTCATTGATCGTAAGGACCGGTAGAACCATTCTACCCATGCCTCCTCGGCCGTTTTGAGCATTGAATGAAGCTCACTAATGCTCTTGTCCCATCCATTCATGTTATAGTTCATAACAAAGCTTTCCAACTTCTTGGATAGAGAGTTGAGGATCAAATCCGTAGCCAACTCGTTGGAGACACGACAATTAAGCCTTTCGAGGCGATCAATGTGGCTCTTCATCTTAAGAACGTAAGATGATACCAATTGGGTCTCATCCATCCGACATGCATGGAGCACTCGAACCGTTTCGAAGCGTTCCACCCTTGATTGTTGTTAGAATATTCCTTCAACTGGGTGATCATATCATAGCCATTGTGGTTCTCAAAGTCCTTTTGTAAATCACGAATCATACTCGCTAACATGAGACATGAGACTTGCACGGAGTCCTCGCTGTACTTGACCCAATCGTTAAAGGCCTCCACGTCATTCTTATCGGGTTCATCGGGAATGGGATTGTCTAACACATAGGGCTTCTTTTCTTGCTTGAGACGATTCTCAAGTTACGGTACCAATCCATGAAGTTCCCATGGTTAAGACGTTCCTTCTCGAGGATGGTTCTTAGTGATAAGTTATGGACGGTTGGGATTGAGTTGTTGTTGTTTGCCATCTATAATTTTACAAAGTTCAATTTTAGTATTTTTAATATCAAAGTATTTTAATATTAATACCCTTTTATATCTCATAGATAATTAATGATTAAAGTCTAGAATCCAATGTTATATTTAAATATCGGTTAGGTGACCTTTATCCCTTTATTTAAATTAACAAGGTAGTCAACATTTGAGAATTGTAACCTATCACAATTTCTAGTGTTTATGGGATCAGTTTAAAATCTTATGTTTTATTTGGCATGTTAATCCCATGAACACTTTTGTACGTCATGCTTCGGTGATCCTAATGCATGACATCCAAATCAAGTCGTCCTACTTAGACACACGTGTGATTTTACTAATATAAGTGGTTAGGTGACCTTTATCCCACAAATACGGTATTTTCACCTCAACATCACAAGTATCTACATTTATGGTTAGGTGACCTTTATCCCATAAACGAGTTGCAAGTGAATCGAGTGTTGTCTAAGAGGATGGTGTTAAACTTGTTTTGAAAAGGGTTTTTATAGTTTTTAAAATTCTAGTTTTTAGAAAAACCTTTTATACCATACAATTTGTATGCATTCAAATGAATGGTATTTTATGAAAAACTATTTTCATAGTTCCTTTTAATAAAACTCATTTCTATTAAATCATTAACCCTTAATAACTCATTTTATTAATTCCTTTAATGATATAAAAAACCAATTTTATGCTTGTTTTATCATAGTTGTTTACCTAGTTATCAATTTTCAACAAAATGTCAAACTCATCCCAACAACCAAAATAGACAACCAAACATATAATATAATTGGATAACCATAGCCAACTATTTTGACCACACTAGCTTGCCATAACAAGTGTGTCAAAAGGTCATTCCTAAGGGTAAAACATGACAAGAATCTTGTGTCGTGAACTCCCACTTCAAACCGTATCCAAATGCTTCAAGTAACCCTTTTGTGTTGTGATTTCACCATCTTCTTTAGGCACCTTCTTGGTCATCCAAATCAGCCCCAAAGTACAATTACATAGAAAAACCTAATACATTTTTCTAGAATAATAAAGTGCAAACTAATCTATTTATTACATACCAAATGAAACAAATAAATTACATGCCTTTATTACAACAAATGAAATCACAATCACAAACATTCAAACACAAGGTCATGGCTAGGTTATATGCACCAAAATATATCCAAATATGTATACAAAAACAAACCAGAATGGCACCCTTTTAAACCCCAAAATTTCGGCCATCATTAACCAAACATAAGGGCTTTTTGTCCAAACAAACAAGCCATCTTATGACATTAATTTTTCAGGATCATAACTATGCATATAAAAGTATTATCTGGAAAAACAAAGGGTTTGCCATGGGTGAAATTTCCAGCCCACTTTTTACACAAAAAGGACCCAAAATTTCGTTTTTGAAGCATGTATCCATATAATCGGCTCTTGATGCCATTGTTGGGTTTTGTAGATGTTTATCATAGTCATATTAACCATTAATATGTCAAAAATGCAGCAGAGTTATAATCAAAAACCATTTTAAGATTAGTTAATTTATACGTCAAATACATGTGTAAAATCAAAACCCATTAACAAGGATCTTTATATGAAAGGACATGCTATCAAACAAACATTCAAAACATCATATTCTACCTCCTAGAACTTGTGGATGAAGAGGGAAGATGATGATTGAAAGCTAAGTCTTCAATGTAGAAGACCTCAAGAGGTGATACCCACAAGCCCTTCAAACACCTTGCTTGTTAGGATGCAACACCAAAGTTTGCTCTTCTTTTGCTCCTCCTAAACCGAAAATCAACCAGCCCCTTTTCAGCCTCTCAGAACCCGAAAATCAGCCTTGGTTTTTGGAGGTTCAAATGCTTGTGTTGTATAGAGAAAAAGTGTGTATGATGATTGATTGTAAGAGAGGAGAAAAGGGTTTTCAAAGACCAAGACAAAGCTAGTCCCAATGGCCCCTTTTGGGCGGCTGAAAATCCATCCCAATGGGTTTTCCCCCCAATTTTTTAGTTTTATAAAATATACACTCTTAACCCATTGTTTTATAAAATTAAAACCCCTTTTTAATTTTATAACACTAACACACTTGTATTTGTCATTGTTTAAGTAACTTAAATAATGAAACAAATAACTTTTCATGAATAATTATCCACATAATGGTTGTTCATTTACAAAAGCAATGATTTAGAAAACCCATTTTCTAAGTTGGTGTTTAATATTTATTTGTATGATCTTGTCTATGAATAAATATTTATTGGTGTTTGTTGGGTTGTTATTGGGTATGACCCGACTTGGATCATAATGTACTAACCACTTCAATCTTTTATGTGTCTTAGGCATATAAGATCAAACAATACTTTGACTTAGCTCTTCGCTATTCTGAAACATGGCAGTACATAAGTCTGAGTTCACGTATGATATAAGGTAATTATGAGAGACGTATGTTGTCAATATTAGATTTGTTCCTTTTATTCTTTGAGAGTAAGATGTCTAAGGCCTGATAAAGTTAATCAATGGAGAATGATCACTCTGTGTCTCTAGGATTGAACATGACATCTGCGACAAAAGGATAGATGATTAATTCACCTAAAACTTTTCAAGTATGGTACTTGAAGGAGATGATGTTATTGAATGGCACTTAGTCATACGTATTAAGGGTAGTAAACCGTTGTTAGGCGGTATTTACTGCTTGCATCAGTCTTCTATGAATCTTGTGCAAGTGGGATATTGTTGGACCTCATATGCCCAAGACACATACAAGATTGATGTGGTTAGTATGTCATGATCCAAGTCGGGTCATACCCAATAGCAAGCTATACAAATACCAATTAATATTTATTTGATGATAGGATCAAACAAATAAATACCGACACCAATTTAGAAAATGGGTTTTTCAAAAACGTTGCTTTTGTAAAAGAACAACATTATATGGATAATATGTTCATGAGAAATTATTTGTTTCATTATTTAAGTTGGTTAAATAATAACAAATAAAAGTGTGTTATTGTTATAAGATTAAAAGTGGTTTTAATTTTATAAAATTAAGGGTTAAGATTGTAACTTTTTATAAAACTAAAATGGGGGGAAACCCATTTCAATGGGTGATTTCGGCCGCCCAAAGGGCCTTGGGGACCACCCCTTTTTGCCTTGGTCTTTGCAAGGCTTTCCCATGTCCAACACTCTTCCATCATTCACACTTTTCTCTCTTGCAACACTTAGCAAGAACTCTCTCAATACTATTGCAGAATTTTTGGATTTGAAGCTCAAAACTAGGCTGAAAATTCGTTTTCTTTGAAGGTACATTTGTAGAGTTTTGGTGTTGAGCTCCCTAACTAGCTACGTGTTTGGAAGAGCTTGTGGGTATCACTACTTGAGGCTCTCTGTTGGGGGCTGAATATTCAAGAACACCATCTTCTTCTTCTTATACATCTACAACATCTTGTGTAAGAGAGGTTGTATCTTTGAACATCCTATGGTTGATTTTTGGTTTGATAGTACACTATTTCACATATATTTATATGATCCACATTCTGGGTTTTGTTTATGTTTTGAATGGTGAAAAATTTCAGAATGTAACAACATGATTAATTCATCTTTCCACTATGTTTTACATGTTTAAAATGGTTTAACTTGCTGTGATTAACATTTTGCAAAACCCATGAGCCAATAGCGATGAGTCTTTCCTATGGCATTAAAGAATGTGGCATGTAAACTTTAAGAATATGAACAGATTAATTATAAATGATTTGGTAACTAGAATACCAAAGAAAGAGTTTACAAGTGATGACCAGTGTGTTGCATGCGTGAAAGGGAAGCAACATAAGGTATCTCACAAGCCTAAGGAAAGGAACTCCATCACGACACCCCCTACACTTGTTACATATGGATCTCTTTGGCCCCACAAGTGTAATGAGTCTATGAAGGACCTCTTATTGTTTAGTAATCACAGATGACTTTACAAGATTCACTTGGGTTTTCTTCCCTAGAACTAAGGATGAGACTCCGGAGATTCTGAAGAGTTTCATCTTAAAGATTGAGAATCAATCTGATCACAAGGTCAAGATCATAAGATGTGATCAAGGAACTAAATTTAAGAACCAAATCCTTCATACATTCTATGATGAAAAGGGTATTACAAGACAATAAAGTGCTCCCAGGACTCCTTAGTAGAATGGTGTTACTGAGAGAGAAACAAGACACTGATTGAAGCTGCAAGAACCATGTTGTCTCAATCTAAGCTGCCCATCACCTTCTGGGCAGAGGCAGTCAACACTGCCTGCTATGTGCAGAATAGAGTTTTAGTGGTCAAGACTCATGGCAAGACTCCTTATGAACTTTGGCACAAGAGGAAACCTTTCATTGGTTCTCTCAGGTCATTTGGATGTCCTTGCACTATCTTGAATACCAAAGATCAAATTGCCAAGTTTGCTGAGAAATCAGATGATGGACACTTTATTGGATACTCTTCTTAAGCTAAGGCTTATAGAGTGTAAAATCTCAGAACTAGAATTGTTGAGGAGTCAGCCAATGTTACTCTCAATGAACACAAACCCTGTGCAGCTGGTTCTGGTCCTGATTGGCTATTTGATCTTGACTTAGTTACCAACTGTTTTAACAGATCTTATGAGAATGTTTCAGAATCTGCAGAAAATTTAAATACAGGTGATCCTCATCCAAGATTTGAGCTAAGAAGACCTTCAAGTCATACATCTTCAGCTCCAGTTGGAACAATTCCTGCTAATGAGGTTTATATCAGCACTGCAATGACAAACTCAGCTAATACATCTAGGATGCCTTCAAATTCAAGTTCAGAGGCCCACTACCAGATAAGAACATCTCAATTGTGAAGACAACAATGGTGGTGGGGATAGTAGTCAAGAATTTCTTGATGCCTCTAACCACACCATAGATGAGAATATCAATGATGTCACACAGTGCTTGAATCACGTATCTCTTAAAAAATGTGCTGATATGGTGGGAGAAACATCCATACCATATCTAAATTTCTCTAATTTACATATTTCTTAACAACTTGCTGTGATCCCTCAGCTTAGGATCCACAAGTCTCACCCCACCACAAACATCATTGGAGATGTTCTCATAGTGTAAAGAACAAGAGGACAAACCCATGAAGCAACTGTTTGTCTTCAGTCTTATTTCTTGTCCCAGATAGACCCAAAGAAAGTTGATGAGGCTCTAAAGGATGGAAGTTGGGTTGAAGCTATGCAACAAGAGTAGCTTCAATTCAAAAGGCAGAAAGTTTGGAACCTTTGTCCTCTTCCTTATGGGAAGACTACCATTGGAACCAAATGGGTGTTTAGGAACAAGAAAGATGATAGAGGCATCATCATCAAGAACAAAGCTAGACTAGTTGTTCAAGGATACACATAAGAAGAAGGGATTGACTACATTGATGTTTTTGCTCTAGTAGCAAGATTAGAAGTTGTTAGGATAATCCTGGCATTTGCTGCATCTAAGAACTTCAAGGTCTTTCAGCTTGATATAAAGTGTGCCTTTTTGTATGGAGTGATTGATAAAGAGGTATATGTCAAGCAGCCACCTAGTTTTGTAGATCCTGATCATCCTAATTATGTCTGCAAGCTTGACAAAGCTCTTTATGGGCTGCATCAGGCACCTAGGAAATGATATGAGACACTGTCTGAGTATCTTTGTAAACATGGATACAAGAGAGGTACTATAGATGGAACTCTCTTTATCAAAGGATAGGGAAATGACATATTGCTAGTTCAAGTGTATGTGGATGACATCATCTTTTGTTCAACTAATCCAAAGCTCTGCAAAGACTTTGAGAAGCTGGTGAAAGGTAGATTTGAAATGAGTGCCATGGGGGAACTTAATTTCATTCTGGGAACTCAAGTGAAACCACTCCCTTAGACCTGATCTTGAGGGGGAGTGTGTAGATGAGCCCTTATACAGGGCTGTGATTGGGTCTCTTCTGTATCTTACTGCTAGCAGGCCTGATATTATGTTTGTTACATGTATCTATGCAAGATATCAAGCCAACCTTAAGATGTCTCACCTTATCACTGTCAAGAGGATTCTAAGATACCTCAAGGTGCTTCAACACTTGGTTTATGGTACCCTAAGAACCCTGACCTTAATCTGTACGCTTACAGATAGTGATTATGGTGGTTGCAACTGTTGGGTTTGCAAGAACATAAAACGTAGTTTAACCATTTAAACTTTCAGAAAACGCAGCGGATAATTGTTTTTTTTGAACGATTTTGGAAGCTGAAATATATGTTCTTTAAGTGGCCATTAAGCATATGAAACATACCCATAATACAAGGATCATATTATGTGAATAGAGAAGCTATGAGAGCAAAAACAAGCATAATATGACAGCCACAATAGGTGCTGCCAGAATACCTTTTCAGCAGAAAAACACAAAGATTAAAGGATTGGATGCTAGAAATCACGGCCAAGACTCCAAGCTAGAAGTCCTCAAGCTTGTATACCCGAAGCTTGTGAAGTACACACCACTCTTGCTAGGGAGAGTTTACCAAAAATCAAAACCAAGGCCTCAAAACCTGCTGTCCAAGCCGTGGATTAAGAGAGAGATGGAGAGAGTTTTTGGTCTTGTTGCATGTGTGTTGATGGTGAGAATGGGGAGTGATGGATGAGTAAAAGACTTGTGTGTTCCAAGGACATAAAGGTCCAATGGGGAACGAGCAAAGGGGCGGCCAAAGTTTTCATTTTAAGAGCTTTCCCACTTAAAATTATAACACATAAAATATGTTAACAAGTCTTTTAACTAGATATATATACAACTAACCCATTTAATTGTATAATCTAATTACTCCCATTATTAATTTGTAACGTTATCTAACTTATTTAAATAACATTACAAATAACTCATTGAACAAGATATCCTAATAAATTGTTCCATCTCATATGCAACTTGTCTAGAAAACCCATTTTCTAAATTGGTGTTAATATTTAATTGCATGATCATATCATCAATTAAATATTAGTAGGTGTTTTCTAAGCTCGTTATTGGGTATAACCCGACTTGGATCACAACATACTACCACATCAATATTCTAAGTGTCTTGGGCACACAGGATCCAACAATCTCCCACTTGCCCAAGATTCATAGAAGATTGATGCAAGCAGTAAATACCGCCTAACAACGGTTTACTACCCTTAATACGCATGACTTATAGCCATTCAATAACATCATCCCTTTCAAGTACCCTACTTGAAATGATTTAGGTGAATCAATCATCTATCCTTTTATTACAGATGTCATGTTAAATCCAAGAACACAGAATGATCATTCTTGTTGATTTAACTTATCAGGCCTTAGACATCTAACTCTCAATGAATAAGAGGAACAAATTCCATCTTGACTACATACGTTTCTCACAAACACCTCGTGTTATATCTGAACATACCCTTATGTTCTGTCCACTATTTCCGGATAGCGAAGAATTAGCTCAAAGTATAATACTTGGTGAATATCAAAACCCAATATGTATCTCAGGTCGGAGGATACCAAATGATATTCGCCTTTACTCAAATTTACTTATGATCAATCAATAAGATTCCATGTAGTAAAATTTGAGATGCGGGTTAGTCCAATATTTGTGTCCCACAAATATCTATGAACCTTGGTAGCAACCCATTGCTCTATATTCATCCTTATGAATATCACAATCCAAGTTCATAATAATCTTACTTTCATACTTGTTCCCACAAGTATGAACGACTACGGACATTTAGAGTAAACATTTTACTCATGGATTAAACATGCTAAATTGGAACATTAATTGAAACATTATAACCAATAATTTTATTCAAATAATAAAGAGTTCCATATATCCAAATACAAAATTTACAGATCAAATCCAATCACTAGAATATCGAAGTCCCATGGCACAAGTATGACCTTCATGCTTTGCCTTTTCAAGGAGCTTCGTGAGAGGATCCGCAATGTTTTGATCCGTGTGAACTTTGCGAATACATATCTTTCCTTTTTCAACTTCATCTCGTATGTAGTTGAATCTCCGCTCAATATGCCTAGTCTTTTGATGAGCACGGGGTTCCTTTATTTGAGCAATCGCACCCTCGTTATCACAAAAGATCTCTAGGGGGACCTGAATGGAAGGCACAACCCCTAGATCTGTAATGATTTCTTCAACCATGCAGCTTCTTGAGCTGCTAATAAGGCGGCGACGTATTCAGATTCTGAGCCACCACATCCTACTTGGAGCTCTTCCAAGAGACAGCTCCTACATCAGAATGAAAATGTATCCCGGTTGTGACCGTGAATCGTCACGATCGTTTGGAAACTCGCATCCG
Organism: Flaveria trinervia; assembly: GCA_025506515.1. Lineage (NCBI taxonomy): Eukaryota > Viridiplantae > Streptophyta > Magnoliopsida > Asterales > Asteraceae > Flaveria > Flaveria trinervia. The sequence goes on from CM046446.1 coordinate 50,975,748, forward strand.
TGTAACCCTTTACAACGAGCTCCTTGTCACTGGATCCATAGATCAGGAACATCTCTTGTCCTCCTTAGGTATTTAAGTATGTTCTTAACAGCCATCCAATGACTGTTTCCAGGATTTTGCTGGTAACGGCTTGTCATGCTTAAGGCACATGACACGTCCGGTCGAGTGCATATCATTGCATACATGATGGATCCAATAGCAGATGCGTAGGGATTGCCTTCATTTTATCTTGCTCGTCCTTTGAGCTAGGACATTGAGTCGTACTCAATATTGTTCCTCTTTGAATAGGTACGGTACCTTTCTTAGAGTTTTCCATGTTGAACCTTTTCAAGATCTTATCAATGTATGCACTTTGATTCAAACCAATCAACCGCCTTGATCTATCCCTACTGATCTTTATTCCCAGAATATAGGCGGCTTCACCAAGATCCTTAGTGGAAACAACTTCCAAGCGAGGTTTTTACACCTTCCAAGTTTGAATGTTATTTCCAAATAGTAGTATGTCATCAACATACAATATTAGGAAAGTTATTGTGCTCCCACTAGCCTTCTTATACACACAAGCCTCATCAGCATTTTTGATGAAGCCAAATTTCTTTACTTCCTCATCAAAACGGTGATTCCAGCTTCTCGATGCTTGTTTCAATCCATATATTGATTTCTTTAACTTGCATACTTTATTAGGATGTTTTGGATCGACAAAACCTTCAGGCTGAGCCATATAGACATCTTCCTCAAGATATCCATTTAGGAAAGCGGTTTTGACATCCATTTGCCAAATCTCATAATCATAATGAGCAGCTATGGCAAACAATATCCTTATAGACTTTAGCATCGCAACAGGTGAGAGGTTTCATCATAATCAACCCCTTGAGTTTGAGTGAAACCCTTTGCTACAAGTCTAGCTTATAAGTATCCAAGTTTCCATGCATATCGGTTTTCTTCTAGAAAACCCACTTACTTCCAACTATCTTGGAGTTAAGAGGTGGTTCAACAAGTTCCCAAACTTGATTGTCATACATGGATTGCACTCTCAACGTTCATGGCTTCAAGCCATTTGTCACAATACGAATTGGACACTGCGTTATGGTATGTAGTTGGTTCATCTGAATCTACCACATAGCACCCATCCACGAAAAATCCGTATCTTTCAGGTGGATTACTAGTTCTACCACTTCTACGAACGTCTTGTGTGTATTGATCAACCCCTTGATCATCCTCAACATCCTCATGTTGAGTGCTAGTTTCAACCAAACGTGCATCGGGTTGTGGTTCTTGATCCTCTTCAAGATCCACTATTCTACTGCCAGCTCCTTCCATAAGGAATTTGCTTCTAAGAACTCACCCTTTCTGGCAAAAAACACCTTTTGTTCCAATGGATCATAGAAATAATATCCCATAGAATCTCTAGGATATCCAACAAAGATACACTTGGTGGATCTGACTTCTAACTTGTTTGGGTGGGAGTCTTAACATAAGCCTCACAACCCCAGACCCTTATGTATGATAGAGATGGAACCCTTCCATGCCATATCTCAAAAGGTGTCCTTTCCACCTTTTTGGTTGGGGCCATATTTAAAATACGGGCCGCGGAGAGCAGAGCGAAACCCCAAAATGATAGAGGTAATGAGTTTCTAGCCATCATAGATTGGACCATATCCAATAAGGTTCAATTCCTCCTCTCAGACACACTATTATGTTGTGGTGTTCCAGGTGGAGTGAGTTGTGAGACAATCCCATAACTCCTAAGATGATCTTGAAAAGCATCACTTAGGTATTCACCTCCTCTATCGGTACGGAGAACTTTAATTGAATTGTTAAGTTGATTTTCTACTTCATTCTTGAAGATTTTGAACATTTCAAAAGCTTCATCTTTATGCCTTAATAAGTACACATACCCATAGCGACTATAATCGTCGGTAAAGGTAATGAAGTATCTTTCACCATTCCTAGTCATTGGCTTAAAAGGACCACATACATCCGAATGTATGATTCCTAATAAATCATTTGCCTTTTGTTAGTTCCACTAAAGGGTGCCTTAGTCATCTTTCCTTGTAAACAAGATTCACAAACATCAAATGAATCAGATTCATTTGTTTTTAAAAGACCATTGTTTTGAAGTGTTTGTATACGTTTCTTGTTTATATGACCAAGACGACAATGCCAAAGATAGGTATCACTCAAGTCCAACTTGAGTTTCTTGGTGTTAGTTTGGTACAATGAGCTATTTAGAGTATTTTCATGAGCCAATTCATAAATACCATTAATGGGAATGGCTTTCAAATAGAACATACCATTTAAAGAAACATGAATATCATTTTCAAGAAAGGATAATACATATCCAAATTGTTTTAACAGGGCTAGAGAGATAATATTCCTAGTCAAACTAGGAGCATACAAAACATTGTTCAAAATCACTTCCAAACCATTTGGAAGTTTCAAGATGTAGTCACCACGGGCTTCAACTTGAACTTTAGCCCCATTGCCCATGTAGAGGCTTACATCCCGTTTCTTGAAGTCACTACTTCTTTTGAACCCCTACAACAAATTGCAAATGCGAGTTCCACATTCGGTATCTAATACCCATGTGTTAGAGGATATCATGTTTAAATCAATATGGATCATGTATATTGTACCTGATGTCTGCCCGGCATCCCTCTTTGCTTTCAACTCTTGGAGATGGACAGGACAATTCCTTGCCCAATGTCCAATCTCCCCACACTTGAAGCATGGGTCGTTAGTAGCAACCTTTTGCTTTTTCTCTTGTGGTTTGGGTGGCACCCTTGCCACCCCTTTCCCTTTTCCCCAAGCGGGTCCCTTGCCCTTGGCAACTTTTGCCTTGGGTGCGGGACGAGGCCTTTTATTGTTCCCACCTTCATTGATGGTGAGAACGGGTAAAACCCTTTTACCCATGGCCGCTTCGGCAGTTTTGAGCATTGAGTGAAGCTCACCAATGCTTTTGTACCAAGCATTCATGTTGTAGTTCAACACGAATGTCTTGAACCTCTTGGTAAGGCCATTGAGGATCAAATCCGTGGCCAATTCCTTCGAGACGGGACAATTAAGCCTCTCGAGGCGGTCAATGTGACTTTTCATCTTAAGTAGATAAGATGAACAGATTGGTTGTCGTCCATACGACATGCATGGAGTGCTCGAACCGTTTCGAAGCGCTCAACCCTTGCTTGCTATTGGAACGTTTCCTTTAGCTGGGTTATCATGTCGTAAGCTCCGTGGTGTTCATACTCCTTTTGGAGATCCAGAGTCATGCTCGCTAGCATGAGACAAGACACTTGGATGGAGTCCTTAGTGTACTTCAGCCAATCGTTGTAGGCCTCCTCATCATCCTCGCTAGGTGATCGGGGATAGGGTCGTCTAAAACATACGATCTTCTCTCTTGCTTGAGAACGATTCTCAAGTTTCGATACCAGTCGATAAAGTTGTTATGATTTAGACGTTCCTTTTGGAGGATCGCTCGTAGAGATTGGTTGGACGCGGATGAGTTATCGGAATTATCATTATGTGAGGCCATCTACAAAATTTAACAAAGTTTTATTTTAGTATTTTCGATATTGCAAATTTTAATAATTAATGCCTTTTAAGGCCATTTTTATATTAAAATCTAGAACCCACATTACATTTAAATTGTGGTTAGGTGACCTTTATCCACGATTTAAATTAATAAGGTGGTCAACGATTGACGGTTGCAAGCATTTGCAACTTCTAGATGTATGGGATCGACCTTTAAACATCATATGTAAAGTCGGCACGTTAATCCCATCAACACCATTTGGAACCATATTATAGGTGATCCTTTTAACATGGTTTGCAAATCAAGACATCCAATTTACACACACGTGTGAGTTTGCCAAAATTAGTGGTTAGGTGACCTTTATCCCACAAATAAGGCATTCTCACCTCAAATCACAAGTTCCTCAAAATGGTTAGGTGACCTTTATCCCATTAAGAGTTCCCAAGTGACTCAAGTGTTGTGTAAAAGGACGGTGTCGATCTTGTTTGATATGATATAAAGAGGTTTCATAATATTAGTTTAGAAAACTCTATGTACTTGTATTTGCATGCTTTCAAATACAAGGTACCCTATGGTCCTTTGATTAAAACAATTCTAATCTTTAAAACCATTAAATCAATTAATAACCTTTTATTACCTTTTAATGATTAAGAACCATCATTTTATAACTTGTTAAGTTTGTTAATTAGTTTGTAATGCATGTCAAAAATCAACCACACAATCAAATAACAAACATCCAAACAAGTCATAAGCATAAACAACCATAATGTGCATAACCTTAGCTACTATTGTGACCACACACTTGTTTGCCATCACAAGTGTGGTCATTAGGTCTTTCCTAAGGGTTGAAAACAACACAAAATAGGGTCTTGATGGACTCCCACTTGAACTTGCATCCATATGCTTCAAGTCCTTCTTTTGTGTCTTCCATTTGTGCTTCCATCCGAGCATCTTCTTTTACAAAATATATATCCTAATACATATTTCTAGTAAAAGAAAAAAGCTCCTAATCTATTATTACATCCCAATGAATAAATAGACAAGTTACATTTTTAAACAAAGCACAAATGAATAATATTACAATCCCAAGAGAAAACAACCAAAACAAACATAGCAAACATCCAAACAACACAAGGTCAAAGGCTAGGTTATGCACACTAACATCCAATGATCATATCATCAAAACATATAATGAAACCCCACTTAAAAACTTCAAATTTCAGCCAACATAAACTGAAATTTTTGGTTTTAAACATTGTCCAAACAATCAACATATGATGATATATATATCTTTCAAGATCTAATCACTAGCATGTGTGATATGACTTTGAAAGTTGGGGAATCATTCAACAAAACATAGCAGCCCAAAACAGCCTATAACAAGACTATAATCATCCTTAAAACCATTTAAAAGGACAAAACAAGCAAGTCATCCACATAACCGGCTCTTGATGCCATTGTGGGTTTGCAAGAACATAAAATGTAGTTTAACCATTTAAACTTTCAAAAAACGCAGAGGATAATATTAGTTTTTTTGAACGATTTTGAAAGCTGAAATATATGTTCTTTAAGTGGCCATTAAGCATATGAAACAAACGCATAATACAAGGATCATATTATGTGAATAGACAAGCTATGAGAGCAAAAACAAGCATAATATGACAGCCACAATAGGTGCTGCCAGAATACCTTTTTCAGCAGAAAAACACAAAGATTAAAGGATTTGGATGCTAGAAATCACGGCCAAGACTCCAAGCTAGAAGTCCTCAAGCTTGTATACCCGAAGCTTGTGAAGTACACACCACTCTTGCTAGGGAGAGTATACCAAAAATCAAAACCAAGGCCTCAAAACCTGTTGTCCAGCCGTGGATTAAGAGAGAGATGGAGAGAGTTTTGGTCTTGTTGCATGTGTGTTGATGGTGAGAATGTGGAGTGATGGATGAGTAAAAGACTTGTGTGTTCCAAGGACATAAAGGTCCAATGGGGAACCAGCAAGGGGCGGCCAAAGTTTTCATTTTAAGAGCTTTCCCTCTTAAAATTATAACACATAAAATATGTTAACAAGTCTTTTAACAGATATATACAACTAACCCATTTAATTGTATAATATAATTACTGTCGTTATTAATTTGTAACGTTATCTAACTTATTTAAATAACATTACAAATAACACATTGAACAAGATATCCTAATAAATTGTTCCATCTCATATGCAACTTGTCTAGAAAACCCATTTTCTAAATTGGTGTTAATATTTATTGCATGATCATATCATAAATTAAATATTAGTAGGTGTTTTCTAAGCTCGTTATTGGGTATAACCCTACTTGGATCACAACGTACTAACCACATCAATATTCTAAGTGTCTTGGGCACACAGGATCCAACAGCAACATGACTGTAAAGTCTACATCTGGAGGATGTCAGTTTCTTGGTGGAAGGGTTGTCTCATGGCAATGGAAGAAACAATCATGTGTCTCTGCATCATCTGTTGAAGCTTAATACATTGCTGCTGCAAGCTGCTATGCTCAAGTGCTTTGGATTCAGAATCAAATGATGTACTATGGGTTAAACATGAATGAGACTCCGATTCACATAGACAACAACAGTGCTATCTCAATCACAGAGAATCTTGTGCAGCACTCAAGGACCAAACACATCAATATCAGTTTTCATTTAATAAGAGATAACTATGAAAAGGGATCAATTAAACTAGTCAAAGTTCACACAGATGAACAATATGTAGATCTGTTTACAAAGGCATTTGATGAACAGAGATTTAAATATCTAATATCAGCTATTGGGATGATCAACTTTGAGTAGGCCTTTCTTAAAACTAATTCTTATTATTTCTTAAAATAGGTGTGTCCTAAGTTGTCTAGTTCATCACTTTCATAAGCTCATATTTTCTTTGGATGAAAAAAATTCTTTTTGAAGACTTCCCTTAGATTTTTGAAAATTTTCTGATACTTCGGAAGTTATGCTTTTAACTTTGGAAGCAAATCATGCCTTAAAAATAATATTTGTCTAAGAATTTACCTTCGGAAGAGTTCTCAGATCTATCTTCCGAAGCTTAAATAATTTTCTCAGACACTTACTTATTTCAGGACCATTTACTTCCGAAGCAAAATTAACTCTCGAAAGCTTTGAAATTTATATACAAAGCAATCAAGTTTTAATTTCTCTTCCGAAGCAAGATTTTCAATACTTTTAGGAAAATCTTCCGAAGTCATTTTAGCTTCAGAAGCTTTTTAATTAAAACTTCCGAAGATAATTAACCTTCGGAAGCTTTTTTTGACTTCCAAGAAAACTACTTTTTGAGCAAAAGTAAAGTACTTTTTTAGAGGTGGGACCTACATCCGGATTTCAAAGTTTTTCCTCTTTCATTAAACTTTATCTGAAATCCCTCTCACATAGAAACCCAACGGTTCCCCCACTTTCTATCATCTGTTCTTCCTCCAAACCTAAAAACCCAAATTCTCTCTGAACATTTCTTTCTTCCTTCTTTCTTCATCTTTAAGGTACCTCACAATGGCCAATCTCACTCACAGAAATGATCCCAACTTTACCATGCTGCTACATAGGTAACATAATCAGGTTGCTCTGTTAAGCTCTGAGAAACTTCCTCATTTCTCAGAGATTTTTTGATTCCTAGATTTATCCAACTATTTCACCTCCCTAACCATTGATCCTCCACTCTATGAGGATCATTTGCTTGAATTCTGGAAGATCTACCAAGAGGTCATTATGGACGGGGAGAAGGCACTGTCTGCCACAGTGTAGGGGAGAACAATCTTCATCACTTAGGCCATCATCAATAGACATCTTCAGCTGGATGATAGAGAAGGTGAGGTGTTCTTCCCAAAGGAAGTTGTTAATCATTCCTTTGAGAAGATGGGATATGAGGGAGATTTCTCTGTAAAGACCTTTAGGAAAGGGAAGGTCTCATCCCAGTAGAGATTCCTGCTCCATGTGGTCATCCACATCTTATCAAACAAGCATGGTGGATGGGACCAGATTCCTAAGGATCTCTCCTTCCTCATCCATGGAATGGTTCAAGGGGTCAAGTTCAGGTATTCTCAGTTTGTTTATGCCAATTTACTTGCTAATTTAGACTCCTTAGAATATTACATGTTTCCTAGATATGTCCAGTACATTCTTAATTGTGAACTTGGCTCATAGTTGAGGGAAATAGGTAACATTCTTAAATTGGGATAGATGAATCCTAGCATCTTTAAAATACTAAGAAAGCCTACTGTTGGCTTCTATGGGGTGGAAACATCCCGAGTCCCAAAAAATGTTAGAGCTCATTGCTAAAGGTGACAACCTAGCAGCACAAGCTAGTGTTGTGCCCACACTTGCTACCTCCCAACCACCCACACAACCTAAAATCACCCTCACTTACCAAAGAAAATCCAAACGAACCCCTGCTTAGACTATTCAGTCTGTGGAGGCCCCCATATACTTACCCACACAGGTGGAAGTGGACACTAGAACTCCCACTTCTCTTGAGGAGCATACCACTCCCATCTCTTCAAGAATCTATGCTAAGGTTCCTCATGCTCAGCTTGATGAGCTTATTAGCCCAACTACCTTAAGCCATCACTCTGAGTCTCAACACTCAAGCGATCAACCTCAGGGGACAGTTACCATCCGCAACCTATAGATCTCAACTAACCAATTCCCAACATTGATTTCTATGCTGATGAAGATCTAGGTTTGAGTGAGTATAATGAGTCTCTCTTCTTTACCCCTACTCAAAGAGAGATGAATGCTCCTGAGTCTGCTATATCTATCCCACATCAGTCACCTACAACTAAGGTGGACACTTTTGAACCTGTTCAGGAAGTTCATATGGAAGAGGCTCTCACTTCTGAAAGTGATTACATCATTAAGACCTCAACCATGGCAACTCACCCCACTGACATCTCAACTGAGATTGCCAGTGAGCAGAGGAAAACTAGTAGCCAAGAACCTCAAGCTGGTGGTGAGAGAGAGGACTTTGGTCCAATCATCTCATCCCCCAATGATTCTTCTCATGAAGTTGAGGGAAATTTGTGACTAAAGGTTCACAAACTGACTAAAACATGCACCTATTTAGTCTCAAAGGTCAGTCACCTTGAATCTCAAGTGACTACCTTACACAACCAGATCAATGATCAGCAACTTGAGATTTCATATCTTAAGGAAAAACTAGTTGGGAGACCCTTAAGAAGAGCTCAACCAAGAACACAAGAACCTGTGGATGTGATTGACCTATCTTCCAGCTATCATCCAAAAGAGCATGAAGAAGTCTGCTGATAGGCAGAGGATGATGAGCTTCTTGAAGCTATATGGATTCTCCGGAAGAAGACTTGGCCCCATGTCTCTATCCATTATGGATGAGCATATTAGGGTGATCAAGCAGAAGATCAAAAGTGGAGAGCTCATTGACTTACACTCCACTCCAAGTCAAGCCCCACCTGAAGTGGAGGTTAAGGTTGAATAACCAGAGACAACACAACCTGAGCCTCCTGCTGAAACTCAACAAGCTTCATCTTATGATCCATAGCAGGGTCAACCTCCCTCTCCATCTGAGCCTGAGAGAGAGGAAGTCCCAACTGAGAAAGACAATGAAGATGAATCTGGTACTGCAGGCCAGTCTTCTCAGTTAAAATCTACAAAGAAAAAGAAGAGGATGGCTTCTAAACCAAAGCCAAAGAAGAAGAAGACTACACCCTCTTCTAAACCCCCGGATGAGTCAGAACATCTTGAGGTTGTGCAGCCAGAGGATGCTACATCAACTCCAATTCAAATAGCTCCTATAGCATCAAGAAGACCTATCTTGTCTTGGACATACACCACAAATCTAGATATATAGCATGTCATTAGAGATCAAGGCACTGAAGACATTTACACATGGCAAGATATGTTTCAGTTGCCTCTACATGACCTCTTTCGTATGAGAAGACATTTTGACAGTCTGATGGATCATGATCATGTCATGATGAAAGATTGGTGATCATCCTAATAAGGACTGTTGATATCTAAAGTCTACTAAGTGTTTAGGTAGCATCAGCCGAGGGGGAGTTTGTAGACATTAATGAAGAGGCTGATGCAACCTAAACATCCAATGTCTATCCTGCATGCTGCATAAGTGCGATGAAGAAGAATGCTTAGGAAGTTTCACACATGCAACATAGTTATTCTAAGTGTGAAATCTTCCAAAGCCAAGACCAATATCTTCCGAAGCCAAATATGAAGTCTTCCAAAGCCTCAGAGACAAAGTCTTCCGAAGCTTCAACTCATGAAGACAGATTTCTTCCAAAGACTTTTAACACATGATTTATCATATGTACTTTTCCATAAAGTTGGACAGATTTCCGCTGCACCTCTGTTAAGTCACCAACTTCCATGAGTTGGTGAAAAGGTCCATGCTTTTGGTAACTGTACATTGAGTTCTTAAGTCTGTAACTTTCTACTTCATGTACTTTATCCTTTTTGTAATAGATAAGGATGTGAGATATGGCATGTCATAGTCACTAGTCAAAAGGCAATCTACCTTTTGACTCTACAATTGATTTTTTTATGTCTAGTCAATTGTATCCAACTGGCTTTAAAAGTGTAGCCGGTTGTAGGATGTAGTATAAGTATCTCATGTTCTTATATCTTTCCATTATGCTTTGTAACACTTGTAATAGAACATAGAGAAGCAATATACTGCATTCTTGAAAACCATATACTTGTGTTCTATGTTCTGTCTTTTACATTACTTGTGTTCTTAGTATCTTATTATGGCTAATCCAGTCTTACTGTTTGATTAAGTTTTAGTTAATCTTCTCTTTGTGTTGCTGTGTTGTAATTGACCCCTTCTCTGGTCCTGCACGCCTTCTCTTGCGCTTGCCCCCATACAAACTTCACATCTTTCCGGGTCAACTTAGTTAGCGGAGAAGCGATCTTAGAAAAGTCTTGGATGAATCTTCTGTAGTAGCCCGCCAAACCCAAGAAACTACGGATCTCGGAGGGCGTCTTTGGAGGCTTACATTGCATCACCGCCTCTACCTATGGTGGATCCACCATGATCCTGTCAGGATTCACCACGTGACCCAAGAATTGAACCTCGCGCAACAAGAACATGCACTTGGAGAACTTAGTGTACAACTTCTCCTTTCTCAACGTCTCCAGAACCTCCCGAATGTGATCGGCATGCTCTATCTCGCTCTTCAAATAAATCAGGATATCTCATTAAACACAATCACTGATTTATCCAACATCGGCCGACACACTCGATTCATCACATCGATTAAATCAGCTGGCGCATTGGTTAAACGAAATGACATTACAAGAAACTCGTAATGACCATAACGCATGCGAAAAGCTGTTTTAGGAATATCCTGCTCCTTCACCTTTAGCTGATGGTAGCTAGATCGAAGATCTATCCTTGAGAACCAACTAGCACCTCGAAGCTGATCAAACAAATAATCAATTCTTGGAAAGGGGTACCGATTCTTTATCATCAAGTTATTCGACTCACAGTAGTCAATACACATTCTCATACTACTGTCTTTCTTCTTCACGAATAAGACCGGAGCACCCCAAGGAGAGGTAGTTGGTCTAATAAACCCCTTATCAAGCAGCTCTTGGAACTGCTCCATCAACCCTTCCATCTCAGTCGGACCCAACCGATACGGTGCCTTGGCAATAGGTTGGGCACCCGGTATCAAATCAATCTGGAACTTGATCGCCCGGTCAGGTGGCACTCCTAGTAAGTCTTCTGGGAACACGTCTGGAAAGTGACACACAACCGGAACATCAGACAGTTGTGGTGCTGGGGTATCCACATCCTTTACATAGGCCAAGTAGGCACTACATCCACGCCTCATGCACTTTCACGCCACCGCCATTGAGATTACATTCGGGATCGTCGTGACCTAATCAACATAAACCGTTACCGAACTCCCGTTAGGCACTGTCAATCGAATCATCTTCTTGCGACACATAATGTTCGCCTCATAGTCCGCCAACCAATCCATCCCAAGAACCATATCAAAACCACCTAAGGTCATCATGAATGGTCTAACCGGAAACTTATGACCTTCTAAATCCACATCACATCCTTCTATCACCTTAGAAATCCAAGTAGACTTACCTATGGCAGTTTCTACATCAAAGGGCACCTCTATATTTTTACTACTAACAGGCAGTTTAGCACGGAAAGTAGCAGAAATGAAACTTTTACTAGCAAAAGAATCGAATAACACAGAGGCTATAGTTTGGTTTACTAGAAACGTACCGGACACAACATCAGGGTCCGTCTTAGCCTCCTCCTGTGTCATTATGAACGCCATAACGCTCGCCTTTGGGCCTTCTCCCCCAGTCGTCTTTTTCCCTGCACCAAAACTTTCAGCCCTCGGCTTCTTTCAGTCTCGGCTCATGTGGCCCTCCCCGCCACAATTAAAACACTTCACAGTCTTACACTCCCTTGCCATGTGGCCAGGTTTCCCACATTTGAAGCATACGTTAAATCCCAATCAACAGTCGCCGGTGTGCTCCTTCCCAGACTTGCCACACCTCCTCGACCCTGCACCCGATGTGACCATACATTGGTCATCCACCCGTGCCTTCTTGTTACTTGTTGATGCACCACCCCAATCGACCCTTTTCCATTTCCAATTCTGATCACCACCACCTATTGCTCATTATACGGTCTTCATGCCAAATCAACTGCTGACCTAAACATGCTCGGTCGGGCAGCAATCATGTGCCTGCGAATATCCACCGGCAAATGTACCTCTTAATCTTCCACGACAGAGGCGTCACTTGATCTGGCACCAGACGTGCCATCTCGTTGAACATGGTGGTTTACTGCTGATGTGTCATGGTTCCCGCCTCCAACTGCAGGAACTCTCTCTCAACTTTTTCCATTTCTCTATGAGGACATAACTCCTCAATCACGAACTTCTTTAGTTCAGACCATCTCATCCTCCCAATTGCCCGACTACCCTCGGCCTGGACTATATTATCCCACCAGCACAGAGCTGAGTCCACAATTGACCGGGCAAAAAACTTTAGTTTCTGATCCTCCCGACACTCACTGACATTTAGAACAGCTTCCATTTCTCTTACCCACCAGTGAGCAGCAGCAGCAGTGCCATTCCCTTCAAAAGTAGGGGTCTTGGACCTTTGAAATGCCTCGTAGTTACAGCCTCGTAGTTACAGCCTCGTGCCACCTCCGGTGTAGGCTCCTCTTCTTCCTCTTCTTCTTTGTCATCTGACAAACCGTCTCAGTCTCAGGCTGTCTCCTTTAGCCAGTAGGTCTACTCATTTCCCTTCTTTCCCCATCTTTAACAGCCTTTAACACTTCGGTCACCACAGATGGTAGGATCGTCTCCATGACCTGATGTACTTCCTCCATAAGCGCCTCCTTCACTGAGGCTCTCAAATTAGCACTCTCATCACCACCCTCCGGATGAGGGGTCTCTAGTTCTTCATAAACCACATTTTTGGCTCTACGCCTTCCTCTCGTAACCCGTGGCTCAGCACCATGACCTCCACCACGTGAAGCTTTATATGATCTACCACCGACCATCCTCACACGCACACTGAAAGATTCAAACACCAACATGGTCATTCAAGGGAACAACTCAGTCTATGTCAAGTATAGTTAGTTCCTAATTACAGTGGCCAGTTGTGATTAGCCACTTACTTTACTCTTCATAGCCCAAGTATTACAATTCCTAACTACATCAGTATCTAAATCTACGAGCAACACATAACCACATCACATGCGCACATAATGCTGGTTAGTCATTAACAAAATACCTCATGGCACGCAGCTACTCGGACTGGCATCCTTCCCTTTCTGTCCCATTTAAGTTTAAGTTTACGTTTATTTTGAAAATTTACCCGTTTCACTTAAACATTGGCTCTGATACCAACTTGTAAGGCCTCGTTCCTGGGACGCTTACAGTTGGCCAATCATTGCTCACAAAACATACAATTACATTTAACTTTCACAAAAACATCGCAGTGGAACATTTAAATAACTTCTCATTTCATAAGAACTTCTTTTGCAAGTTAATACAATCATTCATTACACATTTTCATTTGTTCGCATTACAATGAAAAAACAAAAACAAAAGAATGCCATCCAAAATGCCAAGTAGCTGCCCCGCGCCATCATTAGCAATGCTCACCTGCCAACTGAAAAAATGCATAAAAGTCAGTGTTACCGAGTGAGTTCTAGTTTTAATATAAAACATACTATACATTCATTAAAACCATACTTTACTTTCCATGTGATCAAACATCATACGTATACATAGATAATATCATTATTATCTTCATTATACGTTCGTTCATTTCATCCATTCATCATTAAATCTTTACTTTCATTCATACGTCATTACATCTTTACTTTCATTTGAACCAATGCCATGTGCTTCACCCCACCGTCATGCATAAAGCCGGTACTGGGCATGAGGTCTTTCAAAGACCCTGAACATTGTGCATGAAGCTGACTGCAGTTACCTAGGGTGAGCGGCAAGGGTCCCATACATATGGTTAATCACAAGGATTGCACCCCCAGTGTGCATCCTTTTGGGGTAATTAACCCACACACAGTTGAGCTAACACCCTTCATTGGGTGTGAATCTCCATATATCTGCTTAATCACAATGATCAAGCCCTAGTGTGCATCCTTCCAGGGTAGCTAACCCAGACACGATTGAGCTAACACCCATCATTAGGTGTGAATCTCCATACGTTTTCTTGAGAGCCTTTCATACTTTTATTTGTTCTTTAGTGCATGCATTCATTCATCATGTTCCACTTTCATTATCATACACATTACGTTATATAATACTTTCATTTCATTCATTAACATTCCACATAAAGCCAAGGGAAAATAATCTTGCATAACAAGGAACATCAATATCAACAGTCAACATCATCATACAAGATATCATACATACATCACATACATCATACATACCATCATGCATAAGCATCTTACATACATCATAACATCTATGACCTCAAAAGTCAGCTTATAAAGCCCTCGGGAATCTCCCTAGTCAATGCCTACATTCATCCTTTTTTCTAGAAAGTTGGAAAACATTTGTCCGCATTTGTCTTTTGTTCATCCTCATTTGCCGTAGTTCATCCGCATTTGTCCTACTTCATGAGCATTTGTTCCTGTCTATCCGCATTTGTTCATTCGCATTGGTTCCTATCCATCCGCATTTGTTCATCCGCATTGACTTTACTCATCCACATTTCTAATACTTAGTCAATGTTCATCCGCATTTCATCCAATACTCATCCACATTTCATCCAATACTATCCGCATTGACTTACTTAATAATTAATGCTCATCAGTATTAACTGTTCATCCGCATAGACTTTCCATTTCTCATCCGCATTGACATACTTAATAGTTAATGCTCATCCGCATTAACTGCCCATCCGCATTGACTTTCATTACTCATCCGAATTTCTTCTGCTTACTTAGGCAGATTCTAAAACTTAACATATGAGCCTAAAACATCAAATTTCAGTTCCCAACCACCATCCATCATGTTCTGAGCTTAAGTCTTACCTTCTAAGCCTTAGAAACGCAATCATACATCAACGATCATGAACATGGCCACACATTACATCATAACATCAACATACGCACAATCAAACATATGAGTTCGAAACCCAGTTAATTGAAAACATACATTCATGCATTTCAAGCCCCAAAATTAGTTAAAACTCAGTAAAAGAGGGATTCTATAACTCACCTTTGCAGCTCTTGAGTATGGCTTCTTCCAAACTCGTTTGCAGTTGAGTTCAACCGCCTAGAAACCCACTAAAAACATACTCGAACACATACAAACACACATAAGCATAAACCCAAGGATAAGACTGGTCAAGAACATCATGAACATCTAAATTCTTACCTTGAATTTGAGTTCTTCTTGTTTTTCCTTCAAAAACCGAGAGTTCTCTGCTGCACTTGCTACTTTCTCTCTCTAAAATCAGAAGATTAGTGATGTGTGTGATATATGGGCGGCCATACCACCTTTATCATCAACTTTCAAACTTTTTGTCATTTTTGTCACTTTTAACCCCTAGACTTGGGTTTTATTTCTTTTTCCTTCTTTTTACTTCACTTTATGCTTTCTTTCTTTGGCTATAAACAAAAATAATCGGGCGTTACAGATGTTTTGATTGGGTTTACTCAAGGTTAATCATGCCAATTGATTAAACAAGAAATTCAAACCTAGTAGTTTAAATGCCTTTGTGAATAAATCAGCCAGTTGATTTTTAATGGTTACATGAGTCAATTTGATTAGCCCCTTTTTAGCATAGTCTCTCAAAAAGTGATATCTAATTTCAATGTGTTTTGTTTTAGAGTGTTGAATAGGATTATTTGTAATAAAAACAACTTCTGTGTTGTAAATGTGAATTGATATGTGCAAGAAGTTAAAACCATAATCAAGCATGTGGTTTTGAATCCAGAGTAGTTGAGAGCAAGCTGCAATATACTCAGATTCTGTTATTGATACAGATACGTTTGTCTGATTCTTGCATTGCCATGAGACCAGTCTGGGAACAAGAAATTGACAACTGCCAGAGGTGGACTTTCTTTTGAAGTTGCATCCTCCATAATCATGTTAGTGAAGGCATAGAGATTGAAGTCTCCTTCCTTTGGATACCATAATCCAGGAGCTGGTTTGCCCTTAAGATATATGAATATCCTCTTGGCAGTATTCACATTTGATTCCTTAGGATCAACTTGATATCTGGCACATACACAAACACCAAACATAATGTCAGGCCTACTGGCTGTTAGATACATAAGTGAACCGATCATAGATCGATAGTGAGTCTGGTCCTTTAATTTGCCTTCCAGATCAAGTCCAATCTTAACTTTCGTATCCACAAGAGTTCTGATACACTAACAATGAGCAAAGTGGAATTTCTTCAAGATAGTTTCCATGCATTTTGATTGATTAATGAAGATTCCATCTATTGTTTGTTGGACTTGCACCCCTAGAAAGAAAGTGAGTTCCCCCATTGCACATATTTGGAATTTTGAATGCATAAGGTCTTCAAACTCTTTACAGAGTTGCTTGTTTGTTCAGCCAACGATGATATCGTCCCCATAATCTGGACTAACAACATGTCTTTTCCTCTTCTTTTTTTGAAGAGAGTTTGATCAATCCTTCCCCTTTCACATCCATTTTCTAGGAGAAAGAATGATAGAGTCTCATACCACTTCCTTAGAGCATAGTGAAGACCATATGGAACTTTGTCAAGCTTGTAAACTCTGTGAGGGAAATCTGGATCTTCAAAGCCAGGTGGTTGACTCACATAGACTTCTTCAACGATCTTTTCATATAAGAAAGCACACTTCACATCCATTTGATAATAGTAAATTTAATGGACACAGAATATGTTAGAAAGATTCTGATTGCTTCTAATATGGCAACAGGTGCAAAACTTCATCATAATCGATTCCTTCTTCTTGAGTGTATCCCTGTGCCACTAATCTTGCTTTGTTTCTAATGACAATCCCTCTATCATTAGTCTTATTCATGTACAACCATCTGGTACCGATAGGGTATTGTCCTTTGGGAAGATCTACCAGTTGCCATACTTCTTGCTTCTTGAATCGGAGCAATTCTTCATGCATTGCTTCAATCCAACTATTGTCTTGAAGAGCCTCTTTGATGTTCTTGGGTACTTTTTGACATAGAAAGCATGAGAACAAACAGATGTTTGCAACACTAGACTTGCTCCTTGTCACCCTCTCATTAAGTTCACCAATAACAGTTTTAACTGGATGATTTTTGTGTATTTTGGTGGTTGGAATGGAGTCACCAGTAATGGATACATCAAGATTGGAGACATTCAGTTCATTATGGTCAATGGCACCTTTATCTTGTACTGTTGGTGAGTTACAAAGATAGTCAGACTCCGTTTCAGTTCCTGCTTTAGCTTTAGCAGCACTGTTATTGTTTCCACATTTGATGTTCTTTGTGTTTCACCTAGAGGAATAGCTTGTGTTTGATTTCTGATCTCAGTTGACAAATTATCAGAGTGTGATGGTAACAGGATTGGACCTCCTTCAGTTGAAACATTCTGGTTTTGTGATGCATGTGTGATGGGATCAGCTTAGAAAGGAACATCTTCATTCATGTATTCAGCAGATGTAGGAGGAATCAATGGAAAGTCATCTCTTCTTTCTATAGCTAAAGAAGTGTCACCTGAATGGAGATTTCCTGCATCATACAAGTGAATTGATCAAATGATTTTGTAAATGAGTCAATACCAAACAACTAGTCGGGACCATTGTAGATTTGGGAAACGAATGTTTCTTGAATTGAACATTTGTTGATTCATCAATAATGTTTAATCTAGGATTAAACACTCTGTAAGCCTTTGAAGTAGAAGAATAACATGCAAAGAATCATTCATCTGACTTAGATGAAAACTTTCCAAAATAGTCTCGGGTGTTTAATATTGAGATAGGACTACCAAATGATTTAAGAAATCCAATCAATGGTTTTCTATGAAAGAGCAGTTCATATGGAGTCATGTTTCTTTCTTTTACAATTAGAGTTCGATTTTGTACAAAGCACGATGTGTTAACTACCTCTGCCCAAAAGGTGCTTGGCAACTTAGCATCGGCTAACATTGTTTTTGCTGCTTCTATCAATGTTCTATTCCTCCTTTCAGCTACCCTATTTGTGGAGGAGTTCAAGCTGCACTGAATTGATGAGCGATGCCTTTAGTTGTAAAAAAGAACTCATGTCTTCATTTTTAAATTCAGTTCCCTTATCACTTGTGATTGTTTTGACCATATGATCAAGGTGATTTTCTATTTTAGTGAGAAAGTCTTTTTTTATTTGGATTCCTCATTTTCATGAAGTAAGAAGAAAATCCATATAAATCGTGAAAAGTCATCAATGATCACCAAACAATAATGTTTCTCTCATTACATGAGTTGGTCAAAACAGATCCATGTGAAGTTACTTCAATGGAGTATTCTTTGTGTTCACCAACTTGGATTTATGAGAAGATTTATGTTGTTTTCCTTTGAGGCATGCTGAACAAGGATCAACAAAATGAAATTCTTTTTGTGGAATATCAATGACATGGTTTCCTTTGACCAATCTATTCATGTTTTTAAAGTTTGTGTCCCCCAAACGAATGTGCCAAAGCTGTGACTCACCAAATGATGCTTTTCACAAAAGACAAGTTTCTTCAACAGGTGTTGTAGAATTCAGGTTTAAAATATAAGTATTATTCTTCCTCGGAGTCTTTAGGACAACCCATCCTTCTGAGATCTGCAATCCAGGTTTCAGAATGTAGCAATGAGTGTTGGTAAAGTGAGTTGAATATTTCTTGTCATAGATCTGAGACACACTTAACAGATTGAAGTTCAGTTGTTCACAGTAGTTCACTCTGTCAAAGCTTAACATCTTATGAATCTCCTCCAAATGCTACAGTAGTTCCTTGTATATGCTTGAAGTCATGAAGGAGGGAAAGATCTCCAGTCATGTGTCGGTAACATCCACTGTCCACATACCATAAGCTATTGGACCTATATGGATGACCCTGCAAGCACAAAAGAACTAATTAGAATGTGGAACCAAAGCCATAATGGTCTTGTGTTTCCCATTCCTATCCATTATGGTGACCTCTTGATACTTTCCTCTAAATTGTGATCTAGTTAGTGGTGACCTTGGAGATTGCTTGTGATATTTTGCTGGGGTCATCTCACCAACATCAACTGGAGAGTTAGAAGAGTAACACTTATGTCTTAAACCTGGATAGTGATATTGTTTGGTGATCATTGATGACTTCTCAAGATTTCCATGGGTTTTCATTTTTACTTCATAAAAATGAGGCATCCCAAATAATAAAAGACTTTATCACAAAATAGAAAACAAACTTGATCATAAGGTCAAAATAATAAGAAGTGACAATAGAACTAAGTTTAAAAATGAAAACATGAGTTCATTATGTGCAACCAAAGGCATTGCTCATAAATTCAGTGCAGTTAGAACTCCTCAACAAAATAGGGTAGCAGAAAGGAGAAATAGAACATTAATTGAATCAGCAAGAACAATACTAGCCAATGCTAAACTGCCTATTACCTTTAGGGCAGAGGCAGTTAACACATCGTGCTTTGTTCAAAGTCAAACTCTGATTGTATAAGAAAGTAACATGACTCCATATGAACTGATGTTATGCACAAAACCATTTATTGGATTCTTTCAATCATTTGGTAGTCCTGTCTCAATATTAAACACCCGAGACTATTTGGGAAAGTTTTCATCTAAGTCTGATGAAGGGTTCTTCGTAGGTTATTATTTTGTATCAAAGGCTTACAGGGTGTTTAATCCTAGATTAAACATTATTGATTAATCAACATATGTTCAATTCAAGGAACACTTGTTTCCCAAATCAACAAATGGTCCCGATTGGTTGTTTCATATTGACTCATTAACTAAGTCATTTGATCAATTTCACTTGCCTGATGCATGAAATTTACATTCAGCTAAAACTTCTCTAGGTGTAGAAAGAAGAGATGATTTTCCATTGATTCCTCCTACAGCTACTGAGCACATGAATGAATATGTTCCTCTCCAAGCTTATCCTGTCAGAAAACCATCACAAAATTAAAGTGTTTCAACTGAAGTTTGTCCAAGCTTGTTACCATCACATTGAAAAGATCTGTCAACAGAGATCGGAAATCAAATACAAGCTATTCCTCTAGCTGAAATAGAAAGAACATCAAATGATGGAAGCAATCAAAGTGCTGGTGATGCTAAAGAAGTCAATGAAACGGAGTATGATTATCTTCATAATTCCCCAACAGTACAATATGAAGGTGCCTCTCACCATAATGATCTAAATGTCTCCAATATTGACGTAACCATTGTTGGTGACCTAATTCCAACCACCAGAATACACAAGAATCATCTGGTGGAAAGCATTATTGGTGAAGTTAATGAAAGGGTGAAAAGAATGAAGTCAAGTGTTGCGAACATCTATTTGTTCTCATGCTTTCTTCGTTAAATAGTACCCAAGAACATCAAAGTGGCTCTTCAAGCCAATTGTTGGATTGAAGCAATACAGGAAGAATTGCTACAATTCAATAAGCAAGAAGTATGACAACTGGTAAACCTTCCTAAAGGACAATACCCTATCGGTACCAAATGGCTGTACAGAAAGAAAACTCATGATAGAGGGATCGTCATAAATAAAGCAAGGCTAGTGGCACAAGGTTACACTCAAGAAGAAGGAATTGATTATGATGAAGTGTTTGCACCTATTGCCAGATTAGAAGCAATAAGAATCTTTCTCGCATATTCTACATCCATAAAGTTTACTGTTTAGGAAATTGATGTTAAGTGTATTCTTATATGGAAAGATTGCTCAAGAAGTCTGTGTGAGTCAACCACCTAGCTTTGAAGATCTGGATTTCCCTCATAGAGTGTAAAAGCTTGACAAAGCCCTATATGGTCTTCATCAAGCTACAAAAAAGTGGTATGAGACTCTATCATCTTTTATTCTTCAAAATGGATATGAAAGAGGAAAGATTGACCAGACTCTTTTCAGAAAGAGAAGAGGAATAGACATGTTGCTAGTCTGGATTTATATGGGTGATATTATATTTGGCTCAACAAACAAGACACTATGTAAAGACTTTGAAGACCTTATGCATTCAAAATTTCAAAAGAGTGCAATGGGGAAGCTCATTTTCTTTCTAGGGATGCAAGTCCAACAAACGGCCGATGGAATCTTCATCAATCAATCCATATATGTAGAAAAACTGTTGAAGAAATTTGACTTTGCTAATTGTCAGCCTATCAGAACTCCTTTGGATACTAAAGTGAAGATTGAACCTGATCCAGAAGGAAAATCAGTGGATCAGACTCACTATTGATCTATGATCGGTTCACTTATGTATCTAACAGCCAGTAGGCCTAACATTATGTTTGGTGTTTGTGTGTGTGCCATATATCAAGCTGATCCCAAGGAATCTGATGTAAATGCTGTCAAGAGGATATTCAGATATCTTAAGGGCAAACCAACTGTTGGGTTATGGTATCAAAAGGAAGGAGACTTCAATCTCTATACCTTCACTGATAGTGATTATGGAGGATGCAACTTCAATAGGAAATCCACTTATGGTAGTTGTCAATTTCTTGGTCCCAGACTGGTCTCTTGGCAGTGCAAGAAGCAGACAAATGTATCTGTCTCAACAGCAGAAGCTGAGTATATTGCAGCATCAGCTTGTTGCTCTCAAGTCCTCTGGATTCAAAACCAGATGCTTGATTTAACTTCTTACACACACCAATTCACATTGACAACACAGCAACTGTTTTCATTACAAATAATGAGTTCAGTACTCAAAAACAAAACACATTGAAATCAGATATCACGTTTTGAGAGAAAAAGGGTTAATCAAATTGATTCTGTTGGGTTTGTTGAACCATACCAAAGTAGTTTAACCTTTTAAACATGGAAACGCAGCAGAATAAAACCTTAATATTATCATTTGTAATCTGAAAAATAAGGCTCATATCATGACAACAACAAACCCAAGAACATAAGGATCATTTATATGTGTATGAACTAGCTATCAAAAATAATAAACAACCAAAACAAATCATACAAACTACCTTTTGTAGAGCTGCAAAAAAAATGAATTTGGGTGAAGAAGATGAGGTTCTTGAATGACCAAAACACCAAGGAGATGTGTCCTCAAGCATCCATACCCACAAGCATCAAGCAAACACCATTCTTGCTAGGATTTGTGCACCAAAAACGGATCAACTAGAATCTTATTCCAGCCGTGAACTCTTTGTTCCAAAAAGAAGAGTTTGTGTTCTTGTGACCATTTTGCATGAGAGACAGAGAGCAAGATGGAGTTGTGTGTGGTTAAGAGTTTATTGTTCCAAGACCTCAAATGAAACCAAATGGAACCAACCCATCTTAGGGGCGGCCGAAAACATCTTTAAAATTATGGTTTTCCTCCCAATTTAATCTACCAATGTTTTTAACTAGTAATTAGAATAAGTTAAGTAATTACCCTTTCAATTATATAACTTATACACACACTCCTATTATTTGATGTTATTTAACAAATTAAACAACATTACTAATAATATCCATGAGCAAGATATCCTCATAAGTTGTTCCATCTCATATGCAATTTATTAAGAAAACCCATTTTCTAAATTGGTGAATTTTATTTAATTGCATGATCATATCACCACTTAAATATCAATTGGTTTTTGTTAAGCTTGTTATTGGGTATGACCTAACTTGGATCATAACATACTAACTACATCAATGTTCTGTGTGACTTGGGCATAAAGAATCCAACAATCTCCCACTTGCACAAGATTCATAGAAGATTGATGCAAGCAGTAAATACCGCCTAACAACAGTTTACTACCCTTAATATGCATGAATGTCATGCCATTCAATAACATCATCCGCTTCAAGTATCCAACTTGAAATGATTTCGGTGAATCAATCATTTATCCTTTTGTTACAGATGTCATGTTAAATCCAAGGACATAGAATGATCATTCCTTGTTGATTTAACTTAATCAGGCCTTAGACATCTTGCTCACAACGAATAAGAGGAACAAATTCCATCTTGACTACATACGTTTCTCACAATCACGTCGTGTCACACCTGATCATAGCCTTATGTATTGCCCATTATTTTAGAGTAGTGAAGAACTATCTCAAGGTATAACATTTGGTTAATATCAAAACCCAATATATATCTTAGGTCGGAGGATACCAAATGATATTCGCCTTTACTCAAATTTACTTATGATCAATCTACAAGATTCCATGTAGTAAAATTAAGATGCAGGTCAGACCAATATTTGTATCCCACAAATATCTATGAACTTTGGCAACAACCAATTGCTCTTTATTCATTCCTTATGAATATCCACCAATCCATGTTCATAATAGTCTTACGTTCATATTTGTTCCCACAAACATGACCGACGATGGACATTTAGAATAATAAACACATTCATGGATATATACATGCTAAAATGAATATAACTCAAAATATCACAAGTATATAAGAGTTAAATATTACATTGTTTCAAAATTTTAAATACTAAACAGGTCAATTCCAGTCACTAGAATATCCAAGTCCTAAGGCACAAGTATGACTTTCATGCTTTGCCCTTTGAGGAGCTTCGTGAGTCGATCCGCAATGTTTTGATTGTGTAAACTTTACGAATACATATCTTTCCCTTTTTCAACTTCATCCCTTATGTAGTTGAATTTCCGCTCAATGTGCCTAGCTTTTTGATGTGCACGGGGGTTCCTTGATTTGTGCAATTGCACCCTCGTTATCACAAAATATTTCTAGGGGATCTTGAATGGTAGGGACCACCCTAGGTTAGTGATAAATTTCTTTATCCATGCAGCTTCCTTAGCTGCTAATGATGCGGCTATGTATTCGGATTTTGTAGTGGACAATGCTACCCCATTCATAATGAAGACATACCCCGATTGTGATCGAGAATCATCTCGATCGTTTTGGAACTCGCATCCGTGTAACCCTTTACAACGAGTTCCTCTTCATGAGATCTGTATATTAGAAACATTTCTTTAGTCCTCCTAAGGTATTTCAACATACTTTTAATAGCCAGCCAATGGCTATTACTGGATTCTGCTAATATCTGCTTGTCATGCTTAACGCGCATGACACGTCCAGTCTAGTGCATATCATCGCATACATGATGGATCCCATAGCAGACGCATATGGGATGTCCTTCATTCGATCTTGCTCATCCTTTGAGCTTGGACATTGAGATGTATACAATATTTTCCCTCTTTGAATAGGTACCATAACTTTCTTAGAGTTTTCCATCTTGAACCTTTTCAAGACTTTATCAATATATGCACTTTGGTTTAAACCTATCAACCGCCTCGATCTATCCCTATAGATCTTTATTCCCAAAACAACTTCCAAGATCTTTTATGGATGTCCTTCAACCGAGATCTTTTATGAAAAAACAACTTCCAAGCCAGGTTTTAACACCTTCCATGGTTGGAATATCATTTCTAAAATGTAGTATGTCATCAAAATACAATACTAAGAATGTTATTATGCTCCCACTAGCCTTCTTATATACACAAGCCTCGTCAGCGTTCTTGATGAAACCGAATTTCTTGATCTCTTCATCAAAACGTTGATTCCAACTCCTCGATGCTTGTTTCAATCCATAGATTGACCTCTTTAACTTGCATACTTTATTAGGATGTTGTGGACCGAGAAAACCATCAAGCTGAACCATATGGACAGTCTCTTTGACATGTCCATTAAGAAAAGCGGTTTTGACATCCATTTGCCAAATCTCATAGTCATAATATGCAGCTATGGCAAATAATATCCTAATTGACTTTAGCATTGCCACAGGCGAGAAAGTTTCATCATAATCAACACCTTGAGTTTGAGTGAAACCTTGTGCTACAAGTCTTGCTTTGTAAGTATCCAAGTTTCCATGTATATCAATTTTCTTCTTGAAACCCACTTGCATCCAACCGGTTTGGAGTTAAGTGGAGGGTCAACCAATTCCCAAACTTGATTGTCATACATGGATTGCATCTCAACGTTCATGGCTTCCAGCCATTTGTCACAATCCGAATTGGACATTGCATCATGGTATGTAGTTGGCTCATCGGAGCCAACCACATAGCATCCATTCATGGAAAATCCATATCTTTCAGGTGGAATGCTAACTCTACCAGATCTGTGAACGTTTTGTGTATATTGATCAACCTCTTGATCATCATCAACATCCTCTTGTTGATTGCTAGTGTTAACCAAACGTGTATCGGCTTGTCGATCTTGATCCTCATCAAATTCCACTGTTCTAAATGAAATTCCTTCCATAAGGATCTTAGTTTCCAAGAACTCAGCCTTTCAACAATAATTACTTTTGCTTTGTTGGATCAAAGAAGTAGTATCCTATACAGTCTTTGGGATATCCAACAAATATACACTTAGTGAATCAACTTTTTGGTCAGGGCCATATTCAAAATACGAGCCTCGAAGACCAATGTGAAACCCCAAAAAGATAGAAGTACTGAGCTTATAGCCATCATAGATCGAACCATATCCAATAGGGTTCGATTTCTCCTTTCAGACACACCATTATGTTGTGGTGTTCCAGGGGGAGTAAGTTGTGAGGCGATCCCACAACTTCTTAGATGATCCTAAAAAGCCTCACTTAGTTATTCATCTCCTCTATCTGAACGAAGAACTTTGATAGTTTTATTGAGTTCATTTTCTACTTCATTCTTGAAGACTTTGAACATTTCAAAAGCTTCAAGTTTATGCGTCATCATTACACATAACCATATCGACTATAATCGTTGGTGAAGGTAATGAAGTATCTTTCACCATTTCTTGTCATTGTCTTAAAAGGGCCACATACATCCGAATGTATGATTCCCGGTAAGTCTTTTGCCCTCTTATTAGTACCACTAAAGGGCGAGTTGGTCATCTTGCTTGTAAATAAGATTCAAACTTATCAAATGAAACATTTCCATTTGTTTTCAAAAGACCATTCTTTTAAGGTGTTTGAATCTGATTCTTGTTTATGTGACCAAGATGACAATGCCAAGATAAGAATCACTTAAACTTGTTTTAAGTTTCTTGGTGCTTGTTTGGTATAGTGAGTTATCAAAGGATGATTATCATGAACCATTCATAGATCCTATTAAAAGGCATAGCCTTCAATAAAATACATCATCCATACAAACATAAATACCATTGTTAACAGACTTTAATTCATAACCTCATTGTTTTAAAAGGGAAATCGAAATTATGTTCCTAGTCAAACTAGCGGCATACAAAATGTTCTTAAGAACAATTTCCAAACCATTTGAAAGTTTCAAAATATTGTCTCCTTGGGCTTGGACATCAACTTTTGCCCCGTTGCCCATGTAGAGACTTGTGTCTCCCTTCTTGAATTGCTTATTTCTTTTGAACCCCTGAAACAAATTGCATATATGAGTTCCACATCCGGTATCCAATACCCATGTGTTTGAAGAAATAACATTTAAACCAATGTGAATTATGAAAGTTGTACCTGAGGTTTGCCCAACATCCCTCTTGTTTCTCAACTCTTTGAGATAGGTTGGACAATTCTTTTTCCAATGACCTATCTCACCATACTCAAGCATGGGTCGTTCACCGTTACCTTAGGCTTCTTAAGCTTAGGCTTTGGAGGTTCCGCTTTAGCCTTTCCTTTCCCCATTCCTTTGATGCACCCCTTTCCTTTGGCAACATTTGCCTTGGGATCGGGAAATGGCCGTTTCTTATTGCCTCCCTCATTGATCGAGAGAACAGGTAGAACCTTTCTTCCCATCCCCGCCTCGGCTATTTTGAGCATTGTGTGAAGCTCACCAATGCTCTTGTGCCACGCATTCATATTTTAATTCACTATGAACGTCTCAAACCTTTTTGATAGGCCATTAAGGATCAAATCCGTGCCCAAATCCTTTGAGACGGGACAATTAAGCTGCTCGAGGCGATCAACGTGGCTTTTCATCTTAAGTACATAAGATGATACCGATTGGGTTTCTTCCATGCGACACGCATGAAGCGCTCGAACCGTTTCGAAGCGCTCTACCCTAGCTTGTTGAAGGAACATTTCCTTCAACTGGGTATTATGTCATATGCCCCAAGATGCTCCAAATCCTTTTGGAGTTCGGGAATCATAGTTTCCAACATGATGCAGGAAACCTGCATGGAATCCTCAGTGTATTGAAGCCAATCGTTATAGGCGTCAACATCCTCGGGGTCGTTATAGGACATAGGCCTTCTTCTCTTGCTTGAGAACAATTCTCAAGTTTTGAAACCAGTCCATAAAGTTATTATGGTTAAGATGATCCCTTTCTAAGATGGTTTTTAGTGATAGGGTAGGGACGGTCGAGGTGGTAGCATTATTGTTTGCGGCCATTATTACAAAACTACGAAGTTCATTTTAGTATTTCTAGAAAAAAATGCATTTTCATTATTAAAACCCTTTACACGTCTCATAGACAATTAATAATTAAAATCTAGAATCCAACATTACATTTAAATGATGGTTAGGTGACCTTTATCCCATTTTTTAAATTAACAAGGTAGTCAACATTTGACAATTGCAACCTATTGCAACTTCTAGCTTTACGGGATCGATTAAACATCTTATGTTTAGTCGGCATGTAAAATCCCATCAACACCATTTTACGCCGTGCTTTGGTGACCCTATAAACATGGTTTCCAATTCAAGTCATCCTACTTACACACACGTGTGAGTTTACACATACAAGTGGTTAGGTAACCTTTATCCCACAAATATGTTAAGCCTACCTCAAACACACAAGTTACCTAAAAGTGGTTAGATGACCTTTATCCCACAAGTAGTTCTCAAGTGAATCGAGTGTCATGTAAAAGGATGGTGTTTAACTTGTTTTCAAAGGGATTTTAGTTTTCATTAATTCTAGTTATGAAAACTCTATGTGCCTTGTATTCGCATGCTTTCAAATACATAATAAAACCTTTTTTATTTGAAATCATTAATCCTTTTAATAACATTTTATTAGTCACTTAATGATTAGGAACCAAAAAAATTCAGCTTGTTCTGATAATTTATTTAGATTGTTAAGCATATCCACATATCAAACAATCAACATAAAATGAATAATCAAACAAGAATATAAAACAACCACATGTGCATAACCATAGCCACTATGTTGACAACCCTTGTTTGCTATCACAAGTGTTGTCATTTGGTCTTTCCTAAGGGTTGAACACAACACAAAAGATGAGACCTCCAAAGACCCCCACTTGAAGTTGCATCCAAATGCTTCAAGTCCTTCTTTTTGTGTCTTCCTTTTGTGTTTCCATCTTGTGCATCTTCTTCTACAAAATTTATATCCTAATATAAATTTTCTAATAAAAGAAAACACACTTAATCTGTCTATTAAATTGCCATTGAATGAATAATAAATTATATCCAAATACAAACACAAAAGAATAATATTACAACCCATTATGAATGAAATCAACCAAAACAAACATTCATTCAAAACCAAATCAATACAAGGTCAAGGCTAGGTTATGCACCAATATCAAACATCATATACAACATACAAGAACCAAATAAATCCCCATTGGACCCTAAATTTTCATCCAACATAAACCAAGAATTTAGGATGTATTTTTGTCCAAACAAACACAATCAACCATTTGATATCTTTCTTGCAAGGTTAGTGACAAGCATGTTAGATATAACCTTGAAAGGTTGGGGATTTATAGCATCACCACAAAACAGCCCCTATAAGGTTGTTAAAGTCCTATAAAACCAATTTTACAAGGACAATGGAAGCTAGTCATCCACATATCCGGCTCTAGATGCCAATGTTGGGTTTGTTGGACCATTTCAAAGTAGTTTATCCTTTTAAACATGAAAACGCAGCGGAAAAAACCTTAATATTATCATTTGTATTCTGAAAAATAAGGCTCATATGATGACAACAAAAAACACAAGAACATAAGGATCATTTATATGTGTATGACCTATCTATCAAGAATAATAAACAACCAAACAAATCATACAAAATACCTTTTGTAGAGCTGCAAAAGAACGAATTTGGGTGAAGAAGATGAGGTTCTTGAATGACCAAAACACCAAGGAGAGGTGTCCTCAAGCATCCATACCCACAAGCATCAAGCAAACACCATTCTTGCTAAGATTTGTGCACCAAAAACAGATCAAGAAGGCTGCTGGAATCTTATTCCAGCCGTGAACTCTTTCTTCCAGAAAGAAGATTTTGTGTTCTTGTGACCCTTTTGCATGAGAGAAAGAAAGAGAGCAAGATGGAGTGTGTGTAGTTAAGAGTTTATTGTTCCAAGACCTCAAATGAAACCAAAAGGAACCAACCCCTCTTAGGGGCAGCCGAAAACCTCTTTAAAATTGGGGTTTTCCCCCAATTTAATCTACCAAATGTTTTTAACTAGTAATTAGATTAAGTTATGTAATTACCCTTTTAATTATATAACTTATACACACACTCCTATTATTTGATGTTATATAACCAAATTAAACAACATTTTGAACAAAATATCCTCATAAGTTATTCCATCTCATATGCAATTTATTTAGAAAACCCATTTCTAAATTGGTGAATTTTATTTAATTGCATGATCATATCACCAATTAAATATCAATTGGTTTTTGCTAAGCTTGTTATTGGGTATGACTCGACTAGGATCATAACGTACTAACCACATCAATGTTTTATGTGTCTTGGGCATAAAGAATCCAACAGATTCAAATACCCACTCAAAATCAATTGGTTGATTTATTTACCAAAGCATTTGAACCTAATAGGTTTGAATTCCTAGTTCAATCAATTGGCATGATTAACCTTGAGTAAAACAAATCAAAACATCAAAAAAGAATAAAAAAACAATTAAAAATTATCAGATAATCACAAAAGAAGTCTATTTTGATAAAGAATATAATATTTGGGAAATGATATAATTAGAGTCGTTATATCATTCATTGTGCTTATTTTTAAATTTTGAAAGACTATCACGACTTACCAGATATGTTGGTAGGCTCAACATGGAATAGAAGATACATGCAGTGATGAATTAAAATCTTATTCAATGGCGAAACAATTATCTCAAAGTACAGGTATGAATTGGCTTATGTGAGTGTATATGTGTGTAGTAACCTAAACACACTAGGTAATAATAATTTATGAAACTCTTTCACCTACATCAAGTTTCATCTTTGTTTTGCTGAACAAAAACCTGATGAAACAAGCACATAGTGTAGATGTACTGATCTAAAAGATTCTCAATGAGGAATACATCCAAATTGGATGAATCTACAAAAGAACTACATTCCAAGTGAACGAACAAAAGAATCCAATCATGGATCACCTTCCAAAGTGAAGTGAAATGAATCCTAATGTGGATCATCATGAAAAGGATCAAATTAAAAGAATCCCAGTGAGGGTCAGTGAAAAAGAGATCTCATCACTTAAGTAACCTGGTAAAGAAAGTTGTGAAAAAGTTCTACCATACATTACATAAGGATGGTTGATCATTCCATGCTTTTGTGTGTGAGGTACACGTTGAATAATTAAATTAACCAAAAACATGATAAATATCACATACATTAAAATATCAACCTGGTATGAGTTTAAGAGAACAAACATACCTTCAATCAACAAGTTCATAAACATGTCCATTTTTCATAAGGATGCACATGTGTAATGTAAGTTGATATTATCCCAACAAAAGATATACTTCTCTTCATTATTAATATTCAAAATTACATAATATTCAAAATGTTTCAAATCTTTAAAGTTTCAATCCTAATGATGATATAAACTTTAGGGGGAGTAATTTAAATTTTTTGACTATGTTTGTATAAGCATTTACTATCTTAAATTAATTTCTTAAAACTTCAAAAATTCAAAACAAAAAAAAGAAAATGTCTATGTTGGTGCATAAGTTATGCCATAGTATGTGAGCTCATGCAGATGCTTGGAAGCATAAGAAGTCCAAAATCAGTCAAACAATGGGAAACTTGTATCACCTCTGGCATACAAGTCAATCCAAGCAAAATTGATGACCCCAACAACAGTCAAAAACTTCATAAGAGAATTCAATCAACTACATAAGATAATTCAATCAAAGACAATTCTTCATAATAAGAAAAACGAAAACAAAAACATTAACCTTTGATTAAGTTCAAAATTTAACGCATGTAAGTGCACTGGTTAATGTAGGTAAAGGTAACCCATGAATATAACTAATGTGGGTAACTGTTTATGTCAAAGTGAAATTAATGCAGACAAAGAGTTTGCTCTACCGCATTGGAGTCTATCAAGTATAAATGAAAAGTTTTACGTGTAAAAACCTATGTGGAACAAAATTTTTCAATAGCATTTGTTAATTTGAATGATAATTTCACTTCTGCATTTGTTTTACTCATCCGCACTTGTGGTTATGTGTAACTTCAATACTTTACATGCACTTTCAAAAGGAATAAACAAGTGATTAATCTCTTCTGTCACCATGAACAATGATCAAGTAAATGTGGAAATTTTGATCTACCGCATTTGCTACAATGAGCAAATTTTGAACAAGTTTAACAAGCCACATTTGCTACGGTGAGTAAATGTTGAACAAGTTTGATGAGCCACATTTGCTACAATAAGCAAATGTTGAACAAGGTTGATCAACCGCAGAGGTACAAGGGGTAACCTTCACACCAACTACTCAACCCCAACCTGAACCAATTCCCTCTCCATTCACCATCAAAACTAAGCCTTACACTCCTGAACCCACACCTTTACCCTCATCCACATCCTCTCCTCAACCACCCAAACTACCGATCCTTCAACCCAAAACACTTACCAGAACCACTACACCACATCCTACCAAACAACCTTCCAAACCATCCCCTCGCCCTTCCAAACATCTCTCCCTTGAAGAGTTTAAGGCAATCAAGACTAAACTCACCAACTACATAACTTTGAGCGACATCTCTTTTGAGGAAGACTCTGTCAACCCAACCTATGTTTATGGATCTTCACGTTACCTCACAAGAGATCAATTTCTTGATCTGCCCAGAGTAACACTAGACCATGTTGCAGAACTTCTAGGCCTCAACTCAGACTCATTAAATGATGAAGAGAAGAGACTAAGAAGGAAGTTGGTGACTCTATTGGATACAAGGAAAGAGGACAAGATTCGTAGTTAGTCTTTTATAACTTTGTAGTGTAAAGGGAGAATGGTGAAGTGAACAGGCTTAATGCCACCTCTCTGCTACACTCCAACACGTTTGATATTGCTGAGTTAACAGAGAAACCATTCTCTAACCCCTCCAACTTTGAAAGTACTGCTCATATGAGAAATCATCTCAGCAGTCTTCATATGGTTGAGTAAAATGGAAAAGCTAAGATTGAAGAAGAGTTGAAGTTGAGAGAAAGGAAGACAAGGATAAACCTCCCCCAAGGTCACAACCTTTCTACACATGGTGGAGGGTCCTGAATTGGAACCTATAGTTAGATGGGAAAATGATTATAGCTCCTATTAACTAACTCTTTTTTGAGGGCCACAACAAAGGGTACATATCATTTAGGGTGATAGACTGGAGTTCCTGCCAACAAAAGATTTGTACAAACTTCTCAGCACCACATCAAGGAAGAACAAGGAAACTGAAAAGTATTTACTCTCCTTACTACTTAAGGTTTTGAGGATGAGAAACAAGTGAGGTTTTGGTAACATCAACCTAGGGGAGTTTGTTGGATCAAGAAGAAGGCTGGTGCAGCCAAAACCAAATCACTTAGACAAATTTTGGTGCTACTTACAAAAGCTTCTGAAGCCAAGTGTGGAACTTCCGAAGGAGGTTGAGTTCTTCCGAAGACTGAGTAAAAGTTTTACTTCCGAAGACAAACTCTACTCCGAAGACAAAGTGTTCACTTCCGAAGATCAAGTCTCAAACCAATAAATCAAAAGACTACTTCCAAACTATGAAGAAAGAAGAAGTCCTCAAGCCATAGAATAATTAGCGTCTTCCGAAGTGTAAAAGGCTTTGGAAGTACTTGTTCTTCCGAAGCCATTTAACCTTCAGAAGACACTGCTATGAACAAGTGGACATAAGTATGGTCTCTGACACTCCGCTGCAGACCTCTCATACTGATGGTGTTTTCTCAAAGAGCCATATAGTTGACCATACTTTATTCCATTGTTCACCTTTTTATGTTAGTACAACTTACCATCTTTAGTTGTTGATAAAAGGTAAGTCAGGGACATGTCCTGACTACCATATCTCAGATAAGACTTTATGTGAGATACCTTAAACTATAGCTTTGTAGTATTTGCTTTAGTTAGAGGATTCTAGCTCGTATCAATGTATATCGGCTATAGGTAGTATTATATATAGTTTCTCATTATAACTCATAACAGCATGCTTGTAAGAGTCCTGTAACATTTGAGTTGAGAAGCAATATATGCAAGTACCTTGAAAATTAATTCTTGTCTTTGATTATTACTTATTATATTGTTATCAACTCTTAGAGACTTTGCTTTCATCTGAGTGTTGTTTAAGTAAGTTTGAGAAAAAAGACAAGTGTTTAGTGACATAAACCGGTCCTGCAAACCGTATTTTCTACAGTGCAAAAATGTTGATGAACTTTGTTCTTTCGTATTTGCAGCAGTGCACAATGTGGATAGGTGAAATGTTAAGTATTCAAACTTCCGCATTTGCTACATTACACAAATGTGGATGTCTACACTCTTAAGTTTTACTCTTCCGCATTTACAACACTAAACAAATGCGGATGTCTAAACAAATGCAGATGTCTAAAACCCTTCCGCTTTTGCTATAGTGTGAACTAAAAATTGACCGCATTTGTTCTGAAACTTGTAAAAAACTTGTAAATGTTATTATTTGACTATTTAAAGCATGATCAAAAGGTCATTTAATAATTTTCAAATTTGAGTGATTCTAAAGTGCGACGAGTGAAAACACACTGTTCATCTTCATCAATCATCATCATCTTTTAACAATCAAAGATCCTGGTTTCATCTATTATGTCGTCATCTTCGATTCTACTCAACAATAGTATAAAACAAAAGGTGAAACATCCAACATTTTGTAACATAAATGTCGAACACTTAGACTGATAAATAACTTAGAACCCTAGGTTAATGAAGAACACTCAAAATCAGACTTATTCTACGAAAAGATGATCATTTTTTACTTCAATGAACATGCAAACTAAGAAGAACATCAACCAAAAATGTGAGCTTGAGGTGCACATGACACTGCCCTTGGTATACCGTCCTCAAAAAGACTTTGAATGTAGGAATCTATAGATTCCACATCAATGTGAACTCTAAGAAGTTGCTAAGTATGGACAGTTGCAAGTGAGGATGGTGAGTCCTCAATGTCCATTGTCTATGAAGAACTCCCAGGTTCCGTGTCTGTAATGATTTTCTCCGCCTTTTTGGTAGCATCACCCGCTGGCATAGGTGAGCTAGAGGTTAGATCAACCACATTCACAGGTTCTTTTGTACCAGGTTGAGCTCTTCTTAAAGGTCTTCCAACTAGTTTTTCCTTAAAGTAAGATATCGCAAGTTGCTGATCATTGACCCTGTTTTCCAAGGTAGTCACCTAAGATTCAAGATGACTAACCTTAGGGACTAAGTACGTGTATGTTTTTGATAGTTTTTGCATGTATAGCCTCAGATTCCCCTTATCTTCATAAGAAGAATCATGGGGATGAGAGAATTATACCAAAGTCTTCTTTCTCACCACCAGCATGAATTTCTCAGATGTTGGTTTTCCTCTGCTCAAGGAAGACTTCAGTGGAAATGTCAATGGGCTGAGTTGCCATGGTGGATGTCTTAATGATGTAATGACTTGCTCATGTGAGAGCCTCTTCCATATGGATATCCTGAACAGGTTCAGAAGTATCCACCTTAGTGATAGGTGACTGATGTGGGCTAGACATTGGTGATTTAGGAGCACTCATATCTCTTTGAGTAGGGTAGGAGTAGAGAGACTCATGGTACTCACTGAAACCTAAATATTCATCAGTATAGTAGTCAAGGTTGGGAATTGGTTGGTTTAAGTCTAAAGGCTGGGGATGGTAGCTATCCCTTGAAGGTTGTTAATATGAGTGTAGAGACTCAAAGTGAAGGCTTAAGGCTGTTGGGCTTGTTAGCTCATCAGTCTGAGCATAAGGAACCTCAGGACTGATAGTTGAAGTGATGGAATTGGTTTGCTCCTTAGGAGAAGTCGAAGCTCTATTTTCCACTTCTTCTTGTGTGGGTAGTGATATGATGGCCTGCACAACATTAGTACCTTGTGTTGGGGTTTGTTTGGATCTTCTTTAGTATGTGAGGGTGAGTTCTGGTGGTCTTTTAAGTGGTTGAGAAGTAGAAGGTATAGGTTTAGCACTTGCTTGTGTTGCAAGGTTGTCACCTTGAGCATTGAGCTCTAGCATTTTTGGGACCAAGGTTGTTTCTACCCTAGAGAAGCCAACAGTTGCCTTCTTGAAGATCTTAAAGACGTCTAGCTTCATGTCTCCCAATTTAAGAATATTATTTGTTTCCCTCGACTGTGAGCCCAGTTCACAGTTGAGAATGTGTTGAACATATCTACAAAACATGTAATATTCTAAGGAGTCTAAGTTAGCATGCAGATTTGTATAAACAAATTGAGAATACCTAAACTTGACCCCCTGAACTATCCCATGCATTATGAAGGAGAGATCTTAAAGAATCTGGTACCAACCCCCATGCTTATTAGACAAGTTATGGATTTCCACATGTAGTATGTACTTCCACTGGGATGAGACCTTCCCTTTCCTAAAGGTCTTTATAGAGGAGTCCACCTCATAGCCCATTTGCTGGAAGGATTGGTTAACGACATCTTTAGAAAAGGAAAACTCGGCTTCCTCATCATCCAACTGAAGATAAGTGTTTATGATGGCTGGAGTGATGAAGATTGTCCTCCCCTGTAGTATAACGGACACTGCCTTCTCCCCATCTAGAATAATCTCTTGACAAGTTTTTCCAGAAATCAAGAAGATGATCCTCATAAATAACAGGATCGATGGTAAGGGAGGTGGAATAGTTAGACAAAGACAAGAATTTGCAAACCTCTAAGAAGTGTGGATCTTTCTCAGAGTGTAACAGAGCAACCTAATTGTGTTGCCTGGTAAACTGAATGGAGAAGTCTGGGTCATTTCTTCTATTAAGGTTGCCTATTTAAGAAAGCTTAAACATGAAGGAAAAGAAGAATAAAGATGGTTGCATAGAGAATTTAGGAATTTAGCTTGGAGGAAAGATGAAGATGATAGAAAGAAAGGGGAACCGTTCGGTTTATATGTGAAAATGATTTAGACTAAGTTAATGAAAGAGGATAAACTTCGAAATCAAGATGTCAGTCCCACCTCTTAAAAAGTAGTTTGCTTTTTGCCTAAAAAGTTGTTTTATTGGAAGTCGAAAATCTTCCGAAGGAAAATTGTCTTTGAAGTTTTAAGGAAAAAGCTTCCGAAGCCAAAATGACTTCGAAAGAAATTTCCTAAGAGTTTTGAAAATTTTGCTTCGGAAGAGAATTAAGAGTTGAATGTTTTGTTCAAATGAACAAAGCTTCCGAGAGGTAATTTGCTAAGAAAGAAAATTGTCCTTGAAAACATATAAGTACCTAAGAGAAAGTTTAAGATTAGGAAGAGATTTCAGAAATTTCTTATGAAGGCAATTTACTTAGACAATTCTTTGTTTTAAAGGCGTAAATTTTTTTGAAGAAAAAACCTATTTCAACCGAAAGATTTACAAGATCAAGATTTTGAAAAATTTGAGGAAAGTTCTTCTAAAATGATTTCATCCAGAGAAAACAAGATCTTATAAAGCTGATATGATAGACAACTTAGAAGACACATACTTTATGGTTTCATGAGGCACCTCGGATCTGGTACGATACTTTAACACAATATCTCTTTAGCAATGTTTTTTCTCATGGCACCATTGATATGAATTATTCAAGAAGGAAGTGGATGGTGTGATGCTGATTGTCCAAGTCTATGTCGATGATATAAGTGCATGATCGGTTTTTTCACTAAACAGTTGGTTTTCTCTCAAACTCACTTAAACAACACTCTCAATGAAAGCAGAATATTTAAGAGTTGATAACAATATAATAAGTAATAATGGAACACGAGAAGTAATTTTCAAGGTACTTGCATATATTGCTTCTTAACTCAAATATTACAAGACTCTTACAAACATATTCTTATGAGTTACAATGAGAAACTATATATAATACTACCTACAGCCGGATATACTTTGATAACAACTGGAATCCTCTAACTAAAGCAAATACTACAAAGCTATAGGTTAAGGTATCTCAGATAAGACTTTATCAGAGATATGGTAGTCAGGACATGTCCCTGACTTAACTTTTGTCACCAACTAAAGATGGTAACTTGTAGTAACAAAAAAAGATGAACAGTGGAATAAAGTATGGTCAACTACATGGCTCTTTGAGGAAACACCATGCAGTATCATCAGTCTGCAGCAGAGTGTTAGAGGCCATACTTATGTCCACTTGTTCATAGCAGTGTCTTCCGGAGGTTAAATGGCTTCGGAAGAACAAGTACTTTCGAAGCCACTTATACTTCGGAAGAGGTTGCTTGTTCCAAGGCTTGAGAACTTCTGCTTTCTTCATCCTTCGGAAGTAGTCTTTTGATTTCTTCCTTTGAGACTTCATCTTCGGAAGTGAATACTTTATCTTCGGAAGTAGAGGTTTGTCTTCAAAAGTGGAACTTTTGTTTTGTCCTTGGAAGAACTCTACTTCCTTCGGAAGTTCAACACTTGGCTTCGGAAGCCTTTGCAACACCAAAATTTGTCTAAGTGATTTGGTTTTGGTTGCACCAGCCTTCTTCTGGATCCAACAAACTCCCCCTAGGCTGATACTACCAAAACCTCACTTGTTTCTGCTCCTAAATTTCAGCACCATGGAGAGTTAATATTTATCAGTCTCTTTGTTCTTCCCTAATGTGGTCCTGAGAAGTTTGTCTTCCTAATGTGGTCCTGAGAAGTTTGTCTTCCCTAATGTGGTCCTGAGAAGTTTGTACAAATCTTTGGTTGACAAGATCTCTAGTCTGTCTCCCTGAATGATATGTACCCTTTGTTGTGGCCCTTTGAAAAGAGTTAGTTGATTGGAGCTATAATCATATTCCCATCAACTATTGGTTCCAATTCAGGATCTTCCACCATCTGTAGAAAGTTGTGCCCTTGGTGGGAGATCTATCCTTGTCATCCTTTCTTCTCAATCTTAACTCTTCCTTAATCTTGGCTTTTGCTATTAACTTTACCAGATGAAGACTGCTGAAATGATTCTTGATGTGAGCAGCAGTTTTAGAGTTGGAGGGGTTAGAGAATGGTTTCTCTGCTAACTCAGCAATATCAAACCTGCTGGAGTGTAGAAGAGAGGTGGCATTCAGGCTATTAACTTCACCATTCTCTCTTTCCACAACAAAGTTATGAGTAGTTTCATTGAACCTCCACTGGAGTATATTCTTTCTAGGCACAAGAGACTGACTAGGAATCTTGTCCTCTTCTTTGTATCCAGTAGAGTCACCAACTTCCATCTTAGTTTCTTCTCTACATCATTTAATGATTCTGAGTTGATTCCTAGAAGTACTGCAACCTGGTCTAGTGTTCCTCTGGGTAGATCAAGAAATTGATTTCTTGTGAGGGAACGTGAAGATCCATCCACATAAGTTAGCTTGATGGAGTCTTCCTCACAGGAGATGTCACTCAGGGTTATACAATTGATGAGCCTATTCTTGATGCTTTTAAACTCTTCTAGAGAGAGATGTTTAGAAGGCTGAGGGGATGGATGAGAAGGTTGTGGGGTAGGATGTGGTGAGGTGGTTCGGTTTAGAGTTTTGGATTGAAGGATGGGTAGTATTGGTGGTTGAGGTGAAGAGGTTGATGAAGGTAATGGTGTGGGTTTAGGAGTGTAAGGTTCAGTTTTGATGGTGAAGGGAGAGGTAATTAGTTTAGGATGGTGTTGAGTGGTAGGTGTGAAGGTTATCCTCTGTACCCTTCTATACATCTCTCTTCTTTTCCCCGAACGAATGTTAGCTTTGATATCATTGACAATTTGTTGGAGTGTCCTTTCAGACATGGGACGCACCTGCCTTCCAGAGAGGCCGTGAGCCCAGAGATAGTCTTTCATCTAGGCTTTATCACCTATCTTCCTGGTTGCAGATGCCCTTGCTTCTTCCTCTTTCTTCTTCTTCTCCTTCAACTTTTCTCTTGCAGCTCTTTTTCTTTCTTTCTCCATTTGATCTTGCTCTTTGTTGAAGAGCCAAAGGATCGTTTCATCATTCTGTGGAGAAAGTTCTTGAAGAGAGAAGCCTCTGGAGGTTAGGAAATCTATCCTTTCCCTCTTGAGCTGCATGTCAGCTTCCTTCTGTTCCTTTTCCTTCTCTTCCTTTGAGGCCAACCTTGCTGCTTCGTGCTATAGCTTGGTTGCATTTTCCAGTTTCACCAACTCCTCTAATGGTAGGAGGAATGTTTCTTCATTGGTAGCTCCGAGCTGGATGAGCCGGTCAATGATCTCTTATCTGCTTTTATTGTTGACAGCCTCCTGGTTGGTGGTAGCTGCTTTTGTACTAGCAGCCAACAACTTCCCAGTTGGAGGTGTCCCTTTTCTTTTCAGCTTTTCAATATTCTCCTCTTCCTGAAGCTCTTCCGCAATCATCTTCCTTGTTACTTTGGTATCTTCTGAGGAACTTGACTTTGGTGGTTCTTGGATAGTGGATACTGATTGTGCGAGAGGTAGAGATGGTGTCTAGATAGAAGGTTAATCCAGAAAGTCATCACTATTCACCTCAGATGCCATTTCAAGGATTACATCTGTGATGATTAGTTCTTTGGACATTTTGAACAGTCCTTCCGCAGCTTTCATTTCAGCTTCGGAAGATTCAGCTTGTTCTTCTGAGGCTTTAACTTTGGCTTGGAAGTAAGAGGGAATGCAGATTTTGTCCCAACTATTTTAGTTGTTGGGCCATCAGTCCCCATTTCCCCTTCGAATTGAATCTCAGGTTCCATTTAAGCCTCTGAAGCTCTTCAGCTCCAAAGTAAATAATGGCAGCATCAAGACATGGCTGATCACGAGCAGATCTCAACAGGAACTGAGAAAAGAAGCTGTAGAGATCTCTGAGCATCCATGAATCAAGTGTTAGAGTGACTTGAGATGACTCAGAAGAAGTTGTGATAGGAGCTGAATATTTAGAAGTTGAAGATTGGCTCTATGGGTCCTCATATGTTTGTCTCTGAACACTCTCCCCTTATGGTAGCATCATCTTGAGAGGTAGATATGCTGGAGGAAGAAGTCAAGTAGACCAGAAAAGGTACATGCCTAACAAATTTCTCAATTTGTTTCTCAGCTAGTTGAGCCTTGAGATTGTCAATCTCAAGTTGTTGAGTGGCGGACCTTTCTTCTAAACTCCTAACCTTGGATTCAAGGTTTGAGACTTTAGATAGTAGGTCTGTAATGAAGAGTTTCATGCTTCCCTTATATTCTTTTGAAGAATCACAGGGAGATGAGGTAACATACCTAATATGTTCAGCCTTACCACCAGATGTGGTTTCTTGGCACCCTGGTTTCCCTTGCTTAGTGATGTCTCTTGTAGAGTCATCAAATGGCATGGTTGTCACGGATTTAGTCTCAGAGATGTTGCCACTGTCCATAAGGTCCATTTAGGCACCTTCTATAGTGGCAGCTGAATCTGCATGAGTCCCCTCCACATCAGTGTGACTCACCTCAGTTATGGGTTGCTGATGGGGGTTAGAGATAAGGGATCTCTCTGGGCACTATGGATCTTGAAAAGGGTGTTATAGATCATAATCATTTCCATGGAGAGATGTTATCTCTTCATCAGTTTTGAAAAGAAGTTTAGTGAAAGATAAGGAGGTTAAACCTACTGACCGGGACCTTGGTCAATTTCAATAGGCATTGAGCCTCTGGTGGGGCTGTCCCTTGTTGGCTGCTCAGAGGAGTGTAAAGACTCACTCTAAGGGGCTTTCAGATTGGGTAATGGGCTCATGGGTTTGAGACTGAGGAGACTCAAGACCCATATTCAGGTCAATGGTGAAGGAAGGTGAGACCTCAGACTGAGTGGGAGCCCAATGTTCCACTCTAGCCTTTTTAGGTTGAACAGGATGAGCTTGTTCAATCAGAGTCGGTTGAACAGGAGGAGCTTGTTCAATCAAAGTAGATTGAACAAGGGTCCTTTGGGGTGTCTTCTATAGGTAATGGTGATGGGAGCAGAAGGTAGAGTTGGCATTGTGGTTGCAGTTGCTGGTGTGGGTTCATCACATGTGGGGCGAAGAGGGAAGTCACCAGGAGCGATGTGCTCAGTCATACTAGTAGGTAAAGAAGTGTATCTGCGAGTGAAGTTGGTGGATACCCTCTTCAATGTCTTGAAGATGGTTGGCCTCATGTAAGGGACAGACAGAGTAGCTGCACAGACAAGCCGACTCTATTCCAACTCACAGTTAATAATGTGCTGAAGAAATCTGGGATACATAAAGAATGTTCCCTCTGAAGATTTCCAATGAGATTGAGCGGCACAAATCTTGAGTAGTTGTAGCGCAGGCCTCTCACCAATCCATGAACTAGACGGCCTAGTTCATATGTGATTTGATCCCATCCCCCAGATTTGTTTGACAAGCACTGAAGGACAATGTGCAGGAGAAACTTCAAGTTATAGGATAAGTTGTATTTGTAGACAGTCGACCTGCTCACATCTCCACCATATCCCATGAGGATGTATGTGTTGTCTAAATCTGCCTTAGGGAACTCAGTAGGGCCACCTTCATTATGAAGCTCCAGATGCTCCCTAATGAGTTGTTCTGAGAAAACCAACTCTGGCCACAAATGCGGGATCATATTACATGAACCCCATTTAGGGTTTTGACCTGACTATTTCCAAAATTCAGTCATGTGGTTGAGGTAAACTGTGGGATTAACAGTCAAGGCTGTGTAGTAGGATGATTGGGTGAGGAAGGAGATGATTTCCGAGAAGTCCGCATCTCTTGAAGAATCAAGAAGTGTTAGGGCCGTTGTAAAAGTGAAGGTAAAGCAGTTTGAGTTTGGGTGAATTTGGAAGCAGGGAAACTTTTAGGGCTGTAACATTTATGGTAAGAAGATGAGATTGAATAGTCGGGAATATTAAAAGGAGGTGGAATGGCGGTAAAGTGTTAGGATAAGGTGAAATGACGGTTTAGTGGATGAAGTGACAGGGGTGGTAACGTTAATTCAGTTAAATAATCCGACATTATTAACAAAATCTTTGTATTTTACAGTGTGGGGCCCAAGAGATTTCCATTATACAGTAAAATCCTCTTTCGAATATAAAACATTTTTGAAGGTAATTTGTCTTCCGAAGGCAATTGCTACTTCCAAAGGTAAAAAAAATAACTTCCGAGAGTAGAGATTGCTTTCCGAAGAGAGATTTTGTAAGCTTCGGAAGTAGATCTGATATGAAATCAATCGCTTCTTCTGAGAAGAAAATTATCCTTAGAGAAATTTTGCTTTAGAAGATATGAAGAGAACTTCTGAGGGTTAATTTCTCTTCGAAAGAAATTTATACTTACAAAATTTCAGAGAGATCTTTTGTAATAGGGCTTAAGTTGTATTGTCATAAGACATTACATATTAAAAGGTTTTCAAAAGAGGTAAGTTAATCAATGTTTATCATCCCGATAGTTGTTATAAGATACTTAAATCTTTGTTCGTAAAAAGCTTTGGTGAAGAGATCAGCATATTGTTCATTTGAATCAACTTTGATTAGTTAATTAGTTTTTCTCATGAATATCTCTAATGAAATGGTACCTGATATCAACGTGCTTTGTCTTTTAGTGCTTCACCGGATTTCCAGTAATGGAGATAGCACTGTTGTTGTCAATAAGGATAGGAGTGCTCATAAAGTTGAATCCATAGTCTAACATCTAGTTCTGAATCCATAGCAACTCATCACAGCAGCTAGCAGCTGCAATGTATTCAGCTTCAGCAGTTGATGTAGAGACACAAGATTGTTTCTTGTATTGCTATGAGATGATTCTTTCACCAAGAAATTGACATCCTCCTGATGTTGATTTATTGTCAATGTTGCAACCACCATAGTCACTATCAGAGTATCCATAGAGATTAAAATCACCATTTCATGGATACCAGAGACCTAATTTAGGTGCTCCTTTGAGGTATCTAAGGATTCTCTTTGCTGCACCTAGGTGAGACACCTTTGGAGCAGCCTGATATCTTGCACAGATGCAAGTTGCAAACATAATATCAGGTCTAGTGGTTGTAAGATACATCAGAGAACCAATAATCGCCCTATACTGATGTTGATCAGTATCCTCCCCCTCAAGGCCAGGACAAAGATTATGGTTTCTCAGTATGGGTGTCTTGGCTGGCTTGCAATCCTTCATCTCAAATCTTTCTAACATGTCATTGACATACTTGGATTGATTGATGAAGAAGCCTTCGTTCAATTGCTTCACCTGAATTCCAAGGAAAAAAGTCCATTTTTCCTATGGAACTCATCTCAAACTTTTTCTTCATAATGATTTGAAGGTCCTTACACATTTGGTCATTTGAAGAACCAAATATGATGTCATCAACATAGACTTGAACAAGCAAAATGTCCTTACCAAACTTCCTTATGAATAAAGTCTTGTCAATGGTTCCTCCGGTGTAGCCATTCTTCAAGAGAAACTAAGACAAAGTCTCATACCATAGCCTTGGTGCTTGGTGCACCCCATATAGAGCTTTATCAAATTTGCACACGTAGTGAGGATATTGTGGGTCTTCAAATCCTGGAGGTTGGCACACATACACTTTCCTATCAATTTCCCCATA
The DNA here is from genome assembly GCA_025506515.1 of Flaveria trinervia. NCBI lineage: Eukaryota > Viridiplantae > Streptophyta > Magnoliopsida > Asterales > Asteraceae > Flaveria > Flaveria trinervia. The sequence goes on from CM046446.1 coordinate 51,019,773, forward strand.
TAGAAAAGCACACTTGACATCAAGCTGGTAGACAGTAAAGTTCGTGGAAGCAGCATAAGCAAGGAAGATCCTAACTGCCACAAGTCTTGCAATAGGTTCAAAGACATCAGTATAATCAAATCCTTCCTCTTGAGTGTATCCTTGAACTACGAGTCTTGCTTTGTTCTTGATGATCAAGCCTCTGTCATCTCTTTTGTTTCTTGAACACCCATTTAATGCCTATTGGCACTTGACCAGATGATAGCGGACATAGGTTCCAAACCTTCTGTCTTTTGAATTGAAGCAACTCCTTTTGCATTGATTCAACCCAGCTACTATCCTTCAAGGCATCTTCCACTTCTTGGGTTCCATCTGGGATAAGAAGCATGAAAACAAGCAGGCATTCCCATGATGAGTCTTCCCACTTGTTCTCACACCTTCAGAGACAACCCCTATGATGTTCTCAGCTGGATGAGTGTTATGAATCCTAAGATGACGAATCACTTCCAGTTGCAGATATAGATCCACGTTGGACATATTCTGCTCAGGAACTGGAACACTTTGTCTAGCTGTTATTTCAAAGTCATTCAATGAGGACTGATTGAATGAGTGAGAAACGTCATCAGTGGTTGGTTGTAGAGTAGCATCAACAGTTGCCTATTCCTTCAAGATGCTACATCCATTAGCTAGGTGTTGTGTAGGATCACCTGAGGAGTTTTGAGGATCAGCAGGTGATTCACTAGTTGAAGCTTCACTATTCCAAGATATGGATATGCTATCTGATCTGTGAATAGTGGAAGGTTGATTTGTTACAACTCTTGGAGAACTTGGAAGAGGTCTGGGGAGCTCAAACAGTTGATCATCAGCAGTAGCATCAACATCATTTTGAGTACCTGTTCCAACTCAAACATTCTCTCAAGAAGGTTTAGAATAGTTTGGAAACAATTCTAAATCAATCATATGATCAGGGCCATTCCCCCTAACACAAATATTGGATGCCTCCTCAAATTGTTGATTCTTAATATTATATACTCTGTAAGCATTGGAGCTAGAAGAGTATCCAACAAGATAACATCATCCAACTTTTTAGCAAATTTTGCTAAATTGTCCTTTGTGTTATGTATGGTACACCTGCTGCAAAAGGACCTCAGAAAGCCAATGAATGGTGGCCTCTTGTTCCATAGCTCATAAGGGGTTTTTCCATGTGGCTTAACTACAAGAACTCTGTTTTGCACCTGCCCAGAATGTTAGAGGTAGTTTGGAATGAGCTAACATAGTTCGAGCTGCCTCAATAAGTGTCATGTTCCTCCTCTCAGCAACACCATTTTGTTGAGGAGTTCTAGGAGCACTATATTGTCTATCAATCCCTTTTGAGTTACAGAATGATTCAAGAACGAAGTTCTTAAACTCAATCCCTTGATCACTTCTAATAATCTTAACCTTGTGATCAATTTGATTTTCTATTTTAAGAATAAAAGATTTTAATGTGCAGCAGTTTCATCTTTAGTTCTTAAAATGAATACCTACAATCTTGTAAAATCATCAACTATCACAAGGCAGTATGATTTCCTTCCAATACTCATTATACTTGTGGGACCAAAGAGATCCATGTGCAATAAGTGTAATGGAGTAGTGATACACTTAACACTTTTGGATTGATGAGAGGTCCTGTGTTGCTTCTCTTTCAGGCATGCAACACAATTATCTTTGCAAAAAAAATCCTTTTTAGGCAAACCATGTACCAAGTTATTTTTAGCCACTTTATTCATTTTCTTAAAATTTACATGACACATACGTTTATGCCAAAGTATTGACTCATCACTATCAGCTTTTGGAAGAATGTATGAAACTACACCTATTGGGGAAGAATTGTTCATATCCAGCTTGTACATATCCCTTTTCTTGGGAGATCTAAGAAGCACCAATTCCAGAGGAATTGCCATCCCTGGTTTGAGGATAATGCACTCATGCTCTGTGAAAAGCATCTGGTGCTTTTGATCACAGAACTGAGAAACACTTACCAGATTGTGTTCAAGCTATTTGACAAAGTTAACTTTGTCAACTTTTAACTTACCATTGGATATACCCCTTTTGCCATAAATATATCCTCCGCCTAACCTCCAAATTGGACAGGACCTCCATCATAGTGTTGAAACTGTTGAAGGAGAGATCTGTTCCCTGTCATGTACCTAGAGCATCCACTATCCACAATCCAGACATTATTGTTCTTGTCATATGGATGTCCCTGCACATAAGATGAGATTGTTAGTTTTGATTGGAAACCCAAGCCTTATTGGTCTTGGGCTCTTCTAATGATAGTGGCATAATTGAACCAAAAGTTAAGCATGGGGGTTCAATGGATGTCTTTGAAGAAGAGGTTTAGGCTGCAGCATTTTCCTTGATCTTCCAATCCATCCTTTGGTTAATCATAGAGGATGAGCTTGTTGAAGCTTTTGCAGCCTGGCATTCTTCCGAAGCTTCTTTCTTTTCGGAAGAAACCTTTACCACCTTTTCTTCCAAAGCAGTCTTCTTTTGGGATGGTTTCAAGGGAGCTTTCTTGTTCTTTCAAACTTTAGTAGCTTTTGTTTCCAAAGCTAGACAACCTGGCTTCAGAAACTAGCTTTCCCTTTTTCATCACATGGACCATGTGATAAGGTCCAAACAAGAAACCCTCCTTGACTCCTTCTTTTCTAACATTATTTGCATAATATGTGCTAGGAGGATTGTAGTAACAATCTTTAGCCATGTGGTTTTGCAGAGCACACATGATGAATGTAATGTTAGTCTTTTGGGAGCTTGTAGGTTGTTGTTTGTTAGTCTTTTTCTCTTGGTCAGCAACCTTTCCCTTCAACTTCTCATCCTTTTGTTGAACAAGAGTGCCTGTATTATAATCCTTTCATGAATCTGAAGTACCTATCACCTGGAATCCAGCTGAGATAAAAACTCCTTTCTGTTTTGGGTCAATCTTCAGCTTAGACTCAGCCACTTTCTTGGCAGTTTTTTAGCAGCCTTAGCTCTGCTTCTTCTGGCTTTGGTGGGTAGGGTTTTATCTTCACTGGGAGAGGTGGGTAAATTTACCTATTCCTTCCTTGTGGTGGCCACTATTATTGCTTCATCCTTCAACTCTTGTGAGGAAGGATCAACAGTTAGAACCTCTTGCTCTTCAGTACCACATCTAGGTTGTCTTATTGACTATAAGAATGTGGTGGCACAATTTCATTGGTTCCCAACCCTCCTTTGTTCTGATAACAGAGTTTGGAGTGGTAGGATGATGCAAGAATAGCTTGAAAGTTCTGCTGAGTAATAGCATGCTTCCTGCTTTGAGCCTCAGCAATGACAAGCTGGGCTTGACCTTAGACAATTGGATATCAGATCCTTTACTTGAGTCTTGTAGTTGGTATGTTAATGTTTTAATAGGGACACAATTTTCTCTAACTCCTCAATTTTCTTTTGATAGTCAGATTCAGCCCTTTTAAAATCAGATATTATGATTTTCTACTTCATTCTTGAAGTTTTGAACATTTCAAAAGCTTCATGTTTATGTGTCATCAAGTACATATAACCATAGCGACTATAATCGTCGGTAAAGGTAGTGAAGTATTTTTCACCATTTCTAGCGCTTGTCTTAAAAGGACCACATACATCCAAATGTATGATTCCCAATAAGTCTTTTGCCCTCTCGTTAGTACTACTAAAGGGCGACTTGGTCATCTTGCCTTGTAAACAATATTCACACTTATCAAATGAAACATTTTCATTTATTTTCAAAAGACCATTCTTTTCAGGTGTTTGAATCCGATTCTTGTTTATCTGACCAAGATGACAATGCCAAAGATAAGAATCACTTAAACTTGTTTTATGTTTCGTGGTGCTTGTTTGGTATAGTGAGTTATCAAAGGATGAATTATCATGACCCAATTAATAGATCCTATTAAAAGGCATAGCCTTGAAATAAAATACATCATCCATACAAGCATAAATACCATTGTTAACAAACTTTAATTCATAACCACATTGTTTCAAAAAGGAAATCGAAATTATGTTCCTAGTCAAACTAGGGGCATACAAAATGTTCTTAAGAACAACTTCCAAACCATTTGAAAGTTTCAAAATATTGTCTCCTTGGGCTTCGACATAAACTTTTGCTCCGTTGCCCATGTAGAGACTTGTGTCTCCCTTCTTGAATGCTTATTTCTTTTGAACCCCTACAACAAATTACAAATGTGAGTTCCACATCCGGTATCCAATACCCATGTGTTTGAAGAAATAATATTTAAACCAATGTGAATTATGAAAGTTGTACCTCAGGTTTACCCAGCATTCCTCTTGTTTCTCAACTCTTTGAGTTAGGTTGGACAATTCCTTTTCCAATGACGTATCTCACCACACTCAAATCATGGATGGTTCTCCGTTACCTTAGGCTTCCTAAGCTTAGGCTTTGGAGGTTCCGCTTTAGCCTTCCTTTCCCTTTCCTTTGATGTACCCCTTTCCTTTGACAACATTTGCCTTGGGATCGGGGAATGGCCTTTTCTTATTGCCTCACTCATTAATCAAGAGAAAAGGTAGAACCTTTCTACCCATCCCTACCTCGGATGTTTTATGCATTGCATCAAGCTCACCAATGCTCTTGTCCCACCCATTCATATTGTAATTCATTATGAACGTGTCAAACCTTTTGGATAGGCCATTAAGGATCAAATCCGTGGCTAGCTCCTTTGAGACAGGACAATTAAGCCGCTCGAGGCGATCAACGTGGCTTTTCATCTTAAGTACAGAAGATGATACCGATTGGGTTTCTTCCATGCGACACGCATGAAGCGCTCGAACCGTTTCGAAGCGCTCTACCCTAGCTTGTTGAAGGACAATTTCCTTCAACTGGGTAATTATGTCATATGCCCCAAGATGCTCCAAATCCTTTTGGAGTTCAAGAATCATAGTTCCTAACATGAGGCAGGAAACCTACATGGAATCCTCAGTGTATTGAAGTTGATCGTTATAGGCCTCAACATCCTGGGGGTCGGGTTCGTCAGGAATGGGATGGTCAAGGACATAGGCCTTTTTCTTTTGATTGAGAACAATTCTCAAGTTTCAAAACCAGTCCATAAAGTTATAATGGTTAAGATGATCCGTTTCTAAGATGGTTTCAACGATAGGGTAGGGACGGTCGGTGTGGTAGCATTATTGTTTGCGGCCATTTCTACAAAATTACAAAGTTCATTTTAGTATTTCTGAAAAATTGCATTTTAATTATTAATACCCTTTACACGTCTCATCGACAATTAATAATTAAAATCTAGAATCCAACGTTACATTTAAATGATGGTTAGGTGACCTTAATCTCATTATTTGAATTAACAAGGTAGTCAACATTTGACAATTGCAACCTATTGCAACTTCTAGCTTTATGGGATCGGTTAAACATCTTATGTTTAGTCAGCATGTAAAATCCCTTCAACACCATTGTACACCATACTTTGGTGACCCTATGCACATGGTTTCCAATTCAATTCGTCCTACTTACACACACGTGTGAGTTTACACATACAAGTGGTTAGGTGACCTTTATCCCACAAATATGTTAAGCCAACCTCAGACACACAAGTTCCCTAAAAGTGGTTAGGTGACCTTTATCCCACAAGTAGTTTTGAAGTGATTCGAGTTTCATGTAAAAGGATGGTGTTTAATTTGTTTCCAAAGGGATTTCAGTTTCCATTAATTCTAGTTATGAAAACTCAATGTACCTTGTATTCGCATGCTTTCAAATACATGGTACCCTATGGTTTTCTTTTAATAAAACCTCTTTTATTTTGAAATCATTAATCCTTTTAATAATATTTTATTAGTCACTTAATGATTAGGAACCAAAAAATTCAGCTTGTTATGATAATTTATTTTGATTGTTAAGCATATCCACATATCAAACAATAAACATAAAATGAATAATCAAAGAAGCACATATAAAACAACCACATTTGCATAACCATTGCCACTATGTTGACAACACTTGTTTGCCATCACAAGTGTTGTCATTTGGTCTTTCCTAAGGGTTGAACACCACACAAAAGATGAGATCTCCAAAGACCCCCACTTGAACTTGCATCCAATGCTTCAAGTCCTTCTCTTTGTGTCTTCTTTTTGTGCTTCCATCTTGTGCATTTTATTTTACAAAATTTATATCCTAATACAAATTTTTGAATAAAAGAAAACACACTTAATCTATCTATTACATTTCCATTGAATGAATAAATAAATTACATCCAAATACAAACACAAAAGAATAATATTATAACCCGTTATGAAGAAATCAACCAAAACAAACATCCATTCAAAACCAAATCAACACAAGGTCAAGGCTAGGTTATGCACCAATATGAAACATCATATACAACATACAAGAACCAAATAAATCCCCATATGGCCCTAAATTTTCAGCCAACATAAACCAAGAATTTAGGGTGTTTTTGTCCAAACAAAACACAATCAACCCTTTGATATCTTTCTTTCAAGAAAATGAGAGAACTTTTTGTTCCTGTGGTTCTTGTATGTGAGAGAGAGAAGAAGATGGAGTGTTTTTACTAGTCAAGTGTGTGTTTGTTTTCAAGAAACAAAAGGCACACCCACAATCAAAGGGGCGTCCAAAAATATGTTTATAGTTGGGTTCCCCCCCAACACTTAAACACCCATTTTTCTAATGTTATCTAGTCACTAAATTGAGTTATATATAATTAACCTTTTAATTGTATAACTCGCACACACTCCTTTATTATTTGATGTTATTTAACTAACTTAAATAACATTACAAACAATATCTATGAACAAAATATCCCTATAATTGTTCAATCTCATATGCAACTTATTTAGAAAACCCATTTTCTAAATTGGTGTATTTATTTAATTGCATGATCATATCATCAAGTAAATATTATTTGGTGTTTGCTAAGCTTATTATTGGGTATGACCCGACTTGGATCATAACGTACTAACCACATCAATGTTGTATGTGTCTTGGGAATAAAGAATCCAACAGTCTAGGGGTTAAAAGTGACAAAAAGGACAAAACATTTAAAAGTTGGTAATAAAGGTTGTATGCCCTCCCATATGTCACACACATCACTAATCTTTGGATTTTGGAGAGAAAGTAGCAAGTTCAGAAGATAACTCTCGGTTTTTGAAGGAAGAACAAGAAGAATTCGAATTCAAGGTACAAATTCACGTGTTCATGATGATCTTGACTGGTCCTATCCTCGGGTTTATGCATATGTGTGTTTGTATGTGTTCGGGTATGTTTTTAGTGGGTTTCTAGGCGGTTGAACTCAATTGCAAACGAGTTTCGAAGGAGCCATACTCAAGAGCTGAAAAAGTGAGTTCTAGAACCCCTTTTTTACATGTTTTAACTAATTTTGGTGCTGGAAATGCATGAACTTATGTTTTCATAATACTGGGTTTCGGACCCGTATGTATGAATGTGTGTATATTGATGTTATGATGTGATGTGCGGCTATGTTCATGCTTGATGATGTATGATGTTGTTTCTAAGGCTTAGAATGTAAGATTTAAGCTTAGAACACGATGGATGGTGATTGGAACTGAAATTTGATGTTTAAGGCTCGTATGTTAAGTTTTTGAATCTGCCTAAGTATGTAGTAGAAATGCAGTTGAGTAATGGAAGTCAATGCGGATGCATAGTTAATACGGATGAGCATTACTCACTAAGTAAGTCAATGAGGATTAGTAATGGAAGTCAATGCGGATGCATAGTTAATGCGGATGAGCATTACTCACTAAGTAAGTCAATGTGGATGAGTAATGGAAGTCAATGCAGATGCATAGTGAATGTGGATGAGCATTACCAAGTAAGTCAATGCGGATGAAAAATGGAAAGTTAATGCGGATGCATAGTTAATGCGGATGAGCATTAATCACGAAGTAAGTCAATGCGGATGAGTATGGGATGAAATGCGGATGAGTATGGGATGAAATGCGGATGAGTATGGGATGAACTTTGGATGAGTATTTGATGAAATGGAAGGAGCCGTACTCAAAAGCTGCAAATATGAGTTCTGAAACCCCTCATTTACATGTTTTAACTGATTTTTAGTGCTAGAAATGCACGAACTTATGTTTTCATAAAATTGGGTTTCGGACCCGTATGTATGAATGTGTGTATATTGATGTTATGATGCGATGTGTGTCAAAGTTCATGCTTGATGATGTATAATGGTGTTTCTAAGGCTTAGGATGTAAGATTTAAGCTTAGAACATGATGGATGGTGATTGGGAACTAAAATTTGATGTTTAAGGCTCATATGTTATGTTTTAGAATTTGCCTATGTAGTAGAAATACAGATGAGTAATGGAAGTCAATGTGGATGCATAGTTAATGCGTAGGAGCATTACTCAGTAAGTAAGTCAATGCAGATGAGTAATGGAAAGTCAATGCGGATGCATAGTTAATGCGGTTGAGAATTACTGACTAAGTAAGTCAATACGGATGAGTAATGGAAGGCAATGCAAATGCACAGTTAATGTGGATGAGCATTACCAAGTAAGTCAATGCAGAGGAGAAATGGAAAGTCAATGCGGATGCATAGTTAATGCGGATGAGCATTAATCACTAAGTATGTCAATGCGGATGAGTATGGGATGAAATGCGAATAAGTATTGGATGAACTGCGGATGAACTATAGCAAATATGGACGAACAAAAGACAAATGTGGATGAACTATAGCAAATGCGGATGAACAAAAGACAACTGCGGATGAACACTTAGAATGTTTTCTAACTTTCTGGGGAAAAAAGATGAATGTAGGCTTTGACTTGGGATGTTCCCGGGAGTTCTTGTAAGATGACTTTTGAGGTCATAGATATTATGATGGGCATGTTATGATGTATGTTTGATGCTTTGGCATGTTGGTATGTATGATGTATGTTATGTGTGTATGATGCCTTGTATGATGATGTTGACTAATAATGTTGACTGATGATGTTGATGTTCCTTATTATGTATTATTATTATCACTTGGCTTTAAGTTAAATGTTAATGAATGAAATGAAAGTATTACGCAACGTAAAGTGGAAGATAATGAAAGAGGAACAAAATGATGAATGGATGCATTAATGAATGAATGAAAGTATGAAAGGCTTGCATGCAAATGTAAGGAGGTTCACACCTAATAAAGGGTGTTAGCTCAACCATGTGGGGTTAGCTATCCCAGAAGGATGCACACTGGGGCTTGATCCGTGTGATTAAGCAGATGTACGGAGGTTCACACACAATGAAGGGTGTTAGCTCAACTGTGTGCGGGTTGATTACCCTGGAAGGATGCACACTGAGGTCCATTCCATGTGATTAACAATATGTATGGGACCCTTGCCACTCACCCTAGGTAACCGAAGTCAGCTTTTGCACAATGTTTGGGGTCTATCAAAGAACTCAGGCCCAGTACTGGCTTTATGCATACGGTGGGGTGAAGCACATGGCATTGGTCCGAATGAAAGTGAAGATTTAATGATGAATATATGGAATGAGCGAACATATAATGAATATAAGAATGATATTATCTATGTGTACGTATGATGTGTGATCACATACAAAGTAATGTATGGTTTTGATGAAAGTAAAGTATGTTTTATATAAAAACTAGAACTCACTCAGCAACGCTGACTTTTTATGCATTTTTCCAGTTGGCAGGTGAGCATTGCTGAGGATGGCGCGGGGCAGCTACTTGGCATTTTGGATGGCATTCTTTTGTTACTGTTTTTGCATTGTAATGCGAACAAATAAAAATGTGTAATGAATGATTGTATTAACTTGCAAAAGCAGTTATTATGAAATGAAAAGTTATTTAAATGTTCTGCTACGATATTTTTAGGAATGTTAAATGTAACTGTATGTTTTGTGAGCAATGATTGGCCAGCTGTAAGCGTCCCGGGAATGGGGCCTTACAATTGAGGATCAGATCCTCAATAATCATTTGAATAAACCTGGGGTAAAGCAGCCATTTGTCTTTCTTCAGTACCATCACATTCTCAGCCATATAGTCGTATATTAGCTTGGCTATATTGGCCTTTTGCTCTCTACAAAAATAATCATAGCCTTCACCCAGTCCAAATTCAGCCCATCTGATCCTCCCTTTTTGTGATCCATACACATAATAAAAATGTGGGCTATATATCTCCACTCTTTGGACAGGAAAGATTTCTTGATTTCTTTCCTTATACCAAAAGGAAGGACCTCATACTTGATACTCCTAAAACTTCAAATACCTCACTATTATACAACTCTACCTCCTCTTTCACAATCTTTTTCAAGCCTCAGCACACGAGCAATAACATCTATAGTGATAGACATGTCATTCTCTAGGACTCTAGCTACAATCCTTTGAGGATTAACCCTAGTGTCATACTCCGTTGATCTCTAAAAGTCCCTCATGTGTAGATCTTATATAGTTGGGGAGTGAGAGATCACATAGGCATTAGGAGAACTCTAAAGCCAACGTATGCAATCTCTAAATCCAGCAGCCTTTGGAATCCTTTCATGTAAAATGGCTGTAATGTTGTTTCTCTCATCAAATTTTACGTTGGCCATTTATCTGAAAATAAATACGTGAAATAGGTTAGAATGATGTAACAAGATAAATAATATAGAAAAACAATTAAAAATAATATAGTTAAATAAAAACACAATTAATTTCGCTGGCTGAAACAATAGTGTGGGCAAGCGAAAGTGTAACTTTGGCAGAGGTTCACTTGTAGTTTTGCCCAGAAAAAGAAGTAGTTTGGGAACACCGAACCTATATTTTCAACATGGCGAAACTGAGTTCAGTCAAGCAAAACTGTTAGGTTCACACGGACAACATAACCTTATAGTTTCGCTGAACACAGGTGAACTTTTGTTCAATTTCGCTGAAAGCTTCAATACTTTCGTATTTCTTGTGAAGGTATTTAACCGATGCACTCATATACACCCGGTAAAAGCGGTTAAAACCTAGATTAAACTATATACACACGTTCAAAACACACACCTAAGTCGTAAAAGATCATCCAAAATATTTAGAAATCACAACAGATTGAAATCGTTTAGGAAACTCGTTTTAGGGATCCGAGACTAACACTTAATGGTATGTGCGAAAATGATTGTTACACAATATACAGGACATAGTTTCACTCACAGCGCAACTGTTGTTTTGCCGGTAAATATTTGAATCAAAATGCCTCTGGAATGAGCGAAAGTACAAGTGTATGTATAGTTCGCCTAGCAAAACTACCAGCGAAAACAAAACTTAAATTTTTTATTTCCATTTAATATTTGACTATTAAAATAAAATTTTAGACAAAGATGAAAGAGAAAAATAAGAGCCAAATATTCCGCACAAGACCTACCAAAATTTCACAAAGGAATTTATATATATATATACATATACATATATATATATGTGTGTGTGTGTGTGTGTATATATGTATATATATAAAAAGGAAAATTAAGGAAATAGAGGTAAAATAATAAAATAATAAACAAGGTAAATGGATATCAATACTCGATAAACTGAAGAGATTTTCTGGAAAATCAGAGTTTGGCAGGATTGATGATATACTTTCCTTTCAAACCTTGTCTTTTTCTTTTCAACGAGTAAACTACGGCTTCTCTTATCATGTTTTGCGCTTAGTTTAGATAAGACTTAAGTGACTTGGTCCCAAAAACATTTGGCAAAGAAACTCATTTTGTCCTCATGATATATTGAGCAATACGATAAACCCAGCTTCATGTTCAATGGAGAACACAAGAAGCACAGACATTTTTATTTTCAAATGATAAGAGCTCCAAGTCTATACTTATGTATAACAAAGGAGATGATAATTTGATCTTAACTAATGAGAGCTTCAGGTATACACTTACGTATAACAGAGAAGATCATCAGAACATGCTTATGAGAGCTCCAGGTCTATACTTACGTATAACAAAGCAGATCATCATTCCAGGTCAATGTTCACACATAGCAGAGGAGATAAGCACGTAATAGTATAAATGATGAATCTTCTTTGACACAAATAGAGCTAGCAAGAAGCACTATTTAGTATATAGAGAATGAAAACATGGAATTTTCTTTTGAAAAATATCAAGAATAGAGACGTTACGCTCTCAATCCATTTTGAAAAAGGACAAGTAACTTTGTGAAGGCCAAAATGTCAAGGGGATAATCCAAGTCAACAAGTTTCTGATCCTATTAGTGTAGCCACAAGATCACTGTCTATTTTGCATTCTGGATTAACCTGTCATGCATATCCCAACATAATATCGTTGACCTCCTTCAAATCTTTTAGACATCAAAAACTTTAATTTGTAAGAAAGATAGATAAACTTAAGTTATTTTCCCCTGGAATTTCTACAAATGAGCAATATAAGAGAAATTTCTACAAAAATGACTATTATTCATTTTTTATTAATATATTTTTTATGTAAAATATTGAAGGGCTATGCAGCTAAAAATAAAAGAAGGAAACAAAGAGAACAGAAAAAGATTATGCAATACTTACTTGAGACAATTAAGAAAATGAGTTTCAGAAGAATATTAATCCTAACTTGGAGATCAGTTCATAAAAATAAGGTTTATCAAAGGTTTTAGTGAAAAAGATTAAAGATCATGTATAGGTTGGACTCACCTTAGATTAGATTGCTTATATTTCTTTTTAATAGGTCTAATGTTAGTTTACATTTGTATGTATTTAGTTTTATTTTGTTTTGTAGTCCACAAAACTATCAGATATTCAGTTGTGTTAGTTCTCCCAGTTAAACTGTTGTTTCTGACTGGTGAAACTATAGTTTCGGCAGAATAGTTTCGCTGACAGCAAAACGGTCTGCGAAAGTAACACTGCTATGTATATTTTTGATCATTTTCATAGTTCATTAAGCTTGCAAAAACCCTAATCGTTTATCCTTGTTGTAAGTGAGAATTGTAAGCAGTTTATTCATAGATATATCATTGTGCTTTGTTATTATTGATTATGTTAATAATCATTGCCTTATTGTGATTCATTTGTGGTTGTTCTCAATCTTCATCATCCTTCTTTTTCTATTGTTTGTATTTGATATTTAACAATCCAACATCTCATTTGTACTGCAAATCGATCTAACAGACCAATAATATGGTATCAGAGCCTTAGTGCTCATGATTTGTTGAGTTTTTGGTTGTGTTTGTTCAATGTCAATTTTTCATCAATTTTTGATCAAATTCGTGAGTATTTGATATGGAATTTGATTGAATTATGTTGGTTGTTGGCTAGGGAAACTCTATTAATCATCAGATCTCAAATCCATTGAGTTTTTGATCATTTCGGATTGATTTCGTGTTAAATAAGCTTTTCAGCTTCGTTTAGTGAAATTATAAGTCATTCTGCGAAATTTCAAGTTCTTCTAGCAAAACTATAGTGGTTATCCTTATTGAAGTTGTTTTCAGCTGTCCTGCGAAACTAGTTTTATTGAACGAAATTTCAACAGTGCTTGTGGGTGATTTACAAGCGAAATTGTTATCGAAAGTATTATTGAACAAAAGTTGAAGCTTGTTTTGTGCGAATTTGTCGGTGAAACTAAGCTGTTTTAGGCATTTGGCTTGCGAAACTGCTGCCAAAATTTCTTGCAAAACTACGGTAACTCAACAAAACTAGTTTTCCCAGTGAAATTGTCTGCTAATTTTCATTTCTTCAGCGAAACTACTTCTTCTTCTACCAAAACTAGTTCTTCCCCAGCAATACTACAATGTCAAAGCTGACCTCCCTCACCCTGGCTAATCTTGAAAGTGTTGCTCCCAACAGACCTCCAAGGCTCATAAACGGGGATCATTTCGAGGATTGGAAGAGATGTCTCAAAGCCTTCTTCTTCTACACTAACCACAATCAATGGGAATCTGTCATTTCTAGTCCTCATATACCAACTGTCACTATTGGTGATGTTGGATCTCAAAACAAGGACCCGTCAACATTCAATGAAAAGGATTTAAAGCTGATTGATCGATACAAGAAATCTTTTGGAGCATTGACTCTTTGTCTCTCACCTGATATCTACAATCTATTCGCAGAGCATAAGAATGCTAAGACTCTTTTCAACACTTTGGGCGAGTTCTATGAGGGTAATGTCAAGTTGGTGAAAGACAAGAGTGTTTAAGCCGAGAAGGAATTCAACTCCTTTGTAGGATACAAGAATAAGAGTCTCATTGATCGCACTAATTGTTTTCTGACAGTATCAAGCACATTAAAGAAATACGATGAAAAGCTTTCCAATAGTGAGCAAGTTAGCAGATTACTAGATTCTCTCCCACCTCAGTGGAGCCTTCAGGTGAGAATGCTAAAGCAAGAAAGTGGTTTCACTGATTACAAGCAAATGGATATCATTAATAAGCTTGAATCTTTTGAGTTAGACATTAAGAGAAGGGAATTCAACCAAACCGTGATGCCCATATCTGGTTTCACTCAAAATGTTGCATTATTGTCTTTCGCTGCAAGCTCTCATATTCAGACATTCAGTCAAGGATGTGTGAATACTTGTAATTATTTAGGAGGATGTAGTACTATTGGGAGAGATCAGGCTAATTCAAAAGCAAATGTTGAAGCTTCCGTTCCATCCTAGACAATGACTCTTGTTGGTATGTTTGTTAAGAGCTATGAAGCATTAGTGGTAGGTGAGTTGAAAGGAAAAGGGATGACGATAGAGGATATGTATCAGGTGGATCCTAATGATTTGGAAGAGACTGATATTCAATGGCAAATGGCCATGCTGACACTTAGAGCTCGGAGATTCTTGGAGTGTACTAGGAGAAAGAATGTTGGAGGTCAAAGCTCTAACTTCAAACTAGGATTTGATAAGTCTAAGCTGAGGTGTTTTAATTGTAAACAGCTGGGACATTTCAAACGTGAATGTCCATCACTAGTTGTCACTGCTTCCAGTAATACAGGAGTTCCATGATTAACTACAAACAGAAAAAGGAGGATATGAGTCATGAAAAGGAGACTGCTTTAATTTCAAACTTTGATTGGAGTGCTGAGGTGGAAGAGACGAGAGAAGAGATTAATCAAGCTCTGGTAGCTAATGTTGTGAAAGGAAAGGGAAGGATAGACTATGAAGATGACTTTGATCCATTCAATGATCTTAGAAGTGAGGTTGAGGAGTCGGTACAGGTGAAGGAGGATGAGAGGGTGAAGAGGATAAATCTGAGGAATTGAAGAAGGGAGGAAATCCACCCACTGAATAAAGAAAAGAAAAAGATGATGTTGCTATCACCGTTGAGGAAAGCAAGTCGAGTACTCAGGTGTGACAATGTGAGAAGGCCTTAGCAACAGAAAAGATGGTGATGGGACTTCCGTATGAGGTAATTCAGCATATGTGTTCTTCTGCATGTAAGATCAGGTTATTTGGAGTTTACAAGGCTAATCGTTTATTAATTGATAATAAGAAAGTGTTAAAAGGAATTAATGAGGAACTTAAAATAAATGAGTACAAACATTTTGTTAAATTAAATGAGGCTTTAAAAGAGAACGATCATCTAAAATGAATTGTCTGGGAAAGAAATGTTGAGATTAATACTTTGACTGAAAGAGTTGCTCTTGCTGAATTTGAAATAAGCAAACTTCAGTCAAAGCTAGATAAATGGACTATATGAGGAATGAAACACGATGATTTATGTAGATCTCAACAGGGGTCTAGGATTAAAATGGGATTGTGATATGAAAATTCTAAGGTTTATCCTCCTCTGGTACATACTATTATTCTCCTATGCATGTTCCTCATCCTTCTAACGATTTGATCAAAACAGATATTGACAGTATGTCTGTAGGTTTAGAAAGTGTAAATCCTAAGCATGTTCGTGAGGACTACGATTATGGACCAACTAGCGGGCTTGGATGCGCTAGTCTTAGTACACTTGACTATCTTCATTCTGTCTTAGATCATAAATCTAGTTTAAATTCTATTTTTGTTTCTAGTGAACCTATAACAGAGTTGTCTCATCATGTTCTCATGATGTTTCTATTTCATCTCCAAATTCTGTAAATGGTGATGACGCTACTGGTTCTCATTGTGTTAATAGTGCGAATGATTCCACTACAAAGAGTACCGAGAAACATTAAACTAATTGTTTTGACTAATTTTTTTCTCATCCTATTCCATCTTTTACCCCCAATGAATATTTCTTTATCAAATGAAAGGGTATCAACTTCATCTGAAGCCAGCACAAGTGGTACAAGTACTACTTGTACTTCAGATGATAATTCATCTTCTTCTGTAGATAACCATTCTTGTTCAAATAAATACAGACCTCCAAGTATGTATGAGACATACAGTGACGTAGATTCTAATGTGTCTTAATATGATGAGGAAATACACATTGATCACATTCGTACCTCATTACATAACAGACCTAGATGAAAACCACACTTTTTCATGTGTGATCAAGATGATCATATAGTTAAGAATTGTCCTGCACTACATCATAGAAATAGGAATTCATTTGGAAATAAATTCACAAAATTGGTAAATAATTTCTTTTGTAAGAAATCTGTCTCTCCTAAAACCAAAGTTATTGAAACTTGGGTTCCTATCTCACCTGGTTAACCTGTTCTTTATATTGTTGTAGGAGTCATCCACTAAGGTTGTAAACAGTGTATGGCATGTGAATAGTGGATGCTCGAAGCATATGACGGGGCATAAAGACTTGTTGACCAATTATCGGATTATAATGGAGGTTATGTGACATTTGCTGGCGACAATAAAGGGGGGAAAGATGATCGGTCAAAGAGAAGTTTCCAATGGCTCTCTAACTTTAGCAAAAGTCAATTATGTACCTGAAGTTGCATTTAATTTGTTGAGTGTCTCTCAACTCTATGATAAAGACATTCTAGTCTTGTTTAAGTCCAATAAATGTCTCTTTTTAAAATCTGATATTGATATTCGAGAAGAAATGGTACTTATGCGGTCTCCACGAAAGAATGATACATATCTTCATGATATGGGTTCAAGGGAGTCAAAGTCTACTGCTACGTGTCTTCTTTCCAAAGCTTCCACTTCTGAATCTCTCTTATGTCATCGCAGATTGGGCCACGTAAACTTCAAAATCATAAACAAATTAGTCAAAAACAATCTCGTTAGAGGACTTCCTTTAAAAGATTTTTCTATAAGCGAAAAATGTATGGCGTATGCCAAGGTGTAACGCCCGGTTATTCTTTTTTTAAGACAAAAAAAGAAAGAATAAAGTGAAGTAAAAAGAAGAAAAAGGAATAAAACCCAAGTCTAGGGGTTAAAAGTGACAAAAAGGACAAAATGTTTCAAAGTTGGTGATAAAGGTGGTATGCCCGCCTAAATGGTAATAACACACCTTTTTCATTCAGACATTGATAGAGAAAGAGAGAAAAAAAAGGGGCTAAAACTTTTGGATTTTGAAGAATGAGAAGCAGAAATTGAAGTCAAGGTAAGAATTCGTGTGTTTATGATGTTCTTAACTAATCATATCCTCGGTTTGTGCTTATGTGTGTTTGTATGTGTTCGGAAATGTTTTTTGGTTGGTTTCTAGGTGGTTGAACTCAATTGCAAATGAGTTTGGAAGAATCTATACTCAAGAGTTGCAAAGGTGAGTTCTAGAACCCATCTTTTACTGAGTTTTAACTTATTTTGGAGCTGGAAATGCATGGATGAATGCTTTCATTTAACTGAGTTTTGAACCCTTATGTTTGACTGTGTGTATATTGATGTTATGATGTAATGATTCACAATGTTCATGATTGTTGATGTATGTTTGTGTTTCTAAGGCTTAGAAGGTAAGACTTAAGCTTAGAGCATGATGAATGGTGATTGGGAACTGAGATCTGATGTTTTAGGCTCATAGGTTAAGTTTTAGAATCTGCCTAAGTATGCAGAAGAATGCGGATGAGTAATGGATGTCAATGCGGATGAGTAATGGATGTCAATGCGGATGAGCAGTTAATACGGATGAACATTAACTATTTAGTAAGTCAATGTGGATGAGAAATAGAAGTTAATGTGGATGAGCGGTTAATGCGGATGAGCATTAACTATTAAGTAAGTCAATGCGGATGAGAAATGGAAAGTCAATGCGGATGAATAGTTAATGCGGATGAGCATTAACCACTAACTAAGACAATGCGGACGAGTATTGGATGAAATACGGATGAACATTGACTAAAGTATGGGAAATGCGGATGACTAAAGTCAATGCGGATGACTAAAGTCAATGCAGATGAAGAAATGCGGATGGACAGAAACAAATGTGGATGAAGTAAGACAAATGCGGATATGGCAAATGCGGATGAACTACGGCAAATGCGAATGAACAAAAGACAAATGCAGATGAACACTTAGAATGTTTTCCGACTTTCTAGAAAAAAGGAATGAATGTAGCATTGACAGGGAGGTTCCCGGGGCTTTATAAGCTGACTTTTGAGGTCATAGATGTTATGATGTATGCATGATGCTTATGCATGATGGTATGTCTGATGTATGTGATGTATGTATGATGTCCTGTATGATGATGTTAACTGTGATGTGATGTTCCTTATTATGCATGATTATTTTCCCTTGGCTTTATGTGGAATGTTAATGTATGAAATTAAAGTATTATGTAACGTAAAGTGGAAGATAATAAAGAGGAACATGATGAATGAATGCATGCATTAATGAACGAATGAAAGTATGAAAGGCTTGCAAGCAAACGTATGGAGGTTCACACCCAATGAAGGGTGTTAGCTCAACTGTGTGCGGGTTAGCTAACCCAGAAGGATGCACACTAGGGCTTAATTCGTGTGATTAAGCATATGTATGGAGGTTCACATCCAATGAAGGGTTTTAGCTCAACTGTGTGTGGGTTAGTTACGCTAGAAGGATTCACACTGGGGTCTAATCCTTGTGATTGACCATATGTATGGGACCCTTGCCGCTCACCCTAGGTAACTACAGTTAGCTTCGTGCACAATGTTCGGGTTCTATGAAAGACCTCAGGCCTAGTACCGGCTTTATGCATATGGTGGGGTGAAGCACATGGCATTGGTCCGAATGAAAGCAAAGATTTAATGATGAATGGATGGAATGAACGAACGTATAATGAAGATAATAATGATATTATCTGTGTACGTATGATGTGTGATCACATGCAAAGTAAAGTATTGTTTTAATGAAAGTAAAGTATGTTTTATATTAAAACTAGAACTCACTCAGCAACGCTGACTTTTATGCATTTTTCCAGTTGGCAGGTGAGCATTGCTGAGGATGGCGTAGGGTAGCTACATGGCATTTTGGATGGCATTATTTTGTTACTGTTTTTGCATTGTAATGCGAACAAATGAAAATGTGTAATGAATGATTGTATTAACTTGCAAAAGCAGTTATTATGGAAAGAAAAGTTATTTTAATGTTCCGCTGTGATGTTTTCATGAAAGCTAAATGTAATTGTATGTTTTGTGAGCAATGATTGGACAGCTATAAGCGTCCCAGGAATGGGGCCTTACACAAGGGCAAACAACATAAGAAGCCACACAAGCCAAAACTTGAAAATAGCATAATAGTCCTCTTGAGTTGTTACACACTGATTTGTTTGGCCCAATCAGTGTTAAATGAATTGCTAAAAATCTTTCTATCTTGTTGTAACAGATGTTTCTCAAGATATTCTTGGGTAAGATTTCAAGCTCACAAGGGAGAGGTTGCTGAGGAGTTGCAGATGTTAATACTTTCAATCGAGACAATAAGCAAGAGAAAGGTCTTCTCCATGAGGAGACAACGGTACTAAATTCAGAAATATGATCTTTGATTCGTTCGGTGTTGCAAAGGGAATTTTAAGACAATTTAGTGCTGCGAGGACGTCTCAATAGAATGGTCTGGCTGAACGAAAGAATCGCACCCTTATTGAAGCTGCCCGTACAATGCTCATTGAATCCTCCTTATCCATCATCTTTTGGGCTGAGGTAGTGAATTGTGCTTCATACTTTCTAAATAGGGTGTTGATTGTCAAAGATAAAATGAAGACTCGTTATGAATTATTTCATAAGAGAAGCCTTTAATATCCCAAATTGTCCCAAACAATGTTCATGCATCTCTCCAATTGATTCTTCCTTACCATTAACTTCACCTTCATCTATCCATCCACAACCAATTAGTCAACTGTCTTCATCTATCCTACCCATGCTCCTTGACTTCAAAACATTAAATGATCACCCACATGATAACATCATAGGATCTATCACTGATGGAGTTCGAACGCGGAGTCAATCTAGCCTGATCAACGTTTGTCTATTCTCTTGTTAATATCCCAAATTGTCCCAAACAATGTTCATGCAGCTCTTCAGGACCCTTACTGGGTTGAATCGATGCAATTAGAGGTGCAACAATTCAGTAAACTCAAGCTCTGGATATTGGTCGACCTTCCACCAAACAAATGCCCAATTGGCACGAAATGGGTTTTCCAAAACAAACCTGATGACCATGGCATTATGGTAAGAAACAATTCTTGATTGGTTGTCCATCGCTTTGCTCAAGAAGAGGGAATTGACTATACCAAAGTTTTTTCTCTAGTCACCCGTCTTGAAGACATCAGAATCTTTCTCGCCCACGCTGCTCATAAGTAGTTCAAAGTCTATCAGATGGATGTCAAATGTGCATTTTCCTATGAAAACATTGACGAGGAGATCTACGTTTGTCAACCACCAGGTTTTGAGGATCACGACTTTCCTGACAAAGTTTTCAAACTTGATAAGTCTCTATATGTTCTTCATCAAGCTCCTCAGATCTGGTATGAGACTTTAACTCATTATCTCTTAAGCAATGGTTTTTCTCATGGTATCATTGATATGACTTTATTCATGAGGGAAGTGGATGGTGAAATGCTCACAGTCCAAACTTTATGTTGATGATATTATCTTCGGCTCCACTAATCCACAATTGTGTCCGGAGTTTGAGGAGGTGATTCGTAGTCGCTTTGAAATGAGCATGATCGGGGAGAGGTGCTTTTTCCTTGGGCTGCAGGTGGAACAAAAGCCAGAGGGCATTCTCATTCATCAGGAAAAATATGTTAAAGAAATTTTGAAGAAATTAAAGATGGATGAAGCTTTTCCTAAAATGACTACTTTTACTGCTGAAACATGCCTCACTCCTTACGATTGGTTCCCTTATGTACCTTACGGCAAGTCGTCCCGACATCACCTTTGCTGTAGGATATTGTGCTCGATACCAATCTGACCTGAAAGAGTCCCATGAAAAGGCTATAAACGAATTTTTTGTTATCTTAAAGGCTCTTCTCGTTTAGGTCCATAGTATCATTATGCTGGGAATTTTGACTTACATGTATATTCTAATAGTCATTCTAATGGTTGCTGGTTAAATAGAAAATGGTCACTCGAGGATGTCAATACATGGGAAATTGTCTGGTTTCATGGCAATACAAAGAAATAGACCACTGTTTCTCTCTTTACAAGAGAAGCAGAATATATTATTGCCTTTAGTTGTTGTTCAGAAGTTCTTTGGATCAAACACCAGATGATTGACTATGGGATAAACTTTCTCCATACACCATTGTTTTATGACAATGAAGCAGCCATTGGGATAGCCGAGAATCATATTCATCATTCCCGAACCAAGCACATTGAGACACATATTCATGCAAACTATGATGCTCAGGAAAAGGATTTTATTGATATTATTCCCATTGACAAAAAAATCAAAAAACAGATCTTTTCATAAAAACATTTGATAAACCTTGCTTTTATGAATTGATCTCAATGTTAGGTCTAATATCCTTTTAAAACTCTTTTTCTTTAAACATATTGCTCATTTTCTCTTATTATTTTTCTGCTCTTTATTTTTATGCTCCTTCATTCTTCATCATTTTTCTTTAAAAAATGAATTTTAGTGATATAAGTTCAAGCAAGAAATTCCACATCTTCTTAAGTGTAGAAATTTCGGGGGAGAATAGATATTAAAAAGTTTGTTTTGTTTTCTTTGCAGAATAAAATGAGACGCATGGATGATGTAAAGTAGGTTAATAGTATTGTGTGGGATATGTTTGATAGGTTCAAGCCAGGAATCAAAGTAAACAGTTATTTTGTTGCTGAATTAATAGAATAAGAAACTTGATGACTCAAATAATCCCCTTGACATTTTTGGCCTTCACAAAATTTCAAGTCCTTGTTTAAAAAGGATTCAGAACATGATGCCTCTGTTTTGAGTTATTCATATCTAAAGTATCTTTGGCTCTAATCATTCCTTTCTATCTCAAACAACCTATGCCTTTTCATCTTTGCATATAAGATATTCCCTACTGTATTCTATCTTGTGCTTATCTCCTCTGCTATGTGTGAACATTGACATGGAGTGATGATCTCCTCTGTTGTACAATAATACTAACCTGGAGTTCTCATCAGCACAATATGATAATCTTCTCTCTTATACGTAAGTATAGACCTAAAGCTATCATCTGGAAAACTCATTTGATCATCTCCTCTGATATACGTAAGTATAGACCTGGAGCTCTCATCATTTGTTGTCTATTAGCGCATTACTTCTTTTGATATAAGACCATTGCTGCTTCTGAGAGGAAGATTCATGCAATGTGTGTCATTTTTTCAATACATCATGAGGACAAGATTAGGTTCTTTGCCAAATGTCTATGGGAATTAAGTCCTTCAATGTTTTCTCTGAATAAAACTTAAAACATGATAACAATAGCTATGATGAACCTGTTGAAACGAAGAAGGAATGGACTTAAAAGGACACGCATATGAATAATCCCGCCAAGCTTTGACTCTCCACAAGGTCTTTTCAGCTTCTTGTTATATCCCCTTATTTTGTTCAACGTGTGTTATAAAATTATAAATCGTGAACTATGGAGAAGTTTTGTAGGACTATTTTGTTTTCAATCTTTTTTATTTTTTAATAACAAAGCCATGGTGCTATGTTGCTATGTTGCTATGGTGCTATGTTGCAATGTTGCAGAGAGAGAAGGAAAACGTTGCAAACCTAATTTTTGCTTGTATGGCAGAGAATGTGATGGCCTTGAAGAAGGATAGACGACTGCACTACCTTGATTCTTACAAATGATTTTAAATGATCTTATTCCTAAATTCCCAAGGAAGAGGGAGGTCAAAAGTTTGGTGCAAATGAACACCCGTATCTTTGTAGACTGTGTGGCACCCATCATGATTTTAGGAAAGATTACACATCTCTAGAAGACAAGGGTGAAACAGGCAGATGAGGCTTAGAAGAAGAAAAGATATGTGAAGGAGGTAAGGGCTGAGAAAGAAAGGAGGTTAATGAAGAAGACTCATATGGGGGAGACTCAAAGAAGGACTAAACGGAGACCTTAATCTTTTACTAGACATCAATGAGAGAGGAGAGAGTTGGTTTAGATAAGGATATGATTAAAACCTCAACACCTCTCTTGCTAATGAATTAAGCATGATGAAAACAAAACTTACTAATCAAGAGATGAGAGAAAGTCAAAAGGATAAGTTGATTCAAGGTACGAAAAAGATATTGGTCAGCCAAAGTTTGTTGAAGCTATTTGAAGAGATAAATGATTTAAAAGCTACTATCAGCCTGCCTAGTGAACTAACTCAATCTAAGTTAGATGATTTTACTGATACTTCCAAATACTCATGTTTAAATGTGGGTACATCCTCCAAGGTAGGAGAGGGCACATCTGGTGCCACAACTGAAGGAGTGGGAGGTTCTGGAGTGGGGAGTAAGAATGAAAATATGGAGAATGAGGAGGAGATATGGAAGCTGGGTTAGTTAACATGGGATTCGAAATAGATAAATATTTGGTGGTGTGGAGGTAGTGAGAGAGAAATCTATTGAAAAGGTAGCTGTGAAAGAAAAGGGACTAAATGATGAAGAAGAAGATGATGAACAACTGTTCGATTATGATTCAGAACCATAATTTTATAAAGTTGATGAGAGGCCCTTAGTATATGTTGTGAAAATGGGAGACATAGATGGAGATGTTTTTGAAATGGTTAAAGAGGAATGTTTAGTCAAGGAGAAAGAGCCTGAAGAGCGGACTCCCCTGTTTCAAAACTTGGAAGGGTTAAGCAAAAAGTTGGCAGACAAGAGGATCATCAGTTGGTGTTATAACCCCGGCCTAAAAATGTTCATGATCAAGAGGAGAGAGGGTGGTATATCTTAGATGCATAAGAGGAAGGCTTTAAGACCTTACCCAAATGGCATCTGTGGAGGCTGGTAGGATTTCCATTACCGAACATCATCTAAGTGAAAGAGCCTCGTTGCTAGAGAAGGAGATAAAAAATGGCTTGAATGACAATTTTGAGCCATTTGGATTTATGAAAATGGAGAGGAGAAGATCGAAGAAGGATAAGCACTAGAAAACAAGGAATGGAAAGATTGTGCTAAGGGTGAAACCCCCAAAGACCGTGAACAGGGTCAGATTGGCAGATCCCCTCCCCCAGCAATTACAGAACTTTGAGAAGTGGTTTTATGACAACAATATAGGGGAGGTAGTAATCAGAATAAAGAATGGTGGTAAGTTCAAAGTGTTTGACCCAATGGATCTATTCAGTTTTTGTGATGAAGACCTGCTTGTTCTTTGCGAGAATCATATTAAAGCAGGTGCAGGTGATGAGACAAGAAAGGAAGCTAGTCTATTTTATGACTGTGGCCAACAAAAACATGGATGTTCAAGATTTGGCTAGATAGTTTGAGCAAGCTAGTGCTCATCCCGAAGGAGCTAATGAAGCTGTAGGAGACCAAAGTGACTCATTTGCTGAAGCTCCTAAGGAGGTTGCTGCAGAAGCTGTAGAGGACAGACATCAGAGGCAGCGGGGGAGACTGGAGCTAACGAGACAAATCAAGGCGATTGAAGGCGGTGAGTTCCAACCTAGGGGGAGTATTTAAGATCATGTATAGGTTGGACTCATCTTAGATTAGATTGCTTATATTTCTTTGTAATAGGTCTAATGTTAGTTTACTTTTCTATGTATTTAGTTTAAGTTTTGTTTTGTAGTCCAGCAAAACTGTGAGCAAAACTATAGTTTCGATCACAGTCAGTTTTTTTGTTCTCCCGGTGAAACTGTTGTTTCTGCCAGGCGAAACGATAGTTTCAGCAGAACAGTTTTGCTGAGTTTCTACGAAACTAAGATGCTATATATAGTTTTGCAGGACTGGTGAAGTGTATGCACTTACAACAAATAACACAATGAGGAGAGTAACTTGACTAATCAAACAGTGAGACTGGATTAACCACTAGTAATGATACTAAGAACACAAGTGAAATATGAGACAGAACAAGATAGCAAATACACAAGGAGATGGTTTTCAAGATTGCAGTATATTGCCTTCTCAAGTTCTATTACAAATGTTACAAAGCATCATGAGGAAAGTTACAAGTACTTGAGATACATATATTACATCCTACAACTGCAATACTTTGAAGACCAGCTGGATATATTTGACTAGACACAAACAAAATCAATTGTAGAGTCAAGAGGCAGATTGCCTTTTGGCTAGTGACTATGACATGCCATAGCTGTTGGACCAAAAGAACCAATGAGCCAGATCAGAAAAACCTTTAAGTCCCACAAGACTCACAACAACTGCTGAAGACTGATCAGTTGTTTGACAAAGTTGAAGATCAACAGCTGAAGACTAAAGTACTTAAGACTTCAACATGAAGACTAAAGTACTGAAGACTTCAACAGCTGAAGACCAAAGTCTAAGATCAACAGCTGAAGACTAAAGTACTGAAGACTTCAACAGCTGAAGACCAAAGTCTGAAGATCAACAGCTGAAGACTAAAGTACTGAAGTTCAACAGCTGAAGAACAAAGACTAAAGACATCAGCTGAAGACATCAGTTGATGACAACAATTGAAGTTCATGAAGTCTAAGTACTAAAGGCTTCAGAGTTTGTCACAACAGTTGAAGAGCATTCTTCAGTTGTTGTGATGGTTTCTTTTCAGTAGTTTTCTTTTCTATTTTAGTACTTGTAAAACGACTGAAGAGCATGTTCTTCAGTCGTTGTTTTAGTAGTTTCTTTTCAGTAGTTGTAGTGATAGTTAACACTTGGTATTTTTGTAAGAAGATGTCAGCTGTTTGACATCTTCAGTAGTTGTGTTAACTTTTAGTAGTTAAATAACAGTTAGATGTCACTGTCAAGTGACATCAGCTGACGTCAGCTTCCCTTATAAAAGGAAAGATGACCTAATTGTAACGGTTGCGAAAGCCAGCCGAAGCATATATTGAATGAATATATTCCTTTTGGCAGAAATTCTCTCTCTATAACAAACACTGTTTCATTGATAAATTTCGTGTGTTCTTGTTTAAATTTGTTAATTCGTGGCTCATTCCGCTGCAAATCCAATCTAATTGATCAAACTAGATGCTGAGATCCTACAAAATGGTATCAGAGTAGTTTAATCATTGATCGATTTAACAATTGATCATTGAAACTGTTCTTTTGCTATCTACGTTTGATCGAATTAGCAAATTTGCAAGAATCGGTTATAGAGATTGAGTTTCTGTTGCTTCTGGCCATTTTGTTTGAGGTTCTAAGTGGTTTTGAGCTAGATTTAATTTGTTTACCTGAATTTGTCTGAATTCTAATATGACTACTCCTTCTAATGACCCTCACAATACTGGTTCCTCAACCAAGCCTTCGATGCTGGTTAGGACTGAGTATAACATATGGCAACGAAGAATGCTCCATCACCTGTTGTTAACAGTTCAGGTTGTTGGACATCTGTGGTACATGGTCCACATAAGCCTATGGTGAACAATCCAGAAACAAACCAAATGGTTCTGAAGAAGAAGGAACAATACTCTGATGAGGATCGTAAACTGTTTGAGATTGATGCTAAAGCTCATGGAATTCTGGCCATGGCACTGCCTAATGAAATCTATTCTGGGCTTATGCATCATGAAACATGCTGCTCATGACCTCTGGAAGGCACTGAAAGAACAATTTGGTGGTACTGATGAGGTCTTAGCAAACAATAGGGAAATACTTGCCCAACAATATGAGACATTTGCTCATAGGAAGGGTGAGACTCTGACTCAACAGTTTGAGCATTTTTCATGTTTGATCTCTGAGCTGAAAATGGTCAAACATGAATACACTAATAGCCAGATGAACCACAGATTCCTCAGATCACTGCCTGAGAGATGGGACACATATACAATTGTCCTACGCTCTAATGCAAATCTGGATAGCCTATCTCTCACCCAACTTCATGGGAAACTGCTTACATTTGAAAGAGAGATAGAGCAGAAAAGGAAACTGGCATCATCAGGAAAGCTCACTGAAGACTTTGTACCAGGGAACACTGGAACACTGCCTTGGTCGGTCATGAGTCAAAATATGCTGCATCAGAAAGTAATTATGATGTGCATATAGATTTCTCTTCAAACAGTTCGGATCATGCATTTGTGAGTGTTGAATTTCAATCAGGCTGTAATAGTGACAATTTGTGCTTCATTATGGATGATTTGAAAGGTATAGCTGATGATGACTTAGAAGAGATGGATATTCTGAGCCAAATGGCCTTGATTAATATCAGATATCAGAAGTTCTACAAGAGAACTGGTAGGAAATTTCCTGGACTCTCTCGCAAAACCAAAGTTGGTTTTGACAAGAGTAAGTTGAGGTGTCACAAATGCCACAGGCTTGGGCACTTTGCAAGAGAGTGTAGATCATCTGGATCTAACTCCTCTGCACCCTTTGTAACTTTTCCAAGTAATATTCAACAAAACAGAGGGCAACATTCTGCTAGTTCTGGTCATCAATCACAACCTCTATCTCCTGCATATTTTGTCCCTCAGGGTCCAATGTCATATCCATATCCCTGCTATTACATGCCACAACCAGTCAAGTTCAAGTACCCATTGCTCAACAACCACCTGCTCTTCCTGAGCCTCAACCTTCCCAATCTCATCAACAATCTCAACCTCAACAACATAGCTTTTTCACCCCAGGAGTTGTTGACTGGAGCAGTTGACCAGATGATATGTCTGGTCATGAACAACTGTTTTCTGGTGCTGGTCAACATGGTGGTGACAATCCTTTTGGAAACCTTGCTCTTATGGCCCTGGAGTCTGCTGATACCTATCCTCTAATGCCTCCACACCATAGGTATCACAGGTATCCTCTGAGGCCAAAGCCAAGTTATGTTCTAAAACATGCATAGCCGCATTTGCTTCTATTAAAGAAGAAGCAAATGTAGCTTTAATTAACAAGAACATTGAGCTAGAACAATTATATCCAAAAGAAAGCTGAATTTGAGTCTGTGCTTAATGATAAGAATGATGAGATTTAAAAACTAAAATGCCAAATCACTGATGATAAGGCTAGGGAAGAGGTACTTCTAGAGAAGTACAGAGACCTCAAAGAAACACTTGCAGCTACCCAGGTAGAGTGTGATCGATGGTACATTCCTGCAAGTGTTTTGAAATGCTTCTCATAAGCAGTCTGCTTCCAATGTGAAGTTTGGCATTGGTTATAATCACACTGCTCCTGCTACAGATTTTACTCCCAGAGCAGAGGTAGAATTTGATGGAGAAGCAATAACCAATCCTTTTCATCATGTGATCTACTATCTGATACAACACCATCAAGGTTGGAGTCAGCATTAATTCCTCTCAAACCTATCAGCTGATGTTGATGGTTCAAATGCTGACACTCACATGATCAAAGGTTGATCACTCCAGGTGGTATTTCACAAATTACCGAAAGTACTAAAGAGCAAGTCATAACCCTAGAGAACAAACCCAAACTACTGCATGTACTAAAGGGAGAAACTGCGAGTAGAAAGTGTGGGAAAACTACTAAAGAAGATACAGAAAGCATGTACTGCAAGGAAGAAAACTGTTAGTACTAATCGCAAACTGCTGAAGAATAAGTCTTCAGTAGTTTCATCTTCTCAGCAGGTGATCAACTTAAGATGAAAAATCCAGTGAAATATGTGGCTTATTCAATCATCTTACTGATGATTGCTGGTATAAAAAGGGCTCCAAACTCAAACACATGAGAACCTTAAAAAGAAAATGGATAAATGAAAACTGAGTTTGAAACCAAGTTTGTACCAGCAACATCAAAACCTGTAACCCCAAAATCCAAAAAGAATTCCAAAAAGGAAGGGGTTAATCAGGCAACAGCTGAGGTTGCTCAAAGGGAGATGGTACAACACAGGAATCCATCAATCTCACGCACCTATGTGTCTGATAAACTGAAGGCTTTATCATAGAATCAGACACAACTTGTTATGATGGTTCAACATCTATTGGGGAGAGTCAACCATATAGATGCTCCTGTGCTGAAACCACAGAGAAGAAAATCCATGCCAAAGGATTCTTCTTCTTCACCATCTCCATCCCCTCAGGTTGTTCTTCATAGCAAATTTGTTAGTTTACCATCTGTTGATGTGAACAGACCCAAACCAAAAAGTTTGGGTCTCAAAAACTAACTAATTTATTATGATGGCAGGGTTCTTCAGCATGCCACAGTAGCATCTAGTATGTAGACAGTGGAGGATCTATGCATATGACAGGGAACAACTCTCTTCTTCATGATTACTCTCAAGAATGAAGGGTTTGTTTCTTTTGACAATGATGCTAAGGGTTACATCATTGGCAAAGGCTTTGTCGCCAATGAGGAAATAAGGTTTGATGATGTTAACCATGTGGAGAATCTCAAGTACAATCTCTTGAGTGTCAGTCAAATGTGTGATAAAGGCCATGTTGCTCTTTTCACCAGTCAGAATTGCAGGATTCTGTCATCCAAGTTCCGAGTTTGATTGATAAGTGTTGGATGATCACACTCTCCTGAGGGCCAACAGACAGGAAGAGTGTATGCCTTAGATCTTTCCAAGAAAATAGATCTCAAAGGCCATCCTTGCCTATTTTCCAAGGCTTCTCCTCAAGAATCTATTCTATGGCATAGAAGGTTGCGTCATGTGAATCTTAAAAACTTGAATTAGCTGATACATCATGGTTTAGTAAGGGGATTGCCTATGAAGGAGTTCAGATATGAAGACAACTGCATGCTTGTTTGAAAGGAAACAACACAAAGTCTCATTCCCTTCTATTGAAGAACCTAAGTCCATTGCCTGCTTGCAATTATTACACATGGATATCTTTGGTCCTGGAGAGTAATGAGTATGGCAAAGAAGAAATACTATCTGGTAATCGTGGATGATTACTCTAGATTTGTATCGACTTTCTTTTTGCATTCAAAGGATGAGGCTGCTCAGACGATTATAAACTTTGTGTTGTATGTTGAGAAGCAGTATTCCCTATCTGTCAAGTGTATAAGAAGTGATAATGGAACAAAATTCAGAAACCATACACTTGATGAGTTTTATCTCTGAAAGGGAATCAAGAGGCAGTTTAGCATTCCAAGGACTCCAGAACAAAATGGAGTAGTAGAGAGAAAGAACAGGACCCAATTGAAGCTGCAAAGTCCATGTTGGCTGACTCTGTTTGCCACTAACCTTTTGGCTGAAGCTGTTAACACAGCTTGCTATGTGAAATAGAGCCTTAGTAAATCAGAGGTTGATGAAGACTCCATATGAAGTTCTACATCATTTGGCTCCTCTAATTTCATTTTTCAGAGCCTTTGGGTGTCCTTGTTTCATTCTCAACACAAAGGATCAACTCCACAAATTGATCCTAAGGTGGATGCAGGGTATTTTGTTGGTTATTCATCTACTTGCAAGGCATATAGAGTCTTCAACTGCAGAACAAAGATAGTTGAAGAGACTCTGCATGTGAAGTTTAATGAATCTCCAACGGACAAGATTCCACAAAACCCTATGGAGTTATTTGATTTGGACATACTGCAATATGTTCCTTATGAGGCTTCAGCTGTTGCTCCTGTCAACAGTTCTCCACCTCGTGGTATTGATGATGATGATAATATCAATACTCACCTATTCAAGTTTAGTGATCAACTGCCTGAGTCCACTAAACTTGATGTTCCTGTAGCTTCAGTAGTTCCATCCACAACAAATGCTGATGCGATCTCTGATTTCTTTACATCTTTTGATTTGCCATCTCATTCTTGGTTTCAGGAGTCTGCATCACCATCGGCTGTTGCTGAAGGTCCTACAAACACTTGCACCGATCTCATTGTTTATCAAGAGCTGAAGAATCACCCAATGTCTCAAATCATTGGTGATATCAATGCTGGAGTTTCAACAAGAAGTCAATTGTCCAATTTCTGCTTCTATGCTCTCTTCATTAGTCAGCAAGAGCCAAAGAACTATCACATTGCTTTAAGGGACAATGGATGGGTTGAAGCCGCAGCTTGAGCTACTTCATTCAACAAGCAGCAAGTGTGGGAACTGATTCCTCTACCCTCAGGTAAGTGTGCAATAGGCACTAATGGGTGTTTAGGAATAAAACAGATGAAATGGGCTTATTGTTAAGAACAATGACAGACTGGTTGTTAGGGGTTTGCATAGGAAGAAGTATTGATTATGATGAAACCTTTGCTCCTGTAGCCAGATTGGAGGCAATTAGATTGTTCTTAGCCTATGTTGTATTCCACAATCTTAAAGATTTTCAAATGGATGTTAAAAGTGCATTTTTATATGGTAAAATAAAAGAAGAGTTTTGTGTGTCAACCACCAGGTTTTGAGGATAATAAACATCCAGATGGGGGTATACAAGCTTGATAAGGCTCTTTATGGGTTGAAACAAGCTCCTAGAGCCTAGTATGAGACATTATCAAATTTTCTTCTTCAAAATAATTTCACTAGAGGCTCCATAGATAAAACTTTGTTCATTAAGAAGGTGGATCAGCATAAGCTACTTGTCAAATTTATGTTAATGATATTATTTTTGCATCCTCTGATCCCCAGTTGTGTGATGATTTACCAATTTAATGCAAAAGAAGTTTGAAATGAGTGCAATGGGAGAATTACAGTTCTTTTTAGGATTGCAATCAAACCAAGGCTGATGGAACTTTTATTCATCAGCCTAATATACAAATATCTTTTGAATAAGTTTGATTTAAAAACTGCAAGCCCTGTTCTACTCCCATGTGCCACACCACTCAACTGGATGCAGATCAGAAAGGTAAAGTTGTTGATGAAACACTTTACAGATGTATGATTGGGTCCTTGATGTACTTAACAGCTTCTAGACCAGATATCATGTTTGCAACTTGTGTTTGTGCTAGATTTCAGGTTGCTCCTAAAGAGTCTCATTTGATTGCAGTCAAGAGGATCTTTAGATATGTGCAAGGTACACAATCTCTAGGTTTATGATATTCTACTGGACACTCTTGCAATTTAGTTGCTTTTTTTGATAGTGACTATGCAGGTGTAAGTTAACAAGAAAGTCAACTTCTGGTGGATGTCAATTCCTAGACAACTGTTTGATTTCTTGGCAGAGTAAGAAACAAGCATCTGTTGCTACATCCACTGCTGAAGCAGAGTACATTGCTGCTGCAAGTTGTACATCTCAGGTACTCTGGCTTCAGAACCAACTTTTGGATTATGGCATTACAGAGACTAAGACTCCATTATTAATGGACAGTGCTTCAGCTCTTTGCATTGTCAAGAATCATGTCGAGCATTCTAGGACCAAACATATAGAGATCAGACACCATTTTATTAGGGAGTGTTTTGAAAAAGGTCTCATTGATCCAAAGTTTGTGCCTAGTGCTGATGAGCTTGCAGACATTTTTACTAAGCCTCTGGATAGTTCAACTTTCCAAAACCTAGTGTTAAGGCTTGGTATGCTGCAGCTAGAATAAGTGACAACTACTGATGATCTCAGTACACAAGTACTGAGATCATTAGTAAACATGTCACAAATAAGTACTGATTTTATACAACTACTGATGTAGTTATAACTACTGATGTTAGTAAAAACAGATAAGTACTGATGTCCTATGAAACAACTGAAAACGCCAAAAAGACTGATGAGTAAGTGTTGAGAACAGTATGAAATAGCTGAAAAGCTAAGAATTGATGAAAACTACTATGGGAATTTTCTCTTCATTGTGTTTTTACAACTGTTGTTTCATCTTTAAACAACTGATGACAAAACCATGTCTTCAGTAGTTTCACAACTACTGATGACTAACAACAAGTCTTCAGTCGTTTACAACAACTGATGACAAAACCATGTCTTCAGTAGTTTCACAACTACTGGTGACTAACACCAAGTCCTTAGTTGTTTCCAACATCTGAAGTCAAAACCATGGTTTTCAGTAGTTTTATAACTGCTGATGCCTAAAACCAGACTTCCGTTGTTTCAACCTCTGAAGGTTAATACCACGTCATCAGTCATTTAAAACTACTGATGATTAACACCAAACCCTTCAGCTGTTTTATAACCCTTACCCTATAATAGCTAATCCTACAGAGCTTCATCATCTCAAACCTAACGTTCAAAAACTCAGAACCTTCTCTCACATTAATGGCGACCATGCAGCTTAAACCACGGCACAACTGTGTTGCCTACCTTACCAAATCACCTTTCTGGACGAAGTTTGATACTGCCATTGATCTAATGGTCCATTCTCCATACAAAACGGCCTTCCTTATCAATCCAACCATTTATGCCGAATCCCTAAATCAATTCTGGACGAACGTCACCCTTACCACTGGAGAGAATGACACCGAGTCTCTCCAGTCGTTCGTCAACTCCCGTAAGGTGGTCATCACTCTAGAAATCCTTCGCCAAACCCTACAACTGGATGATGCCACCTTCCCCGCTGGATATTCAAAGGGCACCACTGATCTATCATTTGCCCACCATGGATACCAGGGTAACCTCAGCGCTTCTACCATCCTAAAGAAGCATTTCCATGACACAGAATGCCTTATTTTTCATATGGTGAATGTCTGTCTAGCCCATAAGACTTCTTCTTGGGATCAAATGTCAACCAGGTGGCAGTAGGTCTTCTTCTCTATCCTTGAGCAACAAAGCTTAAATTTTTATTGAAATAATATTTCTTGAACCTAAGGATATGGCCTCAAAACCTATTGCTAACCGATGGATATTATATCCACGGTTCTTTATGGCCATTATAGAGCACCAGCTGAAAGCTGAGGGACTTGTTGCCTTGGAGTCCCTGCCACGGCTGTATTGCCTGAGGTATACTGCATGCATAACTCAGACCAGCCACTCAAACAGGCTGCCAAGCTGCGAAAACCCACGCAGCTGGAACCCACAGTCACCACCTCCAAATCCAAAGTCCCCACCAAACCCAAACACAAGAAACCAAAAAGGCTGCTCAGGGAGATGAGTCCCCGAGGAGCCCCTGCAACACAAATGCAGGATATATCTAATGGCCATCACCCCCTAGTAGATACACGTACTCACCAACCTCAACCGCTCAGGCTTCCTCTCAACAGGAGCCTGCAGCAACCACATTTGGGGCACCTATACATCTGGAACCTTCCTCATTTGAGGAGGTTGCCTTTGAAACGCATCACTCTCCCCAGGTGCATACTGCTTTCACACCATCTCCCACTGCAACCGCCCCCCAAAGTCCTACCATAATAGTGGCAAAAGTGTGACTCAGTTGCATTCCTCACCCCCTCCCCAGATACCAATCAAAACTGGGATAGCCTCAACAATTGAGGGGGAGGATCAAAATTCTTCTGATAACCCACAGCACAAGGGTTACATTGTTCCATCTCCAAGTGTAGAAACGAGATTCAAACATCTAGTGAGGCTGCCACTTCTCCTGCTTCAGCATATGATCAGGATGAAGTTGGTATCATCCATAAGACCTCACCAGAGGCAACTGCCAATGAAGGAAATAGTCCTGAGGCAGGAAGTCCCCAGTACCACGAACAAGGGGCACATGCTACTACTGATCTACACTCAGAGCATGTACATCCTGATTCAATGAGGAGGTCAGGTGATTCAGCATAGACTGATAATGACCTGGGCTTTTTCTATGATGTTCTAGCCCAAAATACCATCCTAGAGAATGAGGTAAGCAGACTCAACGAGCTGATTGCCAAAATGTCTCAGGATCAAAGACCATCTACCCCAATAACCCCACAGATGGCACCTTCAATTGAAGGTTCACCAAACACTGAGCCTACACACATAACTGAGCCACCAGCCTCTGCTTTTGGCACCACCTCTCAGGGACAGAACCCCTTTGAGCAGATGGTTGCTATCTTTCAAAACTCCTTACCTCTCATCACTCCCATCATCACTGACATAGTGCATAAAGCCATTGATGAGAGGATTCCCTCAAATCTACAAACCCTTATTGATGATGTTGTTCATAAATCTCTTTCTGCCTTCCAAACCCCTGATTCCAATGCAACCAAAAAGGGGGAGACTGCAAAGTCTAAGGTAGTGAAAGACAAGAAAAGAAAGAGAGTTGATGCTGAGAAAGAGCCTGAAAAGAGAAAGAGCCTGAGAAAGAGAAGGAGGTTGAGAAAGAACTGATCTCAGAACAGCTGATTACATATAAAAGAAAGAAAAGTGCTGAGTCAAGAGCTATGAAGAAAAATCATTAGAAGACCTTGTTAAAGATGCTAATGAAGCTCATAGCAGATCAATGGATAAAATTATAGATCAGCTATTTAGACATGGTCATGACACAGCCACATTAGACTCTGAGATCAAAAGGCTGGAGATAGAAGAGATACAATCAAGATGGGCCGGTTATAGTGGTGGGAAGGGGAAGGCTGGAAATCATGATCAGGTTCATAGCTAAGTATCTTGGAAGATCATTGATTGAAATAAAGTCATGGTCCAGGGACAGCATCTTGGCAATACCACCAAGATCTGTTCATCTGAAGTATATACCAAAGGGCTGGTCATTGAAGCCTTGAATGAAGCTGGTGCTGGGAGCAGGTCTGAACCGGTAAAACAATCTAAAGCCTCACTTACATCCAAAATGCTAGAACAGCCTGTCAAAATTCCCACATCAAAACCACCACAACCACAACCCACTAAACCAATTCCCTTACCCACAAAACCAATAGTTGATGATGTACCCCAGAAGAGGAAGAGAGGGGTACTAAGGCTAGAAGAGGAAGAAGAAGATAATGATGAAGATGAAGACAGGCTGCCAATCTCAGCTGTTCTATAGTTGCCTAAGGCCATAAGTCACCCTCCAACAATTACTCCTGAATCTCAAAGGCAAATTGTGAAAGTGAAGTTAGAAGAAGAAGAGCTTCACAAACATAATGATGAGGAATTGTTGAGAAGATCGACAAAGCATACGCTGCCACATCTTCAATCATCAATATGAAGAAACATGCTTAGAGATTATACACTCTCAGACATACCTTTCAATATCAAAAAGAGAGAGTGAGGATTTGGCCTGATCCTAGGGTGTCTCATAGGATTCAAAAGAAAAATATTCCACAGAGATACATTGGCCAAGTAAAGAAGATTGTAGATGAAGTGATCTCACTGGCCTTTGTAGTATCACCTTGGGAGATCCTAGATGACTTCAAGAAAGCCTATAAAGCTAAACTGACCCCACAAAAGATGCTAGAGAATAAAGTGGTGAAAAAGGGGTTAGTGTATAGGAGGCTTGAGGAAGTTAGAAAGAATGAGCTCTAGTTGTTCTTAGAGGGTATTCACCTAGATGAATTCGCATATAGAATCATAACAAATGTGGAGCTAAAAAATGGGAAGCAAGTCAATACCTCTCTGAGTACTATGGGCCAGAATCACTCTTTGAAGGAGAAACAGAAGAGCTTACCATGGAGGAACAAATAACCTTTTTGAGGCCTATACAAGGGAGTCTTACAAACTCATATTTGGGAAGTAGATCTCATGGATAGGGTAACAGCTCTGTGTCCAGTTCCCCAAGACAGAGTTCCCATCCATCCTTTGCCAAACAGATCATTGAGACTTCTTCCCAGGCCTGTGCTTACAAGGGTCACTTCTGAGCTGATCTAGAAGACAAAGAGACCAATCTTTCTGCCATAATAAGTGGGACATCTTCAATAAGCTTAAAGGTTTTGGCTGCATTGGTTCAAGGGGAGTTTGTTGGACCAAAAGAACCAATGAGCCAGATCAAAAAACCTTTAAGTCCCACAAGACATCACAACATTGCTGAAGACTTGATCAGCTATTTGACAAAGTCTGAAGATCAACAGCTGAAGACTAAAGTACTGAAGACTTCTACAGCTGAAGAACAAAGTCTGAAGATCAACAGCTGAAGACTAAAGTACTGAAGACTTTAACAGCTGAAGACCAAAGTCTGAAGATCAACAGCTGAAGACTAAAGTGCTGAAGACTTCAACAGCTGAAGACCAAAGTCTGAAGATCAATAGCTGAAGACTAAAGTACTGAAGTTCAACAGCTGAAGAACAAAGACTGAAGACATCAGCTGAAGACATCAGCTGAAGACATCAGCTGATGACAACAATTGAAGTTCACGAAGTCTAAGTACTGAAGGCTTCAGAGTTTGTCACAACAGCTGAAGAAGCATTCTTCAGTTGTTGTGATGGTTTCTTTTCAGTAGTTTTCTTTTCTATTTTAGTATTTGTAAAACGACTGAAGAGCATGTTCTTCAGTCGTGGTTTCAGTAGTTTCTTTTCAGTAGTTGTAGTGATAGTTAACACTTGGTATTTTTGAAAGAAGATGTCAGCTGTTTGACATCTTCAGTAGTTGTGTTAACTTTCAGTAGTTAATAACAGTTAGATGTCACTGTCAAGTGACATCAGCTGACATCAGCTTCCCTTATAAAAGAAAGATGACCTAATTGTAACTGTGTGCGAAAGCCAGCCGAAGCATATATTGAATGAATATATTCCTTTTGGCAGAAATTCTCTCTCTATAACAAACACTCTTTCATTGATAATTTCATGTGTTCTTGTTTAAATTTGTTAATTCGTGGGCTCATTCCGCTGCAAATCCAATCTAATTGATCAAACTAGATGCTGAGATCCTAACAATAGCTCACATCCTAATATATTACAAAAAGGATAAAGTACATGAAGTAGAAAGTTACAGACTCAAGACCTCAATGTATAGTTACTAAAAGCATGGACCTTTTCACCAACTTATTAAATTTGGTGACTTTACAGAGTTGCGGCAAAAAGGGGTCCGGCTTTATGTAAAGTACATCAGATAAAGCATGTATACTAAAAGTCTTTGGAAGAAATCTTTCTTCAAGTGTTGGCTTTGGAAGACTTTGTCTTTGAAGTTTCGAAAGACTTCATCTTTGGCTTCAGAAGATATTGGTCTTGGCTTCGGAAGATTTCACACTTCGAATATTCTTGTTGCTTATGTAAAACTTCCGAAGCATTCTTCTTCAATGCACTTGTGCACGCATGCAGGAGACTTTGAGTGTTTGAGTTGCATAAGCCTTAACACATAGTCCTTACAAACTCCCCCTAGGGTGATGCTACCAAAACACTCTAAAGACTTTAGTTATTAAAATTCCTTATTATGATGATGACCATCCCTTTCTTCATGAGATGATGGGGATTATTCAGACTCTCAAAATGTCTTCTCATGTCAAATAGATCATCTAGAGGCAGATTGAACATGTCTTGCCATGTGTTGACATCCTTAAAGCCTTGATGTCTAGTGACATGCCATCTTTCAAGATTTGTAGTGTATGTCCAGCACAAGATGGGTCTTCTTGATGCTAGAGAATTGTTTGAATGGAAGATGATGGAGCATCCTTTGGCTGCACATCCTAAGGATGTTCTGACTCATTCTGAGGTTCTGAAAAGTATGTTTTGTTAGGATCAGTGATCTAAATTTGATTAATTAGAGAGTATTGCGGCAGAGTACGAACAACAAATTAAACAATTCACAAGAACACAATTGATATTCAATGTAACAGTAATGGTTATAGAAAAAGAGTATTCTGCAAAAGAGATATTTCATTCATATGCTTTCGTGGTGGCTCAATGTCACGCATTACAATTAGGTCAACATTCCTTATATAGGATATGTGACGTCTGCTGATGTCACTTGATAGTGACATCTAACAGAATTATTCAAACTACTGAAACTATGCAAACTACTGAGAATGTTCTCAACTACTGATTACATCTCAGAGAATGCTTAAGTACAAAAACATCAAACTACTGAAACTAAACTACTGAAACTATAACTATTGAAAAGTAAATTACAAGTACTGAAAGGAAACCATCACAACTACGGAAGTTGATAACTTCAGCTGTTGTGACAACTACTGATTACTTTGGTCTTCAGTGTTTGTCTTCAGTCTTTGTTCTTCAGACTTTGTTCTTCAAACTTTTACTTTCAGACTTTGTCTTCGGCTGATAGCTTCAGACTTTGTCTTCAGTACTTTACTTTCAGAATTTATCAGCTGATAGCTTCAGACTTTGTCTTCAGTACTTTACTTTCAGACTTTGTCTTCATCTGATAGCTTCAGACTTTGTCTTCAGTACTTTCTTTCAGATTTTGTCTTCAGCAGTAGTCTTCAGTTCTTGTCTTCAGACTTTGTCTTCAGACCTTGTAATCAGCTGATGTCTTCAGCTGTTGTAATCTTCTTCAACAGTTGTAATGTCTGTGGGACTTAGAGGTTTTTCTGATCAGGCTCATTGGTTCTTTTGGTCCAACAAACTCCCTGTTAGGATCAGTGATCTAAGTTTGATTGATTGACGAGTATTGCAGCGGAATTCAAACAATGAATTAGTCGATTCACAAGAACAAAACGATATTCAATGAAGAACAAAGACGGTTATAGAGAGAGAGTATCTGCAAATATATTTCATTCAATATTCGCTTTCGTGGTAACAGAATGTCACAATTATGATTAGGTCGACACCTCTTATATAAGAGATGTGACGTCTGCTGATGTCACTTGATAGTGACATCTAACAGATTTATTTCAACTGAACACAACTACTGAAGATGTCAAAAAGCTGACATCTTCAAAAAGTTTTAAGTGTTATCAGTTGTTACAACTACTGAGAAATATAAAACTACTGAAACTACAACGACTGAAGAACAAGCTCTTCAGTCGTTTTACAAAACTACTGAAACTAAAAATATAAAACTACTGATATCACAACTACTGAAGAAGTACTCTTCAGCAGTTGTGACAAACTACTGACGCTTCAGTACTTGATCTTCAGACTTTGACTTTCAGATGTTTCATCAGCTGATGACTTCAGTAGATATCATCAGCTGATGTCTTCAGTCTTTGTCTTCAGACTTTGTACATCAGTTGTTGATCTTCAGCACTTGTAGACTCTTCAGCTGTTGTACTTCAGTACTTTGGTCTTTCAGCTTCAGCACTTGTGTTCTTCAGCTGTTCAGCTTCAATACTTGTGTTCTTCAGCTGTTCAGCTTCAGTACTTGTGTTCTTCAGCTGTTGTACTTCGGCACTTTAGTTCTTCAGCTGTTGAAGTCTTCAGCACTTGATCTTCAGCTGTTGAAGTCTTCAGCACTTGTCAAACTGCTGATGAAGCTTTTCAGCAATTGTTGTGATACCATGTGGGACTTAGAGGTTTTCTGATCTTGGCTCATTGGTTCTTTTGGTCCAACACTCCCCCTGAACCAATGCAGCCAAAACCTCTAAACTTATTGATGATCCCACTTATTCTTGGCAGAAACACCCTCTTGATTAGCTTCAGAGGTAATCAGTTAAGCACAGGTCGGGAAAAGGTTTCTAATCATTTGATTGGCTAAGTATGGAAGGGAACTCTGTTTTGGGGAAACTGAACACAGAGTCTTATCCCAACCATGAAACCTAATTCCCATGAATGAGTCTATAAGACTCACTAGCATAGGCCTCAAGGAGAACAACTTGTTCCTCCGTGGTGAGTTCTTCTGCTTCTCCTTCGAAGAAGAACTCTTGGCCATAATACTCAGACAGGTATCTCATTGTCTTTCCATTCTTTTGGATAGGTGCCATCATGCAAATTTAGGGTTTTGTGAATGATGTCGGGGGTGATGAGCACCTGTTTCTGGTTGACCAACGACTGGAAAGTGATTTGGCTCGCATTCTCACCAGTGAGACATTGGTCCAGAACTGGGATAAGGAATCAGGATATATGGTAGGATTCAGAAGAAAGGCTGTTCGGTATGGGGAATCCACCATAAGATCGATGGCAGTGTCAAACTTGTTCCAGAAGGCCGATTTCGAAAGGTAGGCAACACAGTTGTGTCGGGGTTAGAGTTGCATGGTCGCCATTGTTGAGAGAGAGAAGGTTTGAAAACGGCTAATGAAACGTTTGGCTACAAGTATAGGTATTTATAGGTAAGAAAAAGGCTGAAAAGAAAACGACTGAAAGTGTTGGTGTTGGCATCAGTTGTTATGAAAACAACTGAAGACGTGGTTTTAACTTTCAGACGTTTGAAAACAACTGAAGACTTAGTTTTAGTCATCAGTAGTTGTGAACCAAACTACTGAAGACATGGTTTTTTCATCAGCTGTTGTAAACAACTCAGGACTTGGTATTAGTCATCAGTAGTTGTGAAACTACCGAAGACATGGTTTTGTCATCAGTTGTTTAGAGTGAAACAGCAGTTGGTGGAAACGACTGAAGTGAAAATTCTCATCAGTAGTTTTCGTCAATTCTTAGCTTTTCAGCTCTTTCATACTCATAAGTATTTTTAGTTGTTTTCAGTTATTTCATAGGATATCAGTACTTATCTGTTTTTACTGACATCAGTAGTTGTAACTTCATCAGTAGTTTGTAACAGAATCAGTACTTATTTGTGACATGTTTACTAATGATCATCAGTACTTGTTTACTAAGATCATCAGTAGTTGTCACTTATTCTAGTTGCAGTATACCAAGCCTTAACACAAGGTTTTGGAAAGGTGAACTATCCAAAGGCTTAGTAAATATATCTGCAAGCTCATCAGCACTAGGCACAAACTTTGGATCAATCAGACCTTTTTGAAAAGAATCCCTAATAAAATGGTGTCTAATCTCTATATGTTTGGTCCTAAAGTGCTGGACTGGATTCTTGACAATGCACAGAGCTGAAGCACTATCCATTAATAATGGAGTCTTAGTCTCTATAATGCCATAATCCAATAATTGGTTCTAAAGCCAAAGTACCTGAGATGTACAACTTGCAGTAGCAATGTACTCTGCTTCAGCAGTGGATGTAGCAACAGATGTTTGTTTCTTACTCTGCCAAGAAATCAAACAGTTGCCTAGAATTGACATCCACCCGAAGTTGACTTTCTGGTTAACTTACACC
Source organism: Flaveria trinervia (assembly GCA_025506515.1). Classification (NCBI taxonomy): domain Eukaryota; kingdom Viridiplantae; phylum Streptophyta; class Magnoliopsida; order Asterales; family Asteraceae; genus Flaveria; species Flaveria trinervia. Next base: position 51,061,887 of record CM046446.1, read on the forward strand.
CTACATAGTCACTATCAGAAAAAGCAACTAATTTGCAAGAGTGTCCGGTGGAATACCAAAGACCTAAAGATTGTGTACCTTGCAGATATCTAAAGATCCTCTTGACTGCAATCAAATGAGATTCTTTAGGAGCAGCCTACAATCTAGCACAAACACAAGTTGCAAACATGATATCTAGTCTAGAAGCTGTTAAGTACATCAAGGACCCAATCATACATCTGTAAAGTGTTTCATCAACAACTTTACCTTTCTGATCTGCATCCAGTTGTGTGGTGTTGCACATGGGAGTAGAACAGGGCTTACAATTTTGTAAATCAAACTTATTCAAGAGATCTTTTGTATATTTTGATTGATGAATAAAGGTTCCATCAGCCTTTTGTTTGATTTGCAAGCCTAGAAAGAACTGTAATTCTCCCATTGCACTCATTTCAAACTTCTATTTCATTAAACTTGTAAAATCATCACACAACTGGGGATCAGAGGATGCAAAAATTATATCATCAACATAAATTTGAACAAGTAGCTTATGCTGATCCACTTTCTTAATAAACAAAGTTTTATCAATGGAGCCTCTAGTGAAATTATTTTTAAGAAGAAAATTTGAAAGTGTGTCATACCAGGCTCTAGGAGCTTGCTTCAACCCATAAAGAGCCTTATCAAGTTATACACCCAATCAGGATGTTTATTTTACCATATAAAAATGCACTTTTGACATCCATTTGAAAAACTTTAAAATTGTGGAATGCAGCATAGGCTAAGACAAATCTAATTGCCTCTAGTCTGGCTATAGGGGCAAAGGTTTCATCATAATCAATACCTTCTTCTTGTGAAAACCCTTGTACAACCAGTCTAGCCTTGTTCTTGACAATAAGCCCATTTTCATCAGTTTTATTCCTAAACACCCATTTAGTGCCTATTGCACACTTACCTGGGGGTAGAGGAACCAGTTCTCACACTTGCTGCTTTTTGAACTGAAGTAGTTCAAGCTACATGGCTTCAACCCATCCATTGTCTCTCAAAGCAAAATGATAGTTCTTTGGCTCTAGCTGACTGATGAAGAGAGCATAGAAGCAGAAGTTAGACAAATGACTTCTGGTTGAGACACCAGCATTGATATCACCAATGATTTGAGACATGGGGTGATTCTTCAGCTCTTGGTATACTATAAGATCAGTACAACTGTTTGTAGGAGGTTCAGTAGCAACAGATGTTGATCCAGACTCTGGAAACCAAGTATGAGATGGCAAATCAAATGATGTAGAGGAGTCAGAAATCTCATCAGCATTTGTTGTGGATGGAGCTGCTGAAGCTACAGGAACATCAAGTTTAGTGGACTCGGGCAGTTGGTCACTAAACTTGAAAAGGTGAGTACTGATATCATCATCATCTTCAGTACCACCAGGTGGAAGACTTGCTGCAGAAGATGATTTATCCACAAGATCTGCAACAGCTGGAGGTTGATAAGGAACATATTGCAGTATGTCCAGATCAAACAACTCCATAGGGTTTTGTGGAATTTTATCCTTAGGAGATTCATTGAATTTCACATGCAAGGTTTCTTCAACTAACTTTGTTCTGCAGTTGAAGACTCTGTAAGCCTTGCATGTGGATGAATAACCTATAAAATACCCTGCATCCACCTTAGGATCAAATTTGTGGAGTTGATCCTTTGTGTTGAGAATGAAACAAGGACACCCAAAGGCTTTGAAGAATGAAATTAGAGGAGCCAAATGATGTAGAAGTTCATATGGAGTCTTCATCAACCTCTGATTTACTAATACTCTATCCTGCACATAGCAAGCTGTGTTAACAGCTTCAGCCCAAAAGGTCAATGGTAAACCAGAGTCAGCCAACATAGACCTTGCAGCTTCAATTAGGTCATTTCTTTCTCTCCACTACTCCATTTTGTTCTGGAGTCCTGGGATGCTAAACTGCCTCTTGATTTATTTTGATAGATAAAAATCATCAAGTGTATGGTTTCTGAATTCAGTTCCATTATCACTCCTTATACACTTGACTGATAGGGAATACTGCTTCTCAACATACAACACAAAGTTATAATCGTCTGAGCAACCTCATCCTTTGAATGCAAGAAGAAAGTCCATACAAATCTGGAGTAATCATCCACAATTACTAGACAGTATTTCTTCTTTGCCATGCTCATTACTCTCACAGGACCAAATAGATCCATGTGCAGTAATTGCAAGCAGGCAGTGGACTTAGGTTCTTCAATAGGAGGGAATGAGACTTTGTGTTGTTTTCCTTTCAAACAAGCAGTGCAGGTTTCATCACAATGGAACTCCTTTATTGGTAGACCTCTCACTAAACTATTGTGGATCAGCTGATTCATGTTTTTGAGATTAACATGACCCAGCCTTCTATGCCACAGTTTAGATTCCTGAGGAGAGGCTTTGGAGAACAGGCAAGGATGACCCTTCAAATCAATCTTCTTTGACAAATCCAAGGCATACACTCTTCCAATCCTATTGGCCTTCAGGAGAGTATGTTCATCCAATACCTTGTCAATCAGCCTCAGAACTTGGCAAGACAGAATCCTACAGTTCTAGCTTGTGAAAAGTGCAACGTGCCCTTTATCACACATCTGACTGACACTCAGTAGATTATACTTGAGATTCTCCACATGATTGACATCATCAAACATAATTTGTCCATTAGACACATATCCTTTCCCGATGATGTAACCCTTGGCATCATTACCAAATGAAACAAATCCCTTCTTTCCTTGAGAGTAGTCATTAGAAGAGAACTGCTCCCAGTCATATGCATAGATCCTCTACTGTCAACATACCAGATGCTCCTTTGGCATGCTGAAGAACCCTGCATTCATCATAAAGAACTAATTAGGTTTTGAGACCCAAACATTTTTAGTTTTGGGTATGTTTTCATCAATAGATTTAACCATAACTTGTTTCTAATGATTAACAGCTGATGAAGAAGGAGATGATACTGAAATGGATTCCTTGGATTTGGGCTTGGAATGCCTTTTCAGTGGTTGATCACAGGTGCATCTAGTTGGTTAACTCTCCCCAACAAATGCTGAACCATCATAACAAGTTGTGTCTGATTTGTAGCTAAAGCTTTCAGCTTTTGTGACATATCAGTACTTGTGTTTGATGAGTTCCTGTGACCCACCATTTCCTCCTTAAAATTCACAGACTTAGTCTGATGTTTATCATGAGGAGCACTATCAGCTGTTTTATGATAAACCCTATCCTTCTTTTTGGATTTGGTTGAAGGCTTAGGTTTATCACAAAGGGATGACTATGGTACAAACTTAGTCTCAAACTCATTTTTCATTTCATTCATCTGGATTTTAATGAGCTTATCTCTGTTGAGTTTGGAACCCTTTCTGTACCAATATTCATCAGAAATATGATTGAATTTACCATATATTTCACATGGCTTATTCTTCATCTTGGATTGATCAACTGCTGAAGCGGAAACTACTGAAGGTGTGATCTTCAGTACTTTCCTCCTTTCAGTACTTTTGTTTAGTACTAAAGGATCTGTAACAACTGAAGACTTGTTCTTCAACTGTTTTCTATCAGCAGTTGTTAATCCTTTTATTTCAGCTGATTTGAAATGCTTTTCAGATGTTGTGACTTGCCCTTCAGTACTTGAGGTACTTTGAGGGACAACATCTGAAGTACTCAGCTTCATGTGCTTATCAGTAGTTAACCCATCAGCCAATTGATTTGCTGAGGTATCAACACTGATTTCATCTTGTGAATTTGGGTGATCACTTGAGGATGATACACATGATGATGTGGTTTGGAAATTACTTTCACCTTCAGATTTTACTATTGGTTTTAGAGTAAAATCTGTAGGTGGTGCAATGTGGTTGTAACCTATTCCAAACTTCACATTCGAAGCAGATTGCTTGCTGAGCAGCATTTCAAATCCCTTGCAGGATGATACCCAACGGTCACACTCAACTTGGGTAACTGCAAATTTTTCTTTGAGATCTCTATGGTTCGCAAGAATGACCTCTAGCTTAGCCTTTTCATCATTTAATTGGCATTTAAGCTTATAAATCTCATCATCTTTATCCTTAAAGACAGACTCATATTCAGCTTTTCTTTTGGAAAGGGTTTGCTCAAGCTCTAGATATTGATTTACTAAAGCTACATTTGCCTCTCTAATAGAGCTAAATGCAGCTATGCAAGATTCAGAACAAAGCTTGGCCTTAGTCTCAGAGGATACCTGGGTTACCTGTGATGAAGATGCATTGGAGCATGAACTATCAGTAGTTTCCAGGGCCATGAGAGCTAGATTCCCAAAAGGATGTTCACCACCATGTTGACCAACACCAGCAAATAATTGCTCATTACCAGAGAGATCATCTGGTAAACTGCTCCAGTCAACAATACCAGGGGTGAAGAAGCTGTGATGAGGTTGTGATTAAGATGATTGAGATGGTAAAGGCTTAGGTAAGGCTTGAGGTTGTTGTGCAATATGAACTTGAACTTGATTTGGCTGAGGCATAAATAGCAGGGATATGGATATGACATTGGACCCTGAGGGACAAAATATGCAGGAGATATAAGTTGTGAATGATGACCAGAACTAGCAGGATGTTGCCCTCTGTTTTGTGGACTATTGCTTGGAAAAGTCAAAAAGGGTGTAGAGGAGTTAGATCCAGATGATCTACACTCTCTTGCAAAGTGTCCAAGCCTGTGGCATTTGTGACACCTCAACTACTCTTGTCAAAACCAACTTTGGTTTTGCAAGAGAGACCTGGAAATTTCCTACCAGTTCTCTTGTAGAACTTTTGAGATCTGATATTAATCAAGGTCATTTGGCTCAGAATATCCATCTCTTCTAAGTTATCATTGCAATACGCTTTAAATCATCCATAATGAAACACAAATTTTCACTATTACAGCCTGACTGACTGTCAACACTAACAAATGCATGATCTGAACCGTTTGAGGAGAAATCTATATGCTCATCATAATTGCTTTCTGATGCAGCATATTCTGACTCATGACCAACCAAGGCAGTGTTCCCTGGTACAAAGTCATCAGTGAGCTTTCCTGATGATGCCAGTTTCCTTTTCTGCTCTATCTCTCTTTCAAATGTAAGCAGTTTCCCATGGAGTTGGGTGAGGGATAGACTATCCAGATTTGCACTGGAGCGTAGGACAATGGTATATGTGTCCCATCTCTCAGGCAGTGATCTGAGGAATCTGTTGTTCATCTGACTATTTTTGTATTCATGTTTGACCATTTTCAGCTCAGAGATCAAACAGGAAAAACGCTCAAACTGTTGAGTCAGTGACTCACCCTTCCTATGAGAGAATGTCTCATATTGTTGGGCAAGGATTTCTCTGTTGTTTGCTAAGACCTCATCTGTTCCACCAAATTGTTCCTTCAATGCATTCCAGAGGTCATGAGCAGTTTCATGATGCATAAGCCCAGAATAGATTTCATTCGATAGTGCCATGGCCAGAATTCCATGCGCTTTAGCATCAATCTCAAACAGTTTTCGATCCTCATCTGAGTATTGTTCCTTCTTCTTCGGAACCATTTGGTTGGTTTCCGGATTGTTCACCATAGGCTTGTGTGGACCATGTACCACAGATGTCCAACAACCTGAATTGTTAACAGACAGGTGAATAAGCATTCTTCATTGCCATATGTTATACTCAGTCCTAACCAGCATTGGAGGCTTGGTTGAGGAACCGGTATTTTGAGGGTCATTAGAAGGAGTAGTCATTCTCAGATTCAACCAAATTCAATTAAGTTTTAACTGATTTAGTGCAAAACACAACAAACTCAATATGAACCAAGAGAAAACTCAAAGTAAATAAACGAAAGCAGCAGAAATTCAATGATCTATAACCAATTCTTGCAAATATGCTAATTCAATCAAACTTAGATATTGAATAGTAGTTTCAATGATCAATTGTTAGAACAATCAATGATTAACCTTGCTCTGATACCATTTGTTAGGATCAGTGATCTAAATTTGATTAATTAGAGAGTATTGCAGCGGAGTACGAACAACGAATTAAACAATTCACAAGAACACAATTGATATTCAATGTAACAGTAAATGGTTATAGAAAAAGAGTATTCTGCAAAAGAGATATTTCATTCATACGCTTTTGTGGTGGCTCAATGTCACGCATTACAATTAGGTCAACATTCCTTATATAGGATATGTGACGTCTGCTGATGTCACTTGATAGTGACATCTAACAGAATTATTCAAACTACTGAAACAATGCAAACTACTGAGAATGTTCTCAACTACTGATTACATCTCAGAGAATGCTTAAGTACAAAAACATAAAACTACTGAAACTATAACTACTGAAAAGTAAATTACAAGTACTAAAAGGAAACCATCACAACTACTGAAGTTGATAACTTCAGCTGTTGTGACAACTACTGATTACTTTGGTCTTCAGTCTTTGTCTTCAGCCTTTGTTCTTCAGACTTTGTTCTTCAGACTTTTATTTTCAGACTTTGTCATCAGCTGATAGCTTCAGACTTTATCTTCAGTACTTTACTTTCAGACTTTGTCTTCAACTGATAGCTTCAGACTTTGTCTTCAGTACTTTACTTTCAGACTTTGTCTTCAGCAGTAGTCTTCAGTTCTTGTCTTCAGACTTTGTCTTCAGACCTTGTAATCAGTTGATGTCTTCAGCTGTTGTGATCTTCTTCAGCAGTTGTAATGTCTGTGGGACTTAGAGGTTTTTCTGATCAGGCTCATTGGTTCTTTTGGTCCAACATGTTTCTTTCTTCTTTTTTGTCTTTGCCTTTGAGGCCATCCTTTTCTTCTTTTTGTTCCTTTTAACTGAGAAGACTGGCCTATAATACCTAATTGATCTTCTTTGTCTTTCTCAGTGGGTCTTCCTATCTCATAGGTTCAGAAGGAGAGGGAGTCTGACCCTGCTGTGGATCAGAAGATGAAGCTTGCTGAGTCTCAGTAGGAGGTTCAGGTTGTGTTGTCTCAGATTGTTCAACCTTAACCTCCACTTTAGGTGGAGCTTCACTTGGATAGGAGTGTAAGTCTATCAGTTCTCCACTTTTGATCATCTGCTTGATTACCCTAATATGCTCATCCATAGTGGACAGAGACATAGGGCCAAGTCCCCTTCTGGAGAATCCATACAGCTTCAAGAAGCTCATCATTCTCTGCCTATCTAAAGACTTATTCATACTCTTCTAGATGATGGCTCTTGACTTTGAAGCTTCTTCCTTTAGTTTCCTTTTAGTGATCTTTCTTTCCTTAACAATCTCAAGTTCAAGTTGTTTGAGATACTCAAACTCAATATAGTCAGAGGATAAGGGAAGAAGTGTATCTGCGTGATAGAGGCCTGTGGCACTCAGGTAGTTGATCATTTTGATCCTATCTTCTTCTTTGTCTACCTGAGGTTCTTGTTGAACCACATCCTCTTGTGCAAGACTTTCTTGAACTAGGGAGAGAGTAGGCACATGCTTGTACAATCTTTTCTTTCCTCTTTCTTCTTTGATTTGAATCAGTAGCTCTGCATCTTCTGCCTCCTTTCTCTCCTTTGACACTTCCTTGTCAACCAGTTCATTCAGTTCTTCTGAGGGGAGAGAAATGACATTATCAATGTCATAGTTCCTAGTCTGCAAGTAATTTATCCTGACTGCCCTTAACTCATCATCCTGAGTGTTTGGTCTGGGGTCCTGATAGTAGTCTCCATGAGTCTTGCAGACCCAGTAGAGGAACTTTCTCCCCTTCGCTTCCTTTTCCTCTCTCTCCCTCCACCTCCTCAACCTCTTCAGAAGTCATCTTTCTTTTTCTTTTGTCACTCACAAACCTTTATGACTCAGGGTGGAGAGAGCTTTGGCCTCCATTGCTTGGTGTAGCTTCCAAGCTCCGGCCAGAGAGAGGTTGAGATGCACCTTCATCATCAAGTGTCTCAAAGAGGGTATGAATCTCTGTAGCAGTTGCTGATGATGAGACAGGGCTCTCAGGTTCTGTCACTGGGCCTTCAGTCAAGGTTTCCCCTATGAAACTAATCTTAGGGTCTGCCTCAACATCTAGTTGATCGATGACATTGCCTGATTGCCTTAGTCTCCTTCTGAAGCTGAACTGTATAGTATCCTGTCTTGGATTCTTTGAGCCAGCCTATCAGCTTGTCTTGATTGGCTTTGGTTAACAAGTGACATGTTGACTAGATGCAGACTTTCATAGAAGTTTAAGGTCTGAAAATTGAAGATCTCTTGCTATGCTTGAACTGTAGGAATGATGAGGGCTCTTCTTCTTTCATCATACCTCCACCCAATAATGTGATTTGTAAGTTGGTGGAAATGACATAGCCCTTGGTATGCCGTCCTTAAACAGACTCTGTATGTAGGACTCTACTGAGTCCACAACAATGTGAACTTGAGAAAGTTGCTGAGTATGCACAATTGGAAGTGAGGATGGTGAGTCCTTAATGTACATACTCTCCGAAGAACTCCCAGGTTCTATGACGGTAATGACTTTCTCCCCCTTTTTGGTAGCATCACCCTCTTGCATAGGTGAGCTAGGAGTTAGGTCAATCACACTCATAGGTTCTTGTGTTCCTAGTTGAGCTCCTCTTAAAGGTCTCCCACTAGTTTTTCCTTGAGATAAGAGATCTCAAGTTGTTGATCATTGACCCTGTTTTGCAAGGTAGTCACTTGAGATTCAAGCTGACTAACCTTGGAGACTAAATAGGTGCATGTTTTTGATAGTTTTTACACCTCTAGTCTCAAATTCCCCTTATCTTCATCAAAAGAATCATTGGGGGATGTGATGATTGGACCAGATTTCTCTCTAATCTCCAGCTTTTGGTTCTTGTCTGTTGGATTTCCTCTGCTCACTAGCAGCCTCAGTTGATGTGTCAATAGGCTGAGTTGCCATGGTTGAGGTCTTAATGATGGAATCACTTGCAAAAGTGAGAGCCTCTTCCATATGAAAATCCTAAACATGTTCAGAAGTGTCCACCTCAGTAGTGGGTGACTGATGTGGGCTAGGTATAGGAGACTCAAGAGCACTCAACTCTCTTTGAGCAGGGGAAAAGAAGAGAGAATCATGGTACTCACCGAAACCTAAATCTTCATCAGTATAGAAGTCAAGGTTTGGGATTGATTGGTTTAAGTCCAAAGGCTGGGGATGGTAGCTGTCCCATGAATGTTGTTCACTTGAGTGTTGAGACTCAGAGTGAAGGCTTAAGGCATTTGGGCTTGTGAGCTTATCAGGCTGAGCATGAGGAACCTCGGCACTGATCATTATTTATGGGAGTGGTCTGCTCCTCAGTAGAAGTGGGAGCTCCAGTGTCCACTTCTTCTTGTGTGGGTGAGTATATGGGGACTTGCATAGACTGATTAGTCTAAGTAGGGGTTTGTTTGTATTTTCATTGGTAGGTAAGGGTGATTTGTGGCTGTTGTGGTGGTTCGGATGTAGAAGGTGTAGGTTCAATACTAGCTGGCGTTGCTAGGTTGTTACCTTGAGCAATGAGCTTTAATATTTTTAGGACATGGGTTGTTTCTACCCCAGAGAATCCAACAGTAGGCTTTCTTAAGATTTTAAAGATGTTGGGCTTCATCTACCCCAGTTTAAGAATATTACTTGTTCTCGTTAACTGTTAGCCCTGTTTACAGTTAAGAATATATTGAACATATCTAAGGAACGTGTAGTACTCTAAAAAGTCCAAGTTTGCAAGCAGACTTGTATAAACAAACTGAGAGTACCCGAATTTGACTGCCTGAACCATCTCATGAACAATGAAGGAGAGATCTTCAGAAATCTGGTCCCATCCACCATGCTTGTTTGACAAGCTGTGGATAACCACATGGAGTAGGAATTTCCAATGGGATGACACCTTCCCTTTCCTGAAGGTCTTTATAGAGAAATCTCCTTCATAGCCCATCTGCTCAAAGGAGTTGTTGACAGCTTCTTTGGGAAAGAACACCTCACCTTATTCATCATCTAGCTAAAGATGCATGTTGATGATGACCGGAGTGACGAAGACTGTTCTCCCCTGCAGCGTGGTAGACAGTGCCTTCTCCCCATCCATAACGACCTCTTGGCAGGTCTTCCCAAATTCAAGTAGATGATCCTCATGTAGTGGAGGATCAATGGTAAGGGAGGTGAAGTAGTTGGATGGAGCTAAGAAACGGCAATCCTCCGAGAAATATGGATCTTTCTCAGAGTCTAATAGAGCAACCTGCTTGTGTTACATGTGTAACTGCATTGAAAAATTTGGTTCATTTCTACGGTAAAGGTTGGCCTTTTTGAGAAAGCTTAAGACTGAAAAAACATGAACAAAAGTAAATTCAGAGAGAAATTTTGGGTTTAGGTTTGGAGGAAAGAAGGAGATGATAGAAAGAGGGGGAACCGTTGGGTTTATATGTGAAAAAGATTTAAGACGAAGTTAATCAAAGAGTACAAACTTTGAAATCCAAATGTAGGTCCCACCTCTGAAAAAGTAGTTTGCTTTTGCTCAAAAAGTAGTTTTCTTGGAAGCCAAAAGGTAAATTATCTTTGGAAGTTTTAATGAAAAAGCTTCCGAAGCTAAAATGTCTTCGGAAGATTTTCCTAAGAGTTGTGAAAATTTTGCTTCAAAAGAGAAATAGAACTTGAATGCTTTGTTCAGAGAAGCAAAGCTTCAGAGAGTTAATTTGCTTCGGAAGAAAATGGTCCTTGAAAACATATAAGTGTCTGAGACTGTTAGGTATTCTACCTTTGATGAAATTGAAGATTTCCAATATTATTGAAGGTTAAGACTTGAAGAACAAAAGCAACAAAAGTATTAGTCTAGGGTTTATTTTGTAAATATTGTAAATGCTACACTAGTATAAATAGCATCATATATCATCATTTGTAGGATAAATGGTTCACCACCAAATGTGGAAATTCGTTCCATCACCAACATCATATCATCATTCTACATGGATGATGATTTCATCATCAAATCAATAAACAACAAGCATTAAACATTTCTGTTCTTCATCATTATTATATTTTAGCATCGAATCATTAACTTTTGTTATTATCAGTTTGAATCCTAAGATCCATGCTCAACGATCCCATTCAGATCGGGAACACACAATTGGTATCAGAGCCAGAGTTGATGGATTTATATTGATATTGAGAAGATTTTATGGTTAAATTGCTAAAATTAGTGAAGATCCGAAGAAAACTTGGAGAAAAAGTTAGTGTGTTCTTCATGAGAAATCCAATGATTTGAGATGAATCTGATGGATTTGGAGCGAATTTGATGTTGTTCGATCATCGTCTAAGATCAAATCAACTTTTGGAAGCAAGAAATCAACGTTTGGAGTAGAATTTATGAGATCTCGGATTTTCATATTCATGTTCGTCATTTTCACACACTAGTGTGAGTGTTCTTGGTGTTCTTCAGAAATTCTCAAATCTGGATCATGGAAATGGAGTTTGGATTGATTGGATTCATCAACATGATGCTACAATAGCAATTTCATCAACAAATCAGCATCAATAACATGTTTGGATCAAAGTCAAAATTTCAAGTAAGTTTTTGGTATTCATGATGTTCATCATCAGTTCTTAGATCTAAACATGATTTAGAATGGAAATGCGTTCTATTGATCAACAACAAACAACAATTACCATTGAATACAATTTTATTCAATTTCAAGATACACATGAGCTAATACAATGGATTGATTGCTACTTGCTTTGAGCAAAATGTACAAGTTAATGTGTAGAATGTACAACTCTGTACAACATTAAAATCATTACAAGCTCTTCCACGGACAGCTTGTGACTTGAGTTTGTTGATGTGGTTACAGCATTATCTATGGATAGTTTATGGTTTCTTATCTGTTTATAAAGACAACTACCTCTAAACAGCCCCAAACATCCTTGTGTAGCTCACAAACTGATCTAAAACAGCCCCAACCATCACCAAAATCAACAACAAATCATCTCAATTTTATCTACAGATAGGTTGTGTTCCGAGTCCAGAGTTGAGTCTAACACTAAATCCTTGAACAACTGGTCTTTAATCCGCTGAAGTGTGCAGCCCTTAACCTTATCAAACCACTTATTGCAGCCCTTAACCACACCACAAAATAATCCGCAGCATCTCATCATAACCAAATCAGTGTAACCCCTGAACGTGTTAGCAGCCACTAGACTTGATATCAAAGAGCCCTCAAAACAAACTCAACCCAACCTAAATCTCCAATTGCATCCCAGCCAAAACAACATCTTATTGCAGCCCCTAATCCTCAACAAAACTCACCCTTAACATCACAAAAATAGCCCCTACTCACCCACATAACACCTTCATTAACCATGTTTGTGCAGCCCCTGCACATACTCAGTTTTCAACAGCAAAACAGATTGCGTTTCAACAGCAAAACAGATTGCGTTTCAACAGCAAAACAACCGAAGTTTCAGCAGCAAATCAACCCAGTTTCAGTAGCAAATCAACCATGATTTAGCAGCTGTTTCAGCACCTTAGCAACAGCAAACATGAGCTGCGTTTCAGCAGCTAATTCAGTAACAAAACAGCAGCAAATTAGTATCTAAATAGCAGCCGAAAAGCAATCATTTCAACGGAAAATTGAGCAGCTCACAATCATCAAAGTATAACATAAATATAACCAAGTTCATGCAGCCCTAAACATCAAACACTCAGCAGCTACAAACAGCCAAAACTGCCTATCAAATCAGCAAAGAAACGAATAAAATGGATTTTTTGAAAAATTGTTTTTGTTTTGTGCATCCGTAGATGAAATACGGAATAGCGATTAGCCTTTATCGATTTTCAAGTTGGTGATCTTCAGAGGACATAGGCTCACTTCTACAGATTTAGAATGTTGACTTCCACGATGTTAAAATCGATTTCAGCGGACATGCTATTGGTATTTCATCCGTTGATGAAATCAAAACTCCAGCAGACACAACATACTTACCTGCTTTACTTGATTTCAACTTCCTTTGTTCATCCGTAGATGATCTGCGGACAAGGAACCAAACTTCTGCGGATGTGAATTTCATATCTACGGATATGAAAGTTCAATTTTTGTGGATGAAGCACACACCCAAAATCAGTCAAACCACATCTAGCTTTTTAATTTGGTGTCTATTGAAGAACAAGATCTAAATTTGGATTATTTGAAAGCAGAAGGGTAAAAATACACAAAAGGGGGAACCGACTTTGATTTGTTAATCAAATATGGAAATGGGTTTGTGATTGTGGGCTAGGAATTATGTTAATAGGCTATGGGATATGCAAATGAAATATGGGCTTACAAAATTGATTTGGTTGGGAATGTGAACAAGAACATTAAATTTCAGATACATGGATTTGAGATTTGGGGTGCCATTAACAACAAGGACACAAGTCCTCGGGTTTGTGTATGTAACTCAGGTTACAAAACAAAACACAATTAATTGTTCAAAGTTTTGAAGACCTCGCTTCCTCAATAACAAAAAAAATCTCGGCTTTGAATAACTATTCAACAAAAACAAGATCAAGCTTCATTTTTACATAGGAAATCTACAGTTGTTGGGTATTCTACCTTTGAAGAAATTGAAGATTTCTAATATTATTGAAGGTGAAAGCTTGAAGAACAAAAACAACAAAAGTATTAGTTTAGGGTTTACTTTGTAAATATTATAAATGCTACACTAGTAAAAATAGCATCATATATAATCATTTGTAGGATGAATGGTTCACCACCAAGTGTGGAAATTTGTTCCATCACCAACATCATATCATCATTCTACATGGATTATGATTTCATCATCAAATCAATAAACAACAAGCGTTAAACATTTTTGTTCTTCATCATTATTATATTTTTGCATCGAATCATTAAGTTTTGTTGTTATCAATTTGAATCCTAAGATCCATGCTCTGCGATCTCGTTCAGATCGGGAACACACAAAGACAAGTGTTAAGCTTCGGAAGATATTTCAGAAATTCCTTTCGAAGGTAAATCACTTAGATAGTTATTTGTTTTGAAGGCATGATTTTCTTCCGAAGATATATGCATATCTTTCGAAGGATCAAAATTTTCAGAAATCTAAGGAAAGTCTTCAAAAGATTTCCATCCAAAGAAAACTAGAGCTTATGAAAGTGATGAACTAGACAACTTTAGGACAGACAAACTTTAAGAAATAATAAGAATTAGTTTTAAGAAAAACCTACTTAAAGTTTATCATCCGAATAGCTAATATAAGATATTTAAATCTCTGTTCATCAAAAGTCTTTGTAAATAGATCAACATATTGTTCATTTTGTGGACTTTGAGTAGTTTAATTAATCTCTTTTCAAAATTATCTCTAATTAAATATACATGATGTTGATGTGTTTGGTCTTTGACTGCTTATGTTGTTGTCTATCTAAATAGGAGTCTCCTTGATGTTTAATCCATAGTCAAGCATCTAATTCTGAATCCATAGCACTTGGGTAGCAGCTTGCAGTAGCAATGTATTCAGCTTCAGCAGTTGATGTAGAGACACAATATTGTTTCTTGCATTGCCATCAGACAACCCTTTCACCAAGAAACTGACATCCCCCAGATGTGGACTTTCCAGTCATGTTGCAACCACCATAATCACTATCTGTATAAGCACACAGATTGAAGTCAGAATTCTTAGGATACCAAAGACCAAGTGTTGAAGCACCTTTGAGGTATCTTAGAATCCTTTTTACAGTGATAAGGTCAGACATCTTAGGGTTGGCTTGATATCTAGGACAAATACATGTAGCAAACATGATATCAGGCCAGTTAGTTGTAAGATACATAAGAGATCCAATGATATCCCTATAAAGGTGTTCATCCACTCACTCCCCCTCAAGATTAGGTCCAAGGGAATGGTTTCTAGCTATGGGTGTCTTAGCAATCTTACAACCAGTCATGTTGGATCTCTTTAGTATGTCTTGAACATACTTTGACTTAGTAATGAAGATGCCATCTTCAACTTGCTTCATTTGAATTCCCAGAAAGAAATTGAGTTCCCCCATGGCACTCATTTCAAATCTGTCTTTCATCAGCTTCTCAAAGTCTTTGTAGAGCCTTGGATTAGATGAACCAAAGATGATATAATCTACATATACTTGAACTAGCATTAAGTCATTTCCCTTTCCTTTGATGAAGAGAGTTCTATCTATAGTACCCCTTCTGTATCCATGTTCGTAGAGATACTGAGAGAGAGTCTCATACCACTTCCTGGGTGCCTGATGCAGCCCATAAAGAGCTTTGTCAAGCTTGCAGACATAATCAGGATCAGCATCTGTGAACCCAGGTGGTTGTTTGGCATACACCTCTTCATCATTCACCCTATACAGAAAAGCACACTTGACATCAAGTTGATAGACCTTGAAATTCTTGGATGCGACAAATGCTAAGAATATTCTAACAGCTTCCAGTTTTGGTACAGGAGCAAAGACATCAATGTAGTCAATTCCTTTTTCTTGTGTGTATCCTTGAACAACTAGTCTAGCTTTGTTTTTTATGACAATGCCTCTATCATCTTTCTTATTCCTAAACACCCATTTGGTTCCAATAGTAGTCTTCCTATGAGGAAGATGACAAAGGTTCCAAACTTTCTGTCTTTTGAATTGAAGCAACTCCTGTTGCATAGCTTCAACCCAGCTTCCATCCTTTAGAGCCTCATCAATTTTCTTTGGCTCTATCTGGGATAGGAAACAAGAGTGGAGACATACATTTGCTTCATGGTTATGTCCTCTTGTTTTGACCATAGAATCAACATTTCCAATGATGTTTGTATTGGGATGAGACTTATGGATCCTAGGCTGAGAACCACAACAAGTTGCTAAGAGAGATCTAAATTAGAGAAATTTAGATCTGACATTGATGTTTCTCCCACCACATCAGCACACTTATCAAGAGAGACTTGATCCAATAAGTGTGTGGCATCATTGATGTTGTCTTCTATGGAGTCGTTGTCAGCATCAAGAAATTCTCGATCACCATCACCACCTCCGTCTTTTTCTTCTGCATTTGAAGTATCTTTATCTGGTTATGGATCCTCTAAGCTGGAATTTGAAGGCATCCGTGATGAATCAACAGAATTTGTCATTATGGCGCGGATACAAACTTCATTTGAAGAGGTAGTTACAATTGGAGCAGAAGAGACGTTACTTGAAGGTCTTTTTAGCTCAAATCTTGGGTCCAGATCACATATAGGTAAGATTTTTGCAAACCTTGAAACAGTCTCACAAGATTTGTTACAAGTAGGTGGTAACTAAATCAAGATCAAACAGCTAGTCTGGACTAGAACGAGCCACACATGGTGTGTGTTCATAGAAAGTCACATTGGCTGACTCCTCAACAATTCTAGTTCTAAGATTGTATACTATATAAGCCTTAGCTTGAGAAGAGTATCCAATAAAGTGTCCATCATCTAATTTCTCAGCAAATTTGGCTATTTAATCATTGGTATTCAACATGGTGCAAGGACATCCAAATGACCAGAGAAAACCAATGAAAGGTTTCCTCTTGTGCCAGAGTTCATAAGGAGTCTTGCCATGAGTCTTAACTACTAAAACTCTATTTTACACATAGCAGGCAGTGTTGACTGCCACTGCCTAAAAGGTGATGGGCAACTTAGACTCAGACAACATGGTTCTTGCAGCTTGAATTAGTGTCCTGTTTCTCCTCTCAGGAACACCATTTTGCTGAGGAGTCATGTGAGCAATGTGTTGTCTTGTAATACCTTTTCCATAACAAAATGTCTCAAGAATTTGGTTCTTGAATTCAGTTCCTTGATCACATCTTATAGTTTTGACCTTGTGATCAGATTGATTCTTAATCTTTAGGATGAAATTCTTTAGAATCTCAGGGGTCTCATCCTTAGTTCTAAGGAAGAAAACCCAAATGAATCTTGTAAAGTCATCTATGATCACTAAATAATAAGAGGTCCTTCCTAAACTCATTACACTGTTGGGGGCAAAGAGACCCATATGTAATAATTATAGGAGACTAGTGATGGAGTTTCTTTCCTTGGGTTTATGAGATACCTTATGTTGCTTCCCTTTCAGGCATGCAACACAATGATCATCACTTGTAAACTCTTTCTTTGGCATTCCAGTCACCAAATCATTCTTAATCAGTTTATTCATATTCTTAAAGTTTACATGGCACATTCTTTTATGCCATAAGAAAGACTTATCACTATTGCTTTAGACAGAAAGCATGAAACTTCTCATAAGCAGAATATGCTCATGAGGAATGAACACCCCAGGCTTGTACATGTTCCCTTTCCGGGGGCTCTAAGCAGAATATGCTCATGAGGAATAAACACCCCAGGCTTGAGAACAATGCACTCATGCTCAATAAAGAGCATGTTATGACTCTGATCACAAAATTGGGATACACTCAAAAGATTGTACCCAAGCTCCTTGACAATGTTTAACTTTTCAATGCTGAGCTTACCATTTGTGACCTTGGCCCTTCCATAAATGTAACCACTTTTATCTCCTACAAAAGCAACTGGTCCTCTATCAATCCTTTCAAATTTCTGGAGTAGTGACTTGTGGTCTGTCATGTGTCTGGAATAACCACTTTTAATTATCTAGATATTTTTGTTTGTCTTGACCTATCTCTGCACAAAGATAAAGGTTAGTTACATTTGGAACACAAGCCTTACTTGTCTTGGGCTCACAAGAAGAAGTTGAAGCTAATGCAAAAGTAATAGATCCTATAGTTGTGCTATGAGAATCTTGAGTTGTTGTTGTTGTAGAACATCTAGTCACTTGGTCTTTGACTTCCACGCCACCTTTAGAAGTATGGACTTGACCTTCATTACTTCGGAAGCTTTTGAGACTTCAGAAGTTTTGATGACTGACCTTCGGAAGAGTCTGCAAACACTGCATCAGACTTTAGTGCTTTGGAAGTTTTCCTTTCTTCCGAGACCAACTTTTCCTCTGAAGGCAATTCTCCACTTGGCTTCTTCTTTGTTTTGGAGCATCCGAAGGATATATATTTTCCTTCCGAAGCTAAAATCTTCTTAGAGCTCTTGGAAATCCTTTTCTTGGTCATATGGATTGTACCTCTTGGATTTTATGGACAATGCTTAGCAAGATGAGAGATACTTTCACACATAACACATTC
Source organism: Flaveria trinervia (assembly GCA_025506515.1). NCBI lineage: Eukaryota > Viridiplantae > Streptophyta > Magnoliopsida > Asterales > Asteraceae > Flaveria > Flaveria trinervia. Next base: position 51,079,991 of record CM046446.1, read on the forward strand.
TATTTTCTTCTTCCCAAGAGCCTTCTTTAGAGAACAAGACTGATTTTGATCACATCCCTTTGAGCTGAGTACTATTCTTGGAGTTGGATGGTCCAGGCTGTGTAGTAGTGGTACACAAAAAATCAGTCTTCTTCTTGGTGCTAAGATGATTTAAACATGAACCAAAACTCTTTGCAGAAGAGTTTAGGTTGAGGTCTTCAGTCTTCACCATTCAAATCCTGCAAAGATAAAAACTTTTGTCTACCTAGATTCAAAAGTGGGATTAATCTCTTGAGCCTTCCTAGCTTTTCTTTTGCTCTTTCTAATCAAGTTCTTTATCATTCACTTGGTCATCATAGTCTTCTTCTCCTTCAAAGTTTAGTGGTCCTTCTTAGAATCCTCCTCTTCACTCTTCTCAGAGGAATTCTTTACTATCACTTCTTCATCCTAGCACTCAGTCAACTTAGTTATGAGATCCTTGATATGAGTCTTATAATTTGTATGCTCATGTTTTAGAATTGAAATAATTTTCTCTAAGTCCTCTATCTTTAGTTTATAATTACTTTCAGTCTTCTAAAATCAACTTTTAAGATGTTTAAGAACTCAAGATCAGATCTTATTTATAAGTTATGGGACCTGTATCTGTTGACTTTAGCAATGCATTCAGGGGTACAAAGATGTTCCAATACCTTGGCTTCATCATGATCTGCCATCAGTGCTTGGTTTGGAGAAGCATCTTCCACCTATAAGCTCCAGTCAAAGACTCCTTCTTCAATTGCAACTGCAGCTTGCTGCTTTGGCTTCTCATTCTAGGTGGCTTTGTCAGTGTAATTTGGATTGAATTGTGCTAGGCCACCATTTGTTCTTGGTGCCTTACATTCCCTGGCAAAGTGACCCATCAAGTTACAGTTGTAACACTTGACTTTTCTTTTATGCAATCCAAACTTTCAACTGGCTGCGTTGCCTGGGGAACTTCCTTCCAGTCCGCTTATAGAACTTCTTGGCTCTATGAGTGAGAAGAGCCATCTGCTGGACTACCTCCATGTACTCCAGATCATGTGGAGGGATACAGTCTAGGTCTTCAAGAGTGAAAAGAAGTTGCCACAACTTTCATCAGAGGACACAAAGGCTTGAGAAGAACTTGTCTCATGGAATGGGCTTCCTTGAGTGTAGTTCTCCCTTGGTGTATCAGAAAAGGTGATGAAAAGACCCTTTTGTGAGTTGCGGGTAGCATAAAAGAAGATGTTGGGGTTCTATGCTATCCCTTTCAACCACATGAAGGGCTAAACCCATTTCATTGTTGGAATTTCTAGATGAACTTTACATGTTCATCTCCATCTGGTAGCCACTGAGAATCACATACAACTCTGTCAGAGTGAGAGTTTTCAGGTTCTCAGTTCTCTTGATAAGCACACAGTAGTGTGTCCATTGCCTAGGAAGTGAGGACATGAGTTTCCTTACAATGTCTCTGTTTTCAAGAGCAACTCCTCCATCCACTAGGGTATCCACAATCTCAACATACCTGAAGTATTGTTGAGTCATGGTTTCACCTGATTTAAGGTGAAATTTTGAAACTGCTGCTTGAGGAGATCCTTCTTCTTCTCCTTGGCTTTAGAGGAACCCTCATACATCAGTTTCAATGCACCCCACAACTACTTAGTTGTTTTGCATTTCTTGAAACCTCTGTATACAGAGTTTGGAAAAGCAGGCTGAAGGCCTGTCATGGCCTTCTAGTCAATCTCTACACTCTTTCTATCTTAATCTGAGTAGTCAGTCATAACCTTGGGGATCATACCACCACCAGTAGTAGAAGGGGTGCTTGGTATGTAAGGTCCATTTTCAACAGACTCTCACATTCTTGAGTCTAGAGACCTGATGAAACCTTTCATTCTTTGGCACCAGGTGTCAAGGTGACTGGGTTGTGAGATTGTGATTCTCACCTAGGACGGAATATAATGATTGAGTTAATGATTCAATGCCGGAATCATACAATCAAGAAACATTCAATGCAGAAGAAATACTCGTAAATGCTTTGTATATATTAATAAAGGTGATTAATTACAATGACTGCTAGGGTTTAGCAAGAAAATTAATAATGCACCTAGAGAATACAAAATATTCTAATTGTCTAATTTTTGTCACCTCATGTATGAGGTTGTCTCTTCTGTTTATAGGAAGACAAGATGTCTTTTACAAAATGACTAAACTACCCCTGACCTATTACATCATAACTAATCTAAGTCTTGATCTGCATCTCTGCTTATTCATCCCCATTAGCAAATGCGAATGGGTTGACTTGATCAGTATTTCTTCACTTGATCATCTGCATTAGTACGTTTGTCATCCGTATTGGTTAATGCGGATGAACAAATACTTCTGTGCAATTGTCTGGTCATCCGTATTGGCAAATGCTGATGAACAAAATCTTGTCCGCATTACTTTTTGGTCTTCCGCGTTTGTTAATGCGGAAGAACAATTACTTGTCAGCATTTGTTATTTGCCTTCCGCATTGACAAATGCGGATAGCCATACTTGGTTTTTCTTCTATGCAGGATCTTCATCCGCATTATTTCTTGGACTTGTGGGAATCCAATAGATAAACCATCAACTCACCAATTGAATTGGCTTGTATAATCCTTTCAGGGTCTAATAATACTCCACCTAAGGATTATATAGCCTATGTTCTTCAATGTTTGGGTAGTGATTGAGGTTGTGATGATTCTGCTGGGTCTTGGGATGGTGTACAATGTGCTGCTTGAGCTGGATTCAAAATTTCCTTTATCATGTTGACAAAGTCTTGAGCTTCTGGCATTTTTTCCCTACTTAGTATATGAATCTTCATTTTGCTCATGTTGTAAAGGGCTTTATTTGTAGTTTCTTAAGTGAAACTGGTTCCCAAATAGACACTGTAGATAGCCCATCCTTGTGAATTAAAAGAGCACCATCTGCATAAATTTCTACTTTGACAATGTTGCCCAACTATAGAAGTGTCTTCTTCTTCTTTCTTTTCTCCCTCTTTACACTAATCTGATCATATTCCATCTTTAATATTTTGATGCACGTTAGAAAGAAATGCAGATCTTCTTGACCTAGTTTGTTTGATATCTCTCTGAAGTGCCTTGTGTATATGTAGTGAATATAGGATTGATCCAGTAGTCTCACTTCATAACCATTGAACAATCTAATTTCTGCACCTTCTTTTCCTCCCTACTTCCTCTCAATCACCAATTCATAGGTCTTCTCATCATAATAAACATTTGAGATTGGTATTGAGGAATGAGTGCCAACTACCATTTTTCTTTTTAATGATTCTATAGGCTTCACCTTTAGTTCTGGAAACACTATTTCTTCTGTTGGTTTTGTCTGTTTCATCTCTAGAGGGTTCTTGAATGACTTTTCTTTTCTCATGCATATGGCTTTCAATGAATTGAAGTTTTTGGTTCTTTTGAACATTTTAAGTATACCTTCAAATTCATACCCTCTGAAGATGGCATTATGGTTGATCAGTTCCAGATTAGCCAGTTCTTTCAGGTCATGAATCTCAAGGGCATTTACTAGAGCGTAGTACTTTATAAAAAAATGCACTAGCCCTGAGATTCTTTTAACCATGAACATATTCCATGAAATATCATACTTCCAGGCAATGATTTTCTAGTCAATTTTGCCTTTTGGAGTAGATACACCTCTAATCATCTCAACAGTGGTTAACCCTTCCTGAAGTTTCAACTGGGAGGGTTCGGCAAACCACTCTAGATATTTATGAAGAACAGGAGCTAGATAGTTTTATCTTCATGTGTAAGTTGCATGTCTTGTGCAGAGACTCTTGATCTTGGCCTTTTGTTGAGGATTTCTTCTTCTAACCACTTTAGCTTTTCTTTCTTTTCATTGATTAATCTGAGTGTGGCAGCTCTCAGTGAGTTAGTTTTCATGTTTCCTAATTTCTTTTTAGTGAAGCCTTGGCTGGTGAGCTAATCCTTTATTTCCCTATCAGTCATTTTATAGGGATCAGGATGTAGAGGTTCATGAGTTGGAGATTGCTTCTTCATGACTAACAGCTTTGGCTTGTGAACTTTGGGTGCAATGGACTTCTCATAATCTGTGTCAATTGTGGGGTCCAGCAGTTTGTTGACTTTTTCTTCTTCTGCTTTCATGCTCTCGTATGTCATGTTAAATTCTTCATCAGCATCATACCCATGATTGATGAAGAACATGGCTTTTATCATAAGGTCACCTATTTGTGCCTTTACCACCAATTCATCCACAGATTTTTCTTTTTGCATAGGACTATCCACATCTACAGCCTTTTCAGCATCATATCCTCCTTTTATTTCTCCTTCTTCTAGATCAATAAAAATAGCTTGTTTCTTTAATTGAGCCTCAGCCTGCTCATGTTCTTCTAGGAATTTAGCTATAGCAGCCAAGCTTCTAGGATCATCTCTTTTACTTTTCTTCACATGCTCTTCTTCCACTATTGGTCTTTTGCCCTTTGCTTTTTCAGATAAATATTTTCTCTTTCTGGTATAGGTTTGAAGTGAATGACCAGAAGAGGATTCAGGGTTTTTGATCCCCTTAGGCACTTTTTCAACCTCAGTTTGTACTTGTTCATGATCATTAGCTGCTTTTTCTTCCTTTTCCTTTTCTTTTTCACAGAACTCTCTGATCATATCTTTTTACTCCTCAGACGATGACACAGCAGATACCATTTGCATACTCAACTCCTTCTCCAAGGAACTGGAGATTGGTGAATGACCACAATGGGTTCAGTGTTAGTCCTCTGGTAAGCAATGAAATCCCAAAATTCATCATCAATATGAATTCTTCAGATGTGAAGCTGTCTAGTGCACTGATCAGTTCTTCAAATTTAGCCTTTTCAGTGTGTGTAGCATGTGATTTTCCAGAATAGACCACCATCTCTAGGCTTGATTCTTTATTCTTTGATTTTCTTGTATCTTCTTCTTTTTCATCATTCTCTGAAGAAGATTGTTTCTCATCAGCTATAACTCTTTCTTCATGTTTTTCACTTTCTTCAGCCTCAGCTCTTCTTTGAATTTCAATCAGCATCTCAAGCTCAGAGATTCTTTTATTTCAACTTTCAAGTTGATTTTGCAGATTGAAGATAATCTCTACTTGTTCTTCAATCATATCCTCTTGCTCTTCCATAGCAATGGTTTGAATAGCAAGAGTATCAACATGCCCACTAATTTCTTCTTTAGAATGATTAAGAGCAGCTTTTAAGTAGTTAATCTCCTTATCTTTTTCTTTCTTTTCAGCTTCATATTTTCCGTTTAGCTCTTTCAACTCATTCTCCTTTTCAAAAAGTTCAAGAATCCTATCATCAATGATTCTTGCTCTCATGTTAAGTATTCTTTCCATCCTTTCAATCTTTTGCATGAGCTCAGAGATCAATTCATCCTTTTCATCAGGTCTGTTCATATTGGATTTAGCAAAACTTTCTGAAGGAGCAGTCTCAGAAGTGACTCTCTTCATAGGCATTTGCACATGTTGATCCACATCATCCGAAGATGATTTGGATTCCTTAAAAGAGCTGGTTGAATCTCCAAACTCAATTGGATTATCATTAGTAAAGAATGGTTGATGAGGTGATTTTGGTGAGTGATGAGGTGGTGAGTTTGGAGAGTGATGAGGTGGGGATGTTGGAGAGTGGTGAGGTGGAGATCTGATTGGTGATGAGACAGGTGATTTGTGAATTGAAGTGTTGGTGATTTATGGGGAGATGGCAGTGGTGATGGTTGTGGGGTTCTTTGTGGAGATGGGTAGGTAGAGGTGCAAATGGAGATGCAAAATCATGAATTTGAGGTTCAGTGTGAGAATTACCCCCTGCACCATCCTGGGGTGACACTGACCTTTGCCTATCAATGCATCAACTTGCTCATCAGCAGCTTGTTCTTCAGTATGCTCATTAGCAGGAGCATGTTGTTCTTCACCTTGTTCATCAGGATTGATCTGTTGAAGCATCCAAGGTTGAAGAGGAGAGTGAGCTCCGCTATAGAAATTTCTAGGATCCCTCTTCTTAATGTACTTATATGACTTAGCATCATAATGAGGAATATCTAGAACTGGTCCCTGAGCAGCTAGATTGGGGAATGCTTCATTTATCAGACATTGAATGAATCTTGGGTACCTCAAGAATTTGTATTTCCTACCCTTTTGTATGTTTGATACTAGACCATTAAAGACATAAGCTGACATGTTGATTGGCCTATTTGTGCATAAAGCACAAGTTACTCATGAAGTGATGATTGGAATATCATTCCACCCTGTTTTCCTTTTGGATAAACAGTGTAATAGATGTGGATTAGAAACCTCCAAGGCAAGTCCACTAATCCCTTCATAATTTGTTTAGCTTCAAAACCCCCTTCATATCCAATTTCTGCAAAGAAGGTAGTGATATCATCATCATCTAGCTCAATTGGTGCATCTGCATCATTGCCAAACTGTAGACATCTTCTTATAGAATCTTCAGTTATGATCAGGGTATGCTCATCATCAATCCTTACTAAAAAAGACCTAACACCATCAGCCTCAATCACTTCAATAGAATTCCAGAAAGACCTTATAAGGTTCTCATATATGATAGGTCTAACAGTGATAGCATAAGCCACCCTCGTTGTAGAGATGAATCTATTATGTCTCTGAGTCCCTCAGCCTCGGGTACATCAGGGTCTAAATAACCGCTGACATTATGGAGCTTGCTCCATTAAAGATTAGCCATTTAATCAGCATAAGAGATATATCTGTTAGTTTTGATGAGAAAGCATGTGCACAATTTATCAATTTGACTTTTATTGGTCAAAGATGAGTGTTTGAAGTTACTGTTTCATTGTTGTCACATCAAATGGTGAATTTTTTGTTGAACAATCACAGTTTTGTTGGGTTTGTTGAACCAAATCAAAGTAGTTTAACCTTTTAAACTATGAAAACGCAGCGGATAAATACCTTAATATTATGATTAGTAATCTGAAAAGTTAAGGCTTATAACATATCATCAACAAACCCAAGAACATAGGATCATTTATATGTGTTTGAACTAGCTATCAACAAGAAATAACAACCCAAAACAAGCCATACATACTACCTTTAGTAAAGCTGCAGAGAAACGATTTTGGTGAAGAAGATGATGTTCTTGAATGATCAAAACACCAAGGAAAGGTGTCCTCAAGCATCCATACCCACAAGCATCAAGCAAGAACCTTATTTCTAGGATTCCACCACCAAAAACGACCAAGAAGGGCTGCTGAAAACACTTTTCAGCCGAGATCCAAAGGATGCTGAAAACCCTTTTCAGCGAAGATCCACTTCAAGATTAGAGAGTGTTTTCCCTTTTTGGTTCTTGCATATGTGTAAGAGATGAGAGTATTAAGTGTGTGTGTGTTGTTCTTGGAGTACTTGGTCACAAAAAAAAACAAGACCACACACCATAAAGGGGCGGCCGCAAATGTTAAGAACATAGGGTTTTCCCCCCAAAACCAATCTCCAATATTTTGTTAAACTAGTTGTTTAAGATAGTTATATAATTAACCTTTTAATTATATAACACATGCACACTTTTATTATTTGATGTTATTTAACTAAATTAAACAACATTACAAATAATATCCATGAACAAAATATCCATATAAGTTGTTCAATCTCATATGCAACTTATTTAGAAAACCCATTTTCTAAATTGGTGTATTTATTTAATTGCATGATCATATCATCAATTAAATATTATTTGGTATTTGCTAAGCTTGTTATTGGGTATGACCCGACTTGGATCATAACATACTAACCACATCAATGTTCTATGTGTCTTGGGCATAAAGAATCCAACAATCTCCCACTTGCACAAGATTGATAGAAGATTGATGCAAGAAGTAAATACCGCCTAACAACGGTTTACTAGCCTTAATACGCATGACTGAAAGCCATTCAATAACATCATCCCCGTCAAGTATCCAACTTCAAATGATTTAGGTGAATCAATCATTTATCCTTTTGTTTCAGATGTCATGTTAAATCCAAGGACATGGTATGATCATTCCTCATTGATTTAACTTAATCAGGCCTTAGACATCTTGCTCTCAACGAATAAGAGGAACAAATTCCATCTTGACTACATATGTTTTTCACAATTATCTCGTGTCACACCTGAACATAGCCTTTTGTACTGGCCATTATTTCAGAGCAGTGAAGAACTAGCTCAAAGTATAACATTTGGTGAATATCAAAACCCAATATGTATCTCAGGTCGAAGGATACCAAATGATATTCGCCTTTACTCAAATTTACTTATGATCAATCTAAAAGATTCCATGTAGTAAAATTGAGATGCGGGTCAGTCCAATATTTGTATCCCATAAATATCTATGAACCTTGGCAGCAACCAATTGATTTATATTCATTCCTTATGAATATCCACCAATCCATGTTCATAATAGTCTTATGTTCATATTTGTTTCCACAAACATGACCGACTACGAACATTTAGAATAATAAACATATTCATGGATGTATACATGCTAAAATGAATATAACTCAAAATATCATAAGTATATAAAGAGTTAAATATTACATTGTTTCAACTTTTAATACCAAACAGATCAATTCCAGTCACTAGAATATCGAAGTCCTAAGGCACAAGTATGACTTTCATGCTTTGCCCTCTTAAGGAGCTTCGTGAGTGGATCCGCAATGTTTTGACCGGTGTGAACTTTACGAATACATATTTTTTTCCTTTTCGACTTCATCCCTTATGTAGTTGAATTTCCGCTCATTGTACCTAGCCTTTTGAAGAGGACAGGGTACCTTGATTTATGCAATCGTACCCTCATGATCACAAAAGGATTTCTAGGGGTCTTGAATGGTAGAGACCACCCTAGGTAGGCGATAAATTTCTTTATCCATGCAGCTACCTGAGCTGCTAATGATGCGGCAATATATTCGTGTTTTGTAGTGGACCATGCTACTCCGTTCATAATGAAGACATACCCCGATCATTATCGAGAATCATCTCGAACGGTTTGGAAACTCGCATCCGTGTAACCCTTTACAACGAGTTCATGTTCATCAAATCCATATATTAGAAAGATTTCCTTAGTCCTCCTAAGGTATTTCAATATACTTTTAATAACCATCCAATGGTTATTACCTGGATTATGCTAATATCTGAATGTCATGCTGAACACGCATGACTCGTCCAGTCTAGTGCATATCATCTCATACATGATGGATCCTATAGCAGACGCATATGGGATGTCCTTCATTCGATACTGCTCACCCTTTGAGCTTGGACATTGAGATGTACTCAATATTGCCCCTCTTCGAATAGGTACCATACCTTTCTCAGAGTTTTCCATCTTGAACCCTTTCAAGACTTTACCAATATATGTAATTGGTTTAAACCTATCAACCGCCTCGATCTATCCCTATAGATCTTTGTTCCCAAAATACAGGCTGTTGGATTCTTTATGCCCAAGACACATAGAACATTGATGTGGTTAGTACCTTATGATCCAAGTCGGGTCATACCCAATAACAAGCTTAGCAAACACCAAATAATATTTAATTGATGATATGATCATGCAATTAAATAAATACACCAAATTTAGAAAATGGGTTTTCTAAATAAGTTGCATATGAGATTGAACAACTTATACGAATATTTTGTTTATGGATATTATTTGTAATGTTGTTTAATTTAGTTAAATAACATCAAATAACAGAAGTGTGTGTATGTTATATAATTAAAAGGTTAATTATATATCTATTTTAATCAAATAGTTTAACAAGGATTAAAAGGGGTTTTTGGGGGGAAAACTAAATAAGAGATAAGGGTTCGGCCGCCCCCTTTTGGGGAGCTCTCTCTTTTGTTTTCCTTTGGGAGTCTTGAGACTTTGGATCTCTAAGAACACATACACTCCATCTTCTTCCCTCTCTCACATGCAAGGACCACAAAACAAAAGGTACTCTCCTTTCTTGAAGAGATTCTCGACTGGAAGTTGTTCCAGCAGCACCCTTTTGCTCGTTTTGGTGCTGGAAGATGTTCCAGCAGTATCTTCTTGGTCGTTTTGTGCTCAAATCCTAGCAAGAATGGTGTACGCTTGATGCTTGTGGGTATAAATGCTTGAGGACATCTTTCCTTGATGTTTTGGCTGTTCAACAACATCATCTTCTTCACCCAAAATCATTTTCTGCAGCTTCACTAAAGGTAGCATGTATGGTTTGTTTTGGGTTGTTATATCTTGTTGATAGCTAGTTCAAACAAATATATAAGATCCTATGTTCTTGGGTTTGTTGATGTTTTGTTATTAGCCTTAATTTTCAGATTACTAATGATAATTTTAAGGTATTATTCCGCTGCGTTTTTAAGTTTAAGAGGTTAAACTACTTTGGTGTGGTCCAACAAACCGAACATAGGCGGCTTCACCGAGATTTTTATGGGAAAACAACTCCCAAGCCAGGTTTTAACACCTTCCATGGTTGGAATATCATTTCCAAAAGGTAATATGTCATCAACATACAATGCTAAGAATGTTATTATGCTCCCACTAGCCTTCTTATATACACAAACCTCGTTAGCGTTCTTGATGAAACCAAATTTCTTGATCTCTTCATCAAAACGTTGATTTCAACTTCTCGATGCTAGATTCAATCCATAGATTGACCTCTTTAACTTGCATACTTTTAGGATGTTGTGGATCGACAAAACCATCTGGCTGAACCATATGGATAGTCCTTTTGAGATGTCCATTAAGAAAAGCGGTTTTGTCATCCATTTTCCAAAACTCATAGTCATAATATGCAGCTATGGCAAATAATATCCAAATTGACTTTAGCATTGCCACATGCAAGAAAATTTCATCATAATCAACCCCTTGATTTTGAGTGAAACCTTTTGCTATAAGTCTTGCTTTGTAAGTATCCAAGTTTCCATGTATATCCATTTTCTTCTTGAAACCCACTTGCATCCAACGGTTTAGAGTTAAGTGGAGGGTCAACCAATTCCCAAACTTGATTGTCATACATGGATTGCATCTCAACGTTCATGGCATCCAACCATTTGTCACAATCCGAATTGGACACTGCTTCATGGTATGTGGTTGGCTCATCGGAGTCAACCACATAGCATCCATTCATGAAAAATCCATATATTTTAGGTGGAATGCTAACTCTACCAGATGTGCGAACGTTTTGTGTGTATTGATCAACCTCTTGATCATCATCAACAACCTCTTATTGAGTGCTAGTGTTAACCAATGTGTATCGGCTTGTGGATCTTGATCCTCATCAAAATTCCACTATTCTATATGTTATTCCTTCCGTAAGGAACTTAGTTTCCAAGAACTCAGCCTTTTGAGCAATAATTACTCTTGCTCTGTTGGATCAAAGAAGTAGTATCCTATATAGTTTTAGGATATCCAACAAATATACACTTAGTGAATTGACTATCTTGATCAGGGCCATATTCAAAATACGAGCCTCGGAGAGCATTGTGAAACCCCAAAATGATAGCGGTAGTGAGCTTATAGCCATCATATATTTGAACCATATCCAATAGGGTTCGATTTCTCCTTTCAGACACACCATTATGTTGTGGTGTTCCAGGTGGAGTAAGTTGTGAGGTGATCCCACAACTTCTTAGATGGTGCTGAAAAGCATCATTGAGGTATTCACCTCTTCTATCTGAACAAAGAACTTTGATAGTTTTATTAAGTTGATTTTCTACTTCATTCTTGAAGATTTTGAACATTTCAAAAGCTTTATGTCTGCGTGTCATCATGTACACATAACCATAGCAACTATAATCGTCGGTAAAGGTAATGAAGTATCTTTCACCATTTCTAGTCAATGCCTTAAAAGGGCCACATACATCTGAATGTATGATACCCAATAAGTCTTTTGCCCTCTCGTTAGTGCCACTAAAGGGCGACTTGGTCATCTTACCTTGTAAACAAGATTCACACTTGTCAAATGAAATATTTTCATTTGTTTTTCAAAAGAACATTCTTTTGAGGCATTTGAATCTGATTCTTGTTTATGTGACCAAGACGACAATGTCAAAATAAGAATCACTTAAACCCATTTTAAGTTTCTTGGTGCTTGTTTGGTATAATGAGCTATTATAGGATGAATCATCATGAACCAATTCATAGGTTCCATTAAAAGGCATAGCCTGAAATAAAATACATCATCCATACAAACATAAATACCATTGTTAATAAACTTTAATTCATAACCACATTGTTCTAAAAAGGGAAATAAAAATTATGTTCCTAGTCAAACTAGGAGCATGCAAAATGTTCTTCAGAATAACTTCCAAACCATTTGAAACTTTCTAAATATTGTCTCTTTGGGCTTCGACATCAACTTTTGCTCCATTTCCCATGTAAAGACTCGTGTCTCCCTTCTTGAAGTGCTTATTTCTTTTGAACCCCTGCAACAAATTGCAAATATGAGTTCCACATCCGATATCCAATACCCATGTGTTTGAAGAAATAACATTTCAACCAATGTGAATTATAAAAGTTGTACCTGAGGTTTGCCCAGCACCCCTCTTGTTTCTCAAATCTTTGAGATAGGTTGGACAATTCCTTTTCCAATGTCCTATCTCTCCACACTCAAAGCATGGATCGTTCTCCGTTACCTTAGGCTTCTTAAGCTTAGGTTTTGGAGGTTCCGCTTTAGCCTTTCCTTTCCCATTTCCTTTGATGTACCCCTTTCCTTTAGCAACATTTGCCTTGGGATCAGGGAATGGCCTTTTCTTATTGCCTTCCTCATTGATCGAGAGAACAGGTAGAACCTTTCTACCCATCCCTGCCTCAGCTGTTTTGAGCACTGCGTGAAGCCCACCAATGCTCTTGTCCCATCCGTTCATATTGTAATTCATTATGAACGTGTCAAACCTATTGGTTAGGCCATTAAGGATTAAATCCGTGGCCAACTCCTTTGAGACGGGAATATTAAGCCGCTCGAGGCGATCAACGTGGCTTTTCATCTTAAGAACATAAGATGATACCGATTGGGTTTCTTCCATGTGACACGCATGAAGCGCTCGAACCGTTTCGAAGCGCTCTACCCTAGCTTGTTGAAGGAACATTTCCTTCAACTGGGTAATTATGTCATATGCCCCAAGATGCTCCAATTCTTTTGGTGTTCAGGCATCATAGTTTCAACATGAGGCAGGAAACCTGCATGGTTAGGAATAGGATCGTCAAGGACATAGGCCCTTTTCTCTTGCTTGAGAACAATTCTCAAGTTTTGATACCAGTCCATAAAGTTATTATGGTTAAGACGATCCCTTTATAAGATTGTTCTCAGTGATAGGGTAGGGACGGTCGGGGTAGTAGCATTATTGTTTGCGGCCATTTCAACAAAATTACAAAGTTCATATTAGTATTTCTCAAAATTGTATTTTAATTATTAATACCCTTTACACATCTCATAGACAATTAATAATTAAAATCTAGAATCCAACGTTACATTTAAATGATGGTTAGGTGACCTTTATCCCATTATTTAAATTAACAAGGTAGTCAACATTTGACAATTGCAACCTATTGCAACTTCTAGCTTTATGAGATCGGTTAAACATCTTATGTTTAGTCGGCATGTAAAATCCCATCAACACCATTGTACGCCATGCCTCGGTGACCCTATGCACATGGTTTCCAATTCAAGTCGTCCTACTTACACACACGTGTGATTTTACACATACAAGTGGTTAGGTGACCTTTATCCCACAAGTATGTTAAGCTCACCTCAAACACACAAGTTCCCTAAAAGTGGTTATGTGACCTTTATCCCACAAGTAGTTCTCAAATGATTCGAGTGTCGTGTAAAATGATGATGTTTAACTTGTTTCCAAAGGGATTTAAGTTTCAATTAATTCTAGTTATGAAAACTCTATGTACCTTGTATTCGCATGCTTTCAAATACATGGTACCCTATGGTTCTCTTTCAATAAAACCTCTTTTATTTTGAAATCATTAATGCTTTTAATAACCTTTTATTAGTCACTTAATGATTAGGAACCAAAAAATTTCAGCTTGTGGTGATAATTTATTTAGATTGTTAAGCATATTCATATATCAAACAATCAACATTAAATGAATAATCAAGCATATATCAAACAACCACATGTGCATAACCATAGCCACTATGTTGACAACACTTGTTTGCCATCACAAGTGTTGTCATTTGATCTTTCCTAATGGTTGAACATAACACAAAGAGGAGATCTCCAAAGACCTCCACTTGAACTTGCATCCAAATGCTTCAAGTCCTTCTCTTGCGTCTTCATTTTGTGCTTCCACCTTGTGCATCTTCTTTTACAAAATTTATATCCTAATAGAAATTTTATAATAAAAGAAAACATCCTTAATCTATCGATTACATCAAAAATTAATGAATAAATAAATTACATCCAAATACAAGCACAAAGGAATAATTATTACAACCCATAAATAAGAATGAATACAACCAAAACAAAACATCCATTCAAAACTAAATCAACACAAGGTCAAGGCTAGGTTATGCACCAATATGAATCATCATATACAACTTTCAAGAACCAAAGAAATCCCCATATGACCCTAAATTTTCAGCCAACATAAACCAAGAATTTAGGGTCTTTTGTCCAAACAAAAACATAATCAACCACTTGATATCTTTCTTTCAAGATTTAATCACAAGCATGTTAGATATAACCTTGAAAGGTTGGGGATTTATAACATCACCAACAAAACAACCCCTTGAGGTTGTTAAAGCCCCATAAAACCAATTTTACAAGGACAAATGAAACTAGTAATCCACATATCTGGCTCTAGATGCCAAGGTTGGGTTTGTTGAACCAAATCAAAGTAGTTTAATCTTTTAACTATGAAAACACAACGGATAAATACCTTAATATTATGATTAGTAATCTGAAAAATTAAGGCTTTGTTAAGTGCTCTAAGAAAGATTAACATGTTGTCTTTATTTATCTTTTAATATTTTGTAATAGTATAGGGACTAGTTGTGTAATTAGTTAGTTCCTTTACTTTTTGTTTTCAGTATAAATAGCTTAGACTTGCAACCTGCTCTCATACTTGTAATTGTCTTAGCTTGATATTAATGAAAACTTGAATTTTGTTGATATCTTGTTTTGATTTGATTACTTTGTGTGATTTTCATTGAATTGTGTTCACAAATTATCACAGATTGATTCATTTGATCCTATCAAATGGTATTAGAGCTATTGGTAAGCTGTTAGTGATTGATTTTTTTTGAAGTTTATCAAACTTTAAAACCTCAAAAATCTCACTGAATTTGTGATTAAGATACAATTCAATTGAAAATTTGTGAATTTCAGTTGTGTTTCATCATCAGAAACATGATTTGAAGCACAATTAGCAGTTCAATTCATCAAATTCCAGTCAATTTGTTGAATTTGTTATTCAAAAAAGAGTTGAAGTTTTTGGACTGGAATTTAAAAATTGAGTGATTTGTTGTTAAAATTGAATGAAATTGATATTAGAAGAATGTTTATCGGCATAAAACTCACTTAATTGGAAAGTTTCAATTGATTTCATCAACATTTGAAGAATTCAGAAGATTTGAGTTTGTTATATTCATATGAAAATGATGAATGTGTTGCATGAGCTGAGATTGATTGGAAAATGTCTAAGTGTTAGGTGCATTAACACTGTGTAGACGTTTTGAGTTAGTTGTTTGAATACTGTTGAAGAGAAGAATCTCAGACGTATCACCTTTGTTGAGAAAGTACAAGTGTTTAGGCGCTTGAAAACAGTTTAGGCGCTTGACAACTATTCAGGTGTTTGACAACTGTTTAGGCGCTTGAAAGCTTTCCAGATGCATTAACTTTGGGCGTTTTTGGAAAATTTTCTAAGGCATTCCCTTAGACGTTCCTCAACTCAGGCGCATCAACTGTTTGGGAGTATAACCACTGTTTAGACGTATCATCTTGATACTTAGAAATTTTTCAAAAACTTTTGCATTTATATTCTTAAATTCAAAATCTAAAACAAAAAATATAAAAAATGGTGAAATCAGAAGATTCTGAAAACAGAGTTTCTAAACATAAAAATAGAGCTGATTTCAAAAATTGGTCTCTTAGGCTAAAACAACATTTTAATTCCATTGACACTGATCTATAGAAATCTATAGAAAAAGAACCATACATTCCTATAATAACTGATGGGCCTGATAGAGGGTTTGTGTACACTAAAGATTCTCCAGAACCTTATCCAGAAGATAATCTTCAAGGAGATGATCTGAAAAGAGTTACAAATGATATTAAAGCCTATTCATTGATGTGTAAAGGACTACCTTTGGAAGTTCTTACAAGACTTGATTCATATCAAACTGAATATACACTATATAAAGCATTGAAGATCATTTGTGAAGGAGGTAAGGAGATTGAAAATCTAAAGAAACAAAAGCTAAAAAGACAAGTAGAATTGTTTCAACATTTGTCTGGAGTGACAATAAATCTGATGATGAACAGATTTGTTCAACTTATAACTGAGATGTCAACAGCTGGTATCAAACCTGATCTTGAAGATTTAAATCTCAGACTACTCAATGCTTTACCATCATCATGGAAACAAACTGTAACCCTACTAAAGCATACTGAGAAGTTTCTAATGGATCTAGATATTCTTATAGAAAAAATAGAATCAGTGGAGATTGATGAAAGCTCAATGAACAATGATAGAGCAGCATCAATGTCTCAATATCAGTTTGTTGCTTCTCCTGCAACCACTATAGAGAATGCATTCATGGAAAAGAGTGAGAAAAGTTCTGAAGAAGAGGGGGATCTGTTTGGTGGAGCAGGATTTTTCACTGACTCATCAATTACCAGTGCACCTGCTTATACAACTCAGTCTCATTCTCAATCTCCTCCTAAACCACAGTCCCAATCATCAAATATTCAAACAGAGACTTCTTTATCATCTAACTCTGCTAAATCTAGCAAAGTTAAAGATGTGATTAATATCCTATTAGAGGATGAAGAGTCCAAAACTACATTCACTGCGTTTATGGCCAGTTTTCAAGCATATCAAGGTAACCATTTAACTTAATTAGATTTTGTTTTGCAGGATTTATTTGAGATGGATCCTGAAGATGTTGAAGAGATGGACCTGAACTGGCAGATGGTGATGATTGCCTACATGACTCAAAAACATTCTTATGTCAACAAGAAATACAAGCCA
This sequence comes from Flaveria trinervia, assembly GCA_025506515.1. Classification (NCBI taxonomy): domain Eukaryota; kingdom Viridiplantae; phylum Streptophyta; class Magnoliopsida; order Asterales; family Asteraceae; genus Flaveria; species Flaveria trinervia. The sequence goes on from CM046446.1 coordinate 51,097,186, forward strand.
AGTGCAAACAAGACTGTTGGATTTGACAAGTCAAAAGCTAGATGTTTTAACTGCAACAGTTATGGACACTTCTTAAGAGAATACAAAGCTCCAAGGAATAATGGAGGAAGTGCTCAATCAAGCTCAAGCAATCAAAGGTTTCCACAAGCTCAGAAGACTTTTCAAAATCCTTATCAAAGTCTTCCTATGCCAGAGCTTAAAGATGAAACCAAATCATCTGATGAAACAAATAAAGCTCTAGTAGACAACATAAAAGATGGCTATGATTGGAGTGCATATGCAGATCAATTTATAAATGAATTAACATCAAGTTTATCTCTTATTGTAGAAATTCAGGGAGAAGATTGGTCAGAAAACTATGATCCAAAAATGGAAAGTGATGAAGAAGAAGATGATTATGATTGGAGCGACAAGTCTGATCCTAAGGAGGATACAGAGGAAGTAGCTCTAATGGCATAGTCTGATCAACCAAAGGTTGACTCTTGATCTTCAAAAACTGAAACCACAGTTCCAAAATTTTCTGAATTCCCATCAGAAGTGAGAGAAAAAGTTTGCACCAAATCATGCTATGAACATGTTGAACACTACAGAAACTATTCATTCAAAATCTGTGAAAAGCTAAAACAAGAAGAATCTATGCATAACCAACAAGTTTGTACAATATCTTGCGTATCATTTAACAGTGGCCACTTGTATAGCGTATAGACATCACTTTCCAACAAGTTTGTAAGCCACATCGGGTCGAATACCCTGATAGTAGCCATTTGTCCCTCTTTGTTAAGACTATGACCGCTTCAGCTGTTCTCCAATCATAGTACCACCACTTAAAATGTGGAGTGAAATCCTGTGGCATTTCCCTGAGTGGGATTCTTGACATTGTGTGCGGAGGATTCCACTTCAACACTATCTTAGGCTTGCAAGTAATGGCATCAACCTCAGACCTTCAGATATACCTAGTAGGCTGTTGGGGTCTGAAGTTAACCCATCTAGTGTGGTACTCCTTCTTTAGGGCAGCCTCAAACCAGCCTGACATGTTCCTCGGGTCAGCATACAAAAGCTTTAGTTTGGCGAGCTGGTTGAGCTCAAAACCTGGTAGAGTCTTCATATCATGTGGGAATCTGAAGTACTCTATGCCCTGTTCTCTCTTAACGGCATACGCAGTGAGATCTTCAAAGTACGCCCATGCTATGATCCTTCCTGACACCTTGTGATGTTTCTTGACTCTATAGAGTTTGGTGTAGGAATCCTTCTTTGGTGCAGTACGTTGGACTCTAACTTCTTCAAAACATGCAGCCCACTCAGCCTTTCGAATGTCGACATCATCATTTGAGGCTTGGGCTGTGTCTTCTGCTTTCTCTGTTTCTTGCTCCATATAGTTCAACACCTCAATAGTATCACTGACAGGGATTCACCCAGATTGGGTACCACATTACCCTCATTGTCAGCGTACTGAGGGTACTCCTCAGCAGTGACATCTTCGATCTCTACATCATCAACATCGTTGAGCTCTTCGTCACTCGTCGAATTGTATGTCGGAGCATCTTTTACTATCTCATCTGGATTTAGCTCGAAAAGCTCTACGAGTTGCTCATTTGATAGGTCATGAATTATTTCCCCTTCTTCAGGGGTATAAATCACTGATCTCCTGACAATCCCTTGCAGATTAAGAATCATTGTTAGCTGAGACTTAACCTGCTGAAGGGGAGCAACATCAAACTCACCTCTTTGGTAATTTTGATCTGTTTGATTTAAACATTCCACACAAATCATTAGTAATTAATAAAACAGAAATGCATTAAAGTAATATAAACATTAAATACATTGTGTTCAATATAGGATTCAAATACAAAAGAAGATAAATACATAAACATCTAGTCTTTACTTTTATCTTGTATCATTGTTTCATCACTTGGAGGAGCAGAGGTAGAAGCTGATTGATCTTGTCTGTTCTTTGTCCTTTTCTCTTGACCTGTAGCAGGGGCCGATGCAGGTGCATCCCCTCCTGCTTCTTCATCATCGTCCTTCTCCTCTGTCCTATCTCTTTCTGTATCTTCATACTCCTCAGTATCACTCTCATCATCCTCATCATTATCTTCATCATCATCATCTCTGTCTCCTTCCCTGATCTTCAATGGCTCCTCCTTAGATCCTTTCAGTTTTAACAGGATAATCTTCCTTGCCTTCTCTAGCTCCTCTATTTTCTTGCTTGATGTGACACTTTGAGCTTGGAGTTGGTCCATCTTGGTGCCCTGAGCAGCCATCTGTTGGGCCTGCTCCTCTATAACTCGAGCCTGCTCTGCAATTTGGTGAGATTGTGGAACAGTCAGGTCAGTAAGCTGGCGGATCTGAGCTACCTTTTCCTCATCAGCAGCCAGTAAGCGCATCACCATTCTGTTAAGCGCTGACAGCTGTTCCTCTACCCCGATTGGAGGTAGAGGAGATCTATAAGTATGTGAGGGATGGGTTGAGGGTATTGATTGGTGTGACGTGATGGTGGAGGTGGCTTTAGTGAAGATAGGTCTGTATAATGGTGGAGGTGATGTGGGAGTAAAGGATATGGTGGTGGAGGGAATCTGTACTGTGGTGGTAGGTATGGTGGTGGCTGTGGTAGATGTGGTGGATGTGGTGGCTGTGGTGGATGTGGTGGCTGTGGTGGATGTGGTAGATGTGGTGGCTGTGGTGGATGTGGTAGCTGTGGTGGATGTGGTAGATGTGGTGGATGTGGTGGATGTGGTGGCTGTGGTAGTGAGGAAGGTCACCCGATGCTTCTTCTTCTTCTGGCCATGGGGTTTAGCCATTCTCTTCCTCCTTGTTCCAGTTGAGGTGGAAGCTCCCCCTACAACCCTGCCTGTGGACCCCGGTGCATAGCTTGGGTCAGTATCAGTATCTCCGGAGTCTCTCGGGTGTTCACCAACCACCCTTAACCATGTTCTGTGGGAACAACTTCCTTCCCACATTTCGCGTAAGGGGCTCCTCATCCGATTCATCCTCCTCCTCCGCGCCAAGAACAAAATCCTGATGAAATCCCGCTGACTCGGTAACTTCTCCAGCTGTGACGGACACTGGAGGTACAGAATCAGACATAGTGCCTCTGAGTGGAATAGGCAATCGTCTCTAGCATCCCCACTGTCATCATCATCTAAGTCATGAGTGGGTAGAGCTATTTGTTCTACACCAGAGTCACTATCATCGTGACGCCACTTTCTCTTTTCTGGCACCACGTAGTCATCCCGGGCAAGATGACCAAACAACCTCCTGACAGGAGGCTTCACTTGCTTTCCCCTGTACACTTTCATCCTTCCCAGGGTAGTGTCATCCATTACCTCCAAGACTACCGCATCCTCCTTTTCCTTCGGCAGTGCCTCGGGTACATACAGAAGTCTTCCTTCCCTTTCCCCTCGATGTACTCCACCAGATAGGTGAAGATCATCTTGGAGAAGCTGAACGGATGGTTCAGCACCAACACAACGTACGCGTTCTGCATCTAGTAAGACAGCTCATCAAAACCACCTTTTCTGGAAGCCATGCACTTGAGCAGTACGTGCGCAAGATATTTAAACTGGGGACAGAGGTTACTCTTGTTGAGTACCCCAAAATTGATATCCCTAGAGTATTTGTCTCTAAGAAAGCATCCTCTGACTGTGAGGGGGTGTAATCGAGTCGGACAATCAACGTCATCCCCCAACTGTAGTACGATCCTTAGATCCACCTCTGAATAGTAATAGCCTCTCCAAATATGGTACTTCTGATGCAATGAGGCTCAGACGATCTATCAACTGTAGCCCCTTCCCAGAAGGCTTGTTGAATGGATCGATACGGAGTGCAAGGAGTAGATATGGCATGTGCAATCCTCGATCTCAGTAGGAATGTGATTATGCCAGAGAAATCAGCAGCGTTTCTAGATGTTAAGTCCAGATGAGCATATATTGTGCTTTGTGCTCATAATCCATCTACTCGCCATCTGTTACACAAAGATAGTAAACATTAGTACCATTGACTAAGAAAGTCATGAAATCCTTAAGCTCGAAGAAAATCTTTCTGTCATGCGATTGAGATTGTGCGACTGAGTTCAGGCGTGCGAATGAACAGTGCGGAAGGAGTTCGGTCATGCAATTGAACCGTGCGAAAGGGGTTCAGTCGTGCGATTGAACCGTACGAATGGGACTCAGTCGTGCGACTGATCCCATACGTACCTCTGAGTGTGCGACTGGGCTCCTACATATACCCTCATGCGGTTACACCAGTCGTGCGACTGAACTTCATACGCATGGTTCAGTCATGCGTTTAAGTAGTTTGAGCCCTTCAGTCGTGCGACTGAAGTTCATCACTCTGTCCATTCGCATGAAGTACTGACTGTTCAATTCAAAATTACTTTTTCACCAATTTTGAGTTTTAGACATCGTTATTGGTTCATTTGACTCGCATTCATTCTTAAAACACCTAACATCGTTACTTTCATTTGTTTGAGTCATTTGGTAGGTTATTTAGTCACTTAAGTCTCGGTTACTTTGCGAGTCCGAATGTACCGTTTTTTCCATCAAATTTAAAGTTATGGGAGTGCATGTATACAGTAAATTCCCTGTAGAGTCGATGTAGATGGTCAGTAATCAAGAAACGGGGGGTTTTGCGATCAATTGAAATTTTTGCAGAGTTGGGTTAATTCGTGCGATTCAGGGTGATTTTGAAGGTGGTGAGTCTCTGCGACCGACTCCCCTTCTATTTATATTAACCCTAGATTCAATCGTACACTGAGCTCATACGCACTTTAGTCGTGTAGTGGGACTCAGTCGTGCGAGTGGGACTCAGTCGTGCGATTGGTTCAATCGTCCTTCTACAGTCGTCCGACTGAATCTCAGTCATGCGACTGAACCACTCATTCTCCCTTAATCATCCGACTGGGCCAATCGTATGGGCCATTCGGATTGAATAGTCCATATTCATGGTCCATTCGTACGAATAGCTTCCATTCGTATGATTGGTCCATACGGATGGTCCATTCGTGCGAATAGGTCATATTTATTACTTTTCTGCCAATTGAATATTTAACTTTTAAAATCCCTTAATTGTAGAAATTACGTTATGAGCAGTTGATCATCTTAGACATGATCGTTTTGACTTGAAAACCTTTTTATCACCTCAGACGTGACTGATTTAACTTTTAACACATATGTGGTCATCTCAGACATGACCCTGTTAGTGAGTTGATCCCTTACTGATTTTCCTGATGTAATCCGACAAACAAAAAACTAAAACGACTGACTAAATTAGAAAATTAAACTAAAAAATAAAAACTGTTTTTGCTTTTTGTGAGAGATAAGTCCTGACATGGAAATCTACTATTTGGTTCTGAATAGACAGCTTTAACTTAGATTGACCATACCTGGACCAATTCCATTTTGGAATCATACAGGCAGTTCAAATTAGTTTGGACTTGTTATCAAAATCTTTTGATGCTCAATTCTTGGTGTTCATCCAGAGTCATTTGCAGCTTTAGGAAATCATACTGAAGCTCTTAGTACCACATTGAATCAAACTTTCAAGAATTGCAGTCACAATGATTGTCAATATGTTTGTCCACTTAAATCCATACACAGACTTTTGACCCAAACTGGTGATTGTTTTAGGTTTAATTATTTCAACTAACATTTGTGGATCCCACACTTATATGGTAAGCAACATTCCTCAGGAGCTTTTGAGCGGTCTACGGGTATTATTACAAGGAGAGACTATTTTTAGAGCTTTCAAAGAGAAGCCAGTCCTCAGGTCTGTGCCATCGCATAGCAGAGAGGCGGCAAACAACAATGAATTCTAGAATATCTAGGTTATTATTTATCCTCAGGTCAATGCCATCGCACAAAGAGAGGCACACAACCTATCTCCTTGTTAGAGCAGCTTAATTTTATGTTGCACCAATAACATAAGTCATTAGCTTGATAGCATTTTTATTTCATTTTTTCATGCTTTGCTCTATTTATGGTCATCCGCACACATTTGTGGCATTTACATGCTCATTACCCCTTATTGGAATATAGTTGATTGTGTTAGCCAGTGATAAGATGGGAGCCCATAGTCAGTTGAACCACTTAGTTTGATCTTGAGATCACCAGTCAGGTCTAATCATCTATTGTGTTGAATCTACCGACATATCAGTTGTGGTCTAGCAACCTCTAGGTCTACTCTGATTGTGTTACCTTAAGAGTTACCAGTATTTTTATCATTCCCTTTTATATTGCTTAGACAACACAGACTTATACTTTGAATTTTTGCACCGTTTCTAAATTAAATTTCAAGGTCCCTCTTGATTTGTTCCTGTGTACTATCATATTCCAAAGGGTTTGAATCGGTATCACAGATACAGTCTACCTTATATCAGCTTTCCACTCCTTCTACCTCTTTTTTTTTAATGTTAACTGCTGACTTATTCTCCCCCTAAAATGCTAAAATCATAACTGGTTAATTATTTTAGGATTTGAATAACCAGCAAAATAACATGAGTTTAAATAAACAGACTAAATAAACCAATAAAATAAAAGGAAAAAAAATTAACTAACCTACATCGGACTACACATGATCATCATCATGAATAACATCACTTTTCTTTTAACGTCGTTGACCTCTAGCAAATATGAAAACATGGTTTATCAAAGGCTTTAGTGTAGAGGTCAGCGCATTGAAAATCAGTATTAATTTTTACCACATAATTAAGTTCTTTTCAAAACAGTCTCTTATGAAATGGTATTTAATACCGATATGTTTGGTCTTAGGATGTTGGACCGGATTTTTAGTACTACAATTGCAGCAGAGTTATCAACACAAATAGGAGTAGAGGAGAACTTTAACCGTAATCCCGCATTTGCTGTTGAATCCAGACGATTTGTGAACAGCAACTTGCAGCAGCAACATATTCGGCTTCACAGGTGGACAATGCAACTGATGTCTGTTTCTTACACTGCCAAGTCACTAGTCTTCTCCCAAAGAATTGACACCCTACAGATGTAGACTTTTAGTTCATCTTGCAGCCTCCGTAATCCGAGTCACTATACACCGTGAGCTCAAAATCATCATCATGAGGATACCAAAACCCAAGTGTGGGTGTACCCTTTAGATAGTGAAAAATCCTTTTGACCCCGATCAGATGATTGACCTTAGGTTTAGCCTGATATCTAGAACATAAACATGTAGCATACATGATATCAGGTCTTGAGGCAGTGAGATACATGAGGGATCCAATCATTCCTCGGTACATCGTGGCATCTACAAGATCTCCATTTTCATCAAGTGCTATGTCGTGATTAGTAGCAAGTGGAGTACCAGCAGCAGATGCATTCTCCATGTCAAAGCGATTGAGAATGTATCCTACGTACTTGGTCTGATGTAGAAAGATCCCATTTTGTGTTTGATCCACCTTTAGCCCGAGAAAGAACTTCATCTCCCCCATAGCACTCATCTCAAACTCTTTCTTCATAACTGCTTCAAACTCTTTGCATAACTCTTCGTTCTTTGAACCAAAAATTATGTTATCAACATAGATCTGTACGAGCAGTAGGTCGCCATCTTTCTCTTTAGTGAATAGCGTGTAGTCAATTACTCCCCTGCGCAAGCCGTGTTTCACAAGATGAGTAGAGAGTTTCTCATACCAAGCTCTTGGAGCTTGATGAAGCCCGTATAAAGCCTTGTCGAGCTTGAAGACTCTATCTCGATGATACGGATCTTCAAATCCCTCGGGTTGACTTACATAGACTGTTTCTCTGATTTCCCCGTGAAGGAATGCACTCTTCACATCTAATTGATAGACTTTAATCTTCATGTATGATGCATAGGCAAGGAATATACGAATGGCTTCCATCCGTGCCACAGGTGCAAACACCTCATTGTAATCAATTCCCTCGACTTGGCGAAAACCCTGAACCACCAGTCGAGCTTTGTTCCTGATAATGACCCCTTGGTCATCTTCTTGCATTTCAAGACCCATTTGGTGCCAATTACTTTAGCACCTTTAGGTCTATCAACGAGAGTCCATACACCTAACTTCTTGAACTGAAGAAGTTCTTCTTGCATTGCACTCACCCACGCCTCATCATTTAGTGCTTCACTGACGTATTTTGGCTCAAATTGTGAGACAAAACACTGATAAGCACCATCATGAATATATCCCTTCTCCATAACTGAGGCGTAATCAGCTGAGTATAGCTGATTTAGGGTTTGTACTCCTGATCTAACATCTCCAATGACATTGTCTAATGGATGTTAGACGTTTGGTCATGATCCTGGAGTAGTAGGAACAGCTACCTCAGAGCCAAGATTATGAACATTTGGTTCTGCATCTGAGGTAGTTGTAGTTTGAGGCTCTGAAGTCGAAGGTGCATCACTGGTAGATGGTTGTGGAGTTTCAGGGACTGGAACCTGTTCCTCCTGACTGTTCTGGTTATCTTCTTCAGCTTCATCTTCAGAGGGGGAGTCACTGTCGTGACCACTTCCCCTGACTGAGTAGATGATTTTCCCTGTGAGCTAGATGTTGGTGTATTTAAGATATCATACATCATTCATGTAGCTAACTCGTCATCCGAGGGAGAGAGAGGGATGTTGAAGGACTTGAAGAATCCATCATAGCCGAAAAAGCAGGCGGGTCCTTTGCCAGTAGGTGGTGTGGTATATTGCTGAACGTCAACATTACACCACACTTCTACTAGACCCGTTGAGTTGTTGTAAACTCACTTGTTCGGTATGTTGTATCCTAGAAAGATGCCTTCATCTGCTTTCTCGCTGAATTTACCCTCTTGTGTCTTCTTCAGAAGTGTGCACGGCGCGCCAAATGGTTCGAGATACTCCAAGTTCAGTTTGCATCTTTGTAGTAGCTCGTAACATGTCTTTCCGTGGCGCTTGACTATCAGGACTCGATTTAGTGTATAACATGCATTCGCCACTGCCTCATTCTAGAATTGGATAGGCAGTTTCGAGTCTGCCAGCATAGTTCGTGCTGTCTTTATCAAGCTTCTGTTCTTTCTCTCAGCAACGCCATTCATCTGAGGTGTGTAGGCAGAAGTGAATTGATGCACAATTCCCTTTTCCTTGCAGTATGTCTCCATCCACTGGTTCTTGAATTCCATTCCGTTGTCTGAGCGTACTTGTCTAACTTTCAGCTTGTAGAGAGATTCTAGTGTGGTTACCAACTCTTGAATGACTCAAATGTTTCTGATTTGAATTTCATAAACATTACCCAAGTGAACCTTGAGTAGTCATCAGTGACCATAAAACAGTACAAGTCGCCTGCAATGCTCTTTGTACTGACTGGACCAAACAGATCCATGTGAAGAAGTTCAAGAGGTAGTTCTATTGAATGAACTTTCTTTTCCGTATGAGACTTCTTTGTCTATTTGCCTTTCTGCAAGCTACACAAAAGTCAGGAAGCTGGAAGTTCTTGACATTAACTCCTCTCACCAGATCCTTCTGAATCAAGTGATTCATCTTCCTTTGACTAATGTGTCCCATTCTCCTATGCCAGGAGATGGAATCCATTTCAGTACTTTAGATAGAAAACATTGAACCTCATGATCCGTTGTAGAAGCTGTTGACACATCCAAGACATAGAGATCTTTATATCTTGAAGCAGTCATCAATACTTGGTCCTCTTGGATCATGTAGTCTTTCTTTAGTACGTAACACTTGTTGTTGTCGAAGATGACTTTAAATCCCTTATCACATATTTGGGAGACAGGAAGTAAGTTATTTTGTAGTTGTTGAACGTAGTTCACCTTATCAAACTTAACTTTCTAATTCCCCACTTCTCCCTGTGCTGTGATATAGCCACCCTTGTTTCCAGCAAACGAAACATGCCCTCCTTTTATTTGCTTGGCGTTTGATAAAAGAGCCCTGTTTCCTGTCATGTGCCTGGATGCTCCGCTGTCTACTATCCATGTGTTAGTTTCAGCACTGTATCGAACACCCTGCACATACAAAGTAAAGGATTAGTTTGGGTTAGGAACCCAAGCCTTTACTGGCTTGGGTTTCCCAAAGGCATCACACATCATAAATTCTACCCATTGACCCTTAGAGGATGAGGGTAGCTCAGGTTCCTTCTTGTCATTATTATCAGACACTGAGGATGTCTTCTCCTTCCATAATCCAGATTTGTGCAATGCCTGTTTGTGATAAACAATCGACTGACTTACAGGTTGAATTTTAGGTTCACTAGTTCTTCTAGGTGGAGTCAGTGAGATCCTCTTAGAAGACCTAGGCTTTGAAACCTGAAGTTCAATCTTCTTACGGGGTGTCTAGAAGTGACAATAGGAAGCAATGTGTCCATATTCACCTTAGTTGTAGCACGATCTACTATTAAACTTTCTTTATGGAGAAGTGTGTGACACTCTAGTAACATAACTCAGTCTAGGTTTTGACTCTGGTTCTTTGGTTGTTTTCTCTGGTTTAACAAAGTTAACTATTTTCACCTGTTTAACCTCCTTTTCTTTTTGGTTAATAGGTTTTTGACTTGAAGTATGTGAAAGATTAACCTTAGAAGTCCTTTTAGGTTCTGATTTGACTCTGTTTGATCCTGACTTTAAGTTAACCTTTTCAAATTCCTTTTCCAGATTAACACTATACAATTTATCCTTTGCCTTTGAAGTGGCCTCCTTTTGTTTGTTTCCAGAGTCCATAGATGAACATAAGGAATCTGGATCACTAACAAGAGGAGTAGACACCACATGATCCTTGATGGGATTACTATTTATTGGTCTAGTCTTAGTGTTGATCAACGTCTCAGGTGGTGGTGGAACCACTTTATAACCCAATCCCTCCCCGTTGTTCCTTTCTCTCACTAAGTGTTGGACTATGTGTGAAGAACTAGTCCAACTGTGTAGTTTCTGTTTTAATGAATTTACTTCTACTTCTAGAACTGCCTTTTCCTTCTTAGTGTCTTCTAGGGAGTTTAGATAATACCTAATGTCATTAGCTTGGTTAAAAGCAACTACTTCGGTTTCCCTAAGCTGTTTAGTCAAAAGGTCTATCTTTTCTTTATAACTATGCTCATTTTGTTTTAATACCCTATTAGCCTCAGTGCATAGTTGCAAATCTTTTACTAAGTTATCATTATGATCTAATAACCTAGCAAATTTACCATTTATGCTATTCCTAAAGGTATCACAATCAGAACAAGCATGATCATTAAACATTTGGTCAATAGTACTTACCTGAGTTGATTCAGAAGAGTTAGCCATCAACGCAGCATCAGATGTCTCTGGTTCAGATGATTCTCTCTTTTCTGTCCCTGACGTGGTAGTCTCCTCTTTAGGCTTATAACTGACCTCGGTTGCAGTTGCTTCTTCACTATGTGACATCGCTATCTTAACTGCTAGATCTCCTTCACTAGCGGAATCACTGTCAATATCTTCTACACTTGCAATGTTTGATTCCCCTGGTGAGACAAACCTAAAGCTCCAATCCTGTCCTTCATCATCATGAGCAGTCAAGGCTTTTGAATCATTGGTTGATGAAGTAGAACGGTAGCTTGCTTGTCTTGACGAGTGAAGGACGAGAACGAGTTCTCGTTACCCGTCTTCTTAGGCTCGACACATTCTCTTTTGAAGTGCCCCTTCTCTCCACAGTTGAAGCAGGTCACTTTGCTCTTGTCAAAGCCCAATGTGGTATCCTTAGTAGCTACCAAGTTCTGTCCAGTTTGTTTTACAAACTTCTTTGCCCTCCGGACAGCACTAGCTAAAGCCCACATTATATCCATCCTCTCAAGCTCCATTTCGTCCACCTGCTCGTAGTCCTCGTCTGCCAGATGGCAGTTTCCAATCTTCCCAGCAACAAGTTCATCATAAGAATGGACCATTGCAGCCAAAAGATCTATGTGTTCTCAAGCTACTTCCACCGTCACATTTCCATGATTCTCCGTCTCCAGTTTAGTAGCACATGCTTCGGATCCAATATAGTAGGAACAAGAAAATCCCGATGTGTCTGATCCTGAAGGAGATGCATGTGAAGGACCCGATGAGCTAGACACAAATGCAGTCTGGAGAGGTGGTCCAGATGTCTTAGCTTGAGGCGTGGCATTGTATAAAGCTGGATTTTGATTGTATGAAGACTTCTGAGCTCTATACTTCATCCTAAGTGACTCTTCTCGCAACATAAGAATGAAGTCATTAATATCCAGTTTTGTCAGCATTCCATTCTGTCTAAGATTAGACACGAATGAAGCCCACTTTTCAGGCAATCCGTCTGCAAAATTAGTAACTTTCTCTTCCATCGTAGTAGCCACCCCATGTGTATGCAGTTCACTCATCAGATGGTAGAATCTATCTATAACATCGTCCAAACTCTCATTTCCCATCGATGAGAAGTTATCGAATTCCTTCTTTAACTCCTTAGCCTTGATTGCCTTCAATGAAGCATTCCCGTCGTACCTCTATTCTAGCTCATCCCAAAGTTTCTTGGACTGCTTATTTTCTGAGTACTGGTGGAATATGTCTTTAGGAATAGATTGTGTAATCAATGCATAAACTTTTTTTTCTGCATTGTATTTGACTTTCTGAATGTCCGTCATTCCTCCTAACGTTAGCTTAACTCCATCAGCTCCCACCGGTGTACTATATCCAATCTCGATGGCTTCCCACAGATTTGGATCCGCTCCGTTGAGGTAGATCTCAAAACGTTGTTTCCAGTGGGGAAACTCATCTAACGTCAAGAGCTTTGGTGGTTTATTATGATTACCCACCTCATTCTCAAGCAACAACAGGTTCTGTATCCTAGAGTCCTTTCCAGCAGTAAAGGCTGACATTTGATCTTCCATTGCAAATAAATTTAAGTCTGATAACTTTAATTCTAATAAAACAAATTGTCACTGGGGCGACTGAAGGGTGCGAATGGTCTAGTCGTGCGTATGAACTCTACGACTGGTTCAATCGTGCGGCTGAACTAAGCGATTAGCTCAGTCGTGCGAATGAATCTGATGCATATGAACAGTACGACCGAAAGGTTCAATCGTATGAATGGAGATGCGACTATGTCCAATCGTGCGTCTGAGCAATGCGAATGAGGTCCAGTCGTGCGGATGGCTCACTCGTGCGACTGAAGCTGCTGTTTTGCGAAAATTTCTAGGTTAAACGTGTTTTAGCCGTAAAAATTCGAAATTTCGCAAGGTCTAATCGCCTAAGTCCGTAGAAACCAAACTTTGATGAGCAGGGAACGTCCAAGATCACTTTTGACACAAAAGATTGCGTTTTTAGTGCAAAAACACAAACTTTTTATCAATCTTGTTTGAATCACACGTAATCAAGAGCCAAAGCTCTCATACCACTTGTTAGGACCTGGTATTTGAACGAAATACCTGGAGATTAGCGTGTAAACCAGATCAAATAATGCAGAATCCTAATTGATTGGAGATCCAATCAGTGAGAACACACGAAGAATCAATCAAGAATTGAAACTAACGTCAGAAATCAATGGGAATCGATCTAATGTGTTCTATGAACTTGGAGAACGAATTGTGAAGGTTCTGGACGGCTAGAGTACGTCTGGAATCATAATTAATCAAAAGCTCATATTTTTCACCAATTGGGTTGTATTTATAGGTTGGTATTATTCAATCGTGTGACTGAACCATTAGTATGGTTCAGTCGTGCGATTGAACCATGCGGTGATTCATCCGCACGACTGAGTGTTCAGTCATGCGACTGAGCCAATCTTATGTGTCAATCATACGACTAATCCAGTCTCCCGTTTCAGTCGTGCGACTGAGTCATTCGTATGAAGTTATTCATGCTTATGATCCATTCGCATGGGCCATTCGCATGAGAACTTCATTATGTTAAGTTTGAATGTATTAATTAATAAACATTATGTGTAACCATTCAAACAATCGCTAACCTAATTAACCAATTTAATATCAACTCATTAATGAAATATTAGTCATTACAAATCACAAACAACCAATATCATTCATTAATCATATCAAATTACACCAGAATTAGATAAACAAGATCTATTACATTTCATATCATGATCTAGGGACATACATGTATCAACAGTTTCTTTTGCAGTGAACCTTGTCTGATTTGCTTGATTTGTTTGGAGACATAATCTCATTATTAGAACTACTTTCAGCAATGGGTTTCACTGACTTCACATACTTTGTTTTACCTTTTAAAACAGAAGGTGTGAATTTTATAAATGGAACAATTGCCTTTACGGGGCTTGTGGGTTTGATGACACTCACTGCCTTGTCTGAACACCCTTGATTTGCTTCGATGTCCTTTTTGATTTTATCCTCATTTGCTTCAATATAAACATCAGGTTTGTTTTGAGGATTGTTGACTTGGTTTACTATAGATCTTGGTTCCATAGTTTTAGTTTCAATTTCCTCATTGAATGTGACAGATTCAGGCATGACAATGTAGTTGTCATTGTATGGTGGAGGACAAGAATTATACCCAATCCCCGACATGTTCTTTGGATCCTTTTTAGAATCAAGCATCTCTTGCAGCTTGACTAAAGACATTTGAAACTTTTCAAGTTTCACTTCAGTAAGTGTATATTCAGCCTTAGATTGAGCTAACTTTTAAGACAGTAGCTCATTCTCAGCTGCAAGAGTGTACTTTTCACCATGCAGTTTTTCAATGTCAGAGATGAGAGATTTTATTTTGTTTCAAAGCCTTTTATTTCTCTTTTCATCATCTCTAACTTCACATTTTCTTCTTTAATATTATCTGCCAGTTTATGGTTATGCTCTCTATAACCTTGCAATTCAGTAATACATTTTTCACTACAAAGGTTAGATTTTACCTCGGTAGGCATTCGAGATGGACCATCGTTGATATGAGCCATAAGTGCATGATTTTGAAACTGAGGCTTGACTTCCTCTGCATACATGCTCCAGTCACATACCCCATCTTACTTTATCACAAGAGCATTAGCAAATGACAGTCTACTTCCATGAGCTTGGCTTGTCAGTTAAGATGGATTTTGATATGATTGATGTTGTTGTGGATGATGATACTGCTGTTGATGATTGTTGGAGTGAAAGCTTGAGTTTGACTATGTGGATGACTGGCTTTGAGAATTCGTTTGGAAGTTATTTCTCTTGGGGGCATTGCATTCTCTTGAGAAGTGGCCAGCTATGCCACAGTTGAAGCATTTCACTTTGGATGTATCATATCCAAGCTTTGTATTTTCAATAAGGCTGAGCTTTCTGCCTTTTCTGAAAAATTTCTTTGCCCTCATAGCAACCATGGCCATTTACTATTGCTGATCAATTTTTTTCCACATCATCTCAATCCATTTCCTCCAGATCTTCCTGGATCAAATGAGCAGATGTGAGTGTTCCTCCTAAATATGCTTGAAAGCTTGCAACAAAGACATTGTAAGTCGCATTTTGTTCTTCAAATCTTGGGTCTTCAGGAGTGGTTGTAGGAGCAGTAGTGACTGTGGATGCTTGGGATGAAGTTGATGGATGATTACTTGATGGAGTTGCAATGAACCCTGTGGTATTCAGTTGATCTCTTCATGAGATGAAGTCATCCTTAGTAATGAAGGCATTTTCCATAGAATGAGATTCTGATGGAAATTTGTATGCCTCAATCACTATTGGTCCACCTAGATTCCTACTTCTTTCATCAAGTTCTAATGCTTCTATTTTGGCTATCATGATGTCCATAGTAGTACTCCCAAGATCAAGAGTATTTTCAGCATTGTTACATTCTGTTTCAAGCTTTCAGGAAGGCTGTGCAGCATTTTCTTGTTTAATTCCTTAACCTTGTAAGTGACTGCCATGATTTCCAAGTCATTTACCAACTGAACAAATCTATGTAGTTGTTTGGATATTGACTCCCCCTTGGAGTGATGAACTATTTCATACTGATTAACAAGCTTGTCCTTGTTAATTTCTACAACTTCACTGCTTCCCTCACACATGATTTGCAGTGCATCCCATACAGCTTTTACAGTACCATATTTCTCCAATCTTTTCAGCACATCCATCATGAGTGCTTGAGTTAGGATAGAGTAAGCTTTCATATCAATCTTGATTTTCTTGTAATCTTCATCATCAAGAGTTAGATCTTTAATGTGTATCCTTGCAGTTTTGTAAATAGCAGCTTGATCTACAGATAGAGTGACAGGGATGTGTGGCCCCTTGCATATTAAGATCCAAAAATCAGGATCTACACGTGTAATGTACTTCCTGAACCTGATTTTCCATTATTTAAACTCAAATTTGTGTTTAAGCATAGGAGGTTTAGGTGTATGGCCAAGTTCTGAGTAACTATGAGAATCCATTTTAACAGGTAGTTTTGACTTGTTTTAATTACCAATGAGATGAATTTTAGGTTCAATTAGTCCAACTTGTCCAAATCATCCAAACAGATTTCAGAATCAGATCTGTTACTTTTGTGTGTTTCTTGTTGTTGGTATTTGCTATTTCAACTGTTCACAGCTTTGAGAATGAAGTCTGTTGCTAGGTTCTTGATAGAAATTGCTTGAACAGTAACCGGTTGATGTGAACGTTTTGGTAAGAATGTGTTGACAGGAGTATTTTATGCTGTTTACTAAGTAGAGATGACGGAATACTCTATTAGCAACTCATTTACCAGATCAATCAAGTTCTATTCAGGTCTTGGGTAGATCTGAAAAAGAACCGAGACCCGAAGCTCTGATACCAATTGACTGGGTTGTGAGATTGAGATTCTCACTTAGGACTGAATATAATGATTGAGTTAATGATTGAATGGTGGAATAATACAATCGAGAAACATTCAATGTAGATGAAATACTCAAAAATGTTTTGTACATATTAATAAAGGTGATTGATTACAGCGACTGCTAGGGTTTAGCAAGAAAAGTAATAATGTACCTAAAGAATACAAAATATTCTAATTGTCTAATTTTTGTCACCTCATGTATGAGTTTGTCTATTCTATTTATAGGCAGACAAGATGTCTTTTACAAAATGACTAAGCTACCCCTCACCTATTACATCAGAACTAGTCTAAGTCTTGATCCGCATCTCTGCTTGTTCATCCACATTGGCAAATGCGGATGAGTTGACTTGATCAACAATTCTTCACTTGATCATCCGCATTAGTATGTTGGTCACCCGCATTGGTTAATGCGGATAAACAAATACTTGTGCGCATTTGTCTGGTCATCCGCATTAGGATGAACAAAATCTTGTCCGCATTACTTTTGGTCTTTCATATCTGTTAATGCGAAAGAACAAATACTTGTTAGCATTTTTTATTTGCCTTCCGCATTGACAAATGCGGATAACCATACTTGGTTTTTCTTCTGTGCAGGATCTTCATCCGCATTACTTCTTGGACTCGTGGGAATCCAGTAGAGCAACCATCAACTCACCCATTGAATTGGCATGTATAATCCTTTCAAGGTCCAACACAAAGTCATCAAGAGTGATCAGTGGGGACTTGATCATGGTTCTAGTTTCCATATCAGATTTGGAAAGGCTGCCATTTGATAAGTTACGTATTGTGTGTGTGTCCGGGATCTTTAAGATGGTGAAATCTTAGATCAAGAGCCTGGAACGCTCTGATACCAAATGCAGGACCGTTGAAGGGTATGCACTTAAAACACAACAACACAATGAGGCAGTTATGTTGGATCTTATATGCCCAAGACACATACAAGATTGATGTGGTTATTACGTTATAATCCTAGTCGGGTCATACCCAATAACAAGCTAAACAAACACCAATAAATATTTATTTGTTGATGAGATCATAAAAATAAACATTGACACCAATTTAGAAAATGGGTTTTCTAAAACTTTGCTTTTGTAATAGAATAACATTGTGTGGATAATTACTTCATGAGAATTATTTATTTCATTATTTAAGTGACTTATATAATAACAAATAAAAGTGTGTTAATGTTATAAAATTAAAAGAGGTTTTAATTTTATAAACTTATGGGTTAAGAATGTAAATTTTTTTATAAAAATTGAAATGGGGGGAACCCATTTCAAACCTCATTTCGGCCGCTCCTTTGTGGGTCTTGGGAATCACTTAGTCTTGGTTTTTACATGACTTTATTCTTCCTTGCACTCTTCTTCTTATCTCTCTCTCTCACACACACAAGCAAGGACCTTTCTCTATTCCTCTTTTGGCTGAAAAGTTCAATTTTGCAAGCTGAAAATTTGGTTTTGGCTTGGCTGAATTCGGATTTGCAAGAAGGATAGACTTGGTGTTCTACTAGCTAACAAGTTAGGTGTTTGCTAGGGCTTGTGGTATACAAGCTTGAGGACTTCTCTTTTGGAGGCTAAACATTCAAGAAGCATCATCATCTTCTTCTCATCCATACTACATCATCTTGTTCTTGAAAGGTAGTTTCAAGAACACCCTATGGTGGTTCTTTTCACTTTTTGATAGCATTTTATTTCACATACTATAGGATTTTGATCAACAAGAATAAATTGAAGATTTTCAAGTCAACAGAAAAGTCAACATAGAAGATGAAGAACTGAAACTTAAAGTCAACAAGAAGTCAAAATTATTAGTCTAGGGTTTTTACATTGTAATTGTCTTAGATTAGTATAAACAGAATAACTTACGTCATTGTAGATGGATGGTTAACCACCTAAGGTGGGAATCATACTCTAACAACATCATCATATCATTATCCTTCATGGATGATGATTGATCATCAAATCAATAAACAACAAGAAATAAACACTTTTGTGTTCAATCCTAAGATCCAAGCTCAATAATCCCATTCAAATCTGGAACCCACAATTCCTGTGAATCCAAGGATCACAATCAGGAATTATCAGTGTCGGTTGAAGGCAAGTCAATGTTTGCGGAATCAATATGGCTTGGTTTAATTGTTTTCAATATCGATAAAGATTCAAGAACACACTAAAAGAAACACAATTAATGAATAATATGTATTTCATTAAAACATGTTAATGATTACAATAATGAATGAATGATATTAAAATTTATGATGAATGATGTGATGGCTGCTAGGGTTTGATTGTGAGATTTGATGTCATGTTTGGTGTTGTGGAATTCTCGTATTGCTATTGTTGTTGCTGTAGAATCCGTCAATGATTTGAAACCTAGGTCCATTTATATGGGCAATGATGTTTCTGTTAAAGGAAACACTGGATCTCTCAGGATTTGAATTGTTTCTGTTAAGGAATCATCGGATTTCTCGGGATTCGGATAACTGCCTTATGGACTTGTTGACTTGCAACACTTGTATTATACAAGTGTTTGGACTCCGTAGGAATATTGTCTTCCTAGATCTTTTGTTCTTCCATAGAAGTCTTGTTCTTCCAAGGGTACATTGTTCTTCCAAAGCAATCTTGTTCTTCTGAAGCAATCTTGTTCTTCCAAAGCAATCTTGTTCTTCCAAAGCAATCTTGTTCTTCCAAAGCAATCTTGTTCTTCGACCTGTGAGGTTGTTCATCCGCAGAAGATCTTTGGATGCATTTTACTTGTAAGAATTATATCTACGGAAGAACAAAATGTTCATCCGTAGATGTTTCTTACACTTAGTCAATTTCAAAAATTGACCAAGTATAATGT
The DNA here is from genome assembly GCA_025506515.1 of Flaveria trinervia. Classification (NCBI taxonomy): domain Eukaryota; kingdom Viridiplantae; phylum Streptophyta; class Magnoliopsida; order Asterales; family Asteraceae; genus Flaveria; species Flaveria trinervia. Next base: position 51,116,721 of record CM046446.1, read on the forward strand.
TTGTACCTGCAACCATACATAAATCAACACACATACAAATGGGTTAACCTATATATATAATGAATACACAATAACAAATTACAACCATTCATTATAGATATTAATTCAAGTACTAAGCCTATACAATACTCCCCCTTAGGCTTAGATACTTGTAATCAGCTCTTAAAAAATGAAAGTTCTTTCAATCTTGCCACTATTTTTTATTGAAATATGATACTGCATCCTTTTGATCATCGTACTTGTACTTGATCTCCATTCTGCATATCCTTTGCAAAGTCTCAAAATGTAGGCCCAAAATGTCTTCTTCAGTGGTGAGTGTTTCCATTACACTTTCATTGTGCACTATCTCGAGCTCATCTTCCTCTGAGATTCTTAATTCTGATACTTCTTAAATGTTGGCTCCTTTCAGTATCCCAACATCATGTCTTCTTCTTTTGTATGCTTTAGCATGTAGTTTATCCACCACTTGAATCATGTGTATATATAAGCATAGATCATTCTATGCTCTTTCATCCCAAAACTTTGGAAAGAACTTATCATGTAAGAATGATGTGTAGCTGGGGTATAGCAGTTTGATTTCTACTGGGTCAAAAATTCTTATCCTTTCTCCGTTCTTCCCCTCAGCATTCCTTAGTAGCACCATTTCTTTTGTCTTCTCCACATATCCCCACTCAGTTATGGGAATAGTGTATTGATTTCCTGCTATGACTTTGATGGCTACTGTTTTTCTGTTTGAGTAGCCAACCCTCCTTAAGAGTTCATGATCAACCATAGTAGAGGAGTTGGTGTTTGATCTTTTTCCTTTTAGAAGTCTTTTCTTATGTTCAGCATCTTCCCTCTTAGCCTCCTTGAGTACATCGTCTACAAATCTTGTTTTCATCCTACCCACTGAAATGAAAAGTCTCTTCCTCTTGGATGGATTGGATAGTTTGAGATGATTAGGCTTTGCAGGTCTTTGATGTCTCTCCTAGGAAGTCTAAATAATGTTTCTACATCATGGAAGTATTCAATTCTTCCAGATGTCCTCTTGATGATAGCAAAGTCCCATTCTTGATCATATTTCCATGCCATGATTCCATTGTCTTCCAAAGAGGATGGACTAGTAATGTGGTCAAACAATTCTATCAATGTAGACTTATTCTCTGTGATTTCTCTAACTGTTGTTCCTAATGGCCACACTTTGCCAGGAATGATTGTTCTTGGTTCTCTGATCAAATTTTCTTTTCCTTTGTGCTGATCTTTACTTTCAACAGTTATAGGATTAGCAGGAAGTTTGATTTGTTGCTCATAAGATGGGTGTGGAGCTTCAGTTCTGAATCTGACTCTAGTATCAAGTGTTGGATTCTGTATGCCCAAGACACATAGAACATTGATGTGGTTAGTATGTCATGATCCAAGTCGGGTTATACCCAATAAAATGCTTTGCAAACACAAACAATTATTCAATTGATGATATGATCATGCAATTAAATAACAACACCAAATTTAGAAAATGGGTTTTCTAAATAAGTTGCATATAAGATGGAACAACTTATTAGGATATTTTGTTCATGATTATTATTTGTAATGTTATTTAAATAAGTTAGATAACATCAAATAATAATCAGGGGTTTATAACTTATACAATTAAATAGTTAATTGTATAAATTATTAGATGACTTGTTTTATTTTATGTGCGTGTGTTTGAGAGGGAAAATCCTTTTCCCTTTTAAATCTTTCGGCCATCCTCTTAGAGGGTATTGGCCCTTTCTCTCTTGAAGAGATACACCATAAAGCAACTCATTCACTCCAACTAATTGCTCTCTCATTACATGCAACATTGAACCAAACACCACTCTCCTTTTCTCTCTCAAAAGGTTCACGGTAATTGCAGAAAGTTTAGAGGGTTTCTTTTGGTTTTTGGTGGTGATCTCCCTAACAAGAAGAGTGTTTGCTCACAAGCTTGGGGTATACTAGCTTGAGGGGTCCTTCCTTGGAGCCTTGGCCGAATCTTTAGCATCTTATCATTCATCCTTGGTCGATTTTTAGCTGGAGAAAGGTAGTAAATCACAGCTTTATGTAGCTGTGATTTTATGTATACTTACATATTGTTCATAGCTTGTTCATTCACATATATGATCCTTTTGTTTTGGGTTTGTTTTTTTCATATATTTGTCACCATAAAACATGTAATTTCAGCTTTAAAATCATGTTTTAAAATATATACATATCCGCTGCGTTTTCTGAAAGTTTAAAAGGTTAAACTCGGTTTTATCCTTCAACAAACCCATCAATGGCATCAAGAGCCGGTTATGTGGATAGCTTGCTTGTTCTTTGTCCTTTATAATTGCTTTATGGGACTTTATAACCCTTTTAAGGGCTGCTATATTCTGTTTTGTTGAATCCCCAACTTTCAAGGTTATATTACACATGCTTGTGATTAAACCTTGAAAGATATGTATGTTGATATGTTGTGTTGTTTGGACAATATCTAAACCCGAAATTTTCAGTTTATGTTGGCTTAAAATTCATGGGTTTTGAGGGGATTCATAGTTAAGTTTTGGATGATATGATGTATGTTCATATTGGTGCATAACCTAGCTTAGACCTTGTGTTGTTTGGTTTGGATTGTATGTATTTATTTGATTATATTCATTCAATGGGGCTGTATATTAATTTGTGCTTTGTTAAAATGTATTTTGTCTATTTATTCATTGGGATGTAATAATAGATTAGGAGTAATTTCCTTTTACTAGAAAATATGTATTAGGATATATATTTTGTAAAAGAAGATGCTCGGGAACGAAGCACAAGAGGAAGACACAAAAGAAGGACTTGAAGCATATGGATTCAAGTTCAAGTGGGGGTCTATGAAGACCTCAATTTTGTGTTGTATCCAACCCTTAAGAAAGACCAAATGACCACACTTGTGATGGGAAACAAGTGTGGTCACAATAGTAATAATATTTGGATGAATGATTGTATGATATTTGGATATGATTAACAATCTCAATAAAAATGATCTTAACAAGCTAATATAAAATGGTTCTTAATCATTAAGTGTTAATAAATGGTTATTAAAAGGATTACTGATTTTATAATAAAATGGGTTTTATTAAAAGAACCATAGGGTATCTTGTATTTGAAACCATGCAAATACAAGTACATAGAGTTTTCTAAACTAGAATTATGAAATCTCTAAACTTTTGTCAAACAAGTTTAACACCGTCGTTTTGCACAACACTTGAGTCATTTGGAAACTCTTAATGGGATAAAGGTCATCTAACCATTTAGAGGGAACTTGTAACTTAAGGTGGGGATACCATATTGGTGGGATAAAGGTCACCTAACCACTTATGTGGGCAAACTCACACGTGTGTGCAAGTAGGGTAACTTGATTTGCAAACCATGTTAAATGGATCACCTACAATATGGTTTCCAAATGGTGTTGATGGGATTAACATGCCGACTTTACATATGATGTTTAAAGTCGATCCCGTAACTCTAGAAGTTGCAAATGGTTGCAACCGTCAATCGTTGACCACCTTATTAATTTAAATCGTGGGATAAAGGTCACCTAACCACAATTTAAATGTAATGTTGGGTTCTAGATTTTAATATAAAAATGACCTTAAAAGGTATTAATTATTTAAAATAGGAATATCGAAAATACTAAAATAGATCTTTGTTATATTTTGTAGATGGACACCAATAATGATAATCATGATAACTCATCCGCATCCACCCAATCATTACGAGCGATCCTCCAAAAGGAACGTCTAAATCATAACAATTTCATTGATTGGTATCGAAACTTGAGAATCATTCTCAAGCAAGAAAGACGATCATATATTTTAGACGACCCTATCCCTGATCAACCTTCTGAGGATGATGAGAAGGCCTATAATGATTGGCTAAAGTACACTGAGGACTCCATCCAAGTGTCTTGTCTCATGCTAGTGAGCATGACTCCGGATCTCCAAAAGGTGTATGAACATCACGGAGCTTATGACATGATAACCCAGCTGAAGGAAACGTTACAATAGCAGGCAAGGGTTGAGCGCTTCGAAACGGTTCGAGCACTCCGTGCATGTCGTATGGACGACTACCAATCAGTTTCATCTTATGTACTTAAGATGAAAAGTCATATTGACCGCCTCGAGAGGCTTAATTGTCCCGTCTCAAAGGAATTGGCCACAGATTTGATCCTTAATGGCCTTACCAAGAAGTTCGAGACATTTGTGTTGAATTACAACATGAATGCATGGGACAAGAGCATTGGTGAGCTTCACTCAATGCTTAAAAAGGCCGAGGCGGCCATGGGTAAAAGGGTTTTACCCGTTCTCAGCATCCATGAAGGTGGGAACAAGAAAAGGCCTCATCCCGCACCCAAGACAAAGGTTGCCAAGGGTAAGGGACCAACATGGGGAAAGGGGAAAGGGGTGTCAAGGGTGCCACCCAAACCATAAGAGAAGAAGTAAAAGGTTGCTACCATTGACCCATGCTTCAAGTATGGGGAGATTGGATATTGGGCAAGGAATTGTCCTGTCCATCTCCAAGAGTTGAAAGCAAAGAGGGATGCCGGGCAGACCTCAGGTACAATATATATGATTCATATTGATCCTTAATTTTACATCTTGTAACACATGGATATTGGATACCGGATATGGAACTCATATTTGCAATTTGTTGCAGGGGTTCACAAGAAGTAGGGACTTCAATCAAGGGGATGTTAGCCTCTTCATGGGCAATGGAACTAAAGTCATAGTTGAAGCTCATGGGGACTACATCCTAAAACTTCCAAGTGGCTTGTATGTGATCTTGAAGAATGTTTTGTATGCTCCTAGTTTGACTAGGAACATTATTTTAGTATCACAATTAAGACTTTATGATTATGTATTATCTTTTGTTGAAAATGATATTCATGTTTCTTTAAATGATATGTTCTATTTTAAAGCTATTCCCATTAATGGTATTATGAATTGGTTCATGAAAATACTTTAAATAGTTCATTGTACCAAACTAACACCAAAAAACTCAAGTTGGATTTGAGTGATACCTATCTTTGGCATTGTCGCCTTGGTCATATAAACAAGAAACGTATACAAACACTTCAAAAGAATGGTCTTTTAAAAACAAATGAATAGGATTCATTTGATGTATGTGAATCTTGTTTACAAGGAAAAATGACTAAGGCACCCTTTAGTGGAACTAACGAAAGGGCAAAAGATTTACTAGGAATCATACATTTAGATGTATGTGGTCCTTTTAAACCAATGACTAGGAATGGTGAAAGATACTTCATTACCTTTACCGATGATTATAGTCACTATGGGTATGTGTACTTATTAAGGCACAAAGATGAAGCTTTTGAAACGTTTAAGATCTTCAAGAATGAAGTAGAAAATCAACTCAACAAGTCGATTAAAGTTCTCCGCACAGATAGAGGAGGTGAATACCTAAATGATGCTTTTCAAGATCATCTTAGGAGTTGTGGATTGTCTCACAACTCACTCCACCAGAAACACCACAACATAATGGTGTGTCTGAGAGGAGGAATCGAACCTTATTGGATATGGTTCGATCTATGATTGCTAGAAGCACATTGCCTCTATTATTTTGGGGTTTCGCTTTGCTCTCCGCGGCCCATATAGCCCCAACCAAAAGGGTGGAAATGACACCTTTTGAGATATGGCATGGGAGAGTTCCATCCCTATCATACTTAAGGGTCTGGGGTTGTGAGGCTTATGTTAAGACTCCCACCCCAAACAAATTGGAAGTCCAATCCACCAAGTGTATCTTTGTTGGATACCCTAGAGATTCTATGGGATATTATTTCTATGATCCACTGGAACAAAAGGTGTTTGTTGCCAAAAAGGGTGAGTTCTTAGAAGCAAAGTTCCTTATGGAAGGAACTAATAGTAGAACAGTGGATCTTGAGGAGGATCAAGAACCACAACCCGATGCACGTTTGGTTGAAACTAGCACTCAGCATGAGGATGTTGAAGATGATCAAATGGTTGATCAATACACACAAAACATTCGCAGAAGTGTAGAACTGGTAATCCACCTGAAAGATACCGATTTTTCATGGATGGATGCTATGTGGTAGACTCTGATGAACCAACCACATACCATGATGCAGTATCCAATTCGGATTGTGACAAATGGCTCGAGGCCATGAGCGTTGAGATGCAATCCATGCATGACAGTCAAGTATGGGACTTGGTTGTACCACCTCTTAACTCCAAAGTAGTTGGAAGCAAGTGGGTTTTCAAGAAGAAAACCGATATGCATGGAAACTTGGATACTTATAAGGCTAGACTTGTAGCAAAGGGTTTCACTCAAACTCAAGGGGTTGATTATGATGAAACCTTCTCACCTATTGCGATGCTAAAGTGTATAAGGATATTGTTTGCCATAGCTTCTCATTATGATTATGAGATTTGGCAAATGGATGTCAAAACCGCTTTCCTAAATGGATATCTTGTTAGGATCAACGATCTACGTTTGATTGATTAGAGAGTATAGCAGCGGAAATCAAACAATGAATTAGCTAATTCACAAGAATACAAAAGATATTCAAGATAAGAACAAACGGTTATAGACAGAAAGAATTCTGCAAATATGTTTCATTCAATATTCGCTTTCATGGTAAAAGAATGTCACACATACAATTAGGTCAACACCTCTTATATAGGAGATGTGACGTCTGCTGATGTCACTTGATAGTGACATCTAACAGAATTTATTCAAACTACTGATAGTTAACACAACTACTGAAGATGTCAAACAGCTGACATCTTCTTACAAAAATGCTAAGTGTTAACTATCACTACAACTACTGAAAAGAAACTACTGAAACTACAACGACTGAGAACATGCTCTTCAGTCGTTTTACAAATACTGAAACGAAAAAGAAAACTACTGAAATTAAACCATCACAACAACTGAAGAATGCTTCTTCAGCTGTTGTAACAAACTCTGAAAGCTTGAGTACTTGTACTTGAACTTCAGCTGTTGTCATCAGCTAATGTCTTCAGTCTTTGTACTTCAGCTGTTGATCTTCAGTACTTTGTTCTTCAGCTATTGATCTTCAGACTTTGGTCTTCAGCTATTGAAGTCTTCAGTACTTTAGTCTTCAACTGTTGAAGTCTTCAGTACTTTAGTCTTCAGCTGTTGATCTTCAGTCTTTGGTCTTTAGCTTTTGAAGTCTTCAGTACTTTAGTTCTTCAGCTGTTTAAATCTTCAGACTTTGTCAAACAGCTGATCAAGTCTTCAACAGTTGTTATGATGTCTGTGGGACTTAGAGGTTTTTCTGATCAGGCTCATTGGTTCTTTTGGTCCAACAAACTCCCCCTGAACCAATACAGCCAAAACCTCTAAACTTATTGAAGATGTCCCACTTATTAGGGCAGAAGGATTGGTCTTTTTGTCTTCTAGATCAGCTCAGAAGTGACCCTTTTAAGCACAGGCCTGGGAAGAAGTCTCAATGATCTGTTTGGCAAAGTATGAATGGGAACTCTGTCTTGGGGAACTGGACACAGAGTTGTTACCCCATCCATGAGATCTACTTCCCCACTATGAGTCTGTATGACTCTCTTGTGTAGGCCTCAAGGAAGGTAATTTGTTCATCCATGGTTAGCTCTTCAGCACCTCCTTCAAATAATGATTCAGGCCATAGTACTCAGATAGGTATTTGACCTGTTTCCCATTCTTTAGCTCCACAGTTGTTATTATTCTATAAGCAAATTCATCAGGGTGATTACCCTTTAGGAACAACTGGAGCTCATTCCTTCTGACTTCTTCAAACCTCTTATAAACTAACCCCTTTTTCACCATTTTATTTTCAAGCATCTTCTGTGGGTTTTGGTTAGCTTTATAAGCTTTCTTGAAGTCTTCTAGGATTTCCCAAGGTGATACTACAAAGACCAGGGAGATCACTTCATCTACAATCTTTTTCACCTGGCCAATGTATCTCTGTGGTATGTTTTTCTTGTGAATCCTGTGAGACACCTTGGGATCAAGCCAAATACTTACTCTCTCCTTTTGATATTGAAATGTATGCTTAAGAGTGTATAATCTGAGAGCTTGCTTCTTCATGTTGATGATAGAAGATGTGGCTGCATATGCTTTGTCAACCCTCCTCAACAATTCCTCATCGTGTTGTTTGTGAAGTTCTTCTTCTTCTAGCTTCACTTTCACAATTTGTCTTTGGGTTTCAGGAGTAATTGTTGAGGAGTGACTTGTGGCCTTCGGCAATGTATAACAGCTGAGAGTGGCAGTCTATCTTCATCATCATCTTCTTCATCATCTTCTAGCCTCAATACCCTTCTCTTTTTTCTGGGGTACATCATCGGCTATTGGTTTTGAGGGTAGGGGAGTTGGTTTGGAGGGTTGTTGTTTTGGTGATGTAGGTGTGGGAATGTTGACAGGCTGTTCTAGCATTTTGGAAGTGAGTGTGGCTTTAGATTGCTTGGCTAGTTCAGTCCTGCTCCCAGCACCAACTTCATTTAAAGCTTCAATAACTAATCCTTTAGTGTATACTTCAGACGAGCAGATCTTGGTGGTTATTGCCAAGATGCTGTCCTTGGACCAAGCCTTGATTTCGATCATTGATCATCCAAGATATTTTGCTATAAATCTGATCATGATCTCCAGCCTTTCTCTTTCTAACACATCATAACTTGCCATCTGTTTTGGATTTCTTCAATCTCTAATCTTCTGATCTCCGAGTCAAGTTTGTCAGTGTCATGGCCTTGCCTAAACAACTGATCAATGATGTTATCCATTGATCTGCTGTGTTCAGCATCAGCCTCTTTCACTATCAGCTCTAAGGCAGTCTCTTTCTCATTCTTTCTTTCTTGATTTCTCCATGTCAGCTTCTTTCTTTCTCTTTTTCCTTCTCCTTCTCTTTTTCAGTCTCCACTACCATCTCCTTCTCCTTTACCACTTCTGTTTCTTTCTCTTTCTCTTTCCTCTCTGCACTCCTCTTTCTTTTTGCTTTCACTGACTGAATCTCCCCCTTTTTGGTTGCATTGGTTGCAAGGGTTTGATTGTCAGAAAGCTTTTTGCTCACAACTTCCTCGATCAAGGGTTGTAATACTGAAGAAAGCCTCTCATCAATGGTTTTGATCACTATATCAGTGATTATAGGTGTGATGAGAGGTAGGGAATTTTGGAAGATAGCAGCTATTTGCTCAGGGGGGTCTGTTCCTGAGAAATAGTGCCAGAAGCAGAGGCAGGTGGCTGAGAATTTGGGAGTGGCTCTGTGTTTAAGAGACCTTCGGATGAAGGTGCCATCTGTGGGGTTTGAGAGGCAGATGGTCTTTGATCCGTAGAAGTTTTGGCAAGCAGCTCTTTGAGTCTGCTCACCTCCTCTTCCAGGATGGTGTTTTGGGCTAAGACATCGTAAAAGAAGCCCAGGTCATCATCAGTGGGAACTGAATCACCTGACCTCCTGATAGAATCAGGATGAACATGCACTGAGTGTAGATCAGTTGTAGCATGTTCCCCTTTGTCTTGGAACTGGGGACTTCCTGCCTCAGGACTATGTCCTCATCAGCAGTTGCCTCTGGTAAGGTCTTAGTAATGGTACCAACTACATCCTGATCATATGCTGAAACAGGATAAGTGGCAGCCTCACCAGAAGTTCCAATCTCCTTTTCTACACTAGGAAATGGAACATTGTAACCCCTATGTGTGGGTTATCAGATGCACTTTGATCCTCCCCCTCAATGGTAGAGGTATGCCCAGCTGTAATTGGTATGTGGGGAGGGGGTGAGGAGTGCAACTGACTCAGCACTTGTGCAACAATTAATGTAGGACTTTGGGGGGCGGTTGCATGTGGTGATTGGGTAGAAGCAGATTGCACCCGGGGTGAATGGTGCGCTTCAATGGTAACCCTCTTAAGTGAGATAGGTTCCAGCAGTGTGGGTTCCCCAATATTGGTTGCAACAGGATCCTGTTGAGAGGATACCTGTGCGGCTTTGGCAGGTTGAGTCGTTGTCACAACTGGGGGGTTAATACCAGTATGTGGTTTCTGTGTTTGTGGTACAGGGGCATCCTCAGGGGACTCATCTCCCTGAGTAGCCGTTTTTGGCTTTTTGGATTTAGGTTTGGTGGGGACTCTGGTGCGTGAGGTGGTGGCTGTGGGTTCCAACTGCGTGGGTTTTCGTAGTTTGGTAGCCTATTTCAGTGTGTGGTTAGAGTTGTGCCTGGAGTATACTTCAGGCAATACAGCCGTTGCAGGGACTCCAAGGCCAACAAGTCCCTCAGCTTGCAGCTGATTCTCTATTATAGCCATAATGAACCAAGGATATAATATCCAGTGGTTAGAAATAGATTTTGAGGCCATATCCTTAAGTTCAAGAAAAATGATTTCAGAAAAGTTTAAGTCTTGTTTCTCAAGGATAGAGAATAATACCTGCTGCCACCTTGTAGACATTTGATCCCAAAAGGAAGTCTTAGGAGCTAAGCAAACATTTACCATGTGAAATATAAGATGTTCTGCATCATGGAAATGTTTCTTCAGGATGGTAGTGGCACTAAGGTTCCCTGATATCCATGGTGGGCAAAGGATAAATCAGTTGTGCCCTTTGGATACCCAGCAGGAAAAGTGGCATCATCCAGGTTTAGGGTTTGGCAAAGTATATCAGGAGTGATGACCACTTGATGGTTGTTGACGACCGACTGGAGAGACTCGGTGTTGTCTCCGCAGTGGTGAGGGTGACGTTCGTCCAAAACTGGTGAAGGGATTCGGCATGAATAATGGGATTTAGAAGGAAGGCCATTTTGTAGGGAGATTGGACCATTAGATCAATGGCGTTGTCGAACTTTGTCCAGAAGGGTGATTTTGTGAGGTAGGCAACACAGTTATGGTGTGGTTTGAGCTGCATGGTCGCCATTAATGAGAGAGAAGTTTTGGAGATTTGAACGTTAGGTGGAGAGGATGAAGCGCTGAAGGCTTAGGTATTGGGTATTTATAGGGTAAGGGTTAGAAAACGACTGAAGGGTTTGGTGTTAGTCATCAGTAGTTGTAAACGACTGATGACGTGGTATTACCCTTTCAGATGTTAAAACAACTGAAGTCTTGGTTTTAGGCATCAGCAGTTATAAAACTACTGAAGACATGGTTTTGACTTCAGATGTTTGAAAACAATTGAAGACTTGGTTTTAGTCATCAAGTTGTGAAACTACTGAAGACCTTGGTGTTTCTTCACGTGTTGTAAACAACTGATAACTTGGTATTAGTCATCAGTAGTTGTGAAACTACTGAAGACATGGTTTTGTCATCAGTTGTTGTAAACAGCTGATGACTTGGTGTTAGTCATCAGTAGTTGTGAAACTACTGACGACATGGTTTTGTCATCAGTTGTTTAGGATGAAACAACAGTTGTAGAAACAACTGAGGAAAAAGTTCTCATCAGTAGTTTTCGTCAATTCATTACCTTTCAGCTGTTTCATACTGTCCTCAACACTTACTCATCAGCCTTTTAGCTTTTTCAGTTGTTTCATAGGACATCAGTACTTATCTGTTTTTACTGACATCAGTAGTTATAACTACATCAGTAGTTGTAACTTTATCAGTTGTTTTAATAGAATCATACTATATGTGATATGGTACTAATGATTATCAGTACTTATATACTGAGATCATCAGTAGTTATCACTTATTCTTGCTGCAGCATACCAAGCCTTAACACTAGGTTTTGGAAAGTTGAACTATCCAAAGGCTTAGTAAAAATGTCTGCAAGCTCATCAGCACTAGGCACAAACTTAGGATCAATGAGACCTTTTTCAAAACAATCCCTAATAAAATGATGTCTGATCTCTATATGTTTGGTCCTAGAGTGCTGGACTGGATTTTTGACAATGCACAGAGCTGAAGCACTATCCATTAATAATGGAGTCTTAGTCTTTGTAATGCCATAATCCAAAAGTTGGTTCTGAAGCCAGAGTACCTGAGAAGTATAACTTGCAGCTGCAATGTACTCTGCTTCAGCAGTGGATGTAGCAACAGATGTTTGTTTCTTACTCTGCCAAGAAATCAAACAGTTGCCTAGGAATTGACATCCACCAGAAGTTGACTTTCTAGTTAACTTGCACCCTGCATAGTCACTATCTGAAAAAGCAACTAATTTGCAAGAGTGTCTAGTGGAAAACCATAAACCTAGAGATTGTGTACCTTGCAAATATCTAAAGATCCTCTTGACTGCAATCAAATGGGACTCTTTAGGAGTAGCCTGAAATCTAGCACAGACACAAGTAGCAAACATGATATCTGGTCTAGAAGCTGTTAAGTACATCAAGGACCCAATCATACATCTGTAAAGTGTTTCATCAACAGCTTTACCTTTCTGACCCGCATCCAGTTGTGTGGTGTTGCACATGGGAGTAGAACAGGGCTTACAATTTTGTAAATCAAACTTATTCAAAAGATCTTTTGTATATTGGACTGATGAATAAAGGTTCCATCAGCCTTTTGTTTGATTTGCAAGCCTAGAAAGAACTGTAATTCTCCCATTGCACTCATTTCAAACCTCTTTGTCATTAATTTGGTAAAATCATCACACAACTGGGGATCAGAGGATGCAAAAATAATATCATCAACATAAATTTGAACAAGTAGCTTATGCTGATCCACCTTCTTAATAAACAAAGTTTTATCTATGGAGCCTCTAGTGAAATTATTCTTGAGAGAGAAAAGTGGAAAGTGTCTCATACCAGGCTCTAGGAGCTGTTTCATCCCATAAAGAGCCTTATCAAGTTTATACACCCATTCAGGATGTTTATTGTCCTCAAAACCTGGTGGTTGACACACATAAACTTCTTCTTATTTTGCCATATAAAAATGCACTTTTGACATCCATTTGAAAAACTTTTAGATGGTGGAATGCAGCATAGGCTAAGAACAATCTAATTGCGTCTAGTCTGGCTACAGGGGCAAAGGTTTCATCATAATCAATACCTTCTTCTTGTGAGAACCCCTGTACAACCAGTCTAGCCTTGTTCTTAAAATAAGCCTATTTTCATCAGTTTTATTCCTAAACACCATTTAGTGCCTATTGCACACTTACCTGGGGGTAGAGGAACCAGTTCCCACACTTGCTGTTTCTTGAACTGAAGTAGCTCAAGCTGCATGGCTTCACCCATCCATTGTCTCTTAAAGCAACATGATAGTTCTTTGGCTCTAGCTGACTAATGTAGAGAGCATAGAAGCAAAAGTTAGACAATTGACTTCTTGTTGAAACTCCAGCATTGATATCACCAATGATTTGAGACATTGGGTGATTTTTCAGCTCTTGATAAACAATGATATCTGTGCAAGTGTTTGTAGAACCTTCAGCAGCAGCAGATGTTGATGCAGACTCTTGAAACCAAGAATTTGATGGTAACTCAAAAGATGTAGAGGAATCAGAAATCTCATCAGCATTTGTTGTGGATGGAACTGCTGAAGCTACAGGAACATCAAGTTTAGCAGACTCAGGCAGTTGGTCACCAAACTTGAATAGGTGAGTATTGATATTATCATCATCATCATCAATACCACCAGGTGGAAGACATGCTGCAGAAGATGATTCACATATGGTCTGCAACAACTGGAGGTTGATAAGGAACATATTGCAGTATGTCCAAATCAAACAACTCCACAGGGTTTTGTGGAATCTTGTCCATTGGAGTTCATTAAACTTCACATGCAAAGTCTCTTCAACTACCTGTTCTACAGTTGAAGACTCTGTATGCTTTGCAAGTAGATGAATAACCAACAAAATACCCTGCATCCACCTTAGGATCAATTTTTGGAGTTGATCCTTTGTGTTGAGAATAAAACAGGGACACCCAATGCTCTGAAAAATGAAATGAGAGGAGCCAAGTGATGTAGAACTTCATATGGAGTCTCATCAAACTCTGATTTACTAAGGCTCTATTCTGCACATAGCAAGCTGTGTAACAGCTTCAGCCCAAAAGGTCTGTGGCAAACCAGAGTCAGCCACATAGACCTTGCAGCTTCAATTAGGGTCTGTTCTTTCTCTCCATACTCCATTTTGTTCTAGAGTCCTTGGGATGCTAAACTGCCTTTGATTCCCTTTGAAAGATAAAATTCATCAAGTGTATGGTTTCTGAATTCAGTTCCATTGTCACTCCGTATACACTTGACTGAAAGGGAATATGCTTCTCAACATACAACACAAAGTTGATAAGCTTCTGAGCAACCTCATCCTTTGAATGTAGAAAGAAAGTCCATACAAATCTGGAGTAATCATCCACAATTACCAGACAGTATTTCTTCTTTGCCATGCTCATCACTCTCACAGGACCAAATAGATCCATATGCAGTAATTGCAAGCAGGCAGTGGACTTAGGCTCTTCAATAGGAGGGAATGAGACTTTGTGTTGTTTTCCTTTTAAACAAGCAGTGCAGGTTTCATCACAGTGGAACTCCTTATTTGGTAAGCCTCTCACTAAACTATTATGGATCAGCTGATTCATGTTTTTGAAATTAACATGACCCATTCTGTGCCACAGTTTAGATTCCTGAGGAGAGGCTTGGAAAATAGGCAAGGATGACCTCTGATATTTATTTTCTTGGAAAGATCTAAGGCATACACTCTTCGTCTGTTGGCCCTCAGGAGAGTGTGATCATCCAACACCTTATCAATCAAATTCAGAACTTTGGATGACAGAATCCTGCAGTTCTGACTGGTGGAAAAGAGCAACATGGCCTTTATCACACATTTGACTGACACTCAAGAGATTGTACTTGAGATTTCCAACATGATTAACATCATCAAACTTTATTTCTCCATTGGAGACAAAGCCTTTTCCAATGATGTAACCCTTAGCATCATTGCCAAAAGAAAACAAACTTCTTCCTTGAGAGTAGTCATGAAGAAGAGAGCTGTTCCCTGTCATATGCATAGATCCCCCACTGTCTACATACCAGATGCTACTTTGGCATGTTGAAGACCCTACAATCATAAACAATTAGTTAGTTTTGAGACCCAAACCTTTTTGGTTTTGGGTCTATTCACATCAACAGATGGTAAACTAACAGACTTGCTATGAATAACAACCTGAGGGGATGGAGATGTGAAGAAGAGATTCCTTTTGCATGGAATTCTTCTCTGTGGTTTCAACACAGGAGCTTCTAATTGGTTGGCTCTCCCCAATAGATGTTTAACCATCATAAAAAGTTGTGTTAGATTTTGTGATAAAGCCTTCAGCTCATCAGACACATTAGTGCTTGAGTTGGATGGGTTCCTGTGTTGTACCATCTCTCTTTGAGCAACCTCAGCTGTTACCTGTTTAACCCCATTCTTTGTGGATTTCTTTTGGATTTTGGGGTTACAGGTTTTGATGTTGCTAGTACAAATTTGATTTCAAACTCAGTTTTCATTTTATCCATTTTCTCTTTAATGTTTTCATTATGTTTGAGTTTGGAGCCCTTTTTATACCAACAATCATCAGTAAGATGATTGAATAGGCCACATATTTCACATGGTTTTTCTTCATCTTATGTTGATCATCTGCTAAAGAAGATGAAACTACTGAAGACTTGTTCTTCAGCAGTTTGCTATCAGTACTAGCAGTTTTCTTTGCTTTAGTACATGCTTTCTTGATATCTTCTTCAGTAGTTTTCCCACCCTTTCTACTTGCAGTTTTCTTTCCTTTAGTACATGTAGTAGTTTGGGCTTGTTCTCCAGGTGTTATGACATTTTTTTTAGTACTTTCAGTACTTTGTGAAATATCACCTGGAGTGATCAACTTTGTGATCATGTGAGTGTCAGCATTTGAACCATCAACATCAGCTGATAGTTTCTGAGAGGAATTAATGCTGACTTCTACTTCTGATGGTGCTGTATCAGATAATAGATCACATGATAAAAAGGATTGGTTATTGCTTTCACCTTCAGATTCTACCTGTGCTCTGGGAGTAAAGTGTGTGGGAGGAGCAGTGTGATTATAACCAATGCCAAACTTCACATTGGAAGCAGATTGCTTACTAAGAAGCATTTCAAAACCCTTGCAAGAATTTACCCATCGATCACACTCTACCTGGGTAGTTGCAAGTGTTTCTTTGAGGTCTCTGTACTTCTCTAGAAGTATCTCTTCCCTAGCCATATCATCAGTGACTTGGCATTTAAGTTTGTAAATCTCATCATTCTTATCATTAATCACAGACTCAAATTCAGCTTTGCTTTTGGAAATTGTTTGTTCAAACTCAATGTTCTTGTTAATTAAAGCTACATTTGCTTCTCTAATAGATGCAAATGCGGCTATGCATGTTTCAAAACATAGTCTGGCTTTTGCCTAGAGGATACCTGTGATACCTATGGTGTAGAGGCATTAGAGGATGAAGTATCAGCAGACTCCAAAGCCATAAGAGCTAGATTTCCAAAAGGACTGTCACCACCATGTTGACCAGCACCAGAGAACAGTTGTTCATGACCAGATAAATCATCTGGTAAACTGCTCCAGTCAACAACACCTGGGGTGAAAAAGCTGTGTTGTTGAGGTTGAGTTTGTTGATAAGATTGGGAAGGTTGAGGTTCAGGTAATGCATGTGGTTGTTGTGCAATTGGAGCTTGAACCGGATTTGGCTGAGACAAGTAATAGCAGGGTAAAGGATATGACATTGGACCCTGGGGGACAAAGTATGCAGGAGATACAGGGTGTGATTGATGACCATAACCAGCAGGATGTTGCCCTCTGTTTTGTAGACTAGTACGAGGAAAAGTCACAAAGGGTGCAGAAGAGTTAGATCCAGTTGATCTACATTCTCTTGCAAAGTGTCCAAGCCTTTGGCATTTGTGACACCTCAACTTACTCTTGTCAAAACCAACTTTGGTTTTGCCAGAGAGTCCAGGAAATTTCCTGCCAGTTCTCTTGTAGAACTTCTGAGATCTGATATTAACTAGGGCCATTTGGCTTAGAATATCCATCTCTTCTAAATCATCATCAGCAATTCCCTTCAGATCATCCATGATGAAGCATAGATTGTCACTATTACTGCCAGAATGACTATCAATACCAACAAATGCATGATCAGAACTGTTTGAAGAGAAATCAATATGCTCATCATAATTGCTTTCAGATGCAGCATATTCTGACTCATGACCAACCAAGGCAGTGTTCCTTGGTACAAAGTCATCAGTGAGCTTTCCTGATGATGACAGTTTCCTTTTTTGCTCTATCTCTCTTTCAAATGTAAGCAGTTTCCCATGAAGTTGGGTGAGAGATAGGCTATCTAGATTTGCACTAGAGCGTAGGACAATAGTGTATGTGTCCCATCTCTCGTTATTCATCTGGCTGTTGGTGTACTCCTGTTTCACCATTTTCAGCTCAAAGATCAAACAGGAAAAACGCTCAAACTGTTAAGTCAGTGTCTCACCTTTTCTATGAGAGAATGTCTCATATTATAGGGCGAGGATTTCTCTGTTGTTTTCTAAGACCTCATCAGTTCCACCGAATTGTTCCTTCAGTGCATTCCAGAGGTCATGAGCAGTTTCATGATGCATAAGCCCTGAATAGATTTCATTCGGCAGTGCCATGGCCAGAATTCCATGGGCTTTAGCATCAATCTCAAACAGTTTCCAATCTTCATCTGAGTATTGTTCCTTCTTCTTCAAAACCATTTGTTTGGTTTCCGGATTGTTCACCATAGGCTTATGTGGTCCATGTACCACAGATGTCCAACAACCTGAACTGTTAACAGACAGGTGATGAAGCATCCTTCGTTGCCATATGTTATACTCAGTCCTAACCAGCATCGGAGGCTTGGTTGAGGAACCGTATTGTGAGGGTCATTAGAAGGAGTAGTCATCTCAGATTCAACCAATTCAATTAAGCTATAACAGATTTAGAACAAAACACAACGAACCAAATTGAACCAAGAGAGATCTCAAAATGAATAAGCGAAAGCGGCAGAAATTCAATAATCTATAACCAGTTCTTGCAAATAAGATAATTCAATCAAACATAGATATCAAATAGCAGTTTCAATGATCAACTGTTAGATCGATCAATGATTAACCAGCTCTGATACCACTTGTTAGGATCAACGATCTACGTTTGATTGATTAGAGAGTATAGTAGCGGAAATCAAACAATGAATTAGCTAATTCACAAGAACACAAAAGATATTCAAGGTAAGAACAAACGGTTATAGACAGAAAGAATTCTTCAAATATATTTCATTCAATATTCGCTTTCATGGTAACAGAATGTCACACATACAATTAGGTCAACACCTCTTATATAGGAGATATGACGTCTGCTGACGTCACTTGATAGTGACATCTAACAGAATTTATTCAAACTACCGATAGTTAACACAACTACTGAAGATGTCAAACAGCTGACATCTTCTTACAAAAATGCTAAGTGTTAACTATCACCACAACTACTGAAAAGAAACTACTGAAACTACAACGACTGAAGAACATGCTCTTCAGTCGTTTTACAAATACTGAAACGAAAAAGAAAACTACTAAAATGAAACCATCACAACAACTGAAGAATGCTTCTTCAGCTCTTGTAACAAACTCTGAAAGCTTGAGTACTTGTACTTGAACTTCAGCTGTTGTCATCAGCTAATGTCTTCAGTCTTTGTACTTCAGCTGTTGATCTTCAGTAGTTTGTTCTTCAGCTGTTGATCTTCAGACTTTGGTCTTCAGCTGTTGAAGTCTTCAGTACTTTAGTCTTCAGCTGTTGAAGTCTTCAATACTTTAGTCTTCAGCTGTTGGTCTTCAGTCTTTGGTCTTTAGCTTTTGAAGTCTTCAGTACTTTAGTTCTTCAGCTGTTTAAATCTTCAGACTTTGTCAAACAGCTGATCAAGTCTTAAACAGTTGTTATGATGTCTGTGGACTTAGAGGTTTTTTTCTGATGAGGCTCATTGGTTCTTTTGGTCCAACATATCTTGAGGAAGATGTCTATATGGTTCAGCCTGAAGGTTTTGTCGATCCAAAACCTCCTGATAAAGTATGCAAGTTAAAGAAGTCAATCTATGGATTGGAACAAGCATCGAGAAGTTGGAATCACCGTTTTGATGAAGAAATAATTAAATTCGGATTCATCAAGAACGCTGATGAAGCTTGTGTATACAAGAAAGCTAGTGGGAGCATCATCACTTTCCTAGTATTGTATGTTGATGACATACTACTATTTGGAAACAACATTCCAACCTTGGAAGGTGTAAAAACCTGGCTTGGAAGTTGTTTTTCCATGAAGGATCTTGGTGAGGCCGCCTATATTCTAGGAATAAAGATCTATAGGGATAGATCAAGGCGATTGATTGGTTTAAATCAAAGTGCATACATTGATAAAATCTTGAAAAGGTTCAAGATGGAGAACTCTAAGAAAGGTACGGTACCTATTCAAAGAGGAACAACGTTGAGTACGACTCAATGTCCTAGCTCAAAGGATGAGCAAGATAAAATGAAGGCAATCCCATACGCATCTGCTATTGGATCAATCATGTATGCAATGATATGCACTCGACCGGACGTGTCATGCGCCTTAAGCATGACAAGCCCATACCAGCAAAATCCTGGAAACAATCATTGGATGGCTGTTAAGAACATGCTCAAGTACCTAAGGAGGACAAAAGATATGTTCCTAATCTATGGATCTGGTGATGAGGAACTTGTTGTAAAAGGTTACACGGATGCCAGTTTCCAAACAGATCCTGATGATTCACGATCATAGTCGGGATATATTTTCATTCTGAATGGAGGAGCGGTCTCTTGGAAGAGCTCCAAACAGGATGTGGTGGCTCTATCAACTACAGAATCAGAATACGTTGCCGCCTCATTGTCAGCTCAAGAAGTTGCATGGTTAAAGAAATTCATTGCCAATCTCGAGGTTGTCCCTTCCATTCAGGACCCCCTAGAGATCTTTTGTGATAACGAGGGTGCGATTGCTCAAATCAAGGAACCTCGTGCTGATCAAAAGACTAGGCACATTGAGCGGAGATTCAACTACATACGAGATGAAGTTGAAAAAGGAAAGATATGTATTCGCAAAGTTCACACGGATCAGAACATTGCGGATCCTCTCACAAAGCTCCTTGAAAAGGCTAAGCATGAAGGTCATACTTGTGCCATGGGACTTCGATATTCTAGTGATTGGATTTGATCTGTAATTTTTGTATTTGGATATTTGGAACTCTTTATTAGTTGAATAAAATTATTTGGTAATAATGTTTCAATTAATGTTCCAATTTAGCATGTTTAATCCATGAGTAAATTGCTTACTCTATATGTCCGTAGTCGTTCAGAATTGTGGGAACAAGTATGAAGGTAAGATTATTATGAACTTGGATTGGTTGATATTCATAAGGATGAATATAGAGCAATGGGTTGCTACCAAGGTTCATAAGTATGAAGGTAAGATTATTATGAACTTGAAAGGGATGATGTTATTGAATGGCTATAAGTCATGCGTATTAAGGGTAGTAAACCGTTGTTAGGCGTCATTTACTGCTTGCATCATTTTCTATGAATCTTGTGCAAGTGGAAGATTGTTGGATTCTGTGCCCAAGACACATAGAACATTGATGCGGTTAGTATGTCATGATCCAAGTCGGGTTATACCCAATAACAAGCTTTGCAAACACAAACAATTGTTCAATTGATGATATGATCATGCAATTAAATAACAACACCAAATTTAGAAAATGGATTTTCTAAATAAGTTGCATATAAGATGGAACAACTTATTAGGATATTTTGTTCATGATTATTATTTGTAATGTTATTTAAATAAGTTAGATAACATCAAATAATAATCAGGGGTTTATAACTTATACAATTAAATAGTTAATTGTATAAATTATTAGTTGACTTGTTTTATTTTATGTGTGTGTGTTTGAGAGGAAAATCCTTTTCCTTTTTAAATCTTTTGGCCGCCCTCTTAAAGGGTATTGGCCTTTTCTCTCTTGAAGAGATACACAATAAAGCAACTCATTCCCTCCAACTAATTGCTCTCTCATTACATGCAACATTGAACCAAAAACCACTCTCCTTTTCTCTCTTAAAAGGTTCACGGCAATTGCAGAAAGTTTAGAGGGTTTCTTTTGGTTTTTGGTGGTGATATCCCTAACAAGAAGAGTGTTTTCTCACAAGGTTGGGGTATACTAGCTTGAGGGGTCCTTCCTTGGAGCCTTGGCCGAATCTTTAGCATCTTATCATTCATCCTTGGTCGATTTTTAGCTGGAGAAAGGTAGTAAATCACAGCTTTATGTAGCTGTGATTTTATGTATACTTACATATTGTTCATAGCTTGTTCATTCACATATATGATCCTTTTGTTTTGGGTTTGTTTCTTTCATATATTTGTCACCATAAAACATGTATTTTCAGCTTTAAAATCATGTATTAAAATATATACATATCCGCTGCGTTTTCTGAAAGTTTAAAAGGTTAAACTCGGTTTTATCCTTCAACAAACCCATCATCAAGTTCAATAGACATTACATGTTCCATCATTCTTCTCATCTCAGCAACACTTCTTCCTTTAAGCTCATGACCCTTATAGTTGGGACCGTGTAGCCAACATACCATATGTACTTGCATAGTTTTGTTGTATCACAGTGACCTAGATTTTTCTTGATTTTCTGAATGGCTTGAAAAGTGGTGAATGCTTCATAGTCACAATTTGGAATTATTAATCTAGCAAGCTCAAACTCTTTCTGAAAATCATTCATCTCAGTCAAGTTCATTCTTTCAACCATGTCGAATGGGAACCCATGATTGATCAAGGTCATGAACATAGATGACTCAGACCTCTCTTCCATAATGTCTTTTGTTGTAAGAAGAATATTAGTCTTTGATTCTTCTTGATCCTTGTTAGTTTCATCTTCAATCAGCTCTTTCCATTAGCATCACTCGCAGCTTCATCTCTTCATTATAGTTACTTGCTTTAATGGTGAATCATCCACTAAAAGAGTGTGTTCTAAAGATGTATGCCTTGACTTCTTGGGTGTCTTTTCAATATTGATTGTTTGTATATTTGTTGAACCCGAAATACTTTGTTTTTCTTGAGTATAGAATCAGTTTCTTAGAGGATGTTGGAGGTTCTTTTGCTTGTACTGATGTAGTGTCAGACTTAGATTCCAGGGCATTTATTTTCATCATCAGCTTCTCAACCTCTTCATTCATTCTTGTATCTCAGCATGTTGTTCTTCAATAGTCTTGTTAGCTTGGTTGCTCTCCAACACAAGCTTTTCTATTTCAGCCTTTTGATTAGCAATAGATTCCTTTTGTTCTTCAACAAGATTCGACAGAGCATCAATGACTTCATTTTTGCATTGAGCATCTTCTCTTAATCTTGTGATGATTGCTTTTTGTTGCATCAACTGAACATCCTTTTCTTTTACAATCCCTTTAAGCTCTTGAATTCTTTTCTTCCTATAGTTAGACTTGTGAATCAACTTGTTGTATTCAGCAACCAGATAACTCTGCTGACAGGGATATCAGTATCACTTAGATTATCTTCATTGTAGGCAATCATATCAAGATAGTTTGCCTCTTCTGCTTCTTCCTGATGTGGAGAAGCAATCTCATAATTATTTACTTTTCTAGGGGCTACACTTGCTAAGCTTGAACCGGCTTCAATAGCTTGATCTTCTGTTCTTGATGCGGTTGTTTTCGTTGTTGATGGTCAGTGATTGGAGAGACTGGTTTAGTTTCATTTGAGAGTACATGGGATTCAGTTTTGGTTAACGACAGTTGAACTATACTTGCTTGTGAGGCTAACTCTGTCTCCCAGTGTAAATGCTCTTAGTGGATGAATTTTCTGGATTTCGAGGTTGTTGAAAAATTTGCATTTGAAGCTGATTTGTTGATTGAGGGTGAATTGGAGAGATAGGTTGAGTGTTTTGGATGGCTGGTGAATTTGGTAAGGACGGTTGAGGTTGATGGTGTATTTGTGATATATCTAGTGAGTGAGTGTCTTGAACAGAGTTGGTTGATGAAACCTTCTGTTGATCTTCCCACACAAGCTCTTGAGGAATGTTTCCATGAGTATCTACCACATGATCAAACATGGGCATGTCTCTTCCTTTATATTTCCCAGATATATTATTCAGTACGGATCTGCCAAGGTGTGCTTGAACGAACACATCACCATCCATAATAATTCCAGGCATATCAGCATTGATGATTAGTTGCATATCCTTGGAAACATATACATCTTGTCAGCCTTCTGTACTTTGATGTGATCACATAAGCAATTGAAGATGTACTTTGAGTAATTGTAGGTTCTTCCCTCAAAAACACCAATAATTCCTGAAGAGATATGCCTTAAAAATATATCAAATCCAGATTTTCGGATGGAGATGCACTGAAGATAAGTGTGGCAGAGAAATCTGTACGGCTTGTAGAGTCTACCTTTCTTTATTTCTCCCTTCTCGAAGTCACCATCATACCCCATCAGAAGAAAGACTTTTTCTATGTATTCATTGTCAAACATATCAGGGTGACGAGCTTCTATATCTCCCAACTCAAGAACCTTTCTTATTATCTATTCATCCACTCTCAGTCTTTGATTCTTCACATCAGCCACAATAACTGACCGTCTTCCTCTATTTGGGCGGAGTTCCAGAAATCAGTGATGTGCGATAGGTGAATAACAGGATTGCTCAGAAGGCATAAAACAGCCTAGATCTTCTTAGATATCTCATAATGTCTTGACACCCTACTGAAATAGGATCGTCAGGGTCTAAGAAAGCACACACATTTTGCTCTTTTGCAAATCGATTATCCATCTCTTCAGAAGAAGAAGATTCATTAGAATCACACGAAGGATACGGACTGTTGGAGATTAAACAAGATTCGAATGGTTCATTATTGAATCATTATGACATTTTTTACCTTGAACACATGAGAGTAAGAGCACAGATATATGTTTGTTTAATGTTTTGATTTGGTAAAACTTGAGTTTTATAGAAGGAAGAAAAGTTTGTTGAGAGTGTGTTTTTCTAGGTCTGAAAAAGTGAACTGAAAAAGTGAATAATGAATTTTTAAGTCAAACAACATCATTTATGCTCTCAGACACATTAATTTTATTAATATAATGAAGTAGGACCGCAACACATTCTTCCACAGATCATCTACGGATCCCATAAATCATCTGTGGATGTCTTAACGACATCTGCTGATGAAGTATACCTTACATTTTCACAGATTACCAAACTATGAAATTAAATTATATTTGTTGTTCTTTGCTCATCCGTAGTTTACCAATCTATGGATAAACATTTAAATTTTCCACACTGTAGCTTCTACTAATGCTTAAGATGGCATGTTGTTGTATGGTCCAAGTCCATTACTTAGAACCATTTATTGCTTTTGGACCTTGTTGACTTTGTATTCATGACAATTTAGCACAAGAAAGTTTACATGATTTTTAAACAAGATCTCATGTATCCACGAGCTAAGTTGGTGCTTAGATTTCAATTCCTTCAAATTGATAATGAAATAGACAAAGCTGCTGATTGATAAATTTAACTTCATGAATTCTACTCCCCCTAAATTTGTGATTAATGATTACAGTAAGCATTTATCATAAATTTCTAAGAAGAATAGCATGAGTGACAGTTAACTGTATGATGAGTCTCACACGTATGTACACATATGATGAGATCATAATAAATACTAAGCCTCTTCCTGATAAGTTATTTTTTTTGATTGATACCTGAACAAACATCTGACTGCAAGTATATTGTCCACTTAAATCAATACAAGAGCTCATGTATCAACTAGGCATGCTGTTTATCATATTTTCATATTGAGTTGGAAATAACTGTTATGGGCTTCATATTCAATTCACAAAGATTTTGTCCTCCATTTGCAAGTCAAATCATCACTTTTTCACACTTAAGAACTATGTACTTTAAGTTATAAGTTCTATCTTGAGATGCATTGGGCATCTCATCAATGCAATGATGTAAAAGGTCTAGATTAATATACAATTGATCACATTGGATTCTTTTGAGAGCTTAGATATGATCATTATCAGGTCACCAGGTTTTTACTCATGTAAAACAGAGGTGCCTTTAACCCAGGTCTTTGTTCACACAAAACAGAGGGATGATGTGGATCATGATCTTTTCACCTTTGATAACTGATATACAGTATGATCATCACCAGGTCTTTGTTTACACAAAACAGAGGGTGTATGTTTTGCAAAGATAGATATTATAAAGTGTTAGTATATAGCGTGCTTAGATGAGTGATTTGATCACATTAGAATAAGACTCACTTTGTGTCATCAAAATGAAGTTTCCCACAAACAGTCACTTTGAATTATATTTGGCATGAAATAAGTGTAGTTTCCACTCAAGATGAATCTACTCACATATCAAGAAACTTGCTTAGATTTAATGTTATTTATGAATTCACAATA
The DNA here is from genome assembly GCA_025506515.1 of Flaveria trinervia. NCBI lineage: Eukaryota > Viridiplantae > Streptophyta > Magnoliopsida > Asterales > Asteraceae > Flaveria > Flaveria trinervia. The sequence goes on from CM046446.1 coordinate 51,142,110, forward strand.
AGCAAAGATATATTGTACTATCATTTCCCAGCATATGTCATGTTGAAGCATCATTACACACAGTATATTGTTTGTTCAAATTGATTAATCCAAGTTAATCATGCCTAAAGACTCAATTAGAAAATTAAATCTGACTGAATCAAATGCTTTAGTGAATAAATCAGCAAGCTGATTTGTTGCATCCACTTTGAAGAAATTAGTCAAACCCTTTTCTGAGAAATCTCTCAGAAAATGATATCTATCTCATATGTTTTGTTTTACTATGTTGCACAGGATTAGTAGTTATAAACATAGCAGTAGAATTGTCTATGTAAATAGAAGTTTGAAGGAAGTTGTAACCATAGTCAAGTAATTGGTTTTGCAACCAAAGGACTTGAGAGCAACCAGCTCAAACAGCTATGTACTCAACCTCAGCTGTGGATACAGAAACATTGGTTTGTTTCTTGCACTGCCATGATACTAGCCTTGGTCCGATAAATTGACATCCACTAGTTGTTGATTTCTGTCACTGTTACATCCACCATAGTCACTGTTTGAGTATGAGTAGAGTGTAAAGTCACCATCCTTTGGATACCAAAGACGAAGTCCTGGTTTTCCTTTAAGGTATCTGAAAATCCTTTTTACAACATTCAGATGAGACTCCTCTAGATCAGATTGGTACCTAGCACACACACAACAAACATAATCTCAAGTCTACTGGCAGTTAGATAAATAAGTGAACCTATCATTGATCTAAATAATTTTTTATCAATATATTTTCATGAAGGATGAGGAACAATCTTATCAATTGTTGATGCAGGTGTTTTGCATGAGGATACTTCAACAAGATTGTATTTCTTCAAAATTTGATGTATGTATTTTTCTTGATTGATGAATATCCCAAGTGGTTTTTAATGAACTTGAAGACCCAGAAAGAAGGTTAATTCACCCATTGAACTCATCTGAAATTCAGATTTTAGCAGCTCTTCAAAGTTTACACACAATCTCTTATTTGTTGAGCCATTATAATGTCATCAACATATATTTAAACAACTAGGAGATCCTGATGCTCGTGTTTGAGAAAGAGTGTCTCATCAATGGTTCCTCTTTTGTAGCCATGCTTGAGCAAGAAAGATGATAGTGTTTCATACCACTTTCTCGGTGCTTGATGAAGACCATACAAGGCTTTATCTAGCTTGTATACCCTATGAGGATAATGAGGAACTTCAAAAATAGGGGGTTGTGATACATAAACTTCCTCATCAATCTTCCCATATAGGAATGCACACTTGACATCCTTCTGATACACAGTGAACTTCTTATATGATGCATAAGCTAGAACACTCTTATGGCCTCGATTCTTGCAACTGGTGCAAAAACTTTATCATAGTCTATTCCTTCTTCTTGTGTATATCCTTGTGCAATCAACCTTGTTTTCTTTCTTATAATAATCCCTCTATCATCCAGTTTGTTTTTGTGTAGCCACCTTGTTCCAATAGGATGTTGACCTTCAGGCAAATCAACTAGAGACCATACCTTTTGCTTTCGAAATTGTTGAAGCTCTTCATGCATAGCTTCAATCTAACTATTTTCTTTCAAATCAGTAGTGATGTTTGGAGGGACCACTTTGAAAGAAAAAAATTGAAAAGACAAAGATTGGCAGTACCACTTTGGCTCCTTGTATTTCTCTTTGTAAGATCTCCAATGATGTTTTTGACTGGATGAGTCTTATTGATTCTCATTGATGGAGTTGATTCAACTGGCATAGATGATTTTAGGTTAGTCATTTACATTGCCTCAAACTGATCCAACCCAGGTTGAGAGTTTAGAAAATAGTCAAAATGTTCATTTTGCTCTTCTGTAGGAACTTCTCTCGAATCATTTTGCTCTTCCGTAGGAAGTTCTCCGGAATCATTTTGCTCTTCCGTAGGAACTTCTCCGGAACCATTTTGCTATTCTATAGGAGTTACAGGAACTTCTCTGTATGATAAGTGAGGACTTGAAACATTTCCAATGTTTGTTGTATTCACTTGAGAGCAGGGATCTATTGAAGGGACAACATTCACATCTCTGGATGCACCATGTTTCATTTCACATGTAGTGTTTGCAGCAGCTGCTGATATGTTTCCACCTGAGGATGTGTGTATCCTTGGAGGATCAGTAGATAATGTTACTTCAGTCACATGAGGTGGAACAAATGTATAACATACTTCATGACATCCTGCAGTGTTCAAATGGTCATAGTTAAATGATATAGTTAGAGCATTTATGTCAAACAACCGTGATGAACCTTTAACTGACTTAGTAATACAGATTCATCAAAGGATACATCAGGAGTTTCTTTCACTATGTTATGTTGTTGAATATAAATCCTATAAGATTTAGATGTTGAAGAGTATCCAAAAAGAACCATCATATGCTTTTTAAGAAAATTTTCCTAATGACTCTTTTATGTTTAAAAGAGATAATGACATCCAAAGACTTTAGATATCCTATTTATGGTTTTCTTTTAAACAGAGCTCATAAGGAGTTTTGTTATGTTCTTTGACAATTAATATTTTGTTTTGAACACTGCATGCAATATTCACCGCCTTAGCCCAAATATGATGGGCAATTATGAATCAGCTAGCATTGTTTTGGCTGCTTCAATGACAGTTCTGTTTCTTCTTTCAGCAACTCCATTTTGTTGTGGAGTTCATCGTGCACTAAAATGCCTTGCAATACCTTTGTTCTTGCAAAAGGAATCCAGTTCAAAATTGACAAATTCAGTACCATTGTCACTCCTAAAAAAATTAACTTTTGTATCAAGTTGATTCTCAATCTTGATCACAAAGTCCATTAATGTTTTTGATGTTTCACTATTTTGTTTTATGAAAAAGACCCATTTGAATCTTGGGAAATCATCAACTATCACCAAACAATATTGCCTTTTTCCAATGCCCATCAAATTGGTAGGATCAAACAGATCCATGTGAAGCAATTTGAGTGGTGTAGTATTACTATTGATATTTTTGGATTTTTGGGAAACTCTATGTTGTTTTTCTTTGTAACAAAAGAACAGTGAGTTTAGCAATGAAACTCTTTGTTTGGCAATCCAATGACCACGTCACTTTTCACCAATTTATTCATGTTTTTAATGATAGAATGGACAAGCCTTCTATGCCATAATTGAGATACATCTTCTCATAACTTAGATAGAAGGCATGTATCATGTTTTGTGAATGATGTGTTGTTCATATCCAAAACATAAGTGCTTCCTTTTCTTGCTGCTTTGAGGAGGACCCATTCTTCTAGAGCAGTAAACCCTGGCTTAAGAATGTAACAATTAGTAATATCAAACAATGTGGTATAATTTTGATCACAAATTTGAGACACGGTTAGTAGATTATACAGTAAATTTTCACAATAATTTACTTTCTCAAATTTGAGCACACCATTTGATATCATTCCTTCACCAACAATTTACCTCCCTTCTTATCCCCACTAAATTCCACATAAGAAGCATTTTTATGTTTGAAATCAAGGAGAAGTGAATAGTTTCCTCTCATATGCGTGGAACAACCACTGTCAACATACCACTTGTTGTCAGCTCTCTAATATTGTTCATGCATTTAGAAATAAATCAGTTAGAATTGACAACCCAAGTCTTAATGATCTTGGGTTTGTCAATAGTGTGTAAAATAGTTCTCCTTCATGAACAAGTCTTGAAGTTTCAGTTTTAGTTTTGATTGATTCATTCTGAGTTGTTTCAGATGAGGATGATTCTGTTGAATGGGATGTTGATGAACTAGGTTCTTGTTTCCCAGTTTCTTCTTGATTCAACTTAATTTTGTTCATTTGAGATTTTGGTTTTGATAATGAAACTTTATGATTAAATTTCTCACAATCTTTTGTTTTTGAATGAGGTACATGATTTCCCTTTTCAAATTTATCAAAGAATGCATCATCATCCTTTGTTTCCTTATCAGTCAAATCTACCCTTTTGTGAGGTGTTTTTAACTGCTGAAAAGTTGGTCTTTTCTTCAATGGATGAGCACTTGATGATGTTTTGTCCTTTGATTTAGACTTTGATTTTAGTTCATACTTCTTCAGTTTTGAACCCTTTTCACAATCTGTAGATTGAGTATCTTATTTAGACTTATCTGATTCTTTCTTCTTTGTTCCTTTTATCTTGTTCTTTTTGTTGAAATAACATTCCTGAGTGGAATGGTTATTTGTGTTGCAGATGACCCAATGTTTGTTGAAGCACCAGTGAGCATCATGTGATTGTTCATATTGCCAATAGAGCAGTAGCTATTGAAGTAACAATCTTCAGTACTGTGATTTTTCATGTCACACCATTTGCAATACTTTTCATCTGATTCTTTCTCAGAATCATTATTATGGTTTGCTAACTTTTGATGTTGTTCATTCTTCTTCAGCTTTGGATGAGATTCTTGTTTTTCCACTTTATGCTTTTTTGATTGTTTGTTGCTGAATTCCTCTTCTGTAGATCATCTACTGAATCAACATTAACTTTTATTGAAGTTTTCTTTTCCTGTAGATCTGGTACTGGAAAGAGGTTCTCTCTTCCGTTCATGATCTACTGATGCCTTTTTCTTTCCTTCTTCCATGGAGTTGACTCTTTCCTCAGTAGGATCAGATTTCTCATTTACTTTATTGGAGGAGGTTTGTTGCTGATTTAGCTCTTGTAGACCTTCATTCAACTGAGCTATTCTCTTGCAAATGGTTTTTAGTATGTTTCTTTGTTTAGGAGGGTATGGCAGCTTTGTTTCTTCAAACACTTTTGTAATATTTATTTCAAACACAACATTCTTACCCTTATTTAAAAGGTCAGCATCATGTTCATCAGAATCATCCAAGTCATCCCACTCATCTAAGTCGAATTCTGAATTAACTTGATTAAACTTTTCTGATTGAGAAGACTCGGTTTCATTCACCTCATTATCAATGTTTGGTTGATTTGAGCTAGTTCCTATATTGGTGCTAGTCACAAAATGTTTTGACATATTATTTGCCATTAATTCAGGCAAAGAAACATAGTTATTATTAACCGGAGGTGCCACAACATTATATCCCAACCCAGACCTTTTCTTTGATTCAATATGAGATTTAGTAATTTCTCATATTGCTGAGATGAGAGCTGAAAATTCTGAAGTTTCACTTCAGTTGATGCATGATCAGCCATGGATTTTGATAAGAAAGTGGTCAGATGCTCACCTTTTGCTTTCAAACTGTAATTTTCAGAAACAATTTTGTCTAAATCCTTTTGTAAAGAGTTAATTTTAATTTGATATAGTTTATGTTCTCTTACATGAGATTCATTCAAAATCACTGTTTCCTTAACTTTATCAGCTAATTGTTGAGCATGGACTCTATATCCTTCTACTTTCTCAACACATATTGATGAACATAACCTATCTCTTACCTCACTTGCCATGGGTTGAACCTTGTTTTCCATGTGAGCCATTAGAGCTTGATTTTCCTCTAATACTTCCTGCTCATCCACACTCTCCAGTCACAGGTTCCATCTTGAAGAATAATCAACCCAGAGTCTTTAAAGTTGCTAGTTCGTGCCGGTGAATTGGTGGCTAGTGGGGATGAGTTGGTCAGTTGGGGCTGTCTAAAACATCTTTGAGTTGATGAGGGTTGTTTGGCCTAATGATATCGATGTTGTGTTGTGTCAGAATTTTGTTGATTGCATTCTCTGGAAAAGTGTCCATAGAGATGCACTTGAAGCATCTTACGTTTGACTTATCAACTCCAATACGTGATGATTTACTTGCAGCAGCCAAATCCTTGTTTCTTCTCAGATATTGTTTGGCTCTATATGCAATCATTGCCATTTGCCATTGTAGATCCATTTCCTCCACTACATCCGGAGCCAGTTCTTCTAAATCTTGTTGGCACATGTTGGCAGTGGGCAATGTACTTCCTAGGTAAGCTTGAAAGCTTGAACCGAAGGTTGCAAAAGCTGCCTTTTGTACTTCAGAGTCTAGACTGACACTGACAGACTCTGATTGATTGTTGGATGACGGTTTTCCACATGATTTATCTCTTTGGTCATCAGATCTTTCTTTCTCTTTTCTTGACTTACTATGAGAAGATTTCTTAAGAGGTTTTGAAGCATAGAAACTTACTTCCTCTTCAACTTCACTCAATGTACAAGAGTTATCACCATCATTACATGACATGAAAGCACTTCCAGCACTTCTTGTTTCTTTATAGTGATATGGTGATACATGAGTTCTTATACTCTTGTTTCTTGATTTCTCATCCAATTCAAGAGCCTTAACTTTAGCCACTAGAGTGTCTAGTCTGACTGCTTTGAGATCTATGATATTCTTGAACATGGATACAGTTTGCTTCCAACTTTCTGGTAAAGTATGGAGCATTTTCTTGTTTAGTTCCTCATTTGTGTATTTCAACTCCAGAATGTTCATTTCTTTGACAAGTTGCATAAACCTATGGAGTTGTTGAAGAATTGATTCTCCCTCAATATGATGAAAGGTTTTATATTGTGCATGAAGGGTGTCCTTCCCAATGCTTCGGATTTCATCACTCCTTCATAGAGTGTATGAAGAATTTTCCACAAGGAATTTGCTGTTTTATAATTTTCATATCAGATCAATACTTCTTCTGGCAAAGCCATACTAAGCAAGCTATATGCTTTGATATCAACTTTAACCTTCTTAATATCATGAGGTGAAAGATCTTTTGTGCTTATGGGTTGATTGTTTTCATTATAATCTGGCCCAAGGGTGGGTGGAAGATAAGGGCCTTCTGTTATAGAGACCTATAAGTCAGAATCTGTATAATTTACATGATTCTTAAACTTGATTTTCCATGATTTGAAGTATGCTTTTGTTTCCAACTTCGGTGGTTGGTAAGATGATCCACTGAAGTTGCTCATGATAAGTTAAGATCTGAGATGTTAATTGAGGAATTTGATCAACATGATCTGCTATTCAATTGATTTTAATATAGATCCAAGTTAATCTAACCGACTACTGTTGGATGACAAACAAATTTCACACAAATCCTTGTTAATGAGAATTCAAATCCATTAAACACAACTAACACTGATAGATCAATCTATCTAATTCAATGAGCACTTGGCTTGCGAATCCAAGGATCGCAATCAGGAATTATCAGTGTCAGTTGAAGGCAAGTCAATGTTTGCGGAATCAACGTTGGCTTGGTTTAATTGTTTTCAATATCAGTAAAGATACAAGAACACACTAAAAGAAACACATTTAATGAATAATATGTATTTCATTAAAAAATGTTAATGATTACAAATAATGAGTGAATGATATTAAATTTTGTGATGAATGATGCGATGGCTGCTAGGGTTTGATTGTGAGATTTGATGTGATGTTTGCTATTGTTGAATTATCGTATTGCTATTGTTTTGTTGTAGAAGCCGTCAATGATTCGAAACCTTGGATACATTTATATAGAAGATGATGTTTGTGTTAAAGGAAACACCAGATCTCTCGGGATTTGAATTGTTTCTGTTAAGGAATCATCATATTTCTCGGGATTCGCATAACTGCCTTGTTAACTTGTTGACTTGCAACACTTGTATTATACAAGTGTTTGGACTCCGCAGGAATATTGTCTTTTGTAGATATTTTGTTCTTGCGTAGAAGTCTTGTTCTTCCAAGGGTACATTGTTCTTCCGAAGCAATCTTGTTCTTCCGTAGCAATCTTGTTTCCGAAGCAATCTTGTTCTTCGACCTGTGAGGTTGTTCATCCGCAGGAGATCTTTGGAACCATTTTACTTGTAAGAAACATATCTACAGAAGAACAAAATGTTCATTCGTAGATGTTTCTTATACTTAGTAAAGTTTAGAAATTGACCATGTATAATGTTTGTACGTGCACCATCATACTAAATCAACACACATACAAATGGGTTAACCTATATATATAATGCATACACAATAATGAATTACAACCATTCATTACAAATATTAATTAAGTACTAAGCCTATAGAATATGGACTAGATCTACTCATCCTAGACCTAACACCTACATATGATCCTTTGTTCTTGGGTTTTGTTTTGGTTTAAAATGGTTCATATTTTTAGAATGTTAAACCCTTTTTAAACCCTTATATCCACTGCATTATTATATTTAAAACGGTTAAACCAGCTTTGACTAACATGTAACAAACCCAACAATGGCATCTAGAGAAGGTTATGTGGAATACTTGCTTCAAAAGTTCTTGAAAAGTTAGTTTTCATGGAATTATTCAACCCATTAGGGGCTGTTTTGTTATGGGTGAATGAAACTTTTATGTTTCATGGTTTAATCTTACATAATTTAGTATAAACCTTGAATGATTAACATCTAATGTTTGATTATATTGTTTGGACAAAACCCTAAACTTTTGGTTCATGTTGGCCATAACTTTAAGGTTAAAAAAGGGGGTTCATAGTTGTACTTGAATGTTGTATATGATACATATTTTGTTGCATAACATAGCATTGACCTTATTGATTGGATTTGGTTGATTGTGGTTTTGTCATGTTGGTTGTGTTCTTGAAAGGGTTGTAATATTTGTATTTGTAATTTGGGTGTAATTTATGTTGGGTTTGTTGGACCATTATCAATGTTGTTTAACCATTTAAACATAAAAAATGCAGCGGAATAAAACCTTAATATTATGATTTGTAATCTGAAAATTAAAGCTAATAACATAACAACAACAAACCCAAGAACATAGGATCAAATATATGTGAATGGACTAGCTATCAAGAAGAAATAACAACCAAACATTACCCATAATACTATCTTTGTAGAGCTGCTGAAAACGTGTGATAGGAGGAAGAAATTGAGGTTCTTGAACAACCAAAACACCAAGGAGAGGTGTCCTCAAGCATCCATACCCACAAGCATCAAGAAAAGACCCTTTCACTTGGATTTGAACACCCAAAACGAACCAAGAAGGCTGCTGAAAAACCTCTTTTCAGCCGAGATTATCTTCAACAATAGAGAGAATTTGGTCCTTGTGGTTCTTGCATGTAAGAGAGAGAAGGAAGTTGAGTGTTACACTACTAAATATGGTCTTTGTCAAAGAAAATAAAGGACCAACCACACCAAAGGGGGAGTAGCCGAAATTGTGTTTAAATTGTTTTTTCCCACACAATTTTATCTACCATATTATTTAACTAGTCACTAGAATGAGTTAGGTAATTAACCATTTAATTATATAACTCATACACACACTTTTATTAGTTGATGTTATTTAACCAATCTTAACTAACATTACAAATAACACCCATGAACAAAATATCCCTATAAGTTGTTCCATCTCATATGCAACTCATTTAGAAAACCCATTTTCTAGATTGTGTAATTAATGAATTGCATGATCATATCATCAATTAAATATTAATTGGTGTTTGCTAAGCTTGTTATTAGGTATGACCCGACTTGGATGATAATGTACGAACCACATCAATATTCTATGTGTCTTGGGCATAAAGAATCCAACAATCTACCACTTACATGAGATTCATAGAAGATTGATGCAAGCAGTAACTACCGCCTAACAACGGTTTACTACCCTTAATATGTATGCCTAAAAGCCCTTCAATAACATCATCCCCTTCAAGTATCCAACTTGAAATGATTTAGGTGAATCGATTATTTATCCTTTTGTTACAGATGTCATGTTAAATCCAAGGACATAGAATGATCATTCCTTGTTGATTTAACTTAATCAGGCCTAAGAAATCTTGCTCTCAACGAATAAGAGGAACAAATTCCTTGTTGACTACATATGTTTCTCACAATTACCTCGTGTCACACCTAAACATAGCCTTATGTACTATAAACTATTTTAGAGCAGTGAAGAACTAGCTCAAGGTATAACACTTTGGAAAATATCAAAACCCAATATGTACCTCAGGTCGGAGGATACGAAATGATATTTGCCTTTACTCAAATTACTTATGATAAATCAAGAAGATTCCATGTTCGTATCCCACAAATATCTATAAACTTTAGCAATAACCAATTGCTCTATATTAATGCCTTATGAATATCCACCAATCCATGTTCATAATAGTCTTACATTCATATTTGTTCCCACAAACATGATCGACTGCGGACATTTAGAATAATAAACATATTCATGGATATATACATGCTAAAACGAACATAACTCTTGGGAGTCTTGAAAGGTAGAGACCACCCCTAGATCTGCGATAAATTTCATTATCCATGCAGCATCCTGAACTGCTAATGAGTCAGCTATTTATTCGGATTCTGTAGTGGACAATGCTACCACATCTTGTTTTGAACTCTTACAAGACACTACCCCTCCACTCAGAATGAAGACATACCCCGATTGTGATCGAGAATCATCTCGATCAGTTTGGAAGCTCGCATCCGTGTAACCCTTTACATCAAGTTGCTCTTCACCAGACACGTATATTAGAAACATATCCTTAGTCCTCCTAAGGTTTTTCAATATACTTTTAACAGCCATCCAATGGCTATTACCTGGATTCTGCTGATATTTGTTGTCATGCTTAACGTGCATGACACGTCCGGTCTAGTGCATATCATCGCATACATGATGGATCCTATAGCAGACGCATATGGGATGTCCTCCATTCGATCTTGCTCATCCTTTGAGCTTGGACATTGAGATGTACTTAATATTGTCCCTCTTTGAATAGGTACCATACCTTTCTTAGAGTTTTCCATCTTAAACCTTTTCAAGATTTTATCAATATATGCACTTGGTTTAAACCTATCAACCGCCTTCATCTATCCCTATAGATATTTATTCCTAATATATAAGTGGCTTCACCAAGATCTTTTATGGAAAAACAACTTCCAAGCCAAGTTTTAACACCTTCTATGGTTGGAAAATCATTTCCAAAAGTAGAATGTCATTAACATACAATACTAAGAATGTAATTATGCTCCGACTAGCCTTCTTATATACACAAGCCTGGTCAGCATTCTTGATGAAACCAAACTTCTTGATCTCTTCATCAAAATGTTGCCAACTTCTCGATGCTTGTTTCAATCCATAGATTGATCTCATTAACTTTCATACTTTATTAGGATGTTGTGGATCGACAAAACCACCAGGCTGAACCATATGGACAGTCTCTTCAAGATGTCCATTAAGAAAAGTTGTTTTGACATCCATTTGCCAAATCTCATAGTCATAATATGTAGCTATCGCAAACAATATCCTAATTGACTTTAGCATTGCCATAGGCGAGAAGGTTTCATCATAATCAACCCCTTGAGTTTGAGTGAAACCTTTTGCTACAAGTCTTGATTTGTAAGTATCCAAGTTTCCATGCATATCTGTTTTCTTCTTGAAAACCCACTTGCATCCAAACGGTTTGGAGTTAAGTGGAGGGTCAACCAATTCCCAAACTTGGTTGTCATACAGGATTGCATCTCTACGTTCATGGCTTCCAGCCATTTGTCACAATCTGAATTGGACATTGCATCATGGTATGTAGTTGGCTCATCGGAGCCGACCAAATAGCATCCATTCACGAAAAGTCCATATCTTTTAGGTGCAATGCTAACTCTACCAGATCTGCGAACGTTTTATGTGTATTGATCAACCTCTTGATCATCATCAACAACCTCTTGTTTATTGCTAGTGTCAACCAAACGTGTATCGGTTTGTGCATCTTCATCCTCATCAAATTCCATTGTTCTATACTTTATTCCTTCCATAAGGAACTTAGCTTCCAAGAACTTTGCCTTTCGAGCAATAAATACTCTTTGATCTGTTGGATCAAAGAAGTGGTATCATATACAGTCTTTGGGATATCCAACAAATATACACTTAGTGGATCGACTTTCCAACTTGTTTTGGGTGTTTAGCTTAACATAAGCTTCACAACCCCATACTTTTAATTGTGATAGTGATGTAACTCTTCCATGCCATATTTCAAAAGGTGTCGAATCCACTTTCTTGGTGAGGGCCATATTCAAAATACAAGCCCTGGAGAGCAATGCGAAACCCCAAAATGATAGAGGTAGTGAGCTTATTGCCATCATAGATCGAACCATATCAAAGTTGTTTAACCATTAAATATGAAAAAAGAAGCGGAATAAAACCTTAATATTATAACTTTGTAATCTGAAAATTAAGGCTAATAACATAAAAAAAAAACAAACCCAAAAACATAGGATCAAATATATGTGAATGGACTAGCTATCAAGAAGAAATAATAACCAAACGTTACCCATAATGCTCCCTTTGTAGAGCTGCTGAAAAGGTGTGATAGGAGGAAGAAAATGGGGTTCTTGAACGACTAAAACACCAAGGAGAGGTGTCCTCAAGTATCCATACCCAAAAGCATCAAGAAAAGACCCTTTTGCTTGGATTTGAACACCCAAACGAACCAAGAAGGCTGCTGAAAAACCTCTTTTCAGCCGAGATTATCTTCAACAATAGAGAGAATTTGGTCCTTGTGGTTCTTGCATGTAAGAGAGAGAAGGAAGTGGAGTGTTAGACTAATAAATATTGTCTTTGTCCAAGAAAATAAAGACCAACCACACCCAAGGGGGGCAGCCGAAATTTTGTTTAAATTGGGTTTTCCCACCCAATTTTATCTACCATATTATTTAACTAGTCACTAGAATGAGTTAGGTAATTAGCCTTTTAATTATATAACTCATACACACACTTTTATTACTTGATGTTATTTAACCAATCTTAAATAACATTACAAATAATACCCATGAACAAAATATCCCTATAAGTTGTTCCATCTCATATGCAACTTATTTAGAAAACCCATTTTCTAAATTGGTGTAATTATTTAATTGCATGATCATATCCTCAATTAAATATTAATTGGTGTTTGCTAAGCTTGTTATTGGGTATGACCCGACTTGGATCATAATGTACTAACCACATCAATATTCTATGTGTCTTGGGCATGAAGAATCCAATAATTAATTTATTCATTGGTTATGTAATAAATAGAGTAGGTGCGTTTCTTTTAATAGACAAATTGTATTAGGATATGATATTGTAAAAGAAGAAGCCCAAGATAAAGACCCCAAGAAGAGTACAAAAGACATGGACAACATTTGGATGTGGATTCAAGTGGGAGTTCATGGACACATTTTGATGTGTCATTGTTAAACCTTAGGAAAGACCTAATGACAAAACTTGTGATGGAAAACAAGTGTAGTCAACTTAGTGGCTTTGGTTATGCACTTATGTTTGTAAGATTATGCTTGTTTGGTTGTTTGTTGTCTGTTTTTTTTATATTTGGATATGCCTAACAAACTTATTAACAAACATAACAAGCTGAAAATTGATGTTTCTTTATCATTAAGTAATTAATAAAAGGTTATTAAAAGGATTAATGGTTTTAATGAAAGGGGTTTTATTAAAAATTGAACCATAGGTTACCTTGTATTTGAAAGCATGCAAATAGAAGGTACATAGCGTTTTCTAAACTAGTATTATGAAAACATAAAATTTCTTTTATAAACAAGTTCAACACCATCCTTTTGCACAACACTTGACTCACTTGGAAACTCCTAATGGGATAAAGGTCATCAAACCATTTTGAGGGAACTTGTGATTTGAGGTGGGGATACCATATTTTTGGGATAAAGGTCACCGAACCACTTATGTTGGAAAACTCACTTGTGTGTGTAAGTAGGTTAACTTGATTTGCACATCATGTTTAATGGATCACCTACAATGTGGTTTACAAAGGTATTTATGGGATAAATGTGCCCACCACACAGATGATGTTTAAGTCGATCCCATACCCTAGAAGTTGCAAAGGATTGCAATTGTCAAAACATTGACTACCTTGTTAATTAAGTAATGGATAAAGGTCACCTAACCACTATTTAAATGGAACATTGGATTCTAGAATTTTGAAATTGTGTAAGACACTTAAAAGGGTTTTAATTATTAAAATATGAATAATATCGAAAATACTAAAATTGAACTTAGTTAATTTTTGTAGATGGTCACCAACAATAATGAAAATAATGATATCCTGTCCCCTCACTCACTATCACTAAGAACCATTCTCCAAAAGGAGTGTCTAACCATAATAACTTTACACATTGGTTTCGAATCTTGAGAATTGTTCTCAAGCAAGAGAAACGATCGTATATTTTAGACAATCCGATTCCCGATCAACCTAATGAGGAGGATGAGGAGGCCTATAATAATTGGGTGAAATACACTGAGGACTCAGTCCAAGTGTCTTGCCTCATGTTAGCAAGTATGACTCCAGATCTCCAAAAGGAGTATGAACATCATGGAGCGTACGATATGATTACCCAGTTGAAGTAAATGTTCCAACAACAAGCAAGGGTAGAGCGCTTCGAAACGGTCCGAGCACTCTATGCATGTTGTATGGATGACACCCAATCAGTTTCATCTTATGTACTTTAGATGAAAAGCCACATTTACCGCCTCGAAAGACTGAATTGTCCCATCTCGAAAGAGTTGGCTATGAATTTGATCCTCAACTCTTTGTCAAAAAGGTTTGACAATTTTGTCATGAATTATAACATGAACGGGTGGGTTAAAAACATAAGTGAGCTTCACTCTATGCTCAAAACTGCCGAGGCGGCCATGGGTAAAAAGGTTTTACCTGTTCTCACCATCAATGAAGGTGGGAACAAGAGAGGCCTCATCCCGCACCCAAGGCAAATGTTGCCAAGGGTAAAGGGTATGTTAGGGGAAAGGGAAAGAGAGTGGTAAGAGCTCCACCACCAAAACCAGTGAAGAAGAAGCAAAAGGTTGCTTCAAATGACCCATGCTTCGAGTGTAGGGAGATTGGACATTGGGCAAGAAATTGTCCAGTCCATCTCAAAGAGTTGCAAGCTAAGAAGGATGCCGGACAAACCTTTGGTACAATTTTCATTATTCGTATTGAACTTAATAAAATATCCTCTAACACATGGGTATCGTATACTGGATGTGGAACTCATATTTGCAACTTAATGCAGGGGTTCAACACAAGTAAGGACTTCAAGAAAGGATATGATAGCCTCTACATGGGGAATGGGGCAAAATTTCAAGTCGAAGACTGAGGGGACTACATCTTGAAGCTGCCAAATGGTTTGGAAGTAATTTGGACAATGTTTTGTATGCTCTTAGTTTGAATAGGAACATTATTTTTGTTGCCGAATTAAGAGAATATGGTTATGTTTTAACATTTATTGAAAATGAAATTCATGTTTCTTTAAATGACATATTTTATTTTAAAGCTATTACAATTAATGGTATTTATGAGTTGGTTTGTGAAAACACATTATATGTGATTGATCCAGTCTCCTGGTTCAGCCGTGCGACTAGTCCATTAGCATCAAGTATTCATGCGTATGGTCCATTAGCATGGCCCATTCGCATGAAAACTTCATACGACTAAGTTTGAATATGTTTCTCAATCATTACTTGACTAGGATCTATTCAAACCACCTCAAACCTATACAGTTTGTTCAATATGCGTTAATAAATGATAAACATTAAAACATACACTAAAACATTAAACATTAAGATGGACAACCACACATTATTTTTTATTTAACTCATTCGTTTCATTTCCTTTAGGACATGACAAACATATTAGATTAAGATCGTAAACTAGGTACATATGGATCAACAAACTCCCCCTTGGACCTAGTTTCCTTCATTGTCTGGCATCCTTCATCAGCTTGTCAAACTTCTTATGCCTTTCCTCGACTTTGACTCTAGCATGTATCTCGAATGCAAAGTAGAGTCTTATCATATTCTGAAACGGGAGGGCCTATACAATGTCTTGCGGATCATAGAATAATGGCCACCTATATAAGGTATAAACATCACTAGCTGACAGGTTGGTTAGCCAGATTGGGTCAAATACCAAGATGGTCTCCATTTGTCGCTCTTTCTGTAATACTATTATCGCTTCCCCTGTTCTCCAGTCATAATACCACCATTTGAAGTGGGGAGTGAAGTCCTATGGCATTTCCCTTATGGGGATGTTTAACCTAGTGTGTGGAGGACTCCACTTCAGCATCACTTTGGGTTTCCCAGTCCTTAGGTCCACCTCCGACCTTCGAATGTATCTCGTAGGTTGTTGAGGCTTGAAATTAACCCATTGAGTGTGGTATTGTTTCTTCAATGCAGCTTCAAACTAGCTTGACATCTTCCTGGGGTTAGCATACAATAGGTTGAGGCGTGCCAACTGGTTGAGCTCAAAACCAAGGAGAGTCTTCACATCATGTGAAAATCTGAAGTACTCGATTCCTTTCTCCCTCTTCACATCATATACATTAGGATCCTCAAAGTAAGACCACGCTATAATCTTGCCAGACACCTTTAGAGGTTTCTTTACTTTGTAGAGCTTGGCGTAGGAACTCGGCTTTAGCGCTGTGCGTTGGGCACGGATCTCTGCAAAACAAGTCGCCCATTCAGCCTTTTTGATCTCAACATCAGCATCCAAGGCTTGGGCTTGGCTTTCTGATATCTCGACCTCCTTCTCCATCGTATCCAGTTTAGAATACATATCACTGTCGACAGTATCCCCAAAATTAGGAACCATATTCCCTCTCGATCAGTATATTCCGCATAGCACTGTGCTGTGATGTCTTCAATCTATATCTCATCAACATCGTTGAGCTCGTCATCACACTCAACATCAACAGTAGGGGCATCCTTAACCAATTCCTCCGGGTTTAGCTGGAATATTTCTGCGAGTTGCTCATCAGTGAGGTTGTGAATAATTTCTCCTTCTTTGGGAGTATAGCTTACTGAGCTCCTGACATCCGTTGCAGATCAAGTATCATTGTGAGTTGAGACTTGATCTGTTCAAGGGGAGCAATGTCGTATTCATCTCACTGATATTGTGGATCTGCTTGATTTAAAATATGTAATGTTGGGTTTTGTCATAAATAAAACAAGCTAGTTTAACCATTTTAAACTATAAAAGTGCAGCAGAATATAGTGTAGGATTCTATATGCCCAAGACACGTAGAATATTGTTGCGGTTAGTACATTATGATCCAAGTCAGGTTATACCCATTAACAAGCTTTGCAAACACAAACAATTATTTAATTGACCATATGATCATGCAATTAAATAACCACACCTAATTTAGAATATAGGTTTTCTAAATAAGTTGCATATGAGATGGAACAACTTATTAGGAAATTTTGTTCCAGAATATTATTTGTAATGTTATTTAAGTAGGTTAGATAACATCAAATAATAAAAGGGTGTATAACTTATACAATTAAATGGTTAATTGTATAACTTATTAAGTGACTAGTTTAATATATGTGTGTTTTTGTTTAAGAGGGAAACCCCCCTTTTGAACATGTTTTTGGCCGCCCCTTTGAAAGGGATTGGCCCCTTTTTTCTTCCTTGAAAACACACACAATAAGTTATGTCCAACACTCAATGTTCAACTCTCAAGACATGCAAAATTAAAAACAAAAACTCTCCTCTCTCTCTCAAGAGCTCTTGGCACAAGCAGCAGATTTTGGAGGTTTTGAGTTGTTTTGGTGGTGTTTCTTCCTAACAAGAAGGTGGTTTGCAATCAAGCTTTGGGTATACAAGCTTGACAGGACCTCCTTTGGTGCCTTGGTCGATTTCTTGGACAACATCGTCTTCCATTCTCGAAAATCTTGCTGCTGAAAGGTAGATTATGGCAGCTTCTTCATAGCTGTCCATAATGTGTTGGTTGCATTTTCATAGTAAGCATCATTCACATATAAAAGATTCTCTTGTTCTTGGGTATGTTTAAAACTTATAACATCAAAGATTAATCTGGATTTTCAGCTTATAAACAATGTTATAATGATCCACTTCCGGTGCGTTTTTCAGAAAGTTTAATAGGTTAAACTTGGATTTCATCTTCTAACAAACCCTATAATGGCATCTAGAGCCGGTTATGTGGATTGCTTACTTGTTCTTGTCCTTTAAAAATTGTTTTTATGGGACTTCATAACCCTCTTATGGGCTGCAATATTCATGTATGTTGAATCCCCAAACTTTCAAGGTTATATTACACATGATTGTGATTAAACCTTGAAAGATATGTATGTTGATATGTATATCGTTTGGACATGTTTAAAACCTGAAATCTCAGTTCATGTTGGCTGAAATTTCATGGGTTTTAGTGGGGATTCTTTATTATATTTGGATGATATGATGGAATTTTAGTTAGTGCATAACCTAGCTTTTGGCCTTGTGTTGTTTGGATGAATGCAATGGTTGTTTTGTTTATTCAATGGGTTGTATATTAGTTTATTGTGCTTTGTTTAAAAATGTAATTTATTTATTATTGGGTTGTAATAAATAGATTAGGTGTATTTTTCATTTTACTAGATATCTTGTATTAGGACTTTATATCTTGTAAAATGAAGACGTACGCGTTGGAAGCACAAAGGAAGGTCATAACAGAAACATGGAGCATTTTGGATGCGGTTTCAAGTGGGAGGCTTTTGGAAGCTTTCTATGTGTTTTGTTATGACCTTAGGAATGCCCTATGGACCACACTTGTGATGGCAAACAAGTGTGGACCACTTTAGATGCTATGGTTATGCACATATGCTATGTTGTTTTGTTTATATTATATGGTTGATGGCATGTATGTGATATTTGCTTTATCAATCCTATCCATGATGAAAACAACTAAATAAAAGATTCTTAATCATTAAAAGAAATAAAAGGTTATTAAAATGATTTAATGATTTTAAAGATTAAAATGGGTTTTAATCAAAGATCATAGGGTATCTTGTATTTGAAAGCATGCAAGTACAAGTACATAGAGTTTTCTAAACTAGAATTATGAAATCTCTAAATATCTTCAAACAAGTTTAACACCGTCCTTTTGCACAACACTTGAATCATTTGGAAACTCTTAATGGGATAAAGGTCACCTAACCATTTAAAGGGAACTTGTGACTTAAGGTGGGGATACCACATTTGTGGGATAAAGGTCACCTAACCACTTATGTTGGTAAACTCACATGTGTGTGCAAGTAGGGTAACTTGATTTGCAAACCATGTTAAATGGATCACCTACAACATGGTTTCCAAATGGTGTTGATGGGATTAACATGCCGACTTTATATATGATGTTTAAAGTCGATCCATACCTCTAGAAGTTGCAAATGGTTGCAACCATCAATCGTTGACCACCTTATTAATTTAAATCGTAGGATAAAGGTCACCTAACCACAATTTAAATGTAATGTGGGGTTCTAGATTTTAATATAAAAAATGACCTTAAAAGTTATTAATTATTTAAAATAGCAATATCGAAAATACTAAAATAGATCTTTGTTAAATTTTGTAGATGGCCACCATAATGATAATCATGATAATTCATCCGCGTCCGCCCAATCATTGCGGGCGATTCTCCGAAAGGAACGTCTAAATCATAATAATTTCATTGATTGGTATCGAAACTTGAGAATCATTCTCAAGCAAGAGAGACGATCATATATTTTAGACGACCCTATCCCCGATCAACCTACTGAGGATGATGAGGAGGCCTATAACGATTGGCTCAAGTACACTGAGGACTCCGTCCAAGTGTGTTGTCTCATGCTGGCGAGCATGATTCCGGATCTCCAAAATGAGTATGAACATCACGGAGCTTATGACATGATAACCCAGCTGAAGGAAACGTTCCAACAGCAAGCGAGGGTTGAGCGCTTCGAAACGGTTCGAGCACTCCATGCATGTCATATGGACGACAACCAATCGGTTTCATCTTATGTACTTAAGATGAAAAGCCACATTGACCGCCTCGAAAGGCTTAATTGTACTGTCTCGAAGGAATTGGCCACAGATTTGATCCTCAATGGCCTTACCAAGAAGTTCGAGACATTCGTGTTGAACTACAACATGAATGCTTCGGACAAAAGCATTGGTGAGCTTCACTAAATGCTCAAAACGGCCGAGGCGGCCATGGGTAAAAGTGTTTTACCCGTTCTCACCATCAATGATGGTGGAACAAGAAAAGGCCTCATCCCACACCCAAGGCAAAGGTTGCCAAGGGCAAGGGACCCGTATGGGGAAAAGGGAAAGGGTAGTAAGGGTGCCCCCCAAACCACAAGAGAAGAAGCAAAAGGTTGCTACTAATGACCCATGCTTCAAGTGTGGGGAGATTGGACATTGGGCAAGAAATTGTCCTGTCCATCTCCAAGAGTTGAAAGCAAAGAGGGATGCTCGACAAACCTTAGGTACAATATACATGATCCATATTGATTTAGACATGATATACTCTAACACATGGGTATTAGATACCGGATGTGGAACTCATATTTTCAATTTGTTGCAGGGGTTCAAAATAAGTAGTGACTTCAAGAAAGGGGATGTTAGCCTCTACATGGGCAATGGGGCTAAAATTCAAGTTGAAGCCCGTGGTGACTACATCTTGAAACTTCAAAATGGTTTGGAAGTAATTTTGATCAGTGTTTTGTATGCTCCTAGTTTGACTAGGAATATTATTTCTGTAGCCCTATTAAAACAATTTGGATATGTATTATCATTTGTTGAAAAAGATATTCATGTTTCTTTAAATGATATGTTCTACTTTAAAGCTATTCCCATTAATGGTATTTATGAAATGGTTCATGAAAATACTTTAAATAGTTCATTGTACCAAACTAGCACCAAGAAACTCAAGTTGGATTTGAGTGATACCGATCTTTGGCATTGTCGTCTTGGTCATATAAACAAGAAAAGAATTCAAACACTACAAAAGAATGGTCTTTTAAAAACAAATGAATGTGATTCATTTGATGTATGTGAATCTTGTCTACAAGGAAAAATGACTAAGGCACTCTTTAGTGGATCTAACGAAAGAGCAAAAGATTTATTAGGAATCATACATTGGATGTATGTGGTCCTTTTAAGCCAATGACTAGGAATGGTGAAAGATACTTCATTACCTTTACCGACGATTATAGTCGCTATGGGTATGTGTACTTATTAAGACACAAAGATGAAGCTTTTGAAATGTTCAAAATCTTCAAGAATGAAGTAGAAAATCAACTCAACAAGTCAATTAATGTTCTCCGCACCGATAGAGGAGGTGAATACCTAAGTGATGCTTTTCAACATCATCATAGGAGTTGTGGGATTGTCTCATTACTCACTCCACCTCGAACACCACAACATAATGGTGTGTGTGAGAGGAGGAATCGAACCTTATTTGATATGGTCTGATCTATGATGGCTAGAAGCACATTACCTCTATCATCTTGGGGTTTCGCTTTGCTCTCTGTGGCCCGTATTCTAAATATGGCCCCAACCAAAAAGGTGGAAAGGACACCCTTTGAGAAGTGGCATGGAAGAGTTCCATCCTTATCATACTTAAGGGTCTGGGGTTATGAGGCTTATGTTAAGACTCCCACCCCAAACAAATTGGAAGTCCGATCCACCAAGTGCATCTTTGTTGGATATCCTAGAGATTCTATGGGATATTATTTCTATGATCCACTGGAACAAAAAGTGTTTGTTGCCAGAAAGGGTGAGTTCTTAGAGGCAAAGTTCCTTATGGAAGGAACTAGTAGTAGAACAGTGGATCTTGAGGAGGATCAAGAACCACAACCCAATGCACGTTTGGTTGAAACTAGCACTCAACATGAGGATGTTGAAGATGATCAAGTGGTTGATCAATACACACAATACGTTTGGAGAAGTGGTAGAGCTAGTAATCCACCTGAAAGATACAGATTTTTCATGGATGGATGTTATGTGGTAGATTCAGATGAACCAACCACATACCATGATGCAGTGTCCAATTCGGATTGTCACAAATGGCTTGAGGCCATGAGCATTGAGATGCAATCCATGCATGACAATAAGTATGGGACTTGGTTGTACCACCTCTTAACTCCAAAGTAGTTGGAAGCAAGTGGGTTTTCAAGAAGAAAACCGATATGCATGGAAACTTGGATACTTATAAGGCTAGACTTGTAGCAAAGGGTTTCACTCAAACTCACGGGGTTGATTATGATGAAACTTTCTCACCTGTTGCGATGCTAAAGTCTATAAGGATATTGTTTGCCATAACTGCTCATTATGATTATGAGATTTGGCAAATGGATGTCAAAACCACTTTCCTAAATGGATATCTTGAGGAAGATGTCTATATGGTTCAGCCTGAAGGTTTTGTCGATCCAAAACATCCTGATAAGGTATGCAAGTTAAAGAAATCAATCTATGGATTAAAACAAGCATGGAGAAGTTGGAATCACTGTTTTGATGAAGAAATAATTAAATTGGATTCATCAAGAACGCTGACAAAGCTTGTGTATACAAGAAAGCTAGTGGGAGCATCATCACTTTCCTAGTATTGTATGTTGATGACATACTACTATTTGGAAACAACATTCCAACCTTGGAAGGTGTAAAAACCTGGCTTGGAAGTTTTTTTTCCATGAAGGATCTTGGTGAGGCCGCCTATATTCTGGGAATAAAGATCTATAAGGATAGATCAAGGCGGTTGATTGGTTTAAATCAAAGTGCATACATTGATAAAATCTTGAAAAGGTTCAAGATGGAGAACTCTAAGAAAGGTAAAGTACCTATTCAAAGAGGAACAACATTGAGTACGACTCAATGTCCTAGCTCAAAGGATGAGCAAGATAAAATGAAGGCAATCCCATACGCATCTGCTATTGGATCCATCATGTATGCAATGATATGCACTCGACCGGACGTGTCATGCGCCTTAAGCATGACAAGCTGATACGAGCAAAATCCTGGAAACAATCATTGGATGGATGTTAAGAACATACTTAAGTACCTAAGAAGGACAAAAGATATGTCCTAATCTATGGATCTGGTGATGAGGAACTCGTTGTAAAAGGTTACACGGATGCGAGTTTCCAAACAGATCGTGATGATTCACTGTCACAGTCGGGATATATTTTCATTCTGAATGGAGGAGCAGTCTCTTGGAAGAGCTCCAAATAGGATGTGGTGGCTCTATTAACTGCCGAATCAAAATACGTCGCTGCCTCATTGGCAGCTCGAGAAGCTGCATGGTTGAAGAAATTCATTGCCGATCTAGGGGTTGTCCCTTCCATTCAGGACCCCCTAGAGATCTTTTGTGATAATAAGGGTGTTATTGCTCAAATCAAGGAACCTCGTGCTCATCAAAAGACTAGGCACATTGAGCGGAGATTCAACTACATACGAGATGAAGTTGAAAAGGGAAAGATGTGTATTCGCAAAGTTCACACGGATCAGAACATTGCGGATCCTCTCACGAAGCTCCTTGAAAAGGCAAAGCATGTAGGTCATACTTGTTCCATGGGACTTCGATATGCTAGTGATTAGATTTGATTTGTAAATTTTGTATTTGGATATGTGAAACTCTTTATTATTTGAATAAAATTATTTGGTTATAATGTTTCAATTAATGTTCCAATTTAGACTGTTTAATCCATGAGTAAATTGTTTACTCTAAACGTCCGTAGTCATTCAGACTTGTGGGAACAAGTGTGAGGGTAACATTATTATGAACTTGGATTGGTTGATATTCATAAAGATGAATATAGAGCAATGGGTTGCTGCCAAGGTTCATAGATATTTGTGGGATACAAATATTGGACTAACCCGCATCTCAAATTTTACTACATGGAATCTTATTGATTGATCATAAGTAAATTTGAGTAAAGGCGAATATCATTTGGTATCCTCAGACCTGAGATACATATTGGGTTTTAATATTCACCAAGTATCATACCTTGATCTAGTTATCTGCTGTTATGAAATAATGGACAGTACATGAGACTATGTTGAGGAGTGACATGAGGTGTTTGTGAGAAACGTATGTAGTCAAGATGGGATTTGTTCCTCTTATTCATTGAGAGCAAGATGTCTAAGGCTTGATTAAGTTAAATCAACAAGGAATGATCATTTTGTGTCCTTGGATTTAACATGACATCTGTAATAAATGATAAATGATTAATTCACCTATATCATTTCAAGGAGGATACTTGAATGGGATGATGTTATTGAATGGCTATAAGTCATGCGTATTAAGGGTAGTAAACCGTTGTTAGGCGGTATTTACTGCTTGCATCAATCTTCTATGAATCTTGTGCAAGTGGGAGATTGTAGGATTCTATATGCCCAAGACACGTAGAATATTGATGCGGTTAGTACGTTATAATCCAAGTCGGGTTATACCTAATAACAAGCTTTGCAAACACAAACAATTATTTAATTGACGATATGATCATGCAATTAAATAACCACACCAAATTTAGAAAATAGGTTTTCTAAATAAGTTGCATATGAGATGGAACAACTTATTAGGATATTTTGTTCAAGAATATTATTTGTAATGTTATTTAACAAGTTAGATAACATCAAATAATAAAAGGGTCTATAACTTATACAATTAAATGGTTAATTTTATAACTTATTAGGTAACTAGTTTAATATATGTGTGTTTTTGTTTAAAAGGAAAACCCCCCTTTTGAACATGTTTTCGGCCGCCCCTTTGAAGGGGATTGGCCCCTTTTTTCTTCCTTGAAAACACACACAATAAGTTATGTCCAACACTCAATGTTCAACTCTCAAGACATGCAAAATTAAAAACAAAAACTCTCCACTCTCTCTCAAAGAGCTCTTGGCACAAGCAGCAGATTTTGGAGGTTTTGAGTTGTTTTGGTGGTGTTTCTTCCTAACAAGAAGGTGGTTTGCAATCAAGCTTTGGGTATACAAGCTTGACAGGACCTCCTTTGGTGCCTTGGTCGATTTCTTGGACAACATCGTCTTCCATTCTCGAAAATCTTGCTGCTGAAAGTAGATTATGGCAGCTTATTCATAGCTGTCCATAATGTGTTGGTTGCATTTTCATAGTAAGCATCATTCACATATAAAAGATTCTCTTGTTCTTGGGTATGTTTAAAACTTATAACATCAAAGATTAATCTGGATTTTCAGCTTATAAACAATGTTATAATGATCCACTTCCGGTGCGTTTTTCAGAAAGTTTAATAGGTTAAACTTGGATTTCATCTTCTAACAAACCCTACATAAAGGTTAATATATGGTTTATAATCTGAAAATTTTACCATTTTAAACCACAAACAAAAACCCAAGAATAAGGATCAAAACGTATGTGAAATAATATGCTATCAAACAAGACATAACAACCATAGGGTGTTCATAGAATCAACCTTTCTTGAACAAAATGTTGTAGATGAATAGATGAAAGTGATGATGTTCTTGAATGTGTAGCCTTCAAAATGAAGACCTCAAGTTTGTATACCCACAAGCCTAAACAAACACCTAATCTTGTTAGGTAGAAGAGCACCAAGATGAACTCCCTTTTGAACAATCCGAATCAGCCAAGAAGATCTTGAAGTGCCGCCAACAAAATCGAAATTTCAGCCTCTTCTTTCTTCTTGAATCCGAAAATCTCTTGTTCTTAGAGAGAGTTTTGGCTTTGTGTGTGTGAGAGAAAAAGTGTAGGTTATGGTTGAGTGAATGAGTGAGTTAAGTCTTGAAAAAGCCAAGACAAAGAAAAGGTTCCCAATGGCCATATGGGCGGCCGAAATGTCCATCAAATGGGTTTTCCCCCATTTGATTTTTTTTTTTAAATCACTCTTTCAACCATAAGTTTTTATAAAATTAAAACCCCCTTTTAATTTTATAACAATAACACACTTTAATTTTTTATTATTTAACCAACTTAAATAATGAAAGAAATAATATCTCTATTGGACCTTATATGCCCAAGACACATACAAGATTGATGTGGTTAGTACATTATAATCCAAGTCGGGTCATACCCAATAACAAGCTATAAAAACACCAATTAGTATTTATTTATTGATAAGATCAAACAAATAAATGCCGAAACCAATTTAGAAAATGGGTTTTTTTAAAACGTTGCTTTTGTAAAAGAACAACATTATGTGGATAATTTGTTCATGAGATATTGTTTGTTTCATTATTTAAGTTGGTTAAATAATAACAAATAAAAGTGTGTTATTGTTATAAAATTAAATGAGGTTTCAATTTTATAAAATGAAGGACTAAGAGTGTAACATTTTTATAAAAACTAAAATGGGGGGAACCCATTTTCAAAGGGGATTTCCGCCGCCCAAAAGGTTTGTTGGGCCTCCTTTTTTTGTCTTTGTCCAATCACTCTTTCACCACTCTTGCACTCTTCATTCATTACACACTTCTCTCTAACTTTTCTCAAGCAAGAACTCTCTCAAAAGTTGCTAAAAAATTCGGATTCCACAAAGAACAAGCTGAAAATTTTGGTTTCTTGAGGAGCTAAGAAAGAGACTTCTTTGGTGTTGTGCTCCCTAACAAGCTTGGTGTTTGGAAGGGCTTGTGGGTATACAAGCTTGAGGCCTTCTCCTTTGAAGGTTATCAACTCAAGAACATCATCTTCTTCAACCTTTTCATCTACAACATTTGTTCAAGAAAGGTTGTTATCTAGGAACACCTATGGTTGTTATTTTATGGTTTGATAGCACATTACTTCATATATATTGATGATCCTTATTCTTGGGTTTTGTTAATGTTTTAAATGGTGAAAATTTTCAGATTACTAACCATATATTAAACCTATATTCCGCTGCGATTTTTCAAGCTTAAATGGTTAAACTAACATGTCTTACATGTGACAAAACCCAACAATGGCATCTAGAGCTGGTTATGTGGAATATGTGCTTCAAAAGGTCTTGTTTTCATGGACTTTTTCTACCCATTAGGGGCTGTTTTGTTGTAGATGTATGAATCCCTTATGTTTCAAGGTTTAATCTTGCATGCTTTAGTGTAAACCTTGAAAGATTTACATTAAATGGTTGGTTGTGTTGTTTGGATGAACCTTAAAATTGAGTTCATGTTGGCTGAAATTTTACGGCTGAAATAAGGGATTCATTGTTGTTCTTGGTTGGTGTATATGTTTCTCATTATGGTGCATAACATAGCCTTGGCCTTATGTGTTTGGTTTTGGTTGATTGTTGTTTGCCATGTTGGTTTTGTTTCATGAAAGGGTTGTAATTTGTGTTTTCTATCTTGGGTTGCAATTTATTTATTCATTGGTTATGTAATAAATAGATTAGGTGCATTTCTTTTATTAGAAAAATTGTATTACGATATTTTTTTGTAAAAGAAGATGGGCAAGATGAAGATTCAAAGAATGACACTAAAGACATGGACACTTAAAGCTTTTGGATGTGGATTCAAGTGGGAGTTCATGGACACATTTTGATGTATCATCTCTACCCTTAGTAAAGACCTTATGAAAACACTTGTGATGGCAAACAAGTGTGGTCAACTTAGTGGCTATGGTTATGCACTCATGTTTGTATGTTTATGCTTGTTTGGATGTTTGTTGTTTGATTGTTTGGTTGTCATTTGGTTATGCATAACAAACTCATTAACAAACTAAGCTGAAAAATTTGATGGTTCTTTATCATTAAGTTGTTAATAAAAGGTTATTAAAAGTATTAATGGTTTTAATAAAAGAGGTTTTGTTAAAAGTGAACCATAGAGTACCTTGTATTTGAAAGCATGCAAATATAAGGTACATAGAGTTTTCTAAACTAAGATTTTGAAAACTTAAATTTTTTTTATAAACAAGTTTAACACCGTCCTTTTGCACAACAATTGAGTCATTTGGAATCTCTTAATGGGATAAAGGTCACCTAACCATTTTAAGGCAACTTCTGACTTGAGGTGGGGATACTGTTAGGATGTAGTATTTGAATGAAACACCAACTGATTAACGTGTTAAACCAAACCAAATAGTGCGGAATCTTATTTGATTGGCGATCCAATCAGTGAGAACGCACGTAGACACAATAATGTATTGAATCTAATGTCAAGAATCGATTAGGAATCGACCTACAGGGTTCTATGAACATGGAGTATGATCTTAGAGGCTTCTGGACGGCTAGGGTACGTCTAGAGCTGAAGTGGATTGAATTCTTATGTTTTTCCACGAATTAAGTGGTATTTATAGGTTAGGATTTCTCATTCGGGTGACTGAACCATTGGCATGGTTCATTCGTGCGATTGAGCCATGTGGTTGTTCCATTCGCACGACTGACTATTCAGTCATGCGACTGAGTTAGTCGCATGAAGTTGTTCAGACGTATGGACTATTTAGGCACATGGACACTTAGTCGCATGACCACTGTTTGGGCGCATGGTCTAGTCGGACGCATGTGAACTTCGCTTAACCAAAGTTCGAATGTATTCATTATTATAACATTATGTATTCATTATTATAACATTATGTATATCAATTCAAACAATCACAAACCTATATAATCTAGTCAATATGCATTACCCAACTCATTAATGAAATATTAAACATTATAAATCACAACCAAACATTATCATTTCATTTAAGTACCCTCATATTACATAAGTGCAAGACATTCAAGACATATTACATTGAAATCAGGATCTAGGTACATAGTGTGTATCAACAAACTCCCCCGTGGACCTAGATCTATCTATTGCCTTACATCTTTCATAACTTCCTCAAACTTCTTGTACTTAGCTTCGTTGGTGACTCCTATATTTATCTCGAAAGCAAAACAGAGTCGTATTACATTCTGAAATTGCAAAGCTTGTACTATATCTTGTGGGTCATAGAACAATGGCCACTTGTATAATGTATAAACATCATTAGCTCACAAGTTGGTGAGCCACATTGGGTCAAACACCATTATGGTTTCCATTGTACCATTTCTATTCAAGACTATCACGGCCTCTCCCGTTCTCCAATCGTAGTACAACAATTTGAAGTGTGGAGTGAAGTCCTGAGGCATCTCACGTAGTGGGATCTTTGACATTGTACGATGTGGACTCCACTTTAACACTACTTTTGGTTTGCCAGTTTTGGTGTCAACCTCAGATCGTCTGATGTACCTTGTTGGTTGTTGAGGTTTAAAGTTGACCCATGTGGTGTGGTACTCCCTCTTTAGAGCTGCTTCAAACCAACCTGACATCTTACGAGGGTCAGCGTATAGCAATTTTACTTTTGCTAACTGGTTAAGCGCATAACCTGGTAGAGTCTTTAGATCATGTGGGAATCTGAAGTACTCAATTCCCTTCTCATGTTTAACAACATAAACATTGAGGTCTTCAAAATGTGCCCATGCTATGATCCTTCCTGCCACCATTTGATTTCTTGACTTTATACAGCTTGTTGTAGACAGTTGATTTTGTAGCGTTGCGTTGGGCTCTTAGGTCGTCAAAACAAGCAACCCACTTAGCCTTTCTGATATTGACTTCAACATCTGTGGCTTGGGCTGTATCTTCTTTCTTGTCTGACTCTTCTTCCATTTTATCCAGACTCTCGAAGGTTTCACTGACAAGGTTGTCACCCAGATTGGGTACCATATTGCCTTCGGTGTTAGTGTACTCTGGATAATGTTGATGAGTGACATCTTCTATCTAAATCTCATCAATGTCATTGAGTTCGTCGTCACTATCACCTTGGACTGTTGGAGGGTTTTTCACAATCTCGTCGGCATTTAGTTTGAACATTCCGGCCAACTGCTCGTTAGTAAAGTCATGAATTATCTCTCCCTCTTTTGGGGTGTAACTCACAGATCTCCTTACGATCCCTTGCAGACCAAGAATCATGGTTAATTGAGTCTTGACCTGCTGAAGGGGATCTACATCATATTCATCCCTCTGAAAAACTAGATCTATTTGATTTACAGTTTCAGTACAACAATCGTTAGGTCATAATCAATACAGAAACATTGACATTAAATATAAACAGTCATTACATTAAGTTGATACATGACTCAAATACATATGATTCCAATAACATAAATAACTAAACATTACTCTTATCATGAATCATCTGCTCTTCTGCAGACGGGGCGGATGTGGAGGCACCTTGATCTTGTGTTCTTTTAGTCCTCCTTTCACTGGTAGGTGTGGCACCCACAGCAGGTGAGTCATCATCTTCATCATCAACCATATCGTTTCCAGCATCACCAGCAACATCAGTATCATTATCACCATCTCATCCTCATCATCACTGTCATCATCACTGTCATCCCATCCCCTTCCTTGATCTTTAGGGGCTCTTCCTTGGATCCCTTCAGACGTAGCATGATGGTCTTGTTAGTGGTCTCCAACTCCTCAATCCTCTTTGCTGATTGGACATTTTGCTCCGGAGTGGAATATTTCTACACGCTGAGCATCCATCAGCTGGGCCTGCTGAGACATTTGTAGAGCTTAGGCAGCAGTAAGGTCTACTAGCTGTCATAACTGAGCAGTCTTCTCTTCATCTGCAACCAACAACCTCAACACCATATGGTTAAGTGCTGAGAGCTGTTCCTCTACCCCACTGGGAGGTAGAGGTGATCCTGATGTGTAGGAGGGGAATGATGGTGGTATAGCATGGTGGCTAGTGGTGGTGGTGGTGGCTGTGGTGTAGATTGTGGGTGGAATAACTGGTGGAGGTGTGGTTGTAGTAGGAGGGTGAAGGTGTGTCTGTAGTAGTGGAGGGTGGAGGTGTGGTGATGATAGTGGGTGGTATGGTAGTGGTGGTAGCTGTGATGGTGGTAGTGGGTGGAGTAGTGATGGTAGAAGTAGTGGTGGTGGTGGTAGTGATGAAGGTGAGTCGTCTCTTCTTCTTCTTCTTCATGTCGTGGGACTAAGCCATCCTCTTTTTCCTCGATCCTGTCGAGGAGGATGCTCCCCCTAGAACACGTCTTGGCTGATCGGGAGCATATGTTAGATCAGTGTCAACCTCTCCCGACCCACCGAGGCATTCACCAAATGCCCGGAGCCCTCGTTCTATGGCAACGACTTTACTGCTCACAGTCCGAGTGAACGACTCCTCATCTGACTCCTCATCCTCACCGGCTATGAAATCCTGGTGGAATCCTGCAGTCTCAGCTCCATCTCCAGTGGGGCAGATGCTGTAGATGCTATATCAGCAGTGGGACCTCTTGGTTGAGTGGGCCCTACATATCCAGCATCCCCGCTATCATCATCATCATCGGAGTCATCCTCCGGAAGCTGTAGATGCTCTACCTCGGAGTCACTATCAACGTGACACCATTTACGCCTAGCCGGTGCCATGTAATCCTCCCGGGCCAGATGCCCGAACACTCTCCTCACAAGGGGCTTAACCTGCTTCCCCATGTAGACCTTCATACGACCCAAAGTAGTGTCGTCCATTACCTCGAGGATCACAGCATCCTCCTTCTCATTTGGCAAGGAAGGGAGCTTCTAGTCAATAATCAGCTGCATGAATCGAGGGTACATACAGAAGCCCTCCTTCCCTTTCCCCTCAATGTTGTCCACCAAGTTGGTGAAGATCATCTTGGAGAAGCTGAACGGATGGTTCAGCACCAATGCTGCATACGCGTTCTGGATCTGATCTGACAGCTCATCAAATCCTCCCTTCCGAGACGCTATGCACTTCAGCAGTACATGTGCTAGGTACTTGAACTGGGGACACTGGTTGCTCTTGTTGAGCACTCCTGCATTGATGTCCCTAGAGTACTTAGCTCTCAAGAAACATCGGGGGTGTAGTCTAGTGGGAGAGTCAACATCATCCCCAAACTGCAGCACCATCCTGAGATCATCCTCAGTGATCTCAATGGCCTCTCCAAAAATAAAACTCCTAATGCGATGAAGCTATAAAGATCTATCGACAACTGCACCTTCCTAGAAGGCATGCTGAATAGAGCAATATGGAGTACATGGAGTAGATATGGCATGAGAGATCCTCGATCTCCTCAGGAACGAGATAATGTCAAAAAAGTCTGAAGCATTTCTGGATGTCAAGCACAATGAGCACAAATGTTGTGCTTAGTGCTTATAGTCCACCGACTCGCCATTGTTACAAAATGAATATAAACATTAGTATCCATTGATGAATAATATCTTGAATCACTTGGACTTTAGCTTCTTTCAGTTCTATCATGCGAATGAGACTGTGCGACTGAGATCTAGTCGTGCGAATGAGTAGTGCGATGAGATCTAGTCATGTGATTAACTCTTACGTCTGACTTGTCATGCGACTGAGCTCATACAGATGTAAACTCATTCGTGTATGTCAGACGTGCGACTAAACTCATACGCATGGTCCAGTCAGGCGGTTTACCCATTCGCACTACTCAGTCGTGCGACTGAAGTTCATCTACCTGTCCATTCGCATGACAGACTGTTGTTCTATTCAAATTCAAGTTTTGATCAATTATTATGATTAGATACTGTGTTTTGGTTCAATGGACTCGCAATCATTATACTTAACACCTAATAACAATAATTTCAGTTGTTGGCTTAGATTAATTAGGTTATTTAGTCAAACAAGTCTCGGTTCTTGATTTTGGCCGAAATTGTCGATTTTGGAGTCAATTTGAGTGATGATTGTATTGAGCCGCATTAGACCTATAAAGTCAGTGGAAAACGTCACTACACAAGAATTAGTGATATTGTGGGCTCAAACTAAATTTTGGCAGGGTCACGACGTGTCATGCGACTTAGGAAGATTTTGGGGTGATGAGTGATTACGACCGAATGCCCCTTTATTTATACTTGGGTTCCCTTCAGTCGTGCAACTGAGCCAAGTCGCACAAGTTGTTTGTGCGAGTGGCACATTCTGTCATCGTCAGTCGTGCGACTTAGATCAGTCGTGCAACTGTGTCATTCGGTCACCTTCATTCATGCGGTTCGCCTATTTTAGGTGTCCAATCGTGTGATTTGAGTCATACATATGGTCCAATCGCACGTATGGCCCATACGTGTGGGTTAACCATGCGATTGGGCACATTCGTATCCTTCAATCATATAACTAGTCCTGCTCATGGTCGAGTCGTGCGAATGAATCATACTCATGGTTTTTAACTTTATGCCCATTTTACATTTTACACCCTTTTAACTTTTGAATAAACATTATGTGCATTTGATCATCTCAGACATGATCATTTTACCTAGAGAAAACCTTTGATCACCTCAGATGTGATCCTTTTAAAACATTTTGTCACCTCAGACGTGACCTTTTAGACGATAAGGTCGGTTATCAACTTCCATGACATAGTCCGATACTGAACGAATTGAAATAAACTAACTTTGTACAGAAATAAAAGAAATAATACTGAAAACTTAAACCTAAAACATGTTTTTGTGTTTTTGTGAGGGTTAACTCTGTAATTCGAAGGACTAATTTTTCTGAGAGAACAGCCTCAATCATTTAAACCATACACGGACTAATTCAATTTGGAATCATACAGGATATTCAAATCATTCAAGACAAGTTATTTAAAAACCTTGATGCTCTATTCTTCTTTTTCATCTGGAGTCAGTCAGCAAATCTAGGAAATCATGCTAGTATTGTCAGGTCCCCACACTGATTTGAAACTTTAAGAATTGTAGCCACTGATTGTCAGTATACTTGTCCTCTTAAATCCATACATAGACTTTCAACACAGTTTGGTGATAGTTTAAGGTTGTTTATTTCAACAAGCATTTGTGGATCCCACACTTATATGGTAATCAACGTTCCTGAGGAGATTTTTGAGCGGTCTCAGGGTAGTGTTCAAGAAGAGACTATTCTTAGAACCTTCAAAGATAAGGCAATCCTCAAGTCAGTGCCACCGCACAACAGAGAGGTGGCAACCACAATGAGTTCTAGAATATATAGGTTATGTTTATCCTCAGGTCAGTGCCACCACACAGCAGAGAGGCACATAACCTATCTTATTGTTTGAGCATTTTCATTCTTTTTGCACAGATCTCACCAACAACATAGGTTATCAGTTTGATTGCATTTGCATTGTTTTATGTTCTTTTGCTCATGCTTTATTCTTACGCACACATTTGTGGTGTTTATTTTGCTCATCACCCCTTATTGGAATCTTGTTGATTGTGTTAACCACAGATAAGGTGTTACCCACAGCTTGTCAAACATTTTTAGTTTAATCTTGCGATCACCAAAAGGTCTAGACATCTATTGTGTTGAATCTACTGACATATCATCTATGGTCTAGCAACCTCTACGCCTAATTTCTTTGTGTTACCTTAGTAGTAGCTAGCCTATCTATCATATTTCCTTTTATATTGCTCAGACTACACAGACTTATACTTGCGCTTTGCATCTTTTTCAATTTTGATTTTTACAGTCCCAAATGGTTTGTTCCTGTGTACTATCATATTCCAAAGATTTATTCAGTATCACACATACGATCTTATTTTTATTAGCTTGCCTCTCCTTCTCCCCCCTTTTTTTGCCTAAACCTATTCTCCCCTTAAAATTATAAAACCATCACGGATTAGCGTTTTAGGATTTTAATAGGCAAGGAAATAACCAATTGTAATAATCTACTTAAATTAAGTAAAGACAAAAGACTAAAATAAAATAAAATGAAAAAATGAAAAAAAGGAACTAGTCACGACACATCGGACTATACATGGTCATCTTCAGGAATGACCTCACTTTTCTTTTTAACTCTGTTGACCTCTAATAAATAAAAGAAATGTGGTTTGTAAAATGCCTTTGTATAGAGGTCAGCGCGTTGAAAATCTGTATTTATTTTTACCACATCGATTAAGTTCTTTTCAAAGCAATCACGTATAAAGTGATATTTAATACCAATGTGTTTGGTCTTAGGATGTTGGACCGGGTTCTTAGTGACTGCAATTGCAGCAGAGTTATCAACAAAGATATGAGTAGAAGAGAAGTTCAAACCATACTCCCTCATTTGCTGTTGAATCCATATGATTTGAGAACAGCAGCTTGCAGCAGCAACATATTCGGCTTCACATGTTGACAATGCAACCGATGTCTGCTTCTTACACTGCCAGGTTACTAATCTTCTTCCATAGAACTGACACCCTCTTGATGTAGACTTGTAGTTCATCTTGCAGCCGTTGTAATCCGAGTCGCTATACGCAGTAAGTTCAAAGTCTCATCATGAGGATACCACAACCCAAGTGTAGGTGTGCCCTTCACATAACGAAAAATACTTTTGACCCTAATTAGATGGTTAGCTTTGCCTGATATTGTGAGCATAAACATGTAGCATACATGATATCAGGATGTTAGGCAGTGAGATACATGAGAGATCCAATCATCTCTTGGTACATGGTGGCATCTACCAGATCACCATTCTCATCGGGTGCTATATCATGGTTTGTAGCAAGTGGAGTGCCAGCCGTAGAAGCGTTCTCCATGTCAAACCGACTAAGGATGTCACCTACATACTTGGTCTGATGTAGGAAAATCCCATTTGGTGTCTCATCCACCTATAACCCGAGAAAGAATTTCATCTCTCCCATTGCACTCATCTCAAATTCCGCTTCATTACTGCTTCAAACTCTTTACATAATTCTTTGTTCTTGGAACCGAAGATTATGTTATCGACATAGATCTATACCAGTAGTAAATCTCCATCTTTTTCTTTTATAAACAATGTACAGTCAATGACTCTCCTGCGAAAACCGTGTTTCACAATGAGTCGAGTGTTTTTCATACCAGGCCCTCGGTGCTTGATGAAGCCCATATAGCACCTTGTCGAGTTTGTAAACTCTGTCCCAATGATATGGATCCTCAAATCCCTCGGGTTGACTAACTTACACTGTTTTCGAATCTCACCATGAAGGAATGCACTCTTCACATCTAGTTGATAAACTTTGATTTTCATATAAGATGCGTAGGCAGGGAAGATGTGGATTGCGTCCATCCTTGCCGCTGGCGCAAACACTTCATTCTAGTCGATACCCTCAACTTGTCGAAAACCTGAACAACAAGCCGAGCTTTGTTAATGGTGATCACTCCTTGATCATTTTTCTTGCATTTCAAGACCCATTTGGTGCCAATGACTTTAGCATCTTAGGTCTATCCACTAGGGTCCATACACCTAACTTCTTAAACTGAAGAAGTTCTTCTTGCATGGCACTCACCCAAGCTCATCATTTAGTGCTTCACTAACATACTTGGCTCGAACTGAGACACAAAACATCAGTAGGCACCGTCGTGAAGATATCCCTTTTCCATCACAGAGGCGTAATCAGCTGAGTACAGCTGATTTCTTGTCTGAACCCCTGATCTCACATCTCCTATCATATTATCCAAAGGATGATAGACATTTAGACGTGAGCTGGTGGTTGTTAGAACAACAACCTCAGAATCAAGATTGTGAACATTTGGTCTAAATCTGAGGCAATAGGAGTCTGAGGTCCAAAGTCTCAGACGCATCACTATGAGATGCTTATGGACTTGTGGTAGGCGGAGGCTGTACCTCCTGGTTGTTCTGATCATTTTCTTCCTCAGATGAAGAGTCACTCACATCAAGTGCTCCCCCTGAGTTGGTAGATGATTGACTTTGTGAACTGGATGGTGTTGAATCTAGAGATGGTATCGTCAAGACATCATACATCATCTTATTTACCAACTCGTCTTTGAAGTAGAAGTAGGTATGTTGAAGGACTTGAAAAATCCATCATAGTCGAAGAAGTAAGCACGCCCTTTTCCAGCAGGTGGTGTGATGTATCTCTGAACATCAACTTTACACCACACCTCTACTTGACTTGTTGAGTTGTTGTAAACTCTCTTGTTCGGTATGTTGTATCCTAGAAAGATCCTTCATCAACCTTCTCACTGAATTTTCCCTCCTGAGACTTCTTCAGCAGGGTGCATGGAGTGCCAAACGGCTCGATATACTCTAAGTTTGGTTTACGTCGTTGTAGTAACTCATAGCACGTTTTTCCATGGTGTTTCACTACTAGAACTCGACTAAGCGTGTAACACGCATTTGCCACTACTTCATTCCAAAATTGAATAGGCAGTTTCGAGTCTGCCAGCTAGTACATGCCATCTCTATCAAGCTGTGATTCTTCTGTTCAGCAACCCTGTTCATCTGAGGAGTGTAGGCAGAGGTGAATTGATGCACAATTCCCTTTTCCTTGCAATAGGCCTCCATCCACTGATTCTTGAACTCGGTTCCGTTGTCTGAGCGCACCTGTCATACCATTAGCTTGTATAGGGATTCCAGTGTTGATACCAATTCCTTGAAGGATTCAAATGTTTCTGATTTGGATTTCAGAAACATTACCCAAGAGAATCTTGAGTAGTCATCGGTAACTACATAGCAATACAAGTCGCCTGTGATGCTTCTTGTACTGACTGGACCAAACAGATCCATGTGAAGAGCTCAAGAGGAAGTTCTATAGAATGAACTTTCTTTTCCTTATGAGACTTCTTCGTCTATTTGCCCTTTTTGCACGCAACACAGAAATCCGGGAGTTGGAAGTTTTTGACATTTACTCCCCTCACTAGATCATTCTGGAGTAAGTGATTCATCTTCCTTGGATTTATGTGTCTGATTCTCCTATGCCAGGAGATAGAGTCCTTCTCAGTAGCTTTGGAAAAGAAGCACTGAACTTCATGATCCGTTGTGGAGGCCTTTGAGAGATCCAAAACATGAAGATCATTATATCTTGAAGCTAACATTAGGATTTGGTCCACCGGGATCACGTAGTCCTTCTTCAGAACGTACCACTTCTATTGTCAAAGACTACTTTGAATCCTTTATCACATATTTGAGAAACTGAAAGTAAGTTATTTTGTAGTTGTTGGACATAATTTACTTTATCAAACTTAACTTTCTCATTTCCCACTTCCCCTTGGGCTGTGATGTACCCGCCTTTGTTTCCGGTAAATGAAACATGCCCTCCTTTGATTTGTCTGACGTTTTGTAAGAGAGCTCTGTTCCCTGTCATGTGCCTGGATGCTCCGCTATCTACAATCCACGTGTTAGTCTCAGCACTATAGTGAACACCCTGCACATTCAATGAAAACATTAGTTCATGTTAGGAACCCAAGCCTTCACTGGCTTGGGTTTCCTCGAGGCATCACACATCATAAACTCAATCCATTGACC
Organism: Flaveria trinervia; assembly: GCA_025506515.1. Classification (NCBI taxonomy): domain Eukaryota; kingdom Viridiplantae; phylum Streptophyta; class Magnoliopsida; order Asterales; family Asteraceae; genus Flaveria; species Flaveria trinervia. The sequence goes on from CM046446.1 coordinate 51,179,981, forward strand.
TTTTGAGGTCGAGGGAAGCCCAGATTGTTGTTTGTTCTCATTTTCAGATACTGAGGCAGACTTTTCTCTCCATAGACCAGCTTTGTGCAGGGCCTGTTTGTGATAAACAGACGACTGGCTCATGGATTGAACTGCGGGTTCACTATCCGTTTTAGGAGGTGTCACTGAGTTTCTCTTAAAATATCTAGTTTTAGATGCAAGAAGTTAACTTTCATCCTCGGTGTTTGATAATAAGGACAATGAGACGCTATGTGACCATACTCTTCACAATTAAAGCAAGATCTGCTTTGAACTTCACGGTTTATATGTTTCGGTGGAGATGTAGATGTCACGCGGTCGACCTTATTGTGTTTAGAGTGAGGCACTTCTTTATTAGATGTGTGATTTGGTTTTTCAAACTTAATTGTTTTAACTGGTTTGACATCTTGTGTTTCTAGTTTACCTAGACTTTGACATGAAGCTCGTGATTGATTGGGTTTTATAGTCCTTTTGGGTACTGATTTGACTTTGTTTGATCCTGACTTTAACTTAACCTTTTCAAGCTCAATTTCTAAGTTAACACAAGGCATCTTTCCTTTTGCCTTAGAAGTGGCCTCTTTTTGTTTAGCGTCAGATTCATTTGATTTACTTACCGAATCTGGATCACTAACAAGAGGAGTGGTCACCACGTGATCCTTGATGGGATTATTGTTAATTGGTTTACTTTTGGTGTTCACCAATGTATCAGGTGGTGGTGGAACCACTTTGTATCCCAATCCCTCCCCATTGTTTCTCTCTCTCACTAAGTGTTGGACAATGTGAGATGAGCTTGTCCAACTTTGCAGTTTTTGTTTTAAGGAGTTGACATCTACTTCTAAAACTGCTTTTTCCTTCTTAGTGTCCTCAAGGGATTTCAAATAATACGTAATGTCATTTGCTTGGTTAAATGCAACTACCTCTATTTCCCTAAGCTGTTTATTCAATAGGTCTATCTTTTCCTAATAAGTGTGCTCGTTTTGTATTAACACTCTATTAGCCTTAGTGCACAGTTCCAGATCCTTTACCAACCATCATTATGATCTAATAACCTAGCAAATTTCAAATATATACTTTCTCTAAATTTATTGCATTCTAAACAAACATGATTATTGAACAACTGGTAGTAGTACTTACCTGAGTTGTTGAAGAGTAATCAACCATTAGTGCAGAATCTTTTGTTTCTAGTTCTGGTGATTCTAACATTGATGCAGATTTTTCTTCTTCAGGCAGGTGGTTGACCACATTTGCAGTGTCTTCAGAATTTGACATCGCGATCTCTATTGCTATATCTCCTTCACTTGCAGAATCGTCATCAATGTCCTCCACAATAGCTATGTTGGACTCTCCCGGTGAGACAAACCAGAAACTCCAGTCTCGTCCTTCATCCTTATTAGCAGTCAAAGCTTTGGGGTCCTTGCTTGATGAAGTAGAACTGCTAGATGTGGCTTTGTATTGACGACTAAATAATGAGAAAGGATTTCCATTCCCTGTCTTCTTTGGCTTTACACACTCCCGCTTGAAATGTCCCTTCTCACCGCAGTTGAAACGGGTTACCTTTGATTTGTCGAAGCCAAAGGTTGTATCTTTGGTAGCAACCAAGTTTTGTCCGGTCTTTTTGACAAACTTTTTAGCTCGTCGGACAGCACTTGCCAAAGCCCACATTATGTCCATTCATTCCAACTCTACTTCATCCTCCTGTTCATAATCTTCATCTGCCAGGTGACAATTTCCAATCTTTCCAGCAACTAGTCTATCATAGGAGTGGACTACTGCAGCTTAAAGGTCCATGTGTTCCTGGTCACCTCAACAGTCACATTACCAAAGTTATATGTTTTCAATTTTGCTGCATTAGCTTCAGGTATGATATACTGGGTGCTAGATGACCCTGATGTTTCGGACCCTGAAGTTGATGGTTGTGCTGGAATTGCTACACTTGAGACAAAGGCACTTTGTAGTGATGCTCCAGATGTCTTGACCAGAGGAGTTGCATTGTAGACTGCAGGATTCTAATCGTAGTTGGCCATTTGGGCTCTGTACATCATCCTAAGCTCCTCTTCCCTCAATTTATGAATGAAGTCATTTATGTCTAACTTCTAGAGCATTCCATTGTGTCTGAGATTTGAAACGAAAGAAGCCCATTTCTCCGGTAGTCCATCAGCAAAGTTGGATACCTTATCTTCCATCGACGTAGTTACTCCATAAGTGTGCATCTCACTCATCAAGTGGTAGAATCTGTCGATCACATCACCCTCCTTTCCCATTGAAGAGAAGTTGTCAAACTCCTTCTTCAAGGCTTTGGCCTTAATGTCCTTGAGTGAGGCATTTCTGTCATACCTCTTCTCCAACGCATCCCATAGTTTCTTTGCTTGAGTATACTCCGAATACTGATGGAAGGTATCCTTCGGAATAGACTGAGTGAGCAAAGCGTATACTTTCTTCTCAGCATTGTGTTTTACGTTCTCAGCATCCGACATCCCACTTAGAGTAAGTTTAACTCCATCTGCTCCTACGGGCATGCCGTACCCCAACTCTATTGCCTCCACAGATTTGTATCTACTCCATTTGAGTAGATTTCAAAACGTTGCTTTCATTGTGGGTAGTCATCTAACGTGATAAGCTTCGGGATTTTATTGTGAATTCCTATTTCGTTCTCCAACAACAGTAGATTATGAATACGAGTATCTCTACTTGCTGTGTATGCTGAACAAATGCGGTTGGGCTTATTCGGGCGATTGAACAAATGCAGATGGTTCAATCGTGCGTGTGAACAAATGCAGATGAGTCAGTCGGCCGAATGAACTAATGCGGTTGAATAGTCCGAATAGGGTTCTCAGACGTACGAATGAGGGTACGAATGAGTCCAATCGTGCGGTGGAGAATGCGAATGAACTCAGTCGTGCGATTCAGCCAATCGTGCGACTAAACTTGCTGAAGTTTGATAATTCGTAGGTTAAACGTGTTTTGGCCGTAAAAACTCGAATTTTATCAAACCCTAATCGCCGTATGCCGGAAAAACTAAACTTGAAGGTCAGGAATTGTCTAAGACTCCGTTAGACACAAAAAAATTGCGTTTTTGATGCAAAAAAATATTTTTTTTGTATCAAAACTATTGAATCCACACGTAATCAAGAGACAAAGCTCTCATACCAGTTGTTAGGATTTGGTATTTGAACGAAACACCAACGGATTAACATGTTAAACCAAACCAAATAATGCGGAATCCTATTTGATTGGCGATCCAATCAGTGAGAACGCACGTAGACACAATAATGTATTGAATCTAACGTCAAGAATCGATTAGGAATCGATCTATAGCGTTCTATGAACTTGGAGTATGATCTTAGAGGCTTCTTGATGGCTAGGGTACGTCTAGAGCCGAAGTGGATTGAATTCTTATGTTTTTCCATGAATTAAGTTATTGGACCAAAAGAACCAATGAGTCAGATTAGAAAAACCTTTAAGTCCCACAGACATTAAAACAACTGAAGTGGTCTACAACTGCTAAAGACAAAGTCTCAAGACAAAGTCTAAAGATAAAGTCTGAAGACAAAGTCTAAAGACAACAGTTGAAGACAAAGTCTGAAGATAAAGTCTGAAGACAAAGTCTGAAGACAAAGTCTGAAGACAAAGTCTGAAGACAAAGTCTGAAGACAAAGTCTGAAGACAAAGTCTGAAGACAACAGCTGAAGACAACAGCTGAAGACAATAGCCGAAGACAAAGTCTAAAGACAAAGTCTGAAGATAAAGTCTGAAGACAAAGTCTGAAGACAACTGAAGGCAATGTCTGAAAACAAAGTGTGAAGACAGTCTTAAGACAAAGTTCTTAGAAGTTGTCAAAACAGCTGAAGTAGTTCTATTTAGTAGTTGTGATGGTTTACATTTCAGTAGTTTGTAATCAGTAGTTTTATATTATGTAAAACATCTAAAGTTCTTACACTTTAGATGTTATAACTTCAGTAGTTGTAATGTTAGCTTATACTTGGATTTTGGTGAAGGTGTCCTCAATTGTTGTGCAGATCTTCAGTAGTTTAGTTTACTTTCACTTGTTTGTATAAATCAGTTAGCTGTCACTATCAAGTGATGTCAGCTGATGTCACATTCCTTTATAAAAGGAATGTTGACCTAATTTCCTGGTATGGGAAGCATGTGCGTGAATGAAAACATTCTTTTTGCAGAAAACTTTCTCTCTCTATAACCGTTACTGTTTGATTAAATATTCATATTATTCTTGCTAAAATTTCATCTAATTCATGTGCAATTCCGCTGCAAATCTTAATCTAATTGATCAAACTAGATCTCGATCCCTTTCAAATTGTATTAGAGCACGTTAATCGTTGATCGATTTAACAATTGATCATTGAAGTTGCTCTTTTGATATCTAAGTTTGATCGAATTAGCAAATTTGCAAGAATTGGTTATAGAGTTTGTTTTTCTATTGCTTCCGGTGAATTAATTTGAGATTCATCTTGTTTTAAACTATGTTGTTGAGTTTTTGAGCTGGATCTGTTAAAATCTCACTGAACCTGTTTGAATTGGTGAAAATGGCTACATCAATCAATGATCCTCACAATACTGGCTCCTCAACAAAGCCTCCGATGCTTGTTAGGAGTGAGTATAACATATGGCAATGCCCAATGCTCCATCACCTGTCTGTGAACAGTTCAGGTTGTTGGAAATCTGTGGTTCATGGACCATATAAGCCTATGGTGAGTAATCCAGAAACCAATAAGATGGTTCCGAAGAAGAAAGAGCAATACTTAGATGAAGATCTAAAACTGTTTGAAATTGATGCTAAAGCCCACGGAATTCTGGCCATGGCACTGCCTAATGAAATCTATTTTGGACTTATGCATCATGAAACTACTCATGACCTCTGGGTTGCTCTAAAAGAACAATTTGGAGGAACTGATGAGATTTTGGCAAACAATAGAGAGATCCTTGCCCAACGATATGAGACATTCTCTTATAGAAAGGGTGAGTCACTAACTCAACAGTCTGAGCGATTCTCCTGTTTGATATCTGAGCTGAAAATGGTTAAACATGAATTAGCAAAGAGTCAGATGAACAACAGATTCCTCAGATTCCTGCCTGAGAGATGGGACACATATACTATTGTCCTACGCTCCAGTGCAAATCTGGACAATCTATCTCTCACCCAACATCATGGGAAACTGTTAAGATTTGAAAGAGAGATAGAACGGAAAAGGAAACTGGCTTCATCTGGGAAGCTCACTGATGATTTTGTACCAGGGAATACTGCTCTGGTTGGTCATGAGTCAGAATATGCTGCTTCAGAAAGTTCTTATGATGAGCATATAGATTTCTCTTCAAACAGTGGAGATCATGCTTTTACTGGTATTGATTGTAATTCAGAATGTAATAGTGACAATCTGTGCTTTTTAATGGATGATTTGAAAGGAATTGCTGATGATGATTTGGAAGAGATGGATATTTTGAGCCAAATGGCATTAGTTAATATCAGATCTCAAAATTTTACAAAAGGACACGTAGAAAATTCCCTGGTCTCTCTAGAAAAACAAAAGTTGGTTTTGACAAGAGCAAGTTGAGGTGTCACAAGTGCCATAGACTTGGACATTTTACAAGAGTGTAGATCATCTGGATCTAACTCTTCGGCACCCTTTATGACCTTTCCAGAAATTGTTCACAAAACAAAGGGCAACATTCTACCAGTTCTGGTCATCATTCACAAATTCAATCATCTCCTGCGTATTTTGTTCCTCAAGGTCAAATGTCATATCCTTATCCCTGTTTTTACATGCCTCAGTCCAATCAGTTTCCAGTACCCATAGCTCAACAACCACATGCCTACCTAAGCCTCAACCATCTCAATCAAGTCAACAATCTCAATCTCAATCACATCAAGCTTTTCTCTCCTGGAGTTGTTAACTGGAGTAGCTTACCAGATGATCTTTCTAGTTATTCTGAACAAGTGTTTTTCAGTGCTGGTCAACACAGTGGTGAAAATCCTTTTAGAAATCTTGCTCTTATGGCCCTGGAGTCTACTGATGGTTCATGCTCACATGCTTCATCATCGCAGGTACCACAAGTATCTTCTGAGGCTAAGGCCAAGTTGTGTTTTGAGTCATGCATAACTGCTTTTGCCTCAATTAGAGAAGCAAATGTAGCTTTAATTAATCAAAATCTTGACCTACAGAAAGTGATTTCCAAAAGAAAAGCTGATTTGAGTCCGTTTTAAAGGAAAAGATGGTGAGATTTACAAATTAAAATGCCAAATCACTGATGAAAAGGCAAAGGTAGAGGTCATTTTAGAAAATCATAAGAATCTCAAAGAAACACTTACAGCTACTCAGGTAGAGTGTGAACGTTGGGTAACATCTTGCAAGGGGTTTGAAATGCTTCTCAGTAAGCAAACAACTTCAAATGTGAAGTTTGGGATTGGTATAATCACACTGTACCTCTTACAGATTTTACTCCCAAGACAGAAGTAAAATCTGAAGGTGAAAAATCAAGTCCCAACCACATCATCATGTGTCTCATCCTCAAGTGATAATGTAAAATCAAAGGATGAAGTCAGTAATAGTACCTCAGCTAATCAATCTGTTGATGGTCTTACTGCTGATAAACACATGATCAAAAAAAGCTGAGCACTTCAGGTGTTGTCTCACAAAGTATTCAAAGTACTGAAGAGCAAGTAACAACACCTGAAGAACATTTCAAACCAAATGAAAACAAACATGGTTTGACAACTGCTGAAGAGTTTATCAGGAAATCCAAATGTACTAATAGAAAACTTCTGAAGAACAAGTCTTCAGTTGTTACAAATCCTTCAGTACTACATAAGTACTGAGAGGAAGAAAGTACTAAAGAACACACCTTCAGTAGTTTCATCTTCTTCAGCAGTTGAACAACAGAAGATGAAGAAAAAGCCATGTGAAATATATGGTCTATTCAATCATCTCACTGATGAATGTTGTATAGAAAGGGTTCCAAATTTAACAAAGATAAAATCATTATAAAGAAAATTAATAAAATGAAAGATGAATTTGAAACCATGTTTGTGCCACAAACATCTCAAACTGATAACCTAAAGTTTTCACAAAAATCTAAAAAGAAGGAAGGGGTTTATCATAAAACAGCTGAAAATATTCCTCAAGGAGTATCAAAACACCAGACTAAGTCTGTGTCTTTCAAAAAGGAGGACATGGTGAGTCACAGGAACCAATCAAAAACAAGTACTGATGTGTCTGCTGAACTGAAGCTTTAACAACCAATCAGACACAACTTCTTATGATGGTTCAACATCTGTTGGGGAGAGTTAATCAATAGATGTACCTGTGATTAAACCACTGAAAAGAAAACTATGCCAAAATCAAAGGAATCCTTTTTAGCACCATCTCACCTTCAAAGGCTGTTAATCATGACAAATCATTTAGTATAAAATCTGTTGATGAGAACGACACACAAAACCAAAATGGTTTGGGTCTCAAAAGCTAACTAGTTTTTTTATGACAAATGTAGGGTTCTTCAGCATGCTATAGAAGCATCTGGTATGTGGAAAGTGGAGGATCTATGCATGTGACAGGGAGTAGTTCTCTCTTCATGACTACTCTCAAGGAAAGAAGGGATTTGTATCTTTTGGTAATGATGCTAAGGGTTACATCATTGGCACAGGCTTTGTGTCAAATGGTGAGATAAGATTTGATGATGTTACCATGTGGAGAATGTCAAGTACAACTGTTGAGTGTCAGTCAAATGTGTGATAAAGGGCATGTTGCACTTTTCACCAGCCAGAACTATCGGATTCTGTCTTCCAATGTTTTGAGAATGATTGACAAGATATTGGATGAATATACTCTCCTGAAGGCCAACATGATTGGAAGAGTATATGCCTTGATTGGAAGAGTATATGCCTTAGACTTATCAAAGAAAATTGATCTAAAAGGCCATCCATGTTTGTTCTCCAAGGCCTCTCCTCAGGAATCTGAACTATGGCACAGAAGGCTTGGTCATGTGAATCTTAAAAACATGAACCAGCTGATCCATCATGGTTTAGTGAGAGGTCTGCCATTAAAGGAGTTCAAATGTGATGACAACTGCTCTGCTTGTTTAAAAGGAAAGCACATAAAGTATCATTCCCTCCAATAGAAGAACCAAAGTCAACTGCCTGTTTGCAATTACTGCATATGGATCTTTTTGGTCCAGTAAGAGTGATGAGCATGGCAAAGAAAAAAACTGTCTGGTAATTGTGAATGATTATTCCAGATTTGTATGGACCTTCTTCTTACATTCAAAAGATGAGGCTAGTCAAATCATCATCTACTTTGTGTTGCATGTGGAAAAGCAGTACTCTCTTTTTGTCAAGTGTGTGAGGAGTGATAATGGCACAGAACTTAGAAATCACACACTTGATGAATTCTATTTCTCTAAGGAAACCAAGAGGCAGTATAGAATTACAAGAACTCCTGAACAAAATGGAGTGGTGGAGAGAAAGAACATGACCCTTATTGAAGCCGCAAGGTCAATGTTGGTTGATACTGGTTTGCCACTAACCTTTTGGGCTGAAGCTGTCAACACAGCTTGCTATGTGCAAAATAGAGTGTTAGTAAATCAGAGGTTGATGAAGACTCCATATGAAGTGTTATTTGGCTCTTCTGATTTCCTTCTTTAGAGCATTTGGGTGTCCTTGTTATATTCTTAACATAAAGGATCCACTTCAAAAGATTCAATCAAAGGTGGATGCAGGGTACTTTGTTGGGTATTCATCTACTTGCAAGGCATACAGAGTTTTTAATTGTAGAACAAAGATAGTTGAAGAAACTTGCATGTAAAGTTTAATGAATCTCCAAAGGAGAAAATCCCATAAAACCCTGTGGAGTTATTTGATTTGGACATACTGCAATGTGTTCCTTATCAGTCTCCAGCTGTTGCAGATTCTGTGAATTCATCATCTCCTGCCACTTGTTATCCATCTGTTGGTATAAATGCAAGTTTTAGTGATCAACTGCCTGAGTCTACTAAACTTGATGTTCTTGTAGCTTCAGCAGTTCCATCCACAACAAATGCTGATGAGATCTATGAATCCTCTACTTCATTTGAATTGCCATCTCATTCTAGGTTTCAAGAGTCTGGATCACCATCTATTGTTGCTGAATCACCTACAAACACTTGCACAAATCTTATTGAGTATCAAGAACTGAAGAATCACCCCATGGCTCGGATCATTGGTGACATCAATGCTGGTGCTTCAACTAGAAGTCAATTGTCCAATTTTTGCTTTTATGTTCTCTTCATCGGTCAGCAAGAGCCAAAGAACTATCATATTGCATTAAGAGACAATGGATGGGTTGAAGCTATGCAACTTGAGCTTCTTCAGTTTCAAAAGCAGCAAGTGTGGGAACTAGTTCCTCTACCCCAAGGTAAGTATGCAATAGGCACTAAATGGGTGTTTAGGAATAAAACTGATGAAAAAGGACAAATTGTCAAGAACAAGGCCAGACTGGTTGTACAGGGGTTTTCACAAGAAGAAGGTATTGATTATGATGAAACCTTTGCCCCTGTCGCTAGACTAGAAGCAATAAGATTGTTCTTAGCTTATGCTGCTTTCCATAATCTTAAAGTTTTTCAAATGGATGTCAAAAGTGCATTGTTATATGGTCAAATAAAAGAAGAAGTTTATGTGTGTCAACCACAGGTTTTGAAGATCATAAACATCCAGATTGGGTGTATAAGCTTGATAAGGCTCTTTATGGGCTAAAACAAGCTCCCAGAGCCTGGTATGAAACACTGTCTAACTTTCTTCTTCAAAATATTTCACTAGAGGCTCCATAGATAAAACTTTGTTCATTAAGAAAGTAGGCATTCATAAGCTCCTTGTTCAAATTTATGTAGATGATATTTTTTTTGCATCCTCTGATCCACAGTTGTGTGATGCCTTTACTGAGTTGATGCAACAAAAGTTTGAAATGAGTGCCATGGGAGAATTACAGTTCTTTCTGGGGTTGCAAATCAAACAAATGGCTGATGGAACATTCATTCATCAGTCAAAATATACAAAGGATTTATTGAAAAATTTTGATTTACAAAACTGTAAGCCCTGTTCTACTCCCATGTGCTGCACCACACAACTAGATGCTGATCAGAATGGTAAAGCAGTTGATGAAACTCTTTACACATGTATGATTGGTTCCTTGATGTACCTTACAGCTTCTAGACCAGACATTATGTTTGCAACTTGTGTCTGTGCTAGATTTCAGGCTGCACCTAAAGTATCCCATATGATTGCAGTCAAACAGATTTTTAGATATTGCAAGGAACTCAATCTCTCGGACTTTGGTATTCCACTGGGCACTCTTGCAAATTAGTTGCTTTCTATGATAGTGATTATGCAGGGTGTAAAATAACTAGAAAATTAACCTCTGGTGGATGCCAATTGCTAGGCAATTGTTTAGTTTCTTGGCAGAGTAAGAAACAAACTTCTGTTGCTACATCCACTGCTGAAGCAGAGTACATTGCTGCTGCCAGTTGTACATCTCAGGTACTCTGGCTTCAGAATCAATTACTGGATTATGACATTACAGAGAATAAGACTGACAGTGCTTCAGCTCTTTGTATTGTTAAGAATCCTGTCCAGCATTCTATAACCAAACATATTGAGATCAGACATCATTTTATCAGGGATTGTTATGAAAAAGGTCTGATTGATGCAAAGTTTGTTCCTAGTGCTGATGAGCTTGCAGATATATTTACTAAGCCTTTGGAAAGTGCAACTTTCCAAAATCTAGTGCTAAGGCTTGGTATACTGCAGCTTGAATGATTTGACAACTACTGATGATCTCAGCTCACAAGTATTGATGAGCATTAGTATACAACTGTCAAAATAAGTACTGATAAGTTATTTTATCTTCAATTTTTTCATAACTACTGAAGACTAAATTACTTAAAAGTACTAAAGTACTTTATTTGTTGCACAGTACTGATGTGGTTACAACCACTGATGTCTGTTCTAACAGATAAGTACTGATGACCAATGAAACATCTGAAAATCAGATAATCTGCTGAGTAAGTGTTAAGGTCAGATGAAACAACTGAGATATGTGAACTGACGACAACAACTGATGAGTAATTTTATTCTTCAATTGTTTCAAACAACTGCTGGTTCATTTCAAAACAACTGAAGCCAAAACCAAGTCTTCAGTAGTTTCTAACTACTGATGACAAACACCAAGTCTTTAGTAGTTTACAACATCTGAAAGTTAAAACCATGTCTTCAGTCGTTTTCTAACAACTGATGACTAACACAAAAAACTTTCAGTTGTTTTCTTTGAGCCGTTTCATAACCTATAAATACCTAACCCAAACTTCAAACTTTTCATAAATCATTTTCCGAACGTTCATCTTCCATTAATGGCGACCATGCAAATCAAACCACGACACAACTGTGTTGCCTACTTCACAAAATCGGCCTTTTGGACTAAGTTTGATGTTGCCATTGATCTGATGGCTAATTCCCAGTATCGAACTGCTTTTCTTCTGAATCCCACCATCTATCGATCTCATGGTGAGAATGATGTCGCGATCACTCTCCAGTCATTTGTAAACCAGAAGAAGGTGGTAGTCACTCCTGCTATCACTCGCCAAATGCTAGATCTGAATGATGCTACCTTTTTCACCAAATACCCGAAGGGCACCATTGATCTCTCATTCATTAACCATGGATATGAGGCAACCTAAGTGCTACAACCATTCTGAAGAAGCACTTTCATGATGCTGAACGCCTAATCTTCCACATGATCAATGTTTGCCTGGCCCCCGAAACCTCTTCATGGGATCAAATGTCATCCAGGTGGCAGCAGGTATTGTATTCTATTCTTGAACGCCAAAGCTTAAATTTTTCTCAAATTATATTTTTAGAATTAAAAGATCTGGCAATGAAACCTGTGGCTAACAGATGGCTATTATATCCAAGGTTTCTTATGGTCATAATCATGAATCAATTAAAATCTGATGGCCCTGTTGGCCTTGGAGTCCCTGCTGTGGTAGTTTTGCCAGAGGTATACTCCAGGCACAACTCTGACCCACACCTCAAAGAGGCTGCCAAACTGCTAGAACCCAAGCAGAAGGAACCCACAACCTCATCCTCCAGATCCAAAGTCCCCTCCAAACCACATTCCAAACAAACCAAAAAGGCAACTCAGGGAGTTGAGTCCCCTCATGATGCCCCTGCAAAACAAAGGTAGGATGAAACTATGGGTAGTAATCCCCCTGTAGTTTCAAAGACTCTACCAGCTGAAACAGCTCAGGTATCCTCTCAACAGGATCCTGATGCAACCAAAAATGGTGAAACCACATTACTAGAATCTCTCTCACTTGAGAAGATTGTCATTGAAGAGCACCATTCACCCAGGTGCAATCCTCTTCACACTTATCTCCCTCAAAGCCACCCCTCCAAGCCCAACTATGGTTATTGCACAAGTGGTGACTCAACTACATTCCTCTACCCCTCCCCAGAAACCTATTACCACTGGGAAAACCTCAAAAGTTGAGGGAGAGGATTATAATGTGGCTTATAACCCACAACACAGGGATTATAGAATTCAATCTCCCTGTGTAGAGGAGGAGATTCGAACATCTAGTGAGGCTGCCTCTTCTCCTGTTTGAGAACATAACCAGGATGAAGATGGTATCATTTCTAAGTCCTCACCAGAGGCAACTGCCAATAATGGACATAATCCTATGGCAGGAAGTCCCCAGTTCCAAGAAATAGGGGCATATGTGAATACTGATCTACACTCAGCACATGTTCATCCTCATTTCATCAGGAGGTCAGATGATTCAGCAAACACTGATGATGACCTGGGCTTTTTCTTTGATGTTCTATCCCACAACACCATTCTTGAGTCTGAGGTATGCAGACTACAAGAACTGCTTGTCAAAATGTCACAAGAATCAAGTCCAACTGCCCACATTCACCCATAGATGGCAGTTTCTCCTGAAACTCTCCCAAACACTGAGCCACTCCCAACAACTTTGCCACTAGCCTTTAATTCACGCACCATTTCTCAGGGATAGAACCCCTCTGAGCAAATGGTTGCTCCTTTTCAATCATCCTTACATCTCATCACTTCCATAATCACAAACATTGTGCATCAAGCCATTGATGAGAGGTTTCCTTAACTCTTCAATCCTTAATTGATGTTGCTGTTTCGAAGAGACTTTCTGACATTCACACCCCTGAACCCAATGCAACCAAAAAGGGGGAGTCTAAGTCAGTGAAAGTAGACAAAAGAAAGAGAGTTGAAAAGGAAGAAGAAAAAGAGAAGAAAGAAAAGGAAATGATGACCTACAAGAGAAAGAAAAGCTCTAAACAGACTGAATGTGAGAAAAAGTTAGAAGAACTGATCAAAGAAGCTGATGAGCAACATAGCAGATCTATGGATAAGATTATTGATCAAATCTTCAGACAAGGATTTGACACAGCCAAACTTGACTTTGAAATCAGAAGGCTAGAGATTCAAGAGATTGAACATAGATGGGCAAGTTGGAGTGAGAAAGAAAGGGAAAGGCTGGAGGCTATGACAAGATTCATATCAAAACATCTGGGAAGATCAATCATTGAAGTGAAGTCATGGTCCAAAGACAGTATTTTGGAGATAACCACGAGAATCTGTTCTTCTGAATTATTCAACAAAGGATTGATCATAGAAGCTCTTGATGAAGCTGGTGCTAGGAAAAGGTCTGATATGGCAAAGTTATCCAAAGCTTCACTCACAACCAAGATGCTAGAGAAGCCGGTATAATCACCCAAACCAAAACAACCAACTTCACAACCCTCAAAATCAACTCCTTTACCCAAGAAACCTACTCAACCCACGACCAATGATGCACCTAAGAGGAAGAGAAGGGTGTTGAGGATGGAAGGAGAAGAAGAAGATGATGAGGATGATAGACTGGCAATCTCTGCTGTTCTTAAAATAAAGATGCCTGAGCCCAGGAGTCAACCTACAACAATCACACCTGACTTCCAAAGGGAAATGGTAAAAGTAAAACTTGAAGAAGAAGAACAACACAAACAACATGATGAGCAGCTGTTAAGGATGATTGATAAAGAGTTTCCTAAGTCTTCATCCATACAAGCTTTGAAGAAACATGCTCAGAGGTTGTATGCTCTCAGATTTACATTTCAATATCAGAAAGAGAGAGTGAGAATTTGGTCTGACCCCAGAGTAAGTGATAGAATTCATAAAAAGAGGATTCCAAGTAGATATAATGGCCAAGTAAAGAAGATTGTAGATGATGTGATAATGTTGGCCATTGTAGTGTCACCCTGGGAAATCCTTGATGACTTCAAGAGAGCTTACAAGTCTAAGATGACTCCACAAACTTCACTAGAAAACAAAATGGTAAAGAAGGGATTGATCTACAAGAAGCTTGAAGAAATAAGAAGAAAAGAGCTCCAGTTGTTGCTTGAAGGCACTCATCCTGATGAGTTTGCATACAGAGAAATAACTATTGTGGAGCTAAAGAATGGAAAGCATATTAAGTACTTATTAGAGTAGTATGGGCCTGAGTTCTTCTTTGAAAGTGAAGCTGAAGAACTCACAATGGAAGAACAAGTTGTTTTCCTTGAGGCCTATGTCAGAGAGTCTTACAGACTTATCATTGGGAAGTAGGTTTCATGGATGGGGTAACAACTCTGTGTCCAATTCCCAAAGACAGAGTTCCCATTCATCCTTTGCCAATCAAACATTCTGAAACCTCTTCCTTGGTTTGAGTTTAATTTGAAAATTTCTGAGTTGATCCGGATAATGTTTCTGCTAATAAGTGGGACTTCAATAATCTTAAAGGTTTTGGCTGCATTGGTTCAGGGGAGTTTGTTGGACAAAAAGAACCAATGAGCCAGATCAGAAAAACCTTTAAGTCTCACAGACATCAAAACAACTGAAGTGGTCGACAACTACTGAAGACAAAGTCTGAAGACAACAGCTGAAGACAAAGTCTGAAGATAAAGTCTAAAGACAAAGTCTAAAGACAACAACTGAAGACAAAGTCTGAAGACAAAGTCTGAAGAAAAAAGTCTGAAGACAACAGCTGAAGACAAAGTCTGAAGACAAAGTCTGAAGACAAAGTCTGAAGACAAAGTCTGAAGACAAAGTCTGAAGACAAAGTCTGAAGACAAAGTCTGAAGACAAAGTCTGAAGACAAATTCTGAAGATAAAGTCTGAAGACAGTCTGAAGACAAAGTGCTTAGAAGTTGTCAAAACAGCTGAAGTAGTTCTCTTAACTAGTTATGATGGTTTACATTTCAGTAGTTTGTAATCAGTAGTTTTATATTATGTAAAACATCTGAAGTTCTTACACTTCAGATTTTATAACTTCAGTAGTTGTAATGTTAGCTTATACTTGGCTTGTGGTGAATGTGTCCTTAGTTGTTGTGGACATCTTCAGTAGTTAAGTTTACTTTCAGTTGTTTGTATAAATCAGTTAGCTATCACTATCAAGTGACGTCAGCTGATGTCACATTCCTTTATAAAAGGAATGTTGACCTAATTTCCTTGTACGGGAAGCATATGTGTGAATGAAAACATTCTTTTTGCAGAAAACTTTCTCTCTCTATAACCGTTACTGTTTGATTGAATATTCATATTATTCTTGCTAAAATTTCGTCTAATTCGTGTGCTATTCCGCTGCAAATCTTAATCTAATTGATCAAACTAGATCTCGATCTCTTTCATAAGTGGTATTTATAGGTTAGGGTTTCTCATTCGGGCGACTGAACCATTTGCATGGTTCATTCGTGCGATTGAGCCATGCGGTTGTTCTATTCGCACGACTGAGTGTTCAGTCGTGCGACTGAGTCAGTCGCATGAAGTGGTTCAAACATATGGACTATTTAGGCGCATGGACACTCAGTCGCATGGCCATTCGGTTGCATGACCACTGTTTGGGCGCATGGTCCAGTCGGACGCATGTGAACTTCACTTAACCAAAGTTTGAATGTATTCAATATTATAACATTATGTGTATCAACTCAAACAATCACAAACCTATATAAACTAGTCAATATGTGTTACCGAACTCATTAATGAAATATTAAACATTATAAATCACAACCAAACATTATCATTTCATTAAGTACCCCATATTACATAAGTGCAAGATATTCAAGACATATTACATTGAAAACAAGATCTAGGTACATAACATGTATCAACAGATACAATAATTGTAGGATAAAGGTCACCCAACCACTTATGTTAGAAATCTCACATGTGTGTGCAAGTAGGGTAACTTGATTTGCAAACCATGTTAAATGGATCACCTAGAATATGGTTTACAAAGGTGTTGATGGGATTAACATGCCGACTATACATATGATGTTTTAAAGTCGATCCAATACCCTAGAAGTTGCAAAGGGTTGCAATTGTGAAAACATTGACTACCTTGTTAATTTAAATAATGGGATAAAGGTCACCTAACCACTATTTAAATGTAACATTAGATTCTAGATTTTAAGAAGTAAGGACTTCAAGAAAGGGGATGTAAGCCTGTACATGGGGAATAGGGCAAAAGTTCAAGTTGAAGGCCGAGGGGACTACATCTTGAAGCTTCCAAAAGGTTTGGAAGCAATTCTGAACAATAATTTGTATGCTCCTAGTTTGACTAGGAACATTATTTCTGTTGCCCAATTAAGACAATATGGTTATGTTTTGTCATTTGTTGAGAATGAAATTCATGTTTCTTTAAATGGCACGTTTTATTTTAAAGCGATTCCTGTTAATGGTATTATGAATTGGTTCGTGAAAACACATTATATGATAGCTCATTGTACCAAACCACCACTAAGAAACTCAAATTAGATTTGAGTGATACCTATCTTTGGCATTGCCGTCTTGGTCATATTAACAAGAAGCGCATACAAACACTTCAAAAGAATGGTCTTTTAAAAGCAAATGAATATGATACATTCGATGTATGTGAATCTTGTTCACAAGGTAAAATGACTAAGGCACGTTTTAGTGGCACATCCGAACGGGCAACAGATTTATTAGGCATGATACATTCGGATGTATGTGGTCCTTTTAAGCCAATTACTTGGTACCATGAAAGATACTTCATTACCTTTACCCATGACTATAGTCGATATGGTTATGTGTACTTGTTAAAACACAAATATGAATCTTTTGAAATGTTCAAAATCTTTAAAAATGAAGTAGAAAATAAACTCAATAAGAAAATAAAAATTCTCCGCATCAATAGAGGAGGTGAATACCTAAGTTATGCTTTTAGAGATCATCTTAGAAGTTGTGGTATTGTCTCATAGCTATCTCCACCTGGAATACATAATGTTGTGTCCGAACGGAGAAATCAAACTCTATTAGATATGGTTTGATCTATGATGGCTAGAAGCTCATTGCCTCTATCATTTTGAGATTTCGCTTTGCTCTCTGTGGCCCATATTTTTGAATATGGCCCCAACCAAGAAAGTAGAAATGACACCTTTCAAAATATGGCATGGAAGGGTTCCATCACTCTCATATTTAAAGGTATGGGGTTATGAGGCTTATGTTAAGACTCCCACCTCAAACAAGCTAGAAAGTCGTTCCACTAAGTGTATCTTCATCGGATATCCCAGAGATTCTATGGGATATTATTTCTATGATCCATTGAAAAAAAGGAGTTTGTTGCCAAGAACGTTGTGTTCTTAGAAGCTAAGTTCCTTACCGAAGGAACTAGCAGTAGAACTATGGGTCTTGAGGACGATCAAGAACCACAAACCGATACACATTTGGTTGACGCTAGCACTCATCATGAGGATGTTGAGAATGATCAAGTGATTGATCAATATACACAAAACGTTCGTAGATCTAGTAGAATTAGTAATCCACCTGAAAGATATGAATTTTTCGTACATGGATGCTATGTGGTAGATTCTGATGAACCAACCACCTATCATGATGCAATGTCCAATTGGATTGTGATAAATGGCTTGCATCCATGAACGTAGAGATGCAATCCAGGTATGACAACCAAGTTTGGGACTTAGTTGAACCTCCCCTTAACTCCAAGATTGTTGGAAGTAAGTGGGTTCTCAAGAAGAAAACCGATATGCATGGAAACTTGGATACTTATAAAGCTAGACTTGTAACAAAAGGTTTCACTCAAACTCAAGGGGTTGATTATGATGACACCTTCTCACCGGTTGCAATGCTAAAGTCTATTAGGATATTGTTTGCCATAGCTGCTCATTATGATTATGAGATTTGGCCAATGGATGTCAAAACCGCTTTTCTAAATGGATATCTTGAGGAAGATGTCTATATGGTTCAGCCTGAAGGTTTTGTCAACTCAAAACATCCTAACAAAGTATGCAAGTTAAAGAAATCAATCTATGGATTGAAGCAAACATCAAGAAGTTGGAATCACCATTTTGATGCAGAAATAACCAAATTTGGGTTCATCAAAAATGTTGATGAAGCATGTGTATATAAGAAGGCTAGTGGGAGCATCACCATTTTCTTAGTATTGTATGTCAATGACATCCTACTATTTGGAAATGACATTCCAACCATGGAAGGAGTAAAAGCCCGGCTTGGAAGCTGTTTCTCCGTTAAGAATCTTGGTGAAGCCGCCTATATTTTATGAATAAGTATCTATAGGGATAGATCAAGCCGGTTGATAGGTTTGAATCAAAGTGCATACATCGATAAGATCTTGAAAAGGTTCAAGATGGAAAACTGTAAGAAAGGTACCGTACCAATTCAAAGAGGAACAATATTGGGTAAGACAAAATGAAGGGTATCCCGTATGCGTTTGCTATAGGATGAGCAAGACAAAATGAAGGGTATCCCGTATGCGTCTGCTATAGGATCCATCATGTATGCAATGATATGCACTAGACCGAACGTGTCATCTGCTTTGAGCATGACAAGCCGATACCAACAAAATACTAGAAGCAGTCATTGGATGGCTGTTAAGAACATACTTAAGTCCCTAAGGAGGACTAAAGATATGTCCCTAATCTATGGATCAAGTGAGGAAGAACTCGTAGTAAAGTGTTACACTGATGCGATTTGCCAAACTGATCGAGATGATTCATGATCACAATCGGGGTACATTTTCATCTTGAATGGAGGAGCAATCTCTTGGAAGAGCTCTAAGCAAGATGTGGTGGCATTATCAACTACAGAGTTCGAATACATCGCCGCTTCATTAGCAGCTCAGGAAGCTACATGGTTAAAGAAGTTCATTGCCGATCTAGGGGTGGTCCCTTCCATTCAGGTTCCCCTAGAAATTCTTCGTGATAACGCGGGTGCAATTGCTCAAATCAAGGAATTCGGTGCACAACAGAAGACTAGGGACATTGAACGAAGATTCAACTACATAAGGGATGAAGTTGAGAAAGGGAAGATATGTATTCACAAAGTTCACACGGATCCAAACATTGCAGATCCACTAACCAAGCTTCTTAAAAAGGCGAAGCACGAAAGTCATGCTTGTGCCATGGGACATCAATACTCTAGTGATTGGATTTGATCTTTAACTTTTGTAATAAGATATTGTAACCCTTTATTACTTGAATGAATCATTTGGTTATAATGATTCAAATAATATTTCGATTTTGCATGTTTAAAATCCATGAGTAAATTGTTTACTCAGAACGTCCGTAGTTGTTCATGCTTGTGGGAAGAAGTATGAAGGTAATACTATTATGAACTTGGATTGGTAGATATTCATATGGATGAATATAGAGCAAAAGATTGGTGCCAAAGTTTATAGATATTTGTGGGATGAAAATATTGGATTGACCTGCATCTCAAATATTACTACATGGAATCTTTCTGATTTATCATAAGTAATTCTGAGTAAAGACGAACATCATTTGGTATCCTCTGACCTGAGACACATATTGGGTCCTTATATTTACTGAATATTATTCTTTGACTTAGCTCTTCACTCTTTTGAAACATGGCAGTACATAAGTCTGTGTTCAGGTATGATATAAGGTAATTGTGAGAGACGTATGTAGTCAAGATGGGATTTGTCCCTCTTATTCTTGAGAGTAAGATGTCTAAGGCTTGAGAAAGTTAAATCAGCAGAGAATGATCACTCTGTGTCTTTAGGACTTAACATGACATTTGTGACAAAAGGATAAATGATTGATTAACCTAAATCATTTTAATTATGGTACTTGAAGGAGATGATGTTATTGAATGGCACTTAGTCATACATATTAAGGGTAGTAAACCGTTGTTAGGCGGTATTTACAACTTGCATTAATCTTCTATGAATCTTGTGCAAGTGGGAGATTATTGGACCTTATATGCCCAGGACACATACAAGATCGATGTGGTTAGTATGTTATGATCCAAGTCGGGTCATACCTAATAACAAGCTATACAAACACCAATTACTATTTATTTGTTGATAAGATCAAACAAATAAATACCGACACCAATTTAGAAAATGGGTTTTCTAAAACGTTGATTTTGTAAAAGAATAACATTATGTGGATAATTTGTTCATGAGATATTGTTTGTTTCATTATCTAAGTTGGTTAAATAATAACAAATAAAAGTGTGTTATTGTTATATAATTAAAAGAGGTTTTAATTTTATAAAAGGAAGGGCTAAGAGTGTAACATTTTTATAAAAACTAAAATAGGGGGAACCCATTTTCAAAGGGGATTTCGGCCGCCTAAAAGGTGTGTTGGGACTCGTTTTTTTTGTCTTGGTCCAAGCACTCATTCACCAACCTTGCACTCTTCATTCATTACACACTTCTCCCTAACATTTCTCAAGCAAGAACTCTCTCAAAAGTTGCGGAAAAATTCGGATTCCACAAGGAACAAGTTGAAAATTTTGGTTTCTTGAGAAGCTAGGAAAGAGACTTCTTTGGTGTTGTGCTCCCTAACAAGCTTGGGGTTTGGAAGGGCTTGTGGGTATTGTTGCACCAAAAGAACCAATGAGCCAGATCAGAAAAACCTTTAAGTCCCACAGACATCAAAACAACTAAAGTGATCTACAACAGCTGAAGACAAAGTCTTAAGATCAAGTTCTCAGAAGTTGTCACAACAGCTGAAGTAGTTCTCTCAGTAGTTGTGATGGTTTACATTTCAGTAGTTTGTAATCAGTAGTTTTATGTGATGTAAAACATCTGAAGTTCTTATACTTCAGATGTTATAACTTCAGTAGTTGTAATGTTAGTTTATACTTAGCTTTCAGTTGTTTGTATAAATCAGTTAGATGTCACCATCAAGTGACGTCAGCTGATGTCACATTCCTTATAAAAGGAATGTTGACCTAATTATCCCCTACGGGAAGTTTGTGCATGAATGAAAACATTCTTTTTTTGCAGAAAACTCTCTCTCTATAACTGTTACTATTTAATTGAATATTCATATTATTCTTTCTAGAATTTCGTCCAATTCGTGTGCTATTCCGTTGCAAATCCTAATCTAATTGATCAAACTAGATCTCGATCCCTTTCAAATGGTATCAGAGCAGGTTAATCATTGATCGATTTAACAATTGATCATTGAAACTGTTCTTTTGATATCTTAGTTTGATCGAATTAGCAAATTTGCAAGAATTGGTTATAGAGTTTGTTTTTCTGTTGCTTCCTGTGACTCAATTTGAGATTCTTCTTGTTTCAAACTATGTTGTTGAGTTAGATCTGTTAAACTCTTATTGAACCTGTTTGAATTGGTAAAAATGGCTGCATCAATCAATGATCCTCACAATACTGGCTCCTCAACAAAGCCTCCGATGCTTGTTAGGAGTGAGTACAACATATGGCAACACGAATGCTCCATCACCTGTCTGTTAATAGTTCAAGTTGGAAATCTGTGGTTCATGGACCATATAAGCCTATGCTGAGTAATCCGGAAACCAATGAAATGATTCCGAAGAAGAAAGAACAATATTCAGATGAAGATGTGAAACTATTTGAAATTGATGCTAAAGCCCATGGAATTCTGGCCATGGCACTACCTAATGAAATCAATTCTGGACTTATGCATCATGAATCTGCTCATGACCTCTGGGTTGCTCTGAAAGAACAATTTGGAGGAACTGATGAGGTCTTAGCAAACAATAGAGAAATCCTTGCCCAACAATATGAGACATTCTCTCATAGAAAGGGTGAGTCACTAACTCAACAGTTTGAGCGATTCTCCTCTTGATATCTGAGTTGAAAATGGTTAAACATGAATATACAAACAGTCAGATGAACAACAGATTTCTCAGATCCCTGCCTGAGAGATGGGACACATATACCATTGTCCTACGCTCCAGTGCAAATCTATATAATCTTTCTCTCACCCAAGTTCATGGGAAACTGCTAACATTTGAAAGAGAGATAGAACAGAAAAGAAAACTCACTTCATCTGGGAAGCTCACTGAAGATTTTGTACCAGGGAATACTGCTCTGGTTGGTCATGAGCCAGAATATGCTACGTCAGAAAGTTCCTATGATGAGCATATTGATTTCTCTTCAAACAGTGGAGATCATGCTTTTACTGGTATCGATTGTAATTCAGGATGTAATAGTGACAATCTGTGCTTTTTAATGGATGATTTGAAAGGAATTGCTAATGATGATTTGGAACAGATGGATATTTTGAGCCAAATGGCATTAGTTAATATCAGATCTCAAAAATTTTACAAAAGGACACGTAGAAAATTCCCTGGTCTCTTTGGAAAAACCAAAGTTGGTTTTGACAAGAGCAAGTTGAGGTGTCACAAGTGCCATAGACTTGGACATTTTGCAAGAGAGTGTAGATCATCTAGATCTAACTCTTCGGCACCCTTTGTGACCTTTCCAGGCAATAGTTCACAAATCAAAGGGCAACATTCTACCAGTTCTGGTCATCATTCACAAATTCAATCATCTCCTGCATATTTTGTTCCTCAGGTCAAATGCCATATCCTTATCCCTGTTTTTACATGCCTCAGTCCAATCAGGTTCCAGTACCCATAGCTTAACAACCACATGCCCTACCTGAGCCTCAACCGTCTCAATCAAGTCAACAATCTCAATCTCAATCACATCAAAGTTTTTTCACTCCTGGAGTTGTTAACTGGAGTAGCTTACTAGATGATCTTTTTGGTTATTCTGAACAAGTGTTTTCTGGTGCTGGTCAAGACAGTGGTGAAAATCCTTTTAGAAATCTTGCTCTTATGGCCCTGGAGTCTACTGATGGTTCATGCTCAGATGCTTCATCATCACAGGTACCACAAGTATCTTCTGAGGCTAAGGCCAAGTTGTGTTTTGAGTCATGCATAGCTGCTTTTGCCTAAATTAGAGAAGCAATGTAGCTTTAATTAATCAAAATCTTGACCTAGAGAAAGTGATTTCCAAAAGAAAAGCTGAGTTTGAGTCTGTTTTAAAAGAAAAAGTTGATGAGATTTACAAATTAAAATGCCAAATCACTGAAGAAAAGGCTAAGGTAGAGGTCATTTTAGAAAATCACAAGAGTCTCAAAGAAACACTTGTAACTACTCAAGTGGAGTGTGAACGTTGGGTAACATCTTGCAAGGGATTTGAAATGCTTCTCAGTAAGGAAACTGCTTCAAATGTGAAGTTTGGGATTGGATATAATCACACTGAACCTCCTACAGATTTTACTCCCAAGACAGAAGTAAAATCTGAAGGTCAAATCAATTCCCAAACCACATCATCATGTGTCTCATCCTCAAGTGATAATGTACAATCAGAGGATGATGTCAGTAATAGTACCTCAGCTAATCAATCTACTCATGGTCCTACTGCTCATGAACACATGATCAAAGAAAAGCTGAGCACTTCAGGTGTTGTCTCAAAAGGTATTCAAAGTACTGAAGAGCAAGTAACAACAGCTGAAGAACAATTCAAACCAAGTGGAACCAAACATGGTTTGACAACTACTGAAGAGTCTATCAGGAAATCCAAATGTACTGATAGAATAATTCTGAAGAGCAAGTCTTCGGTTGTTACAAATCCTTCAGTACTTCACATAAGTACTGAGAGGAAGAAAGTACTAAAGAACACACCTTCAGTATTTTCATCTTCTTCAGCAGCTGATCAACAAAAGATGAAGAAAAAGCCATGTGAAATATGTGGTCTATTCAATCATCTCACTGATGAATGTTGGTATAGAAAGGGTTCCAAATTTAACAAGGATAATATCACTAAAAATAAAATTAATAAAATGAAAGATGAACTTGAAACCAAGTTTGTGCCACAAACATCTCAACCTGATAAACCAAAGTCTTCATAAAAATCTAAACAGAAGAAAGAGGTTTATCATAAAACAGCTCAAAATATTCCTCAAGGAGTATCAAAACAACAGATTAAGTCTGTGTCTTTCAAAAAGGAGGACAAGGTGTGTCACAGGAACCATTCAAAAACAAGTACTAATGTGTCTGCTGAACTGAAGGCTTTAACAACCAATCAGACACAACTTGTTATGATGGTTCAACATCTATTGGGGACAGTTAACCAATAGATGTACCTATGATTAAACCACTGAAAAGGAAAACTAAGCCAAAATCAAAGGAATCCTTTTCAGCACCATCTCCATGTTCAAAGGCTGTTAATCATGACAATTAGTTAGTATAAAATCTATTGATAAGAACAGACCCAAAACCAAAATGGTTTGGGTCTCAAAAGCTAACTAGTTGTTGTGATATATGCAGGGTTCTTCAACATGCCACAGAAGCATCTGGTATGTGGACAGTGGAGGATCTATGCATATGACTGGGAGCAGATCTCTTCTTCATGACTACTCTCAAGGAAATAAGGGATTTGTATCCTTTGGTAATGAAGCTAAGGGTTACATCATAGGCAAAGGGTTGTTTCAAATGGTGAAATAAGGTTTGATGATGTCAACCATGTGGAGAATCTCAAGTACATTTTGTTGAGTGTCAGTCAAATGTGTGATAAAGGGCATGTTGCACTTTTCACCAGTCAGAACTGTCGAATTCTGTCTTTCAATGTTTTGAATATGATTGACAAGATATTGGATGAACATACTTTCCTGAAAGCCAACAGGATTGGAAGAGTATATGCCTTAGACTTATCAAAGAAAATTGATCTAAAAGGCCATCCATGTCTGTTCTCCAAGGCCTCTCCTCAGGAATCTGAGCTTTGGCACAGAAGGCTTGGTCATGTGAACCTTAGAAACATGAACCAGCTGATCCTTCATGGCTTAGTGAGAGGTCTGCCATTAAAGGAGTTCAAATGTGATGATAACTGCTCTGCTTGTTTAAAAGGAAAGCAACATAAAGTATCATTCCCTCCAATAGAAGAACCAAAGTCAACTGCCTGCTTGCAATTACTGCATATGGATCTTTTTGGTCCAGTAAGAGTGATGAGCATGGCAAAGAAAAAATATTGTCTCGTAATTGTGGATGATTATTCTAGATTTGTATGGACCTTCTTCTTACATTCAAAAGATGAGGCTGGTCAAATTATCATATACTTTGTGTTGCGTGTGGAAAAGCAGTATTCTCTTTCTGTCAAGTGTGTGAGGAGTGATAATGGCACATAATTTAGAAATCACACACTTGATGAATTCTATTTCTCTAAGGGAATGAAGAGGTTTAGCATTCAAGAACTCCTGAGCAAAATGGAGTGGTGGAGAGAAAGAACAGGAACCTTATTGAAGCTGCAAGGTCAATGTTGGCTGATTCTGGTTTGCCACTAACCATTTGGGCTGAAGCTGTTAACACAGCTTGTTATGTGCAAAATAGAGTATTGTAAATCAAAGGTTGATGAAGACTCCTTATAAAGTGTTACATCACTTGGCTCCTCTGATTTCCTTCTTTAGAGCATTTGGGTGTCCCTGTTATATTCTCAACACAAAGGATCCACTTCAGAAGTTTGAATCAAAGGTGGATGCAGGGTACTTCATTGGGTATTCCACTACTTGTAAGGCATATAGAGTTTTTAATTGAAGATCAAAGATTGTAGAAGAACCTTGCATGTAATATTTAATGAATCTCCAAAGGAGAAAATCCCACAAGACCCTATGGAGTTATTTGATCTGGACATACTGCAATATGTTCCTTATCAGTCTACAAATGTTGTAGGTTCTGTGAATCCATCATCTTCTGCAACGTGCTATCCATCTGTTGGTATAAATGCAAGTTTTAGTGATCAACTGCCTGAGTCTACTAAACTTGATATTCGTGTAGCTTCAGCAGTTCCATCCATAACAAATGTTGATGAGATCTCTGAATCCTCTACTTCATTTGAATTATCATCTCATTCTAGGTTTCAAGAATCTGGATCACCATCTGTTGCTGCTGAATCACCTACAAACACTTGCATAGATCTTATTGAGTATCAAGAACTGAAGAATCATACCATGTCTCAGATCATTGGTGACATAAATGCTGGTGTTTCAACCAGAAATCAATTGTCCAATGTTTGCTTCTATACTCTCTTCATCAGTCAGCAAGAGCCAAAGAATTATCATATTGCATTAAGAGACAATGGATGGGTTAAAGCTATGCAACTTGAGCTTCTTCAGTTTCAAAAGCACCAAGTGTGGGAACTGGTTCCTCTTCCCCAAGGTAAGTGTGCCATAGGCACTAAATGGGTGTTTAGGAATAAAACTGATGAAAAAGGCCAATTGTCAAGAACAAGGCCAGACTGGTTGTACAGGGGTTTTCACAAGAAGAAGGTATTGATTATGATGAAACCTTTGCCCCTGTAGCGAGACTGGAAGCAATCAGATTGTTTTTACCTTATGTTGCCTTTCATAATCTCAAAGTTTTTCAAATGGATGTCAAAAGTGCATTCTTATATGGTAAAATAAAGAAGAAGTTCATGAAGGGGTTTGTTGGACCATTTACAACTTGTTTAACCATTTAAACATATGAACGCAGCGGAAGGAAACCTTAAATCATGTTAAAGTTTTTGAAAATTAACATTATTATGTGTAAACAAACAAACCCATAACAAGAGGATCTTTATTATGTGAAGAACTAGCATACAATATAAGATTTAACAACCAAACATGACAAGAACAACCCCATGATAATACCTTCTATGAAGCTGCCAAAACGAAAATATGAAGTCTGAAAATGTCATGATCGGGCAAAACTCCAAGGGTAGGAGTCCTCAAGTGTCCATACCCACAAGCCTCTAAGGAAACACCATCGTTGCTAGGATTTAAAGCACCAAAAACGAACAACAATGCTGCGGGAACCTTGTTTCCAGCTGAGTTCTTCAATGGGTGGAAGGAAAAAAACCTTTTCTACTTCACACCAATGAAGGAGCATAGCTTGGGTGATTAGAACACGCAAGAAACGACCAAAAGGAGTTCAAAAAACCAAGTTTCAGTAGTGAATCAGGAGAGAATATAGAGCTTTTCTCTAGTTGTTCATTTTTTTGCAAAAACGAGAGAGAGATAGTAAGATCAGATTTTGCACTCTACCACTCAACCACTAACTTAATGAGTGTTGCATTTTCAAGAAAAAAATCGGGAGTCCAAGGGGCTGCTGAAATCAGGTTTAAAACACCAAGTTCACCCATTTTTGAACTACTTGTAACACATTAAAAGTTGAGTGGACTTGTTACATAATTAACCTTTTAATTATGTAACACAAGGCACATTATTAATGTTCATTAGTTAGAGGATAAGATATATATAATTAACCTTTTAATTATATAACTTATACACCCAAAAATATAAAACCAACTAATTACATTAAGATGTTGATATGTTATATAATTAAACCCTTTTAATGTATAACATAAGAACATAAATTATTTGATGTTATTCAAGCCATTTGAATGACAATTCAAATAATAATAATTCATTAACAAATTATCCATATAATTTGTTCTATCTCTCATTTCTTAAATTAGAAAACCTATTTTCTAATTTGGTGCTCATATTTAATTGCATGATCATATCATCAATAAATATTTATTGGTGTTTGACAAGCTTGTTATGGGTATGACCCGACTTGGATCATGACGTACTAACCACATCAATGTTCTATGTGTCTTGGGCATACAGGATCCAACAACCTCCCACTTGCACAAGATTCATAGGCGATTGATGCAAGCAGTAAATACCGCCTAACAACGGTTTACTACCCTTAATACGCATGACTTTAAAGCCATTCAATAACATCATCCCCTTCAAGTTCCAAACTTGAAATGATTTAGGTGAATCGATCATCTATCCTTTTGTTACAGATGTCCTGTTAAATCCAAAGACACAGAATGATCATTCCTTGTTGATTTAACTTAATCAGGCCTTAGACATCTTGCTCTCAACAAATAAGAGGAACAAATCCCATCTTGACTGCATACGTTTCTCACAATCACCTTGTGTCACACCTGAACATAGCCTTATGTACTGTCCATTATTTCAGAACAGTGAAGAACTAACTCAAGGTATAACATTTGGTGAATATCAAAACCCAATATGCATCTCATGTCTGAGGATACTAAATGATGTCTGCCTTACTCAAAATTACTTATGATCAATCAAAGAGATTCTATGTAGTCAAATTTGAGATGCGGGGCAGTCCAATATTTGTATCCCACAAATATCTATAAACCTTGGTAACAACCAATTGCTCTATATTCATACCTTATGAATACCATCCATTTTTATAATAATCTTACATTCATATTGTTCCCACAAATATGACCGACTACGGACATTTAGAATAATAAACATATTCATGGATGTAAATGTCACACCCCCGCTAAGAGCGGAAACACGGGGTTGCGACGAGACGGGAATCGTCATAACACATGGTAAGCGATAGAGATGCAATAATAAAAATGATGACAAGCGTGTCATGACGACACCGACAACAAGGGGATTTGTGTCGTGTATAGTCGATGTTCACGACAACATAGCCATATGCATAACAGGATAAACGATTCACATGATCACATAAGATGAAATTGTAATGTAAATTCCACAACCCGGGAACAAGTTTCAAAAGATTGTAATTGTTACATAGTTCAACGTTGTTCAAAGTAACTGTTTGTCAAACAAGTTTAGTCCAAAAATGCATCCTAGGGTCTCCACTAAGACAGCACACCTAGAACCTCAGCTAGCTTGATCACCTGAAAAGTTATGCTCAAAATGGTCAACAAAAGTATTGGTGAGCTCGCAGGTTTAAGTAATAAAAGTGTAAGTGATGCTGTATAAAGTAAATGATATGGAATACCGTGAATACAGTTATATACACAAGTAAAAATCACATGACATGAGCTTTGCAACCAAACCTAGCGACGTACACAAAGAAATTGTCGGCATATATTCACCCAAGGCCCGTACCTGGCTATTGTTGGTACTAACTAGTATACCAACATAAGGGTGGGGGTGTCAACCCAGTAGTACTACCAATACCTAACCGTCGGTTCCCACACTGGAATTAAATAGTTGCAAAGATAGAACCACACAGCAGACCCAAGCATGTATCAGATAAGTACTTGCAACACAGTATCACGTTGATTCCTTGTATGAAAATTGTATATATGTTGTACAGCATAGAAAACGGGCTAGCATACTATTCCCCCATGTTTGTAAATGTTTGTAAAATAGTATAAGCATAAAAAGGGGCCACGAAACTCACTTGTTAAGTGGTAAGTATGAAAGATCAAGATTTCCAACAGTGGAATGCAATTATCGGTCAAACACCTATTGACAGTTATTGTCAAGCGTTAATGACATGTATAAAGCGTATAGTAATGCTTGGTCGGTTCGGGTTGTATCGGTTCGGTCGGGGTGGCACACACACACAAGCGGACACACGCATCAGATCTTATGTAGATCCAAGTACTACGAGTAGTCGTCATTGCTTATGACATCCTTGTAAAGACCTCATTGTTATGAAAGATGACACTTGTTAAGTATTTGTAGTTTCAAATGGGTTGTCGGTAATTGTAAAATGTTAGGTTTATTTCAATTGAAATAGTATGTGCATGTTGATAGCGTTGACTTTAATCTTTGGGGTCAAGCAATGACACTTTTACTGATGTTGCCTTATCATCATCAGATGTTCAAGGGAAATTCACACTCAACATCAGTCACACAACAGGACTAGACGCTCGACCCACGTTCCATTCGTACGAATCAACCTTCAATCGTGCGAATTAGCTACTTTTGTACGATTGAACCTTCATTCGTGCGATTGGACTCAGTCGCACCACACAACACACACATTTGCACGACCCAACCTCCATGCGCACGAACCAACCCTCAATCGTGCGAATTAGCTACTTTCGTGCGATTGAACCTTCATTCGTGCGATTGGACTCCAGTCGTGCGAAACACGCACAATCGCATACACTCAGTCGGTCACCTGACTCAATCGCACACAAACACACAGTCGCACGACATGCCTAGTTGCACAACTCAGTCGCACGATTGACTTAGACGCATGATTCAGTCGCACGACTCACTCAGTCGCACGGCTCAATCGCATGACAGACCCAGTCGCCTGAAATGCAGAATCGCGACTGTGGTCGAGCTGAGCAGCCCCCGAGCTGCTCTAACGCGAGTTTTATACGATGAGGACTTCTAGAAACACTCAACAAACATACACAAACATGAAACACAAGCAGAAAGACCTCACACGCACCCACTCGACCTCATGTGCTCGGATGAACCCGAGCACCCGAAACCCTAGAAAACGCAGCAGTAAAACCGAACCAAAAACGGGTTGAACAAGGTTGTCTACCTGCTAGGAACGCGTATACACGATGATACCCAAGATTTGGCAGTGAAAACGCGACAAACGTGACGGTTTTAGGTGCTAGATCGAAAGAGAAAGCGGAGTAATGTTGTAGGTGAAGAAGATGAAGATGAGGATAAATGGCTGGGAATGGGATTTATATACCCAGCCCAAGTTTGCAAAATTACAAGTTTAGTCCCTGCACTTAGCCCCGAGTTTTCCCAAATTTGTTTCGGTTGAAAAACGACTATAAAATGTTCGTTATATTAAGGTTAAAAGCGTGTTTAATGGCATTTGATAGTCTAAAATGGTTTTATTAATGACAATGGTCGAAATTAGAAATGATATATTTGGTGGTAATGGTGATGAAATTTATAAAAGTTTTATGCTTAACACATGTTCTCGAAGGAAGTACAGGCACAAAGGAAAAATAAGCAGACATGATTCCTTAAAGTAGGAGTTCATGAAGAAAAGGAAGAATAATTAAAATATTTCTATGTTATCTATGTCGTTCGACGGACCTTGAGGTGACGGATGTCACAGTAAACATGCTAAAAAGGAACATAACTCAAATATATAAAAGAGTTAAATATTACAATTGTTCCATATTTTATATGCTAAATAGATCAATTCCAATCACTAGAATATCGAAGTCCTAAGGCACAAGTATGACCCTCATACTTTGCCCTCACAAGGAGCTTCGTGAGTGGATCCGCAATTTTTGATCTTTACGAACTTTATGAATACATATCTTTACCCTTTTTCAACTCCATCCCTTATGATGTTGAATCTCCGCTCAAGGTGTTTAGTCTTTTAATGAGTACGGGGTTCCTTGATTTGAGCAATCGCACCCACGTAATTACCAAAGATTTCTAGGGGTCTTGAATGGTAGAGACCACCCCTAGATAAGCAATGGACAAACTTATCCATGTAGCTTCCCAAGCTGCCAATGAGGAGACTATGTATTCGGATTTTGTAGTGAACAATGCTACCGTGTCCTGCTTTGACCTTTCAAGGACACTTCTCCTCCATTCATAATGGAAGTATAACCGATTGTGATCGAGAATCATCTCGATCAGTTTTGGAAGCCTGCATCTGTGTAACCCTTTACAACGACTTCCTCTTCAACAGATCCGTATATTAGATCCAATGGTTATTTCTATTGGTATCTACTTTGTCAAACTTAATAAGCATGACTCGTCCGGTCTAGTGCATATCAGCACACAAATGATGGATCCTGTAGCAGATGCGTATCGGATATCCTTCATTCGATCTTGCTCATCCTATGAGCTTGGACATTCAAACGTAGTCAACATTGTCCCTCTTTGAATAGGTACCATACCTTTCTAAGAGTTTTCCATCTTGAACCTTTTCAAGATTTTATCAATATATGCAATTTGGTTTAAATCTATCAACCACCTCGATCTGTCCTTATAGATCCTTATTCCAAAATATGGGCGCCTTAAACGAGATCTTATATGGAAAAACATATTCCAAGGTAGGTTTTAACACCTTCCATGGTTGGAATATCATTTCCAAATAGTAGTGTGTCATTAACATACAACACTAAGAGTACAATTATGCTCCCACTAGCTTTCATATATACACAACCTTGTCGATGCTTGTTTCAATCCAATTGGACATAGCATCTTGGTATATGGTTAGCCTACAGGGGTCAACCACATAGCATGCATTCATGGAATATCCATATCTTTCACATGGAATACTAACTCTAACATTTGTGAACATTTTATGTTTATTTATCAACCTCTTGATCATTACCAACAACCTCTTGTTGGTAGCTAGTGTCAACCAAAAGTGTACCGCTTGTGGATTTTGATCCTTTCAAGTTCCATAGTTCTATACGTCATTCCTTCCATAAAGAACTCGGTTTCCAAGAACTCAGCCTTTCAAGCAATAAATACTTTTGCTCCGTTGAGTCAAAGAAACAGTATCCCATACAGTCTATGTGGATTCTCAATAATATACACTTTCTTTGTCCGGGTCATATTCATAATATGAGCCTCAGAGAGCAATGCGAAAACCCAAAATGATAAAGGTGGTAAGCTCATAGCCATAATAAATTGAACCATATCCAAATAGGGTTTAGTTCTCCTTTATCATAATGAAGAACATAGATAGTTATGTAGATTGATTTTCTACTTCATTATTGAAGATTTTGAACATGTCAAAAGCTTCATACTTATGTCTCATAAAGTGCACACAATAATAGCGACTGTAATCGTCGGTAAAAGTAATGAAGTATCTTTCACCAATCTTTGTCATTGTCTTAAAAGGATCACATACATCCAAATGTATCATTCCTAATAAGTCTTTTGGTTCACACTTATCAAATGAAACATTTTCATTTTTTTTCTAAAAGACCATTCTTTTGAAGTGTTTGAATCCAATTCTTGTTTATGTGACCAAGATGACAATGTCAAAGATAATAATAACTTAAACCCAT
Organism: Flaveria trinervia; assembly: GCA_025506515.1. Lineage (NCBI taxonomy): Eukaryota > Viridiplantae > Streptophyta > Magnoliopsida > Asterales > Asteraceae > Flaveria > Flaveria trinervia. Next base: position 51,213,140 of record CM046446.1, read on the forward strand.
TTTAAGTTTCTTGGTGCTTAATGTGTATAATAAGTTATTATAGGACGAAATATCATGAACCAATTCATGGATATCATTAAAAAGGCATATCCTTAAAATGAAATACATCATCCATAAAACTTAATACCATTATTTACAAACTTTAAATCATGATCATATTGTTTTAATAGGAAACATTAATTATGTTCCTAGTCAAACTAGGTGCATACAAAATGTTTAGAGAACAACTTCCAAACCATTTGAAAGTCTCAAAATAGAGTTTCCCTCCTTGAAGAGCACATTTCTTTTGAATCCCTTTGCAACAATTGCAAGTATGAGTCTCACATCCGGTATCCAATCATGTGTTTGAAGAAATGATATTTAATAAATGTGTGAATCATGGAAATTGTATTTGAGGTTTGCCCAACATCCCTCTTGTCTTTCAACTCCTTGAGATAGGAGGGACAATTCCTTTTCATTGTCCTATCTCTCCATACTCAAAGCATGGATCGTTCTCCGTTACCTTAGGCTTCATAAACTTAGGTTTTTCGAGGTTTCGCTTTAACCTTTGCTTTGATGTATTCCTTTCCTTTGGCAATAATTGCCTTAGGATCGGGATTGGCCATTTCTTATAGCCTCCCTCATTGATCGAGAGAATAGGTAGAACCTCTCTACCAATCACTGCCTCGGTTGCTTTGAGCATTGTGTGAAGTTCACTGATGCTCTTGTCCCACCCGTTCATATTACAGTTTATTATGAATGTCTCAAACCTTTAGTTAGGCAATCAAGGATCAAATCCTTGGCCAACTACTTTGAGACAGGACAGTTAAGCATCTTGAGGCTATCAATGTGGCTTTTCATCTTAAGAATATATAAGATGATATCGATTGGGTTTCTTCCATGTGACATGCATAAAGTGCTTGAACTGTTTCGAAGCAATCTACTAAAGTTTGTTGAAGGAACATTTCCTTTAACTAGATTATCATGTCATATGCCCCATGATGCTCCAAACCCATTTGGAGTTCGAGAATCATATTCCCAACATGAGGTAGGATACTTGCACAAAATCCTTAGTGTGCCTAAGCCAATCGTCAAAAAGCCTTAATATCAATAGCGTTGGTTGGTGAGGTATGGGATCATCAAGGACATAGGGTTTACTCATTCTTGATAACGATTCTCAAGTTTCGAAATTGAGTCCATAAGGTAATTATGGTTAGGACGATCCCTCTCGAGAATTGATCATAGTGATAGGGAAGGGACGATCGGGGTGGTAGCGTTATAGTTAGCGGTCATCACTACAATAATTGACAAAGTTCATTTAGTATTTCTGATAAATTTATTTTAATCATTAATACCCTTAAATGTCTCATAGACAACTAACAATTAAAATCTAGAATCCAGCATTACATTTAAATGATGGTTAGGTGACCTTTATCCCATTATTTAAATTAACAAGGTAGTCAACAGTTGACAATTGCAACCTATTGCAACTTCTAGTCTTATGGGATCGGTTAAATATCATAGGTTTAGTCGGCATGTTTAATCCCATCAAGACCATTGTACGCCATGCTTCACTGACCCTAATCACATGGTTTCCAATTCAAGTCATCCTACTTATACACACGTGTGAGTTTTCACATACAAGTGGTTAAGTGACCTTTATCCCACAAGTACGTTAGACTCACCTCAAAGATACAAGTTCCCTACAAGTGGTTAGGTGACCTTTATCCCACAAATAGTTCCCAAGTGATTCGAGTGTCGTGTAAAAGGATGGTGATAGACTTGTTACCAAAGGGATTTAAGTTTCCATTAATTCTAGACTTTGAAAACTCTATGTACCTTGTAATTTCATGCTTACAAATACTTGGTACCCTATGGTTCTTTTATAAAACCCTTTATTATGAAATCATTAATCCTTTTAATAACCATTTATTAACACTAATGATTAAGAGCCATTTTTATATTAGCTTGTTAAGATCATTTTTATTAAGATTGTTTATCATATCCAAATATCACACAATCATTCACAAAATCACAATCAAACAAGCATATATAAACAACCACATGTGCATAGCCATAGCTACTATTGTGACCACACTTGTTTGCCATCACAAGTGTGGTCATTAGGTCTTTCCTAAGGGTTAACAACAACACAAACTTGAGATCACAATGGATCTCCCACTTGATGTCGCATCCGTATGCTTCAAGTCCACTTTGTGTCTTCCTTTTGTGCTTCCTTCCCGAGCATCTTTTTACATAATATATATCCTAATACATATTTATAGTAAAATAGAATACTCCTAATATTATTACATCCCAATGAATAAATAGATAAATTACAAGCACAAAACTTACAACCCAATTGAACGAAAAAACCAAAACAAACATGCAACCAAACCAAAACAACACAAGGTCTAAGCTAGGTTATGCACCATCAAATGAACAATCAACCAATTGACAGCTAAAATTTCAGCTAACATAAACATCATTCAACAAAAAAATAAACCCCATCAAACCCAAATTTTCAGCTAACATAAACTGAAAAGTAGGGTTTGTTTGTCCAAACAAACAACAACCAAACATATCAACCAATTGACATTCCTATCTTTCAAAGTTAATCATAAGCATGAAGATATAACTTTGAAAGACGTGGGGTTATTTAATCAACCAAATCAGCCTCTAATGAGTTGATAAACGTCCTTTAAAACCAATTTTACAAGGATAATGATGCTAGTTTCCACATAACGGCTCTAGATGCCATTGAAGGGGTTTGTTGGACCATTTACACTTGTTTAACCATTTAAACATATGAACGCAGCGCAAGGAAACCTTAAATCATGTTAAAGTTTCTGAAAATTAACATTATTATGTGTAAACAAACAAACCCATAACAAGAGGATCTTTATTATGTGAGGAACTAGCATACAATATAAGATTTAACAACCAAACATGACAAGAACAACCCCATGATAATACCTTTTATGAAGCTGCCAAAACAAAAATATGAAGTCTGAAAAATGTCATGAACGGGCAAAACTCCAAGGGTAGGAGTCCTCAAGTGTCCATACCCACAAGCCTCTAAGAAAACAACATCGTTGCTAGGATTTAAAGCACCAAAAACGAACAACAATGCTGCTGGAACCTTGTTTCCAGCTGAGTTCTTCAATGGGTGGAAGGAAGAAAACCTTTTCTACTTCACACCAATGAAGGAGCATAGCTTGGGTCATTAGAACACCCAAGAAACGACCAAAAGGAGTTCAAAAACCAAGTTTCAGCAGTGAATCAGGAGAGAATATAGAGCTTTTCTCTAGTTGTTCATTTTTTTGCAAAAATGAGAGAGAGATAGTAAGATCAGATTTTGCACTCTACCACTCAACCACTAACTTAATGAGTGTTGCATTTTCAAGAAAAAATTCGGGAGTCCAAGGGGCTGCTGAAATCAGGTTTGAAACACCAAGTTCACCCATTTTTGAACTACTTGTAACAAATTAAAAGTTGAGTGGACTTGTTACATAATTAACCCTTTTAATTATGTAACACAAGGCACATTATTAATGTTCATTAGTTAGAGGATAAGATATATATAATTAACCTTTTAATTATATAACTTATACACCCTAAAATATAAAACAACTAATTACATTAAGATGTTGATATGTTATATATTAAACCTTTTTAATGTATAACATAAGAACATATATTATTTGATGTTACTCAAGCCATTTGAATGACAATTCAAATAATAATAATTCATTAACAAATTATCCATATAATTTGTTCTATCTCTCATTTCTTTAAATTAGAAAACCTATTTTCTAATTTGGTGCTCATATTTAATTGCATGATCATATAATCAAATAAATATTTATTGGTGTTTGACAAGCTTGTTATTGGGTATGACCCAACTTGGATCATGACGTACTAACCACATCAATGTTCTATGTGTCTGGGCATATAGGATCAAACAGTTTTTGTGTGCCAACCACCAGGTTTTGAAGATCATAAACATCCAGATTGGATGTATAAGCTTGATAAGGCTCTTTATGGACTAAAACAAGCACCTAGAGCCTGGTATGAAACACTGTCCAATTTTCTTCTTCAAAATAATTTCACTAGAGGCTCCATAGATAAAACCTTGTTCATTAAGAAAGTAGGCATGCAAAAGCTCCTTGTTCAAGTTTATGTTGATGATATTATTTTTGCATCCTCTGATCCACAATTGTGTGATGCCTTTACTAAGTTGATGCAACAAAAGTTTGAAATGAGTGCCATGGGAGAATTACAGTTCTTTCTGGGGTTGCAAATCAAACAAAAGGCTGATGGAACTTTCATTCATCAGTCAAAATATACAAAGAATTTATTGAAAAAGTTTGATTTACAAAACTGTAAGCCCTACTCTACTCCCATATGCAGCACCACACAACTAGATGCTGATCAGAAAGGTAAAGTAGTTGATGAAACTCTTTACAGATGTATGATTGGTTCCTTGATGTACGTTACAGCTTCTAGACCAGACATCATGTTTGCAACTTGTGTCCGTGCTAGATTTCAGGCTGCACCTAAAGTATCCCATATGATTGCAGTCAAAAGAATCTTTAGATATTTGCAAGGAACTCAATCTCTAGGACTTCAGTATTCCACTGGGCACTCTTGAAAATTAGTTGCTTTCTCTGATAGTGACTATGTACGGTGTAAATTAACTAGAAAATCAACCTCTGGTGGATGCCAATTTCTAGGCAACTATTTAGTTTCTTGGCAGAGTAAGAAACAAACCTTTGTTGCTACATCCACTACTGAAACAGAGTACATTGCTACTGCAAGTTGTACATCTCAGGTACTCTGGCTTCAGAATCAATTACTGGATTATGACATTACAGAGACTAAGACACCTTTACTGATGGACAGTGCTTTAGCTCTTTGTATTGTTAACAAGCGTGTCCAGCATTCTAGGACCAAACATATCGAGATGAGACATCATTTTGTCAGGGATTGTTATGAAAAAGGTCTGATTGATCCAAAGTTTGTTCCTAGTGCTGATGAGCTTGCAGATATATTTACTAAGCCATTGGACAATGCAATCTTTCAAAATCTTGTGCTAAGGCTTGGTATGCTACAGCTTGAATAAATTGACAACTACTGATGATCTCAGCTCCCAAGTACTGATGAGCATCAGTATATAGCTGTCACAAATAGGTACTGAAGCTATTTTATCTTCACCAGTTTTTATAACTACTGAAGACTAAATTCCTTAAAGTAATGAAGTACTTTATCTGTTGCAAAGTACTGAAGTTGTTACAACTACTGATGTTTGTTCTAACAGATAAGTACTAATGACCAATGAAACATCTGAAAATCAGATAATCTACTGAGTAGGTATTAAGGTCAAATGAAACAACTAAGATATGTGAATTGACGACAACAACTGATGAGTATGTTTATTCTTCAATTGTTTCAAACAACGGCTGTTTCATTTCAAAACAACTGAAGCCAAAACCAAGTCTTCAGTAGTTGAAAACTACTGATGACAAACACCAAGTCTTTAGTTGTTTACAACATCTGAAAGTTAAAACCATGTCTTCAGTCGTTCTCTAACAACTAATGACTAAAACCAAAACTTTCAGTGTTTTCTTTCAGCCGTTTCATAACCTATAAATACCTAACCCTAACTTCAAACTTTTCATAAATTGATTTCTGAACGTTCATCTCCCATTAATGGCGACCATGCAAATCAAACCTCGACACAACTGTGTTGCCTACTTCACAAAATCGACCTTTTGGACTAAGTTTGATGATGCTATTGATCTGATGGCTGATTCCCAGTATCGAACTACTTTTCTTCTGAATCCCACCATCTATCCCGACTCTCTTCGTCAATTCTGGATAAATGTTACCATCCATACTGGTGAGAATGATGTCGCGATCACTATCTAGTCATTTGTAAACCAGAAGAAGGTGGTAGTCACTCCTGCTATCATTCGGCAAACGCTAGATCTAAATGATGCTACCTTTGTCACCAAATACCCGAAGGGCACCATTGATCTCTCATTCATTAACCATGGATATGAGGGCAGCCTAAGTGCTACAACCATTCTAAAGAAGCACTTTCATGATGCTGAACGCCTAATCTTCCACACGATCAATGTTTGCCCGGCCCCCAAAACCTCTTCATGGGATCAAATGTCATCTAGGTGGCAGCAGGTATTGTATTCTATTCTTGAACGCCAAAGCTTAAATTTTTGTGAAATTATATTTTTAGAATTAAAAGATGTGGCAATGAAACCTGTAGCTAATAGATGGCTATTATATCCAAGGTTTCTTATGGCCATAATCATGAATCAGTTACAATCTGATGGCCCTGTTGGCCTTGGAGTCCCTGCTATGGTAGTTTTGCCAGAGGTATACTCCAGGCACAACTCTGACCCACACCTCAAAGAGGCTGCCAAACTGCTAAAACCAAGTAGAAGGTACCACAGCCTCATCCTCCAAATCCAAAGTCCCCTCTAAACCTCATTCAATCAAACCAAAAGGCTACTCAGGGAGTTGAGTCCCTGATGATGCCCCTGTAACACAAAGGCAGGTTGAAACTATGGGTAGTAATCCCCTGTAGTTTCCAGGACTCTACCAGCTGAAACCGCTCAGGTATCCTCTCAACAGGATCCTGATACAACCAAAAATGGGGAAACCATATTACTGGAATCTCTCTCACTTAAGAGGATTGCCATTGAAGAGCACCATTCACCCCAGGTGCAATCCTTTTCACACCTTTCTCCACTGAAGCCACCCCTACAAGCCCAACTGTGGTTATTGCACAAGTGCTGACTCACTACATTCCTCTACCCCTCCCCAGAAACCTATTATCACTGGGAGAACTGTTAAGATCTCAGCCCCTGGTTTAATCGATTGAACAGATATAGCAGCGGAATAGCTCCGAATTAGACAAATTCAAACAAGAACAATTGATATAAAACGATAAAAGAATTTTGTTATAGAGAGAGAAATATCCGACAAAAGGAATATTGCATTAAGATTGTCGGCCTCAAAGGCACGATTACAGGTGAGTCATCTTCCTTATAAAGGAAGAATGACGTAGACTGATGTCACCTGAAAGTGACATGTAACCGTTTTATAACTACTGATGTTTAACAACTACTGAAGATGTCAACAACTGACATCTTCTTACAAATGTTCCTAAGTGTTAAACATCTCATTTACAACTACTGAAAAACATAAAACTACTGAAACTACAACAACTGAAGAACAACCTCTTCAGTTGTTTACAAGTACTGAGAAGAAAAAAAACAAACTACTGAAAAGAAAAGAAAACTACTGAAGAAGAAAAACCATCACAACAACTGAAGAAGCCCTCTTCAGCTGTTGTCATCAGCTGTTACATCAGCTGATGTCTTCAGTACTTGAACATCAGACTTTGTCTTTCAGCTGTTGATCTTCAGTCTTTGTCTTCAGTACTTGTTGAAGTCTTCAGACTTTAGATCTTCAGCTGTTGTCTCAGTCTTTGTCTTCAGTACTTCAGACGTACTTCAGCAGTTGTATTCTTCAGACTTTGTAGAACAGCTGATCAGGTCTTCTTCAGCTGTTGTGATGTCTTGTGGGACTTAGAGGTTTCTCTGATCAGGCTCATTGGTTCTTTTGGTCCAACAAACTCCCCCTGAACCAATGCAGCCAAAACCTCTAAGTTATTGACGAGTCCCACTTATTTTGGCAATAGATTGGTCTCTTAATCCTCTTGATCAGATGAGAAGTGACCCTTTTTCAGCACCGGCCTGGGAAGAAGTCTCTGATGATCTGTTTGGCATGATATGGTTGGGAGCTCTGTATTGGGGACTTGGACACCGAGCTGTTGCCCCAACCATGAGATCTACTTCCCGTGTATCAGCCTATATGATTCCCTGGTGTAAGCCCTTAAAAACATGATTTGCTCATCCATTGTCAGCACCTCGGGCACACCATCAAATAATCCTTCTCGGCCATACACTTCAGATATGTACTTGGCCTGTTTTCCATTCTTGAGCTCAACGTGGTTATTTGTCTATAAGCAAACTCATCTGGATGAGTTCCTTCTAAGAGCAGGTTGAGCTCTTCTTGTTTGAAGTTTTCAAGTCGTTTGTAAACCAATCCCTTCTTTATATTTGTTCTCTAACATCTTTTGAGGTGGTTGTTTGGCTTCATAGGCTTTCTTGAACTCTTCAACAATTTCCCAAGGGGACACTACAAGCACCAAAGTGATGTCTTCGTCGACAACTCTCTTCACTTGGCCCTTGTATCTTGAAGGAATTTCTTTCTTGACAATCCGGTGTGCCACCCTAGGATCAGGCCATATCCTTACTCTTTCCCTTTGGTATTGAAAGGTATTAGCAAGGGTGTACAATCTTAATACTTCTTTCTTCATGCTGATCATTGAAGAGGATGTAGCATATGCTTTGTCAATGCTTTTCAGCATTTCCTCATCATGTTTTTGCATCTGTTCCTCTTCAATCTTTATCATTACATCATGCATTTGAGAAGCAGGAGTGATGGACATTGGTTTAGCCTTAGGCAAAGTAATGACTGCAGAGAGTGGCAGTCTGTCTTCATCCTCCTCTTCATCTTCATCAGGCCTCAGTACCTTTCTTTTCTTTTGGCTAGGTACATCACTGGCAATGGGTTTTAGGGGTAAGGATTTGGTTTTGGGGTTGGATGGTGGTTTAGAGGGTAAAGGAGTTGTTTTAGTGGGTTGTGGAGATAGTGATTTTGAGGATTGAGGCTTTTCAGACTGTTTTAGCATTTTGGCTGTAAGGGAGGCTTTGGTAAATTTTGTCAGTTCTTTTCGATTCCCAACACCAGCTTCATTCAGTACCTCAATCACTAAACCTTTGGAGTATTCTTAGACGAACAAATCTTGGTGGTTATTGCCAAGATGTTGTCCTGGTCCAGGCCCTTATTTCCATTAGAGATCTTCCCAAGTATTTAGCTATAAATCTGATCATTATCTCCAGCCTTTCTCTTCTAAGGCATCATAGCTAGCCCATCTTGAATTGATCTCCTCTGTTTCCATCCTTCTGATCTCGGAGTCTAGTTGTTTGATGTCAAAACCCTGCCTATACAACTGCTCAATGATTTTATCCATTGAACGGTTATGGTTGGCGTCAGCTTCTTTCACCATATCCTTCAGCTCCTTCTCCTTCTCAGACTCTCCTTTTCTCTTTTGATATGTGACATGAAAGTCTTTTTGACTTTCATTCACTTCAGCTCCCTTCACACTCTCCTTTCCTTCTCATTTACAACCTCAGATTCTTTCACCTTCTCCCCATCTATCCTCTTCCTTTTTCTTTAACTAACTGACTCTCCCCCTTTTTGGTTGCATTGGGTGCAAGGGTTGAGCAGTAGAAAGGGATTTAGTCACCAACTCCTCCCCAAGGGTTGTATTATTGTAGGAAGCCTCTCATCAATGGCTTTGATCACTATATCTGTGATCATGGGAGTGATGAGAGGTAGGGATTTTTGAAGGGTAGCAACTGATTGATCAGGATGGTTCTGTTCCTGAGAATCAGTGCCGAAAGCAGAGGCTGGTGGCTTGGAAGTATATACTGGCTCAGTGTGTAGGGGACCTTCAGAAGAAGGTGCCATCTGTGGGTGTATTGTGGTGGCAGATGGACTTGCATCCTGAGACATCTTGGCCAGCAGCTCTTTGAGTCTGCTAACCTCATCCTCTAGAATGGTGTTTTGAGCAACTACATCATAGAAGAAGCTCAGGTCATCATCAGTTGATACTGAATCACCTGACCTCCTGACAAAGTCAGAATGAACATGCCTTGAGTGTAGATCAATTATAGCATGAGCCCCTTGTTCTCGGTTCTGGGGACTTCCAGCCTCAGGACTATGTCCTTCATCAGCTGTTGCCGCTGGTGAGGACTTAGAGATGTTACCAACTGCATCCTGGTCATTTGCTGAGTCAGGAGCAGTGGCAGCCTCACCAGAAGTTCGCACCTTCTTATCTACACTAGAAGATGGAACATGATAACCCCTGTGCTGTGGGTTGACAGAAGCATTGTGATCCTCCCCCTCAGGTGTTGAGGTTATCCCAGTAGTAATTGGTGTCTGGGTGGGGGGTGAGGAATGCAACTGCGTCAGCACTTTTGCAAAAATGATAGTAGGGCTTTGAGGGGCGGTTGCATCAGGAGAGGGTGTGGAAGCAGTGTGCACCCGGACAGGTGGTGCTCTTCAATGGTAATCCCCTCAAGTGAGGAGGATCCCAGCATTGTGGCTTCCCTTTGAGTGGTGCTTCAGGTTCCTTTTGAGAGGAAACCTGAGCGGCTTCAGTTGGTGGAGTCACAGTCTCTACTGGGGGGTTATTTCCAGCAGAGATAACCTGCGTTGGTGCAGCAGGAGCATCCACAGGGGACTCAATTCCCTGAGTAGCTTTCTTAGGCTTCTTCTTTGTGGTTTGGAGGGGACTTTGGATGTGGAGGTGGAGGCTGTGGGTTCCAGCTGCGTGGTTTTGCGCAGCTTGGCAGCCTGTTTGAGAGTTTGGTCAGTGTTGTGTCGGGAGTATACCTCCGGCAATACAGCCAAAGCAGGGACTCCCAGACCAACTAGTCCCTCAGCAGAAAGCTGATTCTCTATTATGGCCATTATAAACCGAGGATATAGTATCCAACGGTTAGAAAGTGGTTTTGTGGCCATATCCTTGAGTTCAAGAAAAATTATTTCAGAAAAGTTTAGTGGTTCTTGTTCAAGGATAGAGAACAATACCTGTTGCCATCTGGAAGACAGTTGATCCCAAGAGGAAGTCTTCGGAGCCAGGCAAACATTTACCATATGAAATAATAATCGTTCAGCATCTGGAAAATGTTTCTTCAGGATTGTTGAAGCACTAAGATCACCCTGATATCCATGTTGTCCAAAGGAAAGATCAAGTTGGCGCTTAGGATATCCAACAGGGTAGGCAGCATCATCTAACAGTAATATTTGGGATGGTAGCAGTAGAGATGACCACCTTATGCGAGTTGATAGATGAATGGATAGATTCTCCATTAACGGTCGCATTCATCCAGAACTGACGTAGCGAATCGGCATAAATGATTGGATTTAAAAGGAAAGCCGTTTTTAGTGGGGATTGGACCATAAGATCTATAGCATTTTCAAATTTGGTCCAGAAGGGCGATTTTGTAAGGTACGCGACACAGTTGTGTCGAGGTTTGAGTTGCATGGTCGCCATTAATGAAGGTGAAAGGTTTTCAGAGCTTTTGAAAAGTTAGGTCGTGAAAGAATGAAAAACTCTGAAAGAGGGATCAGGTATATATAGGGTACGGGTTATGAAACGACTGAAGGTTTTGGTGTTAGTCATCAGTATTTGAAGCTACTGATGACGTGGTATTAACTTTCAGAAGTTTGAAACGACTGATGGTATTGGTGTGGTCAGCAGTTATAAAACAACTGAAGACATGGTGTTTACTATCAGACGTTGAAACAACTGAAGTCTCTGATTTAGGCATCAGTAGTTTTAAAAACTACTGAAGACAAGTTGGACTTCAGATGTTGAAACAACTGAGGACTTGGTATTAGTCATCAGTAGTTGTGAAACTACTAAGACCGTGGTTTTGCCATCAGTTGTTGTAAACAACTGAAGACTTGGTGTTAGTCATCAGTAGTTTGAAACTACTGAAGACATGGTATTGCTTCAGTTGTTTATAAAGAAACAGCAGTTTGTGAACTACTGAAGAGAGAGTACTCATCAGTAGTTGTCGTCAATTCATAGCCTTTCAGCTGTTTCATACTGTCCTCAACACTTACTCATCAGCTTTTAGCTGTTTTCAGTTGTTTCATAGGACATCAGTACTTATCTGTTTCTACTGATTTCAGTAGTTGTAACTACATCAGTAGTGTAGAACAGAAAGTACAGTACTTAAAGCATTTAGCCTTCAGTAGTTATAAAAACTACTGAGGGTAAAATAACTCATCAGTACTTATATGTGACATGGTTACCAATGATCATCAGTAATTACTGAGATCATCAGTAGTTGTCACTTATTCTAGCTGCAGCATACCAAGCCTTAACACCAGGTTGTGGAAAGTTGAACTATCCAAAGGCTTAGTAAAAATGTCTGCAAGCTCATCAGCACTAGGCACAAACATAGGATTAATTAGACCCTTTTCAAAACAATCTCTTATAAAATGATGTCTAATTTCTATATGTTTGGTCCTAGAGTGCTGGACAGGATTTTTGACAATGCAAAGCTGAAGCACTATCCATTAATAATGGAGTCTTAGTCTCTGTAATGCCATAATCCAAAAGTTGATTCTGAAGCCAGAGTATTTGGGATGTACAACTTGCAGCAGCAATGTACTCGGCTTCAGCAGTGGATGTAGCAACAGATGTTTGTTTCTTACTCTGCCAAGAAATCAAACAGTTGCCTAGGAATTGGCATCCACCAGAAGTTGATTTCCTGGTCAACTTACATCCTGCATAGTCACTATCAGAGAAAGCAACTAATTTGCAAGAATGTCCAGTGGAATACCATAAGCCTAGAGATTGTGTGCCTTGCAGATATCTAAAGATCTTCTTGACTGCAATCAGATGAGACTCCTTAGGTGCAGCCTGAAATCTAGCACAAACACATGTAGCAAACATATTATCTGGTCTAGAAGCTGTTAAATACATCAAGGAACCAATCATACATCTGTAAAGGGTTTCATCAACACCTTTACCTTTCTGATCAACATCCAATTGTGTGGTGTTGCACATGGGAGTAGAACAGGATTTACAGTTTTGTAAATCAAACTTATTCAAAAGATCTTTTGTGTATTTAGACTGATGAATGAAATTCCATCAGCTTTTTGTTTGATTTGCAAACCTAGAAAGAACTGTAATTCTCCCATTGCACTCATTTCAAACTTCTGTTGCATTAAGGTTTGGAAATCCTCACACAATTGGGGATCAGAGGATGCAAATATAATATCATCAACATAAATTTGAACAAGTAGCTTATGCTGATCCACCTTCTTAATAAATAAAGTTTTATCTATGGAGCCTCTAGTGAAATTATTCTGTAGAAGAAAGTTTGATAAGGTCTCATACCAAGCTCTAGGTGCTTGTTTCAACCCATATAGAGCTTTATCAAGCTTATATACCCATTCTGGGTGCTTATTATCCTCAAAGCCTGGTGGTTGACACACATAAACTTCTTCTTTTATTGTACCATATAGAAAAGCACTTTTGACATCCATTTGGAAAACTTTAAGATTGTGGAGTGCAGCATAGGCTAAAAACAATCTAATTGCCTCCAGTCTGGCTACAGGGGCAAAGTTTCATCATAATCAATACCTTCTTCTTGTGCAAACCCCTGCACAACCAGTCTGGCCTTGTTCTTAACAATTAGCCCATTTTCATCAGTTTTATTCCTAAACACCCATTAGTGCCTATTGCACACTTACCTGGGGGTAGAGGAACAAGCTCCCACACTTGCTGTTTCTTGAACTGAAGAAGCTCAAGCTGCATGGCTTCAACCCATCCATTGTCCCTCAAAGCAACATGATAGTTCTTCGGCTCTAGCTGACTGATGAAGAGAGCATAGAAGCAGAAATTGGACAACTGGCTTCTGGTTGAGACACCAGCATTGATATCACCAAGGATTTGAGATATTGGGTGATTTTTCAGCTCTTGGTAAACAATCAAATCTGTGCAAGTGTTTGTAGGGTCTTCAGCAGCAGCAGATGTTGATGCAGATTCTTGAAACCATGAAGATGGTGGCAACTCAAATGAAGTTGAGGATGCAGAAATCTCATCAGCATTTGTTGTGGATGGTGCGGCTGGAGCTACAGGAGCATCAGGTTTAGAGGACTCAGGCAGTTGATCACTAAACCTGAAGAGGTGATTACTACTATCATCATCATCATCAGTCACCCAGGTGGTGAACTGTTGACAGGAGCAACAGCAGGAGATTGATAAGGAACATATTGCAGTATGTCCAAATCAAAGAGCTCCACAGGGCTTTGTGGAATCTTGTCCTTTGGAGATTCATTAACTTGACATGTAAAGTCTCTTCAACCATCTTTGTTCTGCAGTTGAAGACTCTGTATGCCTTGCAAGTTGATGAATAACCAACAAAATACCCTGCATCCACCTTAGGATCAAATTTCTGGAGCTGATCCTTTGTGTTGAGAATGAAACAGGGACACCCAAATGCTCTAAAAAATGAAATGAGAGGGGCCAAATGATGTAGAACTTCATATGGAGTCTTCATCCCTCTGATTTATTAGCACTCTATTCTGCACATAGCATGCTGTGTTGACAGCTTCAGCCCAAAAGGTCAATGGCAGTCCAGAATCAGCCAACATAGACCTTGCAGCTTCAATGAGGGTCCTGTTCTTTCTCTCCACAACTCCATTCTGTTCAGGAGTTCTTGGAATACTAAACTGTCTCTTTATTCCCTTGGAAAGGTAGAATTCATCAAGTGTATTGTTCCTGAATTCTGTTCCATTATCACTTCTAATACACTTGACTGAGAGGGAATACTGCTTCTCAGCATACAACACAAAGTTTATGATCTGTGCAGCTTCATCCTTTGAATGTAGAAAGAAAGTCCATACAAATCTGGAGTAATCATCCACAATTACCAGACAGTATTTTTTCTGTGCCATGCTCATCACTCTCACAGGACCAAAGAGATCCATGTGAAGAAGTTGTAAGCAGGCAGTGGACTTTGGTTCTTCAATAGGTGGAAATGAAACCTTGTGCTGTTTTCCTTTCAAACAAGCAGTGCAGTTGTTTTCACACTTGAACTCCTTCATAGGCATTCCTCTTACTAAACTATGGTGTATCAGCTGATTCATGTTCTTGAAATTAACATGTCCCAGCCTTCTATGCCATAGATTAGATTCTTGAGGAGAGGCCTTGGAAAATAGGCAAGGATGGCCTTTGAGATCAATTTTCTTGGAAAGATCTAAGGCATACACTCTTCCTCCTGTTGGCCTTCAGGAGAGTGTGAGCATCCAATACCTTGTCAATCAAACTCAGAACTTTGGATGACAGAATCCTGCAGTTCTGGCTTGTGAAAAGGGCAACATGGCCTTTGTCACACATTGACTGACACTCAAAAGATTATACTTGAGATTTTCCACATGGTTGACATCATCAAACTTTATTTCCCCATTGGAAACAAAGCCCTTCCCGATGATGTAACCTCTTGCATCATTGCCAAAAGAAACAAATCCCTTCCTTCCTGGAGAGTAGTCATTAAGAAGTGAGTTGTTCCCAGTCATATGCATAGATCCCCCACTGTCTACATACCAGATGCTACTTTGGCATGTTGAAGAAACCTGCATAAATAACAATCAGTTAGTTTTGGAGACCCAAACCTTTTTGGTTTTGGCCTGGTCTCATCAACAGATGGTAAACTAACAGGTTTATTGGACACAATAGCTTGAGGTGAAGGAGATGGTGTAGAAGAGGAATCCTTCGGCTTGGATCTCCTTTTCTGGGGTTTCAACACAGGGCCATCAAGTTGGTTAACTCTTCCCAACAGATGTTGAACCATCATTACCAGCTGTGTCTGATTCTGGGAGAGAGCTTTCAGCTCTTCAGACACATTGGTATTGGTGTTTGATGATGAGTTCTTGTGTTGCACCATCTTCTTTTGAGCAACCTCAGCTATTGCCTGTTGCACTCCTTCCTTTTTAGATTTCTTTTTGGTCATAGGAGTAACAGGATTTGATGCTGCTGGTACAAACTTGGACTCAAACTCAGTTTTCATTTTAGCCAAATTTTCTTTAATTTTCTCTTTTGTTTGAGTTTGGATCCCTTTTTGTACCAACAATCATCTGTGAGATGATTGAATAGACCACATATTTCACATGGTTTCTTCTTCATCTTCTGTTGATCATCAACTAAAGAAGATGAAACTACTGAAGACTTGCTCTTCAGCAGTTTAGAAGCACTTTTTGCCTTCTTGTCAACTTCCTTAGTAGGCTTCAAATCCTTCCTACTGACAGTTTTCTTCTCTTCAGTGCTGTCAGTCATTAGGATTTGAACTCCAGATGTTATCCCCTGCTCTCCAGTACCCTCAGTACTTCTAGGGATAACACTTGGGTTGATCAACTCATTGATCATGTGAGTGTCAGCAGTTGAACCATCAATATCAGCTGATAGGTTCACAGAGGGATTACTACTGACTTCAACTACTGATGGTGCTTTATCAAGTAGTGAATCACATGATGAGGTGGATTGGTCATTACTTCTCCATCAGATTCCGCTCCTGCTCTTGAAGCAAAACTGTAGGAGGAGCAGTGTGATTATAACCAATTCCAAACTTCACATTGGAAGCTGTTTGCTTACTAAGAAGCATTTCAAAGCCCTTGCAAGATTGTACCCATCGATCACACTCTACCTGGGTGACAGCAAGAGTATCTTTGAGGTCTTTGTACTTCTCTAA
Source organism: Flaveria trinervia (assembly GCA_025506515.1). NCBI lineage: Eukaryota > Viridiplantae > Streptophyta > Magnoliopsida > Asterales > Asteraceae > Flaveria > Flaveria trinervia. The sequence goes on from CM046446.1 coordinate 51,229,546, forward strand.
GAGTACATCCTCCCTAGCCTTATCATCAGAAATTTGGCATTTTAATTTGTAAATCTCATCAGTTTTCTCTTTTAGCACAGACTCAAACTCAGCTTTATTTTTGGAAATTGTTTGTTCTAGCTCTACATTTTTATTGATTAAAGCCACATTTGCTTCTCTAATAGAGGCAAATGCTGCTATGCAAGTTTCAGAACATAATTTGGCCTTAGCCTCAGAGGATACCTGTGATACCTGTGTTGAGGTATTTGAGGATGATCCATCAGAGGATTCCAAAGCCATGAGAGCTAGATTTCCAAAAGGATGCTCACCACCATGTTGACCAGCACCTGAGAACAGTTGTTCATTACCAGACACATCATCTGGTAAACTGCTCCAGTCAACAACTCCTGGTGTGAAGAAGCTGTGTTGTTGAAGTTGATTAGGTTGATGAGATTGGGATGGTGAGGCTCAGGGAGTGCATGTGGTTGCTGAGCAGTGGGTGCTTGAACCTGGCCTGGTTGTGGCATGTAATAGCAGGGGTATGGATATGGCATTGGCCCCTGTGGAACAAAATATGCAGGAGATTGTGGTTGATGATGATAACCAGAATTGACAGGTTGTTGCCCTCTGTTTTGTTGACTATTGCCAGGGAAAGTCACAAAAGGTGCAGGAGAGTTAGATCCAGATGATCTACATTCTCTTGCAAAGTGCCCAAGCCTGTGGCATTTATGGCACTTCAACTTACTCTTGTCAAAACCAACTTTGGTTTTGCCAGAGAGTCCTGGGAATTTCCTTCCAGTTCTTTTGTAGAACTTCTGAGATCTGATATTTATCAAGGCCATTTGGCTCAAAATATCCATCTCTTCTAAGTCATCATCAGCAATCCCCTTGAGATCATCCATGATGAAACATAGATTGTCACTATTACTACCAGCAGAATAACTATCAACACTCACAAAGGCAGGCTCAGAAGTGTTTGTAGAGAAATCAATATGCTCATCATACTGGCTTTCAGATGACGCATATTCTGACTCTTGATGTCCAATCAGGGCAGTGTTCCCTTGGACAAAATCCTCAGTGAGCTTGCCAGATGAAACCAATTTCCTTTTCTGCTCTATCTCTCTCTCGAATGTAAGCAGTTTCCCATGAAGTTGTGAGAGATAGGCGATCAACATCAGCATTTGAGCGTAGAACAATGGTATATGTGTTCCATCTCTCAGGCAGTGATCTTAAAAATCTATGGTTCATCTGACTCCTGGTATATTCATGTTTAACCATTTTCAATTCAGAGATTAAACATGAAAACCGCTCAAATTGTTGAGTCAGAGTCTCACCCTTTCTATGAGAGAAAGTCTCATATTGTTGGGCGAGGATTTCCCTGTTGTTTGCTAAAACCTCATCAGTACCACCAAATTGTTCTTTGATGGCATTCCAGAGGTCATGAGCAGACTCACAATGCAGAAGCCCAGAGTAAATCTCATTAGGAATAGCCATAGCCAAAATTCCATGGGCTTTTGCATCGATTTCAAACAACTTCTTGTCCTCATCGGAGTATTGCTCCTTCTTCTTTGGAACCAACTGGTTTGTTTCCGGATCATTCACCATTGGCTTATGTGGTCCATGTACCACAGATGTCCAACAACCTGAGCTATTGACAGACAGGTGATGGAGCAATCTTCTCTGCCAAATGTTATACTCATTCCTCACCAAGATCGGAGGCTTGGTAGAGGATCCAGTATTGAAAGGATCATTAGAAGAAGTAGTCATTGTGGAAAATCAGACAGATTCAAGTAAAATCACAATAAATTTAGCTCAAAACCACACAGAACCTCAAATAAAACGGCCAGAAGCGATACACTCTCAATCTCTATAACAGATCCTTGCGAATTTTGCTAATTCGATTAAACTTAGAGCGATTGAACAGTTTCAATGATCAATTGTTAGATCGATCAATGATTAACCTGCTCTGATACCATTTGTTAGATCTCAGCCCCTGGTTTAATCGATTGAACAGATATAGCAGCGGAATAGCTCAGAATTAGACAAATTCAAACAAGAACAATTGATATAAAACGATAAAAGAATTTTGTTATAGAGAGAGAAATATCCGACAAAAGGAATATTGCATTAATTGTCGGCCTCAAAGGCACGATTACAGGTGAGTCATCTTTCCTTATAAAGGAAAGAATGACGTAGACTGATGTCACCTGAAAGTGACATGTAACCGTTTTATAACTACTGATGTTTAACAACTACTGAAGATGTCAACAACTGACATCTTCTTACAAATGTTCCTAAGTGTTAAACATCTCATTTACAACTACTGAAAAACATAAAACTACTGAAACTACAACAACTGAAGAACAACCTCTTCAGTTGTTTACAAGTACTGAGAAAAAAATAAACAAACTACTGAAAGGAAAAGAAAACTACTGAAGAAGAAAAACCATCACAACAACTGAAGAAGCCCTCTTCAGCTGTTGTCATCAGCTGTTAACATCAGCTGATGTCTTCAGTACTTGAACATCAGACTTTGTCTTTCAGCTGTTGATCTTCAGTCTTTGTCTTCAGTACTTGTTGAAGTCTTCAGACTTTAGATCTTCAGCTGTTGTCTCAGCCTTTGTCTTCAGTTTTTCAGACGTACTTCAGCAGTTGTATTCTTCAGACTTTGTAGAACAGCTGATCAGGTCTTCTTCAGCTGTTGTGATGTCTTGTGGGACTTAGAGGTTTCTCTGATCAGGCTCATTGGTTCTTTTGGTCCAACAAGAACCTCAACAATTGCGGGAGAGGATTATACTCCTTTTCGAGATCTGGAGTCATACTTGCCAACATGAGGCAAGACACTTGGACCGAGTCTTCAGTGTATTTCACCCAATTATTATAGAACTCCTCATAATCCTCACTAGGTTGATCGGGAATCGGATCGTCAAATATATATGATCGTTTCTCTTGCTTGAGAACAATTCTCAAGTTTCAAAAGCAATCAATAAAGTTATTATGGTTTAGAGGCTCCTTTTGGAGAATGGTCCTTAGTGATAGTGAGTGAGCGGAAAGGGAATTTAAGTCTTCATAATCTTAGTTTAGAAACTCTATGTACCTTATATTTGAATGCTTTCAAATACAAGATACCCTATGTTCACTTTTAATAAACCTCTTTTATATAACCTTAATCCTTTTAATAACCTTTTATTAACCACTTAATGATAAAACCATCAAATTTTCAGCTTGTAAAGTTTGTTAATGAGTTTGTTATGCATAACCAATGACAACCAAACAATCAAACAACAAACATCCAAACAGCATAAACATACAAACATGAGTGCATAACCATAGCCACTAAGTTGACCACACTTGTTTTCCATCACAAGTGTTGTCATAAGTCTTTCCTAAGGGTAGAGATGACACATCAAAATGTTTCCATGAACTCCCACTTGAATCCACATTCAAAAGCTTCAAGTGTCCATGTCTTTGTGTCTTTCTTTCAGTCTTCATCTTGTGCATCTTCTTTTACAAATCATATCCTGATACAATTTTTCTAATAAAAGAATTGCACCTAATCTATTTTATTACATAACCAAATGAATAAACAAATTACAACCCAAAATACAAAACACAAAATTACAACCCTTTTATGAATCAAAACCAACATGACAAATCACAATTAACCAAAACCAAACACATAAGGCCAAAGCTATGTTATGCACCATAATATGAAATATATTCAACATCTAAGAATAACAATGAATCCCTTATTTCATCCCTAAAATTTCTGCCAACATGAACTCAAATTTTATGGTTTGTCCAAACAACACGATCAACCATTTGATGTAAATTATTCAGGTTTACACTAAAGCATGCAAGAACAAACCTTGAAACGTAAGGGATTCATATATCCACAACAAAACAGCCCCTAATGGGTTGAAAAAGTCCATGAAAACTAACTTTTCAATACCTTTTGAAGGACATATTCCATATAACCGGTTGTAGATGCCATTGTTGGGGTTTGTCACATATGAAAAAGCTAGTTTAACCATTTAAACTATAAAAACGCAGCAGAATATACGTTTAATATATGTTTATAATCTGAAAATTTTATCATTTTAAACCACAAACAAAAACCCAACAATAAGGATCAAAAGGTATGTGAAATAATACGCTATCAAACAAGACATAACAACCATATGGTGTTCATAGAATCAACCTTTCTTGAATGAAATGTTGTAGATGAATAGATGAAAGTGATGATGTTCTTGAATGTGTAGCATTCAAAAGGAAGACCTCAAGCTTGTATACCCACAAGCCTAAACAAATACCTAATCTTGTTAGGTAGAAGAGCACCAAGATGAACTCCCTTTTGAACAATCCAAATCAGCCAAGAAGATCTTGAATTGTAGCCAACAAAATCGAAATTTTAGAGAGAGTTTTGGCTTTGTGTTTGTGAGAGAAAAAGTGTAGGTTATGGTTAAGTGAATGAGTGAGTTGAGTCATGCAAAAGCCAAGACAAAGAAAAGGTTCCCAACGGCCATATGGGCGGCCGAAATGTCCATCAAATGGGTTTTCCCCCCATTTGAATTTTTTTATAAAATCACTCTTTCAACCATAAGTTTTTATAAAATTAAACCCCCTTTTAATTTTATAACAATAACACACATTTATTTGTTATTATTTAACCAACTTAAATAAAGAAACAAATAATATCTCATGAACAAACTATCCATGTAATGTTGTTCTATTACAAAGCAATGTTGTAGAAAACCCATTTTCTAAATTGGTGTCAATGTTTATTTGTATGATCTCATCAACAAACAACATTTATTGGTGTTTGTATAGCTTGTTATTGGGTATGACCCGACTTGGATCATAACGTACTGTTGCACCCTAAATGGATCATACATGCCAACTCAATGGGTGAATTGATGATTGTTCAGCTGGAATCCCACACGTCCGAGATGAAATGCGGATGAAGATCTGCAAGAAAAATAACAAGTGTTATCTTCCGCATTAGTTAATGCGGAAGACAAAAAGAAGATGCGGACAAGACTTTGATCATCCGCATTGACAAATGCGGATGACCAACCAATGCGCACAAGTATTTGTTCATCCGCATTAACCAATGCGGATGACCAACTTACTAATGCTGATGATCAAGTGGAAATGCTCATCAAGATTATCTCATCCGCATTTGTCAATGCGGATGAACAAGCAGAGATGCGGAAGACAAAAATCTGATGCGGACAAGTGTTTACTCTTCCGCATTAACTAATGCGGAAGACATAATACTTATGCTGATGAACAAGCAGAGATGCACATCAAGACTTAGACTAGTTTCTGACGTAATAGGTCAGGGGTAGTTTAGTCATTTTGTAAAGGCATCTTGTCTTGTCTATAAATAGAATAGTTAACCTCGTACTGAGGCGATGGCAGATAGATAGAGAATTTTTGTTGTAATTATTCTCTGTAACTTATCAACTTTCATATATCAATACAAACAACATTTATGAGTAATTTCTTGCTTGAATGTTCTTTGATTGTTTGTTTCAACCACTCAATCATTGACTTGATTATCATATTTGAGTCTTAGTAAGAATATCACTCTTACTCAAACCCAGTCAATTGGGATCAGAGCTTTGGCTCTCGATTCTCTTTCAGATCTACGCACAGACTGAATAGAACTCGATTGATCTGATAATCAAGTTGCTAGTAGTAAATATTATCATCTCTACTTAGCAAACAACAAAAATACTCCTGTCAAATAGCAAGAACACTCATTCTGAACCTCAACAAAACTGCTTGAACAAGTCGGACTCATCAAACATAGTCAATCTTAAAATCAACTAAATCTATACTTACACAAATCAAAATGGATTCTAATAGTTACTCTGAATTAGGTCATACACCTAAACCTCCCATGCTTAAACACAAATCTGAGTTTAAACAATGGAGAATAGAGTTTAGAAATTATATCACAGGTGTAGATCCTGACTTTTGGATCTCAATATGTAAAGGTCCATATATTCCTGTTACTCTATCAACAGCTCAAGCTGCACTGTAAAAGACCGGTAGAATACCAATTGAAGACTTAACTCTGGATGAAGATGACTATAAGAAAATCAAAATTGATCTTAAAGCATACTCTATTTTGACTCAAGCACTCAAAATGGATGTGCTGAAAAGATTGGAAAAATATGGAACTGCTAAAGTTGTTTGGGATGCTCTCAAAACTCTGGATGAAGTTGCAAAATTTCAAATTAAATTCCGCATTTGCAACAGTACACACATGCGGATAGAAACAAAACTTCCGCATTTGTAACACTAGAGTAATGCGGACAGTCAGTCAAAAATTAAACCTTCCGCATTAGGTACAACCACAAATGCGGATGACCAAAAGTAGTCAAATACGGGCTATCAATGCCAAAAGTTTGTCTTCCGCATTTGCTATAGTCAACAAATGCGGATGATCAAAATTAAACAAATTAACCTTCAACATTTGCTACAGTAGTGGCTGTGTTTGCTTGTAAACTTGTAAAAATTCTCAAATTGTATTATTTGACTATTTAAAGGAATTCAAACAGGTCATTTAATACTTTTCAAATTTGAGAAAACTTATAGTGAGAGGAGCGCAAAACTACAGTACATCATCATCATCATCATCATCATCACAAACATTCAAAGATTTTGTTGTTTTTCATCTTTAAACATTCTTATCATCGATTCAGAACCACAGTTGTTTCGAAGATAAGGTATAACTTCAACGGATTTTGAAACCAAAACCTAAGTCTCGAACTGTTACCCTAAATCGAACAATGAACCAGAAAATTATTGAAGAACATCAAAATCAAACTCATTAATGTGATGTAATACACATTTTCGATCTCAATAAACATATAAATTGATAGGAATTCAACTGATATTGAAAACCATGATAACCATGTTTACTGAGAAAAACAGAGCAATGTGAAAAAGAAAATTATGAAACAAATCAAAGTCACATTAACAAATCAAAGCAAAGTTAAAGTCAAAATTGTTAACTAACACACATGTCTCTTGTGCAGATTACATGGCAAACCTAACATGGAGCAAGCTCCATAACGTCAGCGGTTATCTAAAACCTCATGTGCCTGAAGCCGAAGGTCTGAGAGATATGATAAGATTCTTATCTACCAGAAGGGTAGCATATGCCATAACAGTAAGACCAACAATCTACGAGAATCCCATCAGGTCATTCTGGGAATCAGCTGAAGTGGTTGAAGAGGATGGAGTGAAAACTCTAATTGGGAAGATTAACAATGAACTCACTTTGAGGATCACAGAAGAATCAATTAGAAGATGTCTGCAATTCAATGATAATGCAGATTATCCTCTTGAATTGGATGATGAGGAAATAACCACATTTTTCTCTGAAATTGGGTATGAAGGGAGTTATGAAGCAAAATAGATAGTCAAAGGATTAGTGGATCTGCCTTGGAGATTCCTAATTCATATGTTCCAGCATTGTCTGTCTAAAAGGAAAACAGGATGGAATGACATTATTGTGCTCACATCTTCTGCAATCTGTGCTCTCTGCACCAACACACAGTTTAACATGTCTGCATATGTAGTCAATGGCCTAATCTCCAACATTCAAGAAGGGTTGAGATACAAGTTTCTAATGTACCCCAGATTCATTCAATGTCTAATCAGTGAATCATTTCATGACATTGTTAATGAAGGACCTATACTTAACATTCCTCATTATGATGCAAGATCCTACAAGTACATCAAGAAGAAGGACCCAAGGAACTTCTACAGTGGTGCCCCTTCACCCCTTCTTCCTTGGATGCTTTAACAAATACACCAAGCAGGTCAAGCACAACCACCTCCACAACCAATAGCACAACCACCTCCAAATCCAATAGCATAACGAACTCCACAACCAATAGGTCAACCAACTCCATAACCATCACCAACACCATCACCATTACCATCACCAATACCATCCCCAATACCATCACCAATGCCATCACCACAACAAATGCCACAACCTTCTACACAACCATCTCTTCAAACATTACCTCAACCATCATCACTTCCATCACCACAACAAACACCACCATTGACCACTCAACCTACACCTATATCACCACATCATCAATCTCCATTTTCACCACACCAATCACCTATTCCTCCTTACCAACCTTTACCATCATCACTTGATCACCTTACTGAAACAGAAGGATCAACAAGTGCATCCAAATCATCCAAATCTTCTTTTGATATGGAGGATCATCATGACCAAACCAAAATTGTGAAAGAACCTTGAGAGACTGCTCCTTCAGAGAGCTATGCTGAATCAAACATCAATAGGCCTGATGAAAAAGATGAATTAATATCTGAGTTGTTACTCAAAGGGGAAAGGATGGAAAGAACTTTAAATAGGAGAGCAGGAATCATCAATGACAGAATCCTGGAACTGGATGAGAAAGAATGTGAATTAAAAGAACTTAAAGAGAAACATGCAGCTGAATGTAAAGAACAAGACAAAGAGATTGAGAATTTAAAAGCTGCACTGAAACACTCAAGAGAAGAAGTGAGTGGACATGTAGATACTCTTGAAATACAAATTATTTCAATGGAGGAATAAGAAAACATCATAGAAGAACAAGTTGATATCATCTCAAAACTTGAAAAGGAAATTGAGAGCAAGAACAAAAGAATATCTGAGCATAAAATGATGATCAAAAGAACTGAAGTGAAGGATGATGATGAGATAGAAAAACAAGAAAGGTTGATGATGATGACAACCAAGTAATAGATGAGAATGATGAACAAGTAGATGATGAAGGTCAAACTGAGATCAAAGAACAGAGCCTAGACATAGTAGTGTATTCTGGAAACACTAGTTATTCAAACTCTAAAAAGGGTTAATTGAAGAACTCTTCAGTGCTTTAGATAGTTTTGCTTCTGAACAATTCAACATTGATAATGATTTCTGGGAATTCATAAACAATAAAAAAACTGAGGCAGAGCCTATTGTCTTTATTCCCAAATCACTAGTGCCTTTGAAAAAGAATTAACTCTGCAAATTGTCTCTACCATATCATTAACGGAAGAAAAAAAAGAAGAACTCAAAGAAATATATGAACTAGAAAGGAAAGAAGAAACTGTAACCAAACAAAGTGAAATGAAGGATCAAGAGCCAAGTACACCTGAAAAGGTCCCTAAACCAGAAGATCAAACTGAAACCTCTAGCCCTCAACTTCAAACTTACTCACTAAAGGGGAAATATTTGGCTGAAAAAGCTAAAGGCAAGAGACCAATAACTGAAGAAGAACCATCAAAGAAACAAAAAGATGACCCAAGAAGTTTAGCAGCAATTGTTGAATTTTTGGAAGAACATGAGCAGGCAGAAGCTCAGTTGAAAAAGTTGGCTAGAGCAATTGATTTAGAAGAAAGAGAAATTGCTGATGAATATGAAGTTAAAAAGGATGTTCTCATGGACAGTCCTATTAAAGAAGAACAGTCAGTAGAAGACATGGTAACCAAAGCTCAAACTGATGACTTGATGATTAAAGCCATGTTTTTGATCAATCAAGGCGATGATCCTGATGAAGTGTTTGCAATGAATTATGAGATAATGAAAGAGGAGGAAGAGAAAGTGAAATTATTGCTTGATCCAACAATAGACACTGAATATGAGAAGACAATGACAAAGGACACTCCAAAACATAAAGACTCATCCTTGAAGAAATCTACAAGGTATGAAATTCCACTGCCAAGAAGGGGTCCCCTACAAAAGCTGTCCCAAATGAAGAAATCAATCTCATCCGATGAATCATTATTTCCTGATCCTTATAACATGTCTCATAAGGAAATGAAGGAATATCTCTCAAGTCAAGGATTCACAAAAAGAAAGATTGCCAACATGAAGATAATTTCTTTAAGGGTTGTAACTCTTCAATTGATCAATGAAAAGAAAGATAAACTCATGAAACTGGAAGAAGAATTGACAAGGACCAAACCCAGAGGTAGAATGTCAACTGAAGACATGCTGTTGAACATAAAAGACCAAGAACTACTTGCCCCAGTGCTCCACAAATACCCTGAATGGTTTGCAGAACCATCTCAGTTGAAGCTACAAGAAGAAAAAGGTGGAAGCAGAAGAAATTATATTCCCTGAGTTGAAGGTAAAGCCAACTGAGTCATTGAAGAGGAAAGTAGTATCTCGTACTCATTCTTCCACTCCCATCTCAAATATGTACTACGATGAGAAAACCTATGAGATGGTGATAGAAAGGAAGTGGGGAGGAAAAGAAGGAGCTGACATCAGACTATTCAGTGGATATGAAGTAAGATTACTTGATGAATCATACATCCACTACATTTATACCAGGCACTTCAGGGAATTAAACAACAAATTGGGTGAACAAGACATGCACTTCTTTCTGAAATGCATCAAGTTGTTAAAACTAGCCTATGACAGAATAAAGATTAAAAGAGACAAAAGAAAGAAGAAGAAAACACCACTGCAACTTGGAAACATTGTTAAGCTTGAAGTGGATGTGGGAGGGAGTTTATTGATTCATAGAGATGGTCTTTCCACAATCTCCATATGGGAACCTATTTCTCTAAAAAAGTTACCAATAAAAGCCATCTACAACATGAGTAGAATGAAAATACATGTGCTGAGTAGAGACAAGATGTCAGAAGCAACTGATTTTGTAAGCATGATCAAGGCCATTTTGGATCCCACCAAAGTTGCATTCATACTACCTCCTGAAGACCCAGCTGAATCTTCACAACATCAATCACCTCCTAAACATTGAGGAAAACCAGGCTGTATAATCCTTAGGGGGAGTATTATTGCACCCTAAAAAGATGATACATGCTAACTCAATAGGTGAATTGATGATTGTTCAGCTGGAATCCCACAAGTCCAAGATGAAATGCGGATGAAGATCTGCAAGAAAAATAACGAGTGTTATCTTCCGCATTAGTTAATGCGGAAGACAAAAATCTGATGCGGACAAGTGTTTACTCTTCCGCATTAACTAATGCGGAAGACATAGTACTTATGCTAATGAACAAGGAGAGATGCGGATCAAGACATAGACTAGTTTCTGATATAATAGGTTAGGGGTAGTTTAGACATTTTGAAAAGGCATCTTGTCTTGTCTATAAATAGAAAGTTAACCTCGTATTGTGGCGATTGTAGATAGAAAGAGAATTTTTGTTGTAATTATTCTCTGTAACTTATCAACTTTCATGTATCAATACAAATAGCATTTTTGAGTAATTTTCTTGCTTGAATTTTCTTTGATTGTTTGTTTCCGCCACTCAATCATTGACTTGATTATCATATTCGATTCTCAGTAAGAATATCACTCTTACTCAAACCTAGTCGCGTACTAACTACATTAGTCTTGTATGTGTCTTGGGCATACAAGATTCAACATGTAACACATCATTCATCATTAAATAATCAAGACAGTAAACATTAAATATATACATAAACATTCATGCACATAAGTTTAATACAAAATTTAATTACACATGATTGAAATTACATAAACATCTATGCATTACGTTTGTCCTTAATCATGTGTTCCTTTGCCGTCGAGGTACCCTGATATTGATTCTTTTTGGTCCGCCTCTCACTAGCTTCTTGGGCACCTGAAGAAGATGGATCTCCTCATTCCTCATCATCTCATCCATCCACTGTTTCATCCTCATCCTCTTCATCATCATGCTCTTCATCATCGTCATAACGATTGTCATCATCTTCTTTGATCTTTAGAGGCTCTTCTTTGGATCCTTTAAGCTTGAGCATGATAGATCTGTTTGGTGACTCCAACTCTTCAATATTATTGTTGATTCGGCTTTATGCTCTTTGAGTTGGGTGAACTCCTCTGCCTGCTGAGAGATCTGCCGTCATTGTGCAGCAGTTAGCTCCCTCAGCTGTCGTATCTAAATAGTCTTCTCGTCATCGGCAGCTAACAGCTTCAGCACCATACGATTTAGTGCCGACAACTGTTCTTCTACCCCATTAGGAGGTAAAGGTGATCCGGTGCTAAATATGGTATGGGATGAGGGACTGGCATGGTGGTTGGTGGTAGTAGTGGTGGCTGTGGTGAGTATGGGTGGAGGTAGATGAGCGGGTGGCGATGAGTATGCTATAGTGGTGGTGGAAATGGTGTAGATAGGTGGTGGAGTGGCTGAAGTGGTGATGGTGGGTGAAGTGGTAGTAGTGGTGGTGGGTGGAATGGTAGTAGTGCTGGTGGGTGGAATGGTGGTAGTGGTGGCTGTGGTGGTGGTAGTGATGAATGTCATCCTCCTCCTCTTAGACTTCATCCCATGCAGTTAAGCCATCCTTTTTCTCCTCATGCCCCTTGAGCAGTATGCTCCCCTAGGATGTTGCACGGCTGATCAGGTGTGTAACTGGGATGTCCAGCAGTCTCCCTAGACTCGCTAGGGCGTCCTCCAACCTCCCGAATACATCGTTCAGCGGCAACCACCCTGCTGCCTACCGTCCTGGTCAGTGGCTCCTCATCACTCTCCTCCTCCTCATCAGGAGGGCAAAAATCCTTATGGAAACTGGCGGTGGTGGCATCTCCATGAGTGGGTGGTGGAGGTGTAACATGTGAAGTGGTGGCCCTAGAAGTAGCGGGGCCAAAGTCTCCACCAGTGCCACGGTCACCATCATGGGAGTCATCAGATGGTAGAGCAATCTGCTCAACATCTGAGTCACTATCCTCATGGCACCACTTAAGCCTTACTGGCGCCATGTAATCCTCCCGGGCCAGGTGCCCAAACAGTCTCCTCACAAGGGCTTTGATTTGCTTTTCCCTATAGACCTTCATTCTCCCAAGAGTTGTGTCATCCATAATCTCAAGAGATACTGCATGGTGGCTCTCCTTGGGTAACGAAGGAAGCTTCTCATCTATAATCATCTGTAAGAATCTTGGGTACATACAGAAGCCTTCCTTGCCTTTGGCCTCAAGATTCTCAATCAGTATGCAAAGATCATGTTGGAGAAGCTGAAGGGGTGATTCAGCACCAGTGCCACATAGGCATTCTGGATTTGGTTAGATAAGTCGTCAAATCCACCTTTCTTGATGTAATGCACTTTAGGATGACGTGTGCTAAGTACTTGAACCGAGGACACAAGTTGCTTTTGTTTAGCACACTTGCATTGATGTCCCCAAAGTACTTCATCCTGAGAAAACATCCTCTCATAGTAAGCGGGTGTAACCTGGTTTGGTAAGCACCATCATCACCCAGGTTAGTACACGTTGAAGGTCTGCCGCTGTCACCTCTATCTCTTGCCCAAAGATAGTGCTCCGAATGCACTAGGGCTCACTAGATTAGTCAACCGATGCACCCTCCCAGAAGGCCTGCTGTATAGACCTATAGGGAGTGCATGGTGTAGATAACGCTCTATGTATCCTTGATCTCTTTAGGAAGGAAATGTTGCTAGCAAACTCCGCAACGTTTCGAGTGGTGGCGTCCAAATGTGCACATATATTGTTCTTGGTGTTGATGGTCCTACGATCTGCCATAACACTGTAACACAAGACACATATATATTAGATCAACACATAACAGAAAGTGATTCACTCTAAAATGTTTGAGATCAGTCTAGTTCAATCATGCGATTGAACTATACGAGTGAGTTCAGTCGGTTGACTTATCATACGACCGAGCTCAATCGGGCGACTGATTCAGTGACTGAGTTCAATCGCTTGACTAAGCCTGTGGCTGAGTTTAGTCAGACAACTGAGCTCATACGCCTTGTTTATTTGGCCGACTAGGTCATTCACCCATCTTAGTTGTGCGATTGGAGTTCATCAAGGTGTCCAGTCGCATGACGGACTGTCTGTTCGATTTAAATACAAATTATTAGTTGATCTTAATATTAGACATCAAGTTTATTAGGCCGACTGTCTATTGTGGATGGATTTGCTGAAGCTACAGGAACATCAAGTTTAGTAGACTCAGGCATTTGATCACTAAAACTTGCATTTATACCAACACATGGATAACAAGTGGTAGGAGATGATGAATTCACAAAATCTGCAACAGCTGGTGACTGATAAGGAACATATTGTAGTATGTCCAAATCAAATAACACCACAGGGTTTTGGGGGATTTTCTCCTTTGGAGATTCATTAAACTTTACATGCAAGGTTTCTTCAACTATCTTTGTTCTGCAATTAAAAACTCTGTATGTCTTGCAAGTAGATGAATACCCAACAAAGTACCCTGCATCCACCTTTGATTGAAACTTCTGAAATGGATCCTTTGTGTTAAGAATATAACAAGGACACCCAAATGCTCTAAAGAAGGAAATCAGAGGAGCCAAATGATGTAACACTTCATAAGGAGTCTTCATCAACCTTTGATTTACTAACACTCTATTTTGCACATAACAAGCTGTGTTGACAGCTTCAGCCCAAAAGGTTAGTGGCAAACCAGAATCAGCCAACATTGACCTTGCGGCTTCAATAAGGGTCGTGTTCTTTCTCTCCAGCACTCCATTTTGTTGAGGAGTTCTTGGAATGCTATACTGCCTCTTGATTCCCTTAGAGAAATAGAATTCATCAAGTGTGTGATTTCTAAATTCGATGCCATTATCACTCCTCACACACTTGACAGAAAGAGAGAACTGCTTTTCCACATGCAACACAAATTAGATGATGATTTGACCAGCCTCATCTTTTGAATGTAAGAAGAAGGTCCATACAAATCTGGAATAATCATCCACAATTACCTCATAGTATTTTTTCTTTGCCATGCTCATCACTCTTACTGGACCAAAAAGATCCATATGTAGTAATTACAAGCAGCCAGTTGACTTTGGTTCTTCTATTGGAGGGAATGATACTTTATGTTGCTTTCCTTTTAAACAAGCAGAGCAGTTGTCATCATATTTGAACTCCCTTAATGGCAGACCTCTCACTAAACCATGGTGGATCAGCTGGTTCATGTTTTTAAGATTCACATGACCAAGCCTTATGTGCCATAGTTCAGATTCCTGAGGAGAGGCCTTGGAGAACAGACATGGATGGCATTTTAGATCAATTTTCTTTGATAAGTCTAAGGCATACACTCTTCCAATCCTGTTGCCCTTCAGGAGAGTATATTTATCCAATATCTTGTCAATCATTCTCAAAACATTGGAAGACAGAATCCGACAGTTCTGGCTGGTGAAAAGTGCAACATGCCCTTTATCACACATTTGACTGACACTCAACAAGTTGTACTTGAGATTCTCCACATGGTTAACATCATCAAATCTTATCTCACCATTTGACACAAAGCCTGTGCTGATGATGTAACCCTTAGCATCATTACCTAAAGATACAAATCCCTTCTTTCCTTGAGAGTAGTCATGAAGAAGAGAACTGCTCCCTGTCATATGCATAGATCCTCCACTGTCCACATACCAGATGCTTCTATAGCATGCTGAAGAACCCTGCATTTGTCACAACAAACTAGTTAGCTTTTGAGACCCAAACCATTTTGGTTTTGGGTCTGTTCTCATCAACAGATTTTATACTAGCTGATTTGTCATGATTAACAAATGAAGGTGGAGATGGTGCTGAAAAGGATTCCTTTGATTTTGGCTTACTTTTCCTTTTCAGTGGTTTAATCACAGGTACATCTATTTGATTAACTCTCCCCAACAGATGTTGAACCATCATAACAAGTTGTGTCCGATTGGTTGTTAAAGCCTTCAGTTCAGCAGACACATCAGTACTTGTTTTTGATTGGTTCCTGTGACTCACCATGTCCTCGTTTTTGAAAGACACAGACTTAGTTTGGTGTTTTAGTACTCCTTGAGGAATATTTTCAGCTATTTTATGATAAACCCCTTCCTTCTTCTTAGATTTTTATGAAAACTTTGGGATATCAGTTTGAGATGTTTGTGGCACAAGCTTGGTTTCAAATTCATCTTTCATTTTATTAGTTTTCTTTTTAATGATTTTATCTTTGTTAAATTTGGAATCCTTTATGTACCAACATTCATCAGTGAGATGATTGAATAGACCACATATTTCACATGGCTTTTTCTTCATCTTCTGTTGTTCAACTGCTGAAGAAGTTGAAACTACTGAAGGTGTGTTCTTCAGTACTTTCTTCCTCTCAGTACTTATGTGAAGTACTGAAGGATTTGTAACAACTAAAGACTTGTTCTTCAGAAGTTTTCTATCAGTACATTTGGATTTCCTGATAAACTCTTCAGTAGTTGTCAAACCATGTTTGTTTTCATTTGGTTTGAAATGTTCTTCAGGTGTTGTTACTTGCTCTTCAGTACTTTGAATACTTTGTGAGACAACACCTGAAGTGCTCAGCTTTTCTTTGATCATGTGTTTATCAGAAGTAAGACCATCAGCAGATTGATTAGCTGAGGTACTATTACTGAATTCATCCTCTGATTTTACATTATCACTTGAGGATGAGACACATGATGATGTGGTTTGGGAATTGATTTCACCTTCTGATTTTACTTCTGTCTTGGGAGTAAAATCAGTCGCACGAGTGAGCCATTTGCACGACTGGACTTCATTCGCGTACACCAGACGCACGATTGGACTGAGTCGCATCTCCATTCGTACGACTGAACCATCCGTTCGCAGTATTCATATGCATCAGCTTCATTCGCATGACTAAACCAATCACTTAGTTCAGCCGCACGATTGAACCAATCGCATAGTTCATTCGCACGGATAGCCCATTCGGATCACCTAGTCGCACCAGTTTGACAGTTTGTTTAGTACTCTTAAAAGTTAATCGTGATGGAAGATCACATGTCAGCATTTACTGCCGGCAAGGACTCAAGGATCCAGAACTTACTGTTGCTTGAGAGTGAGGCGGGGAATCATAATAAAACAACAAAACTCTTAACGTTAGATGAGTTTCCCCACTGGAAACAACGTTTTGAGATCTACCTCAATGGAGTGGATCCAAATTTGTGGGAAGCTATCGAGACTGGGTATAGTATGCCGGTGGGAGCAGATGGGGTAAAGCATACTTTGGGAGGGATGACTGATGCTCAAAAAGTTAAGTATAATGTAGAGAAGAGAGTTTATGCATTGATCACACAATCTATTCCTAAAGATATATTCCACGAGTACTCGGAGATTAAGCAGGCCAAGAAATTGTGGGATGAGCTGGAAAAGAGATACGTCGGGAATGCTTCGCTAAAGGCAATTAAAGCTATGGAACTGAAGAAGGAATTTGACAACTTCTCATCAATGGGAAACGAGAGTTTGGACGATGTTATTGATAGATTCTACCATCTGATAAGTGAATTGTATACACGTGGTGTTGCTACTACCATGGAAGAAAAGGTGTCAAATTTCGCAGACGGATTGCTAGAAAAATGGGCTTCATTTGTGTCAAATCTGCGAAAGAATGAGATGCTGGCAAAGTTGGATATCAATGACTTCATTCTAAAGCTGCGAGAAGAAGCACTTAGGATGAAATACAAAGCTCAGAAGTCTTCGCACACTCAAAATCCAGCTTTGTACAATGCCATGCCTCAAGCTAAGACATCTGGAGCACCTCTTCAGACTGCTTTTGTGTCAAGCTCATCTGGTCCTTCACAAGTCTCTCCTTCAGGATCAGAAACGTCAGGGTCTTCTAGTACCCAATATATCGGATCCGAAGCAAATGCTACCAGACTGAAGGCTGAGAATCTTGGAAACGTGACAGTAGAAGTAGCTTGAGAGCACATGGATCTCTTGGTAGTAGTGGTTCATTCTTATGATGGACTTGTTGCTGGGAAGATTGGAAACTGCCATCTGGCAGATGAGGACTACGAGCAGGTGGATGAAATGGAGCTGGAGAGGACGGATATTATGTGGGCCTTAGCTAGTGCTGTCCGGAGGGCAAAGAAGTTTGTGAAAAAGACAGGACAGAACTTGGTTGCTACTAAGAATACCACATTTGGCTTTGACAAGAGTAAAGTGACGTGCTTTAACTATGGAGAGAAGGGGCACTTCAAGAGAGAATGTGTGAAGCCAAAGAAGACTGGGAACGGGAACCCATTCTCGTCCTTTAATTGTCAAGACAAGCAAGCTAGCAGTTCTACTTCATCAAGAAAGGATCCAAAAGCCTTGACTGCTCATGATGACGAAGGACATGACTGGAGCTTTCGGTTTGTCTCTCCAGGGGAATCTAATATTGTCAGTGTAGAAGATTTCGATGATGATTCCACGAGTGAGGGAGATATTGCAGTTGAGATAGCGATATCAAATATTGAAGAGACAACTGCAACTGAGGTCAGCTACAAGCCTAAAGAAGGGATTTCAACAGCAAACACAGAATCACCAGAACTGTCTCTGATGCTGTGTTGATGGCTAACTCTTCTGAACCTTCTCATGTAAGTACCACTGACCAATGTTTAAAAATCATGCTAGTTCTAATTATGATACTTTTAGAGATATCATAGATGAGAAATTGGCTTGGTTATTAGATCATAATGATAACTTAGTAAAGGATTGGCAACTGTGCACTGAGGCTAATAGAGTGTTAAAACAAAATGAGCATAGTTACAAAGAAAAGATAGACCTTTTGACCAAACAGCTTAAGGAAACTCAAGTAGTTGCATTTAACCAAGCTAATGACATTAGGTACTATCTTAACTCCCTAGAAGACACTAAGAAGCAAAAGGCAGTCTTAGAAGTAGAAGTAAACTCATTAAAGCAAAAACTACACAGTTGGACAAGTTCATCACACATTGTCCAACACTTAGTGAGAGAAAGAAGCAACGGGAAGGGTTTGGGTTATAAAGTGGTTCCACCACCACTTGAGACCTTGATGAACACTAAGAGTAGACCAATAAATAACAACCCCATCAAGGATCATGTGGTGTCTACTCCCCTTGTTAGTGATCCAGATTCCGCATGTTCATCAATTGAATCTGGAACAAAACAAAAGAAGGCCACTTCAAAGGAAAAGGGTAAAATGCCTTGTGTTAATCTGGAAAAAGAATTTGAAAAGGTTAATATAAAGTCCGGCTCAAAAAAAGTCAAATCTGAATCTAAAAGGACTGCTAATGTTAATCTTTCACAAACTTCATGTCAAAAACCAGTTAACCCAAAGGAAAAATATGTTAAAAATGTTAAAACAATTAATTTTGTTAAACAGGAGAAAATATCAAAAGAAACAGAGTAAAAACCCAAACTAAGTGATGGTACTAGGGTGTCACACACATCTCCACAAAGAAAGTTTAATCATAAAGTTGATAGCAGGGCGTGCTACAACTATGGAGAGTGTGGACACATTGCTTTCTTTTATCCTTACTATCAGACACCTAGGAAGAAGATTGAACTTCAGGATTCAAAACCTAGGTCATCTAAGAGGAGTTCTTTAACTCCACCTAGAAGAACTAGTAAACGTTACGTTCAACCCATTAGCCAGTCGACTGGTTATCACAAACAGGCATTGCACAAATCTGGCGTATGGAAAGAGAAGTCATCCTCTGTGTCTGATAATGATGACAAGAAGGAACCTGAGCTACCCTCACCCTCTAAGGGTCAATAGGTTGAATTCATGATGTGTGATGCCTCTGGGAAACCCAAGCCAGTAAAGGCTTGGGTTCCTAACCTAAACTAATGATTTATATTGAATGTGCAGTGTGTTCGCTACAGTGCTGAAACCAACACGTGGATTGTTGACAGCGGAGGATCTAGGCACATGACAGGAAACAGGGCTCTTTTATCAACGTCAAACAAATAAAAGGAGGGCATGTTTCATTTGCTGGAAACAAGGGAGGTTATATCATAGCTCAGGGAGAAGTTGGAAATTAGAAGTTAAGTTTGATAAGGTGAACTATGTTCAACAACTTCAAAACAACTTACTTTCTGTTTCCCAAATCAGTGATAAAGGTTTTAAAGTCATATTCGACAACAAGAAGTGTTACATCCTAAAGAAAGACTACGTGATTCCGGAGGACCAAGTTCTGATGACAACTTCAAGATATAAAGACCATTATGTTTTGGATCTCTCAACAGCTTCTACAACAGATCATGAAGTTCAGTGCTTTCTATCAAAAGCCACTGAGAAGGAATCCATCTCCTGGCAGAGGAGAATGGGACACATCAATCAACGAAAGATGAATCACCTCATCCAGAAGGATCTTGTGAGAGGAGTTAATGTCACGAATTTCCAACTTCCGTATTTTTTTGTAGCTTGCAAGAAAGGCAAACAGACGAAGAAGTCTCATAAGGAAAAGAAAGTTCATTCAATAGAGCATTGCAGTTACTACGAAGAGCAGAAGCTGACTTGTACAAAGAGCAGTCAGTACAAAGAGCATTACTGCGACTTGTACTGTTTTATGGTTACTGATGACTACACAAGATTCTCTTGGGTAATGTTTCTGAAGTCCAAATCAGAAACATTTGAGTCATTCAAGGAGTTAGTAACCACACTGGAATCTCTCTACAAGCTGAAGGTGAGACAAGTACGCTCAGACAACGGGACTGAATTCAAGAATCAGTGGATGGAGGCTTACTGCAAGGAAAAAGGAATTGTGCATCATTCACTTCTGCCTACACGCCTCAGATGAATGGTGTTGCTGAGAGAAAGAACAGAAGCTTGATAGAGACAGCATGGACAATGTGGCAGACTCAAAACTGCCTATCCAATTCTGGAATGAGGCAGTGGCTAATGCGTGTTATACACTGAATCGAGTTCTGATAGTCAAGCGCCACGGAAAGACATGTTACGAGTTACTACAACGATGTAAACCGAATCTGGAGTATCTCGAACCTTTGGCGCGCCGTGTACACTTCTGAAGAAGACTCAAGAAGGTAAATTCAGCGAGAAGGCTGATGAAGGAATCTTCTTAGGATACAACATGCCGAACAAGAGAGTTTACAACAACTCAATGGGTCTAGTAGAAGTGTGGTGTAATGTTGATATTCAGAGATATACCACACCACCTACTGGCAAAGGACCCGCCTACTTTTTCGACTATGATGGATTCTTTAAGTCCTTCAACATCCCCATCTCTTCTTCTGATGATGAGTTAGCTACGCGAATGATGGATGATATCTTGAATACACCATCTCTTGATTCAACATCATCGAGTTCACAGGGAGAATCATCTACTCAATCAGGGGAAGTAGTCGACGACAGTGACTCCTCCTCTAAAGATGAAGCTGAAGAAGGTAACCAGGACAGTCAGGAGGAACAGTTCCAGTTCCTGAAAGTCCACAAGCATCTAACGGTGATGCACCTTCGACTTCGGAATCTCAAACTCCTTCTACCTCAGATGCAGAACCAAATGTTCATAATCTTGGCTCTGAGGCAGTTGTTCCTACTACTCCAGGATCACGTCTAAACATCTATCATCCCTTAGACAATGTCATTAGGGATGTCAGATCTGGAGTACAAACCCGAAATTAGCTGTACTCGGTTGACTATGCCTCTGTTATGGAAAAGGGATACATTCATGATGGTGCTTATCGGTGTTTTGTCTCGCAGTTTGAGCCAAAATACATTAGTGATGCACTAAACAATGAGGCATGGGTGAGTGCCATGCAAGAAGAACTTCTTTAGTTCAAGAAGTTAGGAGTATGGACTCTGGTCGATAGACCTAAAGGTGCTAAGGTCATTGGCACCAAATGGGTCTTGAAATGCAAGAAGAATGACCAAAGGGTCATTATCAGGAACAAGTCTCGACTGGTTGTTCAGGGATTTCGCCAAGTCGAGGGGATTGACTACAATGAAGTGTTTGCACCCGTGGCACGGATGGAAGCCATCCGTATCTTCCTTGCCTATGCATCGTATATGAAGATTGAAGTCTACCAATTAGATGTGAAGAGTGCATTCCTTCATGGGGAAATTCGAGAGACAGTGTATGTCAGTCAACCCGAGGGATTTGAAGATCCTTATCATCGGACAGAGTTTACAAACTCGACAAGGCCTTATACGGGCTCCATCAAGCTCCAAGGGCCTGGTATGAGAAACTCTCAACTCATCTTGTGAAACACGGCTTTCGCAGGGGAGTCATTGACTGCACACTGTTCATCAAAGAAAAATATGGAGACCTACTGCTAGTACAAATCTATGTCGATGACATAATCTTCGGTTCAAAGAACGAAGAATTATGCAAAGAGTTTGAAGCAATTATGAAGAAAGAGTTTGAGATGAGTGCTATGGAGGAGATGAAATTCTTTCTCGGGTTACAGGTGGATTAGACACCAAATGGGATCTTTCTACATCAGACCAAGTATGTGGGAGACATTCTCAGTCGGTTTGACATGGAGAATGCTTCTGCTGCTCGGACTCCACTTGCTACAAATCATGATATAGCACCTGACGAAAATGGAGATCTGGTGATGCCACAATGTACCGAGGATGATTGGATCCCTCATGTATCTCACTGCCTCAAGACCTGATATCATGTATGCTACATGTTTATGTTCTAGATATCAGGCTAAGCCTAAGGTTAACCATTTGATTGGGGTCGAAAGGATATTTTGTTATCTGAAGGGTACACCCACACTTGGTTTGTGGTATCCTCATGATGATGACTTTGAGCTTATGACGTATAGTGACTCGGATTACGGGGGCTGCAAGATGAACACAAGTCTACATGAGCAGAGTGTCAATTCTTTGCGAGGAGATTAGTTACCTGGCAGTGTAAGAAGCAGACCATAGTGCATTGTCAACCTGTGAAGCCGAATATGTTTTTGCTGCAAGTTGCTGTTCACAAATCATCTGGATTCATAGCAAATGTGGGATTACGGTTTAATGTTTTCTTCTACTCCTATCTTTGTTTATAACTCTGCTGTAATTGCAGTAACTAAAATCCAGTACAACATCCAAAGACCAACACATCGGTATTAAATACCATTTCATAAGAGACTCTTTTGAAAAGAACTTAATCGATGTGGTAAAAATTAATATTGACTTTCAACGCGCTGAACTCTATACAAAAGCCTTTGATAAACCCGTTTTCTATATCTGTTAGAGGTTAACAGCATTAAAAAGAAAGTGATGTTATCCTGATAATGATCATGTGTAGTCCGATGCATTGTAGTTATATTTTTCTTCTTCTTTTCCTTATTAAATTAAAGTCATGTTATTTAGCTGTCTATTAAAATCCTAAAATAATTAAATCCAGTATGATTTTAGACTTTTGGGGGAGAGTAGGTCAGCTAGTAACATAAAAAAAAAGAAAAAAAACGTGGGAGAAGGATAGCTGATATAAGTAATATCCTATCTGTGATACCGATTCAAACCTTTTGAAAATGATAGTACACAGAAACAAATCAAACAGGACTTTAAAATATTTAATTTAGAAAATATGCAAAATTCAAAGTATAAGTCTGTGTAGTCTAAACAATATAAAAGGGAAGATGATAGAAAAACTGGTAACTACTAAGGTAACACAAAGAAAGTAGATCTAGAGGTTGCTAGACCACAAATGATATGTCGGTAGATTCAACACAATAGATGATTAGACCTGACTGGTAATCTCAAGATCAAACTAAGTTGTTCAACTGACTGTGGGCTGCCATTATCACTAGTTAACACAATCAACAATATTCCCAAAAGGGGTAATGAGCATGTAAACGCCACAAATGTGTGCGGATGACCATAAATAGAGCAAAGCACGAAAAAAATGAAAGAAAAATGCTATCAAGCTAATGACATATGTTGTTGGTGCATTCTGTGTAAAAGAAAATTTAGTTGCTCTAACAAGAAGATAGGTTGTGTGCCTCTCTGCTGTGCGATGACACTGACCTGAGGATAAGCATAACTAGATATTCTAGAATTCATTGTTGTTGCCGCCTCTCTGAATGCGATGGCACTGACCTGAGGATTGGCTTCTCTTTGAAAGCTCTAAGAATAGTCTCTTCTAGTAAAAATACCCATAGACCGCTCAAAAGCTCCTGAGGAATGTTGATTACCATATAAGTGTGGGATCCAAAATGTTAGTTGAAATAATTAAACCTAAAACTATCACCAGTTTGTGTCTAAAGTCTGTGTATGGATTTAAGAGGACAAATATACTTACAATCATTATGGCTGCAATTCTTGAAAGTTCAAATCAATGTGGGAATCTAATAGTACCAGTGTGATTTCCTAAACTTGCTAACGACTCTGGATGAAAACCAAGAATTGAGCATCAAAAGGTTTTGATAACAAGTCCCAAATGATTTGACTTGCCTGTATGATTCCAAAATTGAATTGGTCGAGGTGTGGTCAAACTAAATTGAAGCTGCCTATTGGGAACCAAATCCAATAGGTCTATCTTAGGATTTATCTCTCACAAAAAGTCAAAAACAAGTTTTATTTTTGTATTTAGTTTTGTTTCTAGTTAGTTAGTCATTTTAGTTTGTTGTTCGTCAGACTATATCATGAAAATCAGTAAGGATTAACTCACCTAAAAGGGTCATGTCTGAGATGGCCACATTTGTTTTCAAAGTTTAAAAGGGTCACGTCTGAGGTGGCTAAATTGTTTAAAAGGATCACCTCTGAGGTGATCAAAAAGTTTTCAAGTTAAAATGATCATGTATGAGATGATCAAATGCTCATAATGTTAATTTCAACAGCTAAAAAGGGTTTAAGTGCTAAATGTTCATAAGTGTAACCCATTCGCACGACTGGATCATAAGTATGGACCAACCATGCGAATGGATCCCATTCGCATGACTGGACATGAGATTGAGCCATTCACCCGAATGGCTTATCAGAATGATCCATTCGACTGAATGAAAGGGTGCGAATGAGTCAGTCGACCGACTGAGACTCAGTTGGTTAACTGCAGGTGCGAATGAAATCGCACGAATGAGTCAGTCGACCGACTGAGACTCAGTCGGCCAACTGAATGCGACTGACTGGGCCAATCGCACGATTGAGCCTCAGTCGCCCGAATGAACTTAGCGAATGAGGCTAGTCGGCCGATTAAACTCGACTTCAGTATTTAAAGGGCCATAGTCGATCGCATTCCACTCATCACGCTCAATCGCTCCTAAATCGCACCAAGTACCGTTACTCTGCCGAAATTCCTCTTGACCTTGTTTTTACATCCTTATTGATCTTCTGACGTGGTTTGTCGATTATACAGGTATATTGCAGTGAAATCTTACCGAAATCAGAAGACATTGAATCCAAATGTGTGATATTCGAGTGAAACAAGAATGGACTGAAAATGACCTAATAACCAACATAAACTATGCAAAATGTTAAAATTAAGCTTAATAGGTTATTAGTGACAAGATGGCGAGCCTAATGGACCATTAAACCATGTTAAATTACTTGATTTGGTCAAGATTCGAACCACAGGCGACTGAACAGTGGGACAAGCGACTGGTCGACCGGATGAACTCCAATCGCACGATTGAATCTTGCGATGGGTCAATCAGCCGAACGCACCATGCGAATGAACTCAGTCGGCCGACTGAACCAATCGCAGACTCAGCCAACAAATTGAACTAAGTCGCATGTCTCATTCACCCGAATGAGCTCAGTCGCATGAAAGGACAACCGACTGAATTCAGTCGCATGATTCATTCACACGAATGAATCAGATTGAATTTAAACTATACACCCTGAACTGAATTTTGAATGTATGACTTTGTAATGGTTTTGTGTCTTGTGTTTCAGGTCAATGGCTGATAGATGGTCCATCAATCCAAAGCACAATATATGTGCTCATTTGGACCATACGACTCGGAATGGGGCTGAGTTTACAGAGATCATTGTGTTCCTTCGATGTTCTCGGATACATAAAGCCATATCCACACCGTGTACTCCTTACAGGTCGTTACATCAGGCTTTCTGGGAAAATGCCTCTGTAGATCGTTCACGTGAGCCTTACAGCATACGGAGCTCCATTCATGGTCATGATATTGAGATTACAACAGCTGACATCCAGAGAGTACTTGATTTAGGGGACAATAGAGATCACCCCACCAGACTACATCCATTTACAGTTAGAGGTTGCTTCCTCGGGATTAAGTACGCTGGGGACATCAACTCAGGTGTGCTCAACAAGAGCAACTTGTGTCCCCGGTATAAGTACTTGGCGCATGTGATCCTGAAGTGTATTGCTTCTCGGAAGGGTGGGTTTGATGACCTGTCAGACCAGATTCAGAATGCCTATGTGGCACTGGTGCTGAACCACCCCTTCAGCTTCTTGAGCATGATCTTCTCATATCTGGTGGAGAATCTGGAGGTCAAGGGAAAGGAGGGCTTTTGTATGTACCCCAGATTTCTGTAGATGATCTTCAATGAGAAGCTGCCACTACTTCCCAAGGAGAGCCATGATGCGGTTGCCCTAGAGATTATGGATGACACGACTTTGGGTCGCATGAGAGTGTATCGGGGCAAGCAGGTAAAGCCTAGGTAAAGAGGTTGATCGGCCATCTGGCCAATGAAAGATATGTGGCGCCAGGTAGACGCAAGTGGCGTCATGATGATAGCGATTCACACGATGAGAGGCTATTGCTCCCAGAGCATGATTCAAACGATGATGACAGTGGGGATGTTGGGGATGATATGCCTATTCAACCGAGGGCACAACTTCAGATGTTATACCCAGTATTGCCCCAACAGGTGACAGTTGAGTCAGCGGGTTTTCACCAGGACTTCATACCTGGTGAGGAGGAAGAAGAGTCGGATGAGGAGCCCTTGACGAGGACTGTGGGAAGCAAGGTTGTTCCACAGAGTATGGACTCGGGCGGTTGGTGAACACCCCAGGATACGGGAGAGACAACTGCAGATCCCAGCTATGCCCCTGAGTCAGCTAGCCGTGTTCTAGGGGGAGCATCACCTCGACTGGATTGAGGAAGAAACAGATGGCTCAGCCCCACGGCCAGAAGAAGAAGAAGAGAAGACTCACCTTCGTCACCACAATATAGCTACCACTACACCACACACCTCCCACACTGTACATATGCCAACCACCACCACACCTCCCACCACTGTACATATGCCAACCACCACCATATCTTTCACTCCTACATCACCTCCACTATCTCACAGACCCAACCCCATCTTCACCACAGCCACCACCACCACCACTAGCCACCAAGCAGGACCCTCATCCCATCCCGCACATATATATGGATCTCCTCTACCTCCAATTGGGGTAGAGGAACAGCTTTCTGCACTAAACCGGATAGTGATGCGTCTGTTAGCTGCTGATGAAGAGAAGACTGCGCAGATCCATCAGCTTGCACATCTCACTGCTGCGTAGTCACACGAGATCTCGGAGCAGGCTCGGCTAATCGAGGAGCAGGCCCAGCAAATGGCTGCTCAGAGCCACGAGATCGCCCAACTCCAAGAGCATAGAGTCACATCTGCTAAGAAGACTGTGGAGTTGGAGATTTCTAAGAAAACCATCATGCTCAAATTTAAGGGATCTAAAGATGAGCCTCTGAAGATTAAGAGGGAGATGATAATGATGGTGATGATGATGATAAGGATGATGATGGTGATGATGATGATAAGGATGATGATGAAGATGATGATGAGACTGAGGATGATGAGGGGACTAAGGACGAGAGGACAGAGGAGAGGAATGAGGATGATGATGAAGAAGGAGGGGATGCAGCTGCATCTACCTCTACTCAAGGTCAGGATAGGAGATACAAGAAGAAACAAGACCAACAAGCTTCCTCCTCTGCTCCACCAAGCGATGATCAGTGATCCAAGAGAAAAGTAATGATTAGATGTCTATATATTTGATTACTTTTGTATTTGAATCATGTATTTAAACTTATGTATTCGATGATTATGTAAAATATTAATGCATTTCTGTTTTGATTATTAACTACTCGTTGATGTGTTGCATGTTTAAATCAAATAGATCCAAACTATCAGTGGGATGAGTTCGATGTTGCTCCCCTTCAGCAGATCAAGACTCAGCCAACTATGATACTTCATCTGCAAGAGATCGTCAGAAGGTCGGTGAGTTATACCCCTGAAGAAGGGGAAATAATTCACGATCTGTCAAATGAGCAACTGGTTGAGATCTTCAAGGTAAATCCCGATGAGATTGTGAAGGATGCTCCAACGTGCAACTCGACAAGTGACAAAGAGCTCAACTACGTTGATGAAATAGAGATAGAAGATGTCACTGCAGAGCACTACCCTGAGTATGTTGACACTGAGGGAATGTGGTCCCCAATCTGGGTGAATCCCTTGTCAGTGATACGTTTGAGGTGTTAGACAAAATGGAGCAGGAGTCAGAGAAGACAGAGGGAACGACCCAAGCCTCAAATGATGATGTTGATATCCGAAAGGCTGAGTGGGCTGCCTATTTTGAAGAAGTTAGAGCCCAATACGCTGCACCTAACCAGGACGCCTACACCAAACTCTATAGAGTCATGAAACATCATAAGGTGTCGGGAAGGATTTTAGAATGGGGATATTTTGAGGACCTTAACGTCTATGCAGTTAAGAGAGAGAAAGGCATAGAGTACTTTAGATTTCCACATGATCTAAAGACTCTACCAGGTTTTGAGCTCAACCAGCTGGCCAAACTGAAGTTGTTGTATGCTGACCCGAGAAAGATGTCAGGCTGGTTTGAGGCTGCCCTAAGGAAGGAGTATCACACCAGGTGGGTTAACTTCAGACCCTAACAGCCTACAAGGTACATCAGAAGGTCTGAAGTTAATGCCATTACTGGAAAGCCAAAGATAGTGTTGAAGTGGAGTCCTCCATGCATGATGTCAAGAATCCCACTCAGGGAAATGCCACAGGACTTCACACCACATTTTAAATGGTGGTACTATGATTGGAGGATAGGAGAAGCGATCATAGTCCTAAACAATGAGGGCCAAATGGATACTATCAGGGTATTTGACCCAATGTGGCTTACCAACTTATGAGCTAATGATGCTTACACTCTATACAAGTGGCCACTGTTCTATGATACGCAGGATATAGTACAAGCCCTCCAGTTCCAGAATGTCATAAGACTCTGTTTTGCATTTGAGATTCATGCAGGAGTCACAAAAGAGGATAAGTACAACAAGTATGAGGAGGTAATGAAGAAAACAAGACATTAGAGAGATCTAGGTCCAAGGGGGCGTTTGTTGATACATGTATGACCCTAGATCATGATATGAATGTAATAGATCTTGTTTGTCTGATTCTGATATAATGTTTGGAATGATTAATGAAATGATATTGATTGTTTGTTATTTTTAATGTTTAATATTTCATTAATGAGTCGATGTTAAAATTGGTTAATTAGGTTTGTGGTTTTTTGAATTGGTACACATAATGTTATATTAATTAATACATTCAAACTTAACAAAATGAAGTTCTCATACGAATGGCCCATGCGAATGGACTATACGCATGAATAACTTCATACGAATGACTCAGGAGACTGGATCAGTCGTATGATTGTAACATAAGATTGGCTCAGTCGCACGACTGAACACTCAGTCGTGCGGATGAATCAACCGCATGGTTCAATCACACGACTGAACCATACTAATGGTTCAGTCGCACGAATGAACAATACTAAACTATAAATACAACCCAATTTGTGGAAAAAAGAGAGCCTTTTATTCTATTTCGACTCCAGACGTACCATAGCCATCCAGAAGCCTCCAAGTTGATACTCCAAGTTCATAGAACGCTGTAGATCGATTCCTATTCGATTCTTAACGTTTGATTCAATACTTTATTGATTCTACGTGCGTTCTCACTGATTGAATCACCAATCAAATAGGATTCCGCATTATTTTGTTTGGTTTACACGTTATTCATTCGGTATTTCGTTCTAATACCAGGTCCTAACAGACAAGAACATAAGTGAGCTTCATTCTATGCTCAGAAATGTCGAGGCGGCCATGGGTAAAAGGGTTTTACCCGTTCTCACTATCAATGAAGGTGGGAACAAGAAGAGGCCTCACCCGCACCCAAGGCAAATGTTGCCAAGGGTAAAGGACACACTAGGGGAAAGGGAAAGGGAGTGGTTACAGCGCCACCACCAAAACTAGTGGAGAAGAAACAAATGGTTGCTTCAAATGACCCATGCTTTAAGTGTGGAGAGATTGGACATTGGGCAAGAAATTGCCCAGTCCATCATAAAAAGTTGCAAGCAAAGAGGGATGTCGGGCAAACCTCAGGTACATGTTTCATGATCCATATTGGTCTAAATTTAATATCCTCTAACACATGGGTATTGGATACCGGATGTGGAACTCATATTTGCAACTTATTGCACGGGTTCAAAAGAAGTAAGGACTTCAAGAAAGGGGATGTCAGCCTCTTCATGGGCAATGGGGCAAAGGTTCAAGTTAAAGACCATGGGGACTACATCTTGAAGCTTCCAAATGGTTTGGAAGTAATTTTGAACAATATTTTGTATGATCCTAGTTTGACTAGGAACATAATTTCTGTTACCCAATTAAGACAATATGGTTATGTTTTTTCATTTATTGAGAATGAAATTCATGTTTCTTTAAATGGCATATTTTATTTTAAAGCTATTCCTGTTAATGGTATTTATGAATTGGTTCGTGAAAACACATTATATGATAGCATTGTATCAAACCACCACTAAAAAACTCAAATTAGATTTGAATGATACCTATCTTTGGCATTGCCGTCTTTGTCATATAAACAAGAAGCGCATACAAACACTTCAAAAGAACGGTCTTTTAAAAGCAAATGAAGATGATTCATTCGATGTATGTGAATCTTGTTTACAAGGTAAGATGACTAAGGCACCTTTTAGTGGCAAGTCCGAACGGGCAAAAGATTTATTAGGCATCATACATTCGGATGTATGTGGTCCTTTTAAGCCAATGACTAGGTACCATGAAAGATACTTCATTACCTTTACCGAAGACTATAATCGATATGGTTATGTGTACTTGTTAAGACACAAAGATGAAGCTATTGAAATGTTCAAAATATTCCAAAATGAAGTAGAAAATCAACTCAATAAGAAGATAAAAATTCTCCACACCAATAGAGGAGGTGAATACCTGAGTGATGCTTTTAGGGATCATCTTAGAAGTTGTGGTATTGTCTCATAACTATCTCAACCTGGAACACAACAACATAATGGCGTGTCCGAGAGGAGAAATCGAACTCTATTAGATATGGTTCGATCTATGATGGCTAGAAACTCACTACCTCTATCATTTTGGGGTTTTGCTTTGCTCTCTGCGGCCCGTATTTTAATTATTGTCCCAACCAAGAAAGTGGAAATGACACCTTTTGAAATATGGCATGGAAGAGTTCCATAACTGTCATATTTAAAGGAATGGGGTTGTGAGGCTTATGTTAAGACTCCCATCTTAAACAAGCTAGAAAGTCGTTCCACTAAGTGTATCTTCATTGGATATCCCAGAGATTTTATGGGATATTATTTCTATGATCCATTAGAACAAAAGGAGTTTGTTGCCAAGAGGCTGAGTTCTTAGAAGCTAAGTTCCTTATGGAAGGAACTAGCAGTAGAACTATGAATCTTAAGGAGGACCAAGAACCACAAACCGATACACGTTTGGTTGACACTAGCACTCAACATGAGGATGTTGAAAATGATCAAGTGGTTAATCAAATTACACAAAATGTTCGCAGATCCGGTAGAATTAGTAATCCACCTCAAAGATATAGATTTTTCGTAGATAGATGCTATGTAGTAGATTCTGATGAACCAACACCTATCATGATGCAATGTCCAATTTGGATTGTGACAAATGGCTTCAAGCCATGAACGTTGAGATGCAATCCATGTATGATAACCAAGTGTGGGACTTGGTTGAACCACCTCTTAACTCCAAGATAGTTGGAAGTAAGTGGGTTTTCAAGAAGAAAACCAATATGCATGGAAACTTGGATAATTATAAAGCTAGACTTGTAGCAAAAGGTTTCACTCAAACTCAAGGGGTTGATTATGATTAGACCTTCTCACCAGTTGCAATGCTAAAGTCTATTAGGATATTATTTGCTATAGCTGCTCATTATGATTATGAGATTTGGCAAATGGATGTCAAAACTGCTTTTCTAATTGGATATCTTGAGGAAGATGTCTATATGGTTCAGCCTCAAGGTTTTGTCAACTCAAAACATCCTAACAAAGTATGCAAGTTAAGGAAATCAATCTATGGATTGAAGAAAGCATCAAGAAGTTGGAATCATCGTTTTAATGAAGAGATAACCAAATTTGGGTTCATCAAAAACACTGATGAAGCATGTGTATATAAGAAAGCTAGTGGAGCATCACCATTTTCTTAGTATTGTATGTCGATAACATTCTACTATTTGGAAATAACATTCCAACCATGGAAAATGTAAAAGCCTGGCTTGGAAGCTGTTTCCCCATTAAGGATCTTGGTGAAGCCGCCTATATTTTTGGAATAAAGATCTATAAGGATAGATTAAGGCGGTTGATAGGTTTGAATCAAAGTGCATACATTGATAAGATCTTGAAAAGGTTCAAGATGGAAATCTCCAAGAAAGGTACCGTACATATTCAAAGGGGAACAATATTGAGTAAGACTCAATGTCCAAGCTCAAAGAATGAGCAAGACAAAATGAAAGGAATCCCGTATGGGTCTACCATAGGATCCATCATGTATGCAAATGATATGCACTAGACCGGATGTGTCATGCGCCTTGAGAATGACAAGCCGATACCAACAAAATCCTGGAAGCAGTCATTGGATGGTTGTTAAGAACATACTTAAGTACCTTGGGAGGACTAAAGATATGTTCCTAATCTATGGATCTGGTGAGGAGGAACTCGTAGTAAAAGGTTACACAGATGCGAGTTTGCAAAGTGATCAGGATGATTCACGATCACAATCGAGGTACATTTTCATCTTGAATGGAGGAGCAATCTCTTGGAAGAGCTCTAAGCAAGATGTGGTGGCATTATCGATTACAGAGTCTGAATACATTGATGCTTCATTAGCAGCTCCAGAAGCTGCATGGTTACAGAAGTTCA
This sequence comes from Flaveria trinervia, assembly GCA_025506515.1. Lineage (NCBI taxonomy): Eukaryota > Viridiplantae > Streptophyta > Magnoliopsida > Asterales > Asteraceae > Flaveria > Flaveria trinervia. Next base: position 51,262,445 of record CM046446.1, read on the forward strand.
TTGCCGACCTAGGGGTGGTCCTTTCCATTGAGGACCCCTTAGAAATTCTTTGTGATAAAGAGGGTGCGATTGCTCAAATCAAGGAACCCCGCGCACATCAGAAAACTAGGCACATTGAACAAAGATTCAACTACATAAGGGATGAAGTTGAAAAGAGAAAAATATGTATTCGTAAAGTTCATACGGATCAAAACATTGCGGATCCACTCACGAAGCTTCTTGAAAAGGCGAAGCATGAAAGTCATGCTTGTGCCATGGGGCTTCAATATTCTAGTGACAGGATTTGATCTTTAATTTCTGTAATGTGATATTGTAACCCTTTATTAATTGAATGAATTATTCGGTATATTAATTCAACTAATATTCCTATTTTGTATGTTTAAAATCCATGAGTAAATCTTCCTCATCGATCATAAGTAATTTTGAGTAACGGCAAACATCATTTGGTATCCTCTGACCTGAGATACATATTGGGTCTTGATATTTACCGAATATTATACTTTGACTTAGCTCTTCGCTGTTCTGAAACATGGTAGTACATGAATCTGAGTTCAGGTATGATACAAGGTAATTGTGAGGGACGTATGTTGTCAAGATGGAATTTGTCCCTCTTATTCGTCGAGAGTAAGATGTCTAAGGCCTGATAAAGTTAAATCAATGCAGAAAGATCACTCTGTGTCTTTAGGATTTAACATGACATCTGCGACAAAAGGATAGATGATTGATTCACCTAAAACATTTCAAGTATGGTACTTGAACGAGATAATGTTATTGAGTGGCACTTAGTCATACATATTAAGGGTAGTAACTGTTGTTAGGCGGTCTTTAGTGCTTGCATCAATCTTCTATGAATCTTGTGCTAGTGGGAGATTGTTGGACCTCATATGCCCAAGAAACATACAAGATTGATGTGGTTAGTACGTTATGATCCAAGTCAGGTCATACCCAATAACAAGCTATACAAACACCAATAAATGTTAGTTTGTTGAGGAGATCATACAAATAAACATTAACACCAATTTAGAAAATGTGTTTTCTAAAACATTGCTTTGTGGTAGAACAACATTATATGGATAGTTGTTCATGAGATATTATTTGTTTCATTATTTAAGTTGGTTAAATAATAACAAATAAAATTGTGTTATAGTTATAAAATTAAAAGGGGTTCTAATTTTATAAAATCTTATGGTTGAAAGAGTATTTTATAAAACTTTCAAATGGGAGGGAAACCCTTTCTTGGGTTGTGAATTTCGGCCGCCCTTATGGGCTATTGGCTGCATGTGTTTTGTTCTTGTTCTTTGCAAGACTTAACTCACTTCTCAACTCAACCATCTAACACACTTTTCTCTCACACACACAAAGAAAAACCTCTCAAAAGGAACCATCAAATTTTTTCAAAAGAAAGGAAAGAAAGGGCTGAAAAATCGTTTTGTTAGCAGCACTCCAAGTTCTTCTTGGCTGATTTGGATTGTTCAAAAGGGAGTACATCTTGGTGTTCTTCTACCTAACAAGATTAGGTTTTTGTTAAGGCTTGTGGGTAAACAAGCTTGAGGCTTTCCTTTGAAGGCTACACTTTCAAGAACATCATCTCTTTCATCTACAACATTTGCACTAGAAAGGTTGTTTTTCTTTTAACTCCCTATGGTTGTTTTGTGATGTTTGATAGCATATTTTTCACATACATTTCGATCCTCATTCTTAGGTTTTTGTTGGTGGTTTAATATGGTAAAAGATTCAGATTATAAACCATAGTTTAAACCTCAAATTCCGTTGCGTTTTCATAGTTTAAATGGTTAAACTAAGTGTTTTACTTGTGACAAAACCCATCACCTAATTAACGTATGCCAGAAAAACATTAACTTTGTGAACTGGAGACGTCTAAAACATGGTTTGACACAAAACGATTGCGTTTTTGAGTGAAAAACAAAATTTTTATACCAAAACGATTAAATCACACGTAAATCAAGAGCCAAAGCTATGATACCAATTGTTAGGGACCGTGTACTGGACGGAGTACTAACTGATTTATGTGTATACCAACTTAAATATTTCGGAATGCTATTTGATTGGTGATCCAATCAGTGAGAACGTTAACCCGATCGATATAAGAATAAACAAAATGTTAAGAACGAATAGAAATCGATCAAGAATGATATATGAACTTGGACTGGCTTTCTTGGACGTTCTGGACAACTAGGGTACGAGTAGGAGTAGAATTCTTCCAAGTGTTCCATTTTTACACGAATTAAGTGATATTTATAGGTTAGGGTTAGTCAATCGTACAACTGGACCATTGGCATGGTTCAGTCATGTGACTGAAGCATGCGACTAAGTCAATCACATGACTGAAGGTTCAGTCGTGCGATTGAGTCATCCGTATGTCTCACTCATGCGACTGATCGAGTCTCCTGGTTCAGTCATGCGAATAGTCCATTAGAATGAAGTATTCATGCATATGGTCCATTAACATGGCCCATTCACATGAAAAATTCATACGACTAGGGTTGAATATGTTTCTCAATCATTGCTTGACTAGGATCTATTCAAACCACCTCAAACCTATATAGTTGATTCAATATTCGTTAATAAATGATAAACATTAAAGCATACATTGAACATTAAACCTTAAGATCAAAAACCACACATTATGTTTCATTCAACTCATTCATTTCATTACATTTAGGACATGACACACATATACATTAAGATCGTAAACTAGGTACATATGGATCAAAAATATGATTCATTTGATGTATGTGAATCTTGTATACAAGGTAAAATGACAAAGGCACCTTTAGTGGTAAAACCGAAAGCGCAACAGATTTATTAGGAATCATATATTTGGATGTATGTGGTCGTTTTAAACCAATGACTAGGTACAATGAAAGATACTTCATTACCTTTACCGACGACTATAGTCGATATGGTTATGTGTACTTGTTAAGACATAAAGATAAAGCTTTTGAAATGTTCAAAATCTTCTGAAATGAAGTACAAAATCAACTTAACAAGAAAATAAAAATTCCCCGCACCGATTGAGGAGGTGAATACCTAAGTGATGCTTCTAGACATAATATTCACAACTATATCCACCTAGAACACCACAACACAATGGTGTGTCCGAGAGGAGAAATCAAACTCTATTGGACATGGTTCGATCTATAATGGCTAGAAGCTCATTGCCTCTTTCGTTTTGGGGTTTCGCTTTGCTCCCAAAACCTGTGGCTAGAAGCTCATAATGAGCAGCTATGGTAGATAATATCCTAATAGACTTTAGCATTTGCAACAGGTGAGAAGGTCTCATCATAATCAACCCCTTGAGTTGAGTGAAACCTTTTTCTACAAGTCTAGCTTTATAAGTGTCCAAGTTTCCATGCATATCGGTTTCTTCTTGAAAACCCACTTACTTTCAACTATCTTGGAGTTAAGAGGTGGTTCAACCAAGTCCCATATGTGGTTGTCATACATGGATTGCATCTCAACATTCATGGCTTCAAACCATTTGTCACAATCCAAATTGGACATTGCATCATCATAAGTGGTTGGTTCATCGGAATCTACCACATAGCATCCATCCATGAAAAATCCATATCTTTTAGTTGGATTACTAATTCTACCAGATTATTGAATGTTTTGTGTTTATTGATCAACCATTTGATCACCCTCAACATCCTCATGTTAAGTGCTACTGTCAACCAAATGTGTATCGGTTTGTGGTTCTTGACCTTCCTCATGATCCACTGTTCCATTGCTAGTTCCTTCCGTATGGAACTTAGCTTCTAAGAACTCGGCCTTGTTGGTAACAAACTCCTTTTGTTCCAATGGATCATAGAAATATTATTCCATAGAATCTCTAGGATATCCAATGAAGATACACTTAGTGGAACGAATTTCTAACTTGTTTGAGGTGGGAGCCTCAACATAAGCCTCACAACCCCATACCTTTAAATATGATAGTGATTGAACCCTTCCATGCCATATTTCAAAAGGTGTCACTTTCTTGGTTAGGGCCATATTCAAGATACGGGCCATAGAGAGCAAAGTGAAACCCCAAAATGATAGAGGCAATGCGCTTCTAGCCATCATAGATTGAAGCATATCCAATCAAGTTCGATTTCTCCGCTCAGACACACCATTGTGTTGTGGTGTTCGAGGTGGAGATAGTTGTGAGACAATACCAGAACTTCTAAGATGATCTCTAAAAGCATCACTTAGGTATTCACCTCGTTTATCGGTGCGGAGAATTTTTGTCTTCTTCTTGAGTTGATTTTCTACTTAATTCTGGAAGATTCTAAACATTTCAAAAGCTTCATCTTTGTGTCTTACCAAGTAGAAATAACCATATCGACTATAGTCTTCCATAAAGTTAATGAAGTATCTTTCATTGTACTCATCATTGGCTTAAATGGACCACATACATCCGAATGTATGATGCCTAATAAATCTTTTTCCGTTTTGGACTTGCCACTAAAAGGTGCCTTAGTCATTTTACCTTATAAACAATATTCACATACATCAAATGAATCATATTCACTTACTTTTAAAAGACCGTTCTTTTGAAGTGTCTGTATGTGTTTCTTATTTATATGACCAAGACGGCAATGCCAAAGATATGTATCACTGAAATCCAATTTGGGTTTCTTTGTGGAGGCTTGGTCAGTGAGCTATCATACAATTTATTTTCACGAACCAATTCATAAATACCATTAATAGGAATAGCTTTAAAATAAATTATGCCTTTTAAAGAAAAATGAATTTCATTTTCAGTAACTGTTAAAACATAACCATATTGTCTTTATTGGGCAACAGAAATAATGTTCCTAGTCAAACTAGGAGCATACAAAACATTTTTCAAGACTGCTTCCAAACCATTTGGAAGCTTCAAGATGTAGTCCCCTCGTCTTCAACTTGAACATGTAGAGGCTAACATCCCCTTCCTTGAAGTCCTTACTTCATTTGAACCGTGTTGTATAAGTTGCTAATGTGAGTTCCACATCTGGTATCCCATACCATGTGTTAGAGGATATAAAATTTAGATCAATATGAATCATGTAAATTGTACCTGAGGTCTGCCCGACTTCCCAATTAGGTTTCAACTCTTTGAGATGGACTGGATAATTTCTTGCTCAATGTCCAATCTCCCCACACTTAAAGCATGGGTCATTTGAAGCAAGCTTTTGCTTCTTCTCTGCTGGTTTTGGTGGTGACGCTCTAATCACTCCCTTTCCCTTTCCCTTTCCCCTGATGTGTCCTTTACCCTTGGCAACATTTGCCTTAGGTGTGGGGTGTGGCCTCTTCTTGTTCCCACCTTCATTGATGGTGAGAACGGGTAAAACCTTTTTACCAATAGCCGCCTCGACAATTTTGAGCATAGAGTAAAGCTCACTTATGTTCTTGTCCCACATTCCTGTTATAGTTGAGGATCAAATGTGTAGCCAACTTGTTCGAGACCGGACAATTCAGGCTTTTGAGGCGGTCAATGTGGCTTTTCATCTTAAGTACACAAGATAAAACAGATTAGGTGTCATCCATATGACATGTATGGAGTGTTCGAACCGTTTTGAAGCGCTCTACCCATGGTTGTTGTTGGATTGTTTCCTTCAACTGGGTAATCATATTGTACGCTACATGATGTTCATACTCCTTCTGGAGATCCAGAGTCATACTTGACAACATGAGGCATGACCCTTGGACCGAGTCCTTAGCGTATTTCACCCAATTATTATAGGCCTCCTCATCCTCCTCATTAGGTTGATCAGGAATCGGATCATCAAAAATATACTATCGTTTCTCTTGCTTGAGAACAATTCTAAAGTTTCGAAACCAATCAGTAAAGTTATTATGGTTTAGACGCTCCTTTTGGAGAATGGTCCTTAGTGATAGTGAGTGAGCGGACATGATATCATTATTATCATTATTGTTGGTGGCCATCTACAAAATTTAACAAAGTTCAATTTTAGTATTTTCGATATTGTTCATATTTAATAATTAAAGCCCTTTTAAGTGTCTTACACAATTTTAAAATTTTATAATCCAACATCACATTGAATAGTGATTAGGTGACCTTTATCCCATTATTTAAATTAACAAGGTAGTCAATGTTTTGACAATTGCAACCCTTGCAACTTCTAAGGTATAGGATCGACTTAAACATCATATGTGTGGTCGACATGTTTATCCCATCAACACCTTGTAAACCAGATTGTATCTCATCCATTAAACAAGGTTTGGAAATCAAGTTACCCTACTTACACACACATGTGGTTTTTCCAACATAAGTGGTTAGGTGACCTTTATCCCATAAATATAGTATCCCCACCACAAATCACAAGTTCCCTCAAAATAGTTAGGTGACCTTTATCCCATCAAGAGTTGCTAAGTGACTCAAGTGTTGTGCAAAAGGATGGTGTTTAACTTTTTTATAAAAGAAATTTTATGTTTTCATAATAATAGTTTAGAAAACTCTATGTACCTTATATTTGCATGCTTTCAAATACAAGGTACCCTATGGGTCACTTTTAATAAAACCCCTTTTATTAAAATCATTAATCCTTTTAGTAACCTTTTATTAATCACTTAATGATAAAGAACCATCAATTTTCAGCTTGTTAAGTTTGTTAATGAGTTTGTTATGCATATCCAAATATCAACCAACAATCATACAACAAACAACAAAACAAGCATAATCATACAAACATAAGTGCATAACCATAGCAACTAAGTTGACTACACTTGTTTGCCACACAAGTGTTGTTATAAGGTCTTTCCTAAGGGTTAACACTCACACATCAAATGTTTCCATGAACTCCCACTTGAATCCACATCCAATGCTTCAAGTGTCCATGTCTTTTGTGTCCTTCTTTGGGTCTTCATCTTATGAACTTCTTTTACCAAATCATATCCTAATACAATTTTCTATTAAAAGAAATGCACCTAATCTATTTATTACATAACCAATGAATAAATAAATTACAACCCAAAATACAAACACAAATATTACAACCCTTTCAGAATCAAAACGAACATGACAAACCACAATCAACCAAGTCCAAAACACAGAAGGTCAAGGCTATGTTATGCGCCAAAATATGTATCATATACATCATCCAAGAAGAACAATGAACCCCTTTTAATAAACTTAAAGGTCTTGCCAACATGAAGCAAAACTTTAGGGTTTTGTCCAAACAATACAATCAACCATTTGATGTAAATCTTTCAAGGTTTATAGTGAAGCATGTGAGATTAAACCTTGAAACACAATGGATTCATCCATCCATAACAAAACAGCCCCTAATGGGTTGAACAAGTCCTTGAAAACTAACTTTTCAAGAACTTTTGAATCACATATTCCATATAACCAGCTCTAGATGCCGTTGCTGTGTTTTGTAACATGTTAATTAAAGCTAGTTTAACCATTTAAACTAAAAACGCAATGGATATTAGGGTTTAAAGTGTGGTTAACAATCTGAAAATTGGACCATTTTAAACCAAAACAAAACCCAAAAACAAGGATCATATATATATGTGAAATGAAATGCTATCAATACGAAAATGCAACCATAGGGTGTTCTTGAAACTACCTTTCAAGAACAAGATGATGAAGTATGGGTGAGATGAAGATGATGATGCTCTTGAATGTCCAGCCACCAAGAGAGAAAGCCTCAATTTTGTATACCCACAAGCTCTTCAACACCTAACTTGTTAGGTAGTCCAACACCAAGAACCCTCTTCTAGTGCCTCTTCAAAACCGAAATTTTCCGCCCTTTTTCTTCCACTTAGATCCGAAAATTTCAGTGTTTTTGAGCGAGTTCCCTTGCTTGCGTGTGTGAGAGAGAGTTGATAGATGGAAGAGTGCAAGAGAAAGGAAAATCTTGTAGACCCAAGACTAAAAAACCCCTCAAAACCCCACATGGGGTGGCCGAAACTTGGATTCAAAATAGGTTCCCCCCATTTTGTAATTTTATAAAAAGTGCACTCTTTAAACCATAAATTTATAAAATTAAACCTCTTTTAATTTTATGACATTAACACACTTTTATTTGTTATTATTTAACTAACTTAAATAATGAAACGAATAATATCTCATGAACAAATTATCCATATAATGTTGTTCTATTACAAAAGCAACGTTTTAGAAAACCCATTTTCTAAATTGGTGTCAATATTTATTTGTATGATCTCATCAACAAATAAATATTTATTGGTGTTTATTTAGCTTGTTATTGGGTATGACCCAACTTGGATCATAACCTACTAACCACAACAATCTTGTATGTGTCTTAGGCATACAAGATCCAACAAGATCAAGGCAATTGAGAGGTTTAAATCAAAGTGCATACATTGATAAGATCTTGAAAAGGTTCAAGATGGAAAACTCTAAGAAAGGTACGGTACCAATCCCAAGAGGAACGATATTGTGTAAGACTCAATGTCCATGCTCAAAGGATGAGGAAGACAAAATGAAGGGAATCCCACATTCATCTGCCATAGGATCCACCATGTATGCAATGATATGCACTAGGCCGGATATGTTATGCGCTTGAGCATGACAAGCCGATACTAGCAAAATCCTGGAAATAGTCAATGGATAGTTGTTAAGTACATACTTAAGTACCTAAGGAGGACCAAGGACATGTTCCTTATCTATGGATCTGGTCAAGAGGAACTCGTAGTAAAGGGTTGCACGGATGCGAGTTTCCAAACTGATCGTGATGATTTACAATCAGAATCGGGGTACATTTTCATCTTGAATGGAGGAGCAATCTCTTAGAAGAGATCTAAGCAAGATGTGGTAGCATTATAAACTATAGAGTCAAAATACATCGCCGCTTCATTAGCAGCTCAGGAAGCTGCATGGTTAAAGAAATTGATTGCGGATCTAGGGGTGGTCCCTTCCATTCGGTCCTCCTAGAAATTCTTTGTGATAACGAGGGTGTGATTGCTCAAATCAAGGAACACCGTGCACATCAAAAGACTGGCATATTGAATGGAGATTCAACTACATAAAGTTTACTGTCATTGTCAACTCTCAAAGCTTCACAGTTTACCTCAATAGTTTCTCTCAATTCAATATTTAAATCCCAATCAGTTCTTAATAACTTCAAATTTTCAATCATCTGTTTTGTAATCAAGTATGCTTGTTACAGAAGAAACAAGATCAGTAATAAGCATGTTGGTTTGATGTGGGAACACGGCTTGCTGAAATTCTTTTCTTTGGATATCTAGCTCGAGAGATTTTAGCGATTTGGCCATATCCATAAGTTTTCTGTCGACGTAACCTCTTTCTTGCTTCTGCATTTTAACTTGATTATTCCATGCAGACGGAAGAGAGTCAAGTAGTTTTTGAATCTGTTCATGATTTCTGACATCTAGAACATGCTTTTTTAGATTGTTCGCCACTTTTAAAAATCGATCAATTAAATCTGAAAATTTTTCATTCTTTGTACTTGGAAAAAAGTCAATCCGGCTCTGTGTTGTTGTGAGATTATCTTATTTAAAATCTTATGAAAATGACATTTTATAAAAAGTTGTGAACAAAACGCCCAAAAATATTTTTCCCAAATTTTTTTGAATAATTCTCCCCTGGGAAAAATATTATATTTAAATGTCATGCTAGTCCTCATTTTTTATAAATATTTTAAAATCATTCAATATTTCTTTATCGGTATTAAAAAATGATTCTTTCTTTGATTTTTAATGAGCCCAACTTTGTTATTTTCTATCTTTAATAAGCCCACTCAACAATTGGTTAAATAAAATTTACCCAATTTGCTCATCCAACCCAACTCTTAGCCTAACATTAATTTTCTTTTAATGAATTAGCCCAAATTGGCTAATCCAACCCAATTCTTAGCCCAACTTAAAGTCCATTAAACAATATCAAAAACCCTAACCCACTAAAACTTAACATCAACAAAACACTTCAAAAGAAATAGAAAGAGAGAGGATCGGATGAGGGTAGTGAACCCTCTAGGGTTCTGGCGGTATCATCTCTGGCGAGCCGCCTTTCCGACGACCATAAAAAAATTCAGTGATTTATGAACGTCTGAACTTCTATACCCACTAAACACAACATCCTGAATCCAACGGTGTTCTCGGTTTGCCCAGAAAACCATAACAAAGAAGATATATAAGAGAGAATTTCGTGGCGGCTAGGGTTCCCGTGAAATTTTCGTGCGAGTCATGGCGCATATTACCCATTAACTTCTTGCAGGATCGGTTTATGTCACTAAACACTTGGTTTTTCTCTCAAACTCACTTGAACAACACTTGTATGAAAGAATAGTCTTTAAAAGCTGATAACAATATAATTAGTAATAATCAAACACAAGAAGTAATTTTCAAGTTACTTGCATATATTGCTTCTCAACTCAATTGTTACAAGACTCTTACAAGCATGCTATTATGAGTTACAATGAGAAACTATATATAATACTACCTACAGCCAGATATACTTTGATACCAGCTAGAATCCTCTATCTAAACCAAATACTAAAAACCTATAGTTTAAGGTATCATAGATAAAGTCTTATCTAATATATGGTAGTCAGGACATGTCCCCCACTTACCTTTTGTCACAAACTAAAGTTGGTAACTTGTACTAACATAAAAGGTGAACAGTGAAATAAAGTATGGTCAACTACATGGCCTTTTGCGAAAACACCATGCAGTATTAGAGGTTTGCAGCAAAGTGTCACAGACCATACTTATGTCCGCTGGTTTATAGCAGTGTCTTCTAAAGGTTAAATGGCTTCAAAAGAACAAGTTCTTCCAAAGCCACTTAGACTTCAGAATAGGCTACTTCTTCCGAGGCTTGATGACTTCTTTTCTTCATACTTCGGAAGTAGTCTTCTGATTTCTTCTTCTTAGACTTGATCTTCGGAAGTAAGTTCTTTCACTCCGAAAGTAATGTTTGTCTTTCAAAGTTGATCTTTCACTCTGTGTTCGAAAGAACTCTACTTCCTTTGGAAGTTCCACACTTGGCTTCGAAAGCCTTTGTAAGTAGCACCAAAATTTGTCTAAGTGATTTAGTTTTGGTTGCATCAACCTTCTTCTTGATCCAACAAACTCGCCCTAGACTGAAACTACAAAACCTCACTTGTTTCTGCTCCTCAAAACCTTGAGAACCAAGGAGAGTAAGTATTTGTCAATTTCCTTGTTCTTCCCTGATGTTGTGCTAAGAAGTTTGTACAAATCTATAGTTGACAAGAAATCCAGGCTGTCACCCTGAATGATATGTACCTTGATAAGAGCTTTCACGTTCTTAGTTTCTCTGATAACCACACAGTAGTGTCTCACTGCCTAGGAAGTGAGGACATGAACTCCCTTACAATGTTTCTTTTCTCAAGAGGAACTCCTCCATCCACAAGGGTATCACAATCTCAACATACCTGAAGTATTGCTGAGTCATGGTTTAACCTGTTTTGAAGTTGAAGTTTTCAAACTGCTGCTTCAGGAGATCCTGCTGTTCTCCTTAGCTTCAGAGGAACCCTCATACATCAGTTTCAATGCATCCCATAGCTGCTTAGCTGTTTTGCATTTCTGAACCTTGTATATAAAGTTTGGAATAGCAGTCTCAAGGGCTGTCATGGCTTTTCTATCAATCTCTACTCTTTTCCTGTCTTCATGAGAGTAATTTGCCACAACCTTGGGGATCATACCACCACAAGTAGCAGAAGGGGTGTTTTCTATGTAAGGTCCATTCTCAACAGACTCCGGCATTCTTAAGTCTAGAGACCTGATGAAACCTTCCATTCTCAGGCACGAGGTTTCAAAGTCATCAAGAGTGATTAGTGGGGACTTGTTCATGGTTCCAATATCCATGTTAGTTTTGGAAATGGCTACCATTTGATTAGTTGAGTATTTGTGTGTGTGAGGGATCTAAAGATGGTGACATCTTATATCAAGAGCCTAGAAAGATCTCATACCAAATGCAGGACTGGTGAAGGGTGATCACTTACAACAGAGCAAGATACACAAGAGATGGTTTTCAAGATTGAAATATATCGCTTTCTCAATGTTCTATTACAAGTGTTACAAAGCATAAAAGAAAGTTACAAGAACATGAGATAGTTATACTACATCCTACAGCCGGCCATACTTTGAAGGCCAGCTGGATACAATCGACTAGACACAACACAAAATAAATTATAGAGTCAAAAGGCATATTTCCTTTTGACTAGTGACTATGACATACCATAGCTCACATCCTTATCTTTTACAAAAAGGATAAAGTACATGAAGCAGAAATTTTATAGACTCAAGACTTAATGTATAGTTACCAAAAGCATGGACCTTTTCACCAACTCATTTAAGTTGGTGACTTTACAGAGTTGCAACAGAAAGGGGTCCAACTTTATGGAAAAGTATATCGTATAAAGCATGTTGTTAAAAGTGTTTGGAAGAAATCTGTGTTCAAGAGTTGAGCTTTGGAAGACTTAATCTTTGGCTTCGAAAGATATTGGTCTTGGCTTGGAAGATTTCACACTTAGATTATTTTTGTTTCTTGTGTGAAACTTCCAAAGCATTCCTCTTCAATGCACTGTGCAGCATGCATGCTTAAAGACTTTGGGTGTTTGGTTGCTTCAGCCTCTTCATATAATCTCTACAAACTCCCCCAAGGCTGATGCTACCAAAACACTTAAAGACTTTAGATATCGACAGTCCTCATCAGGATAATAACCAACTCTTTCTTCATATGATGATCAAGATACTTCAAACTATTAAAGTGTCATCTCATGTCAAAGAGATCACGCAGAGGAAGATTGAACATGCCTTGCCATGTGTAGACATGATCTCTAATAACATGCCACCTTTCTGGATTTGTAGTGTATGTCCAAGAGAGGATGGGTCTTTCTGATGCTAGAGGAGCTATTGGAATGGGAGATGATGGAGCATCCTATGACTGCACATCCTCAAGATGTTTTGACTCATCCTCAGGTTAAGAAAATAATGTGTCTTTCTTCTTCTATGGCTTTGGTTTAGAAGCCACCTTTTTCATTCTCTTTGTTCCCTTTAACTCAGAAGACTGGCCTGCAGCACCTGATTGATCTTCATTGTCTTTCTTAGTTGGGTCTTCCACTATCACAGGTTCAAAATGAGAGGGAGTTTGACCCTGCTATGGATCAGAAGATGAAGCTTGCTGAGATTCAGCATGAGATGCAGTTTGTGTTGTCTCTAGTTGTTCAACCTTAACCTCCATTTTAGGTTGAGCTTGACTTTGATGGGAATGTAAGTCAATCAACTCTCCACTCTTTATCTTCTGCTTGATCACCCTAATATACTCATCCATAGTGGATAGAGACATGGGACAAAGTCTCCTTCCGGAGAATCCATACAGCTTCAAGAAGCTCATCATCCTCTGCCTATCAACAGACTTCTTCATGCTCTTTTGGATGATGACTCTTGACTTAGCAGCTTCTTCCCTTAGCTTCCTTTTAGTTGTCTTTCTTTCCTTGACTATCTCAACTTCAAGTTGTTTGAGATACTCAAACTCAATATAGTCATAGGATAAGGAAATAAGTGCATCTATTTGATAGAGCCTTGTGGCACTCAGGTAGTTGATCATCTTGATCCTTTCTTCTTCTCTGTCTACCTGAAGTTCTTATTGAACCACATCCTCATGTGCAGGACTTTCTTGAACCGGGAGAGAGTAGGCACGTGCTTGTACAATCTTTTCTTTCTTCTGTCTTCTTTGATTTTTACTAGTAGTTGTGCATCTTTTGCCTTTTTCTTCTCCTTTGACTTTTCCATGTAAACCAGTTAAGTTAGTTCCTCCATGGGGAGAGAAATGACATTGTGTATGTCATATTTTCTGGTCTGCAGGTAGTTTATCCAGACTTCCCTAACTCATCATTCTGAGTGTCTTGTCTGGGGGCAGCCCCGATAGCAGACTCCATGAGTCTTGCAGACTCAGAGGAGGAACTTTCTCCCCTCAGCTTCCTTTTCCTCTCTCTCTCTCTCTTTTCCTCCTCAATCTCCTCAAAAGTCTATTTTCTTTTCCATTTGTCACTAACAGACCTTTTTGACTCAGGGTGGAGAGTGCTATGGTCGGCTTGGTGTAGCTTCCAAGCTCTAGCTAAAGAGAGGTTGAGAAGCACCTTCACCAGCAGGTGTCTTAAAAGGGTATTGATCTCTGAAGCAGTTGATGGTGATAAGACAGGGCTCTCAGGTTCTACCACTGGGCCTTCAGTTAAGGTTTTCCCTATGAACCTAATCTTAGGGTCTGCCTTAACATCCTGTTGACCGATGGCATTGCCTTATTGCTTTAGTCTCCTTCTAAAGCTGAACTCTGCAGTGATCCAGTCTTGGATTCTTTGATCCAACTTGTCAGCTTGTCTTGATTGGCATGGATTGACAAGTGGCATGTTGACTAAATCCAGACCTTCATAGAGGTTTAAGGTCTGAAAGTTGAAGACCTCATGCTTCCCTTGAACTCTAAGGATGAATAGGGCTCTTCTGTTGCTGTCATACCTCCACCCAATGATGTGATTTGAAGATGATGGAGATGACATGGCCCTTGGTATCCCTTCCTGAAACAGACTCTGTATGAAAGAGTCTATGTAGTCCATACCAATGTGAACTTGAGGAAGTTGCTGAGTGTGCACAATGGCATGTGATTATGGTGAGTCCTCAATGTCCACTCTCTCTGAAGAACCCCCAGGTTCTATGATTGTAATGACTTTCTCCCCCTTTTTAGTAGCATCGCCCACTTGCATAGGTGAGCTAAGAGTTAGGTCAATCACATCCACAGGTTCATGTGTTCCTGGTTGAGCTCCTCTTAATGGTCTCCCAGCCAGTTTGTCCTTAAGATAAGAAATCTCAAGTTAGTGATCATTGACCTTGTTTTGCAAGGTAATCACTTAAGATTCAAGGTGACTGACCTTGGAGACTAAATAGGTGCATGTTTTGGATAGTTTTTTCACCTTTAGTCTTAAATTCCCCTCATCTTCATGAGAAGGATAATTGGGGGATGAGATGATTGGACCAGAGTCCTCTCTCTTACCACCAGTTTCAAGTTCTTGGCTACTAGATTTCCTCTGCTCACTCGGAATTTCAGTTGAGATGTCAGTGGGTTGAGTGGCCATGGTTGAGGTCTTAATGATGGAATCACTTTCAAAAGTGAGAGCCTCTTCCATATGGACATCCTGAAGAGGTTTAGAACTGTCTACCTTAGTAGTAGGTGACTGATATGGGCAAGAAGTAAGAGACTCAGGAGCAGTCATCTTTCTTTGAGTAGGGGAAAAGAAGAGAGAATCATGGAACTCACTGAAACCTAGATCTTCATTAGTGTAAAAGTCAAGGTTGGGGATTGTTTGGTTTAAGTCCAAAGGCTGGGGATGGTAATTTTCCCCTGAAGGTTGATCATTTGAGTGTTAAGACTCAGAGTGATGGCTTAAGGCATTTGGGCTTTTAAGCTCATTAGGCTGAGCATGAGGAATCTCAGCACTGATTGTTGAAGGAATAGGAGTGGTCTGCTCCGAAGGTGAAGTGGGAGCTCTATTGTCCACTTCTTCTTGTTTGGGTGAGTATATGGTGCCCTGCATAGACTTAATAGCCTGAGTAGGGGTTCGTTTGTATTTTCTTTGGTAGGTGAGGGTGATTTGTGGCAGTTGATGTGGTTGGGAGGTAGAAGGTGTGGGTTCAACACTAGCTGGTACTGCTAGGTTGTCACCTTGAGCAATGGGCTCTAACATTTTTGGGACAAGGGCTGTTTCTACCCCAGAGAAGCCAACAGTGGGCTTTTTCAAAATTTTAAAGATGTCGGGCATCATCTGCCCCAGTTTAAGAATACTACATGTTCCCCTTAACTGTGAGCCCAGTTCACAGTTAAGAATGTATTGAACATATCTGGGGAACATGTAATATTCTAAGGAGTCCAAGTTTGCAAGTATATTAGTATAAATAAACTGAGAGTACTTGAACTTGACCTCTTGAACCATCCCATGGACAATGAAGGAGAGATCCTCAGGAATCTGGTCCCATCCACTATGCTTGTTTGATAAGTTGTGGATAACCACATGGAGCAGGAATTTCCATTGGGATGAGACCTTCCCTTTCCTCAAGGTCTTAATAAAGTAATCTCCCTCATAGCCTATCTGCGCGAGGGACTGGTTAACATCTTCATTGGGAAAGACCACCTCACCTTCTTCATTATCCAAGTGAAGATGCATGTTGCTTATGGCAGGAGTGATGAAGATAGTTCTCCCCTGCATTGTGGTAGAGAATGCCTTCTCCCCATCCATTAAGACCTCTTGGCAACTCTTCCAGAATCCCAGCAGTTGATCCTCATAAAGAGGAGGATCAATGGTTAGGGAGGTGAAGTAGCTACACAGAGTTAAGAAATGGAAAACCTCTGACAAATGAGGATCTTTCTCAGAGTTTAACAGAGTAACTTGGTTATGTTGCATGTGTAACTGCATAGTAAAGTTCAGGTCATTTCTGTGATGAGGGTTGGCCATTTGGATAGAGCTTAAGGATGAAGAAAGATGAAAGAAGGTGATTTCAGAGAGATTTAGGGTTTTAGGTTTGGAGGAAAGAAGTAGATGATAGAAAGAGGGGGAAACCATTGAGTTTATATGTGAAAAATGATTTTAGGTAAAGTTTAATGAAAGAGGATAAACTTTGACATTCGGATGTCGGTCCTAGCTCAGAAAAAATAGTTTACTTTTGCTCAAAAAGTGGTTTTCTTGTATGTTAAAAAGCTTCTGAAGGTAAATTATCTTGGGAAGTTTTAATGAAAAATCTTCCGAAGCTAAAATGAATTCGGAAGATTTTCCTAAGGATTCTGAGAATTTTGACTTCGGAAGAAAATGAAGACTTGAGAGTTTAGTTCGAATGCACAAAACTTCCGAGAGTTAATTTGCTTTGGAAGAAGATTGTCCTTGAAAACATATAAGTGCCAAAGAAGATATTTAAGCTTCGGAAGATGTTGCACCCTGAAAGGATCATACATGCCAATTCAATGGGTGATTTGATGATTGCTTTGCTGTATCCCACAAGTCCAAGAATAAATGCGGATGAAGATCCTGCTCAGAAAAACCAAGTGTTGTCTTCCGCATCTATCAATGCGGAAGACATAAAACAATACGGGCAAGTAGTTGTTCTTCCGCATTGACAAATGCGGAAGACCAAGAAACAATGCGAACAAGACTTTTCTCATCCGCATTGACAAATTCAGATGACCGAACAAATGCACATAAGTATTTGTTCATCGCATTAACCAATGCACATGGCCAACATACTAATGCGGATGATCAAGTGAAGAAAAGATGATGTGGAAGAAATGGATCTACAATGGCAAATGGCCATGATTGCCATGAGAGCCAAGAAATTCTTTAGAAAAGGCATAAGGCTGAGTCTAAATGAAAATACAAAACATGGATATGATAAATCCAAGGTGAAATGCTTTAACTGTGGCATGGATGGCCACTTCTCCAAGAATGCAATGCCCCAAGAGAAACAACAATCAAAGGAACTCTCAAGGCCAGTCATCCTCGTAGCCTAACTCAAGCTTTCACTCCAACAGCCAACAGCAGCAGTATCATCATTCTCATCAACACCAATCATATCAAAATCCACCTCAACTGACAAATAAAGCTCATGCAAGCAGTCATTCTTCTGCGAGTGCTCTAGTGATAAAGCAAGATGGGGTATGTGACTTGAGCATGTATGCAGAGGAAGTCAAGCCTCAATTGCAAAATCATGCTCTTATGGCTCACATCAATGATGGTCCATCTCCAATGCCTACGGAGGTAAAATCAAACCGTTGTAGTGAAAAATGTATTAATGAATTACAAGTTTATAGGGAGCATAACCACAAACTAGCAGATAAAATTAAGGAAGAAAAGGTAAAGTCAGAGATGATGAAGAGGGAAATAAAAAGCTTTGAAATCAAAATCAAATCTCTTATCTCTGACATAGAAAAACTACATGGTGAAAAGTACACTCTTGCAGCTGAGAATGAGCTCCTTACTGAAAAGTTAGCTCAATCTAAGGCTAAACATTCACTGACTGAAGTGAAACTTGAAAAGTTTCAAATGTCTTTAGTCAAGCTGCAAGAGATGCTTGATTCTCAAAAGGATCCAAAGGACATGTTAGGGATTGGATAAAATTCATGTCCTCCACCATACAATGACAACTACACTATCATGCCTGAAGTTGTCTCACTCACTAATGAAATTGAAACTAAAAATATGGAACCTAAAACTATAGTAAAACAAGTGACCAATCCTCAAAACAAACCTAATATTTACATTGAAACCAATGAGGATAAAATCAAGTTAGGTCACCCAATCAAAATCAAAGAGTGTTCAGACAAGACAGTGAGTGTCATGAAACCCTCAAGCCCTATAAAAGAAATTGTCCCTTTTATAAAACTCAAACCCTCTATTTTATAATGTAAAAAGAAATATGTGAAGTTAGTGAAACCAACTACTGAGAGCAGTTCTGATAATGATATCATATCTCCAAAAAATTCAAGCAAATCATAAAAGGTTTCACAACAAAAGAAACAACCAGGAACACTATGTTCAACACATAAAACATTATTAGACCCTCAGTTTTCAAGATTAAGGCAGGGAGTTGGGTTTGATATCTGCAACAAGAAACATGTTGACCAGTTTGAGAAAGAGGTAAGAAATGGGTTGAAGAAACAGAAACAACCTAGAAAATTAAATAAAGGTAGTGTTGTGAAGCAAACTACTAAAAGGCCTGATTCTGATTCATCACCTAAAGAAAAGAAAGTGACTCATCAAAAGAAAATATCAGTTTAGTCACACAAGGAAAAATCTGATTCAAGAAACAAACAAATGTATTATGGCATTTGTGAAATGTTCAATCACAAGACGGACAAATGCTTTTTTAATAAATATTGCTCTATGTGTGATATGAACAATCACTCCACCAAAAACTGCTATTTCAATAAGTATTGTTCAATTTGTGACATGAATAATCACAATACATCTGATTGTTACATCAATCAGAAGGGTTTAAGACTTCCCTAACACAAGCCCATCTGAGAAACATCCACTGCGACACATTCTGTCAAACCTCATTTACACAATACTCAATCTAGGACATCTAGATCAACAAATTATAGGAATAACTTGAAGGAATTGTGGAAGGGTTAAAGAAAACATCTCACAATGAACCACGAAATTGACCTTCCAAAAAAAACCTACTTTTGATAATGAAAAACGGGCTAAATATCTACAAAGAAACATAGACCAGTGATTTCATTACTCATCTGAATCCTGTGTAGATGTTGATGACTTGACTCAACCCAGTCATTACCAAAAATCTCCCGGGACACCTCCATCTAAACCACAATTTAGAGGGAAATACCAAGAAGTCACCGTCATGAATAGGAACGGGAAACCCAATACCATCATGGCTTGGGTTCCTTATTCTAATTAGCTCTTTTTGCTTGCAGGTTCATCCACACAGGTCCAATAGCTTATGGTACGTGGACAGTGGATGCTCCCGACACATGACTGGAGATCGTTCCCTCCTTCATGACTTCAAGCATGTATAAGGAACTACTGTGGCATTTAGTGGATATTCACAGGGTGGTAGAATTACAGGTGAAGGATCTATGACAAACGAGATGCTGAGCTTTGATAGAGTAAACTATTGTGAACAACTGAATTTCAATCTGCTTAGCGTGTCTTAAATCTGTGACAAGAAATATTCCACTTACTTTATAGACACTCATTGCTACATTTTGAAACCTGGATTTCAGATCCCTGAGGAATGGGTTGTCTTAAAGATCCCAAGGAAGAACAATATATATGTCTTAAACTTGTGTTCTGTATCACCTAAAGCAGACACATGTCTTTTGTTAAAAGCATCATTTGATGAGTCACAACTTTGGCATAAACGTTTGGGGCACACAAACATTAAAAACATGAACAAGTTGGTGAAAGGAAACCATGTCATTGGTCTTCCTCAAAAAGAATTTCATTTTATTGATCACTGTTCAGCGTGCCTCAAAGGAAAACAACACAAATCATCTCACAAAACAAAGCTGGTGAAAACTTTAAATACTCCTTTGAAGTTACTTCACATGGATCTATTTGAACCAACTCATGTAATGAGTATTGGAAAGAAACAATATGTTTAGTGATCATTGATGACTTTTCACAATTCACATGGGTTTTCTTCTTACCTCATAAAAACGAGGCATCCCAAATCATACAAGAATTTATCACTAAAATGAAAATCAACTTGACCTTAAGGTCAAAATAATATGAAGTGATAATGGTACTGAATTCAAAAATGAAAGTATGAGTTCTTTTTGTGCAACCAAAGGCATTTCTCATCAATTCAGTGCAGCTAGAACTCCTTAACAAAATAGGGTAGCTGAACGGAGAAATAAAACACTAATTGAAGCAACAAGAACGATGCTAGCCGATGCTAAACTACCAATCACCTTCTCGGCAGAGGCGGTTAGTTAATACATCGTGCTTTGTACAGAATCGAACTCTACTTGTCAAAGAAAACAACATGACTCCTTATGAACTGAACTTTCATAGAAAACCATTCATTGGATTTCTTATATCATTTGGTAGTCCTATTTCAATATTAAACAACCGCGACTATCCAGGAAAGTTTTCATCCAAGTCTGATGTAGGATTCTTTGTAGGTTATTCTTTTGTTTCAAAGGCCTACAGAGTGTTAATCCTTGATTAAACATTATTCATGAATCAAAAAATGTTCAATTCAAGAAACATTCGTTTCCCAAATCTACAAATGGTCCCGACTAGTTGTTTCATATTGACACGTTTACAAAATCATTTGATCAATTTCACTTGTCTGATGCAGGATCTATACATTCAAGTGATATTTTGTCAACTGTAGAAAGAAGAGATAATTTTCCATGATTCTTCTTACATTTGATGAACACATGAATGAAGATGTTCCTCTTCAAGCTGATCCCATTAGACAACTATGACAAGAACTTAGTGTTTCTTATGAAGAGGTCCAAGCCTGTTACCATCTCACTCAGATGACTTGCCAAATGAGATCAGAAATCAAAAGCAGGCTACTCCTCCAGTTGAAACACAAAGGACATCAAATGATGTAAGCAATCATAGTGCTACTAAAGATGTAGCAGGAACTAAAACAGAGTCTGACAATCTTCATAAATCAATAATAGTACCAGATGAATATGCCTCTAACCATAATGAACTGAATGTCTCAAATCTTGATGTAACAATTGTTGGTGACTCCATTCCAACCACAAGAATACACAAGAATCATCCGGTTGAAACCATTATTGATGATCTTAATGAGAGGGTGACAAGAAGCAAATCCTGTATTGCAAACATAGGTTTGTTCTCATGCATTCTGTGTCAAACAGTACCCAAGAACATCAAAGAGGCACTTCAAGAAAATAGCTGGACTGAAGCAATGCAAGAAGAATTGCTCAAATTCAAGAAGCAAGAAGTATGGCAACTGGTAGATTTTCATGAATGACAATACCCTATCGGTACCAGATAGCTGTACAAGAACAACACTGATGATAGAGGGATCGTCATGAGAAACAAAGCAAAACTAGTGGCACAGGGATAGACTCAAGAAGAAGGAATCGACTATGACGAAGTGTTTGCTCCTTTGCCAGACTAGAAGCAATCAGAATCTTTCATGCATATTTTGCATCCATGAAATTGACTGTTTATCAAATGGTTGTAAAGTGTGCCTTCCTGTATGGAAAGATTGCTCAGGAGGTCTATGTGAGTCAACTACCTGGCTTTGAAGATCTAGATTTCCCCCATAGAGTTCACAAGCTTGACAAAGCTCTGTATGGTTTTCATCAAGCCCGAAGAAAGTGGTATGAGACTTTATCATCCTTTCTTCTTGAACAAGGATATGAAAGACGAAAGATTGATCAGACTCTCTTCAAAAGAACAAGAGTAAAATATATGCTGTTAGTCAAGATCTATGTGGGTGAAATTGTATTTGGCTCTACAAACAAGCAATTCTGCAAAGAATTTGAAGACCTTTTGCACTCAAAATTTCAAATGACTGCTTTGGGGGAACTCACCTTCTTTCTAGGGGTGCAAGTCCAAGAGACAGTAGATGGAATCTTCATCAATCAATCGAAACATATGGAAACCATGTTGAAGATATTCCACTTTGCTAACTGTCAGTCTATCAGAACTCCTGTGGATACTAAAGCAAAGATTGGACCTGATCCACAAGGCAAATCAGTGGATTAGACTCATTATCGATCAATGATCGGGTCACATATGTATCTAACAGCCGGTGGGCCTGACATTATGTTTGGTGTTTGTTTGTGTGCCAGATATCAAGCTGATCCAAAAGAATCACATGGGAATGCAGTGAAGAGGATATTCAAATATCGGAAGGGAAAACCAGCCCTGGGTTATGGTATCCAAAGGAAGGATAATTTAACCTCTATGCCTTCATAGACAGTGATTATGGAGGATGCAACTTCAACAGAAAATCCACCTCTGGCGGTTGTCAATTTCTTGGTCCCAGACTAGTATCTTGGCAATGCAAGAAGCAGACAAATGTATCTGTATCCACAGCAGAAGCTGAGTATATTGCAGCATGAGCTTGTTGCTCTCAAGTACTCTTTATTCAAAACCAGACGCTTGATTATGGTTTAACTTCCTGCACACGCCAATTTTCATTGACAACACAGCAGCTGTTTTCATAACTAATAATCCAGTTCAGCACCCAAAAACTAAACATATTGAAATTAGATATCACTTTTTGAGAGATTGTGCTGAAAAGGGTTTAATCAAATTGATTAAAGTACCAACTGAAAATCAATTACCTGATTTTTTTACTAAGGCAGTTGAACCTAGTAGGTTTGAATTCCTGGTTTAGTCTATTGGCATGATTAACCTTCAGTAAAACCATGAAAAACATCAAAAACATTAAAAACATGAGAAAATCACAAAAAGAAATCAATTTGATCAAGAATAGAATTTAGGAAATGATATAATTACAGTCACTATATCATTCACTATGCTTAATTTCAAAAATTGCAAGACTACATGACTTAGCAGATATGCTGGTAGGCTCAACTTCGAAGAGAATATAAATGCAGTGATGAACTAAAATCTTATTTAATAGTGAAATACTTATCACAAAGTACAGGTATGTGTTGTCCTATCTGAGTGCATGTGTGTGTAGTAACCTAAACACACCAGGTAATGACACTTTATGAATCTCCTTCACCTATATCAGTTTCATCTTTGTTTTGCTGAGCAAAGACCTCATGAAACATGCACATAATGAAGATGTCCTCATCCAAAAGATTCCAAATAGGGAACACATCCTAGTTGGATGAATCTACAAAAGCAATACATTCCAAGTGAATGAACAAAAGATTCCCATCATGGATCACCTTCCAAAGTGAAGTGAAAAGAATCCCAATGAGGATCATCATGAAAAGATCAACGTAAAAGAAACTCAATGAGGATTAGTGAAAATGAGTTCTCATAACTTAAGTAACCTGGTATCTAAAATTTATTGGCATCATGAGTAATCACTTGGACAATATATCTTCAAGCTTCCATAACTAAGGCTTCTAGACTTAACTTTTGCCTTCAACATCTACCCTCAATTCTTGCTTCGGCTTTGGACATCTTCTATAGCTCATCTAACTTCCCTAGCTGTACGTGAAGACATGCTCAAAAAGGTTTTTGTGTCAACATAAAGTTGGTGAGTTCAAGCACTTAAAGTTAAAAACAAAACAGACTTAACAAAGCCTCATTTGATAAAAAGGAATGAATCATAGTTTCAACATTATGGGACAATCATAATCAACCCTGCACTTACTCCCGGTTGGCCTCTTCTAAAGTTGTTGCAGGATCGTTGAAGGGTATAGAGTTACAACACAATAACACAAAGAGGAGATTAACTAAACTTTAATCAAACAATAAACTGGTTTAACCAAGTAGAGATACTAAGAACACAGGTAATGCAAGGGAGACAGAACACAAAGAACACAAGTTTATGGTTTTCAAGAATGCAGTATATTGCCTTCTCTATGTTCTATTACAAGTGTTATAAAGCATAATTACAAGATACAAGAACATGAGATACTTATACTACATCCTACAGCTTGCTATAATTTGAAAGCCAGGTGGATACAATTGACTAGACATAAACAAAATCAATTGTGGAGTCAAAAGGCAGATTGCTTTTGACTTGTGACTATGACATGCCATAGTTCACATCCTTATCTATTACAAAAAGGAATTAGTACATAAAGTAGAAAGTTATAGACTCAAAACCTCAACGTACATTTACTAAAAGCATGGACCTTTTCACCAACTCATGTAAGTTGGTGACATTACAGAGGCGTAGCGGAAAGGTGTCCAGTTCTATGGAAAAGTACATCAGATAAAGCATGTATTAAAAGTCTTCGGATGAAATCTGTCTTCATAAGTTGAAGCTTTGGAAGACTTTGTCTCTGAGGCTTCGGAAGACTTCATATTTGGCTTCGGAAGATATTGATCTTGGCTTTGGAAGATTTTACACTTAGAGTATTTTTGTGTTGTATGTGTAAAACTTCCTAAGAATCTTCTTCAATGCACTTGTGCAGCATGCAGGAAAGATATTAGGTGTTTAGGTTGCATCAACCTCTTCATTTATCTCTACAAATTCCCCTAGGCTGATGCTACCAAAACACTTGGACCTCATATGTCAACAGTCCTCATTAGGATGATCACCAATCCTTTCTCCATAAGGTGATCAGGATCCTTCAGACTATCAAAGTATCTTCTCATATCAAAGATATCATGCAAAGGCAATTGAAACATATCTTTCCATGTGTAAATGTCTTCAGTGCCTTGATCTGTAATGACATGCCGTCTTTCTGGATTTATGGTGTATGTTCAAGACAAGATGGGTCTTCCTGATGCTAGAGGAGCTGGTTGAATTGGAGTTGATGCAGCATCCTCTGGCTGCACAACCTAAAGATGTTCTAACTTATCCTGGGGTGTAAAAGAGGGTGCAGTCTTCTTCTTCTTTGGCTTTGGTTTAGAAGCAATCATCTTCTTTCTCTTAACAGGTTTTAACTGAGAAGACTGGCCTGCAGCACCAGATTGATCTTCACAATCTTTCTCAGTTGGGACTTCCTCTCTCTCAGGCTCAGAAGGAGAGGGTGGTTGACCCTGCTGTGGAGCAGAAGATGAAGCTTGCTGAGTTCTAGCAGGAGGTCTAGGTTGTGTTGTCTCTGGTTTTTCAACCGTAACCTCCACTTTA
Source organism: Flaveria trinervia (assembly GCA_025506515.1). NCBI lineage: Eukaryota > Viridiplantae > Streptophyta > Magnoliopsida > Asterales > Asteraceae > Flaveria > Flaveria trinervia. The sequence continues at coordinate 51,287,690 of CM046446.1, forward strand.
GGTGGGGCATGACTTGGAGTGGAGTGTAAGTCAATGAGCTCTCCACTTTTGATCTTCTGCTTGATCACCCTAATATGCTCATCCAGTGGATGGAGATATGGGGCCAAGTCTTCTTCCGGAGAATCCACATAGTTTCAAGAAGCTCATCATCCTCTGCCTATCAGCAGACTTATTCATGCTCTTTTGGATGATGGCTCTTGATTTTGCAGCTTCTTCCCTTAGCTTCTTCTTAGTTTTCTTTTTGTCCTTGATTATCTCAAGTTCAAGTTGTTTTAAGTACTCAAACTCAACATAATCATAGGACAAGGGAAGGAGTGCATCTGCCTGATAAAAGCCTATGACACTCAGGTAGTTGATCATTTTGATCCTTTCTTCTTCTTTGTCTACCTGAGGTTCGTGTTGAACCACATCTTCTTGTGCAGGACTTTCCTGAACTAGGGAGAGGGTAGGCATATTCTTGTACATTCTTTTTCTTCATCTCTTTTCTTTGACTTGCACTAGGAGTTCTGCATCTTTTGCCTCATTCTTCTCCCTTAACCTTTCCAGGTCAACCAGTCATTCAGCTCATCTAAGGGGAGGGAAATGATATTGTCTATGACATAGTTCCTAGTCTGCAAATAGTTTATCCTGATTGCCCTTAACTTATCATTCTAAGTACCTGGTCTGGGGGCAGCCCTGATAGCAGACTCCATGAGTCTTGAAGACTCAGCAGAGGAACTTTCTCCCCTTAGCCTCATTTTCCTCTCTCTTTCCTCCTCCTCAATCTCCTCAGATGTCATCTTTATTTTCCCTTTGTGACTCACAGGCCTTTGTGACTCAAGGTGGAGAGATTTTTGGCCTTTATTGCTTGTTGCAAAATCTAAGCTCAGGCTAGAGAGAGGTTGAGAAGCACCTTCACCAGCAGGTGTCTCAGAACGAATGTGGATCTCTGCAGTAGTTGATGATGATGAGACAGGGCTCTCATATTCTGCCATTGGGCCTTTAGTCAAGGATTCCCCTATGAAGCTAATCTTAGGGTCCTCCTCAACATCCAGTTGACCGGTGGCATTGCCTAATTGTCTAAGTCTCCTTCTTAAGCTAAACTCTGCAGTGATCCTGTCTTGGATTCTTTTAGCGAGTCTGTCTGCTTGTCTTGATTGGCTTGGGTTGACAAGTGGCATGTTGACTAAATCCAGACCTTCATAGTAGTTCAAAGTCTAAAAATTGAAGACTTATTGTTGCCCTTGAACTCTTATGATGATTAGGGCTTTCCTCATGTTGTCATACCTTCACCCAATAATGTGATTAGAAGATGGTGAAGATGACATAGCCCTTGGTATCCCATCCTCAAACAAACTCTGTATGAAGGAGTCTATGTAGTCCATATCAATGTGAACTTGAGGAGGTTGTTGAGGATGCTCAGTTGCAAGTGAGGATGGTGAGTCCTCAATGTCCACTCTCTTTGAATAACTCCTAGGCTTTATGGTTGTAATAACTTTCTCCCCGTTTTTAGTAGCATCACCAACTTGCATAGGTGAGCTGGAAGATAGCTCAATCACATCCACATGTTCTTGTGTTCCTGGTTGAGCACTTCCTAAAGGTCTCCCAGCTAGTTTTTCCTTAATATATGAAATCTCAAGTTGCTGATCATTGATCCTGTTATGTAAGGTAGTCACCTTAGATTCAAGGTGACTAACCATTGAGACTAAATAGGTGCATGTTTAAGTTAGTTTGTGCACCTTTAGTCTCAGATTCCTTTCATCTTCATCAAAAGACTCATTGGGGGATGAGATGATTGGACTAGAGTCCTCTCTCTCACCACCAGCTTGAGGTTCTTGGCTGCTGGTTTTCCTCTGCTTACTGGCAGTCTCAGTTGAGATGTCAGTGGGCTGAGTTGCCATGGTTGAGGTTTTAATGATGTAATCACTTTGAGAAGTGAGAGCCTTTTCCATATGGACATCCTGAATAGGTTCAGAAGTGTCCACCTTAGTTGTAGGTGACTGATGTGGGATAGATGTAGGAGACTCAGAAGCATTCATCTCTCTTTGAGTAGGGGTAAAGAAGAGAGACTCATTATACTCACTGAAACCTAGATCTTCATTAGTATAGAAGTCAAGGTGGGGAATTGGTTGGTTGAGATCTATAGGCTAGGGATGGTAACTGTCCTCGGAAGGTTGATCACTTTAGTGTTGAGACTCAGAGTGATGGCTTAAGACAGTTGGGCTAATGGGCCCATCAGGATGAGCATGAGGAACCTCAGCATTGATTCTTGAAGAGATGGGAGTGGTCTGCTCCTTAGGAGAAGTGGGAGCTCTAGTGTTTATTTCTTCCTATATGGGTGAGTATATGGGGGCCTCCACAGATTGAATAGCCTGAGCAGGGGTTCATTTTGATTTTATTTGGTAAGTGATGGTGATTTTAGGCTGTGTGGGTGATATGGAGCTAGCAGGTGTGGGCTCAACACTAGCTTGTGCTGCTCGGTTGTCACCTTGAGCAATGAGCTCTAACATTTTTAGGACTAGGGCTGTTTCTACCCCAGAGAATCCAACAGTGGACTTTCTCAATATTTTGAAGATATCGGGCTTCATCCGTCCCAATTTAAGAATGTTACCTATTTCCCTCAACTGTGAGCCTAGTTCACAGTTAAGAATGTACCGGACATATCTAGGAAACATGTAATACTCTAAGGAGTCTAAATTAGCAAGTAAATTTGTATAAATAAACTGAGAATACCTGAATTTGACCCCCTGAACCATTCGATGGATTATGAAGGAGAGATCATCAGGAATCTGGTCCCATCCACCATGCTTGTTTTATAAGCTGTGGATGACCACTTGGAGCAAGAATCTCCATTGGGATGAGACCTTCCCTTTCCTAAAGATCTTTACAGAGAAATCTCCCTCATATCCCATCTGCACATAGAAATGATTGACAGCTTCCTTTGGGAAGAACACCTCACCTATTTCATCATCCAGCTGAAGATGCCTATTGATAATGGCCAGAGTGATGAAGATTGTTCTCCTCTGCACTGTGGCAGACAGTGCCTTGTCCCCATTCATAATGACCTCTTGGCAGGTCTTCCAGAAATCAAGCAGCTGGTCCTCATAGAGTGTAGGATCAATGGTTAGGGAGGTGAAGTAGTTTGACAAAGTTAGCAAACGGAAAACCTCTGAGAAATGAGGATCTTTCTCAGAGCTTAACAGAGCAACCTGATTATGTTGTCTGTGTAGCTGTATGGTAAAGTTAGTATCATTTCTGTGAGCAAGGTTGGCCATTTTGAAGTAGCTTAAGGATGAAGAAAGAAGAAAGAAAGAAATTTCAGAGATAAATTTGGGGTTTTAAGTTTGGAGGAAGAACAGATGATAGAAAAAGGGGGAAACCGTCGGGTTTATATGTGACAAGGGTTTCAGATAAAGTTTAATGAGAGGGGATAAACTTTGAAATCTAGATGTCGGTCCCACCTCTAAAAAAATAGTTTACTTTTGCTCAAAAAGTAGTTTTCTTGAAAGTCAAAAAGCTTCCGAAGGTTAATTATCTTTGGAAGTTTTAATTAAAAAGCTTCCGAAGGTAAAATGACTTCGGAAGAATTTCCTGAGAGTTTTGAGAATTTTGCTTGGGAAGAGAAATTAAAACTTGAGTGCTTTGTATATAAAACAACAATGCTTCTGAGAGTTAACTTTGCTTCGGAAGTAAATGGTCCTTGAAAACAAGTAAGTGTTTGAGACAAGTATTTAAGCTTCGGAAGATAAATCTGAAGACTCTTCCGAAGGTAAATTTCTTAGACAGTTATTATTTTGAATGCATGATTTGCTTCCAAAGTTTAAAAGCATAACTTCTGAAGTATCAAAAAATTTTAAAAAATCTAAGGAAAGTTTTCAAAAAGAAATTTTCATCCAAAGAAAACATGAGCTTATGAAAGTGATGAACTAGACAACTTAGGACACACATATTTTAAGAAATAATAAGAATTAGTTTTAAGAAAAGCTTACTCAAAGTTTATCATCCCAATAGCTAATATTAGATATTTAAATCTCTGTTCATCAAAAGCCTTTGTAAACAGATCAACATATTGTTTATTTGTGTGAACTTTGACTAGTTTAATTAATCCCTTTTCATAGTTCTCTTACTAAATGATACCTGATATTGATGTTCTTTGTCCTTGAATGCTACATAGGGTTCTCTGTGATTGAGATAGCACTGTTGTTGTCTATGTTAATGATAGTCTCCTTGAAGTTTAACCCATAGTCCAGCATCTGATTTTGAATCCATAGTACTTGAGCACAGTATTTTGCAGTAGCAATGTATTCAGCTTCAGCAGTTGATGCAGAGACATAGGATTGTTTCTTGCATTGCCATGAGACAACCCTTCCACCAAGGAATTAACATCCCCCAGATGTAGACTTTGCAGTCATGTTGCAACCACCATAATCACTATCTGTATAAGCATACAGATTGAAGTCAGGATTCTTAGGGTACCATAAACCAAATGTTGAAGCACCTTTGAGGTATCTTAGAATCCTCTTGACAGTGATGAGGTGAGACATCTTAGGGTTGGCTTGATATCTTGCACAAATGCAAGTAGCAAACATGATATCAGGCCTGCTAGCAGTAAGATACATAAGAGACCCAATCATAGCCCTGTATAAGTGCTTATCTACACACTCCCCCTCAAGATCAGGTCCAAGGGAGTGGTTCCTAGCTATGGGTGTCTTAGCAATCTTACAGTCAGTCATGTTGAACCTATTAAGTATATCCTGAACATACTTTAGCTGACTTATGAAGATGCCATCTTCAACTTGCTTCACTTGAATTCCAAGAAAGAAATTGAGTTCCCCCATGGCACTCATCTAAAATCTGTCTTTCATCAGCTTCTCAAAGTGTTTGCAGAGCTTTGGATTAGTTGAACCAAGGATGATGTCATCCACATACACTTGAACTAGCAGTATGTCATTTCCCTGTCCGTTGATGAAGAGAGTTCCATCTATAGTACCTCTCTTGTATCCATGTTTACAAAGATACTTAGATAGTGTCTCATACCATTTCCTGGGTGCCTGATGCAGCCCATAAAGAGCTTTGTCAAGTTTGTAGACATAATCAGGATGATCAGGGTCTACAAAACCAGGTGGTTGTTTGACATAAACCCCTTCATCTATCACTCCATATAAAAAGGCACACTTCACATCAAGCTGAATGACCTTGAAGTTCTTGGATGCAGCAAATGCCAGGAATATCCTAACAGCTTCTAATCTTGCCACTGGAGCAAAGACATTAGTGTAGTCAATCCCTTCTTCTTGTGTGTATCCTTGAACAACCAGTCTAGCTTTGGTCTTGATGATGACGCCTCTATCATCTTTCTTATTCATAAACACTCATTTGGTTCCAATGGTAGTCTTCCCAGAAGGAAGAGGACAAAGGTTCCAAACTTTCTGCCTTTTGAATTGAAGCAGCTCTTGTTGTATAGCTTCAACCCAACTTCCATTCTTAGAGCTTCATCAACTTTCTTTGGCTCTATCTGGGATAAGAAACAAGAGTGAAGAGAAACATTTGCTTCATGGGTTTCTTCTCTTGTCCTTACCCCTGAGACAACATCTCTAATGATGTTTGTGGTGGGGTGAGACTTGTGGATCCTAAGCTGAGGGATCACAGAAAGTTGCAAAGAGAGATCTATATTAGACAAATTTAGATCTGGCATGGATGTTTCTCCCACCACATGAGCACACTTATCAAGAGAGACTTGATCCAAGTAGTGTGTGACATCATTGATGTTCTCATCTATGGTGTGGTTAGCGGCATCAAGAAATTCTTTGTCACTATCACCACCACCATTATTATCTTCCATAATTGAGGTGTTCTTATCTTGTAGTAGGGCCTCTGAGCTAGAATTTGAAGGCATACTAGATGTATCAGGTGAGATTGTCATTGTTGTGCTGATAGAAACCTCATTTGCAGAAGTAGTTCCAACTGGAGCTGAAGATGTATGACTTGAAGGTCTTCCTAGCTCAAATCTTGGATCAGAATCACCTGTTTTTGAATTTTATGCAGATCCTGAAACATTCTCACAAGATTTGTTAAAATAGTTGGTAACTAAATCAAGATCAAATAACCAATTCGGTCCAGAACCAGCATTACAGGGTGTGTGCCCACTGAAAGTCACATTGGCTGACTCCTTAATAATTCTAGTTCTGAGATTGTATACTCTGTCACATTAGCTTAAGAAGAGTATCCAATAATGTGTCCATCATCTGATTTCTCAGCAAACTTGGCAATTTGATCTTTGGTATTCAAGATGGTGCAAGGACATCCAAATGACCTGAAAAACCAATGAAAGGTTTCCTCTTGTGCCAAAGTTCATAAGGAGTCTTGCCATGAGTCTTAACTACTAAAACTTTGTTCTGCACATAGCAGGTAGTGTTGATTGCCTCTGCCCAGAAGGTGATGGGCAGCTTAAAGTCAGACAGCATGGTTCTTGCAGCATCAATTAGTGTCATGTTTCTCCTCTCAGCAACACCATTTTGCTGAGGAGTCCTGGGAGCAATGTATTGTCTTGTAATACCCTTTTCAGCACAAAATGTATCAAGGATTTGGTTCTTAAATTCAGTTCCTTGATCACATCTTATGATCTTGACCTTGTGATCAGATTGATTCTCAATCTTTAAGATGAAATTCTTCAGAATCTCAGGAGTCTCATCCTTAGTTCTAAGGAAGAAGACTCAAGTGAATCTTGTAAAGTAATCTGTGATCACTAAACAGTATAAGGTCCTTCCTAAACTCATTACACTGGTTAGGCGAAAGAGATCCATATGTAACAAGTGTAGGGGTGTAGTGATGGAGTTTCTTTCCTTAGGCTTGTGAGATACCTTATGTTGCTTCCCTTTCAGGAATGCAACACAATGGCCATCACTTGTAAACTCTTTCTTTGGTATTCCAGTTACCAAATCATTCTTAATCAATTTGTTCATGTTCTTAAAGTTTACATGGCACATTCTTTTATGCCATAGGAAAGACTCATCACTATTTGCAAATCCATCTTGTACATGTTTCCTTTCCTGGGGTTCTAAGCAGGATATGCTGATGAAGAATGACCACACCAGGCTTAAGAACAATGCACTCATGCTCAGTAAAGAGCATGTTATGACTCTGATCAAAAAATTGAGATACACTCAGAAGATTGTATCCAAGCTCCTTGACAAGGTTTACCTTTTCTATGTTGAGCTTACCATTTGCGACCTTGCCCCTTCTAGAAATGTTACCACCTTCAACTCCTCCAAAAGCAACTGGTCCTTTATTAATCCTTTCAAAGTTCTGGAGTAGTGACCTATTGCCTGTCATGTGCCTGGAACAACCACTATCAATTATCCAGACATTTTTGTTAGTCTTCAACTGTCCCTACACAAAGAGAATTATTACTTACATTTGGAAACCCAAGCCTTGCTTGTCTTGGGCTCATTAACAGAAGGTAATTCAATACTAATAGATCCTATTGTTGTACTAGGAGGATCTTGAGCTGTTGTTGATGGAGAATTTTCAGTCACTTGGTCTTTCTTAGACTTCCATACCACCTTTGGAGTGTTGGACTTGACCTTCCAAACATCGAAAGCTTTTGAAACTTCAGAAGTTTTGATGGCTAGACCTTCAAAAGATTCTGCAGACACTACAGCAGACTTTAGTGCTTCGGAAGAACTCCTTTCTTCCGAGACCAACTTTTCTTCCGAAGGTAATTTTCCACTTGCCTTCTTCTTAGATTTGGAGCTTCCGAGGGAAACAGATTTTCCTTCCAAAGCTTGAATCTTCTTGAGACCCTTTAAAGTCTTTGTTTTGGTCATGTGGATAGTACCTTTAGGATTGTATAGATAATCCTTAGCAATGTGAATGGTGTTGTCACACATGACACATTTCATCTTCTTCTTCACAACAGCCTTTTCCTGAGAACAAGACTGTCTTTGGTCACATCCCTTCTCCACCTTCATCTTTGCAGATGTTGAGACAATCCTCTTGGGCTGAGGACAGTGCGTGGAGTTTGATGGTCCAGGCTGTGCAGTAGTGGTACACAACAGACCAGTCTTCTTCTTGGTATTGAGATGAGTTGAACAAGAACTAGAACTCTTAGCAGAAGAGTTTTGGTTGATGTCTTCAGTCCCTAACACTTTAAATCCTTCAGAAATAAAAACTTGTTTCTGCTTAGAATCAAAAGTAGCCTTGATCTCTTGAGCCTTCCTTGCCTTTCTTTTGCTCTTCCTGATCAAGTTCTTTCGAATGGACTTGGTCATCACAGTCTCTTTTTTCTCCTAAGAAGGATAGTGACCCTTCTTGGAATCCTCCTCTTCACTCTTCTCAGAGGAATTCATCACTATCTCTTCTTCATCCTCTTCACTCATAGGATCTATGAGAGGAAGCTCATCTTCACAAGTTCCACACCTAAGAGATCTTACAGACAAGATTGTGTGTGGAGGAGCTATCTCATTGGATCCTAGTCACTGCCTGTTTTGATAGCACACTTTATTGTGCAGGGATGAGGATATCATGTTTCTTGAAGGTCTCTTCTTCAAGAAACTCTTCTCTGCCCTGGCTTTGCTTATCAAAAGCTCAGCATGGCACTCAACTAACTTTGTTATTAGATCTTTGATTTGGGTCCTAAAATCTGTGTGTTCATGTCTTAGAACTGAAATGGTTTTCTCAAGGTCCTCTATCTTCAGTTTATAATCATTTTCAGACATTCTAAAATCAGATTTTAAAATTTTTAAGGACTCAAGGTCAGATCTCATCTCCATGTTATAGGACCTGTATCTATTAACTTTAGCAATGCATTCAAGAGTACAGAGATGTTCTAATACCTTGGCTTCATCATGATCTGCCATCAATGCTTGGATAAGAGAAGCATCTTCCACGTGAAATCTCCAGTCAAAGCCTCCTTCTTCAACAGCAACAGCAGCCTGCTGCTTTGACTTCTCATTTTGGAGAGCTTTGTCTGTGTAGTTTAGTCTGGATTGTGTTTGACCACCATTTGTTCTAGGTGCCTTACACTCTATTCTAGGAATCCGTGGTTCGTCTGGCTATAAGTGTATTCATGTTTGACCATTTTCAGCTCAGAGATTAAACATGAAAAACGCTCAAACTGTTGAGTCAAAGTCTCACCCTTCCTATGAGCAAATATCTCATATTGTTGGGCAAGTATTTCCTTATTGTTTGCTAAGACCTCATCAATACCACCAAATTGTTCTTTTCGTGCCTTCTAGAGGTCATGAGCAGTTTCATGATGCATAAGCCTAGAATAGATTTCATTAAGCAGTGCCATGGCCAGAATTCCATGAGCTTTAACATTAATCTCAAACAGTTTTCGATCCTCATCAGAGTATTGTTCCTTCTTCTTCGGAACCATTTTGTTGGTTTCTGGATTGTTCACCATAGGCTTATGTGGACCATGTACCACAGATGTCCAACAACCTGAACTGTTAACAGACAGGTGATGGAGCATTCTTCGTTGCCATATGTTATACTCAGTCCTAACCAGCATCAGAGGCTTGGTTGAGGAACCAGTATTGTGAGGGTCATTAGAAGAAGTAGTCATATTCAGAATTCAGACAAATTCAAGGTAAACAAATTAAATCTAGCTCAAAACCACTTAGAACCTCAAACAAAGTGGCCAGAAGCAACAGAAACTCAATCTCTATAACCGATTCTTGCAAATTTGCTAATTCGATCAAACGTAGATAGCAAAAGAACAGTTTCAATGATCAATTGTTAAATCGATCAATGATTAACCTGCTTTGATACCATTTGTTAGGATCTCAGCATCTAGTTTGATCAATTAGATTGGATTTGCAGCGGAATGAGCCCACGAATTAACAAATTTAAACAAGAACACACGAAATTTATCATTGAAACAGTGTTTGTTATAGAGAGAGAATTTCTGCCAAAAGAAATAAATTCATTCAATATATGCTTCAGCTGGCTTTCGCGCACCGTTACAATTAGATCATCTTTCCTTTTATAAGGAAAGCTGACGTCAGCTGATGTCACTTGACAGTGACATCTAACTGTTATTTAACTACTGAAAGTTAACACAATTACTGAAGATGTCAAACAGCTGACATCTTCTTACAAAAATACCAAGTGTTAATTATTACTACAACTACTGAAAAGAAACTACTGAAACAACAACGAGTAAAGAACATGCTCTTCAATCGTTTTACAAATTTAGAAATAGAAAACAAAACTACTGAAAGGAAACCATCACAACAATTGAAGAATGCTTCTTCAGCTGTTGTGACAAACTTTAAAGGCTTCAGTACTTGGACTTCGTGAACTTTAGTTGTTGTCATCAGCTGATGTCTTCAGCTGATGTCTTCAGTCTTTGTACTTCAGCTGTTGAACTTCAGTACTTTAGTCTTCAGCTTTTGATCTTCAGACTTGTCTTCAGCTGTTGAAGTCTTCAGTACTTTAGTCTTCAGTTGTTGATCTTCAGACTTTGGTCTTCAGCTATTGAAGTCTTTAGTACTTTAGTCTTCAGCTGTTGATTTTCAGACTTTGTTCTTCAGCTGTTCAAGTCTTTAATACTTTAGTCTTCAGCTGTTGATCTTCAGACTTTGTCAAACAACTGATCAAGTCTTCAGCAGTTGTTGTGATGTCTTGTGGGACTTAAAGGTTTTTCTGATCTGGCTCATTGGTTCTTTTGGTCCAACAAACTCCCCCTGAACCAATGCAGCCAAAACCTTTAAGCTTATTGAAGATGTCACACTTATTATGGCAGAAAGATTGGTCTTTTTGTCTTCTAGATCAGCTCAGAAGTGACCCTTGTAAGCACAGGCCTGGGAAGAAGTCTCAATGATCTGTTTGGCAAAGGATGGATGCGAACTCTGTCTTGGGGAACTGGACAAAGAGCTATTACCCCATCCATGAGATCTACTTCCCAACTATGAGTTTGTAAGACTCCCTTGTATAGGCCTCAAGAAAGGTTATTTGTTCCTCCATGGTATGCTCTTCTGCTTCTCCTTCAAAGAGTGACTCTAGCCTATAGTACTCAAAGAGGTATTTGACCTGCTTCCCATTTTTTAGCTCCACAGTTTTTATGATTCTATATGCGAATTCATCTGGGTGAATACCCTCTAAGAACAACTGGAGCTCATTCTTTCTAACTTCCTCAAGCCTCATATACACTAACCCCTTTTTCACCACTTTATTCTCCAACATCTTTTGTGGGGTTAGTTTAGCTTTATAGGCTTTCTTGAAGTCATCTAGGATCTCCCAAGGTGATACTACAAAGGCCAGTGAGATCACTTCATCTACAATCTTCTTTACTTGGCCAATGTATCTCTGTGGAATATTTTTGTTTTGAATCCTATGAGACACCCTGGGATCAGGCCAAATCCTCACTCTCTCTTTTTGATATTGAAAGGTATGTCTGAGAGTGTATAATCTCTGAGCATGTTTCTTCATATTGATGATTGAAGATGTGACAGCGTATGCTTTGTCGACTCTTCACAACAATTCCTCATCATGTTGTTTGTGAAGCTCTTCTTCTTCTAACTTCACTTTCACAATTGCCTTTGAGATTCAGGAGTAATTGTTGGAGGGTGACTTATGGCCTTAGGCAACTGTATAACAGCTGAGATTGGCAGCTTGTCTTCATCTTCATCATTATCTTCTTCTTCCTCTTCTAGCCTCAGTACCCTTCTCTTCCTCTTCTGGGGTACATCATCGGCTATTGGTTTTGTGGGTAAGGGAATTGGTTTAGTGGGTTGTGATTGTGGTGGTTTTGGTGTGGGAATTTTGATAGGCTGTTCTAGCATTTTGGATGTAAGTGAGGCTTTAGATTGTCCGACCAGTTCAAACCTGCTCCCAGCACCAGCTTCATTCAAGGCTTCAATGAGCAACCCTTTGGTATATACTTTAGACGAACAGATCTTGGTAGTTATTGCCAAGATGCTGTCCCTAGACCATGACTTTATTTCAATCAATGATCTTCCAAGATACTTAGGTATGAACCTGATCATGATTTCCAGCATTTCCCTTTCCAACACACTGTAACTTGACCATCTTGCTTGGATTTGTTCAATCTCCAATCTTCTAATTTCTGAGTCAAGTCTTTCAGTGTCATAACCTTGCCTAAACAGCTGATCAATGATGTTATCCATTGATCGCCTGTGTTGGGCATCAGCCTCCTTCACCATTTCCTCCAACTCCTTCTCCTTATTTCCACTCTTCCTTTTCTTGTATGTGACATGAAAGTCTTTAGTACTTTCAGTCACTTTCTCCATTTCAGCTTCCTTCTCCTTCTCCTTCTCAGTCTCTACGCCCAACTCCTTCTCATTTGCCACCTCTATCTTTTTTTCTTTCCCTTTCCCATCTTCAATCCTCTTTCGTTTTGCTTTCACTGACTGAATCTCCCCCTTTTTGGTTGCATTGGTTGCAAGGGTTTGATTGTCAGAAAGCCTTTTACTCACAACATCCTCCAGCAAGGGTTGGATAACCGAGTGAAGCCTCTCATCAAGGGTTTTAGTCACTATATCAGTGATAATTGGTGTGATGAGAGGTAAGGAATTTTGAAGGATAATTGGTGTGATGAGAGGTAAGGAATTTTGAAGGATAGCAGCTATTTGCTCAGGGGGGTTCTTTGCCTGAGAGATAGTGCCAGAAGTAGAGGTAGGTGGCTGAGTGTTTTGGAGTGGCTCTGTGTATAAAAGACCTTCAGAGGGAGGTGCCATCTCTTGGTGGATTGGGGCAGATGGACTTAGATCCTGAGACATTTTGGCAATCAGCTCGTTGAGTGTGCTTACCTCATTCTCTAGGATGGTATTTTGGGCTAAAACATCATAGAAGAATCCCAGGTCAACATCAGTGTTTGCTGAATCACCTGACCTCCTGATAGAATCAGGATATACATGCTCTGAGTGTAGATCAGTATGAGCATGTGCCCCTTGTTCTTGGTACTGGGGACTTCCTGCCTCAGGACTATGTCCTTCATTAGCAGTTGCCTCTGGTGAGGTCTTATGGATATTACCAACTGCATCCTGATCATATGCTGAAGCAGGAGAAGTGGCAGCCTCACCAGATGTTCTAATCTCCGTTTCTACACTTGGAGATGGAACAGTGTAACTCCTGTGCTATGGGTTAGCAACCGCATTTGGATCCTCCCCCTCAAATGTTGAGGCTGTCCCAGTTTTGATTGGTATCTAGGGAGGGGTGAGGAATGCAACTGAGTCAGCACTTTTGCAACTATTATGGTAGGACTTTGGGGGGCGGTTGCAGTGGGAGATGGGTGAAAGCAGTATGCACCCGGGGAAAGTGGTGCGTTTCAATGGCAACCTCCTCAAATGAGGAAGGTTCTAGATGTATATCCTGCGTTTGTGTTGCAGGGGCATCCTCAGGGGACTCATCTCCCTGAGCAGCCTTTTTGGGTTTCTTGTGTTTGGGTTTGGTGGGGATTTTGGATTTGGAGGTTGTGGCTGTGGGTACGAGCTGCATGGGTTTTCGCAGCTTGGCAGCCTATTTGAGTGACTGGTCTGAGTTATGCCTGGAGTATACCTCAGGCAATACAGCCATGGCAGGGACTCCAAGGCCAATAAGTCCCTCAACTTTCAGATGGTTCTCTATAATGGCGATTATGAACCGTGGATATAATATCCATCGGTTAGCAATAGGTTTTGAGGCCATATCCTTAAGTTCAAGAAATATTATTTTAGAAAAATTTAAGTTTTGTTGCTCAAGGATAGAGAAGAATAGCTGCTGCAACCTCGTTGATATTTAATCCTAAGAAGAAGTCTTAGGGGCTAGACAGACATTCACCATATAAAAAATAAGGCGTTTTGCATCATGGAAATGCTTCTTTAGGATGGTAGAAGCGTTGAGGTTACCCTGGTATGCATGGTGGGCAAAGGATAGATCAGTGGTGCCCTTTGAATAGATGTTGACTCTCCCCAATAGATGTTGAACCATCATAACAAGTTATGTCTCATTCGATGATAAAGCCTTCAGCTTATGAGACACATTAGTGCTTGAGATTGATGGATTCCTGTGTTGTACCATCTCCCTTTGAGCAACCTCAGCTGTTGCCTGATTAACCCCTTCCTTTTTGGATTTCTTTTTGGATTTAGGGGTTACAGGTTTTGGTGTCGCTGGTACAAAACTTGGTTTCAAACTTAGTTTTCATTCTATCCATTTTCTTTTTAATGTTCTCATTGTGTTTGAGTTTGGAGCCCTTTTGATACCAGCAATCATAAGTAAGATGATTGAATAAGCCACATATTTCACATGGCTTTTTCTTCATCTTAAGTTGATCATCTGCTGAAGAAGATGAAACTACTGAAGACTTATTCTTCAGCAGTTTGCGATCAGTACTAGCAGTTTTCTTCCTTGCAGTACATGCTTTCTTGATATCTTCTTCAGTAGTTTTCTCACCCTTTCTACTGGCAGTTTTCTTCCCTTTAGTACATGCAGTAGTTTGGGTTTGTTCTCCAGGTGTTATGAATTGCTCTTTAGTACTTTCAGTACTTTGTGAAATACCACCTGGAGTGATCAACTTTTTGATCATGTGAGTGTCAGCATTTGAACCATCAACATCAGCTGATAGGTTTTGGGAGGAATTAATGCTGACACCAACCTCTGATGGTGTTGTATCAGATAGTAGATCACATGATGAAAAGGATTGGTTATTGCATTCTCCATCAGATTCTACCTCTACTCTGGGAGTAAAATCTCTAAGAGGAGCAGTGTGATTATAACCAATGCCAAACTTCACATTGGAAGCAGACTGCTTATTGAGAAACATTTCAAAACCCTTGCAGGAATGTACTCATCGATCACACTCTACCTGGGTAGCTGCAAGTGTTTCTTTGAGGTCTCTGTACTTCTCTAGAAGTACCTCTTCCCTAGCCTTATCATCAGTGATTTGGCATATAAGTTTGTAAATCTCATCATTCTTATCATTAAGCACAGACTCAAATTCAGCTTTTCTTTTGGATATTATTTGTTCTAGCTCAATGTTCTTGTTAATTAAAGCTATATTTGCTTCTCTAATAGATGCAAATGCGGTTATGCATGTTTCATAACATAGGTTGGCTTTGGCCTTAGAGGATACCTGTGATACCTGTGATACCTGTGGTGTGGAGGCATTAGAGTATGAGGTATCAGCAGACTCCAGGGCCATAAGAGCAAGGTTTCCAAAAGGATTGTCACCACCATGTTGACCAGCACCAGAAAACAGTTGTTCATGACCAGACATATCATCTAGTAAACTGCTCCAGTCAACACTCCTGGGGTGAAAAAGCTATGTTGTTGAGGTTGACATTGTTGATGAGATTGGAAGGTTGAGGCTCAGGAAGAGCAGGTGGTTGTTGAGCAATGGGTACTTGAACTTGACTGGTTTGTGGCATGTAATAGCAGGGATATGGATATGACATTGGACCCTGAGGGACAAAATATGCAGGAGATAGAGGTTGTGATTGATGACCAGAACTAGCAGATGTTGCCCTCTGTTTTGCTGAATATTACTTGGAAAAGTTAACAAAGGGTGCAGAAAAGTTAGATCCAGATGATCTACATTCTCTTGCAAAGTGCTCTAGCCTGTGCCATTTGTGACACGTCAACTTACTCTTGTCAAAACCAACTTTGGTTTTGCCAGAGAGTCCAGGGAATTTCCTACCAGTTCTTTTGTAGAACTTCTGAGATCTGATATTAATCAAGGCCATTTGGCTCATAATATCCATCTCTTCTAAGTCATTATCAGCTATACCTTTCAAATCATCCATAATGAAGCACAAATTGTCACTATTACAGCCTGACTGACTATCAACACTCACAAATGCATGATCAGAATTGTTTGAAGAGAAATTTATATGCTCATCATAATTACTTTCTGATGCAGCATATTCTAACTCGTGACCGACCAAGGCAGTGTTCCCTGGTACAAAGTCTTCAGTGAGCTTTCCTGATGATGCCAGTTTCCTTTTCTGCTCTATCTCTCTTTCAAATGTAAGAAATTTTCCATGAAGTTGGGTGAGAGATAGGCTATCCAGATTTGCATTAGAGCGTAGGACAATTGTATATGTGTCCCATCTCTCAAGCGTGATATGAGGAATCTGTGGTTCGTCTGGCTATAAGTGTATTCATGTTTGACCATTTTCAGCTCAGAGATTAAACATGAAAAACGCTCAAACTGTTGAGTCAAAGTCTCACCCTTCCTATGAGCAAATTTCTCATATTGTTGGGCAAGTATTTCCCTATTGTTTGCTAAGACCTCATCAATACCACCAAATTGTTCTTTTCGTGCCTTCTAGAGGTCATGAGCAGTTTCATGATGCATAAGCCTAGAATAGATTTCATTAAGCAGTGCCATGGCCAGAATTCCATGAGCTTTAACATTAATCTCAAACAGTTTTCGATCCTCATCAGAGTATTGTTCCTTCTTCTTCGGAACCATTTTGTTGGTTTCCGGATTGTTCACCATAGGCTTATGTGGACCATGTACCACAGATGTCCAACAACCTGAACTGTTAACAGACAGTGATGGAGCATTCTTCGTTGCCATATGTTATACTCAGTCCTAACCAGCATCAGAGGCTTGGTTGAGGAACCAGTATTGTGAGGGTCATTAGAAGAAGTAGTCATATTCAGAATTCAGACAAATTCAAGGTAAACAAATTAAATCTAGCTCAAAACCACTTAGAACCTCAAACTAAGTGGCCAGAAGCAACAGAAACTCAATCTCTATAACCGATTCTTGCAAATTTGCTAATTCGATCAAACGTACATAGGAAAAGAACAGTTTCAATGATCAATTGTTAAATCGATCAATGATTACCTGCTTTGATACCATTTGTTAGGATCTCAGCATCTAGTTTGATCAATTAGATTGGATTTGCAGCGGAATGAGCCCACGAATTAACAAATTTAAACAAGAACACACGAAATTTATCATTGAAACAGTGTTTGTTATAGAGAGAGAATTTCTGCCAAAAGAAATAAATTCATTCAATATATGCTTCAGCTGGCTTTCGCGCACCGTTACAATTAGATCATCTTTCCTTTTAAAGTTTAGTATTTGTGTGTGTGAGGGATCTAAAGATGGTGAGATCTTATATCAAGAGCCTGGAATGCTCTGATACGAAATGCATGATCGTTGAAGGGTATGGAGTTACCACACAACAACCCAAAGAGGAGATTAACTAAACTTTAATCAAAGAGTAAACTGGATTAACCAAGTAGAGATACTAAGAACATAGGTAATGCAAGAGAGACAGAACACAAAAACACAAGTGTATGGTTTTCAAGAATGTAGTATATTGCCTTCTCTATGTTTTATTACAAGTGTTATAAAGCATAATTAAAAGATACAAGAACATGAATACTTATACTACATCCTACAGCCGGCTATACTTTGAAAGCCAGCTGGATACAATTGAGTAGACACACATAAAATCAATTGTAGAGTCAAAAGACAGATTGTCTTTTGACTTGTGACTATAACAAGCCATAGCTCACATCCTTATCTATTACAAAAATGATAAAGTACATAAAGTAGAAAGTTACAGACTCAAGACGTCAATGTACAGTTACCAAAAGCATGGACCTTTTCACCAACTCATGTAACTTGGTGAGATTACAGAGGTGCAACGGAAAGGTGTCTAGCTTTATGGAAAAGTACATCCGAAATATGTCTTCATGAGTTGAAGCTTCGGAAGACTTTGTGTTTGAGGCTTCGGTAGACTTCATATTTGGCTTCGGAAGATATTGGTCTTGGCTTCATAAGATTTCACACTTAGAGTATTTTTTTGTTGTATGTGTAAACCTTTCTAAGCATTCTTCTTCAATGCACTTGTGCAGCATGTAGGAAAGACATTGGGTGTTTAGGTTGCATTAGCCTTTTCATTTATCTCTACAGTTGTGTTTAACCGGCTATTCCCGAAGGAAGAATTGAGCTCCAAACCAGTGTACCATACCTGCTCGGATGGTTCACCATAATTTCTTAACAAAACCTGTCACATGCCATAAACTACCCCTTAGGATCTCAGTGGGGTACCCTTCCTAGAATGGAAGCCACTATGTGTGGGGGATTCCCCAAATAGATCTATCCATATAAAACATGCAGTTCATGAAAGAATTAATGATCATGATAAAAGTTTTAGCAGGTAACCATTATCCCACATACAATCACCACGTAAAGCACAATTATAGTTCATAAATAACAGAGCATGTTTCGCCCCAAAGTAGTAGTAAAAAGGGGAACACTTAAACTCACCTGGTATCCTTATATAGATTCTGAGCTCGGTAAAGAAAAGTGAAAGTCACCAACAAAGCAATCCTAATTAGAACATATGAGATTCATGTAGAATTAACACGATGTCATTACATGCGTGCGGTTGACCTCTTTAGTTAACTTAAAGTTAATAATTAGTATCATTGATGTACTTTAGCTTCTTGTGAAATTATCATTTGTTATGTACTAACTCGTGCGTATTAGGTTAATTAATGCCTTTATCCACTAAATGATTCTTTGCATAAACAATGTAGCCATAAACGGTTGATATCAAGGATTCCAAATCTTTACAGATAAATTTTAGTGATGATGTAAGTAATCTATAATGTTCCAAATGATGTTTATAATGCTTACACTTATATCCTAATATTAAATTGATTGATGCTAGAGTAATCCAAATATTCATAATAGTTGTCGATATATTAAATAAAAAGGGTGATACAAATAATATTTATTACAATAATAATTAGATGATGGACTATTATAGTAACAAGATGATGTTTATTATAGTATTTTGAAGTCTTTTATCTTAAATAAAAACGTGTAGATGTCGGTTAACCATGTATTTGGTGTGTATATATATGCACAATCATATTTGTATGTATTTTACATCTCGAATTATTGTATGGATTTAGAGTGACATGGGATCAAACTGAGTTGTATCATCATTAGCATGTTATAATCCTTATTATATTGTAATGATACATATATTTCTATCTAGTTTGGTTTCTCGTGACAATCATTGCTATATAAATCATGTGTCAGAACTAACCACTTAAATCAGGTAATTATATCAAGTGGCATTCATTTTCGTTTTATAATTTATGTATTTTATATAATTAGAGCTCAACTAACACACATATAAATTTTAATTAAATTTCAAATGCGTTGGGCGTGCGATTATACCTTTCACTCGGTTCATGTTTGCTAACCCACTTGTATTGCTCTTGATCTCATCACGATCCTGTTGATGACTACCCGTGACCTCAATTGACCATCAGCTTAGATCATGGCTTAACGTCACATACACTTCGGTTATGACTTTAACCACCAATATCCACCGTATGCAGCGAGTGTCCACTATGAACTACCTTTGTCACTGCTAGAACCTCCTAGTCGGCTAGAATTCTCACTCAAAATAACCCAACGTCATCGAATCCTCGGATCTTGCCTAGCATCTAACATGAAAACAAAAGCCCTAGCTTACCACTACTAGCCTTTACCAACATCACCACCATCGTTACATCCACCTTCCTCACCATTGGAACCCGACAACCATTACCACAATCACCACGCCCCGTCACGTGTTGTGGCAGCCCTCCTTCGGCAACCACTAAACCACACCACCACCGCTACCGGTAACATCCACAGCCAATATCATAGCCAACAATCACAACCGCCAACCGCAGCCGGCTACCGCTAGTAACCCGACAACCATAGCCCACACAGCTGCCTTCATCACTGTTTTCTACCATTTCCACCACCATCGCACACCATTGCCATCATAGCCATCACCTTCACCGTCACCGTCCGCAACCAGCATCACCACCATTGTTGTACCATGGCTGCATTCATCACAGCCGACACCCCCGTCACCACAGCCCGCCAAACTGCCACAAGCCAAACACTCATCAGGTGGAGATCTTGGTTGAATCCGAAAATGGTTCATGAATCTTACCTAGGTCACCGGAAAAAAAATGAGAGAAAGATAGAGGGCGGAACCCTAACCGCCACCACCTTCATCCGTTGATAACCTTAACACCACCGCAAGTTAGAGGAAGTAGATGCCACCATTGGAAAGAGCTCGTCGAGAGGAAGACAATCATGTGCGGCACTCGCTGCCACTCGCCGGCTCCGGTGACCGGAACCCTCACCGGAACCCTAGCCGCCACCCCCTTCTCTCCTCCATATCTACACCGTCATTGCGAATAAAAAGAAACTAACACCACCATTGGATTCAGGAGGTTGGAATTAGTGGGGTAGGGCCGAGTCCTTGCCAGAAATCGACATCCTCCGACGCGCCGCCGCCGCACTCCGTCGTCTGCCGCCGTGGACCCTCCTACTCCAGCGAAGTCGGCTGGTGCAGCTCCTTTGGAACATTTTTCTTGCTTTAGGGTTTCACAAATGAGGAAATGGTGGGATGTTAGGCTTATATACCTAGGGTTTTTAAATGGGCTTCCCTTCAACCTCATGTATATGTCCCGAAAACTTCGTTATGGCGTAACAACCGGTCTTTTGGATTGAATTTTGTTAGAAGACTTATAATAGATATATCCAATTACTTTTGCATGAAATTAAACAATTTGTTGTATTTATCGTCAAATCCTCGTGCTTGACTAAATCTCACGCCGGTACACGCCTTGGTCGCGTCTCGAGTCACATTTGTCTGGATAAATGTCCCACTTCTAATTTAGAAAGTTATAATAGGTATAATAATTAGATAATATTTATGACGTTATAGGGCTCGGTTGACGTATCAGATATCAGTAAACTGCCGGCGTATCTAGTATTCACGTTTTTCCGACGTATCACAGTTGATTATACATGTTTGATTAGGATCTTTTAGCAAGCATTGTTTACAATATGTATCATGATTAATGTGAATCCGAGGATCGCAAACAGGAATTATCAGTGTTGGTCGAAGACCAGTCAACGTTTGCCGAATTAACGTTGGCTTGGTTTAATTATTTTGTATTAAATTTCTACGTCAATGAAGATTCAAGAACACACTAACAGATATACAATTAGTGTATTTCACTAAAATATGTTAATGATTACAAAGTAATGAATGAATGATATCAAAGTTTGTTATGATGATGTGACGGCTGGTAGGGTTTTATTGAGTGAATTGATGTGATGTTCGTTGTTTGTTGTAATGCTATAGTTGTTGCTATGCAATCAATCGTCCAAAACAAGCATCCTTGAATCGAATCCTAGGATCCATATATATAGACAATGATGTTTCTGTTATAGGAAACACCGGATATCTTGGGATTTGATTTGTTTCAGTTAAGGATCATAGGATTTCTTGGGATTCGCATAACTGCCTTGTTGACTTGTTGACTTGCAACACTTGTATTATACAAGTATTTGGACTCCGCATGAATAGTGTCTTCTGTAGGATTTGTTCTTCCGTAGAAGTCTTGCTCTTCCATAGATGATTTGTTCTTCTGTTGAATTCTTGTTCTTTTGAAGCTGATGTGTTCTTCCGTAGGAATCTTGTTCTTCAGTTTTGGGTGTTCATCCATAGAGGATCTTTGGATGTAATTTTTGTAAGAAACATATCTATGGAAGAACAAAATGTTCATCTGTAGATGTTTCTTACACTTGGTGAAATTCAGAAATTGACCAAGTATAATATTCGTACCTGCAGCCATACATAAATCAACACACATATAAATGGTTAACATATATATAATGCATACACAATAATGAATTACAACCATTCATTACAAATATTAATTCAAGTACTAAGCCTATAAAATTGACTAGATCTACTCATCCAAGACCTAACAATACTCCCCTTTAGGCTTAGATACTTGTAATCAGTTCTTCAAAACTGAAAGTTCTTTCATCCGTGCCACCATCCTTTTGTGAAAGTATGATACTGCATCCTTTTGATCATCGTACTTGTACTTGATCTCCGTTCTGCACTTCCTCTTCAGAGTCTCAAAGCTTAGGCCCAAAATGTCTTCTTCAGTTATGAGTGTTTCCACAAGACATTGATTGTTAACAATCTCTAGCTCATCTTCTTCAGAGATTCTCAGTTCTGATATATCTTCAATGTTAGCTTCCTTCAGCATCCCAGCATTATATCTTCTTCTTTTGTATGCTTTGGCATGCAGCTTATCCATAACTCATATCATATGAATGTATAAGCATAAATCATTCTCAGCTTTTTCATCTGTCAGCTTTGGGAAGAATTTATCATATAAGAATGATGTGAAGCTTAGATGAAGCATTTTGATCTCTATAGGGTCGAAGATTCTTATTTTGTCACCTTTCCTACCATCAGCATTCCTCAGCAACATTTATTTTTTTTTCAGCATATCCTCACTTAGCTTTGGGAATGGTGTATTGATTTCCGCAAATGACTTTGATGGCTGCTATTTCTTATTAGAACAACCAACTCTCCTTAGAAATTCATCATCAACTAATGAGGATAAGTTGGTGCCTGATCTTGTCTTTCTTTCTAATCTTCTTTTATGCTCAACATCCTCTCTTTTTGCTTCTCTAATCACATCATCTTTAATTTTTTTCTTTAACTTTCCCACCAACAAAGAGAAATCTCTTCCCCTTAAGTGAATTGTATAGTTAGACATTGTAAGACTCTATAGATCCTTGATGTCTTTCTCATGAAGTCTCAGTACTGCCTCTGTATCATGAAAATATTGAATTCCTCGAGAGTTTCACTTGATAATTGCACAGTCCCAGTCTAGATCAAATTTCCAGGCCATGATCCTGTTCTCTTCTTCAGAACTAGGAGTTGTGATATGATCATATAGCTCTATGAGAGTTTATTTCTATTCAGTGATTTCTCTAACATTTGTCCCTAATGGCCACACTTTGCTAGGAATTACCGCCCTTGGTTCTCTGATCAGTTTTTCTATGCCTTTATGTTGATCTTTAAGTTCAACGGTTATAGGATGAGCAGAGAGTTTGCTTTGTTGCTCAAATGATGGGTTTGGAGCTTCAGTTCTGATTTTGACTCCAGTATCAAGTTCAACATTCATCACATGTTCCATCATTCTTCTTAGTTCACCAACACTCCTTCCTTTAAGCTCATGAGCCTTGTAATTGTGTCCCTGAAGCCAACATACCATATTGTACTTGGTGAGTTTAGCAGTGTCACAATGGCCTAGATCTTTCTTGATTTCTCTGGATGATGAATGGTGTGGTGAATGCTTCATAATCACAGTTAGGAATCATAAATCTTGCAAACTCGAACTCTTTCAATGTGTTCTTCATCTCAGGCATATTCATCCTTTCAACCATGTCATATGGAAATCCATGGTTGACCAGGGTCATGAACATAGCAGATTTAGGCCTTTCTTCCATGATGTCTTTTGTTGTAAGAAGAAGATCAGTCTTTGATTCTTCTTGAGCTTTGCTAGGTTCATCTTCAATCAGCTCTTTCCATTCAACATCACTCTTAGATTCATCCATAGCGTCTTGCTTTGATGTTAAATTTTCCATAGAAGGAGTGTGCTCAGAAGAGGTATGTCTTGACCGTTTAGGAGAATCTTCAACATTGATTACTTGAATCTTTGTTGGGCCCAAATACTTCCTCTTCCTTGAGTATTGAATGAGTTGCTTAGAAGATTTAGCAGGTTTCTTTAGATGGTTTGATTCAAGAGCACATATCTTCATTTTCAGTTCACCAATCTCTTCTTCTTTTCTTCTCAACAGAGTTGATTGATCATAGAGGAGTGTCATTGATTTGATCAATTTTCACTGTTAGCTTCACATTATCTTCTTTCTCTTTCTTTACTTCTTCTTTGAGTTTAGAGTCTTGTTGAAGAAGGGCATCAATCACTTCATTATTGTACATGGCATCTTCTCTCAATCTTTTGATTCTTGATTCTAGTTGCATTAGCATTTCTTCTTTTACTTTCATTATTCCCTTCAACTCTTGTATTCTTTGCTTTCTATTTTCGGACTTCAGTACATGCTTGTTGTATTCAACAACCATATAACTCTTGCTGACGGGGATGTCAGAATCACTTAGATGCTCTTCATTGTATGCTATCACATTAACATAGTTTGCTTCTTCTTCTCCTTCCTGATGTTGAGAATCAATCTCATCATCTTTTCCTTCTTTATGAGCTTCACCTACTAAGCTTGAACCGGTCTCAATAACTTGAACTTTTGGTTCTTGATGTGGTTGTTGTTGTTGTTGATGTTGGGTTTGTGTTCAACCACATCATATTAGTTTATCCTTTTAAACTACAAAATGCAGCAGAAAATATCATTTGTTAATCATTTGTAATCTGAAATTTCGGGTTCATATAATGTCAACAACAAACCCAAGAACATAAGGATCATTTATATGTGTGTGAGCTAGCTATCAAGAAGAATAAACAACCACAAACAAAAGATACATACTACCTTTTGTAGAGCTGCAGAAAAATGAGTATGGATGATAAAAGGGAGCTTCTTGAATGGCCAAAACACCAAAGAGAGGTGTTCTCAAGCTAGTATACCCACAAGCCTCAAGCAAGACACTTAGTTGCTAGGTATTTATACACCAAAACCGTGAGAGAGCTGCTGAAAAACCACTTTTCAGCTGAAAGTTCTTCAAAAATGGAGAAGAGATGAGAGCTTCTTAGGTGTTTGCATGTAAGAGAGAGAGTTGAGGATGGAGTGTGTGTAGTTTCAAGGAAAACAACCAACTAAAACAAGTGGCCTTGGACCCCTCTAAGGGGCGGCCGAAACTTGAGATAGTTTGGGGTTTTTCCCCCAAAACATTCACTAATGTTTTTTTATTAATCATACATATAAGTTATATAATTAACCTCGTAATTATATAACTTACACACACTATTATTATAATTTGATGTTATTTAACCAACTTAAAATAACATTACAAATAATGTCCATAAACAAAGTATCCTTATAAGTTGTTTCATCTCATACGCAATTTATTTAGAAACCCATTTTCTAAATTGGTGTATTTATTCAATTGCATGATCATATCATCAATCAAATATTTATATATTAGTGTTTGCAAGCTTGTTATTGGGTATGACCCGACTTGAATCAATACGTACTAACCACATCAATATTCTATGTGTCTTGGGCATAAAGAATCCAACAGTTGATGATCAGTTACCAGAGAGACTGGTTCAGTTTCATTTAAGAGTACAGGGGATTCAGTTTTGGATAATGGCAGTTTAACTGTACTTGCTTGTGAGGCTAACTCTATCTGCCCAGTGTAAATGCTCTTAGTGGCTGAATTTTCTGGATTTGGAGGTTGCTGATAAAGTAATTTGAAGTTGATTTGGTGATGGAGGGTGGATTGGAGAGATTGGTTCTGTGTTTTGGCTGGCTGGTGATTGTGGTTGGGATGTTTGTTGTTGATTTGGTGATTGACGGTGGATTAGAGAGAATGTTTCTGTGTTTTGGCTGGCTAGTGATTGTGGTTGGGATGGTGATGGATGAGGTTGCTCATGTATGGGTGATATATCTGGTGAGTGAGTGTCTTGAACAGCGTTGGTTGGAGAGTTCTCTTATTGATCTTCCCACAAAAGCTCTTGAGGAATATTTGCAGTAGCATCAACCACATGTGCAAACATGGGCATGTCTCCTCCTACATATTCCCAGATATTTTGTTCAGCACGGATCTGCCAAGGTGTGCTTGAACAAACACACCACCATCCACTATACTTCTAGGCAGATCAGCATTAATGATCAGTTGCAGAAACCTTGGAAACATATACATCTTATCAGTGGGAACCTCAACAAATTCTTCCGCACATCATCAACGGATCTCATAAATCATCTGCGGATGACTTAACGACATTTGCTGACGAAATATAACTTACATTTTCACAAATTACCAAACTATGAAATTAAATTATTTGATAATCTTTGTTCATCCGTAGTTTACCAATCTATGAATAAACATTTAAATTTTCAACACTGTAGCTTCTGCTGATGCTTAAGATGGCACTGTAGCTTCTGCTGATGCTTAAGATGACACTGTAGCTTGTACTGATGCTTAAGATGACACAATGCAGAGAATTATTTTTGTATGTTACAAGTCCATTGCCTAGAACCATTTATTGCTTTTGGACCTTGTTCACTTTGTATATATGACAATTTAGCACAAGAAAGTTTAAAATGATTTTAAAGAAAATTTCATGTATCCAAGAGCTAAGATGGTGCTCAGATTCCAAGTCCTCCAAATTGATAATGAAATAGACAAAGCTGCTGAAGGATAAACTTAAGATGGCACTGTAGCTTCTGCTGATGCTTAAGATGAAATTGTAGCTTTTGCTGATACTTAAGATGACACAATGCAAAGAATTATTGTTGTATGTTCCAAGTCCATTGCTTAGAACAATTTACTGCTTTTGGACCTTGTTGACTTTGTATAGATGACAATTTAGCACAAGAAAGTTTAAAATGATTTTAAAGAAAATTTCATGTATCCAGGAGCTAAGATGGTGCTCAGATTCCAATTCCTTCAAATTGATAATGAAATAGACAATGCTGTTAAAGGATAAACTTAACTTCATGTATTTCTACCCCCCTTAAATTTGTGATTAATGATGACATTAAGCATTTATCATAAATTTCTAAGAAGGATAACATGAGTGACATTTAACTGTATGGTGATGAGTAGACATATATTCACATATGATGGGGTCATACTATAATACTAAGCCTCTTGCTGATGAGTTATTTTGTTGAATAGATACCTGAACAAAATTTTGATTGCAAGTATATTGTCCACTTAAATCCATACAAGAGCTCATGTATCAACTAGGCATGCTGTTTATAATGTTTTCATATTGATTTGGAATTAACTATTATGGGCTTCACATTCAATTCACAAAGATTTTGTCTTCCCTTTGCAAGACAAATCATCACTTTTTCACACTTAAAAACTATGTACTTTAAGTTATAAGTTCTATCTTGAGATGCAGTGGCATCTCATTAATGCAATGATGTAAAAGCTCTAGAAAAATATACAATTTATCACATAGGATTCTTTTGAGAGCTTAGATATGATCATCATCAGGTCACCGGGTCTTTACTCACGTAAAACAGAGGTGCCTTTAACCCAGGTCTTTGTTGACACAAAACAAAGGGATGATAAGGATCATGATCTTTTCACCTTTTGTAACTGAAATTCAGTATGGTGATCATACACCCAGTTCTTTGTTCACACAAAAGAGAGGGAGTATGATTTGCAAAGATAGATATTATAAAGCGTTGATACATAGTCTGTTTACATGAGTGATTTGGTCACATCAGTAAGACTCACTTTGTATTCTCAAAATGAAGTTTCCCACAAAAAATCATTTAGCATTATGTTTGGCATGCACTCAGTGTAGTTTCCACTCAAGATGAATCTACTCACATATCAAGAAACTTGCTTTGATTTATTATTAATTTATGAATTTAGGAATAAGCAAAGATATAATGTACTATCATTTCTCAAGCATATGTCATGCAGAAACATCATTACATACAATATTTTGTTTGTTCAAATTGATTAATCTAAGTTAATCATGCCTAGAGACTCAATTAGAAAATTAAATCTGACTGAATCAAAGGCTTTAGTGATAAATAATCAAGTTGATTTGTTTTATCCACTTTGTCTAACTTAATCAAACTCTTTTCTGAGCAATCTCTCAGAAAATGATATCTTATCTCCATATATTTTGTTTTACTATGTTGTACAGGATTAGTAGTTATAAACATAGCAACAGAATTGTCTATGTAATTTGAAGTTTGATGAAAGTTGAAACCATAGTCATGTAATTGGTTTTGCATCCATAAGACTTGAGAGCAACTAGCTAAAGCAGCTATGTACTCAGCCTCAGCTGTGGATACAGATACATTGGTTTGTTTTTTGCACTTCCATGATACTAGCCTTGGTCCAATGAATTGACATCCACTAGTTGTTAATTTTCTGTTATTGTTACATCCACCATAGTCACTGTCGAGTATGAGTAGAGTGTAAAGTCACCATCCTTTGGATACCAAAGACCAAGTCCTGGTTATCCTTTGAGGTATCTAAAGATCCATTTGACAACATTCAGACGAGATTCCTTTGGATTAGATTGGTACCTAGCACACACACGCACAACGAACATAATGTCAGGTCCACTGGCAGTTAGATACATAAGTGAACCTATGATTGATCTATATAATTTTTTATCAATAGATTTTCCTGAAGGGTCAGGAACAATCTTGTCAATTGTTGATGCTGGAGTTTTGCATGAGGATACTTTAGCAACATTGTATTTCTTCAGAATTTGATGTATGTATTTTTCTTGATTGATGAATATCCCATCTGGTTTTTGATGAACTTGAAGACCAAGAAAGAAGGTTAATTCACCCATTGAACTCATCTGAAATTTAGATTTCATCAGCTCTTCAAAATTTACACACAATCTTTTATTAGTTGAGCCAAATATAATGTCATCAACATATATTTGAACAACTAAGAGATCTTGATGTTATTTTTTGAGAAAGAGTGGTTGATCAATGGTTCCTCTTTTGTAGCCATGCTTGAGCAAGAAAGATGATAGTGTTTCATACTATTTTCTTGGTGCTTGATGAAGACCATGCAAGGCTTTGTCTAATTTGTTTACCCT
Organism: Flaveria trinervia; assembly: GCA_025506515.1. Lineage (NCBI taxonomy): Eukaryota > Viridiplantae > Streptophyta > Magnoliopsida > Asterales > Asteraceae > Flaveria > Flaveria trinervia. The sequence goes on from CM046446.1 coordinate 51,316,250, forward strand.
ATGGGGATAATGAGGATCTTCAAAACAAGGGGTTTGTGACACATAAACTTCCTTATCATTCTTCCCATATAGGAATGCACATTTGACATCCATCTGATACATAGTGAACTTCTTATATGATGCATAAGCTACAAACACTCTTATTGCCTCAATTCTTGCAACTGGTGCAAAAACTTCTTCATAGTCTATTCCTTTTTCTTGAGTGTATCCTTGTGCAATCAACCTTGCTTTGTTTCTTACAATAATCACTCTATCATCCAGTTTGTTTTTGTATAGCCACCTAGTTCCAATACGATGTTAACCTTCAGGCAAATCAACTAGGAACCATACCTTTTGCTTTCTAAATTGTTGAAGCTCTTCTTGCATAGCTTCAATGCAACTATTGTCTTTTAAAGCAGCAGTGATGTTTGGCGGGACTACTTGAGAAAGAAAACAACTTAAGAGACAAATGTTGGCAGTACCACTTTGGCTCCTTATAGTTTCCTTTGTAGGATCTGTAATGATGTTGTTGACTAGATGAGTCTTATGGATTCTCATTGATGGAGTTGATTCACTAGCATAGATGATTCCAGGTTAGTCATTTCCATTGCCTTAGACTGATCCAACTCAGGTTGAGTGTTTAGAAAATAGTCAAAATGTTCAACATGAGTTGAAGGATCATGAGTGCCTTCTGTACGAGCTCTAGAGGCATCTCCAGTATTGGTTTGCTCTTCCGTAGGAGTTACAGTTACTTCTCCAGAATCATTGTGCTCTTCAGTAGGAGTTACAGGAACTTCTCCGGAAACATTTTGCTCTTCAGTAAGAGTTATAAGAACTTCTCCGGAAACATTTTCAATATTTGTTGTCTTCACTTGAGAGCATGGATCTGTTGAAGGGACAACATTCATATCTCCGGATGCACCATTTTCAGTTCCACATGTAGTGTCTGCAGCTGCTATTGTTGTGTTTCCACCTAAGTATGGGTGAATCCTTAGAGGATCAGCTGATAATGTGACTTCAGTCATATGAGGTGGAACAAATAGATAGCATACTTCATCACATGCTGCAGTGTTCAAATGATCATAATTAAATGACTTAGTTAGAGCATCTATGTCAAACAACCATGATGAACCTTCAACAGACTTAGTAAATGTAGATTCATCAAAGGATATATTTGGAGTTTCTTCCATAATGTTATGTTATGGAATATAAACCCTATATGATTTATATGTTAAAGAGTATCCAACAAAGAAACCATCATATGCTTTTTCTGAAAAATTTCCCAATTACTCTTTTATGTTTAAAACAGATACATGATATCCAAAGACTTTAAGATATCCTAGGTATGGTTTTCTTTTAAATAACAGCTCTTACGGAGTTTTGTTATGTTCTTTGACAATTAATGTTTTGTTTTGAACATTGCATGCAGTATTCACAACCTCAGTCCAAAAAGTGATGGGCAATTGTGAATTAGCAAGCATTGTTCTGGCTACTTCAATGAGAGTTATGTTTCTTCTTTCAGCAACTACATTTTGTTATGGAGTTCTTGGTGCACTAAATTGCCTTCCAATACCTTGCTCCTGCAAAAGGAATCCAGTTCAAAATTGACAAATTCAGTACCATTATCACTCCTAAAAAGTTTAACTTTTGTATCAACTTGATTCTCAATCTTGATCACAATGTCCATTAATGTTTATGATGTTTCACTCTTTTGTTTTAAGAAAAAGACCCATATGAATCTTGTGAAATCATCAACTATCACCAAACAATATTGCCTTTTTTCCAATGCTCATCACATTGATAGGACCAAACAGATCCATGTGAAGCAATTTGAGTGGTGTAGTATTTGTATTGATAATTTTTGATTTATGTGACACTTTATGTTATTTTCATTTGTAACAAGAAGAATAATGAGTTGAGCAATGAAACTCTTTGTTTGGCAATCCAATGACCACGTCATTTTTCAGCAATGTATTCATGTTCTTCATGTTAGAATGGACAAGCCTTCAATGCCATAATTGAGATACATCTTCTCATAGCTTAGATAGAAGGCATGTTTCATGTTTTGTGAGAGATGTGTTGTTCATATCCAAAACATAAGTGTTTCCTTTTCTTGCTGCTTTGAGGAGGATCCATTCTTCTGGAACATTAAATCCTGGCTTAAGAATGTAACAATTAGTATTATCAAACAATGTTGTATAAATTTGATCGCATATTTGAGACACACTAAGTAAATTATACTGTAAATTTTCACAATAATTTACTTTCTCAAATTTGAGCACACCATTTGTTATCATTCCTTCACCAACAATTTTACCTCCCTTTTTATCCTCACCAAATGCCACATAAGAATCATTTTTGTGTTTGAAGTCATGGAGAAGTGAACAGTTTCCTGTCATATGCTTGGAACAACCACTGTCAACATACCACTTATTATCAGCTCTCCAATATTGTTCCTCTCTGGCCATTGGAGGAACTTTGTGTTCCATATGAGCCATCAATGCATGATTCTCTTTGAAGAATTCTTTTTCATTCATACTCCACTCACACATTCCATGTTTAAGTATGATTAGCCTTGACTCTTTTGAGTTTCTTGGTCCAGCTGATTCATTGGTGGCTGGTGGGGATGTATTGATCAGTTGAGATTGTCTGTGCAGAGATCTTTGAGAGTTTGATTGCCGATGAGGCGTAGTCTGATCTTGTTGATGCTGCTGATGCTGTCTTATCTCTGGATATCTCTGTTGATTACATTCTTTGGAGAAATGTCCATAGAGATTGCACTTGAAGCATCTTACCTTTGATTTGTCAACACCAATCTTTGATGTTTTACTGGCTGCTGCCAAGTTCTTGTTTCTCCTGAGATATTGCTTTGCTCTATAAGCAATCATTGCCATCTGCCATTGTAGGTCCATTTCTTCCACTACATCACGGTGTAGTTCTCTAAGTCTTGTTGCCAGATATTTGCTGACGTTAGAGAGCTTCCCAGATTTGGTTGACAACTAGAACTAAAAGCTGCAAAGGCTTCTTTTTATTCTTCAGAATCCAATATCATAGTGATTGGTCCTGACTGATTGTTTGATTGTGAAGACTTTGCTCTTGCTGCAGTTGTATCTTTTCTATCAGCAGTTCTTCCTTTATCCTTTTGATTTTTGCTTTGAGATGATTTCTTTGAGGGTTTAGTGGCATAAAAGCTGACTTCCTCCTCATTATCACTCAAAACACAAGAGTTATCACTTTTAGTTTTTGAAATAAATGCACTTCCAACATTATTTTTTTCTTTGAATTGATAAGGTGAGACATGGGTTCTAACACTCTTGTTTCTTGATTTTTCATCCATTTCAAGAGCTTCTACTTTTGATGGTATTCTTGTATCTAGACCAGCTGACTTGAGATCTATGGTATTCTTGAACATGGATACTGTTTGCTTCCAACTTTCTCGCAAAGTGTGGATCATTTTCTTGCTTAATTCCTCATTGTATATTTAAACTCCAAAATATTCATCTCAGTTACCAACTACATGAATCTATGAAGTTGTTGAGGAATTGATTCACCCTCAATATGATGAAATGTTTCATATTGTGACCTGAGGGTGCTCTCCTTATGCTTCTGATCTCATCACTCCCTTCGCAGAGAGTATGGAGTATCTTCCACAAGGAGTTTATTGTTTTGTAGTTCTCACACCTGGTCAATATCTCTTCAGGTAGAGCCATACTAAGCAAACTGTATGCTTTGATATCAACTTTGACCTTTTTGACATGAGAAGGTGATAGATCTTTGGTGCTCATTGTTTGATTTGTATCATTATAATCCGGCCCAAGGGTGGGTGGAATATAAGGACATTGAGTGATGGACTCCCACAAGTCAGAATCTGTGTAGTTCACATGATTCCTGAACTTGATTTTCTAGGATTTGAAATCTGCTTTTGTTTCGAACTTCGGTGGTTGGTAAGATGATCCACTGAAGTTGCTCATGATGTTAAGTGATGAGAATGATCAACAGGATCAACTATTCAATTGATTTGAATATAGGTACGAGTTAATCTAATTGACTGCAGTTGAACAACAAACAAGTTTCACACAATATTCTTTTAAACACAAATCTAGATCAATCGATCTAAATCAATGAGCACTTGGCTCTCATACCACCCGTGAATCCAAGGATCGCAAACAGGAATTATCCGTGTTGGTTGAAGACAAGTCAACGTTTATAGAATTAACGTTGGCTAGGTTTAATTGTTTTGTATTAAATTTGAATATCAACGAAGATTCAAGAAAACACTGAGGGAAATACAATTAATGAATAATGTGTATTTCATTAAAATATGTTAATGATTACAAAGTAATGAATGAATGATATAAAAGTTTGTTATGAATGATGTGACGGCTGCTAGGGTTTGATTGAGTGAATTGATGTGATGTTCGATCTTTGTTGTATAGCTATAGTTGTTGTTGTGCAATCAATCGTCCAAAACAAGCATCATTGAATCGAAACCTATGATCCATATATATACACAATGTTGTTTCTGTTATAGGAAACACCGGATCTCTTGGGATTTGATTTGTTTCAGTTAAGGAATCATCGGATTTCTTGGGATTCGCATAACTGCCTTGTTGACTTGTTGACTTGCAACACTTGTATTATACAAGTGTTTGGACTCCGCAGGAATAGTGTCTTCCATAGGAATTTGTTCTTCCATAGAAGTCTTGTTCTTCCGTAGATTATTTGTTCTTCCATAGGAATTCTTGTTCTTTTGAAGCTGATCTGTTCTTTCGTAGGAATCTTGTTCTTTAGTTCTGGTTGTTCATCTGCAGAGGATCTTCGAATGTAACTTTTGTAAATAACATATCTACGGAAAAAGAAAATGTTCATCCGTAGATGTTTCTTACACTTGGTCAAATTCAGAAATTTACCAAGTATAATGTTCGTACCTGCAAACATACATAAATCAACACACATATAAATGGGTTAACCTATATATATAAGGCATACACAATAATGAATTACAACCATTCATTACACATATTAATTCAAGTACTAAGCCTTTATAAAATAAAAAAGATCTACTAATCCTAGACCTAACAATTAACAATGATTTTGGTGGGACATCAAGCCATGCCAAGAGAATTCTCATGAAACATAGATGTTAGTATGCGTTAGATTACCAAACTTTACCCGGTATGTATTTTGAATCTGTTTTTAGTTTGGATTCATCTATATATGATTTGAATCATTCACTGTTTTAAGATCACTTATTTATTTAGTTGGTAAATGGGTATTGTGCCTTAAATGGGGCTGAAATATTAGCTTCTTATCTATGTTTTCTTTGATAAGCCCAAATCAATTCAGTCCATTATTGGGCCCTATAGTACATTATGATTTCTTATTGGGCTGAATTTCTAGGGTGTTACATTCTCCCCTCCTTAAAGAAATTTCATCCTCAAAATTTAGTATCATCAATATTTGTTTCTGAGTGTGTTACACTCATAGCATTAGTCTTAAGGGTTTGAAACTTTTTATCCGAGCATACCAGGACGAACGCTACCGATTCAGCATCAAAGAACTGGGTTCGATTTAGATTCAAGTAACTATCCCAATGTTAGAACATGGATGATAAAACTAGAGTGTCGTGTCATAAAGAGTTATTTGGTTTCACCATCCGATTATATAACTTTTTATAGATTTGACATGAAGAGATTCCCTAAAGTGATTCAACATACAATCCTACTAGGCAGCTCTAGCAAGGAGACAATTTCCACTACCCCAACGGCATTGCAGTTCACACAGATGGTCATATAGAAGGTTGAAAAGAATAAGGTGTTAGTGTGACAATCTTTAATTAGACAGGAGATTTAGGGTATAATAGATTAAAGGTTCCAGATCAAAGAGGATTTGGGTTTTCCCAAAGAGTATAGATTAATGTCGGGAACCCATATGCTTGTTCCTGTCAACCCAAAACTAGGAAGTTTTCATGATTGATAAGAACGAAGAGATTAGGTCATACGTAAAAGTCTCTACCTTTCAAATCTTCCTTTTTAACCCTTAACCTTCTTTAAAAAGGCTTCTTTGGCCTTTTTGCTTCTAGGATTCCCATCCTGAGGGGGTTAAGCCTTTTTCTTCTACTAAGTGCTTCTTCTAGTATGCTTCCTTCCCCAGAACGGTACTGTATATCACAATCTTAGTCTTTGAGTAGGTCCATCCATATTATGTGACGCAAGTTGAAAATTTTCCGATCTAGGGTGTGTTATACTTCTTATGATTTGCGTAACTTATACATATGGTAATGGTACAGGTAATGCATCCAAATATTTTCCTGCATAACGTAACTTTTCACATGTTTCTTGAGTGGTCAGGCGTGTAGACAATTGTCTTCTCCTGTGGTATCCGAAACTTCTTATCCATGTCCAGGCAAATTCGTACCTTTTTTGGAATAACGATGCCAGTCGTATAGCCACACAAGTGAAGTGTTTACTAATCCTTTTACCACTCTCGTTAAATCCTAATCATGGACACATCACAACAGGGTTTTTAGTACTCCTCAGACTTAGATGGCCCCAACTTTTAGTGAATGGTCTTCCATTTCATGCTCATTAGCAATGGCAGGACAACATACAAGCCTAAGTATTGCTTCCAATTCTTATTCATGAGGCTCATGGATATCGTGAATTGTGTAGTTTCTCTCACACAAGCTTGACTATAACCTTCATACTCGCCACATTTTGTTTTAAGTGCTACCTTTGTAGTGTTACTCCCCGTATATTCATGGCTCATAACATTTAAGATGTAAGTAGCATCTTATAACTTGATTAAGCAGGCTAACAACTTCCAGAAGGGGATATCACTTCTCCTTGGTGACTTTATTTAATTCTGGATAGTTTATCCATATTTGGAGCATTCTATTCTCCTTCCTTAAGGAGTATAAGGTTTCTCCAAGGTGACATACCCGGTCTCATGAACTATTTATCTAACAGCTCTTGAATATGTTTTTTTTTCACAAGCTCCTTAACATAAGCTTCAAATTCAGTACCTCCCTACATTACGTGTTCTCTCCGATCCAAATTCCTTAAGATCAACCTCTACTCTTATCTTAACCACCGAATTGTTGGATATTCTGTTATGATTGGGCGGACGCGGATGAATTATCATCATTATCATTATTGGTGATCACCTACAAAATTTAGCAAAGATCTACTTTAGTATTTTCGATATTGCTATTTTAAATAATTAATACCTTTTAAGGTCATTTTTATATTAAAATCTAGAACCTAACATTACATTTAAATTGTGGTTAGGTGACCTTTATCCCATGATTTAAATTAATCTGGTGGTCAACGATTGACGGTTGCAACCATTTGCAACTTCTAGAGGTATGGGATCGACTTTAAAATCATATGTAAAGTCGGCATGTTAATCCCATCAACACCATTTGGAAACCATATTGTAGGTGATCCATTTAACATGGTTTGCAAATCATGTTACCCTACTTGCACACACATGTGAGTTTACCAACATAAGTGGTTAGGTGACCTTTATCCCACAAATGTGGTATCCCCACCTTAAGTCACAAGTTCCCTCTAAATGGTTAGGTGACCTTTATCCCAATAAGAGTTTCCAAATGACTCAAGTGTCGTGCAAAAGGACGGTGTTAAACTTGTTTGAATATATTGTTTGAAAATATTTAGAGATTTCATAATTCTAGTTTAGAAACTCTATGTACTTGTACTTGCATGCTTTCAAATACAAGATACCCTATGGTTCTTTGATTAAAACCCATTTTAATCTTTAAATAATTAAATCGTTTTAATAACCTTTTATTACCTTTTAATGATTAAGAACCATTTAATTAGATTGTTAAGTTCAGAGGAAGGTTTGTTAAAGCGAATATCACATACATGCTATCAACCACAATAATATAAACAAAACAACATAGCATATGTACATAACCATAGCATCTAAAGTGGTCCACACTTGTTTGCCATCACAAGTGTGGTCCATAGGCATTCCTAAGGGTCACAACAAAACACATAGAAAGCTTCCAAAAGCCTCACACTTGAAACCGCATCCAAAATGCTCCATGTTTCTCCTTTGTGCTTCCAATCCATACGTCTTCACATTACAAGATATAAAGTCCTAATACAAGATATCTAGTAAAATGAAAAAGCACCTAATCTATTTATTAGAACCCAATAATAAATAAATTACATTTTAAACAAAGCACAAATAAATAAATATATACAACCCCATTGAATAAACAAATACAACCATTGCAATCATCCAAACAACACAAGGCCAAAGGCTAGGTTATGCACCAAAATAAACATTCATCATATCATCCAAAATATAACAATGAATCCCCTCAAAAGCCATGATTTTTCAGCCAACATAAACTAAAATTTCGGGTTTTAAATATTGTCCAAACAACATACATATCAACATACATATCTTTCAAGGTTTAATCACAAGCATGTGTAATATAACCTTGAAAGTTTGGGGATTCAACAAAACAGAATATAGCAGCCCTTAAAAGGGTTATAAAGTCCCATAAAAAACAATTAAAAAGGACAAGAACAAACAAGCTATCCACATAACCGGCTCTTGATGTCATTGTGGGGGTTGTTAGAAGATAAAACCGAGTTTAACCTCTTAAACTTTCAGAAAATGCAGCGGATATATATATTTTAAAACATGATTATAAAGCTGAAATTTCATGTTTTATGGTGACATATATATAAATGAATCAAACCCAAAACAAAAGGATCATATATGTGAATAAGCTAGCTATGAACAATATGTAAATGAACATAAAATCACAGCTACATGGAGCTGTGAACAACTACCTTTCAGCAGCTCAATGTCGATCAAGAAGGAGTTGTAAGATGCTTAAGATTCGGCCAAGGCTCCAAGGAAGGACCCCTCAAGCTTGTATACCCCAAGCTAATGTGCAAACACTCTTCTTGTTAGGGAGATGAACACCAAAGCAAACCAAAAGAAAACCCAAAAACTGCTGCTAGTGCCGAGGATCTTGAGAGAGAGGGGAGAGTGTTTTGGTTCAATATTGCATGTAATGAGAGAGGTCCAAAATAGGAGTGTATGACATGCTTTACTTTATGTGTTCTCAAGAGAGAAAAACGGCCAATCCCCTTCAAGGGGGGCGGCCGGAAATGGTTTTAAAAAAAATTTCCCTCTTAAACAAACACACACACATATATAAAACTAGTCATTTAATAAATTATACAATCAACCATTTAATTGTATAAGTTATAAACCTCTTTTATTATTTGATTTTATCTAACCTACTTAAATAACATTACAAATAATACTCATGAACAAAATATCCTAATAAGTTGTTCCATCTCATAAGCAACTTATTTAGAAAACTTTTTTCTATATTTGGTGTGGTTATTTAATTGCATGATCATATCGTCAATGAAATAATTGTTTGTGTTTGCAAAGCTTGTTATTGGGTATAACTCGACTTGGATGATGACATACTAACCGCATCAATGTTCTATGTGTCTTAGGCATATAGAATCCAACAAAAACGACCAAGAAGAGCTGCTGAAAACATTTTTCAGCCAAGTTCCAAAGGGTGCTGAAAACCCTTTTCAGCCGAGATCCACTTCAAGATTAGAGAGTGTTTTTCCCTTTTTGGTTCTTGCATATGTGTGAGATATGAGAGGATTAAGTGTGTGTGTATTGTTCTTGGAGTACCAAATCACAAAACAAACAAGACCCCTCCATAAAGGGGGCGGCCGCTTGGCTTTTGAGATGGGGTTTTCCCCCCAAAACCCAAAACCCAATTTTTGTTAAACTAATGTTTTAAAAATAGATATATAATTAACATTTTAATTATATAACATACACACACTTGTATTATTTGATGTTATTTCACTAAAATAAACAACATTACAAATAATATCCATGAACAAAATATCCATACAAGTTGTTCAATCTCATATGCAACTTATTTGGTGTTTGCTAAGCTTGTTATTAGGTATGACCCGACTTGGATCATAACGTACTAACCACATCAATGTTCTATGTGTCTTGGGCATGAAGAATCAAACAATCTCCCACTTGCACAAGATTCATAGAAGATTGATGCAAGCAGTAATTACCGCCTAACAACGGTTTACTACCCTTAATACGCATGACTTAAAGCCATTCAATAACATCATCCCCTTTAAGTATCCAACTTGAAATGATTTAGGTGAATCAATCATTTATCCTTTTGTTACAGATGTCATGTTAAATCCAAGGACATAGAATTATCATTCCTTGTTGATTTAACTTAATCAGGCCTTAGACATCTTGCTGTCAACGAATAAGAGGAACAAATTCCATCTTGACTACATATGTTTTTCACAATCAACTCGTGTCACACCTCAACATAGCCTTATGCACTGCCCATTATTTCAGAGCAACGAAGAACTAGCTCAAGGTATAACATTTGGTGAATATCAAAACCCAATATGTATCTCAGGTCTGAGGATACCAAATGATATTCGGCTTTACTCAAATTTACTTATGATCAATCTAGAAGATTCCATGTAGTAAAATTGAGATGAGGGTCTGTCCAGTATTTGTATCCCACAAATATCTATGAACCTTGTCAGCAACCAATTGCTCTATATTCATTCCTTATGAATATCCACCAATCCATGTTCATAATAGTCTTACGTTCATATTTGTTCCCACAAACATGACCAACTATGGACATTTAGAATAATAAACATATTCATGGATGTATACATGCTAAAATGAATATAACTCAAAATATCACAAGTATATAAAGAGTTAAATATTACATTGTTTCAGAATTTTAATACTAAACAAATCAATTCCAGTCACTAGAATATCGAAGTCCTAAGGCACAAGTATGATTTTCATGCTTTGCCCTTTCAAGGAGCTTCGTGAGTGGATGTGCTATATATTGTTCGGTGTGAACTTTACGAATACATATTTTTCCCTTTTGAACCTCATCCCTTATGTAGTTGAATTTCTGCTCAATGTGCCTATCCTTTTGAAGAGAACAGGGTACCTTGATTTATGCAATCGTACCCTCGTGATCACAAAAGGATTTCTAGGGGTCTTGAATGGTAGAGACCACCCTAGGTAGGCGATAAATTTCTTTATCGATGTAGCTTCCTCAGCTGCAGATGATGCGGCTATGTATTCGGACTTTGTAGTGGACAATGCTACTCCATTCATAATGAAGACATACCCCGATTGTGATCGAGAATCATCTCGAACGGTTTGGAAACTCGCATCCGTGTAACCCTTTACACGAGGTCCTCTTTATCAGATTCGTATATTAGAAACATTTCCTTAGTCCTACTAAGGTATTTCCATATACTTTTAATAGCCATTCAATGGATATTACCTGGATTCTACTGATATCTGCTCGTGATGATTAACGCGCATGACACGTCTGATCTAGTGCATATCATCGCATGATGGATCCTATAGCTGATGCATACGGGATGTCCTTCATTCGATCTTACTCATCCTTTGAGCTTGGACATTGAGATGTACTCAATATTGTCCCTCTTTGAATAGGTACATACCTTTCTCAGAGTTTTCCATCTTGAACCCTTTCAAGACTTTATCAATATATGCACTTTGATTTAAACCTATCAACCGCCTTGATCTATCCGTGTAGATCTTTGTTCCCAAAATATAGGCGGCTTCACTAAGATTTTTATTGAAAAACAACTTCCAAGCCAGGTTTTAACACCTTCCATTATTGGAATATCATTTCCAAAAGTAGTATGTCATCAACATACAATGCTAAGAATTGTATTATGCTCCCACTAGCCTTCTTATATACACAAGCCTCGTTAGCGTTGTTGATGAAACCAAATTTCTTGATCTCTTCATCAAAACGTTGATTTCAACTTCTCGATGCAAGATTCAATCCATAGATTGACCTCTTTAACTTGCATACTTTTAGGATGTTGGGGATCAACAAAACCATCTGGCTAAACCATATGGACAGTCTCTTCGAGATGTCAGTTAAGACTAGCGGTTTTGACATCCATTTGCCAAATCTCATAGTAATAATATGCAGCTATGGCAAATAATATCCTAATTGACTTTAGCATTGCCACAGGCGAGAAAATCTCATGATAATCAACCCCTTGATTTTGAGTGAAACTTTTGCTACAAGTCTTGCTTTGTAAGTATCCAAGTTTCTATGTATATCTATTTTCTTCTTGAAACCCATTTGCATCCAACCGGTTTGGAGTTAAGTGGAGGGTCAACCAATTCCTAAACTTGATTGTCATACATGGATTACATCTTAACGTTCATGGCATCCAGCCATTTGTCACAATCCGAATTGGACACTGCTTCATGCTATTTGGTTGGCTCATAGGAGTCAACCACATAGCATCCATTCATGAAAGATCTATTCTTCGAACGTTTTGTGTGTATTGATCAACCTCTTGATCATCATCAACAACCTCTTGTTGATTGCTTATGTCAACTAAATGTGTATCGGCTTGTGGATCTTGATCCTCATCAAATTCCACTATTCTATACGTTATTCCTCCATAAGGAACTTAGTTTCTAAGAACTCAGCCTTTCGAGCAATAATTACTCTTGCTCTGTTGGATCAAAGAAGTAGTATCATATACAATCTTTGGGATATCCAACAAATATACACTTAGTGAATCGACTATCTTGGTCGGGTCCATATTCAAAATACGAGCCTCGAAGAGCATTGCAAAAACCCAAAATGATAGAGGTAGTGAGATTATGCCATCATAGATTTGAACCATATCCAATAGAGTTCGATTTCTCCTTTCAGACACACCTTCATTTTGTGGGGTTATAGGTGGAGTAAGTTGTGAGACAATCCCACAATTTCTTAGATGGTACTAAAAGCTTCACTTAGGTATTCACCTCCTCTATCTGAACAAAGAACTTTGATAGTTTTATAGAGTTGATTTTCTACTTCATTCTTGAAGGTTCTGAACATTTCAAAAGTTCAAGTTTATGTGTCATCATGTACACATAACCATAGCGACTATAATCGTCGGTAAAGGTAATGAAGTATCTATCACCATTTCTAGTCATTCTCTTTAAAGGGCAACATATATGTGAATGTATGATACCCAATAAGTCTTTTGCCCTCTCGTTAGTGCCACTAAAGGGCGACTTGGTCATCTAGTTTGTAAACAAGATTCACACTTATCGAATGAAACATTTTCATTTGGTTTTCAAAAGATCATTCTTTTGAGGTGTTTGAATCTGATTCTTGTTTTATGTGACCAAGATGACAATGTCAAAGATAAGAATCACTTAAAACCATTTTAAGTTTCTTGGTGCTTGTTTGGTATAATGAGCTATTATAGGATGAATCATTATGAACCAATTCATAGATTTCATTAAAAGGCATAGCCTTGAAATAAAATACATCATCCATACAGACATAAATACCATTGTTAACAAACTAAAATTATAACCACATTGTTCTAAAAGGGAAATCAAAATTATCTTCCTAGTCAAACTAGGAGCATATAAAATGTTCTTTAGAATACTTCCAAACCATTTGAAAGTTTCTAAATATTGTCTCTTTGGGCTTCGACATCAACTTTTGCTCCGATGCCCATGTAGAGACTTGTGTCTCCCTTCTTGAAGTGCTTATTTCATATGAACCCCTACAACAAATTGCAAAAAAAGAGTTCCACATCCAGTATCCAATACCCATGTGTTTGAAGATATAACATTTCAACCAATGTGAATTATGAAATTTTTAATGAGGTTTGCCCAGCATCCCTCTTGTTTCTCAACTCTTTGAGATAGGTTGGACAATTCCCTTTCCAATGTCCTATCTCTCCACACTCAGAGCATGGATCGTTCTTCGTTACCTTAGGCTTCTTAAGCTTAGGCTTTGGAGGTTCCGCTTTAGCCTTTCCTTTCCCTTTTCATTTGACGTGCCCCTTTCCTTTGGCAATATTTGCCTTGGTATCAGGGAATGACCTTTTCTTATTTCCTTCCTCATTGATCGAGAGAACAGGTAGAACCTTTCTACCCATCCCTGCCTCACCAATGCTCTTGTCCCACCCGTTCATATTGTAAATCATTATGAATGTCTCAAACCTTTTAGTTAGGCCATTAAGGATCAAATCCGTGGCCAACTCCTTTGAGACAAGACAATTAAGCTGCTCGAGGCGATCAACGTGGCCTTTTATCTTAAGAACATAAGATGATACCGATTGGGTTTCTTCCATATGACACGCATGAAGTGCTCAAACCATTTCGAAGCACTCTACCCTAGCTTGTTGAAGGAACATTTCCTCAACTGGGTAATAATGTCATATGCCCCAAGTTGCTCCAAGTCCTTTTGGAGCTTGGGAATCATAGTTCCCAACATGAGGTTGGAAATCTGCATGGAATCCTCAGTGTATTGAAGCCAATCGTCATAGGCCTCAACATCCTCAGGGTCTGGTTGGTCAGGAATAGGATCGTCAAGGACATAGGCTCTTTTCCCTTACTTGAGAACAATTCTCAAGTTTTGATACTAGTCCATAAAGTTATTATGGTTAAGACGATCCCTTTCTAAAATGGTTCTTAGTGATAGGGTAGGGACGGTCGGGGTGGTAGCATTATTGTTTGCGGCCATTACTACAAAATTACAATGTTCATTTTTAGTATTTCTGAAAAAATTGCATTTTAATTATTAATACCCTTTACACGTCTCATAGACAATTAATAATTCAAATCTAGAATCCAACGTTACATTTAAATGATGGTTAGGTGACCTTTATCCCATTATTTAAATTAACAAGGTAGTCAACTTTTGACAATTGCAACCTATTGCAACTTCTAGCTTTATAGGATGGTTAAACATCTTATGTTTAGTCGACATGTAAAATTACATCAACACCATTGTACGCCATGCTTCGGTGACCCTATGCACATGGTTTCCAATTCAAGTCGTCCTACTTACACACACGTGTGAGTTTACACATACAAGTGGTTAGGTGACCTTTACCCCACAAGTATGTTAAGCCCACCTCAAACACACAAGTTCCCAAAAAGTGGTTAGGTGACCTTTAACCCACAATTAGTTCTCAAGTAATTTGACTGTCATGTAAAAGGATGGTGTATAACTTGTTCCCAAAGGGATTTAAGTTTCCATTAATTCTAGTTATGAAAACTCTATGTACCTTGTATTCGCATGCTTTCAAATACATGATACCCTATGGTTCTCTTTTAATAAAACCTCTTTTATTTTGAAATCATTAATCCTTTTAATAATCTTTTATTAGTCACTTAATGATTAGGAACCAAAAAATTCAGCTTGTTATGATAATTTATTTAGATTGTTAAGCATATCCATATATCAAACAATCAACATAAAATGAATAATCAAACAAGCATATATCAAACAACCACATGTGCATAACCATAGGCACTACGTTGACAACACTTGTTTTCCATCACAAGTGTTGTCATTTGGTCTTTCCTAAGGGTTGAACACAACACAAAGATGAGATCTCCAAAGACCCCCACTTGAACTTGCATCCAAATGCTTCAAGTCCTTCTCTTCTGTCTTCCTTTTGTGATTCCATCTTGTGCATCTTCTTTTACAAAATTTATATCCTAATACAAATTTTTAATAAAAGAAAACATACTTAATCTATCTATTACATCACAATTTAATGAATAAATAAATTACATCCAAATACAAGCACAAAGGAACAATTATTACAACCCATAAGAATTAATACAACTAACACAAAATATCCAGTCAAAACCAAATCAACACGGTCAAGGCTAGGTTATGCACCAATATGAATCATCATATACAACGTCCAAGAACCAAATAAACCCCCATATGACCCTAAATTTTCAGCCAACATAAACCAAGAATTTAGGGTCTTTTGTCCAAACAAAAACATAATCAACTACTTGATATCTTTCTTTCAAGGTTTAATCACAAGCATGTCAGATATAACCTTGAAAGATTGGGGATTTATAACATCACCCATAAAACCAGCCCCTTTAGGTTGTTAAAGCCCCATAAAACCAATTTTACAAGGACAAAAGAAACTTGTCATCCACATATCCGGCTCTAGATGCCAATGTTGGGTTTGTTGGACCATACCAAAGTAGTTTAACCTCTTAAACTTAAAAACGTAGCGGAATGATACCTTAAATTATCATTAGTTATCTGAAAATTAAGGCTAATAACAAAATATCAACAAAGCCAAGAACATAGGATCTTATATATGTGTTTGAACTAGCTATCAATAAGATATAACAACCCAAAACAAACCATACATGCTACCTTTAGTGAAGCTGCAAAAAACGATTTTGGGTGAAGAAGATGATGTTGTGGAACAGCCAAAACATCAAGGAAAGATTTCCTCAAGCATCCATACCCAAAAGCATGAAGCAATCACCTTGTTGCTAGGATTTCACCACCAAAGACGACCAAGAAGAGCTGCTGAAAACATTTTTCAGCCGAGTTCCAAAGGGCGCTGAAAACCCTTTTAAGCCAGATCCACTTCAAGATTAGAGAGTGTTTATCCCTTTTTGGTTCTTGCATAGTGTGAGAGATGTGAGGATTAAGTGTGTGTGTGTGTGTGTTGTTCTTGGAGTACCAAATCACAAAACAAACTAGACCCCTGCCATAAAGGGGGTGGCCGCTTGGCTTTTGAGATGGGGTTTTCCCCCCAAAACCAAAACCCAATTTTTGTTAAAATAATGTTTTAAAAATAGATATATAATTAATCTTTTGATTATATAACATACACACACTTTTATTATTTGATGTTATTTAACTAAAATAAACAACATTACAAATAATATCCATGAACAAAATATCCATATAAGTTGTTCAATCTCATATGCAACTTATTTAGAAACCCATTTTCTAAGTTGGTGTATTTATTTAATTGCATGATCATATCATCAATTAAATATAATTTGGTGTTTGCTAAGCTTGTTATTAGGTATGACCCAACTTGGATCATAACATACTAACCACATCAATGTTCTATGTGTCTTGGGCATAAAGAATCCAACACTTTTGACTTTACATCTACCCTCAATTCTTGCTTCGGCTTTGGACATCTTCTATAGCTTATCTAACTTCCCTCGCTGTACCTGAAGACATGCTCAAAAGGTTTTTGTGTCAACATAAAGTTGGTGAGTTCAAGCGCTTAATGTTTAAAAACAAAACGGACTTAACAAATCCTCATTTGATAAAAAGGAATGAATCATAGATTCAACATCGTGGGAGAATCATAATCAACCCTGCACTTAGTCCCGGTTGGCCTCTTCTAAAGTTGTGTTTAACCGGCTATTCCCGAAGGAAGAACTGAGCCCCAAACCAGTGTACCATACCTGCCCGGATGGTTCACCATAGTTTCTTAACAAAACCTATCACATGCCACAAACAACCCCTTAGGATCTCAGTGGGGTACCCTTCCTAGCCATTATGTGTGGGAGATTCCCCAAATAGATCTATCCATATAAAACAAGTGGTTCACAAAACAATTGATGATTATGATATAAGTATCAACATGTAACCATAAATCTCACATACAATCACCAAGTAAAGCATAATCATAGTTCATAAATAACAGAACATGTTTCACCCTAAAGCAGTCGTAAAAAGGGGAACACTTAAACTCATCTGGTATCCTTATATAGATTCTGAGCTCGGTAAAGAAAAGTGAAGGTCACCAACAAAGAAATCCTAATTAGAACAATGAGATTCATGTTTAGAATTAGCATGATGTCATTACATGTGTGCGGTTGAGCTCTTTAGTTAACTTAAAGTTAACGATTAGTATCATTGATGTACTTTAGCTTCTTGTGAAATTATAATTTGCTATGCACTAACTCGTGCATATTAGGTTAATTAATGCCTTTATCCACTAAATGATTCTTTGCATAAAGAATGTAGCCATAAACGGTTGATATCAAGGATTCCAAAACTTTATAGATAATTTTTATTGATGATATAAGTAATCTATAATGTTCCAAATGATGTTTATAATGCTTACACTTATATCATAATGTTAAATTGATTGATGCTAGAGTAATCCAAATATTGATAATAGTTGTCGATATATTGAATTAAAGGGGTGATACAAATAATATTTATTCCAATAATAATTAGATGATCGAGTATTAATAGTAACAAGATGATGGCTTATTATAGTATTTTAAGTCTTTTATCTTAAATGAAAACGTGTAGATGTTGGTTAACCTATGTATTTGTTGCATATATATATGCACAATCGTATTTGTATGCATTTTACATACCGAAGTCTTGTAAGGATTTTGAGTGACATGGAATCAAACTGAGTTGTATCATCATTAGCATGCTATAATCCATCTTATATTGTAATGATACATATATTTCTATCTACGTTGGTTTCTGGTGACAATCATTGCTATATAAGTCATGTGTCAGAACGAACCACTTAAATCAGGTAATTATATCAAGTGGTGTTCATTTTCATTGTATAATTTATGTATTTTATATAATTAGAGCTCTAGTAACACGCATATAAATTATAATTAAATTTCAAATGCGTAGCACGTGCGATTATACCTTTCACTCGATTCACGTTCTCTAACCCACTCGCATTGCTCTTGATCTCATCACGATCTTGTTGTTGACTACCCATGACCTCAATTGACCATGAGCTTAGATCATGGCTTAACATCACCATACACTTCGGTTATGACATTTACCACCATATCCACCGCATGCAGCTACTGTCCACTATGAACTGCCTTTGTCACTGCTAAAACCTCCTAGTCAGCTAGAATCCTCACTGAAAATAACCCAACGTCACCGAAGCCCCGATCTTGCCTAGCATCTAACATGAAACCAAAATCACAGCCCTAGCTTACCACTACTAGCCTTTACAAAGATCACCACCATCGTTACATCCACCTTCCTCACCATCGGAACCTGACAACCATTACCATAATCACCATCACCATCGGCCCGTCAACTGCTATGGCAGCCCTCCTTGGGCAACCACTTAACCACACCACCACCATGACCAGTAACATCCACAGCCAATATCATAGCCAACAAACACAACCGCCCATCGCCATACCATTGCCATCACATCCATCACCTTCACCGTCACCGTCCGCAATCATCATCACCACCATTGTCATACCATGGTGTTAATGGGATTTTACATGCCGACTAAACATGAGATGTTTAACCGATCCCATAAAGCTAGAAGTTTCAATAGGTTGCAATTGTCAAATGTTGACTATCTTGTTAATTTAAATAATGGGATAAAGGTCAACTAACCATCATTTAAATGTAACGTTGGATTCTTAATTTTAATTATTAATTGTCTATGATACATGTAAACGGTATTAATAATTATAATGAAATTTTTCAGAAATACTAAAATGAACTTTGTAAGTTTGTAGAAACGGCCGCAAACAATAATGGTACCACCCCGACCGTCCCTACCCTATCGCTGAGAACCATTTTCGAAAGGGATCGTCTTAACCATTATAACTTTATGGACTGGCTTCGAAACTTGAGAATTGTTTTCAAGCAAGAGAAAAATGCCTATGTCCTTGACGATCCCATTCCTGACCAACCAGACCTCAAGGATGTTGAGGCCTATAACGATTGGCTTCAACACACTGAGGATTCCATGCAGGTTTCCTGCTTCATGTTGGGAACTATGATTCCCGAACTCCAAAAGGAGTTGGAGCATCTTGGGGCATATGACATAATTACCCAGTTGAAGGAAATGTTCCTTCAACAAGCTAGGGTAGAGCGCTTTGAAACGGTCGAGCTCTTCATGCGTGTCGCATGGAAGAAACCCAATCGGTATCATCTTATGTACTTAAGATGTTAAGCGATGTTGATCGACTCGAGAGGGTTAATTGTCCCATCCTAAAGGAGCTGGCCACGGATTTGATCCTTAATGACTTAACCAAAAGGTTTGAGACGTTAATAATGAATTACAATATGAAAGGGTGGACAAGAGCATTGGTGAGCTACATGCAATGCTCAAAACAGCCAAGGTAGGGATGGGTAGAATGGTTCTACCTGTTCTCTCGATCAATGAGGGAGGCAATAAGAAAAGGCCATTCCCCGATCCCATGGCAAATGTTGCCAAAGGAAAGGGGTACATCAAAGGAAAGGGGAAAGGAGAGGCTAAAGCGAAACCTCCAAAGCCTAAGCTTAAGAAGCCTAAGGTAACGGAGAACGATCCATGCTTTGAGTGTGGTGAGATAGGTCATTGGAAAAGCAATTGTCCAACCTAACTCAATGAGTTGAGAAACAAGAGGGATGCTCGGCAAACCTCAGGTACAACTTTCATAATTCACATTGGTTTAAATGTTATTTCTTCAAACAAATTGGTATTGGATACCGGATGTGGAACTCACATATGCAATTTGTTGCAGGGGTACAAAAGAAATAAGTAGTTCAAGAAGGGAGACACATGTCTCTACATGGGCAACAGAGCAAAAGTTGACGTCGAAGCCCAAAGAGAGAATATTTTGAAACTTTCAAATGGTTTGGAAGTTGTTCTTAAGAACATTTTGTATGCTCCTAGTTTGACAGGGAACATAATTTCGATTTCCCTTTTAAAACAATGTGGGTATGAATTAAAATTTGTTAACAATGGTATTTATGTTTGTATGGATGATGTGTTTTATTTCAAGGCTATGTCTTTTAATGGAATCTTTGAATTGGTTCATAATGATTCATCCTATAATAGCTCACTATACCAAATAAGCACCAAGAAACATAAAATGGATTTAAGTGATTCTTATCTTTTGCATTGTTGTCTTGGTCACATAAACAAGAAATGGATTCTAACACCTCAAAAGAATGGTCTTTTGAAAACAAATGAAAATGTTTCATTTGATAAGTGTGCATCTTGTTTACAAGGCAAGATGACCAAGTCGCCCTTTAGTGATACTAACGAGAGGGCAAAAGACATATTGGGAATCATACATTCGGATGTATGCGGCCCTTTTAAGACGATGAAAAGAAATGGTGAAAGATACTTCATTACTTTCACCGACGATTATAGTCGATATGGTTATGTGTACTTGATGACGCATAAACATGAAGCTTTTGAAATATTTAAAGTCTTCAAGAATGAAGTAGAAAATAAACTCAATTAAACTATCAAAGTTCTTCATTCAGATAGAGGATGTGAATACCTAAGTGAGGCTTTTCAGTACCATCTAAGAAGTTGTGGGATGGTCTTACAACTTACCCGACCTGGAACACCACAACATAATGGTGTCTGAAAGGAGAAACGGAACCCTATTGGATATGGTTCGATCTATAATAGCTATTAGCTCACTACCTCTATCTTTTTGGGGTTTTGCATTGCTCTCCGTGGCTCATATTTTGAATATGGCCCTCACCAAGAAAGTCGATTCACTAAGTGTATATTTGTTGGATACCCCAAACACTGTATAGGATACTACTTCTTTGATCCAACAAAGCAAAATTTTTATTGCTCGAAAGGCTGAGTTCTTGGAAACTAAGTTCCTTATGGAAGGAATTACATATAGAATACTGGAATTTGATGAGGATCAAGATCCACAAGCCCATACATGTTTGGTTAACACTAGCAATCAACAGGAGGTAGTTGATGATGATCAAGAGGTTGATCAATATACACAAAAACGTTCGCAGATCTGGTAGAGTTGGCATTCCACCTAAAAGATATGGATTTTTCATTAATGGATCCTGTGTGGTTGACTTCGATGAGCCAACTACATACCATGAAGCAATGTCCAATTCAGATTGTGACAAATGGCTGGAAGCCATGAACGATGAGATGCAATCCATGTATGACAATCAAGTTTAGGAATTGGTTGACCCTCCACTTAACTCCAAACCAGTTGGATGCAAGTGGGTTTCAAGAAGAAAATGGATATACATGGAAACTTGGATACTTACAAAGCAAGACTCGTAGCAAAAGATTTCACTCAAACTCAAAGGGTTGATTATGATGTAACTTTCTCGCATGTGGCAGTGCTAAAGTCACTTAGGATATTATTTGCCATAGCTGTATATTATGGCTATGAGATTTGGAAAATGAATGTCATAATCGCTTTTCTTAATGGACATCTCAAAGAGACTGTCCATATGGTTTGCCTTGATGGTTTTGTCGCTGCACAACATCCTAATAAGTATGCAAGTTAAGGTGGTCAGTCTATGGATTGAAGCAAGCATCTAGGAGTTGGAATCAACGTTTTGATGAAGAGATCAAGAAATTTGGTTTCATGAAGAACGTTGACGAGGCTTGTGTATATAAGAAGGCTAGTGGGAGCATAATAACATTCTTAGTATTGTATGTTGATGACATACTACCTATTGGAAATGATATTCCAACCATTGAAGGTGTTAAAACCTGGCTTGGAAGTTGTTTGGGCATAAAATTGGAAATTGTTTTTGCATTAAAAGATCTCGGTGAAGCCGCCTATATTTTAGGAATAAAGACCTATAGGAATAGATCGAGGCGGTTGATAGGTTTAAACCAAAGTGCATAT
This sequence comes from Flaveria trinervia, assembly GCA_025506515.1. Taxonomy (NCBI): domain Eukaryota; kingdom Viridiplantae; phylum Streptophyta; class Magnoliopsida; order Asterales; family Asteraceae; genus Flaveria; species Flaveria trinervia. The sequence continues at coordinate 51,338,759 of CM046446.1, forward strand.
ATTGAAAATTTTTTCAAAAGGTTCAAGATGAAAAACCCTAAGAAAGGTATGGTACCTATTCAAAGAGGGACAATATTGAGCACATCTCAATGTCCAAGCTCAAAGGATGAGCAAGATCGAATGAAGGACATCCATATGCTTCTGCTATAGGATCCATCATGTATGCGATAATATGCACTAGACTAGACATGTCATGCGTGTTAAGCATGACAGGCAGATATTAGCAGAATCCAGGTAATAGCCATTGGATGGCTGTTAAAAGTATATTGAAGTACCTTAGGAGAACTAAGGAAATGTGTCTAATAAACGGATCTGATGAAGAGAACTCATTGTAAAGGGTTACACGGATGTGATGGGTTTTGTAGAACATTACCAAAGTCATAATAACCATTTTAATATGAAAAACGCAGCGGAGATAAGATCAAAAACGTGAGTATATGTAACATATATATACTTGTTAAAACAAAACCCAAGACAAGGATCTATTTATATGGAAGAACATACTATCAAAAACAAAAATCAACCACATAAGCTACCTTTAGAATCGTGGATTGAAGGGCAAGATTATGATGTTTGAAAGCCAAGACTACAAAGTAGGAGCCCTTAATGTATGATACCCACAAACCTTTCTAACACCTTGCTTGTTAGGATGCTCCACCAAGGATTGCTTCTTGTTTGTTCCTAAAAAAAACCAAATCACCAAGCTATTTTCAGCTCTTCAAAACCTGAATATAATGCTGGAGTTTTTGAGGTTTCTTATGATGTCTTTTAGAGAGGAGTGTTCTACAAAGATGGAGTGTAATTGAGGAGAAAAACATGCAAATAACCAAGACCAAGGCAAGGCCTTAATGGTCCCTTTATGGGCGGCCGAATCTCCCCTCAAAAGGGGTTTCCCCCCAAAAACTTTTATAAAAAGTTACACTTTAACCCTTTGTTTTATAAAATTAAAACCCTTTTAATTTTATAACACTAGAACACTTTCATTTGTCATTGTTTAACTACCTTAATTTAATGAAACAAATGAATTCTCATGAACAAATCATCTTCATAATGTTGTACATTTACAAAAGCAATATTTTAGAAAACCCGTTTTTCTAAATTGGTGCTAATATTTATTTGTTTGATCTCATCAATGAACAAATATTTATTGGTGTTTGTTTGGCTTGTTATTGGGTATGACCCGACTTGGATCATAACGTACTAACCACATCAATCTTATATGTGTCTTGGGCGTATAAGATCCAACAGGATGCGAGTTTCCAAACTGATCGAGATGATTCTCGATCAAAATAGGGGTGTGTCTTCATCATGAATGGGGTAGCATTGTCCACTACAAAATCTGAATACATAGCCGCCTCATTAGCAGCTCAGGAAGCTGCATGGATAAAGAAATTTATCGCCAACCTAGGGTGGTCTCTACGATTCAAGACCCCCTAGAAATCTTATGTGATAACAAGGGTGCGATTGCACAAATCAAGGAACCCCGTGCACATCAAAAGGCTAGGCACATTGAGGGATGAAGTTGAATAAGGGAAATATATGTATTCGTAAAGTTTACACCGATCAAAACATTGTGGATCCACTCACGTAGCTCCTTGAAAAGGCAGAGCATGAAAGTCATACTTGTGCCTTAGGACTTCGATATTCTAATGATTGGAACTCATCTGATTAGTATTTAAAAGTTTGGAACAATGTAATATTTAACTCTTTTTGTTGGATTCTTTATGCCGAAGACACATAGAATATTGATGTGGTTAGTACGTATTGATCCAAGTCGGGTCATACCCAATAACAAGCTTGCAAACACTAATATATAAATATTTGATTGATGATATGATCATGCAATTCAATAAATACACCAATTTAGAAAATGGGTTTGTAAATAAACTGCATATGAGATGAAACAACTTATAAGGATACTTTATTTATGGACATTATTTGTAATGTTTTGGGGGGGAAAACCCAAACTATTTCACATTTCGGCCGCCCCTTAGAGGGGTCCAAGGCCACTTGTTTTAGTTGGTTGTTTTCCTTGAAACTACACACACTCCATCCTCAACTCTCTCTCTTACATGCAAACACCTATGAAGCTCTCATCTCTTCTCCATTTTTGAAGAACTTTCAGCTGAAAAGTGGTTTTTCAGCAGCTCTCTCACGGTTTTGGTGTATAAATACGTAGCAACTAAGTGGCTTGCTTGAGGCTTGTGGGTATACTAGCTTGAGAACACCTCTCTTTGGTGTTTTGGCCATTCAAGAAGCTCCCTTTTATCATCCATACTCGGTTTTCTACAGCTCTACAAAAGGTAGTATGTATCTTTTGTTTTTGGTTGTTTATTCTTCTTCATAGCTAGCTCACACACATATAAATGATCCTTATGTTCTTGGGTTTGTTGTTGACATTATATGAACCCGAAATTTCAAATTACAAATGATTATATTAATGATATTTTCCGCTGCGTTTTCTAGTTTAAAAGGTTAAACTAATATGATATGGTTCAACACAAACCCAACATTGCTATCTACAGCCGGATATGTGGATGACTAGTTTCCATTGTCCTTAAAATTTCGTTTTGTAGAACTTTAAAACCCCTTTAGGGGCTTCTATATTCATGTGTTATGAATCCCCAAACTTTCAAAGTTATATCACACATGCTTGTGATTAGACTTTGAAAGACATATATCATGTATTGTTTGTTTGTTTGGACTTGATAAAACCCGAAATTTCAGTTTATGTAGGCTGAAATTCATGGGTTTTAGTGGGGATTCATTGTTGTTTTGGATGATATGTTCATTGTTCTTTATAGTGCATAACCTAGCCCTTGACCTTGTGTTATTTGGATGTTTGAAATGGTTGTTTCTATTCATTCAATTGGGTTGTATAATCATTTATTTGTTCTTTGTTTAAAATGTAATTTATTTATTATTTGGGATGTAATAAATAAATTAGGTATTTTTCATTTTACTAGAAATCTTGTATTAGGGTATGATATCTTGTAATATGAAGATGTACGCATTAGAAGCACAAAGGGAAGACACTAGAAACATGGAGCATTTGGATGCGGTTTCAAGTGGGAGGTTCTTGGAAGCCTTTTATGTTGTGTTTTGTCCCTTAGGAATGTCCTATGGTTCACACTTGTGATGGCAAACAAGTGTGGCCACTTTAGATGCTATGGTTATGCACTAACATTTGGTTGATTCATGGTTGTTTTGGTTATGGTATTGTGGTTGATTGCTTATATATGATGTTTGCTTAACAATCCTTTCAATGATCATTACAAACTAACTAAATGGGTATTAATCATTAAAAAGTAATAAATGGTTATTAAAATTGTTTAATGGTTTCAAAGATTAAAAACGTTTTAATCAATGTACCATAGGGTATCTTGTATTTGAAAGCATGCAAATATGGATACATAGAGTTTTCTAAACTAGAATCATGAAATCTCTAACCTTTTAAAATAAGATCAACACCGTCCTTTTACACAACACTTGAATCACTCGGGAACTCTTAGTGGGATAAAGGTCACCTAACCATTTTGTGGGAACTTGTGACTTGAGGTAAGAATACGATATTCATGGGATAAAGGTCACCTAACCGCTTATTTTGGCAAACTCACACGTGTGTGTAAGTAGGGTGTCTTGATTTGCAAACTATGTCAAATGGATCACCTACGATATGGTTTCCAAATGGTGTTGATGGAATTAACGTGCCGACTTTACATATGATGTTTCAAGTCGATCCCATACCTCTAGAAGTTGCAAATGGTTGAAATCGTCAATCGTTGACCACCTTATTAATTTAAATCGTGGGATTAAGGTCACCTAACCACTATTTAAATGTAATGTTGGGTTCTAGATTTCAATATGAAAATAAATTGATCTTTGTTAAATTTTGTAGATGGCCACAAATAATTATGATAATCATGATAATTCATCCACGTCCGCCCAATCTTTACGAGCGATTCTCCAAAAGGAACATCTAAATCATAACAATTTTATCGATTGGTATCGAAACTTGAGAATCGTTCTCAAGCAAGAGAAACGATCATATGTTTTAGACGACCCTGTCCCCGATCAACCTACTGAGGATGATGAGGAGGCCTATAACAATTGGATAAAATACACTGAGGACTTTATCCAAGTGTCTTGCCTCATGTTGGCAAGCATGACTCGGATCTCCAAAAGGAGTATGAACATCACGGAGCTTATGACATGATAACCCAACTGAAGGAAACGTTCCAACAGCAAGCGAGGGTTGAGCTCTTCGAAACGGTTCGAGCGCTCCATGCATGTCGTATGGACGACAACCAATCAGTTTCATCTTATGTACTTAAGATGAAAAGTCACATTGACCGCCTCGAACGGCTAAACTGTCCCGTCTCATAGGAATTGGCCACGGATTTGATCCTCAATGGCCTTACCAAAAGGTTCGAGACATTCATGTTGAACTACAACATGAATGCTTGGGACAAAAGCATTGGTGAGCTTCACTCCATGCTCAAAACGGCTGAGGCGACCATCGGTAAAAGGGTTTTACCCGTTCTCACCATTAATGAAGGTGGGAACAAGAAAAGGCCTTATCCCACACCCAAGGCAAGAGTTTCCAAGGGGAAGGGACCTGTAACGGGAAAAAGGAAAGGGGTGGTAAGGGTGCCACCCAAAGCATAGGAGAAGAGGCAAAAGGTTGCTTCTAATGACCCATGCTTCAAGTGTGGGGAGATTGGACATTGGGCAAGAAATTGTCCTGTCCATCTCCAAGAGCTGAAAGCAAAGAGGGAATGTCGGGCAAACCTGAGGTACCATATACATGATTCATATTAATTTAAACTTAATATCCTCTAACACATGGGTATTATATAACGAATGTGGAACTCACATTTGCAATTTGTTGCAGGGGTTCAAAAGAAGTAGCAACTCTAACAAAGGGGATGTTAGCCTCTACATGGGCAATGGGGCTAAAGTTCAAGTTGAAGCCCGTGGTGACTACATCTTGAAACTTCCAAATGGTTTGGAAGTAATTTTGTATAATGTTTTGTATGCTCTTAGTTTGACTAGGAACATTATTTCCGTGGCCCTATTAAAACATTTTGGATATGTATTATCATTTATTGGAAATGAAATCCATGTTACTTTGAACAACATGTTTTACTTTAATGCTACTCCCATCAATGGTATCTATGAATTGGTTCGTGAGTATACATTGAATGATAGCTTATTGTACCAAACTAGTACCAAGAAACTCAAATCAGATTTGAATGACAGTTATCTTTGGCATTGCCATCTTGGTCATATAAACAAGAAAAGAATACAAACACTACAAAGAATGGTCTTTTAAAAACAAGTGAATATGATTCATTTGATGTTTGTGAGTCTTGATTACAAGGTAAAATGACCAAATCACCTTTTAGTGGCAAAGCGGAAACGGCAAAGGATTTATTAGGTGTCATACATTCGGATGTATGTGGTCCTTTTAAACCTATGACAAGGTACAATGAAAGATACTTCATTACCTTCACTAACGACTATTGTCGATATGGGCATGTGTACTTGTTAAGACACAAAGATGAAGCTTTTGAAATGTTCAAGATTTTTCAAAATGAAGTACAAAATCAACTCAATAAGTCAATTAAAATTCTCCGCACCGATAGAGGAGGTGAATAGCTGAAGGATGCTTTTAGGGACCATCTTAGAAGTTGTGGGATTGTCTCACAACTATCTGCACCGGGAACACCACAACATAATGGCATGTCCGAGCGGAGAAATTGAACTTTATTGGATATGGTTCGATCCATGATGGCTAGAAGCTCATTACCTCTGTCATTTTGCGGTTTTGCTCTGCTCTCTACGGCCCGTATTTTGAATATGGCCCCAACCAAGAAAGTGGAAAGGACACCTTATGAAATATGGCATGGAAGGGTTCCATCATTTTCATATTTGGGGTGTGGGGTGTGAGGCTTATGTGAAGACTCCCACCTCGAACAAGTTAGAAAGCCGTTCCACTAAGTGTATCTTATTGGATATCAAAGAGATTCTATGGGATATTATTTCTATGATCCAATACAACAAAAGGAGTTTGTTGCCAAAAAGGGTGAGTTCTTGGAAACCAAGTTCCTTATGGAAGGAACTGGTAGTAGAACTGCGGATCTTGAAGAGGATCAAGAACCGCAACACGATACACGTTTGGTTGAGACTAGCACTCGACATGAGGATGTTGAAAGTGATCTAATTGTTGATCAATACACAGAAAACGTTTGTAGATCTGGTAGAACTAGTAATCCACCTAAAAGATATGGATTTTTCATTGATGGATGCTATGTGATAGATTCCGATGAACTAATCGCATACCATGATGCGTTGTCCAATTCGGATTGTGACAAATGGCGTGAAGCCATGAACGTTGAGATGCAATCCATGTATGACAATCCAGTATGAGACTTTGTTATACCACCTCTTAACTCCAAAGTAATTGGAAGTAAATGGGTTTTCAAGAAGAAAACCGATATGCATGGAAACTTGGATACTTATAAAGCTAGACTTGTAGCAAAGGGTTTCACACAAACTCAAGGGGTTGACTATGATGAAACTTTCTCGCCTGTTGTGATGCTAAAGTCTATTAGGTTATTGTTTGCCATAGCTGCTCATTATGATTATGAGATTTGGAAAATGGATGTCAAAACGGCTTTTCTAAATGGATATCTTGAGGAAGATGTCTATATGGTTCATCCTGATGGTTTTATCGATCCAAAACATCCTAACAAAGTATGCAAGTTAAAGAAATCAATCCATGGATTGAAACAAGCATGGAGAAGTTGGAATCACCGTTTTGATGAAGAAGTAATTCAATTTGGATTCATCAAGAACACTGATGAAGCTTGTGTATATAAGAAAGCTAGTGGGAGCATTATCACTTTCCTAGTATTGTATATTGATGACATACTACTATTTGGAAATGACGTTCCAACCTTGGAAGGTGTAAAAACCTGGCTTGGAAGTTGTTTTTCCATCAAAGATCTTGGTGAGGCTGCCTATATTTTGGGAATAAAGATATATAGGGATAGATCAAGGCGGTTGATTGGTTTAAATCAAAGTGCATACATTGATAAGATCTTGAAAAGGTTCAAGATGGAAAACTCTAAGAAAGGTACGGTACCTATTCAAAGAGGAACCATATTAAGTACGACTCAACGTCCAAGGTCAAGGGATGAGCAAGATAAAATGAAGGGAATCCCATACGCATCTGCTATTGGATCCATCATGTATGCAATGATATGCACTCGGCCGGACGTTTCATGCGCCTTAAGCATGATAAGCCGTTACCAGCAAAATCCTGGAAGTAGTCATTGGATGGCTGTTAAGAACATGCTTAAGTACCTAAGGAGGACTAATGATATTTTTCTAATCTATGGATTTGGTGATGAGGAACTCGTTGTAAAAGGATACACGGATGAGAGTTTCCAAACCGATCGTGATGATTCACGATCACAATCGGGATACATTTCCATTCTGAATGGAGGAGCTGTCTCTTGGAAGAGCTCTAAACAGGATGTTGTGGCTTTATCAACTACAGAATCTGAATATGTCACCGCCTCATTGGCAGCTCAAAAAGCTGCATGGTTGAAGAAATTCATTGCGGATCAAGGGGTTGTCCCTTCCATTCAGGACCCCCTAGAGATCTTTTGTGATAACGAGGGTGCGATTGCTCAAATCAAGGAACCTCGTGCTCGTCAAAAGACTAGGCACATTGAGCGAAGATTCAACTACATACGAGATGAAGTTGAGAAGGAAAGATATGTATTCACAAAGTTCACACACATCAAAATATTGCGGATCCTCTTATGAAGCTCCTAGAAAAGGCAAAGCATGAAGGTCATACTTGTGCCATGGGACTTCGATATTCTAGTGATTGGATTTGATCTGTGATTTCGTATTTGAATATTTGGAACTATCTTACTACTTGAATAAAATTATTTGGTTATAATATTTCAACAAATGTTTGAATTTAGCATGTTTAATCCATGGGTAAATTGTTTACTCTAAATGTCCGTAGTCGTTCATACTTGTGGGAACAAGTATGAGGGTAAGATTATTATGAATTTGGATTGGTGGATATTCATAAGGAAGGAATATAGAGCAAATGGTTGCTGCCAAAGTTCATAGATATTTGTGGGATACAAATATTGGACTGACCCGCATCTCAAATTTTACTACATGGAATCTTCTAGATTGATCATAAGTAAATTTGAGTAAGGCGAATATCATTTGGTATCCTCAGACCTGAGATACATATTGGGTTTCGATATTCACAAAGAGTTATACCTTGAGCTAGTTCTTCACTGCGCTGAAATAATGGACAGTACGTAAGGCTATGTTCAGACGTGACACGAAGTGTTTGGGAGAAACATATGTATTCAAGTGTGGAGCATTTTCTTGTTTATTTCCTCATTGGTATATTTCAACTCCAAAATATTCATCTCAGTTACCAACTGCATGAATCTATGATGTTGTTGAGGAAATGATTGAAGGAATTGATGTGCCCAAGATACATATTAAACTGATGTGGCTAGTGTGATATCATCCAAGTCCGGTCATACCCAATAACAAGCCAAACAAACACCATAAGTATTTATTCGTTGATAAGATCATACAAATAAATACTGACACCAATTTAAAAAATAGGCTTTCTAAAACATTGCTTTTGTAAATGAACAACATTATATGGATAATTTGTTCATGAGAATGTTTTGTTTTATTATTTAAGTTGGTTATGTAATATCAAACAAAAGTGTGTTATTTTATAAAATTAAAAGGGTTTTAATTTTATAAAACTATAATGCAAGAGTGTTACTTTTATAAAATTCAAATGGAGGGAAACCCCATATGGGACCCCATTTTCGGCCAGCCCTTATGGCCTTGGGAACCTCCTTTTGTTCTTGGTTAATGCAAGATTAAACACACTTGAACACTTTCCCATCTACACACCTATTCTCTCACACACACACGACCAAAATTCTCACTAACATCTCTCTAAAATCGGGTTTTAGAGCTGAAACAAGGCTGAATTTTCAGCTTTGAATCAAGTGTTCTTGGCTGAAAAATCGATTGTGCAAGAGGGTTTTCAAGTCGGTGTCACACAACCTAGCAAGTGGGTGTTTGAAGGAGCTTGTGGGTATCATCCCTTGACGACTTCTACATTGAAATCTTGGCCATTAACATCATCATCTTGTCCTCCAAATCCACAGTTCTAAAGGTAGTTCATGTGGTTGATATATATATATATAAATGTCTTGATAGTGTGTCCTTCCATATAAATGATCCTTGTTTTGGGTTTTGGTTTAACAAATGTATATGATACATAGACTCACATTTTTGATATTTACTCCGCTGCGTTTTACATGTTAAATGGTTATATGACTTTGGTAAGGTTCCACAAAACCCAACAATGGCATCAAGAGCCGGTTATATGGATACATGCTTCAAAAATTGAGATTTTCGGGTCCTTTTTTTTATAAAAAGTGGGCTGGAAATTTCTCTCATGGAAGTCCCTTTGTTTTTCAAGATATTACTTTTATATGCGTGTAAGGATCTTGAAAAATTAAAATCATAAGATGGTTTGTTTGTTTGGACAAAACCCACTTGTTCTTGGTTTATGTTGGCCGAGATTTTGGGTTCAAAAGGGGCTGCCAATTTCAGATTTTATATACATATTTGGATGTGTTTTAGTGCATAAAACTTAGCCATGACCTTGTGTTTGATTGTTTGTGGTTGTGATTTCATTTGGTTGTAATAAAGGCTATGTAATTAATTTGTTTCATTTGGTATGTAATATGTAGATTAGTGTGCACTTTATTTTCCTAGAAAAATGTATTAGGGTTTTCCTATGTAACAAGCATTTTGGGGCTGATATGTAAGACAAAGAAGGTGCCTAAAGACGGTGGTGGAATCACAACACAAAAGGAATACTTGAAGCATTTGGATGCAAGTTCAAGTGGGAGTTCATCAACACAACAATGTGTCATGTTTTTACCCTAGAAATGACCTCCTAACACACTTGTTATGGCAAGCAAGTGTGGTCAAAAATAGGTGGCTATGGTTATGCACTTATATTTTATGTTTGGTTGATTATTTGGTTGTTTGGATGAGTTTGATATTTTAATTGAAAATAGATAAACTAGTTAATCAACTAAAATTAAAACAAGCATAAAATTGGTTCTATCATTAAAGGAATTAATAAAATGAGTTTATTAAGGGTTAATGATTTAATAAAAATGATTTTTGTTGAAAGGAATCATGAAAATAATTTTTCATAAAATACCATGCATTTGAATGCATACAAATTATATGGTATAAAAGGTTTTCTAAAAACTAGAATTTTAGAACCGCAAAACCCTTTTCTAAACAAGTCTAACACCATCCTTTTAAACAACACTCAATTCACTTGCAACTTATTTATGGGATAAAGGTCACCTAACCATAAATGTAGAAACTTGTGAAGTTGAGGTGAAATTAGCATATTTGTGGGATAAAGGTCACCTAACCACTTATATTTGTAAAATCACAAGTGTGTCTAAGTAGGACGACTTGATTTGGAAATCATGCATTAGGATCACCGAAGCATGACGTACAAATGGTGTTGATGGGATACACATGCCAAACAAAACATAAGATGTTTAAACTGATCCCATTCAACTAGAAATTGTAATAGGTTACAATTGTCAAACGTTGACTACCTTGTTAATTTAAATAAAGGGATAAAGGTCACCTAACCGATATTTAAATTGAAGTTGGATTCTAGACTTTAATTATTAATTGTCTATGAGACATAAAAGGGTATTAATAATTAAAATACTATGATATCAAAATACTAAATATTGAACTTTGTAAAATTGTAGATGGCTAACAACAACAACTCTATCCCGACCGTCCATAACCTATCACTAAGGACTATCCTTGAAAAGGAACGTCTAAACCATGGGAACTTCATGGACTGGTATCAAAACATGAGAATCGTTCTCAAACAAGAAAAGAAGTCCTATGTGTTAGACGATCCCATTCCCGATCAACCCGATGAAACTAACGTAGAGGCCTTTGCCTAGTGGGTCAAATACACCGAGGACTCTGTGCAAGTCTCATGCCTCATGCTAGCGAGTATGATTCCCGATTTGCAAAAGGACTTTGAGAACCACAATGCCTATGACATGATCACCCAGTTGAAGGAAATGTTCCAACAACAATCAAGGGTGGAGCGCTTCGAAATGGTTCGAGCACTTCATGCATGTCGGATGGACGAGACCCAATCGGTGTCATCTTACGTTCTCAAGATGAAGAGCCACATTGATTGCCTTGAAAGGCTTAACTGTCGTGTGTCCAACGAGTTGGCAACGGATTTGATCCTCAACTCCATATCCAAGAAGTTTGATAGCTTTGTTATGAACTATAACATGAATGGATGGGACAAGAGCATTGGTGAGCTTCATTCAATGCTCAAAACGGCAGAGGCAGGCATGGGTAGAAAGGTTCTACCGGTCCTTACGATCAATGAGGGAGGTAGTAAGAAAAGGATCCTCCCCAACCCTAGGGCAAGTGTTGCCAAAGGGAGGGGGCAGGTCAAGGAAAGGGTAAGGGTAAGGCTAAAGTGGAACCAACCAACCGAAAGAAAAGAAGCAAAAGGTTGCTCATGAAGACCCGTGTTTTGAGTGTGGTGAGGTAGGCCATTGGAAACGCAATTGTCCGGTCTATCTCAAAGAATTGAGATCGAAGAGGGATGCGGGGCAAACCTCAGGTACAATCTTTATGATACATGTTGAGCTAAATGTTATTTCTTCTAACACATGGGTATTAGATACCGGATGTGGAACTCATATTTGCAATTTGTTGCAGGGGTTCAAAAGAAGTGAGCATTATTCAAAAGGGGAAATTAGTCTCTTTATGGGCAACGATGCAAAGGTTAATGTAGAAGCAAGTAGACTACATTTTGAAACTTCCAAGTGGTTTGGAAGTTATTTTAAAGAATGTTTTGTATGCTCCTAGCTTGACTAGGAACATTATTTCTGTTTCCCATTTAAGACGATGTGATTATGATTTCAAGTTTGTTGATAATGATATTCATGTTTCTTTAAATCATGTGTTTTATTTTAAGGCTATACCTTGTAATGGTATTTATGAATTGGTTCATAATAATACAACATATGATAGCTCAATGTACCAAGCAACCACCAAAAGGCTCAAATTAGATTTGAGTGATTCCTATCTTTGGCATTGTCACCTTGGTCACATAACAAGAATCGTATGCAGAAACTTCAAAAGAATGATCTTTTAAAAACTAAAGAGATTGATTCATTTGATGTATGCGAGTCTTGTTTACAAGGTAAAATGACAAATGCCCCTTTTAGTGGGACTAATGAAAGGGCAAATGATTTATTAGGGATCATACATTCGGATGTATGTGGACCTTTTAAACCAATAACTAGGAATGGTGAAAGATACTTCATTACCTTTACCGATGACTATAGTCGTTATGGGTATGTGTACATGTTAAGACACAAAGATGAATCTTTTGAAATGTTCAAAATATTCAAGAATGAAGTTGAAAATCAACTCAACAAAACGGTCAAGGTTCTTCATACAGATAGAGGAGGTGAATATGTAAGTAGTGAATTTCAAGAGTATCTTAGAAGTTGTGGGATTGTCTCACAACTTACTCCACCTAGAACACCACAACATAATGGTGTATCTGAGAGGAGGAATCAGACTCTATCGATATGGTTCGATCTATGATGGCTAGAAGTACACTACCTCTATCATTTTGGGGTTTTGCATTGCTCTCCGCGGCCCGTATTTTAAATATGGCCCCAACCAAGAAACTGGAAAGGACACCTTTCGAAGTATGGCATGGAAGGGTTCCATTATTATCATATTTAAAAGTTTGGGGGTGTGAGGCTTATCCTAAGCAATACACTCAAAACAAACTGGAAGTCCAAACCACAAAGTGTATATTTTTTGGATATCCTAGAGATTGTATTGGATATTATTTCTGTGATCCAACATAATAGAAAGTGATTATTGCTCGAAACGCAGAGTTCTTGGAAACTAAGTTCCTTTTGGAAGAAACTAGTAGAAGAACAATTGAACTTGAAGAGATTCAAGATTCACAAGACCATACACAATTGGTCGATACTAGCAATCAACATAAGGATGTTGAAAATGATCATATGGATGATCAAGATACACAAAACATTCGCAGATCTGGTAGAACTAGTGTTCCTCCTGAGAGATATGGATTTTTCATGGATGGATGCTATGTGGTAGATTCGGATGAACCAATCACATACCATGATGCAATGTCAAAACCTGATTTTGACAAATGGCAAGAAGCCATGAACGTTGAGATGCAATCCATGTATGATAACCAAGTTTGGGATTGGTTACACCACCTCTTAAGTCCAAGGTAGTTGCAAGTAAGTGGGTTTTCAACAAGAAACCGATATGCATGGAAACATGGATACCTATAAAGCTAGACTTGTAGCAAAAGGTTTCACTCAAACTCAAGGGGTTGATTATGATAAACTTTTTCACCTGTAGCCATGCAAAAGTCTATCAGGATATTGTTTGCCATAGCAGCATATTATGACTATGAGATTTGGCAAATGGATGTCAAAACCGCTTTCCTTAATGGATATCTTGAGGAAGATGTCCATATGGAACAACCTGAAGGTTTTGTCGATCCACTACATCCCAACAAGGTATGCAAGTTAAGAAATCAATCCATGGATTGAAACAAGCATGGAGAAGTTGGAATCACCGTTTTGATGAAGAAGTAATTCAATTTGGATTCATCAAGAACACTGATGAAGCTTGTGTATATAAGAAAGCTAGTGGGAGCATTATCACTTTCCTAGTATTGTATATGATGACATACTACTATTTGGAAATGACGTTCCAACCTTGGAAGGTGTAAAAACCTGGCTTGGAAGTTGTTTTTCCATCAAAGATCTTGGTGAGGCTGCCTATATTTTGGGAATAAAGATATATAGGGATAGATCAAGGCGGTTGATTGGTTTAAATCAAAGTGCATACATTGATAAGATCTTGAAAAGGTTCAAGATGGAAAACTCTAAGAAAGGTACGGTACCTATTCAAAGAGGAACCATATTAAGTACGACTCAACGTCCAAGGTCAAGGGATGAGCAAGATAAAATGAAGGGAATCCCATACGCATCTGCTATTGGATCCATCATGTATGCAATGATATGCACTCGGCCGGACGTTTCATGCGCCTTAAGCATGATAAGCCGTTACCAGCAAAATCCTGGAAGTAGTCATTGGATGGCTGTTAAGAACATGCTTAAGTACCTAAGGAGGACTAATGATATTTTTCTAATCTATGGATTTGGTGATGAGGAACTCGTTGTAAAAGGATACACGGATGAGAGTTTCCAAACCGATCGTGATGATTCACGATCACAATCGGGATACATTTCCATTCTGAATGGAGGAGCTGTCTCTTGGAAGAGCTCTAAACAGGATGTTGTGGCTTTATCAACTACAGAATCTGAATATGTCACCGCCTCATTGGCAGCTCAAAAAGCTGCATGGTTGAAGAAATTCATTGCGATCAAGGGGTTGTCCCTTCCATTCAGGACCCCCTAGAGATCTTTTGTGATAACGAGGGTGCGATTGCTCAATCAAGGAACCTCGTGCTCGTCAAAAGACTAGGCACATTGAGCGAAGATTCAACTACATACGAGATGAAGTTGAGAAGGAAAGATATGTATTCACAAAGTTCACACACATCAAAATATTGCGGATCCTCTTATGAAGCTCCTAGAAAAGGCAAAGCATGAAGGTCATACTTGTGCCATGGGACTTCGATATTCTAGTGATTGGATTTGATCTGTGATTTCGTATTTGAATATTTGGAACTATCTTACTACTTGAATAAAATTATTTGGTTATAATATTTCAACAAATGTTTGAATTTAGCATGTTTAATCCATGGGTAAATTGTTTACTCTAAATGTCCGTAGTCGTTCATACTTGTGGGAACAAGTATGAGGGTAAGATTATTATGAATTTGGATTGGTGGATATTCATAAGGAAGGAATATAGAGCAAATGGTTGCTGCCAAAGTTCATAGATATTTGTGGGATACAAATATGGACTGACCCGCATCTCAAATTTTACTACATGGAATCTTCTAGATTGATCATAAGTAAATTTGAGTAAAGGCGAATATCATTTGGTATCCTCAGACCTGAGATACATATTGGGTTTCGATATTCACAAAGAGTTATACCTTGAGCTAGTTCTTCACTGCGCTGAAATAATGGACAGTACGTAAGGCTATGTTCAGACGTGACACGAAGTGTTTGGGAGAAACATATGTATTCAAGTGTGGAGCATTTTCTTGTTTATTTCCTCATTGGTATATTTCAACTCCAAAATATTCATCTCAGTTACCAATGCATGAATCTATGATGTTGTTGAGGAAATGATTGAAGGAATTGATGTGCCCAAGATACATATTAAACTGATGTGGCTAGTGTGATATCATCCAAGTCCGGTCATACCCAATAACAAGCCAAACAAACACCAATAAGTATTTATTCGTTGATAAGATCATACAAATAAATACTGACACCAATTTAAAAAATAGGCTTTCTAAAACATTGCTTTTGTAAATGAACAACATTATATGGATAATTTGTTCATGAGAAATGTTTTGTTTTATTATTTAAGTTGGTTATGTAATATCAAACAAAAGTGTGTTATTTTATAAAATTAAAAGGGTTTTAATTTTATAAAACTATAATGCAAGAGTGTTACTTTTATAAAATTCAAATGGGAGGGAAACCCCATATGGGACCCCATTTTCGGCCAGCCCTTATGGCCTTGGGAACCTCCTTTTGTTCTTGGTTAATGCAAGATTAAACACACTTGAACACTTTCCCATCTACACACCTATTCTCTCACACACACACGACCAAAATTCTCACTAACATCTCTCTAAAATCGGGTTTTAGAGCTGAAACAAGGCTGAATTTTCAGCTTTGAATCAAGTGTTCTTGGCTGAAAAATCGATTGTGCAAGAGGGTTTTCAAGTCGGTGTCACACAACCTAGCAAGTGGGTGTTTGAAGGAGCTTGTGGGTATCATCCCTTGACGACTTCTACATTGAAATCTTGGCCATTAAACATCATCATCTTGTCCTCCAAATCCACAGTTCTAAAGGTAGTTCATGTGGTTGATATATATATATATAAATGTCTTGATAGTGTGTCCTTCCATATAAATGATCCTTGTTTTGGGTTTTGGTTTAACAAATGTATATGATACATAGACTCACATTTTTGATATTTACTCCGCTGCGTTTTACATGTTAAATGGTTAATATGACTTTGGTAAGGTTCCACAAAACCCAACATGGCATCAAGAGCCGGTTATATGGATACATGCTTCAAAAATTGAGATTTTCGGGTCCTTTTTTTTATAAAAAGTGGGCTGGAAATTTCTCTCATGGAAGTCCCTTTGTTTTTCAAGATATTACTTTTATATGCGTGTAAGGATCTTGAAAAATAAAATCATAAGATGGTTTGTTTGTTTGGACAAAACCCACTTGTTCTTGGTTTATGTTGGCCGAGATTTTGGGTTCAAAAGGGGCTGCCAATTTCAGATTTTATATACATATTTGGATGTGTTTTAGTGCATAAAACTTAGCCATGACCTTGTGTTTGATTGTTTGTGGTTGTGATTTCATTTGGTTGTAATAAGGCTATGTAATTAATTTGTTTCATTTGGTATGTAATATGTAGATTAGTGTGCACTTTATTTTCCTAGAAAAATGTATTAGGGTTTTCCTATGTAACAAGCATTTTGGGGCTGATATGTAAGACAAAGAAGGTGCCTAAAGACGGTGGTGGAATCACAACACAAAAGGAATACTTGAAGCATTTGGATGCAAGTTCAAGTGGGAGTTCATCAACACAACAATGTGTCATGTTTTTACCCTAGAAATGACCTCCTAACACACTTGTTATGGCAAGCAAGTGTGGTCAAAAATAGGTGGCTATGGTTATGCACTTATATTTTATGTTTGGTTGATTATTTGGTTGTTTGGATGAGTTTGATATTTTAATTGAAAATAGATAAACTAGTTAATCAACTAAAATTAAAACAAGCATAAATTGGTTCTATCATTAAAGGAATTAATAAAATGAGTTTATTAAGGGTTAATGATTTAATAAAAATGATTTTTGTTGAAAGGAATCATGAAAATAATTTTTCATAAAATACCATGCATTTGAATGCATACAAATTATATGGTATAAAAGGTTTTCTAAAAACTAGAATTTTAGAACCGCAAAACCCTTTTCTAAACAAGTCTAACACCATCCTTTTAAACAACACTCAATTCACTTGCAACTTATTTATGGGATAAAGGTCACCTAACCATAAATGTAGAAACTTGTGAAGTTGAGGTGAAATTAGCATATTGTGGGATAAAGGTCACCTAACCACTTATATTTGTAAAATCACAAGTGTGTCTAAGTAGGACGACTTGATTTGGAAATCATGCATTAGGATCACCGAAGCATGACGTACAAATGGTGTTGATGGGATACACATGCCAAACAAAACATAAGATGTTTAAACTGATCCCATTCAACTAGAAATTGTAATAGGTTACAATTGTCAAACGTTGACTACCTTGTTAATTTAAATAAAGGGATAAAGGTCACCTAACCGATATTTAAATTGAAGTTGGATTCTAGACTTTAATTATTAATTGTCTATGAGACATAAAAGGGTATTAATAATTAAAATACTATGATATCAAAATACTAATATTGAACTTTGTAAAATTGTAGATGGCTAACAACAACAACTCTATCCCGACCGTCCATAACCTATCACTAAGGACTATCCTTGAAAAGGAACGTCTAAACCATGGGAACTTCATGGACTGGTATCAAAACATGAGAATCGTTCTCAAACAAGAAAAGAAGTCCTATGTGTTAGACGATCCCATTCCCGATCAACCCGATGAAACTAACGTAGAGGCCTTTGCCTAGTGGGTCAAATACACCGAGGACTCTGTGCAAGTCTCATGCCTCATGCTAGCGAGTATGATTCCGATTTGCAAAAGGACTTTGAGAACCACAATGCCTATGACATGATCACCCAGTTGAAGGAAATGTTCCAACAACAATCAAGGGTGGAGCGCTTCGAAATGGTTCGAGCACTTCATGCATGTCGGATGGACGAGACCCAATCGGTGTCATCTTACGTTCTCAAGATGAAGAGCCACATTGATTGCCTTGAAAGGCTTAACTGTCGTGTGTCCAACGAGTTGCAACGGATTTGATCCTCAACTCCATATCAAGAAGTTTGATAGCTTTGTTATGAACTATAACATGAATGGATGGGACAAGAGCATTGGTGAGCTTCATTCAATGCTCAAAACGGCAGAGGCAGGCATGGGTAGAAAGGTTCTACCGGTCCTTACGATCAATGAGGGAGGTAGTAAGAAAAGGATCCTCCCCAACCCTAGGGCAAGTGTTGCCAAAGGGAGGGGGCAGGTCAAGGAAAGGGTAAGGGTAAGGCTAAAGTGGAACCAACCAACCGAAAGAAAAGAAGCAAAAGGTTGCTCATGAAGACCCGTGTTTTGAGTGTGGTGAGGTAGGCCATTGGAAACGCAATTGTCCGGTCTATCTCAAAGAATTGAGATCGAAGAGGGATGCGGGGCAAACCTCAGGTACAATCTTTATGATACATGTTGAGCTAAATGTTATTTCTTCTAACACATGGGTATTAGATACCGGATGTGGAACTCATATTTGCAATTTGTTGCAGGGGTTCAAAAGAAGTGAGCATTATTCAAAAGGGGAAATTAGTCTCTTTATGGGCAACGATGCAAAGGTTAATGTAGAAGCAAGTAGACTACATTTTGAAACTTCCAAGTGGTTTGGAAGTTATTTTAAAGAATGTTTTGTATGCTCCTAGCTTGACTAGGAACATTATTTCTGTTTCCCATTTAAGACGATGTGATTATGATTTCAAGTTTGTTGATAATGATATTCATGTTTCTTTAAATCATGTGTTTTATTTTAAGGCTATACTTGTAATGGTATTTATGAATTGGTTCATAATATACAACATATGATAGCTCAATGTACCAAGCAACCACCAAAAGGCTCAAATTAGATTTGAGTGATTCCTATCTTTGGCATTGTCACCTTGGTCACATAAACAAGAATCGTATGCAGAAACTTCAAAAGAATGATCTTTTAAAAACTAAAGAGATTGATTCATTTGATGTATGCGAGTCTTGTTTACAAGGTAAAATGACAAATGCCCCTTTTAGTGGGACTAATGAAAGGGCAAATGATTTATTAGGGATCATACATTCGGATGTATGTGGACCTTTTAAACCAATAACTAGAATGGTGGAAAGATACTTCATTACCTTTACCGATGACTATAGTCGTTATGGGTATGTGTACATGTTAAGACACAAAGATGAATCTTTTGAAATGTTCAAAATATTCAAGAATGAAGTTGAAAATCAACTCAACAAAACGGTCAAGGTTCTTCATACAGATAGAGGAGGTGAATATGTAAGTAGTGAATTTCAAGAGTATCTTAGAAGTTGTGGGATTGTCTCACAACTTACTCCACCTAGAACACCACAACATAATGGTGTATCTGAGAGGAGGAATCAGACTCTATCGGATATGGTTCGATCTATGATGGCTAGAAGTACACTACCTCTATCATTTTGGGGTTTTGCATTGCTCTCCGCGGCCCGTATTTTAAATATGGCCCCAACCAGAAACTGGAAAGGACACCTTCGAAGTATGGCATGGAAGGGTTCCATTATTATCATATTTAAAAGTTTGGGGGTGTGAGGCTTATCCTAAGCAATACACTCAAAACAAACTGGAAGTCCAAACCACAAAGTGTATATTTTTTGGATATCCTAGAGATTGTATTGGATATTATTTCTGTGATCCAACATAATAGAAAGTGATTATTGCTCGAAACGCAGAGTTCTTGGAAACTAAGTTCCTTTTGGAAGAAACTAGTAGAAGAACAATTGAACTTGAAGAGATTCAAGATTCACAAGACCATACACATTGGTCGATACTAGCAATCAACATAAGGATGTTGAAAATGATCATATGGATGATCAAGATACACAAAACATTCGCAGATCTGGTAGAACTAGTGTTCCTCCTGAGAGATATGGATTTTTCATGGATGGATGCTATGTGGTAGATTCGGATGAACCAATCACATACCATGATGCAATGTCAAAACCTGATTTTGACAAATGGCAAGAAGCCATGAACGTTGAGATGCAATCCATGTATGATAACCAAGTTTGGGATTGGTTACACCACCTCTTAAGTCCAAGGTAGTTGCAAGTAAGTGGGTTTTCAACAAGAAAACCGATATGCATGGAAACATGGATACCTATAAAGCTAGACTTGTAGCAAAAGGTTTCACTCAAACTCAAGGGGTTGATTATGATAACTTTTTCACCTGTAGCCATGCAAAAGTCTATCAGGATATTGTTTGCCATAGCAGCATATTATGACTATGAGATTTGGCAAATGGATGTCAAAACCGCTTTCCTTAATGGATATCTTGAGGAAGATGTCCATATGGAACAACCTGAAGGTTTTGTCGATCCACTACATCCCAACAAGGTATGCAAGTTAAAGAAGTCAATCTACGGATTGAAACAGGCGTCAAGAAGTTGGAATCACCGTTTTGATGATGAAGTAAAGAAATTTGGCTTGATCAAAAACGCTGATGAAGCTTGTGTGTATAAGAAAGCTAGTGGGAGCATTATTACTTTCCTTGTATTATATGTCGATGACATTCTACTATTTGAAATGACATTCCAAACTTGGAAGGTGTAAAAATCTGGCTTGGAAACTGTTTTTCCATTAAGGATCTTGGTGAAGCCACCTATATTTTGGGAATAAAGATCTATAGGGATAGATCAAGGCGGTTGATAGGTTTAAACCAAAGTGCATACATTGAAAAGATCTTGAAAAGGTTCAAGATGGAGAATTCTAAGAGAGGTATGGTACCTATTCAAAAGGGGACTATATTGAGCTCATCTCAATGCCCTAGTTCAAAGATTGAACAGGAAAGAATGAATGGAGTCCCATATGCATCTGCTATTGGATCCATCACGTATGCAATGATATGTACTAGGCTAGACGTGTCATGTGCTATAAGCATGACAAGTAGATATCAACAGAATCCTGGTAATAGTCATTGGATGGCTGTTAAAAGTATTTTGAAATACCTTAGAAACACTAAGGATATGTTCTTAATATATGGATCTGGTGAGGAGGAGCTCGTTGTAAAGGGTTACACGGATGCGAGTTTCCAAACTGATCTAGATGACTCTCGATCACAGTCGGGATATGTCTTCATTATGAATGGAGGAGCGGTCTCTTGGAAGAGCTCAAAGCAAGATGTAGTGGCACTATCTACAACAGAATTAGAATACATCGCCGCCTCAATGGCAGCTCAAGAAGCTGCGTGGCTCAGGAAGTTCATTGCTGATCTTGGGGTCATTGCTACCATTCAAGACCCCCTAGAGATCTTTTGTGACAATGAGGATGCGATTGCTCAAATCAAGGAACCTCGTGCTCATCAAAAGACTCAGCACATTGAATGGAGGTTCAACTACATAAGGATGAAGTTGAAAAGGGAAAGATATGTATTCGCAAAGTTCACACGGATCAAAACATTGCAGATCCATTCACGAAGCTCCTAGATAGGTCAAAGCATGAAAGTCATACTTGTGCCTTAGGACTTCGATATTCTAGTGATTGGACTTGATCAAATTTTGTATTTGGATATTACAACTTATGTTATTTGACTTAATTATATGGTTATAATTTTCATTTGTTCTTCTATTTTAGCATGTTTAAATCCATGAATAAGTAAGTTATTCTAAACGTCCGTAGTCGATCATACTTGTGGGAACAACTATGAATGTAAGACTATAATGAACTTGGATTGGTTGATATTCATAAGGTATGAATATAGAGCAAGAGGTTGCTACCAAGGTTCATTGATATCTATGGGACATAGATACAAGACTGACCCGCTCTCAATTATTTCTGCATGGAATCTTTGTGATTAGTCAAAAGAGATATTGAGTAAAGGTGAATATCATTGTATCCTCAGACCTGAGATAAATATTGGGTCTTGATATTCACCAAGTAATGTACTTTGACTTAGTTCTTTGCTGTTCTGAAAGATTGGCAGTACATAAGGCTGAGTTCAGGTATGATATAAGGTAATTGTGAGAGACGTATGTAGTCAAGATGGAATTTGTTCCTCTTATTCGTTGAGAGTTAGATGTCTAAGGCCTGTTAAAGTTAAATCAACAAAGAATGACAATTCTGTGTCTCTGGGATTTAACATGACATCTGTAACAAAAGGATAAATGATTGATTCACCTAAATCGCATTCAAGTAAGATACATGAAAAGGATGATGTTATTGAATGGCACTTAGTCATATACACTAGGGGTAGCAAACCGTTGCTAGGCGTTATTTGCTGCATGCAGCAATCTTCTATGAATCTTGTGTAAGTAGGAGATTGAAGGAATTGATATGCCCAAGATACATATTAAATTGATGTGGCTAGTGTGACACGATCCAAGTCGGGTCATACCCAATAACAAGCCAAACAAACACCAAGAAGTATTTATTCGTTGATAAGATCATACAAATAAATACTCACACCAATATAGAAAATAGGCTTTCTAAAACATTGCTTTTGTAAATGAACAACATTATATGGATAATTTGTTCATGAGAAATGTTTTGTTTTATTATTTAAGTTGGTTAAGTAATATCAAACAAAAGTGTGTTATTTTATAAAATTAAATGGTTTTAATTTTATAAAACTATAATGCAGAGGGTTACTTTTATAAAATTCAAATGGGAGGGAAACCCCATATGGGACCCCATTTTCGGCCAGCCCTTATGGCCTCGGGAACCTCCTTTTGTTCTTGGTTAAGGCAAGATTAAACACAGTTGAACACTCTCCCATCTACACACCTATTCTCTCACACACACAAGACCAAAATTCCCTCTAACATCTCTCTAAAATCGGGTTTTAGAGCTCAAACAAGGCTTAATTTTCAGCTTTGAATCAAGTGTTCTTGGCTGAAAAATCGATTGTGCAAGAGGGTTTTCAAGTCGGTGTCACACAACCTAGCAAGTGGGTGTTTGAAGGAGCTTGTGGGTATCATCCTTTGAGGACTTCTACATTGAAGTCTTGGCCATCAAACATCATCATCTTGTCCTCCAAATCCACGGTTCTAAAGGTAGTTCATGTGGTTGATATATATATAAATATCTTGATAGTGTGTCCTTCCGTATAAAATGATCCTTGTTTTGGGTTTTGGTTTAATAAATGTATATGATACATAAACTCACGTTTTTAATATTTACTCCGCTGCGTTTTACATGTTAAATGGTTAATATGGCTTTGGTAAGGTTCTACAAACCCAACAATGATTTACCCTCAATATGATGAAATGTTTCATATTGTGACGTGAGGGTGTCTTTCCTTATACTTTTGATCTCATCACTCCCTTCACAGAGAGTATGAAGTATCTTCCACAAGGAGTTTGCTATTTTGTAGTTCTCACACCTGGTCAATATCTCTTCAGTTAAAGTCATACTAAGCAAACTGTATGCTTTGTTATCAACTTTGACCTTTTTGACATCATTAGGTGATAGATCTTTGGTGCTCATTGGTTGATTTTTATCATTATAATCCGGCCCAAGGGTGGGTGGAATATAAGGACCTTGATGATGGACTCCCACAAGTCAGAATCCGTGTAGTTCACATGATTCCTAAACTTGATTTTCCTGGATTTGAAATCTACTTTTGTTTCCAACTTTGATGGGTGGTAAGATGATCCACTGAAGTTGCTCATGATGTTAATTGATGAGAATGATCAACAAAATCTGCTATTCAATTGATTTGAATATAGATATGAGTTAATCTAATTGACTGCAGCTGAACGACAAACAAGTTTTGCACAAAATTCTTTTTAAAAACAGTAGATCTAATGAGTAAAAACTAACAAATCTACAAAATTCAAAGCAATTAGACACAACTAATACTCATGATCAATCGATCTAAATCAATGAGCACTTGGCTCTAATACCACCTGTGAATCCAAGGATCACAAACAGGAATTATTAGTGTTGGTCGAAGACAAGTCAACATTTGCGGAATTAACGTTGGCTTGGTTTAATTTTTTTGTATTAAATTTCAATATCAATGAAGATTCAAGAACACACTAATAGAAATACAATTAATGAATAATGTGTATTTCATTAAAATATGTTAATGATTACAAATTAATGAATGAATGATATCAAAGTTTGTTATGAATGATGTGATAGCTGCTAAGGTTTGATTGAGTGAATTGACGTGATGTTCGCTATTTGTTGTATTGATATAGTTGTTGCCGTGCAGTCAATCATCCAAAAAAAGCGTCCTTGAATCGAAACCTTGGATCCATATATATAAACAATGAAGTTTCTGTTATAGGAAACACCGGATCTCTTGGGATTTGATTTGTTTTAGTTAAGGAATCATCGGATTTCTTGGGATTCGCATAACTGCCTTGTTGACTTGTTGAATTGCAACACTTGTATTATACAAGTGTTTGAACGCCACACGAATAGTGTTTTTTGTAGGAATTTGTTCTTCCGTAGAAGTCTTGTTCTTCCGTAGATGATTTGTTATTCGGTAGGAATTCTTGTTCTTCTGAAGCTGATATGTTCTTCTGTAGGAATCTTGTTCTTTAGCTCTGGTTGTTCATCCGCAGAGGATCTTAGGATGTAAGTTTTGTATGAAACATATCAATGGAAGAACAAAATTTTCATCCGTAGATGTTTCTTACACTTGATCAAATTCAGAAATTGACCAAGTATAATGTTTGTGATGGGTTTTGTCACAAGTAAAACACTTATTTTAAGCATTTAAACTATGAAAACACAGCAGAATTAGAGGTTTAAACTATGGTTTATAATCTGAACTTTTCACCATATTAAACCACCAACAAAAACCCAATAATGTGGATCGAAATGTATGAGAAAAATATGCTATCATACATCACAAAACAACCATAGGGTGTTAAAAGAAAAACAACCTTTCTACTGCAAATGTTGTAGATGAAAAAGATGATGTTCTTGAAAGTGTAGCCTTCAAAAGGAAAGCCTCAAGCTTGTATACCCACAAGCCTTAACAAACACCTAATCTTGTTAGGTTGAAGAACACCAAGATGTACTCCCTTTTGAACAATCCAAATCAGCCACGAAGAACTTGAAGTGCTACCAACAAAATGATTTTTCAGCCCTTTCTTTCCTTTCTTTTGAACGAATTGGTGGTTCCTTTTGAGAGGTTTTTCTTTGTGTGTGTAAGAGAAAAGTTGTTAGATGGTTGAGTTAAGAAGTGAGTTAATTCTTGCAAAGAACAAGAACAAAACACATGTAGTCAATAGCCCATAAGGGCGGCTGAAATTCACAACCCAAAAAAGGGTTTCCCTCCCATTGGAAAGTTTTATAAAATACTCTTTGAACCATAAGATTTTATAAAATTAAAACCCCTTTTAATTATATAACTATAACACACTTTTATTTGTTATTATTTAACCAACTTAAATAATCAAACAAATAATATCTCATGAACAAACTATCCATATCATGTTGTTCTACCACAAAGCAATGTTTTAGAAAACTCATTTTCTAAATTGGTGTTAATGTTTATTTGTATGATCTCATCAACAAACAAACATTTATTGGTGTTTGTATAGCTTGTTATTGGGCATGGCCTAACTTGGATCATAACATACTAACCACATCAATCTTGTATGTTTCTTGGGCATATGAGGTCCAACAATCTCCCACTTGCAAAGATTCACAGTAGATTGATGCAAGCAGTAAATACAGCCTAACAACGGTTTACTACCCTTAATACGTATGACTAAGTGCCATTCAATAACATCATCTCCTTCAAGTACCATACTTGAAATGTTTTAGGTGAATCAATCATCTATCCTTTTGTCGCAGATGTCATGTAAAATCCTAGAGACACAAAGTGATCATTCTGCATTGATTTAACTTTATCAGGCCTTAGACATCTTACTCTTAACGAATAAGAGGGAAAAATTCCATCTTGACAACTTACGTCTCTCACGATTATCTTGTATCATACCTGAACTCAGACTTATGTACTGCCATGTTTCAGAACAGCGAAGAGCTAAAAAAGTATAATATTCAGTAAATATCAAGACCCAAATGTATCTCAGGTCAGAGGATACCAAATGATGTTCGCCTTTACTAAAAATTACTTATGATCGATCACGAAGATTCCATGTAGTAATATTTGAAATGCAGGTCAGTCCAATATTTGCATCCCACAAATATTTATGAACTTTGGCAGCAACCTTTTGCTCCATATTCATCCATATGAATTATATACCAATCCAAGTTCATAATAGCATTACCTTCATACTTGTTCCCATAAGCATGAATAACTACAGACTTCTGAGTAAATGATTAACTCATGGATTTTAAACATGCAAAATAAGAATATTAGTTGAATTATTATAACCGAATAATTTATTCAAGTAATAAAGGGTTACAATATCGCATTACAGAAATTAAAGATCAAATCCAATCACTAGAATATTGAAGCCCCATGGCACAAGCATGAATTTCATGCTTTGCCTTTTCAAGAAGCTTCGTGAGTGGATCCGTAATGTTTTGATCCGTGTGAACTTTGCGAATACATATTTTTCTCTTTTGAACTTCATCCCTTATGTAGTTGAATTTTCGTTCAATGTGCGGGGTTCCTTTATTTGAGCAATCGCACCCTCGTTATCACAAAGAATTTATAAGGGGTACTGAATGGAAGGGACCACCCCTAGGTCAGCAATGAACTTCTTTAACCATGTAGCTTCCTGAGCTGCTAATGAAGCAGCAATGTATTCAGACTCTGTAGTCGATAATGCCACAACATCTTGCTTAGAGCTTTTCCAAGAGATTGCTCCTCTATTCAACTTGAAAATGTACCCCGATTGTGATCGTGAATCATCCCAATCAGTTTGGAAACTTCCATCCATGTAACCCTTTACTACGAGTTCCTCCTCACTAGATCCATAGATTAGGAACATATCTTTAGTCCTCCTTAGGTACTTAAATATGTTCTTAAAAGCCATCCAATGACTGTTTCCAGGATTTTGTTGGTATCGGCTTGTCATGCTCAAGGCGCATGACATGTCCGGTCTAGTGCATATCATTGCCTACATGATGGATCCTATGGCAGACGCATATGGGATTCCCTTCATCTTGTCTTGCTCATTCTTTGAGCTTGACATTGAGTCTTACTCAATATTGTTCCTCTTTGAATAGGTACGGCACCTTTCTTGGAGTTTTCCATCTTGAACCTTTTCAAGATCGTATCAATGTATGCACTTTGATTCAAACCTATCAACCGCATTGATCTATCCCTATAGATCTTTATTCCTAAAATATAGACGGCTTCACTAAGATCCTTAATGGAGAAACAGTTTCCAAGCCAGGCTTTTACACCTTCCATGGTTGTAATGTCATTTCCAAATAGTAGAATGTCATCGACATACAATACTAAGAAAATGGTGATGCTCCCACTAGCTTTCTTATATACACATGCTTCATTAGTGTTTTTGATGAACCCAAATTTGGTTATCTCTTCATCAATACAGTGATTCTAATTTCTTGATGCTTGCTTCAATCCATAGATTGATTTCCTTAACTTGCATACTTTGTTAGGATGTTTTGAGTTGACAAAACCTTCAGACTGAACCATATAGACATCTTCCTCAAGATATCCATTTAGAAAAGCGGTTTTAACATCCATTTGCCAAATCTCATAATCATAATGAGCAGCGATAGCAAATAATAATATCCTAATAGTCTTTAGCATTGCAATTGGTGAGAAGGTCTCATCATAATCAACCCCTTGAGTTTGAGTGAAACCTTTTGCTACAAGTCTAGCTTTATAAGTATCCAAGTTTCCATGCATATCGGTTTTCATCTTGAAAACCCACTTACTTTCAACTATCTTGGAGTTAAGAGGTGGTTCAACCAAGTCACACACTTGGTTATTATACATGGATTGCATCTCAACGTTCATGGCTTGAAGCCATTTGTCACAATCCAAATTGGACATTGCATCATGATAGGTGGTTGGTTCATCAGAATCTACCACATAGCATCCATCTACGAAAAATCCATATTTTTCAAGTGGATTACTAATTCTACCAGATCTACGAACGTTCTGTGTAGTTTGATCAACCACTTGATCATTTTCAACATCCTCATGTTGAGTGCTTGTGTTAACCAAACGTGTATCGGTTTGTGGTTCTTGGTGCTCCTCAAGATCCACAGTTCTACTGCTAGTTCCTTCCGTAAGGAACTTAGCTTCTAAGAACTCATCCTTCTTGGCAACAAACTCCTTTTATTCCAATGGATCATAGAAATAATATCCTATAGAATCTCTGGGATATCCAATGAAGATACACTAGTGGAACGACTTTCTAGCTTGTTTGAGGTGGGAGTCTTAACATAAGCGTCACAACCCCATACCTTTAAATAGGACAGTGATGGAACTCTTCCATGCCATATTTCAAAAGGTTTCGATTCCACTTTCTTGGTTGGGGCCATATTCAAAATACGGGCTACAGAGAGCAAAGCGAAACCCCAAAATGATAGAGGCAGTGAACTTCTAGCCATCATAGATCGAACCATATCTAATAGAGTTTGATTTCTCCTCTCGAACACACCACTATGTTGTGGTGTTCCAGGTGGAGATAGTTATGAGACAATACCACAACTTCTAAGATGATCTCTAAAAGCATCACTCAAGTATTCACCTCCTCTATCGGTGCGGAGAATTTTTAACTTCTTATTGAGTTGATTTTCTACTTCATTTTGGAAGATTTTGAACATTTCAAAAGATTCGTCTTTGTGTCTTAACAAGTACACATAACCATATCGACTATAGTCTTCGGTAAAGGTAATGAAGTATCTTTCATGGTACCTAGTCATTGGCTTAAAAGGACGACATACATCCGAATGTATGATGCCTAATAAACCTTCTACCCGTTCAGACTTGCCACTAAAAGGTGCCTTAGTCATCGTACCTTATAAAAAACATTCACCTACATCGAATGAATCATATTCATTTGCTTTTAAAAGACCGTTCTTTTGAAGTGTTTGTATGCGCTTCTTGTTTATATGACCAAGACGGCAATGCCAAAGATAGGTATCACTCAAATCTAATTTGAGTTTTTTAGTGGTGGTTTCGTACAATGAGCTATCATATAATGTGTTTTCATGAACCAATTCATAAATACCATTAACAGGAATAGCTTTAAAATAAAATGTGCCATTTAAAGAAACATGAATTTCATCCTCAATAAATGACAAAACATAACCATATTGTCTTAATTGGGCAACAAAAATAATGTTCCTAGTCAAACTAGGAGCATACAAAATATTGTTCAAAATTACTTCCAAACCAATTGAAAGCTTCAAGATGTAGTCCCCTCGGTATTTAACTTGAACCTTTGCCCCATTGCCCATGAAGAGGCTCACATCCCCTTTCTTGAAGTCCTTACTTCTTTTGAACACCTGCAATAAGTTGCAAATATGAGTTCCACATCCGGTATCCAATACCCATGTGTTAGAGGATATTAAATTTAGACCAATATGGATCATGAAACATGTACCTGAGGTTTGCCCGGCATCCCTCTTTGCTTGCAACTCTTTGAGATGGACTCGGAAATTTCTTGCCCAATGTCCAATCTCCCCATACTTAAAGCATGGGTCATTTGAAGCAACCTTTTGCTTCTTCTCCGCTGGTTTTGGTGGTGGCGTTCTAACAAATCCATCTCCCTTTCCAGTAATGTGCCCTTTACCCTTGGCAACATTTGCCTTGGATGCGGGGTGAGGCCACTTCTTGTTCCCACCTTCATTGATGGTGAGAACGGGTAAAACCCTTTCACCCATGGCCGCCTCGGCAGTTTTGAGCATAGAGTGAAGCTCACTTATGTTCTTGTCCCACCCGTTCATGTTGTAATTCATGACGAAATTGTCAAACCTTATAGACAAGGAGTTGAGGATCAAATCCGTAGCCAACTCTTTCCAGAGGGGACAATTCAGCCATTTGAGGCGGTCAATGTGGCTTTTCATCTTAAGTACATAAGATGAAACAGATTGGGTGTCACCCATACGACACACATGAAGTGCTCGAACCGTTTTGAAGCGCTCAACCCATGCTTGTTGTTGGAACGTTTCCTTCAACTGGGTTATCATGTCGTATGCTCCATGATGTTCATACTCCTTTTGGAGATCTGGAGTCATACTTGCCAACATAAGGCAAAACACTTGGACCGAGTCGTCAGTGTATTTCACCCAATTATTATAGGCCTCCTCATCATCCTCACTAGGTTGATGGGGAATCGGATCGTATAGTATGTATGATCGTTTCTCTTGCTTGAGAAGAATTCTCAAGTTTCGAAACCAATCAATAAAGTTGTTATGGTTTAGACGCCCCTTTTGGAGAATGGTTCTTAGTGATAGTGACTGAGCGGTCGGGATTTCATTGTTATTATTATTATTGGTGGTCATCTACAAAATAGAGCAAAGTTCAATTTTAGTAATTTCGATATTGTCCATATTTTAATAATTAATACCCTTTTTAAGTGTCTTACATAAGAGCAAAATCTAGAATCCAATGTTACATTTAAATAGTGGTTAGGTGTCCTTTATCCCATTATTTAAATTAATAAGGTAGTCAACGTTTTGACAATTGCAACCCTTTGCAACTTCTAGGTATGGGATTGACTTTAAACATCATATGTATGGTCGGCATGTTTATCCCATCAACACCTTTGTAAAGCATATTGTAGGTGATCCATTTAACATTGTTCGCAAATCAAGTTACCCTTCTTGCACACACATGTGAGTTTTCCAACATAAGTGGTTAGGTGACCTTTATCCCACAAATATGGTATCCCCACCTCAAATCACAAGTTCCCTCAAAATGGTTATGTGACCTTTATCCCATTAAGAGTTTCCAAATGACTCAATTGTTGTCCAAAAGGATGGTGTTAAACTTGTTTAAAAGGAATTTAAGTTTTCATAATCTTAGTTTAGAAAACTCTATGTATCTTATATTTGCATGCTTTCTAATACAAGGTACCTTATTGTTCACTATTAATAAAACCTCTTTTATTAAAACCATTAATCCTTTTAATAACCTTTTTTAACCATTTAATGATAAGGAATCATCAAATTTTTCAGCTTGTTAATATTGTTAACGAGTTTGTAATGCATATCCAAATATCAACCAAAAATCATACAACAAACATCCAAACAAGCATAAACATATAAACATGAGTGCATAACCATAGCCACTAAGTTGAACACACTTGTTTGCCATTACAAGTGTTGTCATATGGTCTTTCCTAAGGGTGAAGATGACACATCAAAATGTGTCCATGAACTCCCACTTGAATCTACATCCAAATGCTTCAAGTGTCAGATTAAGTGATGGAGAGGATGATCCAACATCAGCTCAAGTGGCATCATTTGCTGAAGAGGTGGAATGAGCAGGAGATGGGGTGAGGAAATAATATTTGTTTGAACATTTGGAATGGACGCATCATCGTCAAAAACTGGAAGATTAAACGAACTAAACACAGTATCAGAGTCAAAGAACCATGTTGGTTCAGATCGAACATCAGAAGAGTTAGACTCCTGCCAATCAACATAGAACGTATGTGTTCTCTTGTTATATGCGATAGGCATTTTGAGAAGAAGAGTAACCAACAAAGTAACACTCTTCAGACACGGCACCAAACTTTGTCTTTTGAAATTGAGTATTGAGAAGAGTGCAAGAGCAACCAGATGGCCAAAAGAAGTTAATTAGAGGTTTCCTATTATGAAAAAGTTCACAAGAAGTCTTTATTTTGTCCTTGACAATCAACACTCGTTTAGAACATATGAAGCACAATTCACGACTTCAACCCAAAAAATAACGGGTAACAAAGATTCTATCAGCATTGTACATGCGGCTTCAATGAGAGTGTGATTGTTTCGTTCAACTAAACCATTCTGTTGAGGTGTCCTGGCAGCACTAAATTGTCTCACAATTCCCTTTTGAGCACCGAATGAATCAAGAATCTGATTTTGAATTCAGTGCCGTTGTCACTTCTCAGACTTAGAACCTTTCTCTTGCTAATTGTCTCGATAGAAAGAATTAACTTCTGCAATTCTTCAGCAACCTCTCCTTTGTGTGCAAGAAATCTCACCCATGAATATCTTGAGAAATCATGTGTAACAACAAGGCAAAAATATTTTTTAGCAATAGATTTAACGCTGATTGGGCCAAACAAATCAGTATGTAACAACTCGAGAGGACAAGATATGTTGTTTTCAAGTTTGGCTTTATGTGGTTTCTTGTGTTGTTTGCCCTTGGCACAAGCCATACATTTTTTGTTCACCCAAAAAACTTTTAAAGGGAGTCTTGTAACGAGATTGTTTTTGACTAATTTGTTTATTATTTTAAAATTAACGTGGCCCAATCGATGATGCCATAAAAGAGACTCAAAGGCTGAAGCTTTAGAAAGAAGACATGTTGCAGTAGACTTTGACTGCTTGGAGTTCATATCAAGAAGATATGTGTCATATTTTCTTGGAGCACACATAAGAATCAAATCATCTGGAATATCAATCCCTGATTTTAAAAATATACATTCATTGGTTTTAAACAAGACTGGAATGTCTTTATCGCAGATTTGATAAACACTTAGAAGATTAAATGCCAGCTCAGGAACATAGTTGACTTTCTCCAAACTTAAAGAACCATTGGTAACATCACCTTGACCAATCATCTTTCCACCCTTTATGTCACCAGCAAAAGCAACATATCCTCTATCTATAATCTGATAATTGGTGAGCAAGTCTTTCAGCCCTGTCATATGTTTGGAGCATCCATTATCTACATGCCACATGTTGTTTACAAACTTAGTGGATGACTCCTGAAATGAACTAACGAACAGATTAACCAGGTGAAATAAGAACCCAAGATTGAACATCTTTATCTTTAGAAGAAGCATATTTTTTGCAAAAAAATTATTAACCAATTTTGTTAATTTATTTCCATAATAGTGCCTATTAAAATGACCATGACGCAACGTAGGACGATTCTTGACAAGATGGTCCTCTTGACCACATCTGAAATAGGGAGGTTTGTGTCTAGGTCTGCGATGTGATGAGATTAGAATATGATCAATGGTAATTTCCTCATCACATTCAGATATGCTAGAATCAATGTCACTAATGTCTCATACATGCCACGAGGTCGAAGTTTATGTGAACAAGAATTATTATTTACAAAAATAGATGAATGATCGTCTGACGTACCAGTAGAACTAGTTCCACTAGTGCTAGTTTGAGACGAAGTGGTAATTCTTTCATTTGATAAAGACAAATTTAATGGAGTAAAAGATGGAATTGGATAAGAAAAGAATTTTTCAAAACAATTAGTTTTAATTTGCTCGGTCGACTTTGTAGAAAGATCAGTTGCACCATTATCATCACCCGAACACAAGACATCACCACAGAGTACTGAATTTAAAGTTGAAATAGAACCATCATGAGAACATGAAACTACAGAGTCTGTTACAGGAGAACTAGAAACAACCAAAGCGTGATTTATCTCAGTCCTTGTTTCCTCAACCTCGGCACTCCAATCAAAGTTATAAATCAATGCAGCCTCCTTTTTGTGATTCTTATCTTCCTTCTCGTTCCCATTGTTAATTTTGGAATTCCTGAATTGCTGGAATCGATGACAATTGGTGATGGACATTCACATTTGATATGTCCCTATTTTTTACACTTGAAACATCTCAGTTTTGACTTATCCAATCTCAGTTTTGAATTAGAAATTTGTCCGCCGAAGTTCTTCCGTCCAGTACGCTCCATAAACCTTCGAGCTCTAACAGTCAACATTACCATTTACCACTGGATGTTAGTTTCTTCAAGATCATCAGGATCTACCTAATACATGTCGTCCATTGTCAATCCTTTTCCTTTCAACTCTCCTGCCACAAGTGCTTCATAACTTTGAACAAACATTCCAAAAAGGGCCATTGTTTCTCATGGAACTGAAGTTTCAACATTCACCATAGAATTAATCTGATCTCTTCCAACCGAATCATTTCCTCCTAAGAAATTACTTGTATTAACTCCTCCTTGAATTGAATTCTGTATTTGAGAGCTAGCAGCAGATGATAATTGTCACACCCCGGGCCCAGGTAGGGTGGGACATCACAGACTAGCAACAACATATGGCAATGGAAACAAACCATCATAAGAGCACAAAAGGAGAGAACATCACATGGAATTAAATGGCAATGGAAACAAACCATCATAAGAGCACAAAAGGAGAAAACATCACATCGCATTAAAGTTTTCAAAAGATACCAAGGCTAGAAACAGATCCAGCCCCCAAATAAGTTATACGACCAACATAAAACAAATTGTATATGTTCGACAGAAATGTAAACTTGTTCAATTTTTCATGAGTAAAACAAGCCGATGCCATGGTCACGACGATAAGTCTAAGTCTTCACAACAGCTAGCATCTCTTCATATATTACCTGAAACATGCTCAACAAGAAATTTGTGCCAACTAAAAAGTTGGTGAATTCAAGTGCTTAAAGTTAAAAACAAGACAGACTTAACAAATCCTCATTTGATAAAAAAAGGAATGAATCATAGTTTCAACATCGTGGGAGAATCATAATCAACCCTGCACTCAGTCCCGGTAGGCCTCTTCAAAAGTTGTGTTTAACCGGCTATTCCCAAAGGAAGAACTGAGCCCTAAACCAGTGTACCATACGTGCCCGGATGGTTCACCAAAGTTTCTTAACAAAACCCGTCACATGCCACAAACGACCCCTCAGGATCTCAGTGGGGTACCCCCCTAGAACGGAAGCCAATTTGTGTGGGGGATTCCCCAAATAGATCTATCCATATAAAACAAGCAGTTCACGAAAGAATGAATGATCATGATATAAGTATGAGCAGGTAACCATAAATCCCACATACAATCACCAAGTAAAGCACTAATATAGTTCATAAATAATAGAGCATGTTTCAACCTAAAGCAGTAGTAAAAAGGGGATCACTAGAACTCACCTTAAAATTCAAGCAAAAGGGTTTCTAAGTGTGTGTGGAAAAGTCTCAAATCTAGCACCCTAATCAATAAGATTTAAGTGTTAATCCACTAATTCTAGGGTTATGGAGATGCATAAGATTTGTCAAGAGGTTAGAATCTTAATAGCATTTGCATTTCTAAGTCTTTATATAAAAAGTTTCCTTTTATAGAAAGTTAGGGTTTCTTAAGAAAGAATACATGATTTTCTATGCAAAAATCATTTATATAAGTTTTTTAAGCCTTTTAAGTGGTTCCTTGCTCAAGGGGTCGGTTTATAAAAGTTTAGCAAAATTTACAGTTTAGTCCACCAAGTTTCAAAATTTACAATTTCTACCCCAAGGTTTTGATTTCTTGCATTTAATGCCTTTTATGCCCAAAATTAGTTTAATAAAGTTATATAACTTATTTTAAGTAATTTTCCCCCAAATTTCAGAGTTGAAGTCCGGTATGAATTTTAATGTTTCTCGTTACCGGTTACGGTAAAACCGAGGGTTTTTAATAGTTGAGTGTTGATTTCTATATTAATGGTCTTAGATTTATAAAAAATCATTTTAATGACATTATATATAGGTTTTTAATCTGTTAAGGATGCATTTAGTTCCTTTTTGGTGAAATTCTATCTTTTAAGTTTACTCGTTTAAATGCGTTTTTAACCGAATTTGACCCATTAAAAGCCTGTTTGACCACTTTTTCAACTCTTTTAAATCTTATAGTACATAACTTACTGAAATAACATGGTTTCCATGTATTTTGGATTTATACACATTTCTATGATTATTTTCCAACGTTACCCGGTTAAAGCCCGTTTTTCACTAAAAATTCCAATTAACCTATTCATTGACCATTTAACAACCAAATCCGACCCAAATACCCTGTTAACCCCTTATTGAGCCTGGAATACTTTTTAAGGTCGTTAAAATCCATGTTTTATTGTTTTAAAGTTGTTTTTACCACTTTTCGGGTCCCCGAATATGTCCAAATTGCCTAATTCTATAACGTTTTTATTTTCAGCGTTTACATCCATCACATAACCAACATCATCCAAAACATACTGAAATACTATGTCATTCTGTCGGGTTCAACAAACAAACCATGAACAAGATGGAAACTACAAGATTACACCATTTTTATCCATTACACTTGTGTTAAACGTTATAGTTTGTGATTAACCATTAACCAAACCTTTTGTAACTTTTAAAACAGGTTATTTGGAGATTAAAAGGCCCATTTTGAGCAGGTTACATGATGTGTTTCGAAGGGTTACAAGTTGTGCATGTTGGATGGTGTAAATACGCCCGAAAAGAGGGTTCTCTAGGTGTAACCCGTGTTACACCTATAGAATGAGATGCTTATGAGTATGGTACCTTCAACGACGTGAAAAGCTCTTCAAAAACAAGGTGTTAGCAGCACAGATCTGTTAGATATGAAACGATAAGCTTTTGAGTGAAAAATGAAGACGAATACAAGAAATGACCAAAACCGGCAACATGAAGCTTACACTCGATGTAGCTAGCGGTTTAGAGTGTGTATTTGGTCGTGGGTGGCTCGAAACTCCTTGGACGAAGCTGGAGAATCTCGAGCAAGGCTGGAGAAGACAGGACTCAGCAAAAACCGTGTATCCAAGGTTCACTAACTTCACCTTTTGCGGTTCTTATGCTCGATCGATGGTAGAGTTGATGTTGTTCTTTGAATGTGGCTGAGAATGGAGAGGATTTTGTTTGTGTGTGTGTGTGTGTTTCAGTTATGGAGACCGAGAGGGAGAGAGGGAAAGTGAAGAGGTGTGGTGGAGTGTTGAAAATTGCATGAAGTGTGATAGGTGGAAGAGGGTGGTGGTGTTTAGTCGAGAAGGGAGAAGTGGGTTGGGGGTTAGGGGTGGCCAAATCTTAACATTTAGTGGGGAGTATTTTGATTTTTGATTTACTTGTTTAGTCATATTATGTGGTATAATTTGTAGGGTACGACTATTTGTAGTATAGTGTAGCATTTTAGATGATAAGTTTAGTTAGTTGGAAATTCTTTTATGCATGAACATGTAGGTTAGTTGAAATTCTTAGTGTGTAGGTACACACTTTAATGTTTCATACATATTATTTTTTGCAAGGGTGTTAATTAACTTTCCGGGACACAACGACTCCTTAACTAATCCTTTATCAGGTAAATTATCACAAATGGACAAGAATTACCAACAAAGACAACAAGGTCAAAAAATTAAAATTGTCAATAATAATAATAGTAATAGAAAAATAGATCATGTTGCACCCTGAAAGGTCTACACGCCAACTCAATGGGATGATTGATGATTTCTCTGCTGGAATCCCACAAGTCCAAGAACAATGCGGATGAAGATCTACAAGGGAGGAAAATAAAAGTGTTATTGTTAGGATCTCAGCCCTTGGTTTAATCGATTGAACAGATTAGCAGCGGATAGCTCAGAATTAGACAAATTCAACAAGAACAATTGATATAAAACGATAAAAGAATTTTGTTATAAAGAGAGAAATATCCGACAAAAGGAATATTGCATTAGGATTGTCGGCCTCAAAGGCACGATTACAGGTGAGTCATCTTTCCTATAAAGAAAAGAATGACGTAGGCTGATGTCACTTGAAAGTGACATGTAACCGTTTTTAACTACTGATGTTTAACAACTACTGAAGATGTCAACAACTGAATCTTCTACTTACAATGTTCCTAAGTGTTAAACATCTCATTTACAACTACTGAAAAACATAAAACTACTGAAACTACAACAACTGAAGAACAACCTCTTCAGTTGTTTACAAGTACTGAAAAGAAAAATAAACAAACTACTGAAAGGAAAAGAAAACTACTGAGAAGAAAAATCATCACAACAACTGAAGAAGCCCTCTTCAGCTGTTGTCATCAGCTGTTAACATCAGCTGATGTCTTCAGTACTTGAACATCAGACTTTGTCTTTCAGCTGTTGATCTTCAGTCTTTGTCTTCAGTACTTGTTGAAGTCTTCAGACTTTAGATCTTCAGCTGTTGTCTCAGTCTTTGTCTTCAGTACTTCAGACGTACTTCAGCAGTTGTATTCTTCAGACTTTGTAGAACAGCTGATCAGGTCTTCTTCAGCTGTTGTGATGTCTGTGGGACTTAGAGGTTTCTCTGATCAGGCTCATTGGTTCTTTTGGTCCAACAAACTCCCCCTGAACCAATGCAGCCAAAACCTCTAAGTTATTGACGAGTCCCACTTATTTTGGCAGATAGATTGGTCTCTTAATCCTCTTGATCAGATGAGAAGTGACCCTTTTTCAGCACCGGCCTGGGAAGAAGTCTCTGATGATCTGTTTGGCATGATATGGTTGGGAGCTCTGTATTGGGGACTTGGACACGAGCTGTTACCCCAACCATGAGATCTACTTCCCGTGTATCAGCCTATATGATTCCCTGGTGTAAGCCCTTAAAAACATGATTTGCTCATCCATTGTCAGCACCTCGGGCACACCATCAAATAATCCCTCTCGGCCATACACTTCAGATATGTACTTGGCCTGTTTTCCATTTTGAGCTCAACCGTTGTTATTTGTCTATAAGCAAACTCATCTGGATGAGTTCCTTCTAAGAGCAGGTTGAGCTCTTCTTGTTTGAAGTTTTCAAGTCGTTTGTAAACCAATCCCTTCTTTATAATTTTGTTCTCTAACATCTTTTGAGGTGGTTGTTTGGCTTCATAGGCTTTCTTGAACTCTTCAACAATTTCCCAGGGGGACACTACAAGCACCACAGTGATGTCTTCGTCGACAACTCTCTTCACTTGGCCCTTGTATCTTGAAGGAATTTCTTTCTTGACAATCCGGTGTGCCACCCTAGGATCAGGCCATATCCTTACTCTTTCCCTTTGGTATTGAAAGGTATTAGCAAGGGTGTACAATCTTAATACTTCTTTCTTCATGCTGATCATTGAAGAGGATGTAGCATATGCTTTGTCAATGCTTTTCAGCATTTCCTCATCATGTTTTTGCATCTGTTCCTCTTCAATCTTTATCATTACATCATGCATTTGAGAAGCAGGAGTGATGGACATTGGTTTAGCCTTAGGCAAAGTAATGACTGCAGAGAGTGGCAGTCTGTCTTCATCCTCCTCTTCATCTTCATCAGGCCTCAGTACCTTTCTTTTCTTTTGGCTAGGTACATCACTGGCAATGGGTTTTTGAGGTAAAGGATTTGGTTTTGTGGGTTGGATGGTTGGTTTAGAGGGTAAAGGAGTTGTTTTAGTGGGTTGTGGAGATAGTGATTTTGAGGATTGCTTTTCAGACTGTTTTAGCATTTTGGCTGTAAGGGAGGCTTTGGTAAATTTTGTCAGTTCTTTTCGATTCCCAACCCCAGCTTCATTCAATACCTCAATCACTAGACCTTGGAGTATTCTTCAGACGAACAAATCTTGGTGGTTATTGCCAAGATGTTGTCCCTGGTCCAGGCCCTTATTTCCATTAGAGATCTTCCCAGGTATTTAGCTATAAATCTGATCATTATTTCCAGCCTTTCCTTTCTAAGGCATCATAGCTAGCCCATCTGGAATTGATCTCCTCTGTTTCCATCCTTCTGATCTCGGAGTCTAGTTGTTTGATGTCAAAACCCTGCTATACAACTGCTCAATGATTTTATCCATTGAACGGTTATGGTTGGCGTCAGCTTCTTTCACCATATCCTTCAGCTCCCTCTTCTCCTCAGACTCTCTTCTCTTTTGATATGTGACATGAAAGTCTTTTTGACTTTCATTCACTTCAGCTCCCTTCACATTCTCCTTCTCCTTCTCATTTACAACCTCAGATTCTTTCGCCTTCTCCCCATCTATCCTCTTCCTTTTTCCTTTAACTAACTGACTCTCCCCCTTTTTGTTGCATTGGATGCAAGGGTTTGAGCAGTAGAAAGAGATTTAGTCACCAACTCCTCCACCAAGGGTTGTATTATTGTAGGAAGCCTCTCATCAATGGCTTTGATCACTATCTGTGATCATGGGAGTGATGAGAGGTAGGGAATTTTGAAGGGTAGCAACTGATTGATCAGGGGGTTCTGTTCCTGAGAATCAGTGCCGAAAGCAGAGGCTGGTGGCTTGGAGGTATATACTGGCTCAGTGTGTAGGGGACCTTCAGAAGAAGGTGCCATCTGTGGGTGTATTGTGGTGGCAGATGGACTTGCATCCTGAGACATCTTGGCCAGCAGCTCTTTGAGTCTGCTAACCTCATCCTCTAGAATGGTGTTTTGAGCAACTACATCAAAGAAGAAGCTCAGGTCATCATCAGTTGTGACTGAATCACCTGACCTCCTGACAAAGTCAGAATGAACATGCCTGAGTGTAGATCAATTGTAGCATGTGCCCCTTGTTCTCGGTTCTGGGGACTTCCAGCCTCAGGACTATGTCCTTCATCAGCTGTTGCCACTGGTGAGGACTTAGAGATGTTACCAGCTGCATCCTGGTCATTTGCTGAGTCAGAAGCAGTGGCAGCCTCACCAGTAGTTCGCACCTCCTTATCTACACTAGAAGATGGAACATGATAACCCCTGTGCTGTGGGTTGACAGAAGCATTGTGATCCTCCCCCTCAGGTGTTGAGGTTATCCCAGTAGTAATTGGTGTCTGGGTGGGGGGTGAGGAATGCAACTGCGTCAGCACTTTTGCAACAATGATAGTAGGGCTTTGAGGGGCGGTTGCATCAGGAGAGGGTGTGGAAGCAGTGTGCACCCGGGACAGGTGGTGCTTCAATGGTAATCCCCTCAAGTGAGGAGGATCCCAGCATTGTGGCTTCCCTGTGAGTGGTTGCTTCAGGTTCCTTTTGAGAGGAAACCTGAGCGGCTTCAGTGGGTGGAGTCACAGTCTCTACTGGGGGGTTATTTCCAGCAGAGATAACCTGCGTTGGTGCAGCAGGAGCATCCACAGGGGACTCAATTCCCTGAGTAGCTTTCTTAGGCTTCTTCTTTGTGGGTTTGGAGGGGACTTTGGATTTGGAGGTGGAGGCTGTGGGTTCCAGCTGCGTGGGTTTGCGCAGCTTGGCAGCCTGTTTGAGAGTTTGGTCAGTGTTGTGTCGGGAGTATACCTCCGGCAATACAGCCAAAGCAGGGACTCCCAGACCAACTAGTCCCTCAGCAGAAAGCTGATTCTCTATTATGGCCATTATAAACCGAGGATATAGTATCCAACGGTTAGAAAGTGGTTTTGTGGCCATATCCTTGAGTTCAAGAAAAATTATTTCAGAGAAGT
Organism: Flaveria trinervia; assembly: GCA_025506515.1. Classification (NCBI taxonomy): domain Eukaryota; kingdom Viridiplantae; phylum Streptophyta; class Magnoliopsida; order Asterales; family Asteraceae; genus Flaveria; species Flaveria trinervia. The sequence continues at coordinate 51,380,303 of CM046446.1, forward strand.
TTAGTGGTTCTTGTTCAAGGATAGAGAACAATACCTGTTGCCATCTGGAAGACAGTTGATCCCAAGAGGAAGTCTTCGGAGCCAGGCAAACATTTACCATATGAAATAATAATCGTTCAGCATCTGGAAAATGTTTCTTCAGGATTGTTGAAGCACTAAGATCACCCTGATATCCATGTTGTTCAAAGGAAGATCAAGTTGGCGCTTAGGATATCCAACAGGGTAGGCAGCATCATCTAACAGTAATATTTGGCGGATGGTAGCAGTAGAGATGACCACCTTATGCGAGTTGATAGATGAATGGATAGATTCTCCATTAACGGTCGCATTCATCCAGAACTGACGTAGCGAATCGGCATAAATGATTGGATTTAAAAGGAAAGCCGTTTTTAGTGGGGATTGGACCATAAGATCTATAGCATTTTCAAATTTGGTCCAGAAGGGCGATTTTGTAAGGTACGCGACACAGTTGTGTCGAGGTTTGAGTTGCATGGTCGCCATTAATGAAGGTGAAAGGTTTTCAGAGCTTTTGAAAAGTTAGGTCGTGAAAGAATGAAAAACTCTGAAAGAGGGATCAGGTATATATAGGGTACGGGTTATGAAACGACTGAAGGTTTTGGTGTTAGTCATCAGTATTTGAAGCTACTGATGACGTGGTATTAACTTTCAGACGTTTGAAACGACTGATGGTATTGGTGTGGTCAGCAGTTATAAAACAACTGAAGACATGGTGTTTACTATCAGACGTTGAAACAACTGAAGTCTCTGATTTAGGCATCAGTAGTTTTAAAAACTACTGAAGACAAGTTGGACTTCAGATGTTGAAACAACTGAGGACTTGGTATTAGTCATCAGTAGTTGTGAAACTACTGAAGACCGTGGTTTTGCCATCAGTTGTTGTAAACAACTGAAGACTTGGTGTTAGTCATCAGTAGTTGTGAAACTACTGAAGACATGGTATTGCTTCAGTTGTTTATAAAGAAACAGCAGTTTGTGAACTACTGAAGAGAGAGTACTCATCAGTAGTTGTCGTCAATTCATAGCCTTTCAGCTGTTTCATACTGTCCTCAACACTTACTCATCAGCTTTTAGCTGTTTTCAGTAGTTTCATAGGACATCAGTACTTATCTGTTTCTACTGATTTCAGTAGTTGTAACTACATCAGTAGTGTAGAACAGAAAGTACAGTACTTAAAGCATTTAGCCTTCAGTAGTTATAAAAACTACTGAGGGTAAAATAACTCATCAGTACTTATATGTGACATGGTTACCAATGATCATCAGTAATTACTGAGATCATCAGTAGTTGTCACTTATTCTAGCTGCAGCATACCAAGCCTTAACACCAGGTTGTGGAAAGTTGAACTATCCAAAGGCTTAGTAAAAATGTCTGCAAGCTCATCAGCACTAGGCACAAACATAGGATTAATTAGACCCTTTTCAAAACAATCTCTTATAAAATGATGTCTAATTTCTATATGTTTGGTCCTAGAGTGCTGGACAGGATTTTTGACAATGCAAAGAGCTGAAGCACTATCCATTAATAATGGAGTCTTAGTCTCTGTAATGCCATAATCCAAAAGTTGATTCTGAAGCCAGAGTATTTGGGATGTACAACTTGCAGCAGCAATGTACTCGGCTTCAGCAGTGGATGTAGCAACAGATGTTTGTTTCTTACTCTGCCAAGAAATCAAACAGTTGCCTAGGAATTGGCATCCACCAGAAGTTGATTTCCTGGTCAACTTACATCCTGCATAGTCACTATCAGAGAAAGCAACTAATTTGCAAGAATGTCCAGTGGAATACCATAAGCCTAGAGATTGTGTGCCTTGCAGATATCTAAAGATCCTCTTGACTGCAATCAGATGAGACTCCTTAGGTGCAGCCTGAAATCTAGCACAAACACATGTAGCAAACATAATATCTGGTCTAGAAGCTGTTAAATACATCAAGGAACCAATCATACATCTGTAAAGGGTTTCATCAACACCTTTACCTTTCTGATCAACATCCAATTGTGTGGTGTTGCACATGGGAGTAGAACAGATTTACAGTTTTGTAAATCAAACTTATTCAAAAGATCTTTTGTGTATTTAGACTGATGAATGAAAATTCCATCAGCTTTTTGTTTGATTTGCAAACCTAGAAAGAACTGTAATTCTCCCATTGCACTCATTTCAAACTTCTGTTGCATTAAGGTTTGGAAATCCTCACACAATTGGGGATCAGAGGATGCAAATATAATATCATCAACATAAATTTGAACAAGTAGCTTATGCTGATCCACCTTCTTAATAAATAAAGTTTTATCTATGGAGCCTCTAGTGAAATTATTCTGTAGAAGAAAGTTTGATAAGGTCTCATACCAAGCTCTAGGTGCTTGTTTCAACCCATAAAGAGCTTTATCAAGCTTATATACCCATTCTGGGTGCTTATTATCCTCAAAGCCTGGTGGTTGACACACAAAACTTCTTCTTTTATTGTACCATATAGAAAAGCACTTTTGACATCCATTTGGAAAACTTTAAGATTGTGGAGTGCAGCATAGGCTAAAAACAATCTAATTGCCTCCAGTCTGGCTACAGGGGCAAAGGTTTCATCATAATCAATACCTTCTTCTTGTGCAAACCCCTGCACAACCAGTCTGGCCTTGTTCTTAACAATTAGCCCATTTTCATCAGTTTTATTCCTAAACACCCATTTAGTGCCTATTGCACACTTACCTGGGGGTAGAGGAACAAGCTCCCACACTTGCTGTTTCTTGAACTGAAGAAGCTCAAGCTGCATGGCTTCAACCCATCCATTGTCCCTCAAAGCAACATGATAGTTCTTCGGCTCTAGCTGACTGATGAAGAGAGCATAGAAGCAGAAATTGGACAACTGGCTTCTGGTTGAGACACCAGCATTGATATCACCAAGGATTTGAGATATTGGGTGATTTTTCAGCTCTTGGTAAACAATCAAATCTGTGCAAGTGTTTGTAGGGTCTTCAGCAGCAGCAGATGTTGATGCAGATTCTTGAAACCATGAAGATGGTGGCAACTCAAATGAAGTTGAGGATGCAGAAATCTCATCAGCATTTGTTGTGGATGGTGCGGCTGGAGCTACAGGAGCATCAGGTTTAGAGGACTCAGGCAGTTGATCACTAACCTGAAGAGGTGATTACTACTATCATCATCATCTTCAGTAGTAACACCAGGTGGTGAACTGTTGACAGGAGCAACAGCAGGAGATTGATAAGGAACATATTGCAGTATGTCCAAATCAAAGAGCTCCACAGGGCTTTGTGGAATCTTGTCCTTTGGAGATTCATTGAACTTGACATGTAAGTCTCTTCAACCATCTTTGTTCTGCAATTGAAGACTCTGTATGCCTTGCAAGTTGATGAATAACCAACAAAGTACCCTGCATCCACCTTAGGATCAAATTTCTGGAGCTGATCCTTTGTGTTGAGAATGAAACAGGGACACCCAAATGCTCTAAAAATGAAATGAGAGGGGCCAAATGATGTAGAACTTCATATGGAGTCTTCATCAACCTCTGATTTATTAGCACTCTATTCTGCACATAGCATGCTGTGTTGACAGCTTCAGCCCAAAAAGTCAATGGCAGTCCAGAATCAGCCAACATAGACCTTGCAGCTTCAATGAGGGTCCTGTTCTTTCTCTCCACAACTCCATTCTGTTCAGGAGTTCTTGGAATACTAAACTGTCTCTTTATTCCCTTGGAAAGGTAGAACTCATCAAGTGTATTGTTCCTGAATTCTGTTCCATTATCACTTCTAATACACTTGACTGAGAGGGAATACTGCTTCTCAGCATACAACACAAAGTTTATGATCTTCTGTGCAGCTTCATCCTTTGAATGTAGAAAGAAAGTCCATACAAATCTGGAGTAATCATCCACAATTACCAGACAGTATTTTTTCTGTGCCATGCTCATCACTCTCACAGGACCAAAGAGATCCATGTGAAGAAGTTGTAAGCAGGCAGTGGACTTTGGTTCTTCAATAGGTGGAAATGAAACCTTGTGCTGTTTTCCTTTCAAACAAGCAGTGCAGTTGTTTTCACACTTGAACTCCTTCATAGGCATTCCCCTTACTAAACTATGGTGTATCAGCTGATTCATGTTCTTGAAATTAACATGTCCCAGCCTTCTATGCCATAGATTAGATTCTTGAGGAGAGGCCTTGGAAAATAGGCAAGGATGGCCTTTGAGATCAATTTTCTTGGAAAGATCTAAGGCATACACTCTTCCTGTCCTGTTGGCCTTCAGGAGAGTGTGAGCATCCAATACCTTGTCAATCAAACTCAGAACTTTGGATGACAGAATCCTGCAGTTCTGGCTTGTGAAAAGGGCAACATGGCCTTTGTCACACAATTGACTGACACTCAAAAGATTATACTTGAGATTTTCCACATGGTTGACATCATCAAACTTTATTTCCCCATTGGAAACAAAGCCCTTCCCGATGATGTAACCTCTTGCATCATTGCCAAAAGAAACAAATCCCTTCCTTCCTGGAGAGTAGTCATTAAGAAGTGAGTTGTTCCCAGTCATATGCATAGATCCTCCACTGTCTACATACCAGATGCTACTTTGGCATGTTGAAGAAACCTGCATAAATAAACAATCAGTTAGTTTTGGAGACCCAAACCTTTTTGGTTTTGGGCCTGGTCTCATCAACAGATGGTAAACTAACAGGTTTATTGGACACAATAGCTTGAGGTGAAGGAGATGGTGTAGAAGAGGAATCCTTCGGCTTGGATCTCCTTTTCTGGGGTTTCAACACAGGGCCATCAAGTTGGTTAACTCTTCCAACAGATGTTGAACCATCATTACCAGCTGTGTCTGATTCTGGGAGAGAGCTTTCAGCTCTTCAGACACATTGGTATTGGTGTTTGATGATGAGTTCTTGTGTTGCACCATCTTCTTTTGAGCAACCTCAGCTATTGCCTGTTGCACTCCTTCCTTTTTAGATTTCTTTTGGTCATAGGAGTAACAGGATTTGATGCTGCTGGTACAAACTTGGACTCAAACTCAGTTTTCATTTTAGCCAAATTTTCTTTAATTTTCTCTTTTGTTTGAGTTTGGATCCCTTTTTGTACCAACAATCATCTGTGAGATGATTGAATAGACCACATATTTCACATGGTTTCTTCTTCATCTTCTGTTGATCATCAACTAAAGAAGATGAAACTACTGAAGACTTGCTCTTCGGCAGTTTAGAAGCACTTTTTGCCTTCTTGTCAACTTCCTTAGTAGGCTTCAAATCCTTCCTACTGACAGTTTTCTTCTCTTCAGTGCTGTCAGTCATTAGGATTTGAACTCCAGATGTTATCCCCTGCTCTCCAGTACCCTCAGTACTTCTAGGGATAACACTTGGGTTGATCAACTCATTGATCATGTGAGTGTCAGCAGTTGAACCATCAATATCAGCTGATAGGTTCACAGAGGGATTACTACTGACTTCAACTACTGATGGTGCTTTATCAAGTAGTGAATCACATGATGAGGTGGATTGGTCATTACTTTCTCCATCAGATCCGCTCCTGCTCTTGAAGCAAAAACTGTAGGAGGAGCAGTGTGATTATAACCAATTCCAAACTTCACATTGGAAGCTGTTTGCTTACTAAGAAGCATTTCAAAGCCCTTGCAAGATTGTACCCATCGATCACACTCTACCTGGGTGACAGCAAGAGTATCTTTGAGGTCTTTGTACTTCTCTAAGAGTACATCCTCCCTAGCCTTATCATCAGAAATTTGGCATTTTAATTTGTAAATCTCATCAGTTTTCTCTTTTAGCACAGACTCAAACTCAGCTTTATTTTTGGAAATTGTTTGTTCTAGCTCTACATTTTTATTGATTAAAGCCACATTTGCTTCTCTAATAGAGGCAAATGCTGCTATGCAAGTTTCAGAACATAATTTGGCCTTAGCCTCAGAGGATACCTGTGATACCTGTGTTGAAGAGGTATTTGAGGATGATCCATCAGAGGATTCCAAAGCCATGAGAGCTAGATTTCCAAAAGGATGCTCACCACCATGTTGACCAGCACCTGAGAACAGTTGTTCATTACCAGACACATCATCTGGTAAACTGCTCCAGTCAACAACACCTGGTGTGAAGAAGCTGTGTTGTTGAAGTTGATTAGGTTGATGAGATTGGGATGGTTGAGGCTCAGGGAGTGCATGTGGTTGCTGAGCAGTGGGTGCTTGAACCTGACCTGGTTGTGGCATGTAATAGCAGGGGTATGGATATGGCATTGGCCCCTGTGGAAAAAATATGCAGGAGATTGTGGTTGATGATGATAACCAGAATTGACAGGTTGTTGCCCTCTGTTTTGTTGACTATTGCCAGGGAAAGTCACAAAGGGTGCAGGAGAGTTAGATCCAGATGATCTACATTCTCTTGCAAAGTGCCCAAGCCTGTGGCATTTATGGCACTTCAACTTACTCTTGTCAAAACCAACTTTGGTTTTGCCAGAGAGTCCTGGGAATTTCCTTCCAGTTCTTTTGTAGAACTTCTGAGATCTGATATTTATCAAGGCCATTTGGCTCAAAATATCCATCTCTTCTAAGTCATCATCAGCAATCCCCTTGAGATCATCCATGATGAAACATAGATTGTCACTATTACAACCAGCAGAATAACTATCAACACTCACAAAGGCAGGCTCAGAAGTGTTTGTAGAGAAATCAATATGCTCATCATACTGGCTTTCAGATGACGCATATTCTGACTCTTGATGTCCAATCAGGGCAGTGTTCCCTTGGACAAAATCCTCAGTGAGCTTGCCAGATGAAACCAATTTCCTTTTCTGCTCTATCTCTCTCTCGAATGTAAGCAGTTTCCCATGAAGTTGGGTGAGAGATAGGCGATCAACATCAGCATTTGAGCGTAGAACAATGGTATATGTGTTCCATCTCTCAGGCAGTGATCTTAAAAATCTATGGTTCATCTGACTCCTGGTATATTCATGTTTAACCATTTTCAATTCAGAGATTAAACATGAAAACCGCTCAAATTGTTGAGTCAGAGTCTCACCCTTTCTATGAGAGAAAGTCTCATATTGTTGGGCGAGGATTTCCCTGTTGTTTGCTAAAACCTCATCAGTACCACCAAATTGTTCTTTGATGGCATTCCAGAGGTCATGAGCAGACTCACAATGCAGAAGCCCAGAGTAAATCTCATTAGGAATAGCCATAGCCAAAATTCCATGGGCTTTTGCATCGATTTCAAACAACTTCTTGTCCTCATCGGAGTATTGCTCCTTCTTCTTTGGAACCAACTGGTTTGTTTCGGATCATTCACCATTGGCTTATGTGGTCCATGTACCACAGATGTCCAACAACCTGAGCTATTGACAGACAGGTGATGGAGCAATCTTCTCTGCCAAATGTTATACTCATTCCTCACCAAGATCGGAGGCTTGGTAGAGGATCCAGTATTGAAAGGATCATTAGAAGAAGTAGTCATTGTGGAAAATCAGACAGATTCAAGTAAAAACACAATAAATTTAGCTCAAAACCACACAGAACCTCAAATAAAACGGCCAGAAGCGATACACTCTCAATCTCTATAACAGATCCTTGCAAATTTGCTAATTCGATTAAACTTAGAGCGATTGAACAGTTTCAATGATCAATTGTTAGATCGATCAATGATTAACCTGCTCTGATACCATTTGTTAGGATCTCAGCCCTTGGTTTAATCGATTGAACAGATATAGCAGCGGAATAGCTCAGAATTAGACAAATTCAACAAGAACAATTGATATAAAACGATAAAAGAATTTTGTTATAAAGAGAGAAATATCCGACAAAAGGATATTGCATTAGGATTGTCGGCCTCAAAGGCACGATTACAGGTGAGTCATCTTTCCTTAAAAGAAAAGAATGACGTAGGCTGATGTCACTTGAAAGTGACATGTAACCGTTTTATAACTACTGATGTTTAACAACTACTGAAGATGTCAACAACTGACATCTTCTTACAAATGTTCCTAAGTGTTAAACATCTCATTTACAACTACTGAAAAACATAAAACTACTGAAACTACAACAACTGAAGAACAACCTCTTCAGTTGTTTACAAGTACTGAAAAGAAAAATAAACAAACTACTGAAAGGAAAAGAAAACTACTGAAGAAGAAAAATCATCACAACAACTGAAGAAGCCCTCTTCAGCTGTTGTCATCAGCTGTTAACATCAGCTGATGTCTTCAGTACTTGAACATCAGACTTTGTTTCAGCTGTTGATCTTCAGTCTTTGTCTTCAGTACTTGTTGAAGTCTTCAGACTTTAGATCTTCAGCTGTTGTCTCAGTCTTTGTCTTCAGTACTTCAGACGTACTTCAGCAGTTGTATTCTTCAGACTTTGTAGAACAGCTGATCAGGTCTTCTTCAGCTGTTGTGATGTCTTGTGGGACTTAGAGGTTTCTCTGATCAGGCTCATTGGTTCTTTTGGTCCAACAGTTATCTTCAACATTTGTTAATGCGGAAGACAAACCTATGCGCACAAGGTTTTACTCTCGCCGTGACTAATGCGGAAGACAAACACTAATGCGGAAGAATTAAAAGAAAAATGCGGGAAAAGACTGTTGACCTCACTACATTGACAAATGTGGATGACATACAAATGCACACAAGTATTTGTTATCCGCATTAACAATGCGGATGACTAACTTACTAATACTGATGATTAAGTAGAATGCTCATCAAGATTAACTCAATCCGCATTCGTCAATGTCGATGAAACAAACAAAGAACGGATTCAAAGACTTAGACTAGTTCGATGTAAAGGTAAGGGTAGTTAGTCAGTTTGTAAAGGCATCTTGTATGCTATAAATAGAATAGTTTACTGTCACACCCCCGCTAAGAGCGAAAACACGGGGATGTAACGAGACGGGAATCGTCATAACAACATGGTAAGCAATACACATGCAATAAAATAATGATGACAAGTGTGTCATGACAACACCGACAACAAGGGGAATGTATCGTGTTTAGTCAGTATTCATAACAACATAGCCATAGCATAAATATGATATAAGATAAACATAGATAATACATTGGATGCAATCCCACAACCAGGAACAAGTTACAAAGTGTAATGTTGTTTGAAACAGATACAACAACTGTTTTCAAAATGACAAGTTTAGCCCGAAAATGCATCCTAGGGTCTCCACTAAGGCAGCACACCTAGAACCTTAGCTAGCATGATCACCTGAAAAGATATGCTCAGAATGGTCAACAAAATGTGGTGAGCTCGCAGGTTAAAGTAAATAAGTAATGATGCTGTATAAAGTTCTTGCAGAATACCGTGCATACAGTTATAAGTAAGCATAATCACATGACAAGAGCTTTACAACCAAACCTAATGACGTACAAAGAATCTTGTCGGAATATATTCACCCAAGGCCCGTTCCTGGCTTTTGTGGTACTAACTAGTATACCAACATGAGGGGTGGGGTGTCACCCAGTAGTACTACAATACCTATCCGTCGGTTCCCACACTGGAATTAAATGGTTCTAAGAAAGAACCACAAAGCAGACTCAAGCATGTATCAGATAAGTACCCACAAAACAGTAGCACGTTGATTCCAAGTATGTAAATGTATGTATATTGTATAGCATAGAAAACGGGCGAGCATACTTTTCCCCCATGTTTGTAAATGTTTGTAAAGTAGTGTAAGCATAAAAAGGGGCCACGAGACTCACATGTTAAGTGGTAAGTATGAATGATCAAGATTCCCAACAGTTGAATGCAATGAACAGTCAAACACCTATTGACAGTTATTGTAAGCATTAATGACGTGTATAAAGCGTATAGTAATGTTTGGTTGGTTCGGGTTGTATCGGTTCGGTCGTGGGTAGCACACACGCAAGCGGACACACGCATTAGATCTTATGTAGATCCAAGTACTAAGAGCAGTCGTCATTGCTTATGACATCCTTGTAAAGATCTCATTGTTATGAAAGATGGCACTTGTTAAGTATCTGTAGTTCCAAATGGGTTGTCAATACTTGTAAAATGTTAGGTTGATTTCAGTTGAAATAGTATGTGCATGTTGATAGCATTGACTTTAATCTTTGTGGTCAAGCAATGACACTTTTACTGATGTTACTTTATCATCATCAGGCTTTCAAGAGGAAATTCACACTCAACATCATCAGTCACACAACAGGACCAGACGCTCGTCTCAACGCTCCATTCGTACCAATCAACCTTCAATCGTACGGATCAGCTTCATTCGTACGATTGAGTCTTCATTCGCATGACAGGCATTCAGTCGTACCACACAACACACATTCGCACAACCCAACCTCCATGCGAATGAATCAACTTTCAATCGTACGGATCAGCTTCATTCGTATGATTGAACCTTCATTCATGCGATTGGACTCCAGTCGTGCGAAACACGCACAATCGCATACATTTAGTCGGTCACCTGACTCAATCGCACGCATTCATTCATTTGCATGACTCATTCGCACACATACATACGATCGCACGACTCAGTCGCATGACGTCCCCAGTCGCACAACTCACTCGCCCGAAAGACACAATCGCATGACCCAGTCGCACGACTCACCCAGTCGCACGGCTCAGTCGCATGACAGACCCAATCGCCTAAACTGCAGGTTCGCGACTGCAGAAGTGTAGAGCAGCCTTCGGCTGCTTCGAGCACGGGTTTTACACAACAAGGACCTCCAGAAGCACATTACAAACATACACAAACATGAAACACAAGCAGAAAGACCTCACACGCACCCACACGACCTCATGTGTTCGGGTTGAACCCGAACACCCGAAACCCTAGTTTGGACAGCTGTGAATAAGCAAGAAAAGGGACAACCAAGGTCGTCTACCTGCTAGAATAGAGTAGACTAGGCTGTAAATGGAGTCTAGATGACGAGAACAAGACCACGCGGGTTGGATTTGATGCTAGAATGAAGAAGATGTGAAGAAGAAGGTGAAGAGGATGAAGAAGATGAAGATGAAATGAGATTAAGGGCTGGAATATGGGTTATATACCTAGCCCAAGTTTGCAAAATGGCAAGTTTAGTCCCTGCACTTAACCCCCGAGTTCCCCAAAATTTGCTTCAGTTGAAAACGACTTTAAAATGTTCGTTGTATTAAGGTTAAAAGCGTGTTTAATGGTAATTGATAGCTTAAAGTGGTTTTATTAATGAAAATGGTAATAATTAAAATGATACATTTGGTGATGACGGTGATGTAATTTATAAAAGGGTTTATGCTTAGCACAAGTTCACGGAGGAAGTACAGGCACAAGGGTAATAAAGCAGACATGATTCCTTAAAGCAGGAGTTCATGAAGAAGAGGAAGAATAATTAAAATAATTCTATGCTTAATTATGTCGTTCGACGAACCTTAAGGTAACGGATGTCACATTTACCTTGTACTGAGGTGACGGTTGATAGATAGAGAATTTTTGTTGTAATTATTCTTTGTAACTTATCAATTTTCATATATCAATACGGACATCATTTATGTGTAATTTTCTTGCTTTGAATGTTCTTTGATTGTTTGTTTCCGCCACTCAATCATTGACTTGATTATCATATTTAATTCTCAGTTAGAATATCACTCTTACTCAATCCCAGTCAATTGGTATGAGAGCTTTGGCTCTCAATTCTCTTTCGGATCTGCGCACAGACTGAATAGAACTCGATTGATCTGATAATCAAGTTGCTAGTAGTAGATATCATCATCTCTACTTAGCAAATAACAAGAATACTCAGCAAGAATACTCCTGTCAAACAGCAAGAATACTCATTCTGAACCTCAAAAGAACTGCTTGAACAAGTTGGACTCATCAAACATAATCAATCGTAAAATCAACGAAATCTATACTTTCACAAATCAACATGGATTCAAACAGTTACTTTGAACTAGGTCATACACCTAAACCTCCCATGCTTAAACACAAATATGAGTTTAAACAATGGAGAATAAGGTTTAGAAATTATATCACATGTGTAGATCCTGATTTTTGGATCTCAATATGTAAGGGTCCATATATTCATGTTACTCTATCAACAGCTCAAGCTACCCTGTACAAGCTGCACTGAACAATACTAGGTTCATTGGATCTCCACCATTCAATCACCCTTCAACTTCAGCTCAAGCACCAAAAGTCTCCACTGTTCCTCAAACCTCTCAAGAAGACTTAAAATCAGAAGAGTAAAAGACAACTTACAATGCCTTTGTTGCAAGTTTTGAAGCATATCTAGGGGGAAGACTCACTTCTGCCCACCTAATATTGGAAGATTTAGAAGAAATAGATCCTAATGATGTTAAGGAAATTGATCTACAATGGCAGATGGCAATGATTGCCATGAGAGCAAAGAATTCTTCAGAAAAGGAAGAAAGTTGAGCCTGAGTGAGAACACAAAACTTGGATATGACAAATCCAAGGTAAAATGCTTCAACTGTGGCATGACTGGCCATTTCTTAAGAGAGTGCAATGCTCCTAAAAGAAACAACCATTCAAGGAACTCTCCAGGTCAATCATCATCACAGCCCAATTCATGCTATCACTCAAACAATCAACAACAGCAATACCATCATTCTCATCATCAACAAACATACCAGAATCAACCACAACTGAAAAATCAAGCCCATGCAAGCAATCAGCCTTCTGCCAGTGCCCTTGTGATCAAACAAGATGGGATATGTGACTGGAGTGTGTATGCTGAGGAAGTCAAGCCTCAATTCCAGAATGATGCTCTTATGGCTCACATCAATCATGGACCATCTTCAATGCCTACTGAGGTAAAAACTAACCTTTGTAGTGAGAAATGCATAAATGAATTACAAGAGTATAGAGAACACAACCATAAACTGGCAGATAAAATTAAAGAAGAAAAAATGAAGTCAGAAATGATGAAGAGAGAACTAAAAAGTTTTGAAATCAAAATCAAATCTCTCATTTCTGACATAGAAAAATTGCATGGTGAAAAGTTAGCTCAAGCTAAAGCTCAACAAGCTATGACTGAAGTGAAACTTGACAAGTTTCAAATGTCTTCAGTCAAGCTGCAAGAGATGCTGGATTCACAAAAGGATCCAAAGGACATGTCAGGGATTCGGTATAATTCATGTCCTCCACCATACAATGACAATACACATGCCTGACTCTGTCTCACTCTCTGAATCAATCGAACCTAAAACTATGGAACCTAAATCAGTAGTGAAACAAGTGACAAATCCACAAAACAAACCTGATGTCTATTTTGAAGCCAATGAGGATAAAATCAAGTTAGGACACCGAATCAAAACCAAAGAGTGCTTTGGACAAGACAGTTAGTGTCATGAAACCCTCTGTTTTACAAGGCAAAAAGAAATATGTCAAAACAGTGAAACCCACTACCGAGAGGAGTTCTGATAATGAGATTGTATCTCCACAAAATTGAAGCAAATTAGAAAAGGTTTCACCGAAAAAGAAATCAACTATAAAACTGAGTTCAACACATAAAACTTCATGAGACCCTCAGTCATCAAGGTTAAGGCAGGGAGTTGGGTTTGATATCTATAACAAAGAACAAGTTGACCAGTTTGAGAAATAGGTAAAAAGTAGGTTAAAGAAACAGAAACAACCCAGAGAACAAAAGTAGTGTTACTTTAATAAGAAAGGGATGAGAATTCCACAACTGAAGCCCATCTCAAAAACATCTACAATGATGCATTCTGTCATACCTCATCTTCATAATACTCAATCTAGGACACCTAGATCAACAAATGACAGAAATAACTTCAAGGATTTGAGGAAGGGTCAAAGAAATCATCCCACAATGAAACACAAACTTAACCTTCCTAAGCAAAAATCAACATTTGATAATGAAACTCGGGCTAAATTTTTACAAGGAAATAGAGACCAATGATTTCATTATTCATCTGAATCCTTAGTAGATGTTGATGAGATGACTCGACCAATTCATATCCAAAGTCTCCGAGAACACCTCCATCTAAATCACTATTTAGAGGGAAATACCACGAGGTGACTATCATGAATAGGAACGGGAATCCCAAGACCATCATGGCTTGGGTAACTTATTTTAATTAGTTCTTTTTGTTTGTAGGTTCATCCACATGGGTCTAATAGCCTATGGTACGTACTTAGTGGATGCTCTCGACACATGACTGGAGATCGTTCTCTCCTTCATGATTTCAAGTACATACAAGGAACTACTGTGGCATTCGGTGGAGATTCAAAAGGTGGTAGAATTACACGAGAAGGATCTTACCAAACGGGATGCTGAGCTTTGATAGAGTGAATTATTGGGAACAACTGAATTTCAATCTGCTAAGCGTGTCTCAGATTTGCGACAAAAAATATTCCGCTCACTTTACAGACACGCACTGCTACATTGTGAAACCTGGATTTCAGATTCCTAAAGAATGGGTTGTCTTAAAGATTCCAAGGAAGAATAATACATATGTCTTAAACCTGTGTTCTGCATCACCTAAGGAAGAAACATGTCTTTTTTCTAAAGCATCATTTTATGAGTCATAGCTTTGGCATAGACATTTGGGGCACACTAACTTTAAAAATATGAACAGGTTAGTCAAAGGAAACCATGTAATTGGTCTTCCTCAAAAAGAATTCAGTTTTACTAATCAATGTTCGGCGTGCCTCAAAGGAAAACCACACAAATCGTCTCACAAAATCAAGCTAGTGAACACTAATAATACTCCATTGAAGTTACTTCACATGGATCTTTTTGGACCAACTCATGTAATGAGTATTGGAAAGAAACAGTATTGTTTAGTGATCATTGATGACTTTTCTCGATTCACATGGGTGTTCTTCCTACTTCATAAAAACAAAGCATCCCAAATCATTCAAGAATTTATCACTAAAATTGAAAATCAACTTGATCACAAGGTCAAAATAATAAGAAGTGATAATGGTACAGAGTTCAAAAATGAAAATATGAGTTCATTTTGTGCAACCAAAGGCATTGCTCATCAACTCAGTGCAGCTAAAACTCCTCAACGAAATGGGGTAGTTGAAAGGCGAAATAGAACACTCATTGAAGCAGCAAGAACGATGCTAGCCGATGCTAAACTACCAATCACCTTTTCAGCAGAAGCAGTTAATACATTGTGCTTTGTGCAAAATCAAACTCTGATTGTTAAAGAAAGTAACATGACACCTTATGAACTGATCTTTCATAGGAAACCATTTATTGGATTCCTCAAATCATTTGGTTGTCCAGTCTCAATATTAAACACTCGTGATCATTTGGGAAAATTTTCATCTAAGTCTGATGAGGATTCTTTGTAGGTTATTCTTCTGTCACAAAGGCTTATAGAGTGTTCAATCCTAGACTGAACATTATCAATGAATCTACAAAATGTTAATTCAAAGAACATTCGTTTCCTAAATCTAGAAATGGTCCTGATTGGTTGTTAGATATTGACACTTTTACTAAATCATTTGACCAATTTCACTTGTCTGATGCAAGAAATATACATTCAGGTGATACTTCATCAACTGTAGAAAGAAGAGATAGTTACCAAAATGGACGCGAAAAAGCCACTAGAAAGGTCATCCACCAAGTATCAAAGGCCATTGATTCCACCTACATCTGACGAACATATGAATGAAGTTGTTCCTCTTCAAGCTGATCCTATCAGACATCTGTCACAAAACCTTAGTGTTTCTTCTAAAGAAGGTCCCAGCGTGGTACCATCTCACTCAGATGACTTGTCACATGAGATCAGAAATCAAAAATAGGCTTCTCATCCAGTAGAAACTCAAGGTACATCAAATGATGCAAGCAACCTCAGAGCTGCTGAAGATGTAGCAGTTACTGAAACAGAAGTTGACAATCTTCATAATTCAACAACAATACAAGATGAATGTGCCTTTGACCATAATGAACTGAATGTCTCCAATCTTGATGTAACTATTGCTGGTGACACCATTCCAACCACAAGAATACACTAGAATCATCCAATTGAAACCATTATTGGTGAGATTAATGAGAGGGTGATAAGAAGCAAGTCCAGCATTGCAAACATCTGTTTGTTCTCCTGCTTTCTATGTCAAACAGTACCCAAAAACATCAAAGAGGCACTTCAAGACAATAATTGGACTGATGCAATGCAGGAAGAATTGCTCCAATTCAAGAAGCAAGAAGTATGGCAGCTGGTAGATCTTCCCGAAGGACAATACCCTATCGGTACCAAATGCCTGCACAAGAATAACACTGATGATAGAGGGATAGTCATCAGAAATAAAGCAAGACTAGTGGCACAAGGATACACTCAGGAAGAAGGAATCGACTACGAAGAAGTGTTTGCTCCTGTTGCCAGACTAGAAGCAATCAGAATCTTTCTTGCATATTCTGCATCCATGAAATTTATTGTTTATCAAATGGATGTAAAGTGTGTCTTCCTGTATGGAAACATTGTTGAAAAAGCCTATGTGAGTCAACCACCAGGCTTTGAAGATCCAGATTTCCCTATCATCCTTTCTTCTTGAACATGGGTCTGAAAGAGGAAAGATTGATCAGACTCTCTTGAGAAGAATAAGAGGGAAAGACATGCTATTAGTCCAGATCTACGTGGATGACATAATATTTGGCTGAACACATAAGCAACTCTGCAAAGAATTTGAAGATCTTATGCATTCAAGGTTCCAAATAAGTGCTATTGGGGAACTCACCTTCTTTCTAGGGGTGCAAGTCCAACAAATAGCAGATGGAATCTTCATCAACCAATCAAAATATGTAGAAACCATGTTGAAGAAATTTCACTTTGTTGACTGTCAGTCTATCAAAACTCCTGGGGATACTAAAGTGAAGATTGGACCTGACCCTGAACGCAAATCAGTGGACCAGACTCACTATCGATCAATGATAGGTTCACTTATGTATCTAACAGCTAGTAGGCCTGACATTATGTTTGGTGTTTGTGTGTGTGCTAGATATCAAGCTGATACAAAAGAATCACATGTGAACGTAGTCAAGAGGATATTCAGATATCTAAAGGGCAAACCAGCTCTTGGATTATGGTATACATGGGAAGGTGAATTTAATCTCTATGCCTACACAGACAGTGATTATGGACGATGCAACTTCAACAGAAAATCCACTTCTGGCGGTTGTCAATTTCTTGGTCCCAGACTAGTATCCTGGCAATGCAAGAAGCAGACAAATGTGTTGTGTTCATAGTAGAAGCTGAGTATATTGTTGCATTAGCATGTTGCTCTCAAGTTCTCTGGATTCAAAACCAGATGCTTGATTATGGTTTTAACTTTTTGCATACACCAATTTCTATTGACAACACAGCTGCTGTCTTTATAACTATAATCCAATTCAGCACTAAAAAACAAAACACATTGAGATTAGATATCATTTTTTGAGAGACTGTGCTGAAAAGGGTTTAATCAAATTGATTCAAGTACCAACACAAAATCAATTAGCTGATTTGTTTACCAAGGCATTTGAACCTAGTAGGTTTGAATTTCTGGTTCAGTCAATTGGCATGATTAACCTTGACTAAAAACTATGGAAAACATCTAAACAATTTAAAACATGAGAAAAACCACAAAAATAAATCAAGTTTATGAAGAAAAGAATTCTTTGGGAAATGATATAATTACAGTCGTTATATCATTCACTGTTCTTAATTTCAAAATGTAAAAGACTGAAATGACTTACTAGTTATGTTGGTAGGCCCAACTTGGAAGAAAAGATACATGAAGTGATGAATTAAAGACATATTCAATTGTGAAACACTCATCACAAAGCGTAAGTCTGTATTGTCTTATGTGAATGCATGTGTGTGTAGTAGCCTAAACACATGAGGTAATGATACTTTATGAATCTCTTTCACTACATCATGTTTCATCTTTGTTTTGCTGAGCAAAGACCTGATGAAACTTGCACATAGTGCAAATGTCATGATCCAAAAGATTCCCAATGTGGAACACACCAAAAATTGGATGAATCAACAACGTAATACATTCCAAGTGAATGAACAAAACAATCCTATCATGGATCACCTTCCAAAGTGAAGTGAAAATAATCCTAATGTGGATCAACATGAAAAAGGATCAAATTAGAAGAATCCCAATGAGGATCAGTGAAAATGAGATTTCATGACTTAAGTAACCTGGTAAGAAAAGTTGTGAACAAGTTCTACCATGCATTGTATAAGGAGGGTTGATCATTTCATGCTTATGTGTGTGAGGTACACATTGAATAATAAATTAACCAAAACATGATAAAAGTCATTTGCACCAAAATATCAACCAGGCATGGGTTTAAGAGGACAAACATACCTTCAATCTTCAAGTTCATAATCATGTCCATTTAATCATAAAGGATGCACATATGTAATGTAAGATTGATATGATCCTAACAAAGAGATCTTTCTCTTCATTATTAATATTAATCAAAATAATATTCAAAAAGTTTTAAATCTTCAAAGTTTCTCTCCAAATGTGGACATAAACTTTAGGGGGAGTAATTTAAAATGTTTGAGTAAGTCTAAATTTTTGTTTATTAACTTAATTTTGAAAAAATAAAACAAAAAGAGTTTTAGTTGGTGTTGTTGCAATAAGTTTACCATTATATTTCAGCTTATGCATATTCTTAAAAGCATGATAAGCCGAAGATCTGTCAAAATTGGGAAACTTGTATTAGTTGTGACATACAAGTCAATCTAAGCAAGAATTGACAACTTCAACAGCCAACTTCATAAGAAAAATCAATCAAGGACAACTCTTCATAAGATGAATAATCAATTCAATCACATTACCTTTTGATTAAGTTCAAAAGCTAATGCAGGTACGTGCATTAGTTCATGCGGGTGAAGGTAACCTATGCATGTAACTAATGCGGGTAACAATACTTTTTGAAGTGCAACTAATGCGGACAATGATTTTACTCTACTACATTAGTGTGTGAAGTGAATGGGAAATTTACTCTACTGCATTTGATACAGTTAACAAATGCATATGAACAGGTCTCTATCGCATTTGCTACAGTGTTGTGTTGACTTGTCAACCACATTTGATGTAGTTGCACAAATGCTGATTGACTTTGTTCTATCGCATTTGCTACAGTGTACAAATACGGATAGGATAAAACAAGCAACTCAACCGTATTTGTTACAATGCTAATACAATGTTGTTCTTCCGCATTTACTACAACACAAATGTGGACAACCAAAAATTTCAAGTTCAACTTCCGCATTTCCAACAGTTCACATACGGAGAATAAAAAATTAAGAAACAAAACTTCCGCATTTGTAACAGTAGTGGAATGCGGACAGTCAGTCAAAAATTAAACCTTCCGCATTTGTAACAGTAGTGGAATGCGGATGACCAAAAGTAGTCAAATACAGACTGTCAATGTCAAAAGTTCATCTTCCGCATTTGCTACAGTCAACAAATGCGGATGACTAAAAATCAAACAAATTAACCTTCAGCATTAGCTACAGTGGTGACTGTATCTGCTTGTAAACTTATAATTTTTTTCAAATTGTATTATTTGACAATTTAAAGGAAATCAAATGGGTCATTTAATACTTTTCAAATTTGGGAGATCTTATAGTGAGACGAGCGCAAACCTATAGTACACCACCTTCAATCATCATCATCATAAACATTCAAAGATTTTGTTGTGTTTCTTCTTAAAACATTCTTGTCATCGATTCAGAACCACAGTTATTTTGAAGATAAGGTATAAATTCAATAAATTTTGAATCCAAGACCTAAGTCTCGGAATGTTAACCTAAATCAAAAAATGAACCATATAATAATGAAGAACACCGAAATCAAACTTATTGTTGGACCAAAGGAACCAATGAGCCAGGTCAGAAAGACCTTTAAGTCCCACAGACATCAAAACAACTGAAGTGGTCTACAACAGCTGAAGACAAAGTTGAAGACAAAATCTGAAGACAAAGTCTAAAGATAAAGTCTGAAGATAAAGTCTGAAGACAAAGTCTGAAGACAAAGTGTGAAGACAACAGCTGAGGACAAAGTCTGAGGACAAAGTCTGAAGACAAAGTCTGAAGACAAAGTCTGAAGACAAAGTCTGAAGACAAAGTCTGAAGACAAAGTCTGAAGACAACAGCTGAAGACAAAGTCTGAAGACAACAGCTGAAGACAAAGTCCGAAGACAAAGTCTGAAGACCAAGTTCTCAGAAGTTGTCACAACAGCTGAAGTAGTTCTTTTCAGTAGTTGTGATGGTTTACTTTTCAGCAGTTTGTAATCAGTAGTTTTATATTATGTAAAACATCTGAAGTTCTTACACTTCAGATGTTATAACTTCAGTAGTTGTAAAGTTAGCTTGTACTTAGCTTTTTGTGACGGTGTCCTCAGTTGTTGTGGACATCTTCAGTAATTTAGTTTACTTTTAGTTGTTCGTAAAAATCGGTTGGCTGTCACTATCAAGTGACGTCAGCTGATCTCATATTCCTATATAAAAGGAATGTTGACCTAATTTCCATGAAAACATTCTCTTTGCAGAAAACTTTCTCTCTCTATAACCGTTACTATTTGATGAATATTCATATTATTCTTGCTTAAATTTCATCTAATTCTTGTGCTATTCCGCTGCAAATCTTAATCTAATTGATCAAACTAGATCCCGATCCTTTCAAATGGTATCAGAGCCGGTTAATCATTGATGGATTTAACAATTGATCATTGTAACTACTCTTTTTATATCTAAGTTTGATCGAATTAGCAAATTTGCAAGAATTGGTTATAGAGTTTGATTTTCTGTTGCTTCCAATAAATTAATTTGAGATTCGTCTTATTTCAAACTGTGTTGTTGAGTTTTTGAGCTAGATCGGTTAAAATCTCAATGAACCTGTTTGAATTGGTGAAAATGGCTACATCAATCAATGATCCTCACAATACTAGCTCCTTAACAAAGCCTCCGATGCTTGTTAGGAGTGAGTATAAGATATGGCAACGCCGAATGCTCCATCACCTGTCTGTCAACAGTTCAGGTTGTTGGAAATCTATGGTTCATGGACCATATAAGCCTATGGTGGGTAATCCAGAAACCAATAAGATGGTTCTGAAGAAGAAAGAGCAATACTCAGATGAAGATTGAAACTGTTTGAAATTGATGCTAAAGCCATGGAATTCTTGCCATGGCACTACCTAATGAAATCTATTCTGGACTTATGCATCATGAAACTGCTCATGACCTCTGGGTTGCTCTGAAAGAACAATTTGGAGGAACTGATGAGGTCTTGGCAAACAATAGAGAGATCCTTGCCCAGCAATATGAGACATTCGCTCATAGAAAGGGTGAGTCACTGACTCAACAGTTTGAGTGATTTTCTTGTTTGATATCTGAGCTGAAAATGGTTAAACATGAATATACAAACAGTCAGATGAACAACAGATTCCCCAAATCCCTGCCTAAGAGATGAGACACATATACTATTGTCCTACGCTCCAGTGCAAATCTGGACAATCTGTCACCCAACTTCATGGGAAACTGTTAACATTTGAAAGAGAGATAGAACAGAAAAGGAAACTGGCTTCATTTGGGAAGCTCACTGATGATTTTGTACGAGGGAATACTGCTCTGGTTGGTCATGAGTCAGAATATGCTGCATCTGAAAGTTCTTATGATGAGCATATAGATTTCTCTTCAAACAGTGGAGATCCTGCTTTGGATGGTATTGATAGTAATTCAGGGTGTAGTAGTGATGATTTGTGCTTTTTGATGGATGATTTGAAAGGAATTGCTAATGATGATTTGGAAGAGATGGATATTTTGAGCCAAATGGCATTAATCAATATCAGATCTCAAAAATTTTACAAAAGGACACGTAGAAAATTTCCTGGTCTCTCTGGAAAAACCAAAGTTGGTTTTGACAAGAGCAAGTTGAGGTGTCACAAGTGCCATAGACTTGGACATTTTGCAAGAGAGTGTAGATCATTTGGATCTAACTCTTGTGCACCCTTTGTGACCTTTCCATGCAATAGCTCACAGAACAAAGGGCAACATTCTACCAGTTCGGTCATCATTCACAAATTCAATCATCTCCTGCATATTTTATCCGTCAAGGTCAAATGCCATATCCTTATCCCTGTTTTTACATGCCTCAATCCAATCAGGTTCCAGTACCCATAGCTCAACAACCACATGCCCTACTTGAGCCTCAACCATCTTAATCAAATCAACAATCTCAATCTCAATCACATCAAAGTTTTTTACTCCTGGAGTTGTTGACTGGAGTAGCTTACCACATGATCATTCTGGTTATTCTCAACAAGTGTTTTCTGGTGCTGGTCAACATGGTGGTGAAAATCCTTTTGGAAATCTTGCTCTTATGGCCCTGGAGTCTACTGGTGGTTCATGCTCAAATGCTTCATCATCACAGGTACCACAGGTATCTTCTGAGGCCAAGGCCAAGTTGTGTTCTGAGTCATGCATAGCTGCTTTTGTCAAAATTAGAGAAGCAAATGTAGCTTTAATTAATCAAAATCTTGACCTAGAGAAAGTGATTTCCAAAAGAAAAGCTGAGTTTGAGTCTGTCTTAAAGGAAACAGAGGATGAGATTTACAAATTAAAATGCCAAATCACTGATGAAAAGGCAAAGGTAGAGGTCATTTTAGAGAATCATAAGAATCTCAAAGAAACACTTATAGCTACTCATGTAGAGTGTGAACGCTAGGTAACATCTTGCAAGGGGTTTGAAATGCTTCTCAGTAAGCAAACAACTTCAAATGTGAAGTTTGGGATTGGGTATAATCACATATACCTCCTACAGATTTTACTCCGAAGACAGAAGTAAAATCTAAAGGTGAAAGAAATTCCCAAACCACATCATCATGTGTCTCATCCTCAAGTGATAATGCAAAATCAGAGGATGAAGTCAGTAATAGTACCTCAGCTGATCAAGTGCTCATGGTCTCACTGCTAATAAACACATGATCAAAGAAAAGCTAAACACTTTAGGTGCAGTCTCACAAAGTATTCAAAGTACTAAAGAGCAAGTAACAACACCTGAAGAACATTTCAAACCAAATGAAAACAAACATGGTTTGACAACTGCTGAAGTGTCTGTCGGGAAATCCAAAAATACTGATAGAAAACTTCTGAAGAACAAGTCTTTAGTTGTTACAAATCCTTCAGTACTTAACATAAGCACTGAGAAGAAGAAAGTACTGAAGAACACACCTTCAGTAGTTTCATCTTCTTCAGCTGTTGAACAACAGAAGATGAAGAAAAAGCCATGTGAAATATGTGATCTATTCAATCATCTCACTGATGAATGTTGGTACAGGAAGGGTTCCAAATTCAACAAAGATAAAATCATTTAAAAGAAAATTAATAAAATGAAAGATGAATTTGAAACCAAGTTTGTGCCACAAACATCTCAAACTGATAACTCAAAGTTCTTACAAAAATCTAAAAAGAAGGAAGGGGTTTATCATAAAACAGCTGAAAATATTCCTCATGGAGTATCAAAACACCAGACTAAGTTCGTGTCTTTCAAAAAAGAGGACATGGTGAGTCACAGGAACCAATCAAAAACATGTACTGATGTGTCTGCTGGACTGAAGGCTTTAACAACCAATCAGACACAACTTGTTATCATGGTTCAACATCTGTTGGGGGGAGTTAACCAAATAGATGTACCTGTGATTAAACCACTGAAAAGGAAAACTAAGCCAAAATCAAAGGCTGTTAATCATGACAAATCAGTTAGTATAAAATCTGTTGATGAGAACAGACCCAAAACCAAAATGGTTTAGGTCTCAAAAGCTAACTAGTTTGTTGTGGCAAATGCAAGGTTCTTCAGCATGCCATAGAAGCATCTGGTATGTGGACAGTGAAGGATCTATGCATATGACAGGGAGTAATTCTATTCTTTATGACTACTCTCAAGGAGAGAAGGGATTTGTATCTTTTGGTAAGGATGCTAAGGGTTACATCATCGGCAAAGGCTTTATGTCAAATGCTGAGATAAGATTTGATGATGTTAACCATGTGGAGAATCTCAAGTACAACTTGTTGAGTGTCAGTCAAATGTGTGATAAAGAGCATGTTGCACTTTTCACTAGTCAAAACTGTTGGATTCTGTCTTCCAATGTTTTGAGAATGATTGACAAGATATTGGATGAATATACTCTCCTGAAGGCCAACAGGATTGGAAGAGTATATGCCTTAAACTTATCAAAGAAAATTGATCTAAAAGGCCATCCATGTCTGTTCTCCAAGGCCTCTCCTCAGGAATCTGAACTAAGGCACAAAAGGCTTGGTCATGTGAATCTTAAAAACATGAACCAGCTTATCCATCATGGTTTAGTGAGATGTCTGCCACTAAAAGAGTTCAAATGTGATGACAACTGCTCTGGTTGTTTAAAAGGAAAGCAACACAAAGTATCATTCCCTCCAATAGAAGAACCAAAGTCCACTGCTGCTTGCAATTACTGCATATGGATCTTATTGGTCCAGTAAGAGTGATGAGCATGGCAAAGAAAAAATAATGTTTGGTAATTGTGGATGATTATTCCAGATTTGTATGGACCTTCTTCTTACATTCAAAAGATGAGGCTGGTCAAATCATCATCTACTTTTTGTTGCATGTGGAAAAGCAGTACTCCCTTGTGTCAAGTGTGTGAGAGTGATAATGGCACAGAATCTAGAAACCACACACTTGATGAATTCTATTTCTTAAGGGAATCAAGAGGCAGTATAGCATTCCAAGAACTCCTGAACAAAATGGAGTGGTGGAGAGAAAGAACAGGACCCTTAATGAAGCTGCAAGGTCAATGTTGGCTGATTCTAGTTTGCCACTAACCTTTTGGGCTGAAGCTATCAACACAGCTTGCTATGTGCAAAATAGAGTGTTAGTAAATCAGAGGTTGATGAAGATTTCTTATGAAGTGTTACATCATTTGGCTCATCTGATTTCCTTCTTTAGAGCATTTGGGTGTCCCTTTATATTCTTAACACAAAGGATCCACTTCAGAAGTTTGAATCAAAGGTGGATGCAGGGTACTTTGTTTGGTATTCATCTACTTGCAAGGCATACAGAATTTTTAATTGCAGAACAAAGATAGTTGAAGAAACCTTGCATGTAAAGTTTAATGAATCTCCAAAGGAGAAAAAATTCCATAAAACCCTGTGGAGTTATTTGATTTGGACATACTGCAATGTGTTCCTTATCAGCCTCCAGCTGTTGCAGATTCTGTGAAATGATCATCTCCTGCAACTAGTCATTCATCAGGTGATTCAAATGCAAGGTTTAGTGATCACATGCCTAAGTCTACTAACCTTGATGTTCTTGTAGCTTCAGCAGTTCCATCCACAACAAAGCTGATGAGATCTCTGATTCCTCTACTTCATTTGAATTGCCATCTCATTCTAGGTTTCAAGAGTCTGGATCAACATCTGTTGCTGCTGAATCACCTACAAACACTTGCACAGATCTTATTGAGTATCAAGAATTGAAGAATCACCCCATGTCTCACATCATTGGTGACATCAATGTTGCTGTTTCAACTAGAAGTCAATTGTCCAATTTCTGCTTTTATGCTCTCTTCATTAGTGAGCAAGAGCCAAAGAACTATCATATTGCATTAAGAGACAATGGATGGGTTGAAGCCATGCAACTTGAGCATCTTCAGTTTCAAAAGCAGCAAGTGTGGGAACTGGTTCCTCTACCCCAAGCTAAGTGTGCAATAGGCACTAAATGGGTGTTTAGGAATAAAACTGATGAAACATGTCAAATTGTCAAGAACAAGGCCAAACTGGTTGTACAGGGGTTCTCACAAGAAGAAGGTATTGATTATGATGAAACCTTTGCCCCTGTAGCCAGACAGGAGGCAATCAGATTGTTCTTAGCTTATGCTGCTTTCCATAATCTTAAACTTTTTCAAATGGATGTCAAAAGTGCATTCTTATATGGTAAAATAAAAGAAGAAGTTTATGTGTGTCAACCACCAGGTTTTGAAGATCATAAACATCCAGATTGTGTGTATAAGCTTGATAAGGCTCTTTATGGGTTAAAACAAGCTCCCAGAGCCTGGTATGAAACATTGTCTAACTTTCTTCTTTAAAATAATTTCACTAGAGGCTCCATAGATAAAACTTTGCTCATTAAGAAAGTAGGCATGCATAAGCTCCTTGTTCAAATTTATGTACATGATATTATTTTTGCATCCTCTGATCCACAGTTGTGTGATGCCTTTACTAAGTTGATGCAACAAAAGTTTAAAATGAGTGCTATGGGAGAATTACAATTCTTTTTGGGTTTGCAAATCAAACAAATGGTTGATGGAACTTTCATTCATCAATCAAAATATACAAAGGATTTGTTGAAAAAGTTTGATTTACAAAACTATAAGCCATGTTCTACTCCCATGTGCAGCACCACACAATTGGATGCTAATCAGAAAGGTAAAGCAGTTGATGAAACTCTTTACACATGTATGATTGGTTCCTTGATGTACCTTACAGCTTCTAGACCAGATATTATGTTTGCAAGTTATGTCTGTGCTAGAATTCAGGCTGCACCTAAAGTATCCCATATGATGCAGTCAAAAGGATCTTTAGATATTTTCAAGGAACTCAATCTCTAGGACTTTGGTATTCCACTGGGCACTCTTGTAAATTAGTTGCTTTCTCTGATAGTGACTATGCAGGGTGTAAATTAACCAGAAAATCAACTTCTGGTGGATGCCAATTTCTAGGCAATTGTTTAGTTTCTTGGCAGAGTAAGAAACAAACTTCAGTTGCTACATCCACTACTGAAGCTGAGTACATTGCCGCTGCAAGTTGTACATCTCAGGTACTCTGGCTTCAGAATCAATTACTGGATTATGACATTACAGAGACTAAGACTCCTTTACTGATGGACAGTGCTTCAGCTCTTTGTATTGTTAAGAATCCTGTCCAGCATTCTAGGACCAAACATATTGAGATCAGACATCATTTTATCAGGGATTCTTATGAAAAAGGTCTGATTGATCCAAAGTTTGTTCCTAGTGCTGATGAGCTTGCAGATATATTTACTAAGCCTTCGGATAGTGCAACTTTCCAAAATCTTGTGCTAAGGCTTGGTATACTGCAGCTTGAATGATTTGACAACTACTGATGATCTCAGTTCACAAGTACTGATGAGCATTAGTATACAACTATCAAAAATAAGTACTCATAACTTATTTTATCTTTAGCAGTTTTCATAACTACTGAAGACTAAACTACTTAAAAGTACTGAAGTACTTTATTTGTTGCAAAGTACTGATGTAGTTACAACTACTGTTGTGGTTACAACTACTGATGTCTATTCTAACAGATAAGTACTGATGACCAATAAACATCTAAAAATCAGATAATCTACTGAGTAAGTGTTAAGGTCAAAAGAAACAACTGATATATATGAATTGACGACAACAACTGATGAGCAATTTTACTCTTCAATTGTTTCAAACAATAGCTGTTCATTTCAAAACAACTGAAGCCAAAACCAAGTCTTTAGTAGTTTCAAACTACTGATGTCTAACACCAAGTCTTTAGTTGTTTACAACATCTAAAAGTTAAAACCATGTCTTAAGTAGTTTTCTAACAACTGATGACTAACACCAAAACTCTTAGTTGTTTTATTTCAGCCATTTCATAACCTATAAATACCTAACCCTAACTTCCAACCTTTCATAAGTCGTTTTCCAAAAGTTCATCTTCCATTAATGGCGACCATGCAAATCAATCACGACATAACTGTGTTGCCTACTTCACAAAATCGACCTTTTGGACTAAGTTTGATGCTGCCATTGATCTGATGGTTGATTCCCCGTATCAAACTGCTTTTCTTTAGAATCCAACCATCTATCCAACCATACTGGTGAGAATGATGTCGCGTTCACTCTCCAGTCATTTGTAAACAGAAGAAGGTGGTAGTTACTCCTACTATCATTCGCCAAACCCTAGATCTGAATGATGCCACCTTTGTCTCCAAATTCCCGAAGGGCACCATTGATCTATCATTCATCAACCATGGATATGAGGGCGACCTAAGTGCCACAACCATTCTAAAGAAGCACTTCCATGATGCAGAACGTCTAATCTTTCACATGATCAATGTCTGCCTTGCCCCCAAATCATCTTCATTGGATCAAATGTCATCCAGGTGGCAGCACGTATTGTATTCTATCCTTGAATGCCAAAGCTTAAATTTTTCTGAAATTATATTTTTGGAATTAAAAAATCTGGCAATGAAACCTGTGGCTAATAGATGGATATTATATCCAAGGTTTCTTATGGCCATAATCATAAATCAATTAAAATCTAATGGCCCTGTTGGCCTTGGAGTCCTTGCTGTGGTAGTTTTGCTAGAGGTATACTCGAGGCACAACTCTGACCCACACCTCAAAGAGGCTGCCAAACTGCTAAAACCCAAGCAGAAGGAGCCCATAGCCTCATCCTCTGGATCCAAACTCCCCTCCAAACCAAAATCCAAACAAACCAAAAAGGCTACCCAGGGAGTTGATTCCCCTGATAATGCCCCTACAACACAAAGGCAGGATGAAACTATGGGTAGTAATCCCCTTGTAGTTTCCATGACTCTACCTGCTAAAACCGCTCAGGTATCCTCTCAACAGGATCCTGCTACAACCAAAAATGGTGAAACCACATTACTGGAATCTCTCTCACTTGAGAAGATTGCCATTGAAGAGCACCATTCACCCCAGGTGCAATAATCTTCACACCTATCTCCCACTGAAGCCACCCCTACAAGCCCAACTGTGGTTATTGCACAAGTGCTTACTCAACTGCATTCCTCTAACCCTCCCCAGAAACCTATTACCCCTGGGAAAACCTCAACAGTTGAGGGAGAGGATTATAATATGGCTGATAACCCATAGCATAGGGATTACAGAGTTCAATCTCCCTGTGTAGAGGAGGAGATTCGAACATTTGGTGAGGCTGCCTCTTCTCCTATTTCAGCACATGACCAGGAAGAAATTGGTATCATTTCTAAGACCTCACCAGAGGCAACTGCCAATAAAGGACATAATCCTGAGGCAAGAGGTCCCCAGTTCCAAGAAATAGGGGCACATGTGACTACTGATCTACCCTCAGCACATGTTTATCCTGCTTTAATCAGGAGGTCAGATGATTCAGCAAAGACTGATGATGACCTGGGTGACAGGATCAGTGATCACAGGTTTGATGTAACAGAATATAACGCAGCGGAATACAAACACGAATTTGACAAATTGTAGCAAGCTAACAATATATGTGAGCATTAAGATCGCATACAGTTATAGGGAGAGTATGTATTTCTGATTTCTGGAATGTTTATAGATGAAGAATATTTCTAATCGAATCAATCATTCATTCCATTCAATTCATCATTTCATCGATCATTACAATAGGTTGTCACTCCTTATATAGAGTGCAACAGTCACTGCTGTTATCACGGAAAGTGACAACTGGCAGATCCAATACAGAAATAACTAATTCTTAACAAACTACTGAAATGTTCACAACTACTGAGAACATATCAGCAAGTTAAGTACAAAATATAAAACTACTGAAACTACAACGACTGAAGAACAAGCTCTTCAGTCGTTTTACAAAACTACTGAAACAAAGAAAATAAAACTACTGATATCACAACTACTGAAGAAGTACTCTTCAGCAGTTGTGACAAACTACTGAGGCTTCAGTACTTGATCTTCAGACTTTGACCTTCAGGCGTTTCATCAGCTGATGACTTCAGTAGATATCATCAGCTGATGTCTTCAGTCTTTGTCTTCAGACTTTGTACATCAGTTGTTGATCTTCAGCACTTGTGAACTCTTCAGCTGTTGTACTTCAGTACTTTGGTCTTTCAGCTTCAGCACTTGTGTTCTTCAGCTGTTGTACTTCAGCACTTTGGTTCTTCAGCTGTTAAGGTCTTCAGCACTTGATCTTCAGCTGTTGAAGTCTTCAGCACTTGTCAAACTACTGATGAGGCTTTCAGCAGTTGTTGTGATACCGTGTGGGACTTAGAGGTTTTCTGATCTTGGCTCATTGGTTCTTTTGGTCCAACAAACTCCCCCTGAACCAATGCAGCCAAAACCTCTAACTTATTTATACTCCCACTTATTGATGGCAAAAATGTTGGTCTTTTTCCTTCTTGATCAGTAGAGAAGATGACCCATGTACGCTCCGGCCTGGGAAGAACCTCAAATATTTGTTTGGCAGAGTATGAATGGGAACTCTGTTTTGGGGAACTGGACACAGAGTTGTTATCCCATTCATGAGATTCACTTCCCCATAATGAGTCTGTACGACTCTCTTGTGTAGGCCTCAAGGAAGGTGATTTGTTCCTCCATGGTTAGCTCTTCAGCACCTCCTTCAAACAATGATTCCGGCCCATAATACTCAGACAGGTATTTGGCCTGTTTCCCATTCTTTAGCTCCACAGTTTTATTATTCTGTAAGCAAACTCATCCGGGTGATTACCCTCTAGGAACAACTGGAGCTCATTTTTCCTGACTTCCTCAAGCCTCTTGTAAACTAACCCCTTTTTCACTATTTTGTTTTCCAGCATCTTCTGAGGGGTTAGATTAGCTTTGTAGGCCTTCTTGAAGTCTTCTAGGATTTCCCAGGGTGAAACTACAAAGACCAGAGAGATCACTTCATCTACGATCTTTTTCACCTGGCCAATGTATCTCCGAGGTATATTGTTCTTATGAATTCTGTGAGAGACCCTGGGATCAGGCCAAATCCTCACTCTTTCCTTTTGATATTGAAAGGTATGCCTGAGAGTGTAAAGTCTGAGGGCTTGCTCCTTCATATTGATGATGGAAGATGTGGCTGCATAAGCTTTGTCAACTCTCTTCAGCAATTCCTCATCATGCTGTTTATGAAGCTCTTCTTCTTCTAGCTTCACTTTAACCATTTGTCTCTGGACTTCAGGAGTAATTGCTGAGGAGTGACTTGTGGCCTTAGGCAACTGAATCACAGCTGATAGCGGCAGCCTGTCTTCATCATCTTCTTCATCTTCTTCTAGCCTCAATATCCTTCTCTTCTTCTTCAAGGGTATATCATCGGCTATGGGTTTTGAGGGTAAGGGAGTTGGTTTGGTGGGTTGTGTTTTGGGTGGTTTTGGTGTGGGAATGTTGACAGGCTGTGCTAGCATCCTTGAGGTGAGTGTGGCTTTTGATTGCTTTGCTAGCTCAGTCCTGCTCCCAGCACCCACTTCATTCAAAGCTTCAATAACAAGCCCCTTAGTGTATGCTTCAGACGAACAGATCTTGGTGGTGATTGCCAAGATACTGTCCCTGGACCAAGCTTTGATCTCAATCATTGATCTTCCAAGATATTTTGCAATAAATCTTATCATGATTTCTAGCCTTTCTCTTTCTAACACTTCATAACTTGCCCATCTATTCTGGATTTCTTCAATCTCTAGTCGTCGAATCTCAGAGTCAAGTTGTTGGTGTCATGACCTTGCCTGAACAGCTGATCAATGATGTTGTCCATTGATCTACTGTGTTCGGCATCAGCCTCTTTTATCAGTAGCTCCAAGGCTTTATCTTCAGCAATGTGCTCATCAGCACCTTTCTTTCGCTTGTAGGTGAGCATTGGTTGCTGTTCTTTCTCCTCCTTTTGGGCTTGCTTCGCTTCCTTCTTTTCCTCGGATCTTTTCCTCTTCTGTTCTTTCACTGCAGGACTCTCCCCCTTTTTGGTTGCATTGGAGGAAGGGGTGAGACCGCAGAAAGAGTCTTGTGGACAGCAGCATCAACCAAGGGCTGTAATGTTGAGGAAAGCCTCTCATCAAGGGCTTTGATCACTATATCAGTGATTAGGGGGGTGATGAGAGGGAGGGAATTTTTGAGTGCAGCACCTATTTGCTCAGGAGGGTTCTGTTCCTGAGAAGTAGGGCCTGAAGCGGAGGCAGGTGGTTGATTTTGGGGTGGCTCTGTAGTTGGGAAACCTTCAAGGGAAGGTGCCATCTGTGGGTGTATGAGGGTGGCAGATGGACTTGCATCCTGAGACATCTTGGCCAGCAGCTCTTTGAGTCTGCTAACCTCATCCTCTAGAATGGGTTTTGAGCAACTACATCGTAGAAGAAGCTCAGGTCATCATCAGTTGATACTGAATCACCTGACCTCCTGCTTAGAGCAGGATGTACATGCACTGGGTGTAGACCAGTTGGTGCATGTGCCCCTTGTGCTTGGTACTGGGGACTTCCAGCCTCAGGACAATGTCCATCATCAGCAGTTGCCTCTAGGGAGGTCTTAGCAATGTTACCAGCCTCACTCTGGTCATGTGCTGAGTCAGAGGAGGTGGCAGCCTCACTAGATATTCTAAGCTCCTTCTCTACACCAGGAGATAGAATTGGGAAACCCCTGTGCTGTGGGTTCTCAGGTGCACTGTGTTCCTCCCCCTCAATTGTAGAGGTATTCCCAGTAATAAGTGGTTTCTGGGGAGGGGGTGAGGAGTGCAATTGAGTCAGCACTTGAGCAACTATTAAAGTTGGGCTGTGAGGGGCGGTTGTTTGGGGTACGGGGGTAGAAGCAGTGTGCACCTGGGGTGGATGGTGCTCTTCAATGGCAATCTCCTCAAGTGAGGAAGATCCCAGATAAGTAGGTGCCCCTTGGGTTGCTGCAGGCTCCTGTTGAGAGGAAGCCTGAGCGGCTGTGACTGGAGGAGTCATGGTATCCACTAGGGGGTTTGGACTAGTGGATATATCCTGCGTTTGTTGTGCAGGAGCATCCTCAGGGGACTCAATTCCCTGAGTAGCCATTTTGGGTTTCTTTTTGGTGGGTTTGGTGGGGACATTGGATTTGGAGGTGGTGGCTGTGGGTTCCAGCTGCGTGGGTTTTCGCAGCTTGGCAGCCAGTTTGAGTGTCCGGTCGGAGTTGTGCCGGGAGTATACTTCTGGCAAAACAGCCGTAGCAGGGACTCCCAAGCCAACAAGTCCCTCAGCATTAAGCTGGTCTATTATAATGGCCATTATGAACCGTGGATAGAGTATCCAACGGTTGGCAGTTAGTTTTTGAGCCATATCTTTGAGCTCTGAAAATATTAATTCTGAAAAATTCAGTGGTTGTTGCTCAAGGATAGAATACATTACCTGCTGCCATTTGGTGGACATTTGATCCCAAGACGATGTCTTAGGGGCCAAACATACATTGACCATGTGAAAGATCAGGCGCTCAGCGTCATTAAAGTGTTTCTTCATGATGGTGGTGGCATTGAGATCACCTTGATATCCATGCTGAGCAAATGATAGATCTATGGTGCCCTTCGGATATCCAGCAGGAGAGGTAGCATCACTCAGTTGAAGAATTTTACGGATTGTTGCAGGAGTAATCACTACTTCTTTGTGGTTGACGACTGACCGGAGGGATCGTGTGTTGCTCTCCTCAGTAGTGACATTAACGTTCATCCAAAATTGGTTCAAGGATTCGGTATGTAAAACGGGGTTCAGAAGGAATGCCTTGTTGTATTGGGACTGAACCATAAGATCGATAGCAGTATCGAACTTAGTCCAGATCGGCGATTTTGTGAGGTAGGCAACACAGTTGTGTCGCGGTTTAATTTGCATAGACGCCATGGAAATTTTTTGGAGAGGAACGTTAGGTTTGAAGAAGATAAAGCATGGAGAGCTCAGGTTAAGGGTATTTATAGGGTACGGGTGAGGAAACGACTGAAGGATGTGTGTTAGTCATCAGTAGTTTTAAACGACCGTTGACATGGTATTATCCTTTCAGACGTTGAAACAGCTGAAGTCGCGGTGTTAGGCATCAGTAGTTTAGAAAACTACTGAAGACCGTGGTTTTGACTTCAGGTGATTGAAACAACTGAGGACATGGTGTTTGTCATCAGTAGTTATGAAACTACTGAAGACAGTGGTTTTGTCATCAGCTGTTGTAAACAACTGAAGACTTGGTATTGGTCATCAGTAGTTATAAAACTGCTGAAGACGTGGTTTTGCTTCAGTTGTTTAAAATGAAACAGCAGTGGTACAAACGACTGAGGAGAAAGTTCTCTTCAGCTGTTTTCGTCAATTCTTAGCTTTTCAGCTGTTTCAAACTGTCCTCAACACATTCATCAGTCTTTATGGCTGATTTCAGTTGTTTCATAGGACATCAGTACTTATCTGTTTTTACTGATTTCAGTAGTTATGACTGCATCAGTAGTTGTAACTACTTCAGTAGTTTAGAGCAGATGAAGTACTTCAGTACTTGTGAGAACTTTTAGCCTTCAGTAGTTATAAAAACTACTGAGGTTAAAAGAGCTCATCAGTACTTATATGTGACAGGCACTCATGATCATCAATATGAATTACTGAGATCATCAGTAGTTGTCACCTATTCTAGCTGCAGCATACCAAGCCTTAACACCAGGTTTTGGAAAGTTGAACTATCCAAAGGCTTAGTAAAAATGTCTGCAAGCTCATCAGCACTGGGCACAAACTTAGGATCAATCAGACCTTTTTCAAAACAATCCCTTATAAAATGATGTCTGATCTCTATATGTTTGGTCCTAGAGTGCTGGACTGGATTTTTGACAATGCAAAGAGCTGAAGCACTATCCATTAACAATGGAGTCTTAGTCTCTGTAATGCCATAATCCAAAAGTTGGTTTTGAAGCCAGAGTACCTGAGATGTACAGCTTGCAGCAGCAATGTACTCTGCTTCCGCAGTGGATGTAGCAACTGAGGTCTGTTTCTTGCTCTGCCAAGAAATCAAGCAGTTGCCTAGGAATTGACATCCACCAGAAGTTGATTTCCTGGTCAACTTACACCCTGCATAGTCACTGTCAGAAAAAGCAACTAATTTACCAGAATGTCTGGTAGAATACCATAAACCTAGAGATGGAGTGCCTTGCAGATATCTAAAGATCCTCTTGACTGCAATCAGATGAGACTCTTTAGGTGCAGCCTGAAATCTAGCACAAACACATGTAGCAAACATAATATCTGGTCTAGAAGCTGTTAAATACATCAAGGACCCAATCATACATCTGTAAAGTGTTTCATCAACCACTTTACCTTTCTGATCTGAGTCCAGTTGTGTGGTGCTGCTCATGGGAGTAGAACAGGGCTTACAGTTTTGTAAATCAAACTTTTGCAAAAGATCTTTTGTATATTTGGATTGATGAATAAAAATTCCATCAGCCTTTTGTTTGATTTGCAACCCCAGAAAGAACTGTAATTCTCCCATGGCACTCATTTCAAACTTCTGTTGCATCAACTTTGTAAAGGCATCACACAACTTTGGATCAGAGGATGCAAAAATGATATCATCTACATAAATTTGAACAAGTAGATTATGCTGCCCAGCTTTCTTAATAAATAAAGTCTTGTCTATGGAGCCTCTAGTGAAATTGTTTTCCAGAAGAAAGTTTGATAATGTCTCATACCAGGCTCTGGGAGCTTGTTTTAACCCATAAAGAGCTTTATCAAGCTTATACACCCAATTAGGATGTTTATTGTCCTCAAAGCCTGGAGGTTGACATACATAAACCTCTTCTTTAACTTTTCCATACAAAAATGCACTTTTGACATCCATTTGAAAGACTTTAAGTTTTTGATAAGCAGCATAAGCTAAAAACAATCGAATTGCTTCCAGTCTGGCTACAGGGGCAAAGGTTTCATCATAATCAATACCTTCTTCTTGTGCAAACCCCTGAACAACCAGTCTGGCCTTGTTCTTAACAATAAGCCCATTTTCATCAGTTTTGTTCCTAAACACCCATTTAGTGCCTATTGCACACTTACCTGGAGGTAGAGGAACCAGTTCCCACACTTGCTGTTTCTTGAACTGAAGAAGCTCAAGCTGCATGGCATCAACCCATCCATTGTCCTTTAAAGCAATGTGATAATTCTTTGGCTCTTGCTGACTGATGAAGAGAGCATAGAAGCAGAAATTTGACAATTGACTTCTTGTTGATACTCCAGCAGTGATATCACCAATGATTTGAGACATGGGGTGATTCTTCAGATCTTGATACACAATGAGATCTGTGCAAGTGTTTGTAGCCGGTTCAGCAGCAACAGATGGTGATGGTGAATCATTTCCTTGAAACCAATCAGTGGATGGTAATTCAAAGGAAGTTGAATTCGAAGAAATCTCATCAGCATTTGTTGTGGATGGTGCTACTGGCGCTACAGGAACATCAGGTCTAGTTGAATCAGGCAGCTGATCACTAAACCTGAAGAGGTGAGTACTGCAATCATCATCATCATCAGCAGTACCACCAGGTGGTGAACTGTTGACAGGAGCAACAGCAGGAGTTTGATAGGGAACATATTGCAGTATGTCCAAATCAAATAACTCCACAGGACTTTGTGGAATCTTGTCCTTTGGAGATTCATTAAACTTAACATGTAGAGTTTCTTCAACCATCTTTGTTCTGCAGTTGAAGACTCTGTATGCTTTGCAAGTAGATGAATAACCAACAAAGTATCCTGCATCCACCTTAGGATCAAATTTGTGGAGTTGATCCTTTGTGTTGAGAATAAAACAGGGACACCCAAAAGCTTTGAAAAATGAAATCAGAGGAGCCAAATGATGGAGAACTTCATATGGAGTCTTCATCAACCTCTGATTTACTAAAACTCTATTTTGCACATAACAAGCTGTGTTGACAGCTTCGGCCCAAAAGGTCAATGGCAAACCTGAGTCAGCCAGCATGGACCTTGCAGCTTCAATGAGGGTCCTGTTCTTTCTCTCCACTACTCCATTTTGTTCCGGAGTCCTAGGAATGCTGAACTGCCTTTTGATTCCCTTTGAGATAGAAGTCATCAAGTGTATGATTTCTGAACTCAGTTCCATTATCACTCCTAATACACTTGACTGGAAGGGAATACTGCTTCTCAATGTACAGCACAAAGGATAATCTTCTGAGCAGCCTCATCCTTTGAGTGTAGAAAGAAAGTCCATACAAATCTGGAGTAATCATCCACAATTACCAGACAGTATTTCTTCTTTGCCATGCTCATTACTCTCACAGGACCAAATAGATCCATATGCAGTAATTGCAAGCAGGCAGTGGACTTGGACACTTCAATAGGAGGAAATGAGACCTTGTGCTGTTTTCCTTTTAAACAAGCAGTGCATGTTTCATCACAGTGGAACTCCTTTATTGGTAAGCCTCTGACTAAACTATTGTGGCTAAGCTGATTCATGTTTTTGAGATTAACATGACCAAGCCTCCTGTGCCATAGTTTAGATTCTTGAAAAGAGGCTTTGGAAAATAGGCAAGGATTGCCTTTGAGATCTATCTTCTTAGAGAGATCTAAGGCATACACTCTTCCTGTCCTGTTGGCTTTCAGGAGAGTGTGATCATCCACACCTTGTCAATCAAGGGCAAAACTTTGGATGACAGAATCCTACAGTTTTGACTTGTGAAAAGGGCAACATGGCCTTTATCACACATTTGACTGACACTCAAGAGGTTGTACTTGAGATTTTCCACATGATTAACATCATCAAATTTGATTTCTCCATTGGAGACAAAGCCCTTACCGATGATGTAACCCCTAGCATCATTGCCAAAAGAGACAAATCCCTTCTTTCCTTGAGAGTAGTCATGAAGAAGAGAGATGTTCCCAGTCATGTGCATAGATCCCCCACTGTCTACATACCAGATGCTATTTTGGCATGTTGAAGAACCCTGCAATAATAAACAATCAGTTAGTTTTAGAGACCCAAACTTTTTGGTTTTGGGCCTGGTCTCATCAATAGATGGTAAACTAGCATGTTTATTTGTAACAACAGCCTGAGAGGAAGAAGATGGTGCAGAAGAGGAGTCCTTTGGCTTAGACCTCCTTTTCTGTGGTTTCAACATAGGAGAATCTAGTTGGTTAACTCTACCCAACAGATGTTGTACCATCATCACCAGCTGTGTCTGATTTTGTGATAAAGCTTTCAGCTCATCAGACACATTGCTAGTGGAGTTAGATAAGGTCCTATGTTGCACCTTCTTCTTTTGAGCACCCTCAGCTGTCACCTGTTTAACTCCTTCCTTTTTGGATTGCTTTAAGGACTTAAGGGTTACAGGATTTGATGTTGCTGATACAAATGTGGTCTCAAACTCAGTTTTCATTTTTACCATTTTCTCATTAATTTCTTCCTTTTGTTTGAGTTTGGAACCTCTTTTGTACCAACAATCATCTGTAAGATGATTGAACAAACCACATACTTCACATGGTTTCTTCTTCATCTTAGGTTGATCATCAACTAAAGATGGTGAAGCAACAGAAGACTTGTTCTTCAATGCTTTGGAAGCATTGGTTGCTTTCTTGACAGCATCTTTAGTAGTCTTCAAACTCTTTCTACTGCCAGTTTTCTTCTCTTCAGTACTGACAGCAGTTGAAGTTTGAACTTCAGGAGTTGAATCCTGCTCTCCAGTCCTTTCAGGACCTTCAGGATTGACTCCTGAGTTGATCAACTTATTGATCATGTGAATGTCAGCATTTGGACCATCAACATCAGCTGATAGGTTCAAAGAGGACTTGATACTGACTGCTACTTCTGATTGTGCTGTATCAGAAGGTAGATCACATGACTTGATGGATTGGTTATCACTCTCACCATCAGATTCTACCTCTGCTCTTGGGGTAAAATCTGTAGGTGGAGCAGTGTGATTGTAACCAATTCCAAACTTCACAT
Organism: Flaveria trinervia; assembly: GCA_025506515.1. Classification (NCBI taxonomy): domain Eukaryota; kingdom Viridiplantae; phylum Streptophyta; class Magnoliopsida; order Asterales; family Asteraceae; genus Flaveria; species Flaveria trinervia. Next base: position 51,418,947 of record CM046446.1, read on the forward strand.
TTGAAGCAGATTGCTTACTAAGAAGCATTTCAAAACCTTTGCATGATTGTACCCATCTATCACACTCGACCTGGGTAACTGCAAGGGTTTCTTTGAGATCTTTGTACTTCTCTAAAAGTACATCTTCTCTAGCCTTATCATCAATTATTTTGCAATTCAGTTTATAACCTCATCATTTTTATCTTTGAGCACAAACTCAAACTCAGCTTTGTTTTTGGAAATTACTTGTTCTAGCTCAATGTTCTTATTAATTAAAGCTACATTTGCTTCTCTAATGGAAGCAAATGCTGCTATGCATTGTTCAGAACATAATTTGGCTTTTGCCTCAGAGGATACCTGTGATACCTGAGGTGTAGAGGCATTGGAAGATGAAGTATCAGCAGACTCCAAAGCCATAAGAGCTAGATTCCCAAAGGGACTGTCACCACCATGTTGACCAGCACCTGAGAACAGTTGATCATGACCAGACAAGTCATCTGGTAAACTGCTCCAGTCAACAACTCCTGGGGTGAAGAAGCTGTGTTGTTGAGATGAAGGTTGTTGATGAGATAGGGAAGGCTGAGGTTCTGGTAATGCATGAGGTTGTGGTGTCATAGGAACTTGAACTTGACTTGACTGTGGCATGTAATAACAAGGGTACTGATAAGGCATTTGACCCTGAGGAACAAAATATGCCGGAGATTGTTGTTGAGGATGATGACTAGATGTGACAGGATGTTGCCCTCTGTTTTGTTGACTGTTGCCAGGAAAAGTCACAAAGGGTGCAGTAGAGTTTGATCCAGTTGATCTACACTCTCTTGCAAAGTGTCCAAGCCGTTGGCATTTGTGACACCTCAACTTGCTCTTGTCAAAACCAACTTTGGTTTTGCCAGAGAGTCCTGGGAATTTTCTTCCAGTTCTTTTGTAGAACTTCTGAGATCTGATATTTATCAAGGCCATTTGGCTCAAAATATCCATCTCTTCTAAGTCATCATCAGCAATCCCCTTGAGATCATCCATAATGAAACATAAATTGTCATTATTACCTCCAGTAAACTGACCATCAACACTTACAAATGCAGAATTAGAAGTGCTCGAAGAGAAATTAATATGCTCATCATACTGGCATTCAGATGCAGCATATTCTGACTCATGACCCACCAAGGCAGTGTTGCCTTGTATAAAGTCTTCAGTGAGCTTTCCAGATGAAGACAGCTTTCTCTTCTGTTCTATCTCTCTCTCAAAAGTGAGCAATTTCCCATGGAGTTGGGTGAGAGATAGTTTGTCCAAACTTGCACTGGAGCGTAGGACAATAGTATATGTGTCCCATCTCTCAGGCAGTGATCTGAGAAATCTGTTATTCATCTGAATATTGGTGTATTCAAGTTTGACCATTTTTAGTTCAGAGATCAAACAAGAAAACCGCTCATATTGTTGAGTCAGTGTCTCACCCTTTCTATGAGAGAATGTCTCATATTGTTGGGCAAGAATTTCTCTATTATTTGCCAAGACCTCATCTGTTCCTCCAAATTGTTCTTTCAAAGCAATCCAGAGGTCATGGGCAGTTTCATGATGCATTAGCCCAGAATAGATTTCATTGGGCAAAGCCATGGCCAGAATTCCATGGGCTTTTGCATCAATCTCAAGCAACTTTTATCCTCATCTGAGTATTGCTCCCTCCTCTTCGGAACCATTTGATTGGTTTCCGGGTTATTCACCATAGGCTTGTGTGGACCATGTACCACAGATGTCCAACACCCTGCGCTGTTAACAGACAGGTGATGGAGCATACGTCTTTGCCATATGTTATACTCATTCCTAACCAGCATAGGAGGCTTGGTTGAGGAACCAGTATTGTGAGGATCATTGGAGGGAGTGGTCATTTTCAGTTCAAAAACAGTTTAGTTCAAGTTTAAAAAGAAGTTTTAGACAAACCACAACAAACTCAATGAGAACCAAGAAAAGATCTCAGGATGAATGAGCAGAAATACAGAAAAATTCAATCTCTATAACCGTTTCTTGCAAAAACAAAAGCTAATTCAATCAAACTTGGATCTTGAATAGCAGTTTCAATGATCAATTATTAGATCGATCAATGATTAACCTGCTCTGATACCATTTGACAGGATCAGTGATCACAGTTTGATGTATCAGAATATAAAGCAGCGGAATACAAACACGAATTAGACAAATTGTAGCAAGCTAACAATATATGTGAGCATTAAGATCGCATACAGTTATAGGGAGAGTATGTATTTCTGATTTCTAGGAATGTTTATAGATGTAGAATATTTCTAATCGAATCAATCATTCATTCCATTCAATCATCATTTCATTCGATCATTACAATAGGTTGTCACTCCTTATATAGAGTGCAACAGTCACTGCTGTTATCACGGAAAGTGACAACTGGCAGATCCAATACAGAAATAACTAATTCTTAACAAACTACTGAAATGTTCACAACTACTGAGAACATATCAGCAAGTTAAGTACAAAATATAAAACTACTGAAACTACAACGACTGAAGAACAAGCTCTTCAGTCGTTTTACAAAACTACTGAAACAAAGAAAATAAAACTACTGATATCACAACTACTGAAGAAGTACTCTTCAGCAGTTGTGACAAACTACTGAGGCTTCAGTACTTGATCTTCAGACTTTGACCTTCAGGCGTTTCATCAGCTGATGACTTCAGTAGATATCATCAGCTGATGTCTTCAGTCTTTGTCTTCAGACTTGTACATCAGTTGTTGATCTTCAGCACTTGTGAACTCTTCAGCTGTTGTACTTCAGTACTTTGGTCTTTCAGCTTCAGCACTTGTGTTCTTCAGCTGTTGTACTTCAGCACTTTGGTTCTTCAGCTGTTAAGGTCTTCAGCACTTGATCTTCAGCTGTTGAAGTCTTCAGCACTTGTCAAACTACTGATGAGGCTTTCAGCAGTTGTTGTGATACCGTGTGGGACTTAGAGGTTTTCTGATCTTGGCTCATTGGTTCTTTTGGTCCAACACTGGGCTTTTTCTTTAAGTTCTAGCCCACACCACCATTCTTGAGAATGAGGTATGCAGACTACAACAACTGCTTGCCAAAATGTCACAAGAATAAGTCCATCTACCCACATTCACCCACAGATGGTAGTTCTTCTGAAACTCTCCCAAACACTGAGCCACTCCCAACAACTTTGCTAGCAGCCTCTGATTCAGGCACCTTTTCTCAGGGACAGAACCCTTGAGCAAATAGTTGCTATCTTTCAATCATCCTTACCTCTCATCACATCCATAATCACAAACATTGTGCATCAAGCCATTGATGAGAGGCTTTCCTCAAATCTTCAAACCTTAGTTGATGTTGTTTTTTCTAAGATACTTCTGACATTTAAACCCCTCAACCAATGCAACCAAAAAAGGGGAGTCTAAGTCAGTGAAAGTAGACAAAAGAAAGAGAGTGAAGAGGAAGAAGAAAAAAGAGAGAAAGAGAAGGAGATGATCACCTACAAGAGAAAGAAGAGCTCTGAACAGAATGAAGGTGAGAAAAAGATAGAAGAACTGATCAAAGAAGCTGATGAGCAACATAGCAGATCTATGGATAAGATCATTGATCAACTCTTCAGACAAGGTTTTGACATAGCCAAACTTGACTAAAGGCTAGAGATTCAAGAGATTGAACATAGATGGGCAAGTTGGAGTGAGAAAGAAAGGGAAAGGCTGGAAGCTATGACAAGATTCCTATCAAAGCATCTGGGAAGATCAATCATTGAAATGAAGTCATGGTCTAGAGACAGTAATTTGGAGATACCCACTAGAATCTATTCTTCGGAAGTATTGAACAAAGGATTGATCATAGAAGCTCTTGATGAAGCTGGTGCTGGGAAAAGGTCTGATATGGCAAAGTTATCCAAAGCTTCAGTCACAACCAAGATGCTAGAGCAGCCTGCACAATCTCTACACCAAAAAAACCAACTTCACAACCCTCAAAACCAACTCCTTACCAAGAAACCAACTCAAACCACTACCAATGATGTACCCAAGAGGAAGAGAAGGGTGTTGAGGATGGAAGAAGAAGATGATGATGATAAGGATGATAGTCTGCCAATCTCTGATGATCTTAAAATAAAGATACCTCAGCCCAGAAGTCAACCAACAACAATCACACCTGACATCCAAACGCAAATGGTAAAAGTTAAACTTGAAGAAGAAGAACAACACAAACAACATGATGAGTAGCTGTTAAGGATAATTGATAAAGAGTTTCCTAAGTCTTCATCCATACAAGCTATGAAGAAACATGCTCAGAGGTTGTATGCTCTCATATTTACATTTCAATATCAGAAAGAGAGAGTGAGAATTTGGCCTGACCCCAGAGTAAGTGACAGAATTCATAAAAAGAAGATTCCAAGTGGATACAATGGCCAAGTAAAGAAGATTGTTGATGCTATGATAATGCTGGCCATTGTAGTGTCACCCTGGGAAATCCTTGATGACTTCAAGAGAGCTTACAAGTCTAAGATGACTCCACAAACTTTACTAGAAAACGAAATGGTAAGAAGGGGTTGATCTACAAGAAGCTTGAAGAAATAAGAAGAAAGGAGCTCAAGTTGTTGCTTGAAGGCACTCATCCTGATGAGTTTGCATACAGAGAAATAACTACTATGGAGATGAAGAATGGAAAGCATGTTAAGTACTTATTAGAGTACTATGGGCCTGAGTTCTTCTTTGAAAGTGAAGTTGAAGAACTCACAATGGAAGAACAAGTAGTATTCCTTGAGGCCTGTGTCAGAGAGTCTTACAGACTCATCATTGGGAAGTAGGTCTCATGGATGGGGTAACAGCTCTATGTCCAATTCCACAAGACAGAGTTCCCATTCATCCTTTGCCAATCAAACTTTCTAAAACCTCTTCCCTGGCCTGAGCTTAATTTGAAGATTTCTGAGTTGATCCAGAAAATGTTTCTGCTAATAAGTGGGACTTCAATAATCTTAAAGGTTTTGGCTGCATTGGTTCAGGGGGAGTTTGTTGGACTAAAAGAACGAATGAGACAGGTCAAAAAAACCTTTAAGTCCCACAGACATCAAAACAACTAAAGTGGTCAACAATAGCTGAAGACAAAGTCTGAAGACAAAATCTGAAGACAACACCTGAAGACAAAGTCTGAAGACAACAGTTGAAGACAAAGTCTGAAGACAAAGTCTGAAGACAAAGTCTGAAGACAAAGTCTGAAGACAAAGTCTGAAGACAAAGTCTGAAGACAAAGTCTGAAGACAAAGTCTGAAGACAAAGTCTGAAGACAACAGCTAAAGACAAAGTCTGAAGACCAAGTTCTCAGAAGTTGTCACAACAGCTGAAGTAGTTCTCTTCAATAGTTGTGATGGTTTACTTTTCAGTAGTTTGTAATCAGTAGTTTTATATTATGTAAAACATCTAAAGTTCTTGCACTTCAGATGTTATAACTTCAGTAGTTGTAATGTTAGCTTGTATTTAGCTTTTTGTGAAGGTGTCCTCAGTTGTTGTGGACATCTTCAGTAGTTTAGTTAATTTCAGTTGTTTGTATAAATTAGTTAGCTGTCACTATCAAGTGACGTCAGCTCATGTCACATTCCTTTATAAAAGGAATGTTGACCTAATTTCCTTGTAACTGAAGTGTGTGCATGAATGAAAACATTCTCTTTGCATATTTTTCTTGCTAAAGTTTCGTCTAATTCTTGTGCTATTCCGCTGCAACTCTTAATCTAATTGATCAAACTAGATCCTGATCCTTTCACTTATGAATGTGATGCAATACACATTTTTGATCTCAATAATCATATAAATTGATAGGAATTCAACTGATATTGAAAACCTTGATAATCATGTTACTGCGAAAAACAGAGCAAAATGAAAAGGAAAAATGTGTAACAAATCAAAGTCACATTAAGAAATTAAATCAAAGATAAAGTGAAAACTACTAACTAACACACATGTCTCTTGTGCAGATTACATGGCAAATCTTACATGGAGCAAGCTCCATAACGTCAGCGGTTATTTAATCCCTGATGTGTCTGAAGCCGAAGGTCTTAGAGATATGATAAGATTCTTATCTACCACAAGGGTAGGATATGCCATGATAGTGAGACCAATAATCTACGAGAATCCCATTAGTCCTTTTGGGAATCAGCTGAAGTAGTTGAAGATGATGAAATGAGAACTCTAACTGGGAGAATCAACCAAGATCTTACTCTGAAGATCACAGAAGAGTCTGTTACAAGATGTCTGCAATTTAATGATAATGTTGATGATCCTCTTGAATTAGATGATGAGGAAATAACCACATTTTTCTATGAAATTGGTTATGAGGGGAGTTATGAAGCAAAACAGATAGTCAAAGGATTAGTGGATCTACCTTGGAGGTTCCTAATTCATATGTTTCAACATTGTCTGTCAAAAAGAAAAACAGGATGGAATGACATTCAAGTCCTCACATCTTCCGCAATATGTGCTCTCTGCACCAACAGACGGTTTAATATGTCTGCATATGTGTTCAATGGCCTAATCTCCAACATTCAATAAGGGTTGAGATATAAGTTTCTGATGTACCCCAGATTCATTCAATGTCTAATCAATGAATCATTTCATGACATTGTTAATGAAGGACCTATGCTTAACATCCCTCATTGTGATGCAAGATCCTATAAGTACATCAACAAGAAGGACCCAAGGAACTTTTTCAGTGGTGCCCATTCACCCCTTCTTCCTTGGATGCTTCAACAATTACATCAAGCACGTCAAGCTCAACCACCTCCACAACCAATAGCTCAACCAACTCCACAACATTCACCATAACCATCTCCAATACCATCTCCAATACCATAACCAATACCATTACGAATACCATCACCACAATAAATACCATAACCTTCTCCACAACCATCTCTACAAACATTACCACAACCATCACCGCTTTCAACTCCACAACCAACACCACCAACAACCACTCAACCTACACCTATGTCACCACATCATCAATCTCCAATATCACCACACCAATCACCTACTTCTCCTTACCAACCTTTACCATCATCATATGATCACCCTCATGAAATAAAAGGATCAACAAGTGCATCTAAATCATCCAAATCATCTTCTGATGAGGAGGATCATCATGAACAAACCCCAGCTATGAAAGAACCTTCTGAGGTTGCTCCTTGAGAGAGCTATGCTGAATCTAACATCAACAGGCCTCATGAAAAGGATTAATTAATTTCTGAGCTGCTACTCAAAGTGGAAAGGATGGAAAGAACCTTAAACATAAGAGCTGGAATCATGAATGATAGAATCCTAGAACTGGATGAGAAAGAAAGTGAATTGAAAGAACTTAAAAGAGAAATATGCAGCTGAAAGAAAAGAACAAGAAAAGGAGATTGAGAATTTAAAAGCTGCACTAAAACACTCAAGAGAAGAAGTCAGTGGACATGTGGATACTCTTGAAGTACAAACAATTGCATAAGAAAATATCATTGAAGAACAAGCTGATATCATCTCAAAACTTGAAAAGGAAATTGAGAGCCACAACAAAAGAATATCCAAGCTTGTAATGATGATTAAGATCCAAAGAACTGAAGTGAATGACGATGATAAGAAAGAAGAACAAGAAAAGGTTGATGATGATGACAACCAATCAGTAGATGAGAATGAAGAACAAGGAGGTGATGAAAGTCAAACTGAGATCAAAGATCAAAGTCTAGACATGGTAGTGTATTCTGGAAACACTGGTTACTTAGAATATGTAAAAGGTGAATTTGAAGAACTCTTCAGTGCACTAGATAGTTTTGCATCTGAACAATTCAACATTGATGATGACTTCTGAGAATTCATAAACAACCAAAGAACTAAATTAGAGCCTATTGTCTTTACTCCCAAATCAACAGTGCCTTTGGAAAAAGAATTAACTCTGCAAATATCCCTGCTATCTCATTAACTGAAGAACAAAAGCAAGAACTCAAAGAAAAGTATGAAAAAGAAAGGAAAGAAGGAACTAAAACTGAACAGAAAGAGAATGAGAAAAGTAAAATGAAGGATCAAGAGCCAAGTACACCTAAAAAGGTACCTGAACCAGAAGAACAAACTGAAACCTCTAGCCCTCAACTTCAAACTTACTCACGAAAGAGGAAGTACTTAGCTAAAAAAGCAAAAGGTAGAGACCAATAATTGAAGAAGAACCAGCAAAGAAACAAAAAGATGACCCAAGAAGTCTAGCAGCAATTGCTGAATTTTTGGAAGAACATGAGCAGGCAGAAGCTCAGTTGAAGAAATTGGTTGGTGCAATTGATTTAGAAGAAGGTGAAATTGCTGGTGGATATGAAGTTGAAATGGATGTTCTCATGGATAGTCCTATTAAAGCAGAACAGGCAGTGGAAGACATGGTAACCAAAGCACAAACTGATGACTTGATGATTAAAGCTATGTTTCTGATCAATCAAGGCTATGATACTGATGAAGTGTTGGAATGACTTATGAGAGAATGAAAGAGGAAGAAGAGAACGTAAAATTGTTGCTTGATGCAACAACAGACATTGAATATGAGAAAACAATGACAACGGATACTCCAAAGCATAAAGAGTCCTTTCAGACATGTGACCCACTGTCTTCTAAAGAAGCCGTGAGCCTGGAGATAGTCTTTCATACAGGCATTCTCACCTATCTTCTTGATTGCAGTGACCCTTGCTTGTTCTTCCTTCTTCTTCTTCTCCTCAAATTCTCTCTTGCAGCTCTTTGCCTCTCTTTCTTCAATTAATCCTGCTCTTTGTTGAAGAGCCATAGGATTGTTTCATCATTATGTGGAGACAGCTCTTGAAGAGAGAAACCTCTGGAGGTTAGGAAGGCTATCCTTTCCCTCCTGAGCTGCATGTCAGGTTCCCTCTGTTCCTTTTCTCTTTCTTCCTCTAAGGCCAACCGTGCTGCTTCCTGTTGCAGCCTGGTTGCCTTTTCCAATTCCACCAACTCCTCTAATAGTAGCAGGAGTGTTTCTTCATTGGTAGCTCCAAGCTTGATGAGCTGGTTAATGATCTCTACTCTCCTTTTGTTGTTGACTACCTCCTGGTTAGCTATAACTGCTATTGTACTGGCAACTAATAGCTTCCCAGTTGGAAGTCTTCCTTTTCTCTTTAGCTTTTCAATCTTCTCCTCTTCCTAATGCTCTTTTGCTGTAATTTTCTTCTTTTGAAGGGCTTGAATTTGGTGGTTCTTGGAGAGTGGATTTGGATTGTGAGAGAGGCAGAGATTGTGTTTGAACAAGAGGTTGATCCAGAAAGTCCTCACTATTCACCTTAGATGCCAGCTCTAGAATTTCTTCTGTGATGATTGTTCCTCAGACAGTGAAAACTGTCCTTCCATAGCTTCCATTTCAGCTTCATAAGAATTGGCTTGTTCTTCCAAGGCTTTAACTTTAGCTTCAGAAGTTTGAGGGGATGCAGATTCTGTCCCAACTGTTTCAGTTGCTGGGCCATCGGTCCTTATTTCCCCTTCAAATTGAATCTCAGGTTCCATGTGGACCTTAGGTTGACCAACTTCTTCCATAGTGGCAGAAGGTTCACTTAGCCTCTCAAGTTCTTCAGCTCTGAAATACATCATTGCTGCATGAGGGCTTGGCTGATCAAGAGAGGAGCTCAACCCAAACTTGGAGAAGAGTCCGTAGAGATCTTGGAGCATCCTTTGGTCAATTTGCAGTAAAACTTAGGATGGTTCAGAGAACTTTGTGATGGTAGCCAAATATTTAGATGTTGAAGTTTGGCTCTGTGGTTCTTCAGATGTTTGTCTTTAAAGACTCTCCCCTTTTGTCGTAGCAACATTTTGAGAGCTAGATGAGCTAGAGGAAGAGGTCAAGGAGACCAGGTACATGCCTAACAGATCTCTCATTCTGTTTCTCAGCTAGTTCAGCCTTGAGATTGTTAATCTCAAGTGTTGAGTGGCAGACCTATCTTCTAAAGTCCTAACCTTGGATTCAAGGTTTGAGACTTTAGATAGTATGTCGTGGATGAAGACCCTCATCTTCCTTTGAAGAATCACAGGGAGATTAGGTAACATACCAAGTATGTTCAGCCTCACCACCAGATGTGGTTTCTTGGCACCCTGGTTTCCCCTGCTTAAAGATATCTCTTTCTGTAGTGACAACTGAATCTGCATAAGTCCCCTCCACATCAGTGGGACTCACCTCAGCAAGGGTTTGTTGATGGGGGCTAGAGATAAGAGGTCTCTCTAGGCTCTGTTGATCTTGGAGATGGTGTTGTACATCAACTTCATTGCCATTAAGGGACATAGTCTCACCATCAGATTTGAAGAGAAGGTCAGTGAAAGATAAGGAGGTTAAACCTACTGACCCGAGACCTTGGTTAATGTCTATAGCCATTGAGCCTCTGGTGGGGCTATCCGTTGTTTGCTGCTCAAAGGAGTGTAAATAATCACCCTGAGGGCTTTGAGATTGGGTAGTGGGCTCATAGTTTTGAGACTGAGGAGACACAAGACCCATAGTGAGGTTAATGGTGAAGGATGGTGAGACCTCAGGCTAAGTGGGAGCCTAATGTTCCACTCTAGACTTTTTAGGTTGAAAAGGAGGAGCTTATTCAATCAGAGTATATTTACAAGTGTTCGTTTGGAGAGTCTTTTGTAGGTGATGGTAATGGGAGGGGAAGGTAAAATTGGCATTATGGGGGCAGTTGCTCGTGTGGGTTTATCACCTGTAGGTTCAATAGGGATGTCACCACGAGCTATATGCTCAGTCATACCTCGAAGTAGAGAAGTGTACCTTCTAGTAAAGTTGGTGGACACCATTATCAGAGTTTTGAAGATGGTAGGCCTTATTTGTGGGACTGGCAGAGTGGCTGCACAGACAAGCCGACTCTGGTCCAGCTCACAGTGGATGATGTGCTGAAGAAATATGGGAAACATAAAGAATGTTTCCCTCTGAAGATTTCCAATAAGATTGGTCAGCACAAATCTTGCGTAGTTGAAGCGGAAGCCTCTCACCAATCTATGAACTAAGAAACCTAGTTCATACGGGATTCGGTCCTATCCCCCGATTTGTTTGATAGACAGTAAAGGACAATATGCAGGAGGAACTTCCAGTTGTAGGAGAAGTTAAATTTGTTGAGAGTCGACCTGTTGACATCTCAACCATATCCCATGAGGATGTAGGTTCTATCTAAATATGCTTTTGGAAACTCTATAGGTGCACCTTCATCATGAAGCTAGAGATGCTCGCTGATAAGTTGTTTAGTGATGACCAACTCTTGGCCACAAATGCAGGATTGTATCGCACAAACCCCATTTAGGGTTTCAACCTGACTGTTATCCAAAATTCAGCTATTTGATTGGTGTAACCAGTGGGATTAACAGTTAGGGATGTGTAATAGGATGATGAGTGAGGAAGGAGATGATTTCAAAGAAGTCCTCATCTCTTGAGGATTCAAGAAGTGCGACTTGGTTGTGTTGAGGATTTACGGCCATTGAGAAAAGTTGAAGGTAGAAAAGTTGAGCTTGGGTGATTTAGGGAGAAAGGAAACTTTTTGGGTAGTAAAAGTTTATGGTAAGAAGATAAGAGTGAATAGTCAGGATTATTTAAAAGATGGTGAAATGGCGGTAATTGGGTTAGGATGAGGTGATGTGATGGTTTAGTGAACGAAGTGACACGGGCAGTAAGGTTTAATTTAGGTAAATAATCCGACATCATTAACAAAATCTTTACTTTTTACAGTGTGGGGCTCAAGAGATTTCCGTTACACAATAAAATCTCTCTTCCGAGTATAAAACGTTTTCAAAGGTAATTTGTCTTCCAAAGGCAATTTCCATTTCCGAAGGTAAAAGTTACTTATGAGAGTAAAGATTTCTTTCCGAATGTAGAGGTTTTGTAAGCTTTGGAAGTAGATCTGATATGTAATCAATTGCTTCTTCCGAGAAGAAAAATTATCCTTGGAGAAATTTTGCTTCGGAAGATATGTAAAATGTCTTCCGAGGGTTAATTTCTCTTCGGAAGAAATTTATATTTAGAAAGTTTCAGAGAGACCTTTTGTACAGGGCTTAGATTGTATTGACATAAGACACTACATATTAAAAAGGTTTTAAACAGAGTTAAGCTAATCAATGTTTATGATCCCAATAACGGTTATGAGATACCTAAATCTTTGTTCAACAATAGATTTGGTGAACAAATCAGCATAATATTCATCTTAATTAACTTTGATTAGCTTAATCAGATTCTCTCTAATGAAATGGTACCTGATATCAATATGCTTTGTCTTGGAGAGCTTCACTGGATTTTCAGTGATGGGGATAGCACTGTTGTCAATATGGATAGGAGTACTCATGGAGTTGCATCCATAGTCTAACATCTGATTGTGAATCCACAGCAGCTGAGCACAGCAACTTGCAGCAGCAATGTATCAACTTTAGCAGTTGATGTAGAGACACAAGATTGCTTTTTGCATTGCCATGAGATGATCCTTCCACCTATGGGGTTTAAACATGTTTATCAAAGTTCATATAACCATATTTATATGAAAAACGCAGCGGATATAAGATTTAAAACATGTTAATAAGATGATTATTAAACCCATTTAATATGAACCCCAAAGCCATGGATCATTATACAAAATACATACAATGAAAGAAACATAAAATGTAAGAACCACAACCTTTGGAGCTGCAGAAAACCGAGATTAAGAGATGAAAAGGATGTGTCTTGTGGCTAAACTTCAAGGTAGAAGTTCTCAAGATAGCATACCCCAAGCCTACCAACAATCACCTTGAATGCTAGGATCTTTGACACCAATTTCCAGCTACAAAACACCTTTTGTTGGCTGAAAATCTCCTTCTTTTTCTGCCCAAAACCGTGAGATTAGAGGAGAGAGTAGAGAGAGAGCTTGGTTGTGTGTGTTCTTGGATGTGATAGAATGAATGAGTGTTCAAGTGTCCAAGACTTGCATGTCTTGGAACTAATAACATGGGGCATCCAAGACCAAGGGGCGGCCGAAAATGGCCCCCTTTTGTATTCCCTCTCAATTCAAATTTTATAAAAAATATACAATCACATCCCTTGTTTTATAAAATTAAAACCATTTTAATTTTATATCACTAACACACACTTATTTGCCATTGTTTAACTAATTTACATAATGTACAAATAATCTTTTATGAACAAATTATCTATATAATGATGTTCATCTACAAAAGCAATAATTTAGAAAATCCAATTTTCTAAATTGGTGTCATTATTTATTTGTGTGATCTTATCAACAAATAAATTACCTTTTGGTGTTTGTTTGGCTTGTTATTGGGTATGACCCGACTTGGATCATATTATACTAGCCACATCAATTTAATATGAATCTTGGGCAGATCAATACTTTCAATCTCCCACTTGCACAAGATTTATAGAAGATTGATGCAAGTAGCAAATAACGCCTAGTAACGGTTGCTACCCCTAATGTATATGACTAAGTGCCATTCAATAACATTATCCTTTTCAAGTACCTTACTTGAATATGTTTTAGGTGAATTAATCATCTATCCTTTTGTTGCAGATGTCATGTTAAATCCAAGAGACACAGAATTGTCATTCTCTGATGATTTAACTTTAGCAGGCCTTAGACATCTAACTCTCAACGAATAAGAGGAACAAATTCCATCTCGATTACATACGTCTCTCACAATCACCTCATGTTATACCTGAACTCAACCTTATGTACTGCCTTTTCACAACAGCAAAGAACTAAGTCAAAGTAAAATACTTGGTGAATATCAAGACCCAATATGTATCTCAGGTCTGAGGATTCAATGATATTCGCCTTTACTCAAAATCTCTTATGACTAATCAGCAAGATTCCATGCAGAAATAATTGAGAGCGGGTCAGTCCAATATCTATATCCATAGATATCATGAACCTTGGTAGCAACCTCTTGCTGTATATTCATACCATATGAATATCAACCAATCCAAGTTCATTACAGTCTTATATTATAGTTGTTCCACAAGTATAATCGACTGCGGACGTTTAGAATAACTTATTTATTCATGGATTTAAACATGCTAAAATAGAAGAACAAATGAAATTATAACTATATAATTAAGTCAAATAACATTAGTTCCAATATCTATATGCAAAATACAACATCAAACCCAGTCACTTGAATATCTAAGTCCCATGGCACAAACAGACCCTCATGCTTTGCCTTTTCGAGGAGCCTGTGAGTGGATCCGCAACATTTTTATAGTGTGAACTTTGCGAATACATATCTTTCCCTTTTCAACTTCATCCCTTATGTAGTTGAACCTTCGTTCAATGTGCCGAGTCTTTTGATGAGCACGAGGTTCCTTGATTTGAGCAATCGCACCATCATTGTCACAAAAGATCTCTAGGGGATCCTGAATGGAAGGGACTACCCTTAGATCGGCTATGAATTTCTTCAGACATGCAGCTTCCTGTGCTGCCATTGAAGCGGCGACGTATTCTGATTCTGTAGTGGACAACGCTACGACTTCTTGTTTTGAGCTTTTCCAAGAAACAGCTCCCCCATTCAGAATAAAGATGTACCCCGATTGATCGTGAATCATCTCGATGGGTTTGGAAACTCGCATCCGTGTAACCTCTTACAACGAGTTCCTCTTCACCAGACCCATAGATCAAGAACATGTCCTTAGTCCTCCTTAGGTACTTCAGAATGTTCTTGACAGCCATCCAATGACTATCACCAGGATTTTGCTGGTATCTACTTGTCATGCTTAAAGCGCATGACACGTCTGGTCTAGTGCATATCATTGCATACATGATGGATCCTATAGCAGATGCATATGGGATTGCCTTCATTCTATTTTGTTCTTCCTTTGAGCTTGGACATTGAGTCGTACTTAATATTGTCCCTCTCTGAATAGGTACGTTACCTTTCTTAGAGTTCTCCATCTTGAACCTTTTCAAGATTTTGTCAATGTATGCACTCTGATTTAAACCAATCAGCCGCCTTGATCTATCTCTATAGATCTTTATTCCAGAATATAGGTGGCTTCACCAAGATCCTTGATGAAAAAACAACTTCCAAGCCAGGTTTTAATGCCTTCCAAGGTCGGAATGTCATTTCCAAATAGTAGTATGTCATCAACATATAATACTAGGAAGGTTATTGTGCTCCCACTAGCCCTTTTATACACACAAGCCTCGTCAGCGTTTTTGATGAAGCCAAATTTCTTTACTTCATCATCAAAATGGTGATTCCAACTTCTTGATGCTTGTTTTAATCCATAGATTGATCTTTAACTTGCATACTTTGTTAGGATATTTTGGATCGACAAAACCTTCAGGCTGTACCATATAGACATCTTCCTCAAGATATCCATTTAGGAAAGCGGTTTTGACATCCATTTGCCAAATCTCATAATCATAATGAGCTGCTATGGCAAATAATATCCTTATAGACTTGAGCATTGCAACAGGTGAGAAGGTTTCATCATAATCAACCCCTTGAGTTTGAGTGAAAACCTTTGCTACAAGTCTAGCTTTGTAAGTATCCAAGTTTCCATGCATATCGGTTTTCCTTTTGAAAACCCACTTACTTCCAACTACTTTGGAATTAAGAGGTGGTACAAAAGTTCCCAAACTTGATTGTCATACATGGATTGCATCTCAACGTTCATGGCCTCAAGCCATTTATCACAATCCAAATTGGACACTGCATCATGATATGTGGTTGGTTCATCGGAATCAACCACGTAGCATCCATCCATAAAAAATCCGTATCTTTCAGGTGGATTACTAGTTCTACCACTTCTGCGAACGTTTTGGTGTGTATTGATCAACCACTTGATCATCCTCAACATCCTCATGTTGAGTGCTAGTTTCAACCAAACGTGCATCGGGCTGTGGTTCTTGATCTCCTCAAGATCCACTGTTCTACTGCTAGCTCCTTCCATAAGGAACTTGGCTTCTAAGAACTCACCCTTTCTGGCAACAAACACCTTTCGTTCCAGTGGATCATAGAAATAATATCCCATAGAATCTCTAGGATATCCAACAAAGATACACTTGGTGGATCGGACACTAATTTGTTTGGGGTGGGAGTCTTAACATAAGCCTCACAAACCCATACCCTTAAGTACGATAGGGATGGAACTCTTCCATGCCATATCTCAAAAGGTGTCTTTTCCACCTTTTTGGTTGGGGCCATATTTAGAATACGGGCCGCGGAGAGCAAAGCGAAACCCCAAAATGATAGAGACAATGTGCTTCTAGCCATCATAGATCGAACCATATCCAATAAGGTTCGATTCCTCCTCTCAGACACACCATTATGTTGTGGGTTCCAGGTGGAGTGAGTTGTGAGATGATCCACAACTCCTAAGATGATCTTGAAAAACATCACTCAAGTATTCACCACCTCTATCCGTGCGGAGAACTTTAATTGACTTGTTGAGTTGATTTTCTACTTCATTCTTGAAGATTTTGAACATTTCAAAAGCTTCATCTTTGTGCCTTAATAAGTACACATACCCATAGCGACTATAATCGTTGGTAAAGGTAATGAAGTATCTTTCACCATTCCTAGTCATTGGCTTAAAAGGACCACATACATCGAATGTATGATACCTAATAAATCTTTTGCCCTTTCGTTAGTTCCACTAAAAGGTGCCTTAGTCATTTTTCCTTGTAAACAAGATTCACACACATCAAATGAATCAAATTCATTTGTTTTTAAAAGACCATTTTTGTAGTGTTTGTATACGTTTCTTGTTTATATGACCAAGACGACAATGCAAAGGTAGGTATCACTTAAATCTAATTTGAGTCTTTTGGTGGTTGCTTGGTATATTGAGCTATCATATGTTATGTTTTCATGAAACAATTCATAAATACCATTACAAGGTATAGCCTTAAAATAAAATACATGATTTAAAGAAACATGAATATCATTGTCAACAAACTTGAAATCATAATCACATTGTCTTAAACGGGAAACAGAAATTATGTTCCTAGTCAAACTAGGAGCATATAATACATTGTTTAAAATAACTTCCAAACCACTTGGAAGCTTCAAAATGTAGTTTCCTTGGGCTTCTACGTGAACCTTTGCACCATTGCCCATGAAGAGACTTATTCCCCTTTTGCAAAATCCTCATTTCTTTTGAACCCCTGCAACAAATTGCAAATGTGAGTTCCACATCCGGTATCTAATACCATGTGTTAGAAGAAATAACATTGAGCTCAACATGTATCATGTAAATTATACCTGAGGTTTGCCCTGCATCCCTCTTTCTCTCAACTCTTTGAGATAGACTGGACAATTTCTCATCCAATGTCCTATCTCACCACATTTGAAGCATGGGTCGTTTACAGCAACCTTTTGCTTCTTCTCCTTGGGCTTTGGAGGTTCCGCCCTAACAGCCATCTTCCCCTTTCCTCCAACGTGCCCCTTTCTTTTGGCAACATTTGCCTTAGGAGGGGGTAGAGGCCTCTTCTTTTCCCACCTTTATTAATGGTGAGAACGGGTAAAACCCTTTTGCCCATTCCCGCCTCAGCTGATTTGAGCATCGAATGAAGTTCATTTATGCTTTTGTCCCATCCGTTCATGTTGTAATTCATGACGAATGCCTCAAACCTTTTAGTTAGGCCATTAAGGATCAAATCCGTGGCCAACTCCTTTGATACAGGACAATTTAGCCTTTGAAGGCGGTCGATGTGGCTTTTCATCTTAAGAACATAAGATGAAACTGATTGGGATTCCTCCATCCGACATGCATGAAGAGCTCGAACCGTTTCAAAGCGCTCCACTCTAGCTTGTTGCTGGAACGTTTCCCGCAACTGAGTGATCATGTCATAGGCTCCATGGAGCTCATACTCCTTTTGGAGTTCAGGTGTCATACTGCCAACATAAGGCAAGAGACTTGGACGGAGTCTTCTACATACTTTACCCAATCATTATAGGCCTCCACATCCTCCTCGTTAGGTTCATCGGGGATGGGATCATCAAGGATGTAGGCCCGCTTTTCTTGCTTGAGAACAATTCTCAAGTTGCGGTACCAATCCATGAAGTTGTTAGGCGTTAGACGATCCCTTTGAAGGATCGCCCTAAGAGATTGGTTGTTTTGGTTTGGTACATCGTTATTAGCGTTGTTGTGGTCGGCCATCTACAAGATTTTACAAAGTTCATTTTAGTAATCGTTGATATAAATATATGTATTTCATTTATTAATACCCTTCATGTCTCATAGACTATTAATAAACAAAAATTTTAGAATCCAACGTATATTAAAACATTGGTTAGGTGACCTTTATCCCATTATTTAAATAAACAAGGTAGTCATAAATGACAATTGCAACCCATTGCAACTTCTAGTAGTATGGGATCGTTTGAACATCTTATGTTTATTACGGCATGTTTACCCCATCAACACCTTTTATAAAACATATTTTAGGTGATCCATTCAATATATTTTATAAATCAAGTCGTCCTACTAACACACACGTGTGAGTTTACTACATAAGTGGTTAGGTGACCTTTATCCCACAAACATGGTATTCTCACCTCAAGTCACAAGTCCCTCAAAGTGGTTAGGTGACCTTTATCCCACTAAGAGTTTGCAAGTAACCTAAGTGTTGTGTAAAAGGATGGTGCTTAACTTGTTTTCAAAAGGGTATACAATACTTGTTATAGAAAAGTCTATGTATCATATGATTGTATGCATTCAACCATATGGTATTCTATTGATTCTTTTAAATAAAACCCATTTTATTTGGCAAAACATTAACCCCTTTTATAGAACCATTCAATATAGCTTAATGATATGAGAACCAATTTCTTGTTATAGCTTGTTATAGTTGATGGTTTGTTAATCACATCCAAATATACAAAACAAAACAACATCATAAGCATTCAACCAAGTATAACCAAAAATTCATATATGCATAACAAAGCATACTAAGTTGAGCACACTTGTTTAGCCAAAACAAGTGTGCCAAAAGGTCTTGTCCTAAGGGTTAAGAACATGACACATGGTTGACAAAAGACTCCTACTAGAATCCACATCTTCAAGTATCCTCTTTGCCCATCTTTTCTTCAAGTCTTGATCTTGAGCATCCTTACAAAATATGTATCCTATACATTTTTCTAGTAAAGATAAACTCCTAATCTATTTATTACAAACCATATGAATGAATAGATTACAAAACAAGACTTGAAACAAAATAATTATTACATGCCCAAATGAATATAACATGACAACCAATCATACAATCCAAAAGGTCAAGGCTTTGTATGAATAATCAAAAACATGAGCAAACATACATAAGAAATCGATTTTTCAGCCCCTTGTGGCCCATGTTTTTGGCCAACATAAACCAAGAACAAATGGGTTTAGAACACATAAACAATCATATAATAATCTAGAGTTTTAAAGATCCTAATATGCATAAAGTAGCATCTTTAAAACACCAAAAGGGGGGAAAATCCAGACCCTAACTCACGGATTTTTGTGTGTCAAGCAACACAAAACCGTGAGCTAGTAATGAGAAACATGTATGCATATGTATAAGTGGCTCTTGATGCCATTTGTGGGGTTAAAATGTTTATCAAAGTTCATATACCTTATTTATATGAAAAACGCAGCGGATATAAGATATTTAAAACATGTTAATAAGATGATTATTAAACCCAATTAATATGAACCCAAAGCCATGGATCATTATACAAAATACATACAATGAAAGAAACATAAAATGTAAGAACCACAACCTTTGGAGCTGCAGAAAACCGAGATTAAAGAGATGAAAAGGATGTGTTCTTGTGGCTAAACTTCAAGGTAGAAGTCTCAAGATAGCATACCCCAAGCCTACCAACAAATCACTTGAATGCTAGGATCTTTGACACCAATTTCCAGCTACAAAACACCTTTTGTTGGCTGAAAATCTCCTTCTTTTTCTGCCCAAAACCGTGAGATTAGAGGAGAGAGTAGAGAGAGAGCTTGGTTGTGTGTGTCTTGGATGTGATAGAATGAATGAGTGTTCAAGTGTCCAAGACTTGCATGTCTTGGAACTAATAAAATGGGGCATCCAAGACCAAGGGGCGGCCGAAAATGGCCCCCTTTTGTATTCCCTCTCAATTCGAATTTTATAAAAAATATACAATCACATCCCTTGTTTTATAAAATTAAAACCATTTTAATTTTATATCACTAACACACACTATTATTTGCCATTGTTTAACTAATTAAATAATGTACAAATAATCTTTTATGAACAAATTATCTATATAATGATGTTCATCTACAAAAGCAATAATTTAGAAAATCCAATTTTCTAAATTGGTGTCATTATTTATTTGTCTGATCTTATCAACAAATAAATTACCTTTTGGTGTTTGTTTGGCTTGTTATTGGGTATGACCCGACTTGGATCATATTACACTAGCCACATCAATTTAATATGAATCTTGGGCAGATCAATACTTTTACCACCAAGAAATTGACATCCTCCTAATGTTGATTTCTTTTCAATGTTGCAGGCACCCTAGTTACTGTCAGAGTATCCATAGAGATTAAAATCATTGTTCCTAGGATATCAAAGACCTTGTTTAGGTGCTTCTTTGAGGTATTTGAGGATTCTCTTGGCCGCAGCTAGGTGAGACACCTTTGGAGCAGCCTAATATCTTGCACAAATGCATGTTGCAAACATAATATTAGGTTTACTAGCAGTGAGATACATCGGAGAACCAATAATGGTTCTATACTGATGTTGATCAGTATCCTCCCCCTCAAGGTCAGGACAAAGATAATGTTTTCTCGGTATGGGTGTCTTGGCTGGCTTGCATCTCAAATCTTTCTAAGATGACATTGACATACTTAGATTAATTGATGAAAAACCCTTTCTTCAGTTTCTTCACTTGAATTCCAAGAAAAAAGTCCATTTTTCCCGTGGAACTCATCTCAAAGTTCTTCTTCATAATGCTTTTAAAGTCCTTACAAATTTGGTCATTTGAAGAACCAAATATGATGTCATCAACATAGACTTGAACAAGCAAAATGTCCTTACCAGACTTCCTTTTGAAGAGTGTCTTGTCAATGGTTCCTCTTGTGTAACCATTCTTTAAAAGAAACTAAGACAATGTCTCATACCACAGCCAAGGTGCTTGGTGCAGCCCATATAGAGATTTATTCAACTTTCTCACATAGTTGGGATGTTGTGGGTCTTCAAATCCTGGAGACAGGCACACATACACTTCCATATCTATATATCCATATAGAAAGGCACACTTGACATCAAGCTGGTAGATAGTAAAGTTCTTGGATGCATCATAAGTAAGGAATATCCAAACTGCCAGTCTTGCAACAGGTGCAATGACATCTGTATAATCAATTCATTCCTCTTGAGTGTATCCTTGAACTACCAGTCTTGCCTTGTTCTTGATAATTAAGCTTCTATCATCTTTTTTATTCCTAAAAACCCATTTAGTGCATATAGGTACTTGACCTGATGGTAGCGAACATAGGTTCCAAACCATTTGTCTCTTGAATTGAAGAAGCTCCTCTTGCATGAATCAACCTAGCTACTATTTTACAAGGCATCTTCTACCTTCTTGGGTTCCATCCAAGATAAAAAAGCATGAGTACAAGCAGACATTCCTATGATGAGTCTGCCTTCTTGTTCTCACACCTTTAAAGACATCGCCAATGATGTTCTTGTTGCACCCTCAAAGGATCATACATGCCAACTCAATGGGTGAATTGATGATTGTTCAGCTGGAATCCCACAAGTCCAAGATGCAATGCGGATGAAGATCTGCAAGAAAAATAACAAGTGTTATCTTCTGCATAGTCAATACGGAAGACAAAAATCTGATGCGGACAAGTGTTTAATCTTCCACATTAACTAATGCGGAAGACATAATACTTATGCTGAACAAGTTACTCTTCCGCATTGACTAATGCGGAAGAACAAAAGAAGATGAGGACAAGACTTTGATTATCCGCGTTGACAAATGCGGAAGACCAATCAAATGCGCACAAATATTTGCTCATCCGCATTGACCAATGCGAATGACCAACTTACTAATGCTCATGATCAAGTGGAAATGCTGATCAAGATTATCTCATCCGCATTTGTCAATGCGGATGAACAAGCAGATATGCGGATCAAGACTTAGACTAGTTTCTGAAGTAATAGGTGCGGGGTAGTTTAGTCATTTTGTAAAGGCGTCTTGTCTTGTCTATAAATAGAATAGTAACCTCGTACTGAGGTGACGGTTGATAGAGAGAGGATTATTGTTGTAATCATTCTCTGTAATTTGTCAACTTTCATATATCAATACAAACAGTATTATGAGTAATTTTCTTGCTTGAATGTTCTCTAATTGTTTGTTTCTGCCACTCAATCATTGACTTGATTATCATATTCGATTCTTAGTAAGAATATCACTCTTACCCACATCCAGTCAATTGGTATCAGAGCTTTGACTCTCGATTCTATTTCAGATCTATGCACAGACTGAATAGAACTCGATTGATCTGATAATCAAGTTGCTAGTAGTAGATACTGTCATCTCTACTTAGCAAACAACAAAAATACCATGTCAAACAACAAGAACACTCATTCTGAACCTCAATAGAACTGCTTGAACAAGTCGGACTCATAAACCATTATCAATCTTAAAATCAACTTGATCTCAAAGTCAAAATAATAAGAAGTGATAATGGTACATAGTTCAAAAATGAAAATATGAGTTCCTTTTGTGCAACCAAAGGCATTGCCCATCAATTCAGTGCAGCTAGAATTCCTCAACAAAATGGGGTAGCTGAAAGGCGAAATAGAACACTGATTAAAGCATCAAGAACTATGCTAGCCGATGATAAATTGCCAATAACCTTCTGGGCAGAAGCAGTTAACACATCGTGCTTTGTGCAAAATCAAACTCTGATTGTTAAAGAAAGTAACATGACACCTTATGAACTGATATTTCATAGGAAACCATTTATTGGATTCCTCAAATCATTTGGTTGTCCAGTCTCAATATTAAACACCCATGATCAATTGGGAAAATTTTCATCTAAGTCTGACGAAGGATTTTTTGTAGGTTATTCTTCTGTCTCAAAGGCTTATAGAGTGTTCAATCCTAGACTGAACATTATTGATGAATCCACAAATGTTCAATTCAAGGAACATTCGTTTCCCAAATCTACAAATGGTCCTCATTGGTTGTTTGATAATGACACTTTTACTAAATCATTTGACCAATTTCACTTGTCTAATGCAAGAAATATACATTCAGGTGATACTTCATCTAGTGTAGAAAGAAGAAAAAAGTCATCCATTGATTCCACTACATCTGATGAACATATGAATGAAGATGTTCCTCTTCAAGCTGATCCCATCAGACACTTGTCACAAAACCTTAGTGTTTCTTCTGAAGAAGGTCCTAGCCTGGTACTATCTCACTCAGATGACTTGTCACATGAGATCAGAAATCAAAAACAGGCTTCTCATCCAAAAGAAACTCAAGGTACTTCAAATGATGCAAGCAACCTCAGTGCTGCTAAAGATGTAGCAGTTACTGAAACAGATATTGACAATCTTCATAATTCAAAAACAATACAAGATGATTGTGCCTCTTAACATAATGAACTGAATGTCTCCAATCTTGATGTAACTATTGCTGGTGACATCATTCCCACCACAAGACTACACAAGAATCATCCAGTTGAAACCATTATTGGTCATGTTAATGAGAGGCTGACAAGAAGCAAGTCGAGCAAAGAGCAAATGGAATCATCATAAATCAATCAAAATATGTACAAACCATGCTGAAGAAATTCCGCTTTGCTGACTGTCAGTCTATCAGAACTCCTGTAGATACTAAAGTGAAGATTGGACCTGACCCTGAAGGAAAATCAGTGGATCAAACTCACTATCGATCAATGATAGGTTCACTTATGTATCTAACAGCCAGTAGACCTGACATTATGTTTGGTGTTTGTGTGTGTGCTAGATATCAAGCTCATCCAAAAGAATCACATGTTAATGCAATCAAGAGGACATTCAGATATCTGAAGGGCAAACTAGCTCTCGGATTATGGTATCCAAAAGAAGGAGAATTTAATCTTTATGCCTACACCGACAGTGATTACGGAGGATGCAACTTCAACAGAAAATCCACTTCTGGCGATTGTCAATTTCTTGGTCCCAGACTAGTATCCTCTCAATGCAAGAAGCAGACAAATGTGTCTGTGTCCACAGCCGAAGCTGAGTATATTGCTGCTTTAGCATGTTGCTCTCAAGTTCTCTGGATTTAAAACCATATGCTTGATTATGGTTTTAACTTTTTGCATACACCAATTTCTATTGACAACACAGTTGTTGTCTTTATAACTAATAATCCAGTTCAGCACTCAAAACATAACATATTGAAATTAGATATCATTTTTTGAGAGACTGTGCTGAAAAGGGTATAATCAAACTGATTCAAGTACCAACAGAAAATCAATTAGCTGATTTGTTTACCAAGGCATTTGAACCTAGTAGGTTTGAATTTCTGGTTCAGTCAATTGGCATGATTAAACTTGAGTAAAGACTATGAAAAACACCAAAAACTATTTAAAACATCAAAAAAACCATAAAAAGAAATCAAGTCTTATGAATAAAAGAATATTGGGAAATTATATAATTACAGTCGTTATACCATTCACTGTGCTTAAATTCAAAATGTAAAAGACTGAAATGACTTACTAGATATGTTGGTAGGCTCAACTTGGAAGAACAGATACATGCAGTGATGAATTAAAGACATATTCAATTACGAAACACTCATCACAAAGTACAGGTATGTATTGGCTTATGTGAATGCATGTGTGTGTAGTAACCTAAACACACCAGGTAATGATACTTTATGAATCATTTTCACCATATCATGTTTCATCTTTGTTTTGCTGAGCAAAGACCTGATGAAACTTGCACATAGTGTAGATGTCATGATCCAAAAGATTCCCATATGGAACACATCCAAAATTGGATGAATTAACAAAGTAATCCATTCAAGTGAATGAACAAAAGAATCCTATCATGGATCACCTCCAAAGTGAAGTGAAAAGAATCCCAATGAGGATCAACATGAAAAAGAATCAAATTAAAAGAATCCCAATGAGGATCAGTGAATATGAGATCTCATGACTTAAGTAACGTGGTAAGAAAAGTTGTGATAAAGTTCTACCATGCATTGTATAAGGAGGGTTGATCATTCCATGCTTATGTGTGTGAGGTACACATTGAATACTAAACCAACCAAAACATGATAAAAGTCATTTGCATCAAAATATCAACCAAGTATGAGTTTAAGAAGACAAGCATACCTTCAATCTTCAAGTTCATAATCATGTCCATTTAATCATAAAGGATGCACATGTGTAATGTAAGATTGATATGATCCCAACAAAGAGATTTTTCACTTCATTATTAATATTAATTAAAATAATATTCAAAACTTTTATATCTTTAAAGTTTCTCTCCAAATGTGGACATAAACTTTAAGGGGAGTAATTTAAAATTTTTGAGTAATTTCAAATTTTAGTTTATTACCTCAACTTTGAAAAACAAAACAAAAGGAATTATAGTTGGTGTTGTTGCAATAAGTCATACCATTATATCTCAGCTTATGCAGATTCTTAGAAGCATGATAAGCCCAAGATCAGTCAAAAATGGGAAACTTGTATCAGTTGTAACATACAAGTCAATCCAAGCAAAAATTGATAACTTCAACAGCCAACTTCATAAGAAAATCAATCAAGGACACCTCTTCATAAGATGAATAATCAATTCCATCACATTAACTTTTGATTAAGTTCAAAAGGTAATGCAGGTAAGTGCATTAGTTAATGCGGGTGAAGGTAACCCATACATGTAACTAATGCAGGTAACAATAATTTTTGAAGTTCAACTAATGCGGACAATGATTTTACTCTACCGCATGAGTGTGTTAAGTGAATGTGAAGTTTACTCTACCGCATTTGATACAGTTAACAAATGCGTATGAACAAGTCTTTATCGCATTTGATACAGTGGTGTTGACTTGTCAACCGTATTTGTAGTTGTACACATGGAATTTGTTCTATCGCATGTGTTAGTGTACATATTCGGATATGGTAAAACAAGCAATTCAACCGCATTTGTTACAATGTTCTTCCGCATGTACTACAACTCAAATGCGGACAGCCAAAATTTCCAGTTTAACTTCCGCATTTGCAACAGTACACAAATGCGGACAGCAAATTTCAAGTTTAAAGTTCCGCATTTACAACAGTACACAAATGCGGATAGAATAAAACATTAAGAAACAAAACTTCCGCATTAGTAACTGTAGGGTAATGCGGAGAGTCAGTCAAAAATTAAGCCTTCTGCATTAACTACAGTCACAAATGCGGATGACCAAAAGAAGTCAAATGCGGACTGTCCATGTCAAAAGTTTGTCTTCCACGTTTGCTACAACCAACACATGCGGATGATGAAAATTAAACATATTAACCTTCAGCATTTGCTACACTGTTGACTGTATCTGCTTGTAAACTTATAAAATTTTTCAAATTGTATTATTTGACTCTTTGAAGGAATTTGAACAGGTCATTTAATACTTTTCAAATTTGAGAGAACTTATAGTGAGACGAGCGCAAAACTATAGTACACCACCATCAATCATCATCATCATCACAAACATTCAAAGATTTTGTTGTGTTTCATCTTTAAACATTCTTGTCATCGATTCAGAACCGTAGTCGTTTCAAAGATAAGGTATAACTTCAACAGATTTTGGAACCAAAACCTAAGTCTCGAACTGTTACCATAAATCGAATGATGAACGAGAAAATTAGTGAAGAACACCAAAGTCAAACTCATTAATGTGATGTAATACACATTTTCGATCTCAATAAACATGTAAATTGATAGGAATTCAACTAATATTGAAAACCATGATAACCATGTTTACTGAGAAAAACAGAGCAATGTTAAAAAGAAAATTGTGAAACAAATCAAAGTCACATTAACAAATCAAAGCAAAAATAAAGTCAAAATTGTGAACTAACACACATGTCTCTTGTGCAGATTACATGGCAAACCTTAAATGGAGCAAGCTGCATAACGTTAGCGGTTATCTAAACCCTGATGTGCCTAAAGCCGAAGGTCTGAGAGATATGATAAGATTCCTATCTACCACAAGGGTAGCATATGCCATAACAGTAAGACCAACAATCTATGAGAATCCCATCAGGTCTTTCAAGGAATCAGCTGAAGTGGTTGAAGAAAATGGAGTGAAAACGCTAACTGGAAAGATCAACGCTGAACTCACTCTGAGGATCACAGAAGAATCAGTTAGAAGATGTCTGCAATTCAATGATAATGCAGATGATCTTCTTGAATTGGATGATGAGGAGATAACCACATTTTTTCTGAAATTGGTTATAAAGGGAGTTATGAAGCCAAATAGATAGTCAAAGGATTAGTGGATCTGGCTTGGAGATTCCTAATTCATATGTTCCAATGTTGTCTGTCTAAAAGGAAAACAAGATGGAATGACATTCCAGTCCTCACATCTTCTGCAATTGGTGCTCTCTCTGCACCAACAGACGGTTTAACATGTCTGCATATGTATTCAATGGCCTAATCTCTAACATTGAGGAAGGGTTGAGATACAAGTTTCTAATGTACCCCAGATTCATTCACTGTCTAATCAATGAATCATTTCATGACATTGTTAACGAAGGACCAATGCTTAACATTCCTCATTATGATGCAAGGTCCTATAAGTACATCAAGAAGAAGGACCCAAGGAACTTCTACAGTGGTGCTCGTTCACCCCTTCTTCCTTGGATGTTTGAACAAATACACCAGCAGGTCAAGCACAACCACCTCCACAACCAAGAGCACAACAATACCATAACCAATACCATCACCTATACCATCACCAATACCATCACCTTTACCTTCACCAATACCATCACCAATAACATCACCAATACCATCCCCAATACTATCACCAATGCCATCTCCACAACAAATACCACAACCTTCTACACAACCATCTCTTCAAACATTACCTCAACCATCATCACTTCCTTCACCACAACAAACACCACCAATGATCACTCAACCTACACCTATATCACCACATCATCAATCTCCTATATCACCACACCAATCTCCTATTCCTCCTTACCAACCATTACCATCATCACTTGATCACCCTGCTGAAGCAAATGGATTAATAAGTGCATCCAATCATCCAAATCATCTTCTGATGAGAAGGATCATCATGATCAAACCAAAGTTGTAAAAGAACCTTATGAGAGCTATGCTGAATCAAACATCAATAGGCCTCATTAAAAAGATGAATTAATAACTGAGTTGTTACTCAAAGTAGAAAGGATGGAAAGAACGCTAGGAATTATAAATGATAGAATCCTCGAACTTGATAAGAAAGAAGGTGAATTGAAAGATCTTAAAGAAAAATATGCAGTTGAAAGAATGGAACAAGCCAAAGAGATTGAAAATTTAAAAGCTGCACTGAAACACTCAAAAGAAGAAGTAGTGGGCATATAGATACTCTTGAAATACAAACTATTGACATGGAGGAACAAGAAAACATTATAGAGGAACAAGCTCATATCATCTCAAAACTGGAAAAGGAAATTGTGAGCAAGAATAAAAGAATATCCGAGCTTGAAATTATGATTAAAAGAACTGATGTGAAGGATGATGATGAGAAAGAAGAACAAAAGGATGATGATGAGGACAACTTAATAGATGAGAATGAAGAACAAGTGGATGATGAAGGTCAAATTGAGATCAAAGACCAGAGCCTAGACATGGTACTGTAATCTAGAAACACTGGTTATTCAGACTCAGAAAAGGGTGAATTTGAAAAACTCTTCAGTGCTTTGGATAGTTTTGCATCTGAACAATTCATCATTGATGATGATTTTTGGGAATACATAAACAATCAAAGAACTGAGGCAGAGCCTATTGTATTTATTCCCAAATCACTAGTGCCATTGGAAAAAGAATTAACTCTGCAAATTGCCTCTACCATATCATTAACTGAAGAACAAAAAAAGGAACTAAAAGAAAGATATGAACAAGAAAGGAAAGAAGAAACTGTACCTGAACAAAGTGAAATGAAGGATCAAGAGCCAAGTACACCTGAAAACGTCCCTGAACCAGAAGATCAAACTGAAACCTCTAGCCCTCAACTTCAAACTTACTCACGAAAGAGGAAGTATCTGGCTTAAAAAGCTAATGGCAAGAGACCAATAACTGAAGAAGAACCATCAAAGAAACAAAAAGATGACCTAAGAAGTTTAGCAGCAATTGCTGAAATTTTGGAAGAACATGAGCAAGCACAAGCTCAGTTGAAACAGTAGGCCAGAGCAATTGACTTAGAAGAAGGAGAAATTGCTGATAAAGATGAAGTTAAAAAGGATGTTCTCATGGAGAGTCCTATTAAAGAAGAACAATCAGTAGAAGACATGGTAACCAAAGCTCAAACTGATGACTTGATGATTAAAGCCATATTTTTAATCAATCAAGGCTATGATCCTCATGAAGTGTTTGCAATGACTTATGAGAAAACGAAAGAAGAGGAAGAGAAAGTGAAATTGTTGCTTGATCCAACAATAGACACAGAATATGAGAAGACAATGACAAAGGACACTCCAAAACACAAAGACTCATCCTTGAAGAAACCCACAAGGTATGAAATTCCACTACGAAGAAGGGGTCCTCTACAAATGCTTTCACAAATGAAGAAATCAACCTCATCCCATGAATCATTATTTCCTGACCCTTATAACATGTCTGATAAGGAAATGAAGGAATATCTCTCAAGTCAGGGATTCACAAAAAGAAAGATTTCCAACATGAAGACAAATTCATTAAGGGCTGCAACACTTCAATTGGTCAATGAAAAGAAAGATAAACTCAAGAAACTGGAAGAATAATTGACAAAGACCAAACCCAGAAACAGAATGTCAGCTGAAGACATGCTGTTGAACATAAAAGACCAAGAACTACTTGCCCCAGTACTCCACAAATAACCTGAATGGTTTGTAGAACCATCTCAGTAGAAGTTGCAAGAAGGACTGACCACTACTGAACTGATCAGAGGGGTGTCTACTCCGAAGGGGAAGATAGATTAGAACATAATAGCATGGAAGTATGATAGCACATGGAACATGTTCATGGTGAAGAGAATCTCAGGGCTAGTACAATTCTTTATAGAGTACTCACCTCTAGTAAATGCCCTTGAGATTCATGATTTGAAATAGCTAGCTCAACCTGAACTGATCAATCATGCAGCTATGTTCAGGGGATACGAATTTGAGAATATACTTAAGATGTTCAGAAGGACAAACAACTTCAATTCATTAAAGAAAATTTTCTTAAGAAAGGATAAAACTTTTGTCAATCCCCTGGATAAGAAGAAAAAGGTGGAAGTAGAAGAAATAGTATTCCTTGAGTTGAAGGTAAAGCCAACTGAGTCATAAAGAGAAAAGTAGTGTCTGGTACTCATTCTTCCACTCCCATCTCGAATGTGTACTATGATGAGAAAACCTATGAGCTAGTGATAGAAAGGAAGTGGGGAGGAAAAGAAGGAGCTGACATCAGACTTTTCAGTGGATATGAAGTAAGACTACTTGATGAATCATATATCCACTACATTTATACCAGGCACTTCAGGGAATTAAACAACAAATTGGGTAAACAAGACATGCACTTCTTTCTGAAATGCATCAAATGGTTGAAACTGGCCTATGATAGAATAAAGATTAAAAGAGATAAAAGAAAGAAAAAGAAAACACCACTGCAACTTGGAAACATTGTTAAGCTTGAAGTGGATATGGGAGGAAGTTTATTGATTCATAGAGATGGTCTTTCAACAATCTCCATATGGGAACCGATTTCTCTGAAAAAGTTACCAATGGAAGTGATCTACAACATGAGCAAAATGAAAATACATGTGCTGAGTAGCGACAGGTTGTCAGAAGCAACTGATTTTGTAAACATGATCAAGGCCATTCTGGATCCCACAAAAGCTGCATTCATACTACCTCCTGAAGACCCAGCTGAATCTTCACAACATCAATCACCTCCTAAACATACAGGAAAACTAGGCTGTATAATCCTTAGGGGGAGTATTGTTGCACCCTGAAAGGATCATACATGCCAACTCAATGGGTGAATTGATGATTGTTTAACTGGAATCCCACAAGTCCAAGATGCAATGCGGATGAAGATCTGCAAGAAAAATAACAAGTGTTATCTTGCGCATTAGTCAATGCGGAAGACAAAAATCTGATGCGGACAAGTGTTTACTCTTCCGCATTAACTAATGTGGAAGACATAATACTTATGATGAACAAGTTACTCTTCCGCATTGACTAATGCGAAAGAACAAAAGAAGATGCGGACAAGACTTTGATCATCCGCATTGACAAATGCGGATGACCAACCAAATGCGCACAAGTATTTGTTCATCCGCATTAACCAATGTGGATGACCAACTTGCTAATGCTGATGATCAAGTGGAAATGCTGATCAAGATTATCTCATCCGCATTTGTCAATGCGGATGAACAAGTAGAGATGCGGATCCAGACATAGACTAGTTTATGATGTAATAGGTCAGCGGTAGTTTAGTCCTTTTGTAAAGGCATCTTGTCTTGTCTATAAATAGAATAGTAACCTCGTACTGAGGTGATGGTTGATAGAGAGAGGATTTTTGTTGTAATTATTCTCTGTAATTTGTCAACTTTCATATATCAATACAAACAGCATTTATGAGTAATTTTCTTGCTTGAATGTTCTCTGATTGTTTGTTTCCGCCACTCAATCATTGTCTTGATTATCATATTCGATTCTCAGTAAGAATATCGCTCCTACTCACATCCATTCAGTTCTCAGCTAGATGAGTGTTATGAATCCTTAAACGAGGAATCACTTCCAGTTGCAAAGATAGATCCTGATTGGACATATTTTGCTTAGGAACCGGAACACTTTGTCCAACTGTTATTTCAAATTCATTCAAGGAGTACTAATTGAATGAATGGGAAACATCATCAATTGTTGGCTATGAATTAGCATTAACAGTACCTGTTCATTCAAAAAGCTACTTTCCTCAGCTGGTGTTGTGCTGGATCACCTGAAGAGTTTTAAGGATCAGCAGGTGATTCACTAGTTGAAGCTCACTATTCCTTGACATAGTTATACTATCAGATGTGTAAATAATGGATGCTTTATTTGTGTTAGCTCTTGGAGAACTTAGCTCAAACAGTTGATCAATATTATTAGCATGAGCATCAACATCATTTTGAGCGCATGTTCAAAACGAAACATTCTCACAAGAATGTTAGAATAGTTTGGAAATGATTCTGAATCAAAAATATGATCATGAGCATTCCCCCTAACACAAGGAGTGTGCTCATTAACAACTATATTGGATGACTCCTCAAATTGTTGATTCTTGATGTTGTATACTCTATATGCTTTAGAGCTAGAAGAGTATCCAACGAAGATAGCATCATCTAACTTTTTAGCAATTTTTTTCAAATTCTCCTTTGTGTTAAGTATGGTACATCTGCTACAAAAGGACCATAGAAAGCCAATTAACGGTGGCCTCTTGTTCCATAACTCATAAGGGGTTTTTCCATGTGGGTTAACTACAAGAACTCTATTCTGCACATTGCATGTAGTGGTAACTGCCTCTCCCCAGAATGTTAGTGGTAGCTTGGAATCAGCTAACATAGTTCAAGTAGCCTCAATAAGTGTCATGTTCCTCCTCTCAGCAACCCCAATTTGTTAAGGAGTTCTAGAAGCACTTGTTGTCTGGAAATCCCTTTTGACTTACAGAATGAGTCAATAACGAAGTTCTTAAACTCAGTCCCTTGATCACTTCTAATAATCTTAACCTTGTGATCAATTTGATTTTCTATTTTAAGAATAAAATACTATAATGTTTCAACTGTTTCATCTTTAGTTCTTAAAAAGAATACCCATGTAAATCTTATAAAATCATCAACTATCACAAGGCAGTATGATTTCCTTCCAATGCTCATTATACTTGTGGGACTAAAAAGATCCCAATAAGTGTAATGGAGTATGAGGTAGTTAACACTTTTGGATTTATGAGATGCCCTGTGTTGCTTCCCTTTCAGGCATGCAACACAGTTAACTTTGTAGAAAAATTCCTTTTTAGGTAAACCATGTACCAAGTTATTTTTAGCCAATTTGTTCAATGTCTTAAAATTTACATGACACATAGGTTTATGCGAAAGTGTTGACTCATCACTATCAGCTTTGGAAAGAAAGCATGATACTCCACCCATTGGGAAAGCATTGTTCATATCCAGCTTGTACATATCCCCTTTCCTAAGAGATCTAAGAACCACCAATTCTAGAGTAATTGTCATCCCTTGTTTGAGGATAATGCACTCATGTTCTCTGAAAAGCATTTGATGCTTTTGATCACAAAACTGAGAAACACTTAACATATTGTGTTCATGCTATTTGATATATTTAACTTTGTCAACTTTTAGCTTCCCGCTGGATATATTCCCTTTCCCAGAAATATACCCTCTAGCCTCACCTCCAAATTGGACACGACTTCCATCATAGTGTTGAAACTGTTGAAGAAGAGATCTGTTCCCTGTCATGTGCCTGGAGCATCCACTGTCCACAATCCATACATTGTTGTTCTTGTCATATGGATGTCCCCGCACACATATGAGATTATTAGTTTTGATTGGAGACCCAAGCCTTGTTGGTCTTTGGTTCTTCCAAAGATACTGATATATAATTGAACCAAAAGTTAAGCATGGGGGTTCAATGGATGTCTTTGAAGAAGAGGCTTGTGCTACCACATCTTTCTTGATCTTCCAATCCATCCTTTGGTTGATCATGGAATATGTGCTTGTAGAAGCTTTTTCAGCATGCCATTCTTCCGAAGCTTCATTCTTTTCGGAAGAAGCCTTCACCACCTTTTCTTCTGAAGCAGTCTTTTTCTCGGATGGTTTCAAGTGAACTTTCTTGTTCTTCAGATTTTTAACAACTTTTGCTTCTCAAGCCATTTTCCATTCAAAAGAAGGATTTTCTTCCAAGGACAACCTAGCTTCAGAAACTAGCTTTCCCTTTTTCATCACTTGGACCATCTGATAAGGTCCAAATAAGAAACCTTCCCTAACCCTTCCTTTCTAACATTATTAGCATAATGTGTGCTAGCAGGATAGTAGTAACAATCTTTAGCCATGTGGTTTTGTAGACCACACATTATGCATGTAATGTTATTCTTTTGGGAGCTTGTAAGTGCTATTTCTTATTCTTTTTCTCTTTGTGAGCAACCTTTCCCTTCAACTTCTCATCCTTTGGTAGGACATGAGTGCTGGTACTACACTCTATTCTTGAATGAGAAGTACCTACCACCTCGAATCCAGCTGAGATAAAGACAACCTTTTGTTTGGGTCAATCATCAGCTTAGACTCAGCCACTTTCTTAGAAGTTTTTGTTGGAGCTTTAGCTCCGCTTCTTTTGGAATTAGTGGTTAGGGTTTGATCTTTACTAGGAGAGGTGGGTTGATTTACCTGGTCCTTCCCTGTGTTGGCCCCTATTAATGCATCATTCTTCAACTCATGTGTAGATGGGTCAGCAGATGGGACCTCTTGCTCTTTAGTACCACATGTAGGTTGTCTTATGGACTCATAAGAATACGGTGGAGCAATTTCATTGGTCCCCAACCCTCCTTTGTGCTGATAAAAAATTTTAGAGTGGGAGGATGATGCAATAATAGCTTGGAAGTTCTGCTCCGAAATAGCATACTTCCTAGCTTGAGCCTCAGCAGTGACAAGCTGGGCTTGAGCCTCAGACAATTTGGAAATTAAATCCTTTATTTGAGTCTTGTAATTAGTGTGTTCATGTTTTAATAGGGAAACATTTTTCTTTATCTCTTCAATTTTCTTTTGGTAGTCAGATTCAGCCGTTTTAAAATCAGATTTCAAAACATTTAAAGACTTAATATCATATTTAATTTCTATATTATATTCCTGATATAATTTAACCTTAGATATACAGGTAGGAGTACAGGGATGTTCATAAACCTGGTTATCATATGTTCTGGCCATGAGAGCTTGAGCAGGGGTCACATCTTGAACCATAATGCTCTAGTCAACTTCATGAGCCGTTGCCGCTGTTTCAGTCGACTTTCTAGTGAGCTTTGATGTAGAGTTATGTGTGGAGGCCTGTGGGGTTCCCGGAGTTGATTTGGGAGCCTTGCATTCCCTTGCAAAGTGACCAAGTTGGTTACAGTTGTAACATTTGGCCTTCGTTTTATTAAACCCAAACTTGCTCGTAGTTGGGTTTTAAGGGAATTACCTTCTAGTTCTCTTAAAGAACTTCGCTCTGTAGCTTAAAAGAGCCATCTGTTGGATGATGTCCATATACTCTACATCATCTAGACTAAAACAATCTAGATATCAAAGTAGTATAAAAAATCACCAGAGTGTCCACTTCCTGAGACAAAGGCACAACTGTCTTGAATTGAACTGTGTTGAGCCTGTTGAGACCTTGGAGTCTCAAGAAAAGTGATGTATGGTCCAGAAAAGAAGGATGGTTGATGGTTGTATGTCAGGTATTGCTGAGGTTGTGGGGGGTATCGGGCCTTCAGCAACCATTACACGTTGCTAGCAGGAAGAGTCAAAGGTCTCATTGTTTGGTGGCCCTTCTTACTCTCCATCTCTAAACGACATCCATCAAGGACGCCATAGAGTTCAGTTATAGTAAGAACATTCAAGTTCGGTCCTCTTGATAGAGACACAATAGAATGTTCACTCATTTGGAAGAGCACTCATGAACTTTCTTATGAGATCTCTAAGTTCAGAAGTCTCTTAAGCAATATAGGTGAAGTTCTCGAACTGTTGCTTGAGTGAGTCCTTTTTAGAGTCGTTAAAGCTTGAATACATCTAAGCAAGTGCATCAAACAATTCATTGGCAGACTTACAATGCTCAAACCCCGCCATGATGGAGTTGGGTATTGCAGTCACAAGAATAGTCATTGCATCGGTATCAATGTCCCTCTTCTTTCGGTCCTTGTCAGAATAATCTTCAGTATCCTTTTCTATCATGGCACCGTTTCCACGAGGTACTGCCACGTTGGGTTTATACGGGCCATTGACAATGGAGTTCATATTTTGCTGTCTTGGTATCTCATGAAGCCTTCCATTCATCTGCTCCGAGACCTAAAGTTTTCAGGAGTAATCATGGGAGCTTTGGTCATAGTTCCCAACTCTATTTCAGATTTGTTAAGGGCCATTTTGAGATAGTTGTAGGGAGGAGTGAAAACAGGTTAATTTGGATGGTTAGATCTCCCAATCAAGAGCTTAAAAAGCTCTAATACCAGTTGCAAGATCGGTTTATGACACTAAACACTTGGTTTTTCTCTCAAACTCACTTGAACAACACTCGGATGAAAGCAAAGTCTCTAAGAGTTGATAACAATATAATAAGTAATAAGCAAATACAAGAAGTAATTTTCAAGGTACTTGCATATATTCCTTCTCAACTCAAATGTTACAAGACTTTTACAAGCATGCGGTTATGAGTCACAATAAGAAACTATATATAATACTACCTAGAGCCGGATATACTTTCATACCAGCTGGAATCCTCTAACTAAAGCAAATACTACAAAGCTATAGTTTAAGGTATCTTAGATAAAGTCTTTTGTGAGATATGGTAGTCAAGATATGTTCCTGGCTTACCTTTTTTCACCAACTAAAGTTGTAATTTGTACTAACATAAAAAGGAGAACAGTGGAATAAAGTATGCTCAACTACATAGCCCTTTGAGAAAATGCCATGTAGTATCAAAGGTCTGCAACGTAGTGTTAGAGACCATACATATGTGCACTAGTTCATAGCAATGTCTTCCGAAGGTTAAATAGCTTCGGAATAAAAAGTTCTTCCGAAGCGACTTACACTTCGGAAGAGGCTACTTATTCTAAGGCTTGAGAACTTCTTTTCTTCATACTTTGGAAGTAGTGATCTGATTTTGTCTTCTTAGACTTGATCTTTGGAAGTAGAGTTTGTCTTTGGAAGTTGATCTTTCACTCTGTCTTCGGAAGAACTCTACTTCCTTTGGAAGTTCCACACTTGGCTTTGGAAGCCTTTGACCAAAATTTCTCTAAGCGATTGGTTTTGGTTGCACCAGCCTTCTTCTTGATCCAACACTTCTTCTCGTTGTCATTCTGGTTCCAATGGTGGTAGTGGTTCACAAAGATATGAGTCTCACTATGAAGGACTAGCAAGCTGGAGCCTCGGAGGATAATTATGAATAAGTTGATAGCGAGAACGTCATGAAAATCCTAGTTGACGAGGAAAATGAAGCGGTGTTGTCGATTGAGGTGTGGAGGATCTGTTGAAGCTGATTTACTTTGAGAATATGTTTGATGTGAAGTCGCAGAGTGAATGTAGTGAATGTTGGTTGTGATTGTTGTTTACTTAGTTTTGCAAAATGTTGATGGGTGTTTAAGTTTGTTTGTTTTTTTTTTATTTTACAGTTTCGCTGAATTCATAATGTCGCAGATTGATTTATTTAAAATTCGCAACTTGAATATTAAATTCGTAGATTTTTTATTAGTTTCGCAGCTTGAATTTTCTGTCATAATTTCGTTGATTTTTTTTTATTTCGCAGGTTGATAGTTTCACCGGAAAATATGCAGTTTCGCCGGAATTTCGCCAGACGAACGTGTAATTTCGCCGGAACAGTTTGAACTTTCTTTCAGGATTAGTTCTAGTTTCGCCCCATGAAGATTTGAAGCTCTGAAGAACACCAAGAACACACACACTAGTGTGTGTGATAGAAATTTCAAATTTGAAATATTTCTTTGAGTTTTTTTGTATAGAAGATGATGTAGATCCAATAAATGTTGTAAATAGTGATAGATGTGATGTTGTTGTTGAATTTGTAGAAATTTGAACTCAGATATACTTCCTCTCTCTAGAAACCCAGTTTCTCTCTCTAAAAAATGATGAACATCTTCAAAAATCAGCAACAAATTCTTCAAATCTTTATGTGGCTCTCATACCAAATTGTTAGCCCAGGTTACACACTTGAATCAAATAACATGAAGAATTATGGATCAAACAATGATAAACACAAGAAAACCTCCTTTTGATCTATATTGATTGCATATAACTTGTACAAAGTGGAAACCACAATCAATTGGTCATTCAACCACCTTCAACACTAATTACAATTAACCAATTTATAGTCTAGACTAATATTCACTAATTGCACTTAACCCCCTAAACTTAGGCTAATTAATGGATATTACATATAAAACATTAAAATGACTAAAACATATTTTGTTGACACAGATATA
This sequence comes from Flaveria trinervia, assembly GCA_025506515.1. Taxonomy (NCBI): domain Eukaryota; kingdom Viridiplantae; phylum Streptophyta; class Magnoliopsida; order Asterales; family Asteraceae; genus Flaveria; species Flaveria trinervia. The sequence goes on from CM046446.1 coordinate 51,457,334, forward strand.
TTTATTACAATATATTTATTATATGCAAAAATATATTTTGTTAACACAAAATATATTTATAAAATAAAACTCCTAGTCATCTAAAGCTTCAACCTTTCGTCTCGGTTCTTCGTCTCCAACGTGTCGGGTTTGACTTTTGTTGACTTTGACCATGACATTGACTTTTGTTGACTTTGATTGTGTTGATAATACACACTATCTTGTACAGCTCCAACATTTGGTATCCTCTGACCTGAGATACATATGGGTCAATATATTTACCGAATATTATACTTTGACTTAGTTTTTCGCTATTCTAAAACATGGGAGTACATAAGTCTAGGTTCAGGTACAATACAAGGTATTTATGAGAAACGTATGTAGTCAAGATGGGATTTGTCCCTCTTATTCATTGAGAGTAAGATGTATAAGGCCTGATTAATTTAAATCAATAGAGAATGATCATTCTTTGTCATTGGGATTTAACATGACATCTATGACAAAAGGATAGATGATTGATTCACCTAAAACATTTAGAGTAAGGTACTTGAATGGGATGATGTTATTGAATGGCAGTTAGTCATACGTATTAAGGGTAGTAAACCATTGTTAGGCAGTATTTGCTACTTGTATCAATCTTCTACGAATCTTGAGCAAGTGGGAGATTGTTAGATCTTGTATGCCGAAGACACATACAAGATTGATATGGTTAGTACGTTATGATCCAAGTTAGGTCATACCCACTAACAGGTGAAACAAACACCAACAAATATTATTTGTTGATGTGATCATACAAATAAATATTGACACCAATTTAGAAAATGAGTTTTCTAAAACATTGCTTCTGTAATAGAACAACATTATGTGGATAATTTGTTCATGAGAAATTATTTGTTTCATTATTTAAGTGAGTTAAAAAATAACAAATAAAAGTGTGTTAATGTTATAAAATTAAAAGAGGTTTTAGTTTTATAAACTTAGGGGTTAACAGTGTAAGTTTTTTTATAAAAATTGAAATGGGGGAAGCCATTTTAAACCACATTTTGGCCGCCCCTTTGTGGGTCTTGCGAATCATTTAGTCTTGGTTTTTACCAGACTTTATTTGTCCTTGCACCCTTACTCTTATCTCTCTCTCAAACATACAAGCAAGGACCTTACTCTCTCTTCTTTTGGCTGAAAAATTCGATTTTGCAAGCTAAAAATTTGGTTTTGGCTTGCCTGAATTCGGATTTGCAAGAAGGATAGACTTCGTTTTTTACTACCTAACTAGTTAGGTGTTTGCTACGGCTTGTTGGTATACAAGCTTGGGACTTCTCTATGGAGGCTAGATATTTAAGAAGCGTCATCATCTTCTTCTCATCCATACTACATCATCTTGTTCTTGAAAGGTAGTTTCAAGAAACTCCTATGGTTGTTATTTTCATTTTTTGATAGCATTTTATTTCACATACATATGATCCTTCGTTCTTGGTTTTTGTTTTTGTTTAAAATGGTTCATATTTTCAGAATGTTAAACCCTTTTTAAGCCCTTACATCCGTTGTGTTTTTTGTAGTTTAAATGGTTAAACTAGCTTTGACTAACATGTAACAAAACCCAACAAGTTACTTGACTAATCAAACAGTGAGACTGGATTAACCACTAGTAATGATACTAATAACACAAGTAAATATGATATAGAACAAGATAGAAAAATACACAAGTATATGGTTTTCAAGATTGTAGTATATTACCTTCTAAAGTTCTATTACAAATGTTACAAAGCATAATGAGGAAGTTACAAGTACTTGAGATACATATATTACATCCTATAGCCGACCATACTTTGAAGGCCAGCTGGATACAATTGACAAGACACAAACAAAATTAATTGTAGAGTGAAAAGGCAGATTGCCTTTTGACTAGTGACTATGACATGCCATACCTCACATCCTAATATATTACAAAAAGGATAAAGTACATGAAGTAGAAAGTTACAGAATCAAGACCTCAATGTATAGTTACTAAACGCATAGACCTTTTCAGTAACTTATGGAAGTTGGTGACTTTACAGAGTTGTAGCGGAAAGGGGATTAACTTTATGTAAAGTACATCACATAAAGCATGTATACTAAAAGTCTTCGGAAGAAATTTGTCTTCAAGTGTTGGTTTTGGAAGACTTTGTCTCTGAAGCTTCGGAAGACTTCATCTTTGGCTTCGGAAGATATTGGTCTTGGCTTTGGAAGATTTCACACTTAGAATATTTTTGTTGCTTATGTGAAACTTTCAAAGCATTCTTCTTCAATGCACTTGTGCATGCATGCAGGAGACTTTGAGTGTTAAGTAGCATCAGCCTTAACATATAATCCTTACAAGTTATGATCATTTTCATTATTGATTAAGCTTGTGAAAAACCATAATCGTTTATCCTTGTTGCAAGTGAGCATTGTAGGCAGTTTATTCATAGATATATCATTGTGATTTGTTATTATTGATTATGTTGATCATCATTGCGTTACTGTGATTCATTTGTGGTTGTTCTCAATCTTCATCATCTTTGTTTTTCTATTGTTTGTATTTGATATTGAACAATCCAACATCTCATTTGTACTACAAATCGATCTAATAGACCAACAAAGATCAACCTTTTTATTTTTTGTGTCAATAAGAATAATAGCAATAAAACCCTTCTCTTGAGCATCACACAATGATGAACTAGATTCTTTGTGCTTCTAATGGCTACTTCATTGTCACAAAATAATGGAGTGTGAAGTAAATTAATTCCATAGTCAGTAATCTCATGTTGTATGGAGAACACTTGAGAGTAGCAACTGAAGCAACAACATACTTTGCCTCCCCTGTGGGAAAAGACATAGTGGTATGTTTCTTGTTTTGCCATGATACCAAATAGTTTCCCACATATTGACAACCTCCAGTGACAAATTTTCTATATAACCTACAACAATTAGAATCACTGTTAGAATAAGCATGCAAATCAAAATTTCTACCATAAAGATAACAAAGACCCAGGCAATAAGACCTTTTAGATAATATAAAATTCATTTCCCTACTTTCTTATTAGACTCCTTAGGGTTAGCTTGGTATCAAGGTCAATATCCTATAGTGTAAGGTTTCATATAAGGTTAATGCAACCCAAAACATCCAAAGTCTCTCCTGCATGCATTCACAAGATACTAAAGTAGAATGCTTCAAAAGTTTCACACTCTTCCTTAGAAAACATTCAAAGTGTGAAATCTTCCGAAGCCAAGACCAATATCTTCCGAAGCCAAACATGAAGTCTTCTGAAGCTTCAAAGACAAAGTCTTCCGAAGCCAACTCTTGAAGACAGGTTTCTTCCAAAGACTTTTTATCACATGCTATTATTTGATGTACCTTTATCATAAAGCTAGACCATCTTTCCATTGTAACTCTTATTAGAAACCAACCTTACATAACTTGTTGAAAGGTCCATGCTTTTGGTACTGTACATTGAGGTCTTGAGTCTGTACTTTCTACTTTATGTACCTTTATCCTTTTTGTAATATATTAGGATGTGAGCTATGGCATGTTATGGTCACTAGTCAAAACAAAATCTACCTTTTGACTCTACATTGATTTTGTTGTTGTCTAGATCATGTATCTAGATGGCCTTCAAAGTATGGCCAGTAGTAGGTTGTAGTATAAGTATCTCTGGTCCTTGTATCTTATTATCATTGCTTTATAAACACGTGTAAGGAACTAGAGAGACATATACATCATCCTTGAAAACAAATTACTTATGTTCTAGTTCTGTCTCCTTATTACTTATGTTTCTTAAAACTTGACTGTCTAGTTCCCCATTTGATCTATTAAGCGTTCTAAACAACTCTCCTTACTTGTGTTGTTGTGTTGTAAAAGTGCATTGCATCCTTCCTGCGGTCTTGCATTTGGTATCAGAGCTTCCTATGCCCTTGATATAAGATCTCACCATCTTAAGATCCCTCACACACAAAAAATACTTAACATCTCAAATGGAAGCTATCTCTAAAGCTGACATGGAAACTGGAACCATGACAAAGTATCCACTGATCACTCCTAAAGACTTTGATACTCGGTGTCAAAGAATGGAAGACTTTATCAAGTCTCAAGACTCTAGGATGTTGGACTATGTTGTTAAAGGACCTTACATACAAAGCACCCTATGGGCTACGGGTGGTGGTATGATTCCTAAGGCTTTGGCTGACTTCTCTAATGAAGACAGGAAGAGAATAGAGATTGATGAAAAAGCCATAACAACCCTTCAAACTGCTCTTCCAAACTCAATCTATAGAGGCTTTAAGAAGTGCAAGACGACAAAGAAACTATGGGAAGCACTGAAGCTTATGTATGAAGGCTCAACTAAACCCAAAGAGAACAACAAAGATCTCTTCAAGTAGCAGTATGAAAACTTCACCTTCAAAGTAGTTAAGACCATGACTCAACAATACTTCAGGTATGTTAAGATTATGGATAATCTAATGGATGTTGGAGTAACTCTTGAAAATAGGGACATTGTAAGGAAGTTTATGTCCTCTCTTCCTAGAGAATGGACACATTACTATGTTATTATCAAGAGGACTGAGAAACTTAAGACTCTTACTCTGACGAAGTTGTAGGGTATTCTCAGTGGATACCAGATGGAGATGAACATGCAAAATTCATGTGGTAACTCTAGCAATCAAATGGGATCAGCTCTTCACGTAACTGAAAGGGATAGCATAGAACCTCAACATCATCTTATATGCTACCTTGACAACTCACAAAACGGTCCATTCATCACCTTCTGAGAGACTCCAAGAGAAAACTACACTTAAGGAAGTCCCTTCCAAGGTACAAGTTCTTCTCATGCTTTTGTTCTGCTGATTAATCCTTATGCAACTTTCTTTTCACTCTTAAAGACTTGGACTGTATCCATCCAGATGATCTGGAGTATAGGAAGATAGTTCAGCAGATGACTTTTCTCACTCACAGCAACTTGTTGTGATCCCTTAGCTAAGGATCCACAAGTCTCATCCCACCACAAATATCATTGGAAATGTTGACACGGGCGTAAGAACAAGAGGACAAAGCCATGAAGAAAATGTTTGTCTCCACTCTTGTTCTTATCTCAGATAGAGCCCAAGAAGATTGATAAGGCTTTGCTACTATATCAAGACCTGAAGCTGTCAGGATATTCTTAGGTTTTTTTGCATCCAAGAACTTCAAGGTCTATCAAGTGTGCTTTTCTCTATCGGGAAATTGATGAAGAGGTGTATGTCAAAGAACCACCTGGTTTTGTAGAACATGGTGATCCTCATTATGTCTACAAGTTTGATAAAGCTATTTATGGGCTGCACCAAGCACCAAGGAAGTGGTATGAGACTATATCTCAATATCTCTGCAAGCATGGATACAGAAGGGGTACTATAGATGGAATTCTCTTCATCAAAGGACAAGGAAATGACATGATGCTAGTTCAAGTATATGTAGATGACATCATCTTTGGTTCAACTAATCCAAAGCTCTACAAAGACTTTGAGAAGCTGACGAAAGACTGATTTGAAACTAGTGCCATGGAGGAACTCAATTTCTTTGTGGGAATTCAAGTGAAGCAAGTTGAAGATGGCATCTTCATAAGTTAGTCAAACTATGTTTGGAATATACTGAAAAGGTTTAACATGACTGATTGTAAGATTGGTAAGACACTCATAGCCAGAAACCACTCCCTTGAACTTGATCTTGAGGGGGAATGTGTGGATGAACAACTTTATAGGGCTATGATTGGGTCCCTTATGTATCTTACAACTAGCATGCCTAATATGATGTTTGCTACATGTATTTGTACAGGATATTAAGCCAACCCCAAGGTGTCACATCTTATAACTACGAAAAGAATTTAATAATACCTCAATGGTGCCTCAACACTTGGCCTTTGGTATCCAAAGAATTCTGACTTCAATTTATATGCATAAACAAACAGTGATTATGGTGGTTGCAATATGACTTCAAAGTCTACATCTATGGATTGTCAGTTTCTTGGTGGAAAGGTTGTCTCATGGCATTGCAAGAAACAATCCTGTGTCACTGCATAGTGCTCAAGCTGAATACATTGCTGCTGCAAAATGTAGTGCTCACGCGCTTTGGATTCAAAATCAAATGCTTGACTATAGAGTAAAGTTGAAGGAGACTCCATTCACATAGACAACAATAGTGATATCTCAATCACTGAAAATCCAGTGCAGCATTCCAGGACAAAATACATCAATACCAGGTATCATTTGATTAGAGATAACTTTATGTAATGCCTAGAATAAAGTAGAAATGAGCCAATTAATAATAAGGGCTTAGCTGGGATTATTTAAAGAAAATTCGTGGGTAATGGAGTATGGACCGAGTCAACTTTTAGGGTTATGTGTCTGGCGAGTTAAATTTCCCGAGAATGTCCGGAATATATAAATAAATCAGCTTGAGCAACTCTCATTTGAAACTCAATACCAAATCCTAGAGAGAGAGTGGAGAGTGAGAAAGTGGAAAGAATTGATGATTTAGTGCTTGGTTGATCACGAGATTGAAGATCGATGTTCGTGGGCATTCAAAAAACAAGTAAACACCAAGAAACAAGGTAAGAAACATCATTTAATCGTTCATTTTGATGTAAACCTGGATTCTAGGGCTTGGGGTTTTTGAAAGTGGCAATGATTCCCCCAAAACTCACGTTTCTGTGAAAGGAAACATGTAGAAGCTTAGATATAGCTTATTGGGTGACAAAACAAGGTTTTGGATGTAAAAGATTGATGTTTTTGGTAAATGGGTTGGTTCGTAATTTTCAGCCCGTTCGCCGAAATTAAGGGTTAATCTAGTGAAATTGCATAGTCGTACAGCGAAGCAATGAAGACTTCCTACAAAACTATAGTTTCGCTGGTAGTTTTACTGGTAGTTTCGCAAACATGGATATCCAACGAAAGTTGGGCGAAACTAGCAGCAAAGATGCCAGCGAAACTGCTAGCAAAGGTGGTAGCAAAACTACTGGCAAAACTAGTAGCGAAATTGTTGATCTTGCAGTGAATTTAGCAGCAAAATTAGCAGCGAAATTAGGCAGAATATAACTCCTCTGAGTGTTAATTTATCTGCAGGCTGTGTAGTGCGACCCTTGTTTAAAAAGCTTGATTGAGAAGCTACTCATCGAGTCCATGTGTGTTCTAGATCCCCTATTTCAAGGTTTTGAACTAGTTTGAGGATAGAAATGCGTACTAAATATACAATTTAAATGACGAAGATGTTAAGAGATTTTAAGAGGAAGATCAAATTTTCTATATAAAAGTGGGACCCCATCGAGGGGTGTTGCCCCTTGGACCCCAGTAGGGGCTACTGCAGCTACGACCTCGTTGTAAGGGGTTGCCGCCCCCGAACCCCCGCTGTCTCGCAAAGGATCAATTATGTTCTTTGATGACTTGTACTTGTTATGCATGTGTATGTGTTTGTGAATGGATGATGCATTATGTTTGTGATGATGTGTGATAGGGTATGTAATGTTCATGTGATGTTATGTATGAATGTGTTATGTTGATCTTATGTTCCTATTAAGCATTATTCTGTCACTTCCATGTTATGATTATGAAATGAATGTGAAGTATTATGTAACGTAAAGCAGAAGTTAATGATGATGATAAGTGGAAGGTATAGTAAGAAAGAATGCATGCATTAATAAAAGGAAAGTAAAGAAACTCTTGCAAGCCTTGTATGGAGATTCACACCTAATGAAGGGTGTTAGTTCAATGGTGTGTGGGTTAGCTACCCCAGGAAGAAGCACGACGGGGTCTGTCTTTGTGATTGACCATTTGTATGGAACCTTTGGCGCTTACCCCGGTACTGTGGTCAGGCCACCGGGCGCAATGTATGGGAGTTTATTTATAGACATCGGCCTAGTACCTGCTTTATGCATGATAGTGGAGTATAGCACATGGAATTGGTACACTGGAATTTAACATGGTACTATGGTTAGCCCACCAGGTGCAATGTATGGGAGTTTATTTATAGACTTCGGCCCAGTACCTGCTTTATGCATGACGGTGGGGTAAAGTTCATGGTGTTGGTATGGAATGTAAAGAAGTAATGATGAACGTATGTAATGAATGGTAAGAAAGGTAACGAATGATAATAATGACATATGATGATGCATGAACGAAAGTTAACGAATGATCTTCAAAGATAATAATGTTATGATCTATGTGTACGTATGATGCTTGATCGCATAAGAATGTAACGAAAATTTTTAAATGGAAGTAAAAGTATTTTATTTTATTAAACTAGAACTCACTCTGCCACACTGACTTTTATGTATTTTCCAGTTGGCAGGTAACATTTGCATTGTAATACGAACGAACGATATTTTGTAATGAATGTTGTATTATTTTGCAAAAAGTGATTAATTAAAGGAAATGAAATGGTTGTTTAAATTGTTTCCACTACATCCTTTAGTAATGTTAATGTAAATATATGTTTTATGGTCGATGATTGATGAGTTGTGAGCGTCCCGGGAACAGGGCCTTACAAGTTGGTATCAGAGCCAAAGTTTAAGTGAAATGGGTAAAAATTTTAAAAGAAACCTAAACTTAAACTAAAAATAGGACAAAGGGGAGGGATGCCATCCCGAGTACCTACGTGCCATCTAGTGTTTTCTTAATGATAACCGGTATTACGTGAGCATGTTATGTTGTTTATGTGCCTTTTATTAGATTTAGATACTGATGTAGTTAGGATAGGAAATGCTTGGGGTATGAAGATTAAAGTAAGTGGTAATCATAACTGGCCCTATCATTAAGGACTAACTATACTTGACATAAACTGAGCTATTTCCTTGAATGACCGCATTAGTGAAGGTTTAGTCAGGTGAAGGTTGTGGTGGATGTGGTGCTAGACCATGTGTCACGAGAAGCATGCCTAGGGCTGCTGAAATGGTACTCGAAGATCCCGAGATCCATCACCCGAAAGGCGGTGACGATAGTGCTAATCTAAGGACCACATTGAAAGAGGCGATAGTTGAGGGAGTTCAGCAGGTCATGCAGATGATTCTACCATCCATGGCGACTGAGGTAATTAGGGCGGTGAAGGAGACGACCGCGATTGAAGTGAACAAGAAGAGTTGTGACAACAAGAATTGGAACATAAAGTAGATTGAACGTGGGGGTTTCACTCCACACAACAAGGGGGCCAGGATGGATGACAGGTGTGTGGCCATGTCTGGTGTGGAGACGATGAGGTGTGGTAAGTGTGGTAAGGGGCATATTGGAGATTGTAGGTGGGGATCAAACCTCTGCTTCAAGTGTGGGAGGCCTAGTCTTCGGGCAAGAGACTATTGGCTGAAGAGGTGTTATAACTATGACGGAAAAGATCACATAAGTAGGGACTGCAAGAAGCTGAGGGATGAGAGTTCCGGGGCAAGAAAGACGACTAGAACTAAAGGACAGAAGGCGAGCACAGAGCCTTCATGATGATGCAGGAGGAGGATAAGACAGACCCCAATGTTGGGTCAGATATGTTTCTAGTTAACCATATTATTTCTTTTGCGTTGTTTGACTAAGGTGCTAGTAGGAGTTTCATTTGTGCTTCCATTTGTGCTAAGTTTCCTATTAGGAGTAGAAGTATTAATGAGCCCTTCGATGTAGGAACTACCATAGGTAAGTCTACCAGGATTTCTGAGATGATAAAACGTGGTGATATAGAACAAGAAGGTCATAAGCTTGCTCTTAGACCGTTCGTGATGACCTTAGGCGGCTACGATGCAGTCCTAGGAATGGATTGGTTGGCAGACTATCAGGCTAATGCTGTATGTCGCATGAAGATGGTCAGGCTGACATCGCATAACGTGAGTTCGATGACAATTTACGGTGATCGAGTTATGACTATCCCGAAGGTGATTTCGATGGCGGTGGTGGGAAAGTGCATGAGACGTGGGTATAATGCCTACTTGGCCTACGTGAAGGATGTAGATATGGCAACCCCATAACTGTCTGACGTACCGGTTGTGTGTCACTTCCCAGACATGTTCCGAGAGGAGTTACCAGGTGTGCCACTGGACTGCAAGATCGAGTTTCAAATTGACTTGATACCCGATTCCCCAACCTGTAGCTAAGGCACCATATTGGTTGGCTCCTACCGAGATGAAGGAACCGATGAAGCAACTATAGGAGTTGCTCGATAAGGGGTTCATTAGAACAAGTATCTCTCCCTGGGATGCTCAGGTCTTGTTTGTAAAGAAGAAATATGGTAGTATGAGGATGTGCATAGACTACCGTGAGCTGAAAAAGTTGATGCTAAAGAATCGGTATCCATTGCCGAGGAACGATGATTTGTTTGATCAGCCACAAAGTGCTAGTTGGTTCCCGAGGATAGATCTTTGATCTGGCTACCATCAGCTCAAGGTTAAGAAGCAAGATATTCCTAAAACAACTTTTTGCACGTGATATGGACACTAAGAATTTCTTGTTATGTCTTTTGGTTTGACCAACGCACCACCTGCTTTTATGGACTTGATGAATAGAGTGTGTGGGCCGATGTTGGGTAAATTAGTGATTTTGTTTGGTGATGATATCTTGATTTATTCGAAGAATGAGAAGGAGCATGCTGGCCATATTCGGGAAGTGTTAGAGACGTTATGAAAGGAGAAGTTGTATTCTAAATTCTCCAAATGTGCATGTTGGTTGCACAAGGTTCAGTTTCTGGGTCATGTAGTGAATCCCAAGGGGATTATGGTGGACCCGGTAAAGGTGGAGGCGGTGATGCAATAAAAGTCACCAAAGATGCCACCCGAGATTTGTAGTTTCTTAGGTTTGGCGGGGTATTATAGACGACTCATTCAAGGCTTCTTTCAAATAGTTCCTCAATTAACTAAGCTGTCTGGGACGGATGTGAAGTGCGTTTGGGGACATAGGTGTGAAGATCATGGACGAATCTTGGTGCCACGAAAATATATCAAGACATAAAGAAGGATTAATTGAGGTTGGGTATGAAGCATGGGGTAGTGGAGTACGTGGGTAAGTTCCTTACTTGCTTGCAAGTGAAGGCAGAGCATTAGAAGCCATACATGAAGATCCAACCTTACGATATACCCAAATGGAAGTGGAAACGTATCACCATGAACTTTATTACGAAGTTACCGCGTACCGTGAAAGGGTATGATGCCATATAGGTGACAGTTGATTATTATATCAAGAGTGCTCACTTCCTACCGATCCGCTAGACGCATTCCTCTAAATGATTAGAGGATTTATTCATGAAGGAGATTGCAACTCATTATGGTGTGTCGGTGTCTAATGATTCTCATCATGACACTCGTTTTACATCTAAGGTTTTGAAGAGATTTCATGATGCTATGGGGATGGGGTTACATATCAACATGGCTTATCATTCCTAGACAGATGATTAGTTAGAAGGACCATTCAGACGTTGGAAGATATGCTTCGGGCATGCGTTATTGTTTTTGGACGGATTTGGGATGACCACTTACCGTTAACCGAGTTCTCATATAACAATAGCTACCATGTCAGCATTGGCATGCATCCTTATAAGATGCTATATAGTAGGAGATGTAGAACACCCACTTGTTGGGTGATATTGACTATAAAGGGTTAGGGAGCGTCGAGGTGGTTGAGGCTATGACTGAGAAGCTGGAAAGGATCAAAGCATTTATGAAGGCAACTAAAGATAGGCAAAAGTCATACGTGAATAAGCAATGTGGACTGATTGAGTTCCAGGTGGATGACAGAGTTTTGCTGAAAGTCTCCTTAGAAGGGCATCATTCAGTTTAGGAAGTGGGGAAAGTTGAGCCTGAGACACATAGGGCCTTTCCGAATCATTTCTCGAGAAAGAGAGGTGTCCTGTAGGTTGGAGTTGCCGAGTGAGTTAAGTGGAATTCATCCGACATTCCATGTATCTCACTTAAGAAAGTGCTTAGCCGAGGAGGATATGGTGGTGCCACTGGAGGATATTGAAGGGGATGAATGGCTCAATTATGTGGAACAACCAGTGGAGATCATCGATCGCAAACAGAAGAGGCTAAGGAATAAGGTAGTCCCCTTGGTGCGTGTATAGTGTAAGCATAGGAAGGGATAAGAGTCCACTTGGGAAGTTGAGGCGGAGATGAGGCAACATTACCCTCAACTATTCTGGGACTAATAGGTTTCAAGGATGAAACCTAAATAAGGGGGTGGACTTGTAAAGCGAGGAATAAAGTAGAATCGATCCAATTAATATTAAGGGCTTAGCTTAGATTATTTAAAGAAAATATGTGGGTAATGGAGTATGGGCCGAGTTAACGTTTCGGGTTATGTGTACGGCGAGTTAAACGTCCCAAGAACATCCGGTATATATATAAATGGATTAGCTTGAGCAACTCTCACTTGCAACTCAATACCAATTTCTAGAGAGAGAGTTAGAGAGAAAGTAGAGAGAATTAAAGATTTAAGGCTCGGTTGATCATGTGATTGAATATCGGTGTTCGTGGGCATCCAAACAACAAGAAAACACCAAGAATCCAGGTAAGAAACATCATTTAATCATTCCTTTTGATGTAAACCTAGATTCTAGGGCTTAGGGTTTTTGAAAGTGGCAAAGATTCGCCCAAAACTCATATGTTTTGTGAAATAAAACATGTAAGAAGCGTAGATATAGCGTATTGGGTGATAAATCGAGGTGTTGGATGTGAATGATTGAAGTTTTGGGTCAAAAATGAGTTGGTTCGTAATTTCAGCCCGTTCTACGAAATTAAGGGTTCATCCAACGAAATTGCAGAGTCGTCCAACGATACTATGAAGACTTCCTACGAAACTATAGTTTAGCACGTAGTTTTGTAGACATGGTTATCCAAAGAAAGTTGGGCGAAACTAGCAGCGAAGATGCCAGTGAAACTGCTAGCGAAGGTGGTAGCGAAACTGTTAGCAAAACTAGTAGCAAAATTGTTGATCTTGCAGTGAAATTAGCAGTGAAGCTAGGCAGAAATTAACTCCTTTGAGTGTTAACTTATCTACAGGCTATGCTTGTTCTTGAAAGCTTGATTGAGTTCTATACCCTCTATTTAATGGTTTTGAACTAGTTTGAGGCTAGCAATGCATACTAAATATACGATTTAATTGACTAACATTTTAAGAGTTTTTCAGAGGAAGATCAGTTTTTCTTTAAAAAAGCGCAACCCTAGCCAGGGGCGTTGTCCCTTGGACCCCATTAGGGACTGCTGCCCCTAGGACCCTACTATCAGGGACTGTTGCCCCCAAACCCCCGTTGTCTCAACGAGTATTGGTTATGTTCTATGATGACGTGTACTTGTTGTGCAAGTGTATGTGTTTGTGAATGGATGATGCATGATGTTTGTGATGATATGTGATGGGTATGTTATGTTCATGAGATGTAATGTATGAATGTATTATGTTGATCTTATGTTCCTATTAAGTATTATTCAGTGACTTACGTGTTATGATTATGAAATGAACGTGAAGTATTATGTAACATAATACGGAAGTTAATGATGATAATAAGGGGAACGTAAAGAAAGAAAGAATGAATGCATTAATAAAAGGAAAGTAAAAAAAGTCTTGCAAGCCTTGTATAGAGATGCACACCCATTGAAGGGTGTTAGCTCAATGGTGTGTGGTTTAGCTACCCCAGAAGGATGCACACCGGGGTCTTTTGTTGTGATTGAGGATTTGTATGGAACCTTTATCGTTTACCCTGATATTGTGGTCAGGTCACCGGGTGCAATGTATTGGAGTTTATTTATAGACTTCGGCCCAGTACCTGCTTTATGCATGATGATGGGGTATAGCACATGGCGTTGGTACACCAGAATTTACCTCGATACTATGATGAGGCCACTGGGCACAATGTATGTGAGTTTATTTATAGACTTTGGCCTAGTACCTTCTTTATGCATAACGGTGGGGTAAAGTTCATGGTGTTGGTATGGAATGTAAAGAAGTAATGATGAACATACGTAATGAACGGTAAGAAGGTAATGAATGATAACAATGACGTATGATGATGCATGAACGAATCTTAACGAATGATGTTGAAAGATAATAATGTTTTTATCTATGTGTACCTATGATGCTTGATCGTGTAAGAATGTAAAGGAAGGTTTTAAACAGAAGTAAAAGTATTTTATTTTATAAAACTAGAACTCACTCAGCAACGCTGACTTTTATGTATTTTCTAGTTGGCACGTAATGATTGCTGAGGATGGCACGGGGTGGCTACTTGGTTCATTTTGGATGACATCCATTTTATGATACACTAACGTTTTTGCATTGTAATGCGAACAAACGATATTTTGTAATTAATTTTGTATTATTTTGCATAAAGTTTTTACTTAAAGGAAATGAAATGGTTGTTTAGTTTATTTCCCCTGCATAGTTTAGTAAAGCTAATGTAAATATATATTTTATGTGCATTGATTGACCAGCTGTGAGCGTCCGAGGAACGAGGCCTTACACATTGAAAAGTGATTAATCCAACTACTCACGGTTAACGTAACTGAAAAATATGCTGATCTTTTCACCAAAGCTTTTGACGAAGAAAGATTCAAGTATCTTATATTAGCTATTGGGATCACTAACTTTGAGTAGCTTTTCTTCAAACTTAATCATATTATTTCTATAATCTATGTGTCTTAAGTTGTCTGTTCTATCACTTTCATAAGCTCTTGTTTTCTCTGGATGAAAATTTTCTTAGAATTTCTAAAAATTCTTTGTTTTTTCTTTCGGAAGATATAAATTTAATTTTCGAAAGAAACTTATTCCTTCAAAAGAATAACTGCCTAAGATAATCGCCTTCGGAAGAAACGTCTAAAATCTCTTCCAAAGCTTAAAATTTTCGAAAGAAACTTACATGTTTTCAAGGACAATTTTCTTCCAATGAAAATTAACTCTCGGAAGCTTTATTCTTAGTCGAATTCCAAGAAAAATACTTTTTGAGCTTTTTCTCCGAAGCTTTTTCAATAAAACTTCCGAAGACAATTTACCTTCGGAAGAATATCGAATTCTAAAAAACTACTTTTTGAGGAAAAAGTAAACTTCTCTTCAGAGGTAGGACCGACATCCGACTTTCAAAGTTTATCCTCTTTCATTAACTTTGTCTTAAATCCTATTCGTATAAACCCAACGGTTTCCCCCTCTTTCTATCATCCTCATCTTTCCTCCAAACCCAAATTCATAGAAGTTCTATTTGCAACCGCCTTTGTTGTTTCTTCCTTCACCATTAAGCTTTCTTAAATGGCCAACCTTAACAGAAGAAATTATCCCGATTTCTCCATGCAGTCACACAGGTAGCACAATCAGTTTGCTCTGTTAAACTCTGAGAAAGATCCACACTTCTCAGAGGTTTGCCAATTCTTGGCTTTATCTAAATATTCCACCACCCTTACCATCAATCCTGTTGATTATGAGGATAATTTGCTTGATTGTTTGAAAACATGTCAAGAGGTTGTTCTAGATAGGGAGAATGTACTGTCTACTATGGTGCAAGGGAGGACAATCTTCATCACTAATCCATCATAAATACTCATCTTCAACTGGATGATGAGGAATGTGAGTTGTCCTTTCCTAAAGAAGCTGTTAACTAGTCCTTCCAGCAGATGGGTTATGAAGGGGATTTTTTTGTTAAGACCTTCAGGAAAGGGAAGGTCTCATCCTAGTTGAAGTACTTACTACATGTGGTCATACATAGCTTATCCAGCAAGCATGGAGGTTGGGACCATATTCCTAAAGATCTCTCCTTCATAGCGCATGGGATGGTTCAGGGGGTCAAGTTCAGGTATTCTCAATTTGTCTATACAAACCTGCTTTCTAACATAGACTCCTTAGAATATTATACGTTTCATAGATATGTTCAACACATTCTCAAGTATGAACTGGGCTCAAAGTTGAGGGAAACAGATATATTCTTAAACTGGGATAGATGAAGCCCAACATCTATACAATCTTGAGGAAACCAACTATTGGCTTCTCTTGGGTAGAAACATCCCTAGTCCCAAAAATGTTAGAGCTTATTGGTCAAGGTGACAACCTGGAAACACAAGCCAGTGTTGAACCCACACCTTCTACATCTCAACCACCCAAACTACCACAAATCACCTTTACTTACCAAAGAAGATCCAAACGAACACCAACACAAGCTATTCAGTCTGTATAGGCCCCCATATCACTACCAACATAGGAAGAAGTGAAATATGGAGCCCCCACTTCTCCTAAGGAGCAAACCACTACCATCTGTTCAACTATCAGTCCTGAGGTTCCTCATGCTCAGACTGATTAGCTCACAAGCCCAACAGCCTTAAGCCTTCATTCTGAACCTTTACACATAGATGAATCAAAGGACATCTACCAACCCCAACCTTTAGACTTAAACCAACTATCTCCCAACCTTTACTTCTATGTTGATGAAGACTTAGGTTTTAGTGAGTATCATGTGTCTCTCTATTCCTCCCCTACTCAAAAAGAGATGAGTGCTCCTAACTCACCTATGTCTAGCCCACTTCAGTCACCTATCACAAATGTGGATACTTCTAAAATTGTTCAGGATTTCCATATGGAAGAGGCTCTCACTACATCAAGTGATTATATAATTAAGACCTCAACCATGGAACTCAGCCCATTGACACTTCAACTGAAGCTGTCATTAAGCAGAGGAAAACCAACAGCCAAGAACTCCGAGCTGGTGGTGATAGAGAATTTGGTCCAATTCTCTTATCCCCCAATGATTCTTCGGATGAAGATGAGGGGAATTTAAGACTAAAAGTGCAAAAACTGTCAAAAACATGCACCTGTCTGGTCTCCAAGATTGACTAGTCACCTTGGATCTCAGGTGACTACCAAGCAAAACATGGTAAATGATCAAGAACTTGAGACATCTTATCTCAAGGAAAAACTAGCTGGGAGACCTTTAAGAAGAGCTCAACCAGGAACACATAACCTGTAAATGTGGTTAATCTAACCTCTAGCTCACCTATGCAAGTGGGTGATGCTATCAAAAAAGGGGAGAAAGTCATCACAGACACAGAACCTAGGAGTTCTTCATAGAGCATGGACATTGAGGACTCACCATCTTCACTTACAACAGTCCATACTCAGCAACTTCCTCAAATTCACATTGATGTGGACTCTATAGACTCCTTCAATTAGAGTCTTTTTGTGGAAGGGATACCGAGCGTAGTGTCATCTCCACCTCAAGGAACTTCCAACTACATCATAGGGTGGATGTATGATGAAAACAAAAGAGCCCTCATTCTTCAAAGAGTTCAAGTGAAACAAGAAGTTTTTAACTTTCAGACCTTGAACTACTATGAATGTCTTGACCTTATCAGCAAGTCACTTATAAACCCAAGCCAATCTAGACAAGCTGACAGGCTGGCTCAAACGATACAAGACAGAATTACTGAAAAGTTTAGACTTAGAAGGAGACAAAGGCAATCAGGTAACACTATTGGTCAACTGGATGTTGAGGCAAACCCTAAGATTAGCTTCGAAGGGAAAAGCTTGACTAAAGGCCCAGTGGTAGAGCCTGAGAGCTCTTTCACACCGATAACTACTTGAGCAATTCGTTCCCTCAGTGAAGCACCTGCCGTAGAACGTGCATCACAACATCTCAATGGCTAGAGCTTGGAAGCTACACCAAGCAATGAAGGCCAAAGCTCTTTGCACCCTAAGTGACAAAGTTTTGTGAGTGACAAAGGGAAAATAAAAATGACTTATAAGGAGATTGAGGATGTGGAAACATAGAGGAAGGGGAAGCTAAGGGGAGAAAGTTCCTTTACTGGGTCTGCTAGATTCATGGAAGCTATTATTAGGCCAAAAACTTAGGATGATGAGTTGAGGGAAGTCAGGATAAACTATTTACAGACGAGGAACTGTGATATTGATAATATCATCTCCCTCCCCATAGATGAATTAAATGTACTGGCTGACAAGGAATTGTCAAGGGAAAGAAAGGGGGCAGAGGATGCAAAATTACTTCTTCAAATTAAATAAGAAAGAAGATAGAAAAGACAATACAAGCATGTGCCTACCCTCTACCCAGTTCAAGAAAATCCTATACAAGAGGATGTGACTCCACAAGAACCTCAAGTAGACAAAAAACTTATAGGATCAAAATGATCAACAACTTAAGTGCCACATGGCTTTACCAGGCACATGTACTTCTTGCCCTATCCTTTGAATACATTGAGTTCGAGTATCTCAAACAGCTTGAACCTGATGTAACCAAAGAAAGAAAAATCACAAAGAAAAGGTTAATCGAAGAAGTTTCAAAGTCAAGAGCCATCATCCAGAAAAGTAGAAGAAGTCTGCTGATAGGCAGAGGATGATGAGCTTCTAGAAGATGTATGCATTCTCTAGAAGGAGACTTTGTTAGGATCTCAGCCTCTTGGTTTAATCAATTGAACAGATATAGCAGCGGAATAGCTCAGAATTAGACAAATTCAAGCAAGAACATTCGATATAAAACGATAAAAGAATTTTGTTATAGAGAGAGAAATATCTGACAAAAGGAATATTGCATTAAGATTGTCGGCCTCAAAGGCACGATTACAGGTGAGTCATACTTCCTTATAAAGGAAAGAGTGACGTAGGCTGATGTCACTTGAAAGTGACATGTAACCGTTTGATAACTACTGATGTTTAACAACTACTGAAGATGTCAACAACTGACATCTTCTTACAAATGTTCCTAAGTGTTAAACATCTTATTTACAACTACTGAAAGAGATAAAACTACTGATACTACAACAACTGAAGAACAACCTCTTCAGTTGTTTACAAGTACTGAAAAAGGAAACAAAACTACAGAAAAGTAAACAAACTACTGAAAGGAAAAGAAAACTACCGAAGAAGAAAAACCATCACAACAACTGAAGAAGCCCTCTTCAGCTGTTGTCATCAGCTGTTAGCATGAGCTGATGTCTTCAGTACTTGAACATCAGACTTTGTCTTTCAGCTGTTGATCTTCAGTCTTTGTCTTCAGTACTTGTTGAAGTCTTCAGACTTTAGATCTTCAGCTGTTGTCTCAGTCTTTGTCTTCAGTACTTCAGAATACTTCAGCAGTTGTATTCTTCAGACTTTGTAGAACAGCTGATCAGGTCTTCTTCAGCTGTTGTGATGTCCTGTGGGACTTAGAGGTTTCTCTGATCAGGCTCATTGGTTCTTTTGGTCCAACAAACTCCCCCTGAACCAATGCAGCCAAAACCTCTAAGTTATTGACGAGTCCCACTTATTTTGGCAGATAGATTGGTCTTTTTATCCTCTTGATCAGATGAGAAGTGACCCTTTTTCAGCACCGGCCTGGGAAGAAGTCTCTGATGATCTGTTTTGCATGATATGGTTGGGAGCTCTGTATTGGGGACTTGGACACCGAGCTGTTACCCCAACCATGAGATCTACTTCCCTTTGTATCAGCCTATAGGATTCCCTGGTGTAAGCCCTTAGAAACATGATCTGCTCATCCATTGTCAGCACCTCGGGCACACCATCAAACAATCCTTCTCGGCCATACACTTCAGAGATGTACTTGGCCTGTTTTCCATTCTTGAGCTCAACCGTGGTTATTTGTCTGTAAGCAAACTCATCTGGATGAGTCCCTTCTAAGAGCAGGTTGAGCTCATCTTGTTTGAAGTTTTCAAGTCTTTTGTAAACCAATCCCTTCTTTATGATTTTATTCTCCAACATCTTTTGGGGTGGTTGTTTGGCTTCATAAGCTTTCTTGAACTCTTCTACAATTTCCCAGGGGGACACTACAAGAACCACAGTGATGTCTTCGTCGACAACCCTCTTCACTTGGCCCTTGTATTTTGAAGGAATTTGTTTCTTGACAATTCTGTGTGCCACCCTAGGATCAGGCCATATCCTTACTTTTTCCCTTTGGTATTGAAAGGTATTAGCAAGGGTGTACAATCTTAAGACTTCTTTCTTCATGCTAATCATTGAAGAGGATGTGGCATATGCTTTGTCAATGCTTTTCAGCATTTCCTCATCATGTCTTTGCATCTGTTCCTCTTCAATCTTTATCATCATATCATGCATTTGAGAAGCAGGAGTGATGGACATTGGATTAGCCTTAGGCAAAGTGATAACTGCAGAGAGTGGCAGTCTGTCTTCATCCTCCTCTTCTTCTTCATCAGCCCTCAGTACCTTTCTTTTCTTTTGTCTAGGTACATCACTGGCAGTGGGTTTTGGGGGTAAAGATTTGGTTTTGTGGGTTGGATGGTGGTTTAGAGGGTAAAGGGGTTGTTTTAGTGGTTGTGGAGGTAGTGATTTTGAGGATAGAGGCTTTTCAGACTGTTTTAACATTTTGGCTGTAAGGGAGGCTTTAGTAAATTTTGTCAGTTCTTTTCGGTTCCCAACCCCAGCTTCATTTAATACCTCAATCACTAAACCCTTGGAGTATGCTTCAGACGAACAAATCTTGGTGGTTATTGCCAAGATGTTGTCCCTGGTCCAGGCCCTTATTTCTATCAAGATCTTCCCAAGTATTTGGCTATAAATCTAATCATTATCTCCAGCCTTTCTCTTTCTAATTCATCATAACTAGCCCATCTTGAGTTGATCTCCTCTGTCTCCAACCTTCTGATCTCGGAGTCTAGTTGTTGGATGTCAAAACCCTGCCTATATAACTGATCAATGATTTTATCCATTGAACGGTTATGGTTGGCATCAGCTTCTTTCACCATATCATTCAGCTCCTTCTCCTTCTCAGACTCTCCTTTCCTCTTTTGATATGTGACATGAAAGTCTTTTTGACTTTCATTCACTTCAGCTCTCTTCTCACTCTCCTTCTCCTTCTCATGATCAAACTCAGTCTCCTCCGCACTTATAACAGCCAACTCCTTCTCAGTTACCTTCTCTGATTCTTTCTCCTTCTCCCCATCTGTCCTCTTCCTTTTTCCTTTAACTGACTGACTCTCCCCCTTTTTGGTTGCATTGGGTGCAAGGGTTTGAGCAGTAGAAAGTGATTTGGTCACCAACTCCTCCACCAGGGGTTGTATTATTGTAGGAAGCCTCTCATCAATGGCTTTGATCACTATATCTGTGATCATGGGAGTGATGAGAGGTAGGGATTTTTGAAGGTTAGCAACTGATTGATCAGGATGGTTCTGTTCCTGAGAATCAGTGCCAAAAGCAGAGGCTGGTGGCTTGGAAGTATGTATTGGCTCATTGTTTAGGGGACCTTCAGAAGAAGGTGCCATCTGTGGGTGTATTGTGGTGGCAGATGGACTTTCATCCTGAGACATCTTGGCCAGCAGCTCTTTGAGTCTGCTAACCTCATCCTCTAGGATGGTGTTTTGAGCAACTACATCATAGAAGAAGCTCAGGTCATCATCAGTTGATACTGAATCACTGACCTCCTGACAGAGTCAGGATTAACATGCCTTGAGTGTAGATCAATTATAGCATGTGCCCCTTGTTCTTGGTTCTGGGGACTTCCAGCCTCAGGACTATGTCCTTCATCAGCTGTTGCCGCTGGTGAGGTCTTAGAGATGTTACCAACTGCACCCTGGTCATTTGCTGAGTCAGAGGCAGTGGCAGCCTCACCAGAAGTTCGCACCTCCTTGTCGACACCAGGAGATGGAACATGATAACCCATGTGCTGTGGGTTGACAGAAGCATTGTGATCCTCCCCCTCAGGTGTTGAGGTTATCCCAGTAGTGATTGGTGTCTGGGTGGGGGGTGAGGAATGCAACTGCGTCAGCACTTTTGCAACAATTATTGTAGGGCTTTGAGGGGCGGTTGCAACAGGAGAGGGTGTGGAAGCAGTGTGCACCCGGGACGAGTGGTGCTCTTCAATGGTAATCCCCTCAAGTGAGGAGGATCCCAGCAGTGTGGCTTCCCTTGAGTGGTTGCATCAGGTTCCTTTTGAGAGGAAACCTGAGCGGCTTCGGTTGGTGGAGTCATAGTCTCTACTGGGGGGTTATTTCCAGTAGATATAGCCTGCTTTGGTGCAGCAGGAGCATCCTCAGGGGACTCAACTCCCTGAGTAGCCTTCTTAGGCTTCTTCTTTGTGGGTTTCGAGGGGACTTTGGATGTGGAAGTGGAGGCTGTGGGTTCCAGCTGCATGGGTTTGCGCAGCTTGGCAGCCTATTTAAGAGTTTGGTCAGTGTTGTGTCGGGAGTATACCTCCGGCAATACAGCCAAAGCAGGGACTCCCAGACCAACTAGTCCCTCAGCATGAAGCTGATTCTCTATTATGGCCATTATAAACCGAGGATATAGTATCCAACGGTTAGAAAGTGGTTTTGTGGCCATATCCTTGATTTCAAGAAAAATTATTTCAGAAAAGTTTAGTGTTCTTGTTCAAGGATAGAGAACAGTACCTGTTGCCATCTGGAAGACAGTTGATCCCAAGAAGAAGTCTTCGAGGCCAGGCAAACATTTACCATATGAAATATCAAGCGTTCAGCATCTGGAAAATGTTTCTTCAGGATGGTCGAAGCACTAAGATCGCCTTGATATCCATGTTGTCCAAATGAAAGATCAAGTTGGCGCTTAGGATATCCAACAGGGTAGGCAGCATCATCTAATAGTAATATCTGGCGGATGGTAGCAGTAGAGATGACCACCTTATGAGAGTTGATGGACGAATGGATAGATTCTCCATTAACAGTTGCATTCGTCCAAAACTGATGTAGCGAATCGGCATAAATGATTGGATTTAGGAGGAAAGCCATTTTCAGTGGTGATTGGACCATAAGATCTATAGCATTATCGAATTTGGTCCAGAAGGGCGATTTAGTGAGGTACGCGACACAGTTGTGTCGAGGCTTGAGTTGCATGGTCGCCATGAATGAAGGTGAAAGGTTTTCAGAGCTTTTGAAATTTTAGGTCGTGAAAGAATGAAAAACTCTGAAAGAGGGATCAGATATATATAGGGTACGGTTTATGAAACGACTGAAGGTTTTGGTGTTAGTCATCAGTATTTGAAACAACTGATGACGTGGTATTAACTTTCAGAGGTTTGAAACGACTGATGGTATGGTGTGGTCAGCAGTTATAAAACAACTGAAGACATGGTGTTTACAATCAGACGTTGAAACAACTGAAGTCTCTGATTTAGGCATCAGTAGTTTTAAAAACTACTGAAGACAAGTTGGACTTCAGATGTTGAAACAACTGAGGACTTGGTATTAGTCATCAGTAGTTGTGAAACTACTCAAGACCCTGGTTGTGCCATCAGTTGTTGTAAACAACTGAAGACTTGGTGTTAGTCATCAGTAGTTGTGAAACTACTGAAGACATGGTATTGCTTCAGTTTTTTATGAAGAAACAGCAGTTTGTGAACTATTGAAGAGAGAATACTCATCAGTAGTTGTCGTCAATTCATAGCCTTTCAGCTGTTTCATACTGTCCTCAACACGTACTCATCAGCCTTTTTGCTGTTTTCAGTTGTTTCATAGGACATCAGTACTTATCTGTTTCTACTGATTTCAGTAGTAACTACATCAGTAGTTTAGAACAGATAAAGTACAGTACTTAAAGCATTTAGCCTTCAGTAGTTATAAAAACTACTGAGGGTAAAATAACTCATCAGTACTTATATGTGACATGGTTACCAATGATCATCAGTAATTACTGAGATCATCAGTAGTTGTCACTTATTCTAGCTGCAGCATACCAAGCCTTAACACCAGGTTGTGGAAAGTTGAACTATCCAAAGGCTTAGTAAAAATGTCTGCAAGCTCATCAGCACTAGGCACAAACATAGGATTAATTAGACCCTTTTCAAAAAATCTCTTATAAAATGATGTCTAATTTCTATATGTTTGGTCCTAGAGTGCTGGACTGGATTTTTGACAATGCAAAGAGCTGAAGCACTATCCATTAATAATGGAGTCTTAGTCTCTGTAATGCCATAATCCAAAAGTTGATTCTGAAGCCAGAGTACTTGGGATGTACAACTTGCAGCAGCAATGTACTCGCTTCAGCAGTGGATGTAGCAACAGATGTTTGTTTCTTACTCTGCCAGAAATCAAACAGTTGCCTAGGAATTGACATCCACCAAAAGTTGATTTCCTGGTCAACTTACACCTGCATAGTCACTATTAGAGAAAGCAACTAATTTGCAAGAATGTCCAGTGGAATACCATAAGCCTAGAGATTGTGTACCTTGCAGATATCTAAAGATCCTCTTGACTGCAATCAGATGAGACTCCTTAGGTGCAGCCTGAAATCTAGCACAAACACATGTAGCAAACATAATATCTCGTCTAGAAGCTGTTAAATACATCAAGGAACCAATCATACATCTGTAAAGAGTTTCATCAACATCTTTACCTTTCTGATCAACATCCAATTGTGTGGTGTTGCACATGGGAGTAGAACAGGGTTTACAGTTTTGTAAATCAAACTTATTCAAAAGATCTTTTGTGTATTTAGACTGATGAATGAAAATTCCATCAGCTTTTGTTTGATTTGCAAACCTAGAAAGAACTGTAATTCTCCCATTGCACTCATTTCAAACTTCTGTTGCATTAAGTTTTGGAAATCCTCACACATTGGGGATCAGAGGATGCAATATATATCATCAACATAAATTTGAACAAGTAGCTTATGCTGATCCACCTTCTTAATAAATAAAGTTTTATCTATGGAGCCTCTAGTGAAATTATTCTGTAGAAGAAAGTTTGATAAGGTCTCATACCAGGCTCTAGGTGCTTGTTTCAACCATAAAGAGCTTTATCAAGCTTATATACCCATTCTGGGTGCTTATTATCCTCAAAGCCTGGTGGTTGACACACATAAACTTCTTCTTTTATGTTACCATATAGAAAAGCACTTTTGACATCCATTTGAAAAACTTTAAGATTGTGGAGTGCAGCATAGGCTAAAAACAATCTAATTGCCTCCAGTCTGGCTACAGGGCCAAAGGTTTCATCATAATCAATACCTTCTTCTTGTGCAAACCCCTGCACAACCAGTCTAGCCTTGTTCTTAACAATTAGCCCATTTTCATCAGTTTTATTCCTAAACACCCATTTAGTGCCTATTGCACACTTACCTGGGGGTAGAGGAACAAGCTCCCACACTTGTTGTTTTTTGAACTGAAGAAGCTCAAGCTGCATGGCTTCAACCCATCAATTCTCTCTCAAAGCTACATGATAGTTCTTTGGCTCTAGCTGACTAATGAAGAGAGCATAGAAGCAGAAATTGGACAACTGGCTTCTGGTTGAAACACCAGCATGATATCACCAAGGATTTGAGACATTGGGTGATTTTTCAGCTCTTGGTAAACAATCAAATCTGTGCAAGTGTTTGTAGGACCTTCAGCAGCAGCAGATGTTGATGCAGATTCTTGAAACCATGAAGATGGTGGCAACTCAAATGAAGTTGAGGATGCAGAAATCTCATCAGCATTTGTTGTGGATGGTGCTGCTGGAGCTACAGGAGCATCAGGTTTAGAGGACTCAGGCAGTTGGTCACTAAACCTGAAGAGGTGATTACTACTATCATCATCATCTTCAGCAGTAACACCAGGTGGTGAACTGTTGATAGGAGCAACAGCAGGAGATTGATAAGGAACATATTGCAGTATGTCCAAATCAAAGAGCTCCACAGGGCTTTGTGGAATCTTGTCCTTTGGAGATTCATTGAACTTGACATGTAGAGTCTCTTCAACCATCTTTGTTCTGCAGTTGAAGACTCTGTATGCCTTGCAAGTTGATGAATAACCAACAAAGTACCCTGCATCCACCTTAGGATCAAATTTCTGGAGCTGATCCTTTGTGTTGAGAATGAACAGGGACACCCAAATGCTCTAAAGAATGAAATGAGAGGGGCCAAATGATGTAGAACTTCATATGGAGTCTTCATCAACCTCTGATTTATTAGCACTCTATTCTGCACATAGCATGCTGTGTTGACAGCTTCAGCCCAAAAGGTCAATGGCAGTCCAGAATCAGCCAACATAGACCTTGCAGCTTCAATGAGGGTCCTGTTCTTTCTCTCCACACTCCATTCTGTTCAGGAGTTCTTGGAATACTAAACTGCCTCTTTATTCCCTTGGAAAGGTAGAACTCATCAAGTGTATTGTTCCTGAATTCTGTTCCATTGTCACTTCTAATACACTTGACTGAGAGGGAATACTGCTTCTCAGCATACAACACAAAGTTTATGATCTTCTGTGCAGCTTCATCCTTTGAATGTAGAAAGAAAGTCCATACAAATCTGGAGTAATCATCCACAATTACCAGACAGAATTTCTTCTTTGCCATGCTCATCACTCTCACAGGACCAAAGAGATCCATGTGAAGAAGTTGTAAGCAGGCAGTGGACTTTGGTTCTTCAATAGGTGGGAATGAAACCTTGTGCTGTTTTCCTTTCAAACAAGCAGTGCAGTTGTTTTCACACTTGAACTCCTTCATAGGCATTCCCCTTACTAAACTATGGTGTATCAGCTGATTCATGTTCTTGAAGTTAACATGTCCCAGCCTTCTATGCCATAGATTAGATTCTTGAGGAGAGGCCTTGGAAAATAGGCAAGGATAGCCTTTGAGATCTATTTTCTTGGAAAGATCTAAGGCATACACTCTTCCTGTCCTGTTGGCCTTCAGGAGAGTGTGAGCATCCAATACCTTGTCAATCAAACTTAGAACTTTGGATGACAGAATCCTGCAGTTCTGGCTTGTGAAAAGGGCAACATGGCCTTTGTCACACAATTGACTGACACTCAAGAGGTTATACTTGAGATTTTCCACATGGTTGACATCATCAAACCTTATTTCCCCATTGGAAACAAAGCCCTTCCCGATGATGTAACCTCTTGCATCATTGCCAAAGGAAACAAAACCCTTCCTTCCTGGAGAGTAGTCATTAAGAAGTGAGTTGTTCCCAGTCATATGCAAAGATCCCCCACTGTCTACATACCAGATGCTACTTTGGCATGTTGAAGAGACCTGCATTAATAAACAATCAGTTAGTTTTGGAGACCCAAACCTTTTTGGTTTTGGCCTGGTCTCATCAATAGATGGTAAACTAACAGGTTTATTGGGCACAATAGCTTGAGGTGAAGGAGATGGTGTAGAAGAGGAATCCTTTGGCTTGGATCTCCTTTTCTGGGGTTTCAACACAGGGCCATCAAGTTGGTTAACTCTTCCCAACAGATGTTGAACCATCATTACCAACTGTGTCTGATTCTGGGAAAGAGCTTTCAGCTCTTCAGACACATTGGTATTGGTGTTTGATGATGAGTTCTTGTGTTGCACCATCTTCTTTTGAGCAACCTCAGCTGTTGCCTGTTGCACTCCTTCCCTTTTAGATTTCTTTTTGGACATAGGAGTAACAGGATTTGATGCTGCTGGTACAAACTTGGACTCAAACTCAGTTTTCATTTTAGCCAAGTTTTCCTTAATTTCTCCTTTTGTTTGAGTTTGGATCCCTTTTTGTACCAACAATCATCTGTGAGATGATTGAATAGACCACATATTTCACATGGTTTCTTCTTCATCTTCTGTTGATCATCAACTGAAGAAGATGAAACTACTGAAGACTTGCTCTTCAGCAGTTTAGAAGCACTTTTTGCCTTCTTGTCAACTTCCTTAGTAGGCTTCAAATCCTTCCTACTGACAGTTTTCTTCTCTTCAGTGCTGTCAGTCATTGGGATTTGAACTCCAGATGTTATCCCCTGCTCTCCAGTACCCTCAGTACTTCTAGGGATAACACTTGGGTTGATCAACTCATTGATCATGTGAGTGTCAGCAGTTGAACCATCAATATCAGCTGATAGGTTCACAGAGGGATTACTACTGACTTCAACTACTGATGGTGCTTTATCAAGTAGTGAATCACATGATGAGGTGGATTGGTCATTACTTTCTCCATCAGATTCTACTCCTGCTCTTGAAGCAAAATCTGTAGGAGGAGCAGTGTGATTATAACCAATTCCAAACTTCACATTGGAAGCTGTTTGCTTACTAAGAAGCATTTCAAAGCCCTTGCAAGATTGTACCCATCGATCACACTCTACTTGGGTGACAGCAAGAGTATCTTTGAGGTCTTTGTACTTCTCTAAGAGTACATCCTCCCTAGCCTTATCATCAGAGATTTGGCATTTTAATTTATAATCTCATCAGTTTTCTCTTTCAGCACAGACTCAAACTCAGCTTTATTTTTGGAAATTATTTGTTCTAGCTCTACATTTTTATTGATTAAAGCCACATTTGCTTCTCTAATAGAGGCAAATGCTGCTATGCAAGTTTCAGAACATAATTTGGCCTTAGCCTCAGAGGATACCTGTGATACCTGTGTTGAAGAGGTACTTGAGGATGATCCATCAGAGGATTCCAAAGTCATGAGAGCTAGATTTCCAAAAGGATGCTCACCACCATGTTGACCAGCACCTGAGAACAGTTGTTCATTACCAGACACATCATCTGGTAAGCTGCTCCAGTCAACAACTCCTGGTGTGAAGAAGCTGTGTTGTTGAAGTTGATTAGGTTGATGAGATTGGGATGGTTGAGGCTCAGGGAGTGCATGTGGTTGCTGAGCAGTGGGTGCTTGACCTGGCCTGGTTGTGGCATGTAATAGCAGGGGTATGGATATGGCATTGGCCCCTGTGGAACAAAATATGCAGGAGATTGTGGTTGATGATGATAACCAGAATTGACAGGTTGTTGCCCTCTGTTTTGTTGACTATTGCCAGGGAAAGTCACAAAAGGTGCAGGAGAGTTAGATCCAGATGATCTACATTCTCTTGCAAAGTGTCCAAGCCTGTGGCATTTATGGCACTTCAACTTACTCTTGTCAAAACCAACTTTGGTTTTGCCAGAGAGTCCTGGGAATTTCCTTCCAGTTCTTTTGTAGAACTTCTGAGATCTGATATTTATCAAGGCCATTTGGCTCAAAATATCCATCTCTTCTAAGTCATCATCAGCAATCCCCTTGAGATCATCCATGATGAAACATAGATTGTCACTATTACTACCAACAGAATAACTATCAACACTCACAAAGGCAGGCTCAGAAGTGTTTGTAGAGAAATCAATATGCTCATCATACTGGCTTTCAGATGACACATATTCTGACTCTTGATGTCCAATCAGGGCAGTGTTCCCTTGGACAAAATCCTCAGTAAGCTTGCAAGATGAAACCAATTTCCTTTTCTGCTCTATCTCTCTCTCGAATGTAAGCAGTTTCCCATGAAGTTGGGTGAGAGATAGGCGATCAACATCAGCATTTGAGCGTAGAACAATGGTATATGTGTTCCATCTCTCAGGCAATGATCTTAGGAATCTATGGTTCATCTGACTCCTGGTATATTCATGTTTAACCATTTTCAATTCAGAGATTAAACATGAAAACCGCTCAAATTGTTGAGTCAGAGTCTCACCCTTTCTATGAGAGAAAGTCTCATATTGTTGGCGAGGGATTTCCCTGTTGTTTGCTAAAACCTCATCAGTACCACCAAATTGTTCTTTGATGGCTTTCCAGAGGTCATGAGCAGACTCACAATGCAGAAGCCCAGAGTAAATCTCATTAGGAATAGCCATAGCCAAAATTCCATGGGCTTTTGCATCGATTTCAAACAACTTCTTGTCCTCATCGGAGTATTGCTCCTTCTTCTTTGGAACCAACTGGTTTGTTTCGGATCATTCACCATTGGCTTATGTGGTCCATGTACCACAGATGTCCAACAACCTGAGCTATTGACAGACAGGTGATGGAGCAATCTTCTCTGCCAAATGTTATACTCATTCCTCACCAAGATCGGAGGCTTGGTAGAGGATCCAGTATTGAAAGGATCATTCGAAGAAGTAGTCATTGTGGAAAATCAGACAGATTCAAGTAAAATCACAATATTTAGCTCAGAACCACACAGAACCTCAAATAAAACGGCCAGAAGCGATACACTCTCAATCTCTATAACAGATCCTTGCGAATTTGCTAATTCGATTAAACTTAGAGCGATTGAACAGTTTCAATGATCAATTGTTAGATCGATCAATGATTAACCTGCTCTGATACCATTTGTTAGGATCTCAGCCTCTTGGTTTAATCGATTGAACAGATATAGCAGCGGAATAGCTCAGAATTAGACAAATTCAAGCAAGAACATTCGATATAAAACGATAAAAGAATTTTGTTATAGAGAGAGAAATATCTGACAAAAGGAATATTGCATTAGATTGTCGGCCTCAAAGGCACGATTACAGGTGATCATCCTTCCTTATAAAGGAAAGAGTGACGTAGGCTGATGTCACTTGAAAGTGACATGTAACCGTTTGTATAACTACTGATGTTTAACAACTACTGAAGATGTCAACAACTGACATCTTCTTACAAATGTTCCTAAGTGTTAAACATCTTATTTACAACTACTGAAAAACATAAAACTACTGATACTACAACAACTGAAGAACAACCTCTTCAGTTGTTTACAAGTACTGAAAAGGAAACAAAACTACAGAAAAGTAAACAAACTACTGAAAGGAAAAGAAAACTACTGAAGAAGAAAAACCATCACAACAACTGAAGAAGCCCTCTTCAGCTGTTGTCATCAGCTGTAAGCATCAGCTGATGTCTTCAGTACTTGAACATCAGACTTTGTCTTTCAGCTGTTGATCTTCAGTCTTTGTCTTCAGTACTTGTTGAAGTCTTCAGACTTTAGATCTTCAGCTGTTGTCTCAGTCTTTGTCTTCAGTACTTCAGAAATACTTCAGCAGTTGTATTCTTCAGACTTTGTAGAACAGCTGATCAGGTCTTCTTCAGCTGTTGTGATGTCCTGTGGGACTTAGAGGTTTCTCTGATCAGGCTCATTGGTTCTTTTGGTCCAACAGACTTGGCCCCATGTCTCTATCCATTATGGATGAGCATATAAGGGTGATGAAGAAGAATATTTAAAGAGGAGACCTAGTTGACATACATTCCCCACCAAGTTAGGTCCCTCAAGAATTGGAGGTTAAGGTTGAACCATTTGAGACAACACAACATGAACCTCCTGCTGAGCATCAACGAGATTCTACTCTCATCCACGTAAGGTTTCTATCCCCTCTAAATCTGAACTTGTGAGAGAGGAAGACATAACTAAGAGAGAAAAAGAAGATCAACAAGGTGTTGTAGCCAGTCTTCTTAGTTAAAAGGTTCAAAAAAGGAGAAAAATATGTCCTCTAAACCAAAGCCAAAGAAGAAGAAGAAATAGGCATCCATCTATAAACCGCAGGACGAGTCGGAATATCCTGAGGATGTGCAACAAGAGGATGATATATCAACTCCAATTAAAATAGCTCCTCGAGCATCTGGAAGACCCATCTTATCCTGGATATACACTACAAATTCAGAAAGATGGCATGTCATCAGAGATCAAGGTGTTGAAGATGCCTACATATGTCAAGACATGTTCAATCTACCTTTGCATGATCTCTTTGACATGAGAAGAAACTATGAGAGTTTGAGTGATCCTAATGATCTTATGAAGAAAGGGATGGTCATCATTATGATGAGGACTGTTGATATATGAATTCTTTAAGTGTTTTGGTAGCACTAGTCTAGAGGGAGTATGTAAGGTTTCATATAAGGCTGATACAACCCAAAACATCCAAAGTCTCTCCTGCATGCATGCATAAGAGTACTGAAGTAGAGTGCTTCGGAAGTTCCACACTCTTCCTTAGAAAACATTTAAAGTGTGAAATCTTTCGAAGCCAAGACCAATATCTTTTGTAGCCAAAATTGAAGTCTTCCGAAGCCTCAAAGACAAAGTATTCGAAGCCAACTCTTGGAGACAGATTTCTTCCGAAGACTTTTTAACACATGCTATTCTCTAATGTACCTTTATCATAAAGCATGACTACGTTTCCGCTGCAATTCTGATTAGACACCAACTTTACATAAGTGGTGAAAGTTCCATGCTTTTGGTAACTGTATATTGAGGTCTTGAGACTGTAGTCTCTACATATGTACCTTTATCATTTTTCTAATCTATTAGGATGTGAGTTATGGCATGTCATGGTCACTAGTCAAAAGGCAACCTGCCTTTTGACTCTACATTGATTTTGTTGTTGTCTAGATCATGTATCTAGCTGGCCTTTAATATATGGTTGGCTGTAGCTTGTAGTATAAGTATCTCTGGTCCTTGTATCTTATTATCATTGCTTTGTAAACACTTGTAAGGAACTAGAGAGAAATATACATCATCCTTGAAAACCAATTACTTGTGTTCTAGTTCTATCTCTTTAATACTTGTATTTCTTAGATCTCATATAAACTGGTTTGTCTAGTTCCCCATTTGATCTTTTAAGTGTTCTAAAGAACTCTCCTTACTTGTGTTTATGTTATAAAAGTACATTGCACCCTTCCTACGGTCCTTCATAGAACAAAAGTGATGTGTGGACGACTTGATGTAAGATATATTAACGAGCCATTCATTGATCTGTAAGATGAGGATCAATAGATTTCCCATCTGGAGTGAGGCATGTTTGGTAATTAAATGGGGTTAATTTAGAATAACCGTCTTCCATTTTGAATTTCTTAAGAAGTTCTTACATAGACTTTTCTTGGTGAATAAGAATTCCTTTTGTGTGTTCCCTATATGAACGGGAACAATGAGCATGGATCTTAGGATTCATATTGATGGTAACAAAATTTGAATGATTAGATGCTAAAATATAATAATGATGAATATGATGAAGAACACAAACATGTTTAATGTTTGATGTTTATTGATATGTTTTGTAATCATCATCCATGAAGGATGATGATAGGATGTTGTTGGTGATGGACCTAATTCACCCTAACAAGTGGTGAATTATTCACATTTACATGAATGATATGTTGCTATTTATACTAATCTAGCAATTACAATAATTACAAAATAAACCCTAGACTAGTACTTTTGTTGCTTTTGTTCTTCAAGTCTTCAATTATAATAATATTGGAAATTTCAATTTCTTCAAAGGTAGAATACCCAACACTACTCCCTCTAAATGGTATATTTTTTATGTGAATTGAAGCTTGATCTTGTTTTTGTTGAATAGTTGTCCAAAGTCAAGAATGTTGTTGTTGATGCGGAAGCGAAATCTTCAAAACTTTAGAACAACCAATTTTTGTTTTTGATTTATGGTTATAGCTTGCTTTCATAGCTTTAAGATAAAACCGTAATCCATATTTTCTTTTTAATGTTGGCAGCCCAAGCATTTAAAACCGAGTCAACCTTTTCTTTTTGATCTTGGTGGCCTAAACAATTAAATCCGAGTCCACCTTTTCTTTTTGTTTTAATGATGGATCCCAAGTAACAAACCCAATGTTGTTCACGAGCCCATTTGCAACCCTAGGTTGCAAACCCTAATTGGCATCCCTAATGTGGCCGTAAAGGCCACCTACGGTGGCCTTTTCCATTCAAGCAAACCCTAATTCGACAGCCACAATCCTATTTGGCAGTCCTATTCGGCCGCAACAGTTGGTCCGCAGGTAGCCCTAATCTGTAGCCCTCTTTCGATCGCAAAAGACACCTTTGATTAAATCGCAACCCTAATTGGGCATCCTTAATTCGGCAACCCTAATTCGCATGAAGCTCTAATCGCAAGCCGCATTTGGCAGCCACATTCGGTAGCCATATTGCATTCGCAAGGAACCCTAATCGGCTGCCCCTCTCATTCGCTTTCTTGTGAGATCTGCATCGAATCTTTTATTGTTCAATTGATTGTTGAATTGCTTTCTTCAGATCTTCAATAATTTTAGCAATCTAATCATGAAATCTCATCAAAATCAATATGAATCCATCAACTCCGGCTCTCATGCCAATTGTGTGATCCCGATATGAACGGGAACAATGAGCATGGATCTTAGGATTCATATTGATAGTAACAAAACTTGAATGATAAGATGGTAAAATATAATAATTATGAACATGATGAAGAACACAAACATGTTTAATGTTTGATGTTTATTGATATGTTGTTGAAATCATCATCCATGAAGGATGATGATATGATGTTGTTGGTGATGGACCTAATTCACCCTAACAAGTGGTGAATTATTCATATTTACATGAATGATATGTTGCTATTTATACTAATCAATCAATTACAATAATTACAAAATAAACCCTAGACTTATAGTTTTGTTGCTTTTGTTCTTCAAGTCTTCAACTTCAATAATATTAGAAATCTTCAATTTCTTCAATCGTAGAATACCCAACACCTTTAGGCTTTTGTTAAACTTGAAAACCCAAGAGGAAGCATATCT
The DNA here is from genome assembly GCA_025506515.1 of Flaveria trinervia. Classification (NCBI taxonomy): domain Eukaryota; kingdom Viridiplantae; phylum Streptophyta; class Magnoliopsida; order Asterales; family Asteraceae; genus Flaveria; species Flaveria trinervia. Next base: position 51,491,492 of record CM046446.1, read on the forward strand.
CCCTCATCATGCACATTTTAAATCTACTTCAAAAGACCTCTTCAAAATCTCTACAATGCTTGGGATTGGTGGAGGCAAAAATAATGTCATCGACCAAGACTTGCACATTTAGCATCTTACTATCCACTTCTTTCTTGAATAAAGTCATATCAATAGTGCCACGAGAAAAACCATTGCCCAAAAGTCTATGTGTTAAAGTCTCATACTAGATGCGAGGAGCTTGATATAAGCCATAAAGAGATTTATCAAGCTTTTATAAGCCATAAAGTCTGGATCCTAAAACCCTGATGGTTCACACACATAGATCTCTTGGTCAATGTCTCTTCTAAGAAAGACACATTTAACATCCATCTGATAGACTTTGAATTGCTTATGAGCAGTATGAGCCTCATTACTTTATGATGGCTACACGAGCAAAGACTTCCGTGTAGTAAAGATGGAGCTGGAGTTAATGCTGATGTTGGAGCTAAAGGTTGAGTGAGAAAATCCTCTCTATTAACCTCAGAACGAGTTTCAGGATTGCATTTGTGACTATTAGATCATCGGATAATGAGAATAGTCCTTCCATAGCAGCAATCTCAGCTTTGGAAGATTGAACTTGTTCTTCTGAGGCTTTGAATTGTGCTTCAGAAGTCTGTGAAAATGCACTGTCTGCCCAACAGATTCAGTTGCTAGGCCACTTGGACCTTAGGTTAACCAACATCCTCAATAGTGGTAGAAGGTGCATTTAACGTCCAAAGCTCTTGAGCTCCGAAGTAGATCACAGACATATCAGGGCTTGGCTGTTCTATAAGAGATTCCAACAGGAACTTGTTAAAGAACCCATTGAGATCTTGGAGCATCCTTTGATCCACTTGAATGACAGCTGGAGGAGGCTCAGGGAAGATTGAAGCTTGTTGCACAGGATATTTTGATCTCAAGGAAGTGAGAGCTTGACTTTGGGTTTCCTTTTGTCTTTGACTTTGTCTTTGAACACTCTCCCCTTTTAGGTAGAATCATCTGAGAGCTTGATAAACTAGAGGAAGAGGTCAAGGAGACCGGAATTGGTACATGCCTAACAGACCTCTCAATCTGTTTCTCAGCTAGTTTGGCCATAAGAGTTTCAATCTCAAGTTGCTGAGTGGTAGACCTATCCTCTAAAGTCTTAACCTTGGATTCAAGATTTGAGACATTAGAAAGTAGGTCTTGGATGGTAAGTTGCATTCTTCCCTCATCTTCTTTTGAAGAATCGTGGAGAGATAAGGTAACATACCTTGTATGTTCATCCTTACCACCAGATGTGGTTTCTGGGCACCCTGGTTTTCCTTGCTCAAAGATGTCTCTTTCAGAGTCATCAAAGGGCATGGTTGCTGTAGATTCAGTCTTAGTGATGTTGCCACTGTCCTGAGGATCCATTGAGAATCCTTTAGTAGTGGCAGCTGAATCTACATGAGTCCCCTCCACATCAGTGGGAGTCACCTCAGTAAAGGTTTGCTAATGGGGGAAAGAGATAAGAGGTCTCTCTGGGCTCTGTTGATCCTTGAGAGGGTGTTATGGATCAACTTAAATGCCCTTAAGAGACATAATCTCTTCATTAGTTCTAATTAAAAGGTCAGTAAAGGATATGGAAGTGAAACCAAATGACCCGGGACTTTGATCAGTGTCTAAAGGCATTGAGCCTATGATAAGGCTGTCCCTTTATGGCTGCTCAGTGGAGTATAGAGACTCACCCTGAGGGCTTTTAGCTTGGGTTGTGGGCTCATGGGTCTGAGACTAAGGACACTCAAGACCCATACTGAGGTCAATTGTGAAGGATGGTTGGACCTCAGGCTGAGTGGGATTCCACTCTAGCCTTTTTGGGTAGAACATGAGAGAAGATTGAACAAGGGTTCATTTGGGACGTCTCTGATAAGTAAAAGTAATGGTTGGAGAAGGTAGATTTGGCAAAGTGGGGGTAGTTGCTGGTGTGGGTTCATCACCCGTGGGGTTAACAGGGATGTCACCAGGAGCCGTTGGCTCGATCATACCTGGAAGAAGTGCAGTATCTCTTCCGGTGAAGTTGGTGGACACTCTCTTCAAAGTCTTGAAGATGGTCAGCCTTATTTGAGGAGCAGTCAGAGCAGCTGCACAGACAAGCTTGCTCTGGTCCAGCTCGCAGTTGATTATGTGCCGAAGAAACCTGGGATACATGTAGAATGTGTCCTTTTGAAGATTTCCCATGAGGTTAGTTAGCACAAATCTTGAATAGTTGAAGCGGAGGCTTTTCACCAACCCATAAACTAGGCACCCAAGTTCATATGGGATTTGATCCCATCCCCAGATTTATTCGACAAGAAGTGAAGGACCACGTGTAGCAGGAACTTCCATTTGTACGAGAAGTTAAATTTGTAGATAGTTGACCTGCTAACGTCTCCACCATATCCCATTTGGAGATAAGAATTGTCCAAATTGCTTTGGGGAATTCCATTGGAGTGCCCTCATCATGAATCTCTAGATGCTCCCTGATGATCTGTTCAGAAATAACCAACTCCTGGCCACAGATGCTCAATCGAATGACACGAACCCCATTTAGGGTTTCAAGCTGACCATTTGCCCAAAATTCAGACATATGGTTTGACTAAATTATGGGGTTTACAGTCAGAGTAGTGTAATAAGAAAATTGGGTTAGAAAGGAGATGATATCTGAGAAGTCAACATCTCTTGAAGAATCAAGAAGTGCGACTTGGTTGTGCTGAGGGTTGAAGGCCATTTGGAAAGGTGAACGGGGATGATTTGAGCTGGGTAAAGTTGAGTAGGAGAAATTTGTAGGGCAGTACAATTGCAGGTAAGAGAGTGAAATTGAATAGTCGAGATTATTTAAAAGATTATGGAAAGGCGGTAATGGGGGTAAGGATAAGGTGATGTGATGGTTTATTGGAAGAAATGACAGTGGCGGTAAGGTTAAAATCAGTTAAATAATCCGACATCATTAACAAAATCATTGCTTTTTACAGTGTGGGGCCCAAGAAATCTACGTTACAAAGTGAAATCTCTCTTCCGAGTGTAAAACATTTCCGAAGGTAACTCGTCTTCCAAAGGCAATTCTTACTTGTGAAGCCAAAACTTTGCTTCCGAAGGTTAGAGTTGCTTTCGAATAGAGAATTTGTAAGTTTCAGAAGTAGATTTGATATACAATCAATCGCTTCTTCCGAGGCCAAAAATTCATCCGAGAAGAAAGTTATCCTTTGAGAGATTTTGCTTCGGAAGATAGGAGAATGTCTTCTGAAGGTTAATTTCTCTTTGGAAGGAATTTACACTTAGAAAATTTCAGAGAGAATTTTTTGTAACAGGGCTTAAGTTGTATTGACACAAGACTTACATATTAAAAAGGTTTTCAAAAGAAATCAAATGAATCAATGTTTATCATCCCAATAGCTGTTATGAGATACTTGAACCATTGTTCATCAAAAGCTTTGGTAAACAGATTAGCATATTGTTCATTTGAATCAACTTGGATTAACTTGATTAGATTTTTCTCATGAATGTCTCTAACGAAATGATACCTGATGTCAATGTGCTTAGTCTTGGAGTGCTTCACTGGATTTTCAGTAATGGAGATAGCACTGTTGTTGTCAATATGGATAGGAGTACTCATAAAGTTAATCGATAGTCTAACATCTGATTTTGAATCCATAGCAGTTGAGCACAGCAGCTAGCAGTAGCAATGTATTCAGCTTCAGCAGTTGATGTACAGCCACATGATTGTTTCGTGCATTGCCATGAGATGATCCTTCCACCAAGAAATTGACACCCTCCTAATGTGGATTTCTTGTCAATATTGTAGCCTCCATAGTCACTGTCAGAGTATCTATAAAGATTGAAATCCTTGTTTCTGGGATACCAGAGACCTAGTTTTGGTGCTCCTTTGAGGTATGTGAGGATTCTCATAATAGCAGCTAGGTGAGACACCTTGGAGTAGCCTGATATCTTGCACAAATGCAAGTAGCAAACATGATATTAGGTCTACTAATGTTGATCAATATCCTCCCTCTCAAGGTCAGGACAAAGATTATGGTTTCTGGGTATGGGTGTCTTGGCAGGCTTGCAATCCTTCATCTCAAATCTTTCTAAGATGTCAGAGACATATTTAGATTGATTAATGAAGAACCCTTCCTTCAGTTGCTTTACATGAATTCCAAGGAAAAAGTCCATTTTTCCTATGGAGCTCATCTCAAACTTCTTCTTCATAATGTTGTCAAAGTCCTTGCATATTTGGTCATTTGAGGAACCAAATATGATGTCATCAACATAGACTTGTATGAGCAAAATGTCCATTCCAGACTTTCTGATGAAGATAGTCTTATCAATGGTACCTTTAGTATAGCCCTTCATTAGAAGAAACTGAGACAGAGTCTCATACCACAGCCTAGGTGCTTGGTGCAGCCCATATAGAGCTTTATCCAATTTGCACACATAGTTGGGGTGTTGTGTATCTTCGAATCCTGGAGGTTGGCATACATAGACTTCCCTATCTATATCCCCATATAGAAAAGCACACTTGACATCAAGTTGGTATACTGTGAAGTCCTCGGATGCAGTATAAGCACGGAAGATCCTAACTGCCTCAAGTCTTGCAACTGGTGCAAAGACATCAGTATAATTGATTCCTTCCTCTTGAGTGTGTCCTTGAACCACAAGTCTTGCCTTATTCTTGATGATCAAGCCTCTATCATCTCTCTTGTTTCTGAAAACCCATTTGGTGCCTATAGGTACTTGACCAGATGGTAGCAGACATAGGTTCCATACCTTCTGTCTCTTGAAATGAAGCACTTCCTCTTGCATCGGTTCAATCCAGCTACTATCTTTCAAGGCATCATCTACCTTCTTGGGCTCCATCTGAGATAGAAAGCATGAGTACAAGCAGACATTCCCTTGATGAGTATGTCCTCTTGTTCTCACATCCTCAAAGACACTCCCTATGATGTTTTCAATTGGATGAGTGTTGTGAATCCTAAGACGAGAAATCACTTCTAGTTGCAGAGATAGATCTAGGTTAGACATATTCTGCTCAGGAACTAGAACACTCTGTCCAGCTGCTGTTTCAAAGTCATTCAATGAGGACTGATTGAATGAATGAGAAACAACATCAATAGTTGGCTGTGAAGTAGTATTAATAGTTTCCTATTCCTTCAAAATACTACCTCCTTCTGCCTGGGGTTGTGATGGATCACCTGATGAGTTTTGAGGTTCAGTAGGTGACTCACTTGTTGAAGCTTCACTATTCCTTAATATAGTTAAACTATCGGATCTGTGAATAGTGGAAGCTTGATGTATTGCAACACTTGGAGAATTTGGTCTAGGCCTGGGAAGCTCAAACAATTGATCATTAGCAGCAGCATCAGCATCATTTTGAGCACCTATTCCTGCTGAAACATTCTCACAAGATGGTTTAGAATAGTATGGAAACAATTTTAAATCAAAGATGTTATCAGGTCCATTCCCCCTAACACAAGGAGTGTGTTGATTAACAACTATATTGGATGACTCCTCAAATTGTTGATTCTTAATGTTGTATACTCTGTAAGCTTTGGAGCTAGAAGAGTATCCAATAAAGATAGCATGATCCGACTTTTTAGCAAATTTTGCTAAATTGTCCTTTGTGTTAAGTATGGTACACCTGCTGCCAAAGGACCTTAGAAAGCCAATGAACGGTGGCCTCTTTTTCCATAGCTCATAAGGGTTTTTCCATGGGGCTTAACTACAAGAACTTTGTTCTACACATAGCATGTAGTGCTAACTGCCTCTGCCCAGAATGTTAGAGGTAGCTTTGAATCGGCTAACATAGTTCGAGCAGCTTTAGTAAGTGTCCTATTCCTCCTCTCAGCAACACTGTTTTGTTTAGGAGTTTTGGGAGCACTATATTGTCTGGCAATCCCTTTTGAGTTACACAATGAGTCAAGAATGAAGTTCTTAAACTCAGTCCCTTGATCACTTCTAATAGTTTTAACCTTGTGATCAATTTGAGTTTCTATTTTAAGAATAAAAGATTTTAATGTTTCAGTAGTTTCATCTTTAGTTCTTAAAAAGAATACCCATGTGAATCTTGTAAAATCATTAACTATCACAAAGGAATATGATTTCCTTCCAATGCTCATTATACTTGTGGGACTAAAAAGATCCATGTGCAATAAGTGCAATGGAGTAGTGATAGAGTTAACACATTTGGACTTATTAGATGTCCTGTGTTGTTTCCCTTTCAGGCATGCAACACAGTTGTCTTTGCAGAAAAACTTCTTTTTAGGCAAACCATGTACCAAGTTATTTTAGCCAATTTATTCATTGTCTTAAAATTTACATGACACATACGTTTATGCCACAGTGTTGACTCATCACTATCAGCTTTGGAAACAAAGCATGATACTTCACCCATTGGGGAAGCATTGTTCATATCAAGTTTGTACATATCCCCTTTCCTGGGAGATCTAAGAAGCAGCAATTTCAGAGGAATTGTCATCCGTGGTTTGAGGATAATGCACTCGTGTTCTGTGAAAAGCATTTGGTGCTTTTGATCACAAAATTAAGAAACACTTAACACATTGTGTTCAAGCTGTTTGACAAAGTTAACTTTGTCAACTATTAACTAACCATTGGATTTACTCCCTCTGCCAGAAATATATCCTCCGGCCTCACCTCCAAACTAGACAGGACCTCCATCATAATGTTGAAATTGTTGAAGGAGAGATCTGTTCCCTATCATGTGCCTGGAGCATCCACTATCTACAATCCAAATGTTGTTATTCTTGTCAAATGGATGTCCCTGCACATAAGATGAGATGATTAGTTTTGATTGGAAACTAAGCTTTATGGTCTTGAGTTCTTCCAAAGATAATGACATAATTGAACCAAAATTTATCCATGGGGTTCAATGGATGTCGTTAATGAAGAGGTTAGGGCTACAACATCTTTCTTGATCTTCCATTCCATCCCTTCGTTGATCATGGAGGATGAGCTTGTTGAAGCATTTGTAACTTGGCATTCTTCCAAGCTTCTTTCTTTTTGAAAGAAGCCTTCACCATCTTTTCTTCTGAAGCAGTCATCTTCTACGATGGTTTCAAGGGTACTCTTTTGTTCTTCTGAGTCTGGACAGCTTTAGCTTCCGAAGCCTTTTTCCTTTCGGAAAAAGAATTTTCTTCCGAAAGCAGCCTTGCTTTGGAAACAAGCTTTCCCTTTTTCATCACTTGAACCATTTGATATGGTCCAAATGAGAAACCTTCACTCACTCCTTCCTTTTTAACATTATTTTCATAATGTGTGCTAGCAGGATTGTAGTAACAATCTTTGGCCATGTGGTTTTGCAGACCACACATTATGCATGCAATGTTAATCTTTTGAGAATTTGAAGATTGTTGTTTCTTGTTCTTTTTATCTCCATCAGCAACTTTTCCCTTTAACTTCTGATCCTTTGGTAGGAGAGGAGTGCTGGTACTACACCTTTTTCCTGAATCAGAGTTCCAACCAACTAGAATCCGGCTGAGATGAATATACCCTTTTGCTTTGGGTCTATCTTTAGCTTGGACTCACCACTTTTTTCGCAGTTTTTCTGGCTGCCTTAGCTCTGCTTCTTCTGGCTTTGGTGGTCAGGGTTTAATCATCATTGGTAGAGGAGGGCATAATTACGTGTTTCTTCCCTGTGATGGTCTCCATACTTGTATCATTCTTTGACTCATGAGAAGGTGGGTCAGCTGATGTACCTCTTGCTCTTCAGTACCACACCTTGGTTGTCTTATAGACTCATAAGAGTGTGGTGGAGAAATTTTATTGGTTCCCAACCCTCCTTTGTTTTGGTAACGAAGTTTTGAGTGAGAGGATGATGCAAGAATGGCTTCGAAGTTTTGCTCGGAAATAGCGTACTTCCTCGCTTGAGCCTCAACTGTCACAAGCTAGGCTTGAGCCTCAGTCAATTTGGATATTAATCCTTTATCTGAGTCTTATAATTTGTGTGTTCATGTTTTAATAGGGACACAGTTTTCTCTAAGTCCTTAATTTTTCTTTGGTAGTCAGATTCAGCCCTTTTAATGTCACATTTCAAAACATTTAAAGACTCAATATCATATTTAATCTCCATATTGTAGTCCTAATGCAATTTAACCTTAGCAATACAGGCAGGAGTAGAGAGATGTTCATATACCTTGCTTTCATCTGTTCTGGCCATGAGTGCTTGAGCAGGAGTCACATACTGTATGATGAAGCTCGAGTCAATTTCTTGAGCCATTGCAGCTGTTCAGTTGACTTTCCGGTGGGCTTTGGGGTAGAGGGATGTGTGGAGGCGTGTGGGGTTCCCGAGTTGGACTTGGGAGCCTTGCATTCCCTTGCAAAACGACCAAGTTGGTTACAGTTGTAACATTTGGCCTTGGTTTTGTCAAACCCAAATTTGCTGTTGATTGGGTTCTAGGGAAATTGCCTTCCCTTCTCTTAAAGAACTTCATGCTTTGTAGGTTAGAAGAGCCATTTGTTGGACTATGTCCATGTATTCCACATCATCCGAGCTAAAACACTCTAGATCATCAAAGCAGTATTGATAATTACTTGAGTGTCCACTTCCTGAGACAAAAGCACAGCTGTCCTGAAAGGAGCTTTGCTGAGCTTGTTAAGACCTTGCAGTCTCAGGAAATGTGATGTATGGCCCAGAAGAACAAGATGGCTGCTGGGTGTAAGTTAGGTATTGTTGAGGCTCGGAGATTCCTGAGCCTTCAACAACCATTAAGGCATTGCTAGCAGGAAGACTCAAGGGTCTGCTTTGGTCATCGTCCCCATCTATACTTCAGATTTGTTGAGGGCCATTGAGTGAGGTATAAGGAGGAGTGAAAAACAGGTTGATTAGGATGGTAAGATCTCACAATCAAGAGCCTAAAATGCTCTTATAACAATGGTAGGATCGGGTTTGTCACAGAAACACTTGGATTTCTCTCAAACTCAATTATACAAACACTCAATTCAGATGAAGTAAAGTCTTTCACAAGAGGTGATAATAATATAATAAGTAGTGAACACAAAGAAGTAAATTTTCAAGGTGCTTGTATATATTATTTCTCAACTCAAGATATTACAAGACTCTTACAAGCATGATATATGAGTTATAATGAAAGACTATATATACTAGATCGTACAACCGGATATACTTTAATACCAGCTGGAAACCTAAGACTAAAGCATATACAACAATGCTAAAGTTAAGGTATCTTACATAAATTATTACCTATGATATGGTAGTCATGACATGTCCATGACTTACCTTTTGTCACCAACTAAAGATGGAAACTGTACTAACATAAAAAGGTAAACAGTGGATTCAAGTATGGTCAACTGCATGGCTTTGGAGAAAACGCCATGCAGTATCTCAAAGATTTGCAGCGGAGTGTCAGGAAGGCCATACTTATGTCCACAAGATAATAGCAGTGTTTTCCGAAGGTAAGTTGGCTTCAGAAGAACAAGTTCTTCCGAACCCACATATACTTCAGAAGAGGCTTCTATACATCCGAGGCTTGAGGACTTCTGTACTTCAGAAGTTGACTTCGGATCTTTCTTTCTAAGTCTTGAACTTTGTAAGTAGGTTCTTTGTCTTTGGAAGTTGGAACTTTTCCTTTGGAAGTAAGCTTTACACTTTGTCTTTGGAAGAGCTACTTTTTCCTTTAGAAGTTCCACAATTATAGCTTCGGAAGTCCTTTACTTGTAGTACCAAAATCTTCTAAGGGACTTGGTTTTGGTTGCACCAGCCTTTCTAGATCCAACACTTTCTGATGCAAAAGGAGCTATTGGAATGGGAGATCATGGAGCATTCTCTGGCTGCACATCCTCAGGATGTTCTAACTCGTCCCGAGGTTCAGAAAAGGATGCAGTGTTCTCCTTTTCTCCTTTGGCTTTGGTTTAGAAGCCATCCTTTTCTTTCACTTAAAAAGATTTAACTAAGAAGACTAGCCTGCAGTACCAGATTGATCTTCATTGTCTTTCTCAGTTGGGTCTTTTACTCTTACAGGTTCAGATTGAGAGTGAGTCTGACCCTGCTATGGATTAGAAGACGAAGCTTGCTAAGATTCAGTATGAGGTCTAGGTTTTTATGTCTCTAGTTGTTCAACCTTAACCTCCACTTCAGGTGGGGCTTGACTTGGAGGGGAATGTAAGTCAGCCAGTTCTCCACTTTTTATCTTCTGCTTGATCACCCTTATATGCTCATCCATAGTGGGTAGAGACATGGGGCCAAGTCTCCTTCCAGAGAATCCATACAGCTTCAAGAAGCTCATCATCCTCTACCTGTCAGCAGATTTCATCATGCTTTTGTGGATGATGGCTCTTGATATAGCAGGTTCTTCCCTTATGTCACTCATAGGCCTTTGTGACTCAGGGTGGAGAGAGCTTTGGCCTTCATTGCTTGATATAGCTTCAAAGCTCTAGCCAAGGAGAGGTTGAGAAGCACCTTCACCAGCAGGTGTCTCAAAAAGGGAATTGATCTCTGCAACAGTTGTTGGTGATAAGACAGGGCTCTCAGGTTTTGTCACTAGGCCTTCAGTCAAGGTTTCCCCTGTGAAGCTAATCTTAGGGTCTGCCTGAACATCCAGTTAACCGATGACATTGCCTAATTGCCATAGTCTTTTTCTAAGGTTGAACTCTGCAGTGGTCATGTCTTGGATTCTTTGGGCCAACTTGTTAGCTTGTCTTGATTGGCTTGGATTGACAAGTGGCATGTTGACTAAATCCAGACCTTCATAGAAGTTCAAGGTCTGAAAGTTGAAGATCTCTAGGTGCCCTTGAACTCTAATAATGTCTAGGGCTTTCTTGTTGCTGTCATACCTCCACCTAATGTTATGATCAGAAGGTGGAGGAGATGACATAGCCCTTCATGTCCCATCCTGAAACAGACTCTGTATGAAGGAATCTATGTAATCCACATCAATGTGAATTTGAGGAGGTTGCTAAGAATGCACACTTGCAAGTGAGGATGGTGAGTTCTCAGTGTGCATTCTCTCTAAAGAACTCCCAGGTTCTGTAACTGTAATGACTTTCTCCCCCTTTTTGGTAGCATCACCCACTTGCATAGATGAGCCCAGAGTTAGGTCAATCATATCCACAGGCTCTTGTGTTCCTAGTTAAGCTCTTCTTAAAGGTCTTCCAGCTAGTTTTTCCTTAAGATATGAAATCTCATGTTGTTGATCATTGACCCTGTTCTGCAAGGAGTCACTTGAGATTCAAAGTGACTAACCTTGGAGACTAAATAGGTGCATGTTTTAAATAGTTTTTGCACCTTTGGTCTTAAATTCCCCTCATCTTCATCTGAAAAATCATTAGGGAATGAGATGATTGGACCAAAGTCCTCACTCTCACCACTAGCTTCAGGTTCTTGGCTTCTGAATTTCCTCTGCTCACTGGCAATCTCAGTTGAAAATGCAGTGGGTTGAGTTGCCATTGTTGAGGTCTTAATGATGTAGTCACTTTCAAAAGTGAGAGCCTCTTCCATATGGACATCCTGAACAGGTTCAGAAGTGTACACCTCATAGAATCATGGTACTCAGTCAAACCTAGATCTTCATTAGTGTAGAAATCAAGGTTGGGTATTGGTTGGTTGAGATCTAAAGGCTGGGAATGGTAATTGTCCCCTACAGGTTGATCACTTGACTGTTGAGACTCAAAGTGATGGCTTAAGGCAGTTTGGCTTATGAGCTCATAAGGCTGAGCATGAGGAAGCTCAACACTAATCCTTGAAGAGATGGGAATGGTTTGCTCCTTAGGAGAAGTGGAAGCTCCGATGTCCACTTCCTCCTATATGGGTGAGTGTATAGGGACCTGCACAGACTGAATAGCCTGAGTACGTGTTCATTTGGATTTTCTTTGGTAGGTGAGGGTGATTTGTGGTTGTGTTGGAGGTAGGGATGTGGCAGTGTTGGGTATTATTCCTTTGAAGAAACTAAAGATTTCCAATATTATTGAAGTTGAAGTTTTGAAGAAAAAAAGCAACAAAAATATTAGTCTAGGATTTGTTTTGTAATTATTCTAATTGCTAGACTAGTTTAAATATTAACATATATTATCATTGTAAAGTGTGAATAATTCACCACTTGTTAGGGTGAATTAGGTCCATCACCAATACATCATATCATCATCCTTCATGGATGATGACTTCAACAACATATCAATAATCATCAAACATTAAACACGTTTGTGTTCTCCAACATGTTCATCATTATTATATTTTAGCATCTAATCATTCAACTTTTGTTAGTATCAATATGAATCCTAAGATCCATGCTCATTGTTCCCGTTCATATCGCGAACAATGAATTGTTATTAGAGCCAGAGTTGATGGATTCATATTGATTTTAATGAGATTTCATGGTTAGATTGCTAAAATTATTGAAGACCTGAATAAAGCAATTCAACAATCAATTGAACAATTCAAGATCCGATGCAGATTTTGCAAGAAAGCAAATGAAAGAGGCTGCCTCAAGGATCAAAAAGCTGCGAATTATGGCTGCTTGCAAACCAATTGGGCTACGGAAATGGGGCTGCAAATTAGGGTTTTTGGCTGCCGAATTGGTTCTACAAATTAGGGTTTGCGGGTGCCGAATATGCAAATTAGGGTTGCGGCTGCCGAAGTGGTGCTGCAAATTAGGGTTTCTGGCTATCGAATGTGGCTGCCAATTAGGGTTGTAAAAGAGGCTGCCATAGGTAGCTTGTGTCAAAAGAATATGGCTGCCAAATGTGGCTGCTGATTAGGGCTGCTTGCGAATTAGGGCTTCCTAATTAGGGTATGCGATAGAAAGGTAAGAGGTTGCCGTAGGTGGACTTTCTCGGCCAAAGTAGGGTTGACAAACTAGGGTTGTGAATGAATTCATGGAATATGGGCTCATGAACACAATTGGGTTTATTACTTAGGCTACATCATTAAACAAAAACAATAGTTGGACTTGGGCTCAAGTGTTGAAGTTGGGCTTATGATCAACAAAACAAAATTTGGTTCGCATTCGGGCTCTCATCAACAAAAACAATATGAGATCGAGTTACATAATATAGTTAAACCAAATTTTTGAAGACCTCGCTTCCGCATCAACAACAATTTTTTTAGCTTTGAACAACTATTCAACAAAATCAACATCAAACTTCAATTCACATCGGAAATCTACAATTTAGGGGGGGTATTGTTGGGTATTCTACCTTTGAAGAAATTGAAGATTTCCAATATTATTAAAGTTGAAGTTTTGAAGAACAAAAGCAACAAAAAAATATTAGTCTAGGGTTTATTTTGTAATTATTTTAATTGCTAGAGTAGTATAAATATTAACATATATTATCATTGTAAAGTGTGAATAGTTCACCACTTGTTAGGGTGAATTAGGTCCATCACCAATAAAATTATATCATCATCCTTCATGGATATGATTTCAATAACATATCAATAAACATCAAACACTTAACACGTTGTTTTCTTTATCATGTTCATCATTATTATATTTTAGCATCTAATCATTCAAGTTTTGTTACTATCAATATGAATCATAAGATCCATGCTCATTATTCCCGTTCATATCGGGAACACACAAGTAGGTGTGGGTTCAACACTAGCTGGTGCTGCTAAGTTATCACCTTCAGCAATGAACTCTAACATTTTTGGGACCTGGGCTGTTTCTACCCCAAAGCACCAACAGTGGGCTTTCTTAGTATTTTAAATATATGGGGCTTCATTTGTCCCAGTTTAAGAATGTTACGTGTTCCCTTTAACTATGAGCCCAGTTCAAAGTTAAGAATGTACTAGACATATATAGGAAACATGTAATATTCTAAAGTGTTCGAGTTTGAAAGTAAATTAATATGAACAAATTAAGAATACCTATACTTGACCCGTGAATCATTCCATGGATAATGAAGGAGAGGTCCTCAGGAATCTGGTCCCACCCACCATGCTTGTTTGATAAACTGTGAATAACCACATGCAGCAGGAATGTCCACTGGGATGAGACCTTCCCTTTCCTGAAGGTCTTGATAGAGTAATCTCCCTCATACCCCATCTGCTCAAAAGAATGATTGACAACTTCTTTTGGGGAGAACACCTCACCTTCTTCATCATCCAGCTGAAGATGCATGTTGATGATGGTCGGAGTGATGAAGACTGTTCTCCCCTGAACTCTATCCATTACGACCTCTTGGTAGGACTTCTAGAATTCTAGCAGACGATCCTCATAGAGTGGAGGATCAATTGTTAGGGAGGTGAAGTAGTTTGACAAAGCCAAGAAACGGCAAACCTTTGAGAAATGGGGATCATTCTCAGAGCTTAAGAGAGCAACCTTATTATGTTGCTTGTGTAACTACATCGTAAAGTCCGGGTCATTTCTATGCAGAGGTTTGGCCATTTTGAGAAGCTTAAGGATGATGAAAGATGAGAGAAAGTAATTCCAAAGAGAAATTTTGGGGTTTTAGGTTTGGAGGAAGAAGCAGATGATAGAAAGAGGGGGAAACCGTTGGGTTTATTTGTGAAAAGGATTTCAGATAAAGTTTAATGAAAGTGGATAAACATTGAAATCCAGATGTCGGTCCCACCTCTGACAAAAGTAGTTCACTTTTGCTCAAAAAGTAGTTTTCTTGGAATTCAAAAAGTTTCCGAAGGTAAATTATCATGGGAACTTTTAAATGAAAAAGCTCCTGAAGCTAAAATGACTTCGGAAGATTTTTCTAAGAGTTATGAAGATTTTGACTTGGGAAGAAAAACAAGACATGAAAGTTTTATTTAAGAACAAAACTTCCAAGAGTTAATTTTCCTCGTAAGAAAAAGGTCCTTGAAAACATATAAGTGCCAAAGAAAACTTTAAGCTTCAGAAGATATTTTAAAGATTTCTTTTGAAGGTAAAATACTTGGGTAGTTATTTGTTTTAAAAGCATAGGTTTCTTCCGAAGTTAAAAACATAACTTCCGGAGGGTTAATATTTCATAAATCTAGGGAAAGTCTTCAAAAAGATTTTCATCCAAAGAAAACAAGAGCTTATGAATGTGATGAACTAGACGCTTTACGACACACATGCTTTAAGAAATAAGAAGAATTAGTTTTAAGAATACCTACTCAAAATTGATCATCCCAACAACTAATACAAGATATTTAAATATTTGTTCATCAAAAGCCTTTGTAAACAGATGAGAATATGTTTATCTGTGTGAACTTTGACTAGTTTAATTAATCCTTTTTCATAATTATCTCTTACTAAATGATACCAGATGTTGATGTCTTTGGTCCTGAGTGCTGTACAGGATTCGCTGTGATTAAGATAGCACTATTGTTGTCTATGTGAATGGGAGTTTCCTTGAAGTTAGACCCATAGTCTAGCATCTGATTCCGAATCCAAAGCACTTAAGCACAGCAGCTTGCAGCAGCAATGTATTCAGCTTCAGCAGTTGATGTAGAGAAACATGATTGTTTCTTGCATTGCCATAAGACAACCCTTCCACCAAGAAAATGACATCCTCAGATGTAGACTTTGCAGTCATGTTGCAACCACCATAATCACTATCTGTGTAAGCATACAGATTGAAGTCAGGATTCTTAAGATACCATAAACCAAGTGTTGAAGCACCCTTAAGGTGTCTTAGAATCCTTTTGACAGTGATAAGATGAGACATTTTAGGGTTGGCTTGATATCTTGCGTAGATGCAAGTGCCAAACATAATATGAGGTCTGCTAGTAGTTAGATACATAAGAGACCTACTCATAGCCCTGTCTAAGTGTTCACTACACACTCCCCCTCAAGATCAGGTCCAAGGAGTGGTTTCTAGCTATGCGTGTCTTAGCAATCTTACAACTAGTCATGTTGAACATCTTGAGTATGTCCTGAACATACTTTGATTGACTAATGAGGATGCCATCTTCAACTTTCTTCACTTGAATTCCCAGAAAGAAATTGAGTTCCCCTATGGCAGTTATTTCAAATCCGTCCTTCGCCAGCTTCTCAAAGTCTTTTAAGAGTTTTGGATTAGTTGAACCAAAGATCATGTCCTCCACATAAACTTGAAATAGCAATATGTTATTTCCCTGTCCTTTGATGAAGAGAGTTCCATCTATAATACCTCTCCTGTATCCATGCTTGCAAAGATACTGAGATGGTGTCTCATACCACTTCCTGGGTGCCTGATGCAGCCATAAAGAGCATTGTCAAGCTTGTAGGCATAATCAAGATGATTAGGATCTACAAACCAGTTGGATGTTTGACATACACCTTTTCATCAATCACCCCATAGAGAAAAGCCCACTTCACATCAAGTTAAAAGACCTTGAAGTACTTGGATGAGGAAATGCCAGGAATATCCTAACAGCTTCCGGTCTTGCTACAGGAGCAAAGACATCTGTATAGTTAGCTCCTTCTTCTTGTGTATATCCTTGAACAACTACTGTATCTTTGTTCTTGATGATGAATCCTATCATACTTCTTGTTCTTAAACACCCATTTGGTTCCAATGCTAGTCTTCCCATGAGGAGGGGGGCAAAGGTTCCAAACTTTTTGTCTTTTGAATTGAAGCAGCTCCTTTTGCATAGCTTCAACCCAACCTCCATCCTTCAGAGTCTCATCAACTTTCTTTGGCTCTATCTACGACCAGAAACAAGAGTGAAGACAACATTTTCTTCCAGGGTTTGTTCTCTTGTTCTTACCCTTGTGACAACATCTCCATTGATGTTTGTGGTGGGGTGGGACTTGAGGATCCTTAGCTGAGGGATCAAAGCAAGTTGCTTTTCATGAGAGACCTGATCCAAGGAGTGTGTGACATCATTAATGTTGTCATCTATGGGGTGGTTATCAACATCAAGAAAGTCTTGATCACTATCACTACTACCATCATTGTCTTTTGCAATTGAAGCATCTTTTTCTGGTTGTGGAGCCTCTGAGCTGGAATTTGAAGGCATACCAGATGTATGAGTTGAGTTTGTCAATGTGCTGCTAATAGAAACCTCATTTGTAGAAATAGTCCCAACTAGAGCTGAAGATGTGTTACTTGAAGGTCTTGTCAGCTCAAATCTTGGATGAGAATCATGTGTATTTAAATTTTCAGTAGATCCTACGACATTCTCACAAGATTTGTTAAAATAGTTGGTAACTAAATCAAGATCAAAGAGCCAATCAGGACAAGAACCAGCCACACAGAGTGTGTGTTCATTGAAAGTCACATTGGCTGACTCCTCAACAATTCTAGTTCTCAGATTGTATACTCTATAAGCCTAAGGTTGTGAAGAGTATCCAATGAAGTGTCCATCAACTGATTTCTCAACAAGTTTGGCAATTTGATCCTTGGTATTCAAGATGGTGCAAGAACAACCAAATGACATTACAAAACCAATGAAAGGTTTCCTCTTATGCCAAACTTCATAAGGAGTCTTGCCATGATTCTTAACTACTAAAACTCTGTTCTACACATAGCAGGCAGTGTTGACTGCCTATCGCCAGAAGGTGATGGGCAGCTTAGAGCCAGACATCATGGTTCTTGCAGCTTCGATCAGTGTCCTATTCTCCTCTCAGCAACACCATTCTGCTGAGGAGTCATGGAAGCATTGTATTGTCTTGTAATTGTTGGGTTTGTTGGACCATAATCAAAGTTGTTTAACCATTTAAACATGAAAAATGCAGCGGAATAAAACCTTAATACTATGATTGTAATCTGAAAATTAAGGCATATAGCTTAACACCAATAAAGCCAAGAACATAGGATCAAGTATATGTGTACAACTAGCTATCAAGAAGAATTAACAGCCAAAAGCAACACATACAAACTACCCTTGTAGAGCTGCTGAAAAACATGAGATTTGATGAAGATAATGAGGTTCTTGAACGACCAAAACACCAAGGAGAGGTCTCCTCAAGCTTCCATACCCACAAGCATTAAGTAAACACCTTTTTTCTAGGATTTGAACACCAAATATGAACCAAAAGGGGCTGCTCGAACCCTATTCCAGCCGTGATTTTGTTTTCAAAATGGGAGAGTTTTTCACTTTTGGTTCTGGCATGTGTGAGAGAGAAAGTGAGGGTTGAGTGTGTGTATTCAAGAGTGTCTTGTTTCAAGGCAGAAAAATGAACCAATCCCCATGAAGGGGGCTGCCGAAATTAACCTTTCAAAAGAGTTTCCCCCAATTTTTTATCAACCATTTTAATTTACCAAGTCACTTATTGAGTCATGAAATTAACCTTTTAATTTTATAACTCATACACACTTTTATCACTTGATGTTATTTAACCAATTTAAATAACATTACAAATAATACCCATAAACAAAATATCCCTATAAGTTATTCCATCTCATATGCAACTTATTCAAAAAACCAATTTTCTAAATTGGTGTTATTATTTATTGCATGATCATAACATCATTAAATATTAATTGGTGTATGCTAAGCTTGTTATTGTGTATGACCCCACTTGGATCATAACGTACTAACCATATAAATGTTCTATGTGTCTTGGGGATAAAGAATCCAACAGTCTCCCACTTGCACAAGGTTCATAGAAGATTGTTGCAAGCAGTAAATACCGCCTAACAACAGTTTACTACCCTGAATACGCATAAGTAAAAGCTATTCAATAACATCTCCCCTTCAATTATCCAACTTGAATTGATTTAGGTGAATCAATCATTTATCCTTTTGTTACAGATGTCATGTTAAATCCAAGGACACAAAATCATCATTCCTATTTGATTTAACTTAATCAGGCCTTAGACATCTTGCTCTCAAGGAATAAGAGGAACAAATTCCATCTTTACTACATACGATTCTCACAATCACCTCGTGTCACACCGGAATATAGCCTTATGTACTGTCCATTATTTCAAAGTAGTGAAGAACTAGCTCAAGGTATAACATTTGGTGAATATCAAAACCCAATATGTATCTTAGGTTAGAGGATTTGATATTTTCCTTTACTCAAATTTACTTATGATCAATCTAGAAGATTCCATGTAGTAAATTTGAGATGTGGTAAGTCCAATATTTGTATCCCACAAATATCTATGAACTTGGCAACAACCAATTGCTCTATACTCATGCCTTATAAATATCCACCAATCCATGTTCATAATAGTCTTACGTTCATATTTGTTCCCACAAACACAACCGAGTACGGATATTTAGAATAATAAACATATTCATGGATGTATACATGCTACAAGGAACATAACTCAGAATATCACAAGTATATGAAAGAGTTAAATATTATATTGGTCCAAACTTTTAAATACTAAACACATTAATTCCAATCACTAGAATATTGAAGTCCTAAGGCACAAGTATGACTTTCATGCTTTGCCCTTTTAAGAAGCTTCGTTAGTGGTTCCGCAATGTTTTGTTCGGTGTGAACTTTACGATTAAATATTTTTCCCTTTTCAACTTCATCTCTTACGTAGTTGAATCTCCGCCCAATGTGTCTAGTCTTTTGATGTGCACGGGGTTCCTTGATATGTGCAATCACACACACATTATCATAAAAGATTTCTAGGGGGTCTTGAATGGTAGAGACCACTCCTAGATCAATGATAAATTTATTTATCCATGCAGCTACCCGAGCTGCTAATGAGGCGGCTATGTATTAGGATTCTGTAGTGGACGATGCTACCACGTCTTGTTTTGAACTCTTCCTGGACAATTCTCCTGCATTCATAATGAAGACATACCCCGATTGTGATAGAGAATCATCTCGATCAGTTTGGAAACTTGCATCCGTGTAACCCTTTACAATGAGTTCCTCTTCATGAGATCCGTATATTAGAAACATATCCTTAGTCCTCCTAAGGTATTTCAATATACTTTTAACAGCCATTCATTGGCTATTACCAGGATTCTCATGATATCTGCTTGTCATGCTTAACACGCATGACACGTCCGGTCTAGTGCATACCATCACATACATGATGGATCCTATAGCAAACGTATATGGGATGTCCTTCATACGATATTGCTCTTCCTTTGAGCTTGGACAATAAGATGTACTCACTATTGTCCCTCTTTGAATAGGTATCATACCTTTCATAGAGTTTTCCATCTTGAACCTTTACAAGATTTTATCAATATATGCACTTTGGTTTAGACCTATCAACCGCCTCGATCTATCCCCATAGATCTTTATTCCCAAAATGTAGGCGGCTTCCCCGAGATCTTTTATGGAAAAACAACTTCTATGCATGTTTTAACACCTTACATGGTTGGAATATCATTTCCAAAAGGTAGTATGTCATCAACATACAAGACTAAGAATGTAATTATGCTCCCACTAGCCTTCTTATGTACACAAGCCTCGTCAGCATTCTTGATGAAATCAAATTTCTTGATCTCTTCATCAGAACGTTGATTCCAACTTCTCAATGCTTGTTTCAATCCATTGATTCATCTCTTTAACTTGCATACTCTATTAGGATGTCGTGGATCGACAAAACCATCAGGCTGAACCATGTGGGCAGTCCTTTCAAGATGTCCATTAAGAAAAACAGTTTTAACATCCATTTGCCAAATCTCATAGTCATAATATGCAGCTATGGCAAATAATATCCTAATTGACGTTAGCATTGCCAAAGGCGAGAAGGTTTCATAATTGCAGGATCGTTGAAGGGTTAGTTCTAACACAACAACACAAAGTGGAGATTAACTAAACTTTAATCAAACCGTAAATTGGATTAACAAATGTTGAGATACTAAGAACACAAGTAATACAAGAGACAGAACACAAGTGTATGGTTTTCAAGAATGCAGTATATTGCCTTCTCTATGTTCTATTACAAGTGTTACAAAGCATATTCGAAAGATACAAGAACATGAGATACTTATACTACGTCCTACAGCTGGCTATACTTTGAAAGCCAGCTGGATACAATTGACTATACACAAATAAAATCAATTGTAGAGTCAAAAGACAGATTGCCTTCTGACTTGTGACTATGACATGCCATAGCTCACATCCTTATCTATTTTAAAAAGGATAAAGTACATAAAGTAAAAAGTTACAAACTCAAGACCTCAATGTACAATTACCAAAAGCATGGACCTTTTCACCAAACCATGTAAGTTGGTGACTTGCAGAGTTGCAGCGGAAAGGTGTCCAGCTTTATGGAACAGTGCATCAGATAAAGCATGTTACTAAAAGTCTTCGGAAGAAATCTGTCTTCATGAACTTGAAGTTTGGGAAGACTTTGTCTCTGAGGCTACGGAAGACTTCATGTTTGGCTTCAGAAGATATTGGTCTTGGCTTGGAAGATTTCACACTTAGAGTATTTTTGTTGCACATGTGAAACTTCCGAAGCATTCTTCTTTAATGCACTTGTGCAGCATGCAGGAAAGACTAAAGATGTTTAGGTTGCATCAGCCTCTTCATTAATCTCTACAAACTCCCCCTAGGCTCATGCTACCAAAACACTTTGAAAACTTCAAATATTAACAGTCCTCATTAGGATGATCACCTTTCTTTTCTTTATAAGATGATCAGGATCCTTCAGGCTGTCAAAGTGTCTTCTCATGTCAAAGAGGTCATGCAGAGGCAACTGAAACATATCTTGCCATGTGTAATTGTTTTCAATGCCTTGATCTCTATTAACATGTCATCTCTCTGGATTTGTGGTGTATGTCTAAGACAAGATGGGACTTCCTGCTGCTAGAGGAGCTACTGAAGTTGGATTTGATTGAGCATCCTCTGGCTGCACATACTTAGGCTGTTCTGATTCATCCTGAGGTTAGAAGGGGATGCAGGCTTTTTCTTCTTCTTAGGCTTTGGTCTAGAAGCCATCCTCTTCTTTCTCTTTCAAAATTTTAACCGAGAAGACTGGCCTGCAGCACCAGATTGATCTTCATGGTCTTTCTCAGTTGGGACTTCCTCTCTCTCAGGTTCAGATGAAGAGGGAGGTTAACCCTGCTATGGATCAGAAGATGAAGCTTGCTGAGCATTAGCAGGAGGTCTGGGTTATGTTATCTCTGGTTGTTTAACCTTAACCCCGACTTCAGGTGGAGCCTGACTTGGAGTGGAGTGTAAGTCAGTGAGCTCTCCACTCTTATTCTCCGGCTTGATTACCCTGATATGCTCATCCATAATGGATAGAGACATGGGTCCAAGTCTCCTTCCGGAGAATCCATACAGCTTCAAGAAGCTCATCATCCTCTGCCTATCAGCAAACTTCTTCATGCTCTTTTGGATGATGGCTCTTGATTTTGCAGCTTCTTCCCTTAGCTTCTTCTTTGTTGTCTTTCTTTCCATGACTACCTCAAGCTCAAGTTGTTTTAAGTACTCAAACTAAATATAGTCATAAGGTAGGGGAAGGAGTGCATCTACCTGATAGAGGCCTGTGGCACTCAAGTAGTTAATCCTCTTTATTATTTCTTCTTCATTATCTACCTGAGGTTCTTGTTGAACCACATCCTCTTATTCAGGACTTTCTTGAACTGGTGAGAGGGTAGGCATACCTTTGTACAGTCTTTTTCTTCTTCTCTCTTCTTTGACTTGTACTAGGAGTTCTGCATCTTCTACCTCCTTCTTCTCTGTTGACCTTTCCAGGTCAACTAGTTCATTCAATTCATCCAAGGGAAGAGAAATGACACTATGTATGTCATAGTTCCTAGTCTGCAGATAGTTTATCATGACTGCCCTTAACTCATCATTCGGAGTATCTGGTCTGGGGGCAGCCCTGATTGCAAACTTCATGAGTCTTGGAGACTCAGCAGAGGAACTTCCTTCCCTTAGCCTCCTTTTCCTCTCTCTCTCTCCTCCTCCTCAATCTCCTTAGATGTCATCTTTCTTTTCCCTTTGTCACTCACAGACCTTTGTGACTCAGGGTGGAGAGTGCTTTGGCCTTCATTGCTTGTTGCAGCATCTGAGCTCAGGCCAGAGAGAGGTTGAGAAGCACCTTCCCCAGTAGGTGTCTCAGAAGGAAAATGGATCTCTGTAGCAGTTTGAGATGATAACACAGGGCTCTCAGGTTCTGTCACTGGGCCTTGAGTCAAGGTTTCCCCTATGAAGCTAATCTTAGGGTATGCCTCAACATCTAGTTGACTGATGACATTCCCTGATTGGAAGTCTCCTTCTTAGGCTGAACTTTGCAATGATCCTATCTTGGATTCTTTTAGCCAGTCTGTCAGCTTGTCTTGATTGGCTTGGGTTGACAAGTAGCATGTTGACTAGATCCAGACCTTCATAGTAGTCCAAGGTCTGAAAATTGAAGACTTCTTGCTGTCCTTGAACTCTTATGATGATTAGGGCCTTCCTATTGTTGTCATACCTCCACCCAATGATGTGATTGGAAGATGGTGAAGGTGACATTGCCCTTGGTATCCCATCCTCAAACAGACTCTATATGAAGGAGTCTGTGTAGTCCACATTAATGTAAACTAGAGGAAGTTGCTGAGAATGCACAGTTGCAAGTGAGGATGGTGAGTCCTCAATGTCCATTCTCTCTGAAGAACTCCTAGGTTCTGTGGTTGTACTGACTTACTCCCCCTTTTTAGTAGCATCACCCACTTGTATAGGTGATTTGGAAGATAGGTCAATCACATCCACACGTTCTTGTGTTCCTGGTTGAGCTCTCCTTAAGGGTCACCCAGCTAGTTTCTCCTTCAGATATGAAATCTCAAGTTGCTGATCATTGATCCTGTTGTGTAAGGTAGTCACCTGATATTCAAGGTTACTGACCTTTGAGACTAGGTAAGTGCATGTTTTAGACAATTTTTGCACTAGTAGTCTTAGATTCCCCTCATCTTCATGAGAAGATTCATTGGTGGAGGATGTGATTGGACCAAAGTCCTCTCTCTCACCACCAGCTTGAGGTTCTTGGATGTCGGTTTTCTTCTGCTTGCTGGAAGTCTCAGTTGAGATGTCAGTGGGCTGAGTTGCCATGGTTGAGGTCTTAATGATGTAATCACTTTCAGAGGTGAGAGTCTCTTCCATATGGACATCCTGAACAGGTTTAGGAGTGTCCACCTCAGTTGTAGGTGACTAATGTAGGATAGATGTAGGAGACTCAGGAGTACTCATCTCTCTTTGAGTAGGTTGAAAGAAGAGAGATTCATTATACTCACTGAAACCTATATCTTCATTAGTATAGAAGTCAAGGTTGGGAATTGGTTGGTTGAGATCTATAGGCTGGGGTTGGTAACTGTCCCCTGAAGGTTACTCACTTAAGTGTTGAGACTCAGAGTGATGGCTTAAGGCAGTAGGGCTAATGAGCTCATCAGGCTGAGCATGAGGAACTCAGCACTGATTCTTGAAGAGATGAGAGTGGTCTGCTCCACAGGAGAAGTGGGAGCTCCAGTGTCCACTTCTTCCTGTACAATTGAGTATATGGGGGCCTCCACAGAAAGCAGGGGTTTGTTTGGATTTTTATTGGTAGGTGCTGAGATTTGAGGTTGTGTAGGTTCAACACTAGAAGGTGTGGGTTCAACACTAGCTTGTGCTCCTAGGTTGTCACCTTGAGCATTGAGCTCTAACTTTTTTGGGACTAGGGCTGTTTCTACCCTAGAGAATCCAATAGTGGACTTTCTCAGTATTTTAAAGATGTCGGGCTTCATCTGTCCCAATTAAAAATGTTACCTGTTTCCCTTAACTGTGAGCCCAGTTCACAGTTAAGAATGTACTGGACATATCTAGGAAACATGTAATACTCTAAGGAATCTAAATTAGCAAGTAAATTTGTATAAACAAACTAAGAATACCTGAATTTGACCCCCTGAACCTTTCCATGGATTATGAAGGAGAGATCCTCAGGAATCTGGTCCTATCCACAATGCTTGTTTGATAAGCTATGGATGACCACATGGAGCAGGAATCTCCATTGAGATGAGACCTTCCCTTTCCTGAAGGTCTTTACAGAGAAATCTCCCTCATACCCCATCTGCTCAAAGGAATTATTGATAGCTTCCATTGGGAGAAACACCTCACTTTCTTCATCATCCAGTTGAAGATGTCTGTTGATGATGGCCAGAGTGATGAAGATTGTTCTTCCCTGCACTATGGCAGATAGTTCCTTCTCCCCATCCATAATGATCTCTTTGCAAGTCTTCCAGAATTCAAGCAACTGATCCTCATAGAGTGGAGGATCAAGGTTCAGGGAGTTGAAGTAGTTTGACAGAGTTAGGAAACAGTAAATCTCTGAGAAATGAGGATCTTTCTTAGAGCTTAATAGAGCAACCTGATTGTGTTGTGTGTGTAGCTGCATGGTAAAGTTAGGATCACTTCTGTGAGCAAGGTTGGCCATTTTGAAGTAGCTTAAGGATGAAGAAAGAAGAAAGAATGAAATTTTAGAGAGAGATTTGGGGTTTTAGGTTTGGAGGAAGAACAAATGATAAAAAGAGGGGGGAAACCGTTGGGTTTATGTGTGAGAAGGATTTCAGATAAAGTTTAATGAGAGAGGATAAACTTTGAAATCCGGATGTCGGTCCCACCTCTGAAAAAGTAGTTTACTTTTGCTCAAAAAGTAGTTTTCTTGGAAGTGTAAAAGCTTTGAAGGTTTATTATCTTCGGAAGTTTTATTTAAAAAGCTTGTGAAGCTAAAATGACTTCGGAAGAATTTTCTGAGAGATTTGAGAATTTTGCTTTGGAAGAGAAATTAAAACTTGAATGCTTTGTATATAAACTATCAAAGCTTCCGAGAGTTAATTTTGCTTCTGAAGTAAATGGTCTTTGAAAATAAGTAAGTGTCTAAGACAAGTATTTAAGCTTCGGAAGACAAATTTGAAAACACTTCCGAAGGTAAATTTCTTAGACAGTTATTTATTTTGAAGACATGATTTACTTTCCAAGTTTAAAAGCATAACTTTTGAAATATCAGAAATTTTCAAAAATCTAAGAAAAATCTTAAAAAAGAAATGTTCATCCAAAGAAAACATGAGCTTATGAAAGTGATGAACTAGACAACTTAGGACAGACATAAATTTTAAAGAAATAATAAGAATTAGTTTTAAGAAAAGCTTACTCAAAGTTTATCATCCCAATAGCTAATATTAGATATTTAAATCTTTGTTCAACAAAGTCCTTTATGAACAGATCAGCATATTGTTCGTCTATGTGAACTTTGACTAGTTTAATTAATCATTTTTCATAGTTATCTCTTATTCAATGATACCTGATATTCATGTGCTTTGTCCTTGAGTGCTGCACAGGGTTTTCTGTGATTGAGATAGCACTGTTGTTGTCTATGTGAATGGGAGTCTCCTTGACGTTTAACCCATAGCCAGCATTTGATTTTGAATTCAAAGTACTTGAGCACAGCAGCTTGCAGCAGCAATGTATTCAGCTTCAGCAGTTGATGCAGAGAAACAGGATTGTTTCTTGCATTGCCATGAGACAACCCTTCCACCAAGAAATTGTCATCCCCTAGATGTAGACTTTGCAGTCATGTTGCAACCACCATAATCACTATCTGTATAGGCATACTGATTGAAGTCAGAATTCTTAGGATACCATGGTCCAAGTGTTGATGCACCTTTGATGTATCTTAGAATCCTTTTGACAGTGATAAGGTGAGACATCTTAGGGTTGGCTTGATATCTTGCACAAATACATGTAGCAAACATGATATCAGGCCTGCTAGCAGAAAGTTACATAAGAGACCCAATCATAGCCCTATATAATGCTCATCTACGCACTCCCCCTCAAGATCAGGACCAAGAGAGTGGTTTCTGGCTATGGGTGTCTAAGAAATCTTATAGTCAGTCATATTGAACCTCTTGAGTATGTCCTAAACATACTTTGACTGATTTATGAAGATGCCATCTTCAACTTGCTTCACTTGAATTCCCATAAAGAAATTGAGTTTCCCCATGGCACTCATTTCAAATCTGTCTTTCATCAGCTTCTCAAAGTCTTTGCAGAGCTTTGGATTAGTTGAACCAAAGATGATGTCATCCATATATACTTGAACTAGCAATATGTCTTTTCCTTGTCCTTTGATGAAGAGAGTTCCATCTATAGTACCTCTCCTGGATCCATGTTTACAAAGATACTCACATAGTGTCTCATACCATTTCCTGGGTGCCTCATGCAGCCCATAGAGAGCTTTGTCAAGCTTGCAGACATAATCAGGATGATCAGGATCTACAAAACCAGGTGGTCGTTTGAAAGACCTTGAAGTTCTTGGATGCAGCAAATGCCTGGAATATCGTAACAACTTCTAATCTTGCCACTGGAGCAAAGAAATTAGTGTAGTCAATCCCTTTTTCTTTTGTGTATCCTTGAACAACCAGTCTAGCTTGTTCTTGATGATGATGCCTCTATCATCTTTCTTGTTCCTAAACACCCATTTGGTTCCAATTGTAGTCTTCCTAGAAGGAAGAGGACAAAGGTTACAAACTTTCTGGCTTTTGAATTGAAGCAGCTCTTGTTGCATAACTTCAACCCAACTTCCATCCTTTAGAGCTTCATCAACTTTCTTTTGCTCTATCTGGGATAGAAAACAAGAGTGAAGACAAAAATTTGCTTCATGGGTTCTCCTCTTGTCTTTACCCCTAAGACAACATTTCCAATGATGTTTGTGGTAGGATGAGACTTGTGGATCCTAATCTGAGGGATCACAGCAAGTTGTTGAGAAAGATCTAAATTAGAGAAATCTAGATCTGGCATGAAAGTTTTTCCCACCACATCAGCACACTTTTCAAGTGAAACTTGATCCAAGCAGTGTGTGACATCATTGATGTTCTTATCAATGGTGTGGTAAGTGGCATGAAGAAATTCTTGGTCACTGTCACCACCACCATTGTTGACTTCCACAATTGAGGTGTTCTTATTTGGTTGTATAGCCTCTGAGCTGGAATTTGAAGGCATAACAGATGTATCAGCTGAATTTGTCATTGTTGTACTGACAGAAACCTCATTTGCAGAAGTGGTTCCAACTGGAGCTGAAGATATATGTCTTGAGGATCTTCCTAGCTCAAATCTTGTATCAGGATCTCTGTATTTAAATTTGCTGCACATCCTGAAACATTCTCACAAGTTTTGTTAAAATACTTGGTAACCAAATCAAGATCAAACAACCAATCCAGATCAGAACCAGTAACACAGGACGTGTGTTCATTGAAAGTCACATTGGTTGACTCCTCAACAATTCTAGTTCTGAGATTGTATACTCTATCAGCCTTAGCTTGGGAAGAATATCCAATAAAGTGTCCATCATCTGATTTCTCAGCAAACTTGGCAATTTGATCTTTGGTATTCAAGATGGTGCAAGGACATCCAAATGACCCGAGAAAACCAATGAAAGGTTTCCTCTTGTGGCAAAGTTCATAAGAAGTCTTGCCATGAGTCTTAACTACTAAAACTTTGTTGAGCATATATTAGGCAGTGTTGACTGCCTCTGCCCAGAAGGTGATGTGCAGTTTAGAGTCAGACAACATGGTTCTTGCAGCTTCATTCAGTGTCCTGTTTCTCCTCTCAGCAACACCATTTTGCTGAGGAGTCCTGGGGGCACTGAATTGCCTTGTAATACCCTTTTCATCACAAAATGTATCAAGGTTTTGGTTCTTAAATTCAATTCCTTGATCACATCTTATGATTTTGACCTTGTGATCAGACTGATTCTCAATCTTTAACATGAAATTCTTCAGAATCTCAGGAGTGTCATCCTTAGTTCTAAGGAAGAAAATCCATGTGAATCTTATGTTGCTTCCCTTTCAGGCATGCAACACAGTGGTCATCACTTGTAAACTCTTTCTTTGCCATTCCAGTTACCAAATCATGCTTATTAACTTATTCATGTTCTTAAAGTTTACATGAAACATTCTTTTATGCCATAAGAAAGACTCATCACTATTGGCTTTAGACAGAAAGCATGAAACTTCTCCAGAGGGAGAGGTTTCTTGCAAATCAATCTTGTACATGTTTCCTTTCATGGGGGCTCTAAGCAGGATATGCTCATGAGGAATGACCACACCAGGCTTAAGAACAATGCACTTATGTTCAGTAAAGAGCATGTTATGACTCTGATCACAAAATTGTGATACATTCAAAAGATTGTATCCTAGCTCCTTAACAAAGTTTACCTTTTCTGTGTTGAGCTTACCATTTTTAACATTGCCCCTTCCAGAAATGTAGCCACCTTCATCTCCTCCAAAAGTAACTGGTCCTCTATCAATCCTTTCAAATTTCTGGAGTAGTGACCTATTGCCTGTCATGTGCCTGGAACAGCCACTGTCTATGATCCAGACATTTCTGTCTGTCTTCAGCTGTCCCTGCACAAAGAGAATGATTAGTTATATCTGGAAACCCAAGCCTTGCTTGTCTTGGGCTCATTTACAGAAGGTAATTCAACTGTAATAGATCCTATGGTTGTACGAAGAGGATCTTGAGCTATTGTTGATGTGGAAATCTCAGTCACTTGGTCTTTCTTAGACATCCACACCACCTTTGGAGTCTTGGACTTGAGCTTCAAAACTTTATAAGCTTTTGGAAAATCAGAAGTTTTGATGACTGAACCTTTGGAATATTCTGCAGAGACTGCAGCAGACTTCAGTGCTTCGGAAGAACTCCTTTCTTTCGAGACCAAATATTCTTCTGAAGAACACTCTTTTCTGCCCTGGCTTTGCTGATCACAAGCTCAGCCTGGCACTCGGTTAACTTGGTTATGAGATCTATGATCTGAGACCTAAAATCTGTGTGTTCGTGTTTTAGAACTGAAATGGTTTTCTCTAAGTCCTCTATTTTCAGCTTATAATTATTTTCAAACTTTCCAAAATCATATTTTAAAATGTTTAAGGACTCAACATCAGATCTCAGTTCCAAGTTGTAGGACCTGTATGTGTTAACTTTAGCAATGCATTGAGGAGTACAGAGATGTTCTAATACCTTGGCTTCATCATGATCAGCCATCAGTGCTTGGTTTGGAGAAGCATCTTCCACTTGAAAGCTCTAGTCAAAGCCTCTTTCTTCAACAGCAACAGCAGCTTGCTACTTTGACTTCTCATTTTGTAGAACTTTGTTAGTGTAGTTTGGTTTGGATTGTGTTTGGCCACCATTTGTTCTAGGTGCCTTACACTCTCTGGCAAAGTGGCCCATCAAATTACAGTTGTAACACTTGACTTTGCCATTGTCTAGTCCAAACTTTCCACTGCTTGCATTGCTTGGAAACTTCCTTCCAGTCCTCTTGTAGAACTTCTTGGCTTTGTGAGTGAGAAGTGCCATCTGCTAGACTATTTCCATATATTCTAGATCATTTGGATGGATACAATCCAGGTCTTTAGGAGTGAAAAGAGAGTTGCCACAGCTTTCATCAGAAGACACAAAAGCTTGAGAACAACTTGTCTCTTGGAATGGGCTTCCTTGAGTGTAGTTCTCCCTTGGTGTTTCTGGGAAGGTGATGAAAGGACCCTATGGTGAGTTGTCAGGGTAGCATAAGAGATGATGTTTGGGTTCTATGCTATCCCTTTCAATCACATGTAGGGCTAAACCCATTTGATTGTTAAAGTTACCAGATGAACCTTGCATGTTCATCTCCATTTGGTAGCCACTGAGAATCCCATATAACTCTATCAAAGTAAGAGTTTTGAGATTTTCAGTTCTCTTGATCACCACATAGTAGTGTGTCCATTGCCTAGGAAGTGAGGACATGAACTTCCTTACAATGTCTCTGTATTCAAGAGAAACTCCTCCATCGACTAGGGTATCCACAATCTCAACATACCTCAAGTACTACTGAGTCATGGTCTCACCTGTTTTGATGGTAATGTTTTCAAACTGCTACTTCAGGAGATCCTTCTTGTTCTCATTGGCTTCGGAAGAACCCTCATACATCAGTTTCAGTGCATCCCACAACTGCTTGGTTGTTTTGCACTTCTTGAAACCTCTGTACATAGAGTTTGGAAGGGCAATTTGAAGAGTTGTCATGGCTATTCTGCCTATCTCTACTCTTTTTCTATCTTCATTAGAGTAGTTAACCACATCTTTGGGAATCATACGAGCACCAGTAGCAGAAGGTGTGCTGGGTATGAAAGGCCCATTCTCAATAGACTCCGACATTCTTGAATCAAGAGACCTGATAAAACCTTCCATTCTTAAACACCAGGTATCAAACTCATCAAGAGTGATTAGTGGGGACTTGTTCGTGGTTCCAGTTTCCATATCAGTTTTGGAAATGGCTACCATTTGACAAGTTTAGTATTTGTGTGTGTGAGGGATCTTAAGATGGTGAGATCTTTTATCAAGAGCCTAAAATGCTCTCATACCAAATGCAGGATCGTTGAAGGGTTAGTTACAACCAAACAACACAAAGAGGAGATTAACTAAACTTTAATCAAATACTAAACTAGATTAACCAAGTGTTGAGATACTAAGAACACAAGTGATGTAAGAGATAGAACACAAAAAACACAAGTGTGTGGTTTTCAAGAATGCAGTATATTGCATTCTCTATGTTCTATAACAAGTGTTACAAATCATATTTTAAACATACAAGAACATGAGATACTTATACTACATCCTACAGCTGGCTATACTTTGAAAGCCGGTTGGATACAATTGACTAGACACAAACAAAATCAATTGTAGAGTCAAAAGGCAGATTGCCTTTTTACTTGTGACTATGACATGCCATAGCTCACATCCCTATTTATTATAAAAAGGATAAAGTACATAAAGTAGAAATTTACAGACTCAAGACCTCAATGTATAGTTACCAAAAGCATGGACCTTTTCACCAAACCATGTAAGTTGGTGACTTGCAGAGTTGTAGCGGAAAGATGTCGAGCTTTATGGAACAGTACATCAGATAAAGCATGTTACAAAGTCTTCGAATGAAATCTGTCTTCATGAACTTGAAGCTTGGGAATACTTTGTCTCTGAGGCATCGGAAGACTTCATGTTTGGCTTCGGAAGATATTGGTTTTGGCTTCGGAAGATTTCACACTTAGAGTATACTTGTTGCACATGTGAAACTTCCGAAGCATTCTTCTTTAATGCACTTGTGCAGAATGCAGGAAAGATTAAAGAAGTTTAGGTTGCATCAACCTCTTCTTTAATCTCTACAATCGTAATCAACCCCTTGAGTGAAACCTTTTGCTACAAGCTTTGCTTTGTAAGAATCGAAGTTTCCATGCATATCCGTTTTCTTCTTAAAAACCCACTTGCATCCAACCGGTCTGGAGTTAAGTGGAGGGTCAACCAATTCCCAAACTTGGTTGTCATACATGGATTGCACTCAACGTTTATGGCTTCCAGCCATTTGTAACAATCTGAATTGGACATTGCATCATATTATGTAGTTGGCTAATTAGATTCAACCACATAGCATCCATTCATGAAAAATCCATAACTTTCAGGTGGACTGTAAACTCTACCATATCTGTGAACATTTTGTGTGTTTTGATCACCTCTTTATCATCATCAACAACCTCCTGTTGATTGCTAGTGTCAACCAAACGTGTATCGGCTTGTGGATTTTGATCCTCATAAAAATCTACAGTTCTATACCTCATTCCTTCCATAAGGAACTTAGCTTTCAAGAGCTCTGTCTTTCGAGCAATAAATACTTTTTGCTTTGTTGGATCAAAGAAGTAGTATCCTATATAGTCTTTGGATATCCAATAAATATAAACTTAGTGGATTGACTTTCCCACTGTTTTGGGTGTTTAGCTTTAAATAAGCTTCACAAGCCCACACTTTTAAATATGATAGCAATGGAACTTTTCCATGCCATATTTCAAATGGTGTCGAATCCACTTTCTTGGTCGGGGCCATATTCAAAATATGAGCCGCGAAGACAAATGCAAAACCTCAAAATGATAGAGGTAGTGAGCTTATAGCCATCATAAATCGAACCATATCTAATAGGGTTTGGTTTCTCCTTTGAGACACACCATTATGTTGTGGTGTTCCAGGTGGAGTAGTTATGAGACGATCCTATAACTTCTTAGATGATCCTGAAAAGCCTCACTGTGGTATTCACCTCCTCTATCTGAATGAAGAACTTTAATAGTTTTATTGACTTGATTTTTTACTTCATTGTTGAAGATTTTGAACATTTCAAAAAGCTTCATATTTATGTGTCATCAAGTACATATAACCATAGCGACCGTAATCGTCGCTAAAGGTAATGAACTATCTTTCACCATTTCTAGTCATTGTCTATAAAGGACCACAACATCCGAATGTATTATTCCCAATAAGTCTTTTGCCCTCTCGTTAGTACCACTAAAGGGCGAGTTGGTCATCTTACCTTGTAAACACGATTCACACTTATCAAATGAACCATTTTCATTTATTTTCACTAAGACCATTCTTTTGAAGCGTTTGAATCCGATTCTTGTTTATCTGACCAAGATGACAATGCCAAAGATAAGAATCACTTAAACCCAT
Organism: Flaveria trinervia; assembly: GCA_025506515.1. Lineage (NCBI taxonomy): Eukaryota > Viridiplantae > Streptophyta > Magnoliopsida > Asterales > Asteraceae > Flaveria > Flaveria trinervia. Next base: position 51,524,770 of record CM046446.1, read on the forward strand.
TTTAAGTTTCTTGGTGATTGTTTGGTATAATGAGTTATTAAAGGGTGAATTATCATGAACCAATTCATAGATCTCATTATAAGGCATTGCCTTGAAATAAAACACATCATCCATACAAACATAAATACCGTTGTTAACAATCTTTAATTCATAACCACATTGTTTTAAAAAGGAAACAAAAATTATGTTCCTAGTCAAACTAGGAGCATACAAAATGTTCCTAAGAACAACTTCCAAACCATTTGAAAGTTTCAAAATATAGTCTCCTTGGCTTCGACATCAACTTTTGCTCCGTTGCCCATGAAGAGACTTGTGTCTCCCCTTTTGAAGTGCTTATTTCTTTTGAAGCCCTGCAACAAATTGCAATTGTGAGTTCCACATCTGGTATCCAATACCCATGTGTTTGAAGAAATAACATTTAAACCAATATGAATCATGAAAGTTGTACCTGAGGTTTGCCCATCATCCCTCTTGTTTCTTAACTCTTTGAGATAGGTTGGAAAATTCTTTTCTAATGTCCTATCTCTCCACACTCAAAGCATGGATCATTCTCCGTTACCTTAGGCTTCTTAAGCTTAGGCTTTGTAGGTTCTGCTTTAGCCTTCCCTTTCCTTTGCCTTTGATGTACCCTTTTCTTTGGCAACATTTGCCTTGGGATCGGGGAATGTTCTTTTCTTATTGCCTCCCTCATTGATTGAGAGAACAGGTAGAACCTTTCTACCCATCCTTGCCATGGCTGTTTTGAGTATTGCGTGAAGCTCATCAATGCTCTTGTCCCACCCGTTCATATTGTAACTCATTATGAACGACTCAAACCTTTTAGTTAGGCCATTAAGGGTCAAATCCATGACCAGCTCCTTTGAGACAAGGGAATTAAGCCTCTCAATATGATCAACATGCCTTTTTATCTTAAGAACATAAGATGAACCGTTTCGAAGCGCTATACCCTAGCTTGTTGAAGGAACATTTCCTTCAACTGGGTAATCAGGTCATATGCCCAATGATGCTCCAAGTCCTTTTGGAATTCAGGAATCAAAGTTCCCAACATGAGGCAGGAAACCTGCATGGAATCCTCAGTATACTAAAGCCAATCATTATAGGCCTCAACATCCGCGGGGTCGGGTTGGTTAGGAATGGGATAGTCAAGGACATAGGCCTTTTTCTCTTGCTTGAGAACAATTCTCAAGTTTCAAAACCAGTACGTGAAATTATTATGGTTAAGATGATCCCTCTCTAAGATGGTTCTCGCCAATAGGGTATGGACGGTTGGGGTGGTAGCATTATTGTTGGCGGCCATTTCTAGAGAAATTACAAAATTCATATTAGTATTTCTGAAAAATTATATTTTTAGTATTAATACCCTTTTAAGTCTCATAGAAAATTAATAATTAAAACCTAGAATCCAACATTACATATAAATGATGTTTAGGTGACCTTTATCCCATTGTTTAAATTAACCAGGTGGTCAACATTTGACAATTGCAACCTATTGCAACTTCTAGCCTTATGGCATGGGTTAAGCATCTTATGTTTACTTGGCATGTAAAATCCCATGAACAACATTGTACGCCATGCTTTGGTGACCATATTCACATGGTTTCCAATTCAAGTCGTCCTACTTACACACACGTGTGAGTTTATACTTACAAGTGGTTAGGTAACATTTTTCCCACAAATACGTTAAGCCCACCTCAAACACACAAGTTCCCTAAAAGTGGTTAGGTGACCTTTATCCCACAAATAGTTCTCAAGTGATTTGAGTGTCGTGTAAAAGGACGATGTGAAACTTGTTTCCAAAGGGATTTAAGTTTTCATTAATTTTAGTTATGAAAACTCTATGTACCTTGTATTTGCATGCTTTCAAATACATGGTACCTTATAGTCCTCGTTTTAGTAAAAACCCCTTTTATTAAAATCATTAATCCTTTTAATAACCTTTTATCAGTGACCTAATGATTAGGAACCATAAATTTTCAGCTTGTTTTTCTTGTTAATAACTTTTTTATGCACATCCAAATATCAAACAACCATCATATACCAAACAACCAAACAAGCATAATCAAACAAGTACAAAGGCATAACCATAGCCACTAAGTTGACCACACATGTTTCCCATCACAAGTGTTGTCATTTGGTCTTTCCTAAAGGTTAATCACAACACAAAAGATGAGATCTCTAAAGACCCCCACTTGAAGTTCATCCAAATGCTTCAAGTCCTTCTCTTTGTGTCTTCCCTTTGTGCTTCCAACTTGTGCATCTTCTTTTAGAAAATTTATATCCTAATACAAATTTTCTAATAAAAGAAAATACACCTAATCTATTTATTACATCACCATTTAATGAATAAATAATTACATCCAATACAAGCACAAAAGAATAATATTACAACCCGTTACGAATGAAATCAACCAAAACAAACATTCAACCAAACAACCAAATCAACACAAGGTCAAGGCTAGGTTATCCACCAATAATAAACAACATATACAACATCCAAGAACCAAAATAAATCCTCATTTAACCCTAAATTTTCAGCCAACATAAACCAAGAATTTAGGGTCTTTGTCCATACAAAATATAATCAACCATTTGACATCTTTTGACTGGGGTTGAGTAAGTGTGATATTCTTACTGTAAATCGAATATGGTAACAAAGTCAATGATTGAGTGGCGGAAACAAACAATCAAAGAACATTCAATGCAAGAAAAATACTCATAAATGCTTTTGTATTGATATATGAAACTTGATAAATTACAAAGAATAATTACAACAATAATTCTCTATCTATGAGCCGTCACTTCATGTACCAGGTATCTATTCTATTTATAGGAAGACAAGATGCCTTTTACAAAATGACTAAAGTACCACTGACCTATTCCATCAGAAATAGTCTAAGTCTTCATCCGCATCTTTGCTTCTCATTCGCATTGACAAATGCGGATGAGTTAACTTGATCAGCATTTCCACTTGATCAACCACATTAGTATGTTGGTCATCCGCATTGGTTAATGCGGATGAACAAATACTTGTCCGCATTTGGTCGGTCATCCACATTTGTCAATGCGGATGAGCAAAGTCTTGTCCGCATTTACTTTGTCTTCCGCATTAGTCAATGCGGAAGAGTAAGTACTTCTCTGCATCCATTCTTGGTCTTCCACATTTGTCAATGCGGAAGAACAAATACTTGTCGTATTTGTTTTATGCCTTCCCCATTTGAAAAATGCGGGAGAAAATACTTTATTCTTCTTAGCAGATTCTTCATCCACATTTCTTCTTGGACTTAAGGGATTTCAGCAGAACAATCATCAAATTACCCATTGAGTTGGCATGTATGATCCTTTTAAGGGTCCAACAATACTCTCCTAAGGATTATACAGTCAAGTTTTCCTCAATGTTTGGGAGGTGATTGATGTTGTGAAGATTTTTTTGGTCTTCTGGGGATAAGATGAATGCAGCTTTCGTAGGATCCAATATAGCTTTGATCATATTCACAAAATCTGTTACTTCTGACATCCTTTCTCTACTTAGTACAAGAATCTTCATCTTGCTTTGTTGTAGATGGCTTCCATTGGTAGCTTCTTTAGTGAAATAGGCTCCCATATAGAAATCATAGAAAGTCCATCTCTATGTATAGTAAGCTCCCCCCCCACATCAACCTCAAGTTTTACAATGTTGCCAAGCCGCAATGGTGTCTTCTTCTTCTTTCTTTTCTCTCTTTTTGCTCTTATCTGATCATATGCCAACTTTAGCAGCTTGATGCACTTTAGAAAGAAGTGCATGTCCAACTCTCTGAGTTTATTATTCAATTCCATGAAATGTCTGGTGTATATGTAATGGATATATGATTCATCAAGAAATCTAACCTCATATCCACATTTCTGGAAGGGTGACAATAAGTTAAACATTGAGAAAAACATGATTATATAAATGAAATTTCGTGTTCTTATGGTGACAATATATATATTGTAACAAACCCAAATCAAAGGATCATTATATGTGAATGAGCAAGCTATGAAACATATGTAGATGTACATAAATTCACAGCTACATAGAGCTGTGAATAACTACCTTTCAGCATCATAAAATCGATCAAGGGAGAGATGTAGGATGCGAAAATCGGCCAAGGCTCCAAGGAAAGGACCCTCAAGCTGTATACCCCAAGCTCTAACACAAACACACCTTTGATGCTAGGTTGAAAACCAAAAGAAAGATAACACTTCTGGAACTCTTTTCAGCCGAGGATCCTCAACAAGAACAAGAAAACCCTTTTCTTGTGATGTGGTTTTGCATGTGGGAGAGAGGAGAAGGAGATGGAGTAAATTTGTGTATGTTTTCAAGACCACTCTACGAAACCTCTTTTTTAGTTTTCCGCCAAAAGTAAATCTAAAATATAACACATTAACAAGTCATTTATAAAAGTTGTCCAAACAATTAACCTTTTATATGAATAAACAATACACACTCACTTATTATGCTGTTATTTAAGTAACTAAAATAAAATTACAAAAATATCTATAAACAAAATATCCATATAAATTGTCAATTCATATGCAATTATTTAGAAAACCCATTTTCTAACTTGGTGTTATTATTAATTGCATGATCAATCATTAATTGAATAATTGTCGGTGATTGCAAAGCTGTTATTGGGTATAACCGACTTGGATCATGACATACTAACCGCATCAATGTTCTGTGTCTTGGGCATATAGAATCCAACATGAGTACCAGACACGATTTTCCTTTTTAATGATTCTGTAGGCTTCACCTTAAGTCACGGAATACAATTTCTTCTGCTTGCATCGTTTTCTTCTTCTCAAGGGGATTGACAAATGTTTTATCTTTTCTCATGCATATTGTCTTTATTTAATTGAAGTTGTTTGTTCTTCTGAACATCTTAAGTATGTTCATAAATTCATATCCCCTAAACATAGCTGCATGATTGATTAGTTCAAGTTGAGCTAGTTCCTTCAAATCATGAATATCCAGGGCATTTACAAGAGCTGAGTACTCTGTAAGGAATTGTACTAGCCCTGAGATCCTTTTCACCATGAACATATTCCATGTACTGTCGCACTTCAAAGCTCTTATCTTTTGATCAACTTTACCCTTAGGAGGAGGACACCCCCTCTCATCAGTTCTGTAGTGGTCAATCCTTCTTGCAGTTTCAACTGAGATGGTTCTACAAACCATTAGGGTACTTGTGTAGTACAGGAGCAAGTAGTTCTTGGTCTTTCTGGTTTAGCATCATGTCTTCAGTTGATACTCTATTTCTTGGCTTGGTGCTTGATAATTCTTCTTCAGCTTCTTAGTTTTTTTCTTCTCATTAATCAATTGAAGAGTTGCAGCCCTTAATGAGTTGTCGTCATGTCTCCAATCCTCTTCTTGTGAACCCCTGACTTGAGAGATAGTCTTCATTTCCTTATGAGATATATTATAAGGATGAGGAAATAATGGTTCGTGAGTTGGGGATGATTTCATCATTCAAGACAGTTGTCTAGGGGAGCCTTTTTGGCAATGGTCTTTCATACCCGGTTGATTTCTTCATAGAGGATTCTTTATGAATTGGAGCATCCTTGGTGATGCTTTCTCATATTCTGTTTCAATGTTTGGATCAAGCGGCCTTTTCACTTTATCTTCTTCTTCTTTCATTCCTTCTATGTCATTCCAAATACTTCATCTGGATAATATCCTTGATTGATCAGAGAACATAGCTTTAATCTCAAGTATCAGTTTGGGCTTTGGACACCATTTCTTCTACCGCGTGTTATGTTTCATTGGACTGTCCATATGAACATCCTTTTCAGCATCATATCCACCAGCAATCTCACCTTCTTCTAAATCAAGTGCACCAGCTAATTTCTTCAATTGAGCTTCAGCCTACTCATGCTCTGCCAAAAATTCAACAATTGCTGCTAGGCTTCTGGGGAAAGCTTTTTGTTTTTAACTGTTTCTCTTCAGCTATTGGTTCTTTATGCTTAGCCTTTTAGCTAAACATTTCATTTTCATGAGTAAGTATGGAAGTTGAGGGCTAGAAGTTTCAGCTTTTTCTACTGCTTCACGTACCTTTCAGGTGTGCTGGCTCTTGATCATTACCTTCAATTTTCCTCCTCTCTTTCTGTTTTTTTTCTCTTTCTTTCTTTTCATTTCCTCTTTCTTTTCTTTTCATACATTTCTTTTCCTATTCAGATAAAGAGATGGAAGGGACAATTGCATTCTCAATTCTTCTCAAAAGGAACTGGTGGACTTAGGGATGAATACAATAGGCTCTGAATCAGCCTTTGATTGTTTACAATTCCCAAATGTCATCATCTATGTTGAATTCAGATGAAAAACTGTCTAGTGCACTGAAGAGTTCTTCAAATTCAGCTTCTCATAGTGAGAGTCATCTGTGTTTTCAGAGTATACCACCATCTCTAGGCTTTGATCTTTAAACTTGTTTGACTGGCATCACCTTCTTTTCTTGATTATGAGAAACATACTTATTATCATCCATATCTTCTTTTTTGTTCTTCATCTTTCTTTTCATCATCCACTTTACTTCTTGACTTTCAATTATCAGTTCTAGTTCAGAGATTTTTTTGTTTTATCTTTGAAGCTCTTTTTCAAGACTAAAATGATTTCTGCTTGTTCCTCAATGATATTCTCTTGTTCCTCCATTGCTATAGTCTCAATAGCAAGAGTGTCCAATGACCACTGACTTCTTCTGTAGAAGGGTTATTGAAGCTTTTAAGTACCTCAATCTCCTGGTCTTTTTCTTTTCTTTCAGCTTCATATTTTTCTTTTATTTGTTTCAATTCATTTCTTTCTCATCCAGCTCTAAAATTCTATCCATTGATGATTCCAGCTCTCCTATTTAAAGTTAGTTCCATGCTTTCCACTTTATGTAAGAGCTCAAATATTAGTTCATCCTTTTCATCAGGCCGTGATGTTAGTTTAGCATAGCTCTCTAAGGAGCAGCCTCAGAAGGTGTTTTCATTGCAGGGATTTGATCATGATGATCCTCCTCATCAGAGATGATTTGGATGATTTAGATGCACTTGTGATCCTTCAATTTCTGCAGGGTGATCATGGGATGATGGTAAAGGTTGGTAAGGTGACATAGATGATTAATGTGGGGGTGATATTGCAGATTGATGATAAGGGATATAGGTGAAGGTTGAGGGGTTGTTTGTGGTGTTGGTTGTGGTGATGTTTGCGGTTGTGGTTGTGGTGATGTTTATGGAGATTGTTGTGGAGTTGGTTGTGGTGATTGTTGTGGTTGTGGGTGTGGTGGTGGTTGAGCTTGACCTTCTTGATTTAATTGCTGAATCATCCAAGGAAGAAGAGGGGAGTGGGCACCATTATAAAAGTTTCTTAGGTCCTTGTTCTTGATGTATTATAGGATCTTGCATCATAGTGAGGATGTCAAGCACAGGTCCTTCATTAACAATGTCATGGAATGATTCATTGATTAGACATTGAATGAATCTGGGATACATCAAAAACTTGTATCTTATTCCTTCTTGAACGTTAGGAATTAGGCCATTGAACACATATGCCGACATATTAAATGGTCTGTCGGTGCACAGAGCACATATTCTCTGAGGTATCTATTCGGTTTGTACTATAATACCTTGTTTTGACTGTATCGCACTATGTACATTTATAACCCCAAAATCCTCTACCTTCATTTAAATAGAATTTCAAATGGATAAATTCCAAAGCTATTTAGGGATGATAGATCTTACTACTTCTTATATCACTTATCTTTAAGGAGTATATTACAGAGCACATATTGCAAAGGATGTGAGGACTGGAATGTCATTCCATCCTGTTTTTCTTTTTGACAGACAATGTTGGAAAATATGAATTAGGAACCTCTAAGGTAGATCCACCTTTAACTATCTGTTTTGCTTCATAACCTCCTTTATAACCAATTTCAGCGAAAAATGTGGTTATTTCTTCATCTTCTAGTTCTAGAGGATCATAAGCATTATCACCAAATTGTAGACATCTTCTAACACAATCTTCAATGATCCTCAAAGTGAGCTCATTATTGATCTCCCAGTTAATGTTCTCACACCATCAGCTTCAACTACCTCAGCTGAGTCCTAGAAGGACCTGATGAGATTCTCATAGATTATGGGTCTCACAGTCATGGCGTATGCTATCCTTGTGGTAGATAAGAATCTTATCATATCTCTAGGTCGTTCGGCTTCAGGCACATCAGGGTTTAAATAACCGCTGACGTTATGGAGCTTTGTCCATGTAAGATTGGCCATGTAATCTGCACAAAGAGACAATGTGTGTAAGTTATTAGTTGACTTTAAATTGACAAGGAAGCTGCTTGTCATTTCTATGCATTGTTGTCATGGAATGGTGAGAGTTGCCATTTAACAATCACAGTTTCTATGTTTGAACATTAATGAGATAATGTTTCATTGATTTGTTCAAATGTATCATTTTAAACATGCTGTTCTTACAACGAACATGAATATCAAGATTTTCATGATGATAAGAATTTTGTTGGTTTTCATGCTCATTGAAGTGAAAAGGTGTATATGTTACATCAATGAAACATGTTTTTGTTCTTCTTATGAGTTGGTTCATTGACTGATTTAGGTTTAACATTCTAAAACTTAGGTCTTGATTAAAATTTTTATGAAGTTTCACCTTATTTCCGATACGAATGTTGTTTCAGAATCGATAACAGAAGTCGATTGAGTAGATCACATGAGAAATCTGGAATGTTTATGATGATGTTGATTGAAGATGGTGTACTGTATGTTTGCGCTCGTCTCACTATAAAGTCTCTCAAATTTGAAAGTATTATAAATGCCGTTTGAATTCCTTTAAATAGTCAACTATACATTTTGAAAGATTTTACAAGTTTAAAAGCAGATACAGTCACCACTATACCAATGCTGAAGGTTAATGTGTTTGACTTTGGTCATCCGCATTTGTTAACTGTAGCAAATGCGGAAGACAAACTTTTGACATTGATGTCTGCATTTGGCTACTGTTGTAAATGCGGAAGTTTTGTTTCTTTTTATTTTGTATTCTTTCCGCATTTGTATATTGTTGCCAAATGCGGAAATTAAAACATGAAAGCTTTGACTGCCCGCATTTGTGTTGTAGTAATGCGGAAGAGTAACTTGTGATTGTGTTCATTAGCATTCACTATAACAAATGCGGTAGAGTTACTTGTTTTATCCTATCCGTATTTGTACACGTAGCAAATGCGATAGAAAAAGTCAATCAGTATTTGTGCCAACTATACCAAGCGGTTGACAACACTGGTCCAACATTGCACTGTAGCAAATGCGAGAAAGACCTGTTCATCCGCATTTGTTTATGTACCAAATGACTACGGGTAGAGTAAATTCCACATTTACTTCACACACACTAATGCGGTAGAGTAAAATCATTGTCCGCATTAGTTGCACTTGAAAATATATGGTTACCGCATTAGGTTACATGCATGGGTTATCTTCACCACATTAACCAATGCACTTACGTGCATTAGCTTTGACCTTAATCAAAGTTAATGTGATGATGAAATTATTCATCTTATGAAGATTTGTCCTTGATTGATTTTTCTTATGAAGTTGACGGTGTGAAGTTGACAATTTTTGCTTGGATTGACTTTATGTCACAATTGATACAAGTTGCAGTTTATCTTGCTCTAAGAATCTGCATAAGCTGAGATATAATGGTTGGCTTATTGCAACCACACCAACTAAAATTCTTTTTGTTTTGGTTTTCAAAATTAAGTTAATAAACAAAAATTTGGACTCACTCAAAAGTTTAATTTACCCCCCCTAAAGTTTATGTCCACATTTGGATAGAAACTCTAAAGATTTAAAACTTTTTGAATATTATTTTGATTATTATTAATAATGAAGAGAGAAAAATCTCTTTGTTGGGATCATATCAGTCTTACATTACACTTGAAGATTGAAGGTACGTTTGTCTCTTTAAACCCATACCTGGTTGATATTTTGATGCAAATGACTTTATCATGTTTTGGTTGATTATTATTCAATGTGTACCTCACACACGTAAGCCTGAAATGATCAACCTCTTATAGAATGCATGGTAGAAAATTTTTTACAACTTTTCTTACGAGGTACTAAGTCATGAAATCTCATTTTCACTGATCCTCCTTGAGATTCTTTTAATTTGATCCTTTTCATGTTGATCCACACTGGGATTCTTTTCACCTGACATTGGAAGGTGATCCATGATAGTATTCTTTTGTTCATTCACTTGGAATGTATTACTTTGTTTATTCATCCAATTAGGATGTGTTCATTGGGATCTTTTGGGTCATAACATCTGCACTATGTGTAAGTTTCATCAGGTCTTTGCTCAGCAAAACAAAGATGAAAAATGATGTGGTGAAAAAGATTCATTAAGATTTCTACCTAGTGTGTTTAGGCTACTCACACATGCATTCAGATATCCAATACATACCTGTACTTGGTGATGAATGTTTCACAATTGAATATGTCTTTAATTTATCACTGCATGTATCTTTTCTTCCATGTTGAGCCTACTAACATATCTGGTAAGTCATTTCAGTCTTTTACATTTTGAAATTAAGCACAGTGAGTGATATAACGGCTGTAATTATATCATTTCCCCAAGACTTCTTTTTTTCATCAAACTTGATTTCTTTTTGTGGTTTTCTGATGTTTTAATTGTTTTTGATGTTTTACATGGTTTTTAGTCAAGGTTAATCATGTCAATTGACTGAACAAGAAATTCAAACCTACTAGGTTCAAATGCCTTGGTAAACAAATTAGCTATTTGATTTTCAGTTGGTACTTGAATCAATTTGATTAAACCTGTTTCAGCACAATCTCTCAAAAAATGATATCTAATTTTAATATGTTTTGTTTTTTAGTGCTCAACTAGATTATTAGTTCTAAAGACAGCAGTTGTGTTGTCAATAGAAATTGTTGTGTGCAAGAAGTTAAGCATAATCAAGCATCTGGTTTTTAATCCAGAGAAATTGAGAGCAACATACTCATGCAGTAATATACTCAGCTTCTGTTGTGGACACAGACACATTTGCTGCTTCTTGCATTGCCAGGATACTAGTCTGGCACCATGAAATCAACAACCGCCAGAAGTGGATTTTTTATTGAAGTTGCATCCTCCATAATCACTGTCTGTGTAGGCATAGAGATTGAATTCTCTTTCCTTTGGATACCATAACCCAAGAGCTGGCTTGCCCTTGAGATATCTAAATATCCTCTTGACTGAGTTCACATGTGATTATTTTGGATCAGCTTGATATCTGGCACACACACAAATACCGAACATAATGTTAGGCCTACTCATTGTTAGATACATAAGTGAACCTATCATTGATCGATAGTGAGTGTGATCCACTGATTTGCCTTCTGGGTCAGGTCCAATCTTCGCTTTAGTATCCATAGGAGTTCTCATAGACTGACAGTCAGTAAAGCGAAATTTCTTCAACATGGTTCTACATATTTTGATTGGTTGATGAAGATTCCATCTGCTGTCTATTGGACTTGCACCCTTAGAAAGAAGGTGAGTTCCCCCATAGCACTCATTTGGAACTTTGAATGCATAAGGTCTTCAAATTCTTGGCAGAGTTGCTTGTTTGTAGAGCCAAATATAATGTCATCCACGTAGATCTGGACTAATAGCATGTCTTTTCCTCTTTTTCTTCTGAAGAGAGTCTGATCAATCTTTCCTCTTTCATACCCATGTTCCAGAAGAAAGGATGATAGAGTATCATACCACTTTCTTGGTGCTTGATGAAGACCATACAGAGCTTTGTCAAGCTTGTAAACTCTATGAGGGAAATCTAGATCTTCAAAGCTAGGTGGTTGACTCGCATAGACTTCCTCAGCAATCTTTCCATACATGAAGGCACATTTTACATCCATTGATAAACAATAAATTTCATGGACACAGAATATGCAAGAAAGATTCTCATTGCTTCTAGTCTAGCAACAGGAGCAAACACTTCGTCATAGTCGATTCCTTCTTCCTTAGTGTATCCATGTGCCACTAGTCTTGCTTTATTTCTCATGACGATCCCTCTATGATCAGTCTTGTTCCTGTACAACCATCTCCTACCGATAAGGTATTGTCCTTCGGTAAGATTTACCAGCTACCATACTTCTTGCTTCTTGAATTGGAGCAATTCTTTGTGCATTGCTTCAATCCAACTATTGTCTTAAAGTGCCTCTTTGATGTTTTTGGGTACTATTTGACATAGAAAGCATAAGAACAAACAAAAGTTTGCAATACTAGACTTGCTTCTTGTCACCTCTCATTAAGATCACCAATAATGGTTTCAACTGGATGATTCTTGTGTATTCTTATGGTTGGAATGGTGTCACCAGTAATAGTTACATCAAGATTGGAGATATTCAGTTCATTATGGTCAGAGGCACATTCTTCTTGTGTTGTTGTTGAATTATGAAGATTGTCAACTTCTATTTCAATAACTTCTACATCTTGAGCAGCATTGAGATTGCTTGCATCATTTGACGTACCTTGTGTTTCTACTGGATGAGAAGCCTATTTTTGATTTTTGATCTCATTTGACAAGTCATCTGAGTGAGATGGTACCAGGCTGGGACCTTCTTCATAAGAAACACTAAGGTTTTGTGACAGTTTTCTGATGGGATCAGCTTGAAGAGTAACATCATCATTCATATGTTCATCAAATGTAGGTGGAATCAATGGATAATTATCCTCTCTTTCTACAGTTGATGAAGTTCACCTGAATGTATATTTCCTGCATCAGACAAGTTGAATTGGTCAAATGATTTTGTAAATGTGTCAATATCAAACAACCAGTCAGGACCATTTGTAGATTTAGGAAACAAAAGTTCTTTGAATTGAACATTTGTAGATTCATCAATAATATTCAATCTAGGATTGAACACTCTATAAGCCTTTGAGACAAAAGAATAACATACAAGGAATCCTTCATCAGACTTGGATGAAAATTTTCCCAAATGATCACGGGTGTTTAATATTGAGACTGAACAACCAAATGATTTGAGGAATCCAATAAATGGTTTCCTATGGAAGATGAGTTCATAAGGTGTCATTTTACTTTCTTAACAATCAGAGTTTGATTTTGCACAAAGCACCATGTGTTAACTGCTTTTGCCCAGAAGGTGATTGGTAGTTTAGGATGGGCTAGCATCGTTCTTGCTGCTTCAATCAGTGTTCTATATCGCCTTTCAGCTATCCCATTTTGTTGAGGAGTTCTTGTTGCACTGAATTGATGAGCAATGCCTTTGGTTGCACAAAATGAACTCATATTTTCAAGTTTGAACTCATCACCATCATCACTTCTTATTATTTTGACCTTAAGATCAAGTTGATTTTCAATTTTAGTGATAAATTCTTGAATGATGTGGGATGCTTCATTTTTATGAAGTAGGAAGAATACCTACGTGAATCGAGAAAATTCAACAATGATCACTAACAATATTGTTTCTTTCCCATACTCATTACATTAGTTGGTCCAAATAGATCCATGTGAAGTAACTTCAATGGAGTATTGTTAGTGTTCACCAGCTTGGTTTTCTTAATTATTTGTGTTGTTTTCCTTTGAGGCACGCTGAACATTGATCAATAAAATTGAATACTTTTTGAGGAAGACCAATGACATGGTTCCTTTGACTAACTTGTTCATATTTTTAAAGTTAGTGTGCCCCAAACGTCTATACCAAAGCTGTGACTCATCAAATGATGCTTTAGACAAAAGACATGTTCTTCCTTAGGGTGATGCAGAACACATGTTTAAGACATATGTATTATTCTTTCTTGGAGTCTTTAAGACAACCCATTTTTCATGGATGTGAAATCCTGGTTTCAGAATGTAGCAGTGAGTGTCTGTAAAGTGATTGGAATATTTTTTGTTGCAGATCTGAGACACGCTTAGTAGATTGAAATTCAGTTGTTCACAGTAATTCACTCTGTCAAAGCTGAGCATCCCGTTTGTCATAGATCCTTCTGGTGTAATTCTACCACCTTATGAATCTCCACCTAATGCCACAGTAGTTCCTTGTATGTACTTGAAGTCATGAAGGAGGGAACGATCTACAGTCATGTGTCGGAGCATGCACTGTCTACGTACTATAGGCTATTAGACCTGTGTGGATGAACCTACAAGCAAAAAGAACTAATTAGAATGAGGAACCCAAGCCATGATGGTCTTGGGTTTCCCGTTCCTATTCATGATAGTGACCTCTTGGTATTCCCCTCTAAATTGTGATTTGGATGGAGGTGTCCTGGGAGATTTTTGGTAATGAATTAGTTGAGTCATCTCATCAACATCTACTGAGGATTTAGATGAATAATGAAGAATAGGTTTTTGCTTAGGAAGGTCAAGTTTGTGTTTCATTGTGAGATGATTTCTTTGACCCTTCCTCAATTCCTTCAAATTATTTCTGTCATTTGTTGATCTAGATGTCCTAGATTGAGTATTATGAAGATGATGTCTGACAGAGTGCATCACAGTAGATGTTATCGGAAGGGCTTGTGTTAGGGAATTCTCAACCCTTTCCGATTAAAGTAACAATGAGATGTATTGTGATTGTTCATGTCACAGATTGAAGAATACTTTTTGAAATAGCAGTTTTTGGTGGACTGATTATTCATATCACGGAGAGAACAATATTGATTGATGAAGCATTTATATGTCTTGTGATTGAACATTTCAGAAATATCACCATACATTGTTGGTCTCTTGAATCAGATTTTTCCTTGTGTGACTCAACTGATATTTTCTTTTAATAAGTCACTTTCTTTTCATTAGGTGATGAATCAAAATCAGCCCTTTTAGTAGTTTGCTTCACACCACTACTTTTGTTCAATTGTCTGGGTTGATTCTGTTTCTTCAACCTATTTCTCACTTCTTTCTCAAACTGGTCAACATGTTTCTTGTTACAAATATCAAACCCAACTCCCTGCCTCAATCTTGAAGACTAAGGGTTTGATGATGTTTTATGTGTTGAACTCAGTGTGACAGTTTGTTTCTTTTGCAGTGAAACCTTTTCTCATTTGCTTGAATTTTGTGGAGATATAATCTCATTATTAGAACTACTCTTAGTATTGGATTTCACTGTCTTGACATATTTATTTTTGCCTTGTAAAACAGATGGTATGAATTTTATAAAAGGTACAATTGCTTTTACAGGGCTTGATGGTTTCATGACACTCACTGTCTTGTCTAAACACTCCTTGATTTTGAGTGGGTGACCTAACTTGATTTTATCCTCATTGGTTTCAATATAAACATCAGGTTTGTTTTGAGGATTTTTCACCTGTTTCACTACAGATTTAGGTTCTGTAGTTTTAGGTTCAATTGCCTCAAATAGTGACAGAGTCAGGCATGACAGTGTAGTTGTCATTGTATGGTGGAGGACATGAATTATACCGAATCCATGTCATGTCCTTTGGATTCTTTTGGGAATCAGCATCTCTTGCAGCTTGACTGAAGACATTTGAAACTTTTCAAGTTTCACTTCAGTCATAGATTGTTGAGCTTTAGATTGAGCTAACTTTTCTATAAGTAGCTCATTCTCAGCTACAAGAGTATACTTCTCACCGTGCAGTTTTTCTATATCAGAGATGAGAGATTTAATTTTGATTTCAAAGTTTTTTATTTCTCTCTTCCTCATCTCTGATTTCACCTTTTTTTCTTTGATTTTATCAGCCAGTTTGTGATTATGCTATGTATACCCTTGTAATTCATTAATGCATTTTTCACTACAAAGGTTAGATTTTACCTTAGTAGGCATTGGAGATGGTCCATCATTCATGTGAGCCATAAGAGCATGATTTTGAAATTGAGGCTTGACTTCCTCTACATACACACTCCAGTCACATACTCCATCTTGCTTTATTACAAGAGCACTGGCTGAAGACTGACTCCTTCCATGAGCTCGAATTGTCAGTTGCGGTGGATTCTGATATGATCGGTGTCGATGATACTGTTGCTGTTGATTGTTGGAGTGGAAGCTTGAGTTAGGGTGTGAGGATGATTGGCCTGGAGAGTTCCTTTGATAGTTATTTCTCTTGGGGGCATTGCACTCTCTTGAGAAATGGCCAGCATGCCACAGTTAAAGCATTTCACCTTGGATTTATCATATCCAAGTTTTGTATTCGTATTCAGGCTCAGCTTTTTTCTTTTCTAAAGAATTTCTTACCTCTCATTGCAATCATGGCCATTTGCCATTGTAGATCCATTTCTTCCACATCATTTGGATCCATTTCCTCCATATCTTTTTGAATGAGATAGCAAAAGTGAGTCTTCCTCCCAAGTAGGCTTCAACGCTTGCAACAAAAGCATTATAAGTTGCCTTTTGTTCTTCTGATCTTGAGTCTTCAGGATTGGTTTGAGGAACAGTATTGACTCTGGGAGTTTGAGAAGCTGCAATGCCTCTAGGAGGTTGAGATGAGGTTGAAGGATGATTGATTGGTGGAGTTGCAATGAACTCAGTATTGTTCATTTGATCTCTAGATGAGATAAAATCATCCTCCTCAGTGATGAAAGCATTTTCCAGATAATGAGATTCTGATGGAAATTTGTAAGCCTCAATTACTCTAGGTCCACCAAGATTTCTGCTTCTTTCATCAAGTTCTAAAGCTTCAATTTTGGCTATCATGATGTCTAGAGTAGTAGTCTTAAGATCAAGAGTATTTTTTAGCATGGTTACATTCTATTTTCAGCTTTTGGGGAGACTGTGAAGCATCTTTTTGTTTAATTCTTTAATTTTGTAAGTGACTCCCGGGATTTCCAAGTCATTTACTAAATGTACAAATCTGTGCAGTTGCTTAGACATTGATTCTCCCTTGGTGTGATGAAATGTTCATACTGATTAACAAGCTTGTCTTTGTTGATTTTAGCCACTTCACTGCTTCCTTCACACATGATTTTGAGTGCATCCCACACAGCTTTTGCAGTTCCATACTTCTCCAGTCTTTTCAGCATATCCATGTTGAGTGCTTGAGTCAGAATTATGTAGGCTTTGAGGTATATCTTGATTTTCTTGTAGTCTTCTTCATCTAAGGTCAGATCTTTAATGGGTATTCTAGCAGTTCTTTATATTGCAGCTTGATCTGCAGACAGAGTAACAAGGATGTGTGGCCCTTTACATATTGTTATCCAGAAATCAGGATCTACACCTGTGATGTAATTCCTAAACCTGATATTCCACTATTTAAACTTAGATTTATGTTTAAGCATTGGAGGTTTAGGTGTATGACCAAGATCTGAGTAGCTGTTAGAATCCATTTTAACTATGTGTTTAACTTGTATAATATAGATTTTGATGATTTTAGGATTGATTAGTCCAACTTAGTCCAAACAATTCCAATGGAATTCAGAAACATATCTGTGATGATACTGAGTTTCTTGGTGTTATGAGTATTTTGCTAAGTATGTGTGACAAGAGTAATTTCTGTTGTTTACTAAGTAGAGAATATGATATACTCTACTAGCAATGTACGAGGTATCTTTTCTATTTATAGGTAGACAAGATGCCTTTTACAAAATGACTAAACTACCCCTAACCTATTACATCAGAACTAGTCTAAGTCTTCATCCGCATCTTTGCTTGTTCATCTGCATTGACAAATGCGGATGAGTTAACTTGATTAGCATTTCCACTTGATCAACCGCATTAGTATGTTGGTCATCCGCATTGGTAATGTGGATGAACAAATACATGTGCGCATTTGGTCAGTCATCCGCATTTGTCAATGCGGATGAGCAAAGTCTTGTCCGCATTTACTTTGTCTTGCGCATTAGTCAATGTGGAAGAGTAAGTAATTGTCCGCATCCATTCTTGGTCTTCCGCATTGTCAATGCGGAAGAAAAAATACTTGTCCGTATTTGTTTTATGCCTTCCGCACTTGACAAATGCGGGAGACAATACTTTATTCTTCTTAGCAGATTCTTCATCCGCATTTCTTATTGGACTTAAGGGATTTCCGCAGAACAATCATCAAATCACCCATTGAGTTGGCATGTATGATTCTTTTAGGGGTCCAACATCTTTCTTTCAGGGTTTAATCATAAGCATTTCAGATATAACCTTGAAAGATTGGGGATTCATCATATCATCACAAAGCAGCCCCAATTAGGTTGTTAAAGTCCTATAAAACAAATTTTACATGGACAAAAGAAGCTAGTCATCCACATATCTGGGTCTAGATGCCAATGTTGGGTTTGTTGGACCATTATCAAAGTTATTTAACCATTTAAACATTAAAAACGCAGCGGAATAAAAGCTTAATATTATGGTTTTAAATCTGAAAATTAAGATATATATCTTAACATCAACAAACCCAATAACATAGGATCAAGTACATGTGTATGAACTAGTTATCAACAAGAAATAACAACCAAAAGCAACACATACAAACTACGTTTGTAGAGCTGCTGAAAAACATGAGATTTGATGATGATGATGACGTTCTTGAACGACCAAAACACTAAAGAGAGGTGTCCTCAAGCTTCCATACCCACAAGCATCAAGCAAACACCTTGTTGGTAGGATTTGAACACCAAAAATGAACAAAAAAGGGGTTGCTGGAACCCTATTCCAACCTTGATTTTGTCTTCAAAATGAGAGAGGTTTTCACTTTGTTCTTGCATGTGTGAGAGAGAATGAGAGGGTTGAGAGTGTGTATTCAAAAGTGTCTTGTTTCAAGGAATAAAAATGAACCAACACCCATAAAGGGGGCAGCCAAAATTAGCCTTTCAAAACGGTTTCCCCCAAATTTTTATCAACCATTTTAATTTAGCAAGTCACTTATTGAGTCATGAAATTAACCTTTTAGTTTTATAACTCATACACACTTTTATTACTTGATGTTATTTAACCAATTTAAATAACATTACAAATAATACCCATGAACAAAATATCTCTATAAGTTGTTCCATCTCATATGCAACTTATTTAGAAAACCAATTTTCTAAATTGTGTAATTGTTTAACTGTATGATCATATAATCAATTATATATTAATTGGTGTTTGCTAAGCTTTTTATTGGGTATGACCTGACTTGGATCATAACATACTAACCACGTCAATGTTCTATGTGTCTTGGGCATAAAGAATTCAACAGTAATACCCTTTCTATCAGAAAATGCATCAAGGATTTGGTTCTTAAATTTAGTTCCTAATCACAAATTATGATTTTGACCTTGTGATCAGATTGATTCTCAATATTTAAGATGAAATTCTTCAAAATATCAGGAGTCTCATCCTT
The DNA here is from genome assembly GCA_025506515.1 of Flaveria trinervia. Classification (NCBI taxonomy): domain Eukaryota; kingdom Viridiplantae; phylum Streptophyta; class Magnoliopsida; order Asterales; family Asteraceae; genus Flaveria; species Flaveria trinervia. The sequence goes on from CM046446.1 coordinate 51,544,040, forward strand.
AGTTCTAAGGAAGAAGACCTAAGTGAATCTTGTAAAGTCATGTTTGATCACTAAGCAGTAAGAGGTCCTTCCTAGACTCATTACACCGGTAGGGCCAAAGAGATCCATATGTAACAAGTGTAGGGGTGTAGTGATGGAGTACCTTTCCTTAGGCTTGTGAGATACCTTATGTTGCTTCCGTTTCAGGCATGCAACACAATGGTCATCACTTGTAAACTCTTTCTTTGGCATTCCAGTTACCAAATCATTCTTAATCAGTTTACTCATGTTTTTAAAGTTTACATGCCACATTCTTTTATGCCATAGGAAAGACTAATCACTATTTGCTTTAGACAAAAAGCATGAAACTTCCCTAGAGGGAGATGTTTCTTGCAGATCCATGTAGTACATGATCCCTTTTCTGGGGGCTTTAAGCAGAATATGCTCATGAGGAATGACCATCCGGGGTTTGAGAACAATGCATTCATGCTCAGTAAAGAGCATGTTATGGCTCTGATCACAAATTTGGGAAGCTTTTGATACTTTGGAAATTTTGATGACTAAACCTTCGAAAGATTCTGTAGACACTACAACAGATTCAGTGCTTAGGAAGTATTCCTTCCTTCCAGGACAAACTTTTCTTCCAAAAGCAATTTTCCACTTGCCTTCTTCTTGGTTTTGGAGCTTCCGAAGGAAACATATTTTCCTTCCAAAGCTTGAATCTTCTTAGAACTCTTGGAAGTCTTTGGTTTGATCATGTGAAGAGTACCCTTAGGGTTGTATGGACAATCCTTAGCAAGATGAGCAGTACTCTCACATATAACACACTCCATTTTCTTCTTCCTAAGAGCCTTGTGAGTGCAAGACCGATTTTGGCCACATCCCTTCTCCACCCTCATGTTTGCAGATGCTGAGACAATCCTTTTGGGCTAGGGACTGTTCTTGGAATTTGATGGTCCAGGCTATGTAGCAGTGGTACACAGCAGTCCAGTCTTCTTCTTGGTACTGAGATGATTTGAACAAGAACCAGAACTCTTAGCAGAAGAGTTTAGATTAATGTCTTCAGTCTTTACTACTTCAAAACCTGCAGAAATAAAAACTTGCTTCTTTTTGGAGTCAAAAGTAGCCTTGATCTCTTGAGCCTTCCTTGCTTTCCTCTTGCTTTTTCTCATCAAGTTCTTCCTCATTGACTTGGTCATCACAGTCTTCTTCTTCTCGTCAGAAGGATAGTGGCCCTTCTTAGAATCCTTCTCTTCACTCTTCTCAGAGGGATTCTTCACCATCACTTCTACATCCTCTTCACTTATAGGATCTATGAGAGGAAGCTCATCTTCATAAGTTCCATACCTAGGTTATCTTACAGACAATAATGTGTGTGAAGGAGCTATCTCATTTGATCCTAGTCCCTGCTTGTTTTGATAGCACACTTTGTTATTCAGGGATGAGGATATCATGTTCTTCAAGGTCTCTTCTTCATAAACACACTTGTCTGCCCTTGCTTTGCTGATCACAAGCTCAGCCTGGTACTCAGTCAGCTTTGTTATGAGAACCTTGATTTGAGTCCTAAAATCTATATGCTGATGTTTTAGAACTGAAATTTTTTTCTCTAAGTCCTCTATTTTGAGTTTGTAATCACTTTCAGACTTTCTAAAATCAGATTTTAAAATGTTTAAGAACTCAGATCAGATCTCATCTCTAGGTTATAGGACCTGTACCTATTAACTTTAGCAATGCATTCAGGGGTACATAGATTTTCCAATACCTTGGCTTCATCATGATCTGCCATTAGTGCTTGGTTTGGAGAAGCATCTTCCACCTGAAAGCTCTAGTCAAAGCCTCCATCTTCAACAACAACTTCAGCCTACTACTTTGGCTTTTCATTCTAGGGAGCTTTGTTAGCATAGTTGGGTCTGGATTATGTTTGGCCACCATTTGTTCTAGGTGCCTTACATTCCCTAGTAAAGTGGCATATCAAGTTACAGTATAACACTTGACATTGCCTTTGTCCAGGCCAAAGTTTCCACTGGTTGCATTGCTTGGAAACTTCCTTCCAGTCCGCTTGTAGAACTTCTTGGCTCTATGAGTGAGAAGAGCCCTCTGCTGAACAATCTCCATATACTCCAGATCATTTGGATGGATACAGTCCAGGTCTTCAAGGGTGAAAAGAAAGTTACCACAACTTTCATCAGAAGACACAAAGGCTTGAGAAGAACTTGTCTGTTGGAATGGGCTTCCTTGGGTGTAGTTCTCCCTTGGTGTATTTGGGAAGGTGATGAAAGGTCCGTTTGGTGAGTTTTTTGGGGTAGCATATGAGATGATGTTGGGGTTCTATGCCATCCCTTTCAACCACATGCAGGGCTGAACCCATTTGATTGTTTCAATTGACAGATGAACCTTGCATGTTCATCTCCTTCTGGTAGCCACTAAGAATCCAATATAACTCCGTCAGAGTAAGAGTTTTTAGATTCTTAATCCTGTTGATCACCACATGGTAGTGTGTCCACTTCCTAAGAAGTGAGGACATGAACTTCCTTACAATGTCCCTGTCCTCAAAAGGATCTCCTCCATCCACAAGGGTATCCACAATTCAACATACCTTAAGTATTACTGAGTCATAGTTTCACTTGCTTTAAAGGTGAAATTTTCAAACTGGTACTTCAGGAGATCCTTCTTGTTCTCCTTAGCTTCAGAGGAACCCTCATACATCAGTTTCAATGCATCCCACAGCTGCTTAGTTGTTTTGAATTTCTTGAAACCTCTGTATACATATTTTGGAAGAGCAGTCTGAAGGGTTGTCATGGCTTTTTTATCAATCTCTACTCTCTCCCTGTCTTCATCAGACTAGTTTGCCACATCCTTGGGGATCATACCACCATCGGTAGCAGAAGGGGTGCTTGGTATGTAAGGTCCATATTAACAGACTCCTACATTCTTGAGTCTAGAGACCTGATGAAACCTTCCATTCTCATACACCAGGTGTCAAAATCATCAAGAGTTATCAGTGGGGACTTGTTCATGGTTCCAGTTTCCATATCAGTTTTGGAAATGGCTGCCATTTGAAAAGCTTGGTATTGGTGTGAGTGACAGATCTTAAGATGGTCAGTTCTTATATCAAAAGCCTGAAAGCTCTGATACCAAATGCAAGACCGGTGAAGGGTGGTCAAATACAACAAAACAACACAAAGAGGAGAGTAACTAAACTTAAACAAACTGTGAACTTGATTAACCACAAGTGAAGACACTAAGAACACAAGTAATTAAGAGGCAGAACACAAGAGCAAGATGCACAAGGAGATGGTTTTCAAGATTGCAGTATATGCTTTCTTAATGTTCTATTACAAGTGTTACAAAGCATAAAGATAAAGTTACAAGAACATGACATACTTATACTACATCCTACAGCCGGCCATACTATGAAAGCCAGCTGGATACAATTGACTAGACTCAAAACAAAATCAATTGTAGAGTCAAAAAAGCAGATTGCCTTTTTGGCTTTGTGACTATGACATGCCATAGCTCACATCCTTATCTATTACCAAAAGGATAAAGTACATGGAGTAGAATGTTTACAAACTCAAGACCTCAATGTACAGTTACCAAAAGCATGAACTATTCACCAACTCATGTAAGTTTGTGACTTTACAGAGTTGTATCGGAAATGGGTTCAGCTTTATGGAAAAGTACATCAGATAAAGCATGTAGTTAAAAGTCTTCGGAAGAAATCTGTCTTCAAGTGTGGAGCTTCAGACGACTTTGTCTTTGAAGCTTCAGAAGACTTCATCTTTGGCTTCAGAAGATATTGGTCTTGGCTTCAGAAGATTTCACACTTAGAATATTTCTGTTGCACGTGTGAAACTTCTAAAGCATTCTTGTTGAGTACTTGTACAGCATGGATGCAGAAGAACTTTGGTTGCTTGAGCCTCTATACATATTCTCTACATTTATGTAGCTTTATATGGTGTGGTTAGTATATGAATGTAAAGTATTATCTTAATGTAGTGAAAGAAATAAGATAATGAAAAATGGAATGTAAAGAATGAATATAAACTCTTGCATGCAAATGAAAGAGGTTCACAACTCATTGAGGGGTTGTTAGCTCAATTGTGTGTGGTTTAGCTAACTCATGAGGATGCACACAGGGGTCTAATCCTTGTGATTGAGTAGATGTATGGGACCCTTATTGCTTTCCTTGGTACAGGTGCCGGCACTTGTGCATGATGATGGAGCCTATTTATAAGCTTTGGCTTAGTACCAGCCTTGGCATGACGCGAGGGTATAGCACATGGCATTGGTCCAAATGAAAGTGAAAGATAATGATGAATGATAATTGACTAGGTGTGAGATTGGTATTTTCACAAGGACCGAATATTATCATTGAGTCAATGATTGTGTGGCGGAATCAAACAATCAAGGAACATTGAATGCAAGAATTACGCATAAATACTCTTTGTATTAATGTAGATGATTTGTTAAAAAGAATGCTAGAGTTTAAGTATTAAATAGTGAAAATACACCTTCAGAACATAAGACTAAACAAAATATTCTAATGGTCTATATATATATCAACAGTCACCTACATACAAGGTTTCTATTCTTTTTATAGGCTCAGAAGATGCCTTTTACAAAATGACTAACTACCCCTGACCTATACATGAGAGAACTAGTCTAAGTCTTCATTAGCATTTCTTTTGTTCATCTGCATTGACTAATACAGATGTGTTGATCTTGATATGCATTTCTTCTTTGTCTTCAGCATTGGTGTTTGGTTATCAGCATTGACAAATGCGGATGAACAAACACATGTGCATTTGCTACCGGGCATCGACATTAGTTAATGTGGATGTACAAATGCTTGACAAAATTTGTTTCCAGCTATCCACAGTTGTTAATGTGGAAGAAAAAATGCTTGTTAGCATTTCTTCTATGTCTTCTGCATATACAAATGCGATTAGCCGACACTTATCTTCTTTGCAGATTCTTCATCGGCATTAATTCTTGGACTTGTGGGATTTCTAGCAGAACAACTATCAACCCAACACTTGAGTTGGCATGTATGATCCTTTTAGGGTCCAATAATACTCCCCCTAAGGATTATACAGCCTATGTTCTTCAAGGGTTTAATGGTGGTTGAGATTAGAAGATTCTGTTGGGTCTTGTGGAGGAATAAGTGGTTTCGCTTGAGATGGATCCAAAATGGCCTTTATCATGTTGACAAAGTCATTTGCATGAGACATCTTCTCTCTGTTTAGCACATGGATCTTCATCTGGCTCATGGTGTAGATGGCTTTTAAGGGTATCTTCTTAAGAGAAATAGGTTCCCATACAGTCATAGAAGAGAACCCATCTCTATGTATCAATAGAGCTCCATCCACATCTACTTCTAACTTTACAATATTTTCCCTGCCACAGAGGAGTCTTCTTCTTCTTCCTCTGTTCTCTCTTTGCATTGATTTGATGATATACCATTTTTAGAATCTTTATGCACTTTAAGTAGAAGTGCATGTCTTCATCTCCGAGCTTATTGGCTATCTCTCTGAAGTGTCCGATGTATATGTAGTGGATATAGGATTCATCTAAAAATCTCACATCATATCTACTCAACAATCTAATCTTAGCACCTTCATTTCCTCCCCATGTTCTTTCAGTTACCAACCCATATGACATTTCATCATAATAGACAATGGAAATTGGTTTGGAGGAATGAGGTCCAACCATCATCTTTATATTCAATGATTCAGTTGGTTTCATCTTTAGCTCAGGAAACACAACTTCTTAGGCTGGTTTTGTTCTTTTCTTCTCAGGGGGGTTGATAAAGGATCTATCGTTCCTCATGCAGATAGCCTTGATAGATTGGAAGTTGTTTGTTCTTCTAAACAGTCTAAGAATATCTTCAAACTCATATCTCTTTAAGATAGCCTTGTGATTAATTAGCTCTAGATTGGCTAGTTCCTTCACATCCTGGATTTCCACGGAGTTCACAAGAGCTGAGTACTCTATGAAGAATTAACTAACCCTGAAAATCCTTAACCATGACCATGTTCCAGTCACTGTCCTACTTCCAACCAATAATCTTCTAATTAGTCTTGCTTTGGAGTAGACACACCTCTAATCATCTCTGTAGTGTTAGCCCTTTTTGAATTTTCAATTATGAAGGCTCTGCAAACCACTCAGGATATCAGTGTAGAATAGGTTCCAAGGAGTCATGGTCTCGATGGCTGAGTTACATGTCTTGTGTTGATACTTGGGTCCTTTTGCTTTTTACTGGTAATCTCCTCTTCCATTTTTTCAGCCTGTCTTTCTTTTTATTATTTAACATAAGAATGGAAGCCTTTAGGGAATTAGTCTTCATGTTGCTCAGCTTTCTCTTTGTAAATCCTTGACCAGACAGATAGTCCTTTATTTCCCTGTTAGTCTACCATAGGATCATGATATATGTAGCTTTGGGAGAAAGAGTTTTTTCATACCAGTCTCATATGTGGGGTCCAGTAGTTTCTTTAACTTTTCCTCCTCTACCTTCATCCCACATAAGTCATTCGAAACACCTCATCAGGATCATACTCGCAATTGATCAAAACCAGAGCTTTCACTATGAGGTCACCAGTTTGTGCTTTCTCTACCATCTCCTATACTGATACCTCCTCCTTCACAGGGTTTTTTATGAGCTATTGGTTCATCAACCACGTACCCCCTCTATCTTTCCTTCTTTTAGCTAAACAAATTCAGCCTTCTTTTTCAATTGGGTTTAGCTTTTTCATGCTCTTTTAGAAATTCAGCAATGGCTGCAAGGCTTCTAGGGTCATCTTTTTGCTTTTTCTGAATTGGTTCTTCTTCCACCACCATTGTTCTTTTCCTTTTGCCTTCTCTAATAAGTACTTTCTCCTTTTGTTATAGGTTTGGACCCTTGGGCTAGAGGATGTTCCAGCCATTTTAGCTTCTTGAGGCACTTTTTCAGCCTCTAGTTTTTTTGTTTCGTCAATAGTAGAAGTTGATTCTTCTCTCTTTTGTTGTTCTTCACATAGTCTTCTAATAAGCTTTTTTTGTTCATCAGTCAATGATACAGCAGACACTATTTGCATACTCAATTCCTTCTCAATTGGGACAGGAGATTGAGGAATGACTATAATGGGGTTAACAACAATCTTTGATCAACTATAAAATCCCAAAATTCATCATCTATGATGAACTATTCTGCAGTGAAGCTACCAAGAGCTTTATCATATAACTTAATTCTGCCTCTTCAGTGTGAGTTTCATCTGGTTTCTTTGTATAAATCACCATCTCCATGCTTGATTCATCATGTTTTGATTCACTTGTTTCTTCCACTTTTTCAGCCTTAGAGAATCTCATCTTTTTAGTAGGAGGGGAGTCATTACTCCTCTCCCCTGATGAACTTTCAGCATTACCTTCTTTATCACTATCTTTTTCATTTCTCTTCTCTTTTCTCGACCATATCATCTTTCTCCATTTTAGCTTTAGCTTCTCTTTTTTTTATAAACAAGCAGTTCTAACTTAGATACTCTCTTGTTTAGACTTTCTATCTGGTTCTGCAAGTCTATGATAATGTCAGATTGTTATTCAATCAATCCTTCTTGTTTTTCCATGGCAATGGTCTGTATGGCTAAAGTGTCATCATGACCACTTATTTCATGCCTTGATTGTTGGAGAGCAGACTTTAATCTTTCTATCTCCTTTTCTTTCTCTTTCTTTTTAACCTCATACTTTTATTTTAGATCTTTTATCTCCTTCTCCTTTTCATCCAATTCTAGAGCTTCTATTTTGCCAATCATGATGTCCAAGGTGGTACTCTCTAGATCAAGAGTGTTCTTTAGCATTGTAACATTTTGTTTCCAACTTTCTGGAAGACTGTGAAGTATCTTCTTGTTTAGTTCTTTGACTTTGTATGTTACCCCCATGATCTCTAAATCATTTACCAGCTGCGCAAATCTATGCACCTGTTTAGAGATTGACTCCCCCTTGGAGTGATGAAAGGTTTCATATTTATTAACAATCTTATCATTGTTAATTTCAGCCACTTCACTGCTTCCTTCACACATTATGAGCAATGCATCCTGTACACCTTTAGCAGTTCCATACTTTTTAAGTATTTTTAGCACATCCATTTTCAGTGCTTAAGTGAGTATAGAGTAAGCTTTGAGATCAACCTTTGTCTTCTTGTAGTCATTATCATCATGAGTGAGATCCTCAATGGGTATTCTTGAGGTTTTGTACAGTGCAACCTGATGAGCAGAAAGTGTCACAGGAATGTGAGGCCCTTTACATATTCAAATCCAATAGTTCGGATCTACACATGTAATATAGCTCATGAATCTCATTGTCCATTGTTTTAATTCAGATTTGTGTTTAAGCATGGGAGGTTTTGGAGTATGACCAAGTTCTAAAAAATTATGTGAATCCGTATTAGTCAGTTGTTTTTAAATGGTTTTGAATAATGATTAGATTGATTGTTAAATCCAACAAGTCTAGTTCAAACAAGTTTACGTGTAACCGGATCTGTAGATGTTTCTAAGTTTCTATTCACATGTTTGTTCTTGAAGATGAGTACGTTGAAGAGCTTTAGTAGTTTACTAAGTAGATGTAGTCCAACACTCTATTAGTAACTCAATGAGCAGATTAATCGAGTTCTGTTCAGATCTAGGAAGATCTGAAAAAGAACAAGAGTCAAAGCTCTGATACCAATTGACTGGGTGTGAGATTGATATTCTCACAAGGATCAAATATGAGGATTGAGTCAATGATTGTATGGAGGAATCAAACAATGAAGGAACATTGAATGTAAGAAATACGCATAATGGCTCTTTGTGTTAATGCAGATGATCGATTATAGTGAATGCTTGAGTTTGACCATTAAATAGTAAGAATACCACTTTAGAACATAAGACTAAACAAAATATTTTTATTGTCTATATATCTATCAATAGTCACCTCACATACGAGCTTTTCTATTTCATTTGTAGGCTAACCAGATGCCTTTTAAAAATAATAACCAAACTAGCCCCCACCTATACATCAGATTACTAGTCTTAGTCTTTTTAAGCATTTTTTTGTTCATCCACATTGACTACTGCGGATGTGTTGATCTTGATCGGCATTTCTTCTTTGTCTTAAACATTAGTGTTTGGTCATGAGCATTGACGAATGTGGATGAACAACACATGCGCATTTGCTGCCGGGTATCCGTATTAGTTAATGCGGATGTACAAATACTTGTTAGCATTTGTTTCCAGCTATCCGCATTTGTTAATGCCGAAGAGCAAATGCTTGTAAGCATTTGTTCTATGCCTTCCGCATATACAAATGCGGTTAGTCGACACTTGTCTTCTTTGCAGATTCTTCATCCACATTAATACTTGGACATGTGGGATTTCTAGCAGAACAACCATCAACCCACCACTTGAGTTGGCATGCATGATCCTTTTAGGCTGTAACAATAACGAACAAGAACGCATGACGTACAATGATTAATGATGATCAAATATAATAATAAGATTATTTACATTACGTATGATGTACGATCATGTGTTAATGTAAAGAAAGGTTTTGGAAGAAAGTGAAGTATTTCAATAATAAAACGAGAACTCACTCAGCGTCACTCACTTTCATATGTTTTTAATAGTTGGAAGGTGATAATTGTTGAGGATGGCACGGGCATAACTACTTAACAAGTTTTATTTGAGAGGGCATCGATTTTATGTTAAACGACATTTTTGTGAAGTAAAGCAAATAATGAGATTTTTTTTATTGTCTTGCAAAAGTGGTCATTAATATATGAAATCGTTTGTTGAGTATTACGCTGTGATGTTTTAGCAAATTTAAATGTATGTTTTACAATTTATATGCGATGATTGTCCAATTATGAGCATCTCGAGATCGGGGCCTTACAAGTTGGTATCAATGCCAAAGTTTAAAGGAATTCCTTAAAATATTTTCCTGTGTTGTGAAACTTGGCCGAGTACTCGGAACATGGCCATTTACTGAAACGACTTCTTCAACTTGGTCATATCACTCATAATCGATCAACCTCGGTCAAAATTGGGGTGTACTTGGAGTTAGGCAGTCAAACTTAGACCTACTCGGAGGTAGGCGGCCCAATACGGCCCTGCTTGGAGCTAGGTGGCCTAACTCGGAAAACTCAGATTTTTACTGTTTTATGTCAGTTTCCGCTTCTTTTCAAAGATTGTTGAATTTTTTTTGTTATTATTGTATATACGTTAGAAGACGACTATTAAATGATGACTATGTCTATAATATCATAGGATAAATATTTGTTTAAATTATTTTCATATTTGGAACATCTATTCTTCTAATTTATATTGATATTCACATACATGGTTATAAATATAATAAAATTACGATATTTGATTTATGTATAATTTATACATGGTTATAATATCAGAGGATAAATATTATTTTTTAAATTATTTTCATAAACTCCCCGAGTATCCCGGCCTAGAACGAGTACTCGCAACACCCCAGTTGACTGACCTTGTAGCGCGTAACGACTTTTATACCATTGATACTTTTTATAACCTAAACATAAACTGAGAATGGGACAAAGGGAAGGTATGCTAGTCCGAGTAGCTACATGCCATCAGTTATTTTCTTTAATGTTAACCGGTATTATATGTGTATGTTATGTGATTTATGTGTCTTTAGGAGATTTAGATACTAATATAGTCACAATAGGAAATGCTTGTGATAAAAAGTGAAGTAAGTGGCTAATCGCAACAGGCTAATGTAAGTAGGGACTTACTATACTTGACATAAGCTGAGCTCTAACCTTGAATGACTGTGTTGGTGTTGAATCTTATAGCGTGTTTAGAGATGACTGGAGGTAGATCTTCAATGGCTTCGCGAGATGGAGGCTGCGGTGCTCGACGACGGGTCACAAGAGAAAGAACTAGAGCTGATGAGACGGCTCATGAACAACCTGAGACCCGTCTTCTCGAGGGTGGTGGCGAGAGCGCTAATCTAAGGGCCTCGGTGAATGAGGCTATGGTGGAGGAGGTACACCAGGTCATGCAGACGATCCTATCATTTGTGGTGACCGAGGAAATTAAAGTTGTCTGGGAAGGAGAGAGGAAGGGAAGGAGGAGGTCCATGGAGGAAAGGAAGCGACCGGAGACTGAGACGGTTGTCATCAGTGATGAGGAAGAGGGGGAGCATGTGCAGGAGATAGCATGAGACTATAATTATGGGGCTTTCTAGAGGTGCAAACCCCCTACTTTTGATGGGAATTTCCCAATTGCCACTGGTCATTGGTGGGTGAGGGAGATGGAAGTTGTATTTGATATCAGTGAGTATAGGGAGGACCGGATGGTGAAGTTTTCCACCCACACCTTCATAGACTCGGCCTTTTATTGGTAGGACAATATTTGGCCAGGCTGATGACAACAGGGCAATCAGGAGAATGAGGTGGAATGACTTGATGAAGTTGGTGATCAAGCAGTTCTGTCTTCACAGAGAACCTTGACAAGGTGGGAACCATGACGTACGAACTGTACACCAAAAAATTCAATGATATGGCATGTTTGGTGCGAGATCAAGTGACACCTCTATCACACAATATTAAAAGATACATTGAGGGCTTGCTGGCGGATATCCGCACGCACATGATTGTCGCCTGACCAAGCACGTTTAGGTTAGTGGTTGATTTGGTTGGGAAGCTGTATGACGAGCAAGATGTAGTGGTGGCAAAGGTGACTAAGAAAGGTGGTAATGACAAGAAATGGAATGAGAAATAGTTTGGACGGGGCAATGCCCCTTCAAACAACAATGTTATGAGGGTGGTCGACCGACGTGTAGCCACTCTAGGGGTAGGGTCGAAGAGGTATGGTAATTGCGGGAAGGAGCATGCTATGGAGTGTAGATGCGGGTCAACATTTTTTTGAAGTGTGCGAACAAATGACATGTGGCCAAAAATTATGGGGTGGTATGGTGTATTAACTCTGGTTAAATGGGCCACATGAGTAGGGACTGCAATAAATCGAGGGCTGATAGATCTGGGGCGACAAAGAAGGAAGGGAATGAAGGGCAGAGGATGAGCACCAGGGCATTTACGATGACTCGGTAGGAGGCTAGGATGGACCTCGATGTTGTGTCAGGTACATTTCTAGTAAACCAAAGTCTTGCCTTTGTGTTATTGATTTTAGTGCTAGTAGGAGTTTCATTTCTGCTATCTCTTATGCTAAGTTGCCTATTAGGAGTAGAGGTATTGATGAGCCCCTCCATGTACAAACTGCCATAGGTAAGTCTACCAGGATTTTGTAGATAATAGGAGGCTGTGACATAGAATTAGAAGGTCATAAGTATCTTGTCAAACCATTCCTCATGACCATAGGTGGTTTTAATATAGTCCTAGGAGTGGATTGGTTGGCAGACTATGATGCACACATTATGTGTCAAAAGATAATGATTAGACTGTGAGTGCCTGAAAGGAGTTTAGTGATGATCTACGGTGATTGAGTCACTATGATTCCGAAGGGTATTTTAATTGTAGTGGTGGGAAAGTGCACGAGATGTGGATGTAGTGCCTACTTCGCCTACGTGAAGGATGTAGATACACCAAGACCACAACTATCTAATGTACCAGTTGAGTGAGTTCCGACACATGTTCCCAGAAGATTTACCAGGTGTGCCATCGGACCGTGAGATAGGGTTTCGGATCAACATGATACTTGGTTCCCTAATCTGTTTCTAAGGCACCGTATTGGTTAGCCCCCTTTGAGTGGAAGGAATTTATGTAGCAACTTCAAGATTTGCTTGATAAAGGATTACCGTGAGTATCTCTCCTTGCGCTGCTTTGGTCTTATTCGTGAAAAAGAAGAACGATAGTAAGAGGATGTGTATCGATTACCGTGAGCTAAATAAGCTAATATTGAAGAATCGGTATCCATTACTAAGAATTAATGAATTTTTTGATTAGCTCCAACATGCTCTTTGGTTCTCGAGGATTGATCTTCGATCTGGTTACCATCAACTGAAGGTGAAGGAGCAAGATATTCCTAAAAAAAACTTTTCGTATGCATTATGGACACTACGAGTTCATCGTTATGTCTTTTGGTCTGACCAACGCGCCAACTGCTTTTATGGACAAAATTAACGAGTGTGTCCACCGTGTTGGATAAATCAGCGATTGTGTTCAACGATGATATGCTAATTTAATCAAAGAGCGAGGAGGACTATGCCGGTCATATTAGGGAGGTATTAAGAGTGTTGAGAAATGAGAAGTTGTGTGCCAGGTTCTCCAAGTGCACATTCTGGTTAGGTGAAGTCCAGGTTTGGGTCATGTGGTGAATCCTGATGGGATAATGGTGGACCCTGCCAAGGTGGACATGGTGCTGCAATGGAAGTCTCCAAAGACGCCATCGAAGATTCGTAGTTTCTTGGGATTGAAGGGTTATATAGAAGATTCATCCAAGACTTCTCTAAGATAGCTTTTCTGTTGACTAAGGTTACCTGAAAAAGATGTGAAGTTGTGTGGGGTCAAGATCAAGAGAATGCTTGTGAGGATTTAAAGGTGAGGCTAACGCAAGCTCCTGTCTTATCATTACCCAAAGCAAGCGAGGATTTGGTGATCTGGTCAGATGCTTTGTACTTGGGGTTGGGGTTACGTATTGATGTAGCGAGGAAAGGTTATAGCTTATGCATTGTGATAATTGAAGATACATGAGGTTAATTATCCTACTCATTACTCGGGGTTAGCAGTTGTGGGTCTTTGCATTAAGGATTCAGAGGAACTACCTATACGAGATGAAGTGCGCCATCTTCACTAACCATAAAAGCTTGAAGTACTTCTTCAAGCAGAAAGATTTTAATATGAGGTAGAGGCAATGGTTGGAGCTCATAAAGGACTATAATTACCAGATCCATTACCATCCAGGCAAAGCCATCGTAATGGCGGATGCCCTTCGTTAGGACCTGGTATTTGAACGAAATACCTAGTGATTTTCGTGTAAACCAGATCAAATAGTGTGGAATCCTATTTGATTGGCGATCCAATCAGTGAGAACACACGAAGAATTAATCAAGAATTGAAACTCACATTAGAAATCGATTGGGAATCGATCTAATGTGTTCTATGAACTTGGAGAACGAATTGTGAGGCTTCTGGATGGCTAGGGTATGTCTGGAGTGGTAAGTAATCAAAAGCTCTCTATTTTTCACGAATTGGGCTGTATTTATAGGTTAGTATTATTCATTCGTGCGACTGAACCATTAGTATGGTTCAGTCGTGCGATTGAACCATGCGGTTGATTCATTCTCACGATTGAGTATTCACTCGTGCGACTGAGTCAATATCATGTTATAATCATACGACTGATCCAGTCTCCTGGTTCCGTCGTGCGACTAAGTCATTCGTATGAAGTTATTCATGCGTATGGTCCATTTGGATGGGCCACTCGCATGAGAACTTCATTCTGTTAAGTTTGAATGCATTAATTAATTAATATAACATTATGTATAACACTTCAAACAACCACAAATCTAATTAACCAATTCTATGTCGACTCATTAATGAAATACGAAACATTATAAATATCAATCAAGCAATATCATTTCATTAATCATTTCAAGAATTACCTCAGAATCAGACAAACAAGATCTATTACATTCATATCATGATCTAGGGACATACATGTATCAAAAAACTCCCCCTTGGACCTAGATCTCTCTAATCTCTTGTTTTCTGCATAACCTCCTTGTATTTCTTGTACTTCTCCTCTTTTGTGACTCCCGTGTGAATCTCAAACGCGAAGCAGAGTCGTATAACGTTCTGAAACTGGAGGGATTGTACAATATCTTGCGTATCATAGAACAGTGGCCACTTGTATAGCGTATATACATCATTTTCCGACAAGTTTGTAAGCCACATCGGGTCGAATACCCTAATCGTATCCATTTGTCTCTCTTTGCTTAGGACTATGACCGCTTCAGCTGTTCTCCAATCGTAGTACAACCACTTAAAGTGTGGAGTGAAATCTTGTGGCATTTCCCTGAGTGGGATTCTTGACATTGTGCGTGGAGGATTCCACTTCAACACTATCTTGGGCTTGCCAGTAATGGCATCAACATCAGACCTTCTCATATACCTAGTAGGCTGTTGGGGTCTGAAGTTAACCCATCTGGTGTGATACTCCTTCTTTAGGGCAGCCTCAAACCAGCCTGACATCTTCCTCGCATCAGCATACAAAAGCTTTAATTTTGCCAGCTGGTTGAGCTCAAAATCTAGTAGAGTCTTCAGATCATGTGGGAATCTGAAGTACTCTATACCCTGTTCTCTCTTAACCGCATAAACATTAAGATCCTCAAAATACGCCCATGCTATGATCCTTCATGACACCTTGTGGTGTTTCTTGACTCTATAGAGTTTGGTGTAGGAATCTTTCTTTGGTGCAATACGTTGGGCTCTAACTTCTTCGAAACATGCAGCCCACTCAGTCCTTCGAATATTGACATCATCATTTGCAGCTTGGGCTGTTCCTACTGCTTTCTTTATTTCTTGCTCCATATTGTTCAACACCTCAAAAGTATCACTGACAAGGGATTCACCCAGATTGGGAACCACATCACCCTCATTGTCAGCGTACTGAGGGTAATCCTCAGCAGTGACATCTTCGATCTCGACTTCATCAACATCATTGAGCTCTTCGTCACTAGTCGAATCGCATGTCGGAGCATCTTTCACTATCTCATCTGGGTTTAGCTTGAAAAGCTCTGCCAGTTGCTCGTTTGATAAGTCATGACTTATTTCCCCTACTTCAAGGGTATAGTTCACTGACCTTCTGACAATCCCTTGCAAATCAAGAATCATTGTTAGCTCATTCTTGACATGCTAAAGGGGAGCAACATCAAACTCATCTCTTTGGTAATTTGGATCTATTTGATTTAAACATTCAACACATAAGTCATTAGTAATTAAACAAATATAAATGCATTCAATTAATATAAATATTCAATACATCGTTTTCAATACGGATTCAAATACAAAAGTAAATAAATACATAAACTTCTAGTCTTTACTTTTATCCTGTATCATAGTTGATGGGTTTTAAGGAACACCAAAATCAGGTTAACCACTTAAACATTCTGAAAACGCAGCGGAATAACAACTTAAAACATGATTTTATAAGCTGAAATATGTGCCTTTAGATGACCATTTAAATGTAAAAACAAACTCATGTATCAAGGATCATTATATGTGTATGAACATGCTATGTATGCATAAAATGAACACAATATGACAGCCATAAAAGGGCTGCCAAAATACCTTCCAGCAACCTCAAAAACGTGGATGACAAGAATGAGATGAAGAAGATGATGATGTCTTTTATGCAGCCCTCAAAGAAGAGAACCTCAAGTAGTAATACCGACAAGCTTTTCCTTCAAACACCTTGCTATGCTAGGGAGCCTATTGCACCAAAATGATCTTCCAATCTTTCTTTCAAGTTCGAAATCCAGCCCCAAAATGCAGCCAAAATCCGAATTCTGTGTGGTAAGAATGGGAGTTCTTGCCTTGTGAGTTTTGAGAGAGAGAGGTGAGAAGATGGAAGAGTGTGTGTAAAATGAAAACTCATTGTTACAAGACACAAAATGGGGTTTCCAAGGGACCTTGGGCGGCCGCAAGGCCAAACCTAAAAGGGTTTCCACCCATTTTCAATTTAAAAAAATAACACTCTTTCATGCATTTTAGTTATAAAATTAAAACAAGTCTAATTTTATAACATGTCACACTTTTATTTGACACTTTTTAGCCAACTTAAAAAAGTATCAAATAAAATCCCATGAACAAAATTATCCATATAATATTGTTCTTATCACAAAAGCAATATTTAGAAAACCAATTTGATAAATAGGTGCTAATATTTATTGTATGATCTTATCAACAATTAAATATTTGTTGGTGCTTGTTAAGCTCGTTATTGGGTATGACCTGACTTGGATCATAACACACTAACCACATCAATCTTCTATGTGTCTTGGGCATACAAGATCTAACAATCTCCCACTTGCACAAGATTCATAAAAGACTGATGCAAGCAGTAAATACTGCCTAACAACAGTTTACTACCCTTAGTACGTATGACTAAGTGCCATTCAATAACATCATCCTCTTCAAGTACCATACTTGAAATGTTTTAGGTGAAACAATCATCTATCCTTTTACCACAGATGTCATGTTAAAATCTAGAGACACGGAGTGATCATTCTCATTGATTTAACTTTAGCAGGCCTTAGACATCTTACTCTCAACGAATAAGAGGGACAAATCCCATCTTGACTACATACGTCTCTCACAATTACCTTATATTATACCTGAATTCAGACTTTTGTACTGCCATATTTCAGAACAGCGAAGAACTGAGTCAAAGTATAACATTTGGTAAGTATCAAGACCCAATATGTATCTCAGGTCAGAGGATACTAAATGATGTTCGCCTTTACTCAAAATTACTTATGATCAATCAGGAAGATTCCATGTGGTAATATTTGAGATGCAGGTCAGTCCAATATTTGCATCCCACAAATATCTATGAACCTTGGTAGCAACCCATTGCTTTATATTCATCATTATGAATATCAACCAATCCAAGTTCATAATAATCTTACCCTCACACTTGTTCCCACAAGTATGAACGATTACGGACATTTAGAGTAAACAATTTTAATCATGGATTAAACATGCGTAATTGGAACATTAATTGAAACATTATAACCGAGTAATTTTATTTAAATAATTAAAGAGTTCGACATATCCAAATATTAGATTTACAGATCAAATCCAATCACTAGAATACCGAAGTCCCATGGCACAAGTATGACCTTCATGCTTTGCCTTTTCAAGGAGTTTTGTGAGTGGATTCGCAATGTTTTGATCCGTGTGAACTTTGCGAATACATATCTTTCCTTTTTCAACTTCATCCCTTATGTAGTTGAATCTCCGTTCAATGTGCCGAGTCTTTTGATGTGCACGAGGTTCCTTGATTTGTGCAATCGCACCCTCGTTGTCACAAAAGATCTCTAGGGGATCCTGAATGGAAGGGACTACCCCTAGATCGGATATGAATTTCTTCAGCCATGCAGCTTCCTGTGCTGCCATTGAAGCGGCTATGTATTCTGACTCTGTAGTGGACAACGCTACGACTTCTTGCTATGAGCTTTTCCAAGAAACAGCTCCCCCATTCAGAATAAAGATGTACCCTGATTGAGATCGTGAATCATCTCGATCGGTTTGGAAACTCGCATCCGTGTAACCTTTTACAACGAGTTCCTCATCACCAGACCCGTAGATCAAGAACATGTCCTTAGTCCTCCTAAGGTACTTCAGAATATTCTTGACAGCCATCCAATGACTATCACCAGGATTTTGCTGGTATCTACTTGTCATGCTTAAGGCACATGACACGTCCGGTCTAGTGCATATCATTGCATACATGATGGATCCTATAGCAGATGCATATGGGATTGCCTTCATTCTATTTTGCTCCTCTTTTGAGCTTGGACATTGAGTCGTACTCAATATTGTCCCTCTTTGAATAGGTATAGTACCTTTCTTAGAGTGTTCCATCTTGAACCTTTTCAAGATTTTGTCAATGTATGCACTTTGATTCAAACCAATTAGCCGCCTTGATCTATCCCTATAGATCTTTATTCCCAGAATATAGGCGGCTTCACCAAGATCTTTGATGGAAAAACAACTTCCAAGCCAGTTTTTTACACCTTCCATGGTTGGAATGTCATTTCCAAATAGTAGTATATCATCATCATATAATACTAGGAAGGTTATTTTGCTCCCACTAGCCTTCTTATACACACAAGCCTCATCAGCGTTTTTAATGAAGCCAAATTCGTTACCTCCTCATCAAAACGGTGATTCCAGCTTCTCGATGCTTGTTTCAATCCATAGATTGATTTCTTTAACTTACATACTTTATAAGGATGTTTTGGATCGACGAAACCCTCAGGCTGAACCATATAGACATCTTCCTCAAGATATCCATTTAGGAAAGCGTTTTGACATCCATTTGCCAAATCTCATAATCATAATGAGCAGCTATGGCAAACAATATCCTTATAGACTTTAGCATCGCAACAGGTGAGAAAGTTTCATCATAATCAACCCCTTGAGTTTGAGTGAAACCCTTTGCTACAAGTCTAGCTTTATAAGTATCCAAGTTTCCATGCATATCGGTTTTCTTCTTGAAACCCACTTACTTCCAACTACTTTGCAATTAAGAGGTGGTACAACAAGTTCCTAAACTTGATTGTCATACATGGATTGCATCTCAACGCTCATGGCTTCAAGCCATTTGTCACAATCCAAATTGGACACTGCATCATGATATGTGGTTGGTTCATGTGAATCTACCACATAGCATCCATCCATGAAAAATCCGTATCTTTCAGGTGGATTACTAATTCTACCACTTCTGCGAACGTTTTGTGTGTATTGATCAACCACTTGATCATCCTCAAGATCCTCATGTTGAGTGCTAGTTTCAACCAGATGTGCATCGGGCTGTGGTTCTTGATCTTCCTCAAGATCCACTGTTCTACTACTAGTTCCTTCCATAAGGAACTTTGTTTCTAAGAACTCACCCTTTCTGGCAACAAACACCTTTTGTTCCAGTGGATCATAGAAATAATATCCCATAGAATCTCTAGGATATCCAATGAAGATACACTTGGTGGATCGGACTTCCAATTTGTTTGGGGTGGGAGTCTTAACATAAGCCTCACAACCCCAGACCCTCAAGTATGATAGGGATGGAACTCTTCCATGCCATATCTCAAAAGGTGTCTTTTCCACCTTTTTGGTTGGGGCTATTCAGAATAGGGGCCGCGGAGAGCAAAGCGAAACCCCAGAATGATAGAGGCAATGTGCTTCTAGCCATCATAGATCGAACCATATCCAATAAGGTTCGATTCCTCCTTTCAGACACACCATTATGTTGTGGTGTTCCAGGTGGAGTGAGTTGTGAGACAATCCCACAACTTCTAAGATGATCTTGAAAATCATCACTTAGGTATTCACCACCTCTATCGGTGCGGAGAATTTTAATTGACTTGTTGAGTTGATTTTCTACTTCATTTTTGAAGATTTTGAACATTTCAAAAGCTTCATTTTTATGCTTAATAAGTACACATACCCATAGCGACTATAATCGTCGGTAAAGGTAATGAAGTATTTTTCACCATTCCTAGTCATTGGCTTAAAAGGACCACATACATCCGAATGTATGATATATCTAACATATCTTTTGCCCTTTCGTTAGTTCCACTAAAGGGTGCCTTAGTCATTTTTCCTTGTAAACAAGATTCACATACATCAAATGAATCACATTCATTTGTTTTTAAAAGACCATTCTTTTGAAGTGTTTGTATACGTTTCTTCTATATATGACCAAGACGACAATGCCAAAGGTAGGTATCACTCAAATCTAATTTGAGCCTTTTGGTGGTTGCTTGGTATATTGAGCTATCATATGTTGTGTTTTCATGAACCAATTCATAAATACCATTACAAGGTATAGCCTTAAAATAAAACATATGATTTAAAGAAACATGAATGTCATTGTCAACAAACTTGAAATCATAATCATATTGTCTTAAACGGAAACAGAGATAATGTTCCTAGTCAAACTAGGAGCATATAATACATTATGTAAAATGACTTCCAAATCATTTGGAAGCTTCAAAATGTAGTCTCCTTGGGCTTCCACGTGAACCTTTGCACCATTGCCCATAAAAAGACTTATTTCCCCTTTCTCATAATGCTCATTTCTTTTGAACCCCTGCAACAAATTGCAAATGTGAGTTCCGCATCGGTATCTAATACCCATGTGTTAGAAGAAATAACATTTAGCTCAACATGTTTATAAATTATACTTGAGGTTTGCCCCGCATCCCGCATCACTCTTTGAGAATGGGTAAAACCCTTTTACCCATTCCCGCCAGGCTGATTGAGCATTGAATGAAGTTCATTTATGCTCTTGTCCCATCCGTTCATGTTGTAATTCATGACGAATGCCTCAAACCTTTTAGTTAGGCCATTAAGGATCAAATCCGTGGCAACTCCTTTGAGACAGGACAATTTAGCCTTTGAAGGCGGTCGATGTGGCTTTTCATCTTAAGAACATAAGATGAAACCATTGGGATTCCTCCATCCGACATGCATGAAGCGCTCGAACCGTTTCGAAGCGCTCCACCCTAGCTTGTTGCTGGAACGTTTCCCGCAACTGAGTGATCATGTCATAAGCTCCATGGAGCTCATACTCCTTTTGGAGGTCGGGTGTCATACTTGCTAACATTAGGCAAGAGACTTGGATTGAGTCTTCCATATATTTAACCCAATCATTATAGGCCTCCACATCCTCCTCGTTAGGTTCATCGGGGATGGGATCATCAAGGATGTAGGCCCGCTTTTCTTGCTTGAGAACGATCTCAAGTTGCGGTACCAATCCATGAAGTTGTTAGGTGTTAGACGATCCCTTTGAAGGATCGCCCTCAGAGATTGGTTGTTTTGGTTTGGTACATCGTTATTAGTGTTGTTGTTGTAGGCCATCTACAAGATTTTACAAAGATCCATTTTAGTAATTTGTGATAAAATTTATTTCATTTATTAACACCCTTTATGTCGCATAGACTATTAATAAATAAAATTCTAGAATCCAACGTTATATTTAAATATTGGTTAGGTGACCTTTATCCTTTATTTAAATAAACAAGGTAGTCATGAATGACAATTGCAACCTATTGCAACTTCTAGTGGTATGGGATCGTTTGAGCATCTTATGTTAACAATGGCATGTTTATCCCATCAACACCTTTTATAAAACATATTTTAGGTGATCCATTCAATATATTTTATAATCAAGTCGTCCTACTTACACACACGTGTGAGTTTACTACATAAGTGGTTAGGTGACCTTTATCCCACAAACATAGTATTCTCACCTCAAGTTACAAGTTCCCTCAAAGTGGTTAGGTGACCTTTATCCCACTTAGAGTTTGCAAGTAATTAAGTGTTGTGTAAAAGGATGGTGTTTAACTTATTTTCAAAAGGGGTTTACAATTACACAATTCGGTTAAGAAAGCTCTATGTACTTGTATTTGCATGCTTTCAAATACAAGGTACTCTATGGTCCTTTGATTAAAACCTATTTTAATCTTTAAAATCTTTAAAATCATTAAATCATTTAAACCTTTTATTAACTTTTAATGATCAAGAACCATCATATTTAGTTTGTTAATTAGTTGTTATGCATGTCAAAATATCAACCATACAATCAAATAACAAACATATAACCAAGCATAAAATAAACATCCATATGTGCATAACCATAGCTACTATTGTGACCACACTTGTTTTCCATCACAAGTGTGGTCATTTGGTCTTTCCTAAGGGTTGAATACAACACAAAATTTGAGGTCTTTATTGACCCCCACTTGAACTTGCATCCATATGCTCCAAGTCTTTCTCTTTGTGTCTTCCTCTTGTGCTTCCATCTAGTGCATTTCCATTTACAAAATTTGTATCCTAATACAAATATTCTAATAAAGAAAGTGCACTTAATCTATCTATTACATTTCAAATGAATGAATAAATAAATTACATCCCATAAGAAACACAAAAGAATAATATTACAACCGAAATGAAAAAAACAAAAAACAATCATCCATTTCAAACCAAATCAACATAAGGTCAAGGCTAGGTTATGCACCACCAAGAACAAGGATCTTATCATCCTAACATACAATGAAACCCCACTTAAAACACCAAATTTCAGCCAACATAAACTGAAATTTTGGGTTTTATACATTGTCCAAACAATAATATATATCATCATACATATCTTTCAAGGTTTAGTCACAAGCATGTGTGACATAACCTTGAAAGTTTGGGGATTCAACAAGCAAGAATATTTCAGCCCTTAAAAGGGTTATAAAATCCTATAAAACAAATTTTAAAGGATTCTAACAAGCATGCTATCCACATAACCGGCTCTAGATGCCATTGATGGGTTTTAAGGAACACCAAAATCAGTTTAACCACTTAAACATTCTGAAAACGCAGCGGAATAACAACTTAAAACATGATTTTATAAGCTGAAATATGTGCCCTTTAGATGACCATTTAAATGTAAAAACAAACCCATGTATCAAGGATCATTATATGTGTATGAACATGCTATGTATGCATAAAATGAACACAATATGACAGCCATAAAAGGGCTGCCAAAATACCTTCCAGCAACCTCAAAAACGTGGATGACAAGAATGAGATGAAGAAGATGATGATGTCTTTTATGCAGCCCTCAAAGAAGAGAACCTCAAGTAGTAATACCCACAAGCTTTTTCTTTCAAACACCTTGCTATGCTAGGGAGCCTATTGCACCAATGATCTTCCAATCTTTCTTTCAAGTTCGAAATCCAGCCCCAAAATGCAGCCAAAATCCGAATTCTTGTGGTAAGAATGGGAGTTCTTGCCTTGTGAGTCTGAGAGAGAGAGAGAGGTGAAAAGATGGAAGAGTGTGTGTAAAATGAAAACTCATTGTTACAAGACACAAAATGGGGTTTCCAAGGGACCCTTGGGCGGCCACAAGGCCAAACCAAAAAGGGTTTCCCACCCATTTTCAATTAAAAAAAATAACACTCTTTCATGCATTTTAGTTATAAAATTAAAACAAGTCTAATTTTATAACATGTCACACTTTTATTTGACACTTTTTAGCCAACTTAAAAAAGTAGCAAATAAAATCCCATGAACAAAATTATCCATATAATATTGTTCTTATCACAAAAGCAATATTTAGAAAACCAATTTGCTAAATAGGTGCTAATATTTATTGTATGATCTTATCAACAATTAAATATTTGTTGGTGCTTGTTAAGCTCGTTATTGGGTATGACCTGACTTGGGTCATAACACACTAACCACATCAATCTTCTATGTGTCTTGGGCATACAAGATCCAACAATAGTATCATCACTGGAGGAGTAGAAATAGAAGCTGATTGATCTTGTCTGTTCTTTGACCTTTTCTCTTGACCTGTAGCAGAGGCCGATGCAGTTGCATCCCCTCCTCCTGCTTCATCATCATCATCCTTCTCCTCTGTCCTATCTCCTTCAGTTTCTTCATTCTCCTCAGTATCACTCTCAACATCCTCATCCTCATCTTCATCATTATCATCTCTGTCCCCTTCATTGATCTTTAATGGCTCCTCCTTAGATCCTTTTAGTTTTAACAGGATAGTCTTGTTTGCCTTTTCCAACTCCTCAATTTTCTTGCTTGATGAGACACTATGTGATTTGAGTTGGGCTATCTCAGTGCTCTGAGCAGCCATCTTTTGGGCCTGCTCCTCTATAACTCGAGTCTGCCCTGCAATTTGGTGAGATTGTACAGCAGTCAGGTCTGTAAGCTGGCAGATCTGGGCTGCCTTTTCTTCATCTACAACAAGTAAGCGCATCACCATTCTATTAAGCAGTTTGAACCCTTCAGTCGTGTGACTAAAGTTCATCACTCTGTCCATTCGCATGATGTACTGACTGTTCGATTCAAAATCACTTTTTCACCAATTTTGAGTTTTAGACATCGTTATCTAGTTCATTTGACTCGGAATACATTTATAACACCTAACATTGTTACTTTTGTTTGTTTGAGTCATTTAGGTAGGTTATTTAGTCACTTAATTCTCGGTTCTTTTGCGAGTCCGATTGTACCGATTTTCTCATCAAATTTAAAGTTATGGGAGTGCTTCTGTACCATAAATTACCTGTAGAGTCGATGTAGATGGTCAGTAATCAAGAAACGGGGGGTTTAGAGATCAGATGAAATTTTTGCAGAGTTGTGTTAAGTCATGCGATTCAAGGTTATTTTGAAGGTGGTGAGTCTCTGCGACCGACTCCCCCTCTATTTATACTAACCCTAGACTCAATCGTGCGACTGAGCTCATATGCACCTTTCAGTCGTGCGAGTGCGACTCAGTCGTGCGATTGGTTCAGTCGTCCTTCGTCAGTCATCCGACTGAATCTCAGTCATGCGACTGACTCACTCATCCGCCCTTAGTCATTCGACGGGGCCAATAGTATGGGCCATTTGGTTGGATAGTCCATATTCATGATCCATTCGTACGAATGGCTTCCATTCGTATGATTGGACCATACGTATGGTCCATTCGTGCGAATAGGTCATATTTATTAATTTTTATGCCAAATTGAATATTTAACTTTTAAAATCCCTTTAATTGCAGAAATTTACGGTATGAGCATTTGATCATCTCAGACATGATCGTTTTGACTTGAAAACCTTTTGATCACCTCAGTCGTGATTGTTTTAAACTTTTTAAAAACACATGTGGTCTTCTCAAACATGACCCTTTTAGTGTTTTAAACTAAAAGACTAACTAAATTAAAATTAAACTAAAGAATCAAAATAAGAATAGTTTTTGCTTTTTTTTTGTGAGTCATAAGTCCTGAGATGGAAATCTACTGGATTTGTTTCCGGAATAGACAGCTTCAACTTAGATTGACCACACCTGGACCAAGCCAATTTTGGAATCATACAGGCAAGTCAAATCATTTGGGACTTGCTGTCAAAATCTTTTGATGCTCTATTCTTGGTTTTCATCCAGAGTCGTGAGCAGCTTTTAGGAAATCATACTGGAACTCTTAGATTACCACATTGATTTGAACTTTCAAGAATTGCAGCCACAATGATTGTCAATATATTTGTCCTCTTAAATCCATACGCAGACTTTTGACACAGCTGGTGATAAATTTGGGTTTAATTATTTCAACTAACATTTGTGGATCCCACACTTAAATGGTAATCAACATTCCTCAGGAGCTTTTGAGCGGTCTACAGGTATTTTTACAAAGAGAGACTACTCTTAGAGCTTTCAAAGAGAAGCCAGTCCTCCGGTCAGTGCCATCGCACAGCAGAGAGGCGACAAACAACAATGAATTCTAGAGTATCTAGGTTATGTTTATGCTCAGGTCAGTGCCATCGCACAGCAGAGAGGCACACAACCTATCCCCTTGTTAGAGCAGCTTCATTTTATTTCGCACCAAATGCACCAACAGCATAAATCATTAGCTTGATAGCATTTTTCTTTCATTTTTTCCGTGCTTTGCTCTGTTTATGGTCATCTGCACACATTTGTGGCGTTTACATGCTCATTACCCCTTATAGGAATATTGTAGATTGTGTTAACCCGTGATAAGATGGAAGCCCACAGTCCGTGAACAACTTAGTTTGATCTTGTGATCACCAGTCGGTCTAATCATCTATTGTGTTGAATCTACCGACATATCAATTGTGGTCTAGCAACCTCTAGGTCTACTCTCATTGTGTTACCTTAGGAGTTACCAGTTTTTCTATCATCTTCCCTTTTTTATTGCTTAGACTACACAGACTTATACTTTGAATTTTTGCACCTTTTCTAAATTCACATTTTAAAGTCCCTCTTGACTTGTTCCTGTGTACTACCATATTCCAAGAGTTTGAATCGGTATCACAAATACGATCTACCTTAAATCAGCTTTCCACTCCTTCTCTCCTCGTTTTTTTAAATGTTACTTGTTGACTTATTCTCCCCCTAAAATTCTAAACTCATAAACTGGTTTAATTATTTTAGGATTTTAATAGCCAGCAAAATAACATGAGTTTAATTTAGACGGACCAAAATAAAACAAATAAAATATGAAGAAAACTTAACTAACCTACATCGGACTACACATGATCATCATGAGGAATAACATCACTTTTCTTTTTAACTCCGTTGACCTCTAGCAAATATTGAAAACATGGTTTATCAAAGGCTTTAGTATAGAGGTCAGCGCATTGAAAATCAGTATTAAATTTTACCACATCAATTAAGTTCTTTTCAAAGCAGTCTCTTATGAAATGGTATTTAATACGTATATGTTTGGTCTTAGGATGTTGGACCGGATTTTTAGTTACTGCAATTGCAGCAGAGTTATCAACACAAATAGGAGTAGAGGAGAATGTTAAACCGTAATGTCGCATTTGCTGTTGAATCCAGATGATTTGTGAACAGCAACTTGCAGCAGCAACATATTCGGCTTCACAGGTTGACAATGCAACCGATGTCTGCTTCTTACACTGCCAAGTAACTAGTCTTCTCCCGAAGAATTGACACCCTGCGGATGTAGACTTGTAGTTCATCTTGCAGCCTCCGTAATCTGAGTCACTATACACAGTGAGCTCAAAGTCATCATCATGAGGGTACCACAATCCAAGTGTTGGTGTACCCTTCAAATAACAAAAAATCCTTTTGACCCTGATCAGATGGTTGACTTTAGGCTTAGCCTGATATCTAGAACATAAAAATGTAGCATACATGATATCAGGTCTTGAGGCAGTGAGATACATGAGGGATCCAATCATTTCTCGGTACATCGTGGCATCTACAAGATCTCCATTTTCATCAGGTGCTATGTCGTGATTTGTAGCCAGTGGAGTCCCAGCAGCGGATGCATTCTCCATGTCAAACCGACTGAGAATGTCTCCTACATACTTGGTCTGATGTAGAAAGATCCCATTTGGTGTTTGATCCACCTGTAACCCGAGAAAGAACTTCATTTCCCCCATAGCGCTCATCTCAAACTCTTTCTTCATAACTGCTTCAAACTCTTTGCATAACTCTTCGTTCTTTGAACCGAAGATTATGTCATCACATAGATCTGTATGAGCAGTAGGTCACCGTCTTTTTCTTTAATAAACAGCGTGCAGTCAATGTGTTGGACCAAAAGAACCAATGAGCCTGATCAGAAAAACCTCTAAGTCCCACAGACATCACAACAACTGCTGAAGACTTGATCAGCTGTTTGACAAAGTCTGAAGATCAACAGCTGAAGACTAAAGTACTGAAGACTTCAACAGCTGAAGACCAAAGTCTGAAGATCAACAGCTGGAGACTAAAGTACTGAAGACTTCAAAAGCTGAAGACTAAAGTACTAATGACTTCAACAGCTGAAGACCAAAGTCTGAAGATCAACAGCTGAAGACTAAAGTACTGAAGATCAACAGCTGAAGTACAAAGACTGAAGACAACAGCTGAAGACATCAGCTGATGACAACAGCTGAAGTTCAAGTACAAGTACTAATGTCTTCAGAGTTTGTTAGAACAGCTAAAGAAGCATTCTTCAGTTGTTGTGATGGTTTCCTTTCAGTAGTTTTCTTTTCTATTTCAGTACTTGTAAAACGACTGAAGAGCATGTTCTTCAGTCGTTGTAGTTTCAGTAGTTTCTTTTCAGTAGTTGTAGTGATAGTTAACACTTAGTATTTTTGTAAGAAGATGTCAGCTGTTTGACATCTTCAGTAGTTGTGTTAACTATCAGTAGTTTGAATAATTCTGTTAGATGTCACTATCAAGTGACATCAGCAGACGTCACATCTCCTATATAAGGGATGTTGACCTAATTGTACGTGTGACATTCTGTTACCACGAAAGCGCATATTGAATGAAATATCTTTCGCATCATTCTCTCTCTCTATAACCGTTTACTTTTATATTGAATATCAATTGTGTTCTTGTGAATTGTCTAATTCATTGTTTGATTTCCGCTGTAATACTCTCTAATCAATCAAACGTAGATCACTCATCCTAACAAATGGTATCAGAGCTTGTTAATCATTGATCGATCTAACAATTGATCATTGAAACTGCTATTCGATATCTATGTTTGATTGAATTAGCATATTTGCAAGAATTGGTTATAGATTATTGAATTTCTGCTGCTTTCGTTTATTCACTTTGAGCTCTCTCTTGGTTGAATCTGGTTTGTTTGTGTTTTGTTCTAAATCTGCTAAAGCTTAATTGAATTTGGTTGAATCTGAGAATGACTACTCCTTCTAATGACCCTCACAATACGGGTTCCTCAACCAAGCCTCCGATGCTGGTTAGGACTGAGTATAACATATGGCAACGAAGGATGCTTCATCACCTGTCTGTTAACAGTTCAGGTTGTTGGACATCTGTGGTACATGGTCCACACAAGCCTATGGTGAACAATTCGGAAACCAACCAAATGGTTCCGAAGAACAAGGAACAATACTCAGATGATGATCGGAAACTGTTTGAGATTGATGCTAAAGCGCATGGTATTCTGGCCATGGCTTTTCCTAATGAAATCTATTGAGGGCTTATGCATCATGAAACTGCTCATGACCTTTGGAGTGCACTGAAGGAACAATTCGGTGGAATAGATGTGGTCTTAGAAAACAACAGAGAAATCCTTGCCCAACAATATGAGACATTCTCTCATAGAAAGGGTGAGACACTGACTCAACAGTTTGAGCGTTTTTCTTTTTTGATCTCTGAGTTGAAAATGGTCCAACAGGAATACACCAATAGCCAGATGAATAACAGATTCCTCAGATCACTGCCTGAGAGATGGGACACATACACTATTATCCTACGCTCCAGTGCAAATCTGGATAGCCTATCTCTCACCCAACTTCATGGGAAACTGCTTACATTCGAGAGAGAGATAAAGCAGAAAAGGAAACTGGCATCATCAAGAAAGCTCACTGATGACTTTGTACCAGGGAACACTGCCTTGGTTGGTCATGAGTCAGAATATGCTGCATCTGAAAGCAATTATGATGAGCATATAGATTTCTCTTCAAACAGTTCTGATCATGCATTTGTTGGTGTTGATAGTCAATCAAGCTGTAATAGTGACAATTTATGCTTCATCATGGATAATCTAAAGGGTATTACTGAGGATGATTTAGAAGAGATGGATATTCTTAGCCAAATGGCCTTACTTAATATCAGATGTCAAAAGTTCTACAAGAGAACTGGCAGGAAATTTCCTAGACTCTCTTGCAAAACCAAAGTTGGTTTTGACAAGAGTAAGTTGAGGTGTCACAAATGCCAAAGGCTTGGACACTTTGCAAGAGAGTGTAGATCAACTGGATCTAACTCCTCTGCACCCTTTGTGACTTTTCCAAGCACTAGCCCACAAAACAGAGGGCAACATCCTATGAGTTCTGGTCATCATTCACACCCTATATCTCCTGCATACTTTGTCCCTCAGGGTCCAATGTCATATCCTTATCCTGCTATTACACGCCTCAGTCAAATCTGGTTCAAGCTCCTATTGCACAACAATCACAAGCATTACCTCAAGCTCAACCTTCCCAATCTCATCAACAATCTCAACCTCAACAACACAGCTTTTTCACCCCAGGAGTTGTTGACTGGAGCAGTTTACCAGATGATAGTCTGGTCATGAACAACTGTTCTCTGGTGCTGGTCAACATGGCGGTGACAGTCCTTTTGGAAACCTTCCTCTTATGGCTCTGGAGTCTGCTGATACCTCATCCTCTAATGCCTCCACACCACAGGTATCATAGGTATCCTCTGAGGCCAAAGCCAAGCTGTGTTCTGAAACATGCATAGCTGCATTTGCATCTATTAGAGAAGCAAATGTAGCTTAATTAACAAGAACATTGAGCTACAACAAATAATATCCAAAAGAAAAGCTGAATTTGAGTCTGTGCTTAATGATAAGAATGATGAGATTTACAAACTTAAATGTCATCACTGATGATAAGGCTAGGGAAGAGGTACTTCTAGAGAAGTACAGAGACCTCAAAGAAGCACTTGCAACTACCCAGGTAGAGTGTGATCGATGGGTACATTCTTGCAAGGGTTTTGAAATGCTTCTTAGTAAGCAGTTTGCTTCCAATATGAAGTTTGGCATTGGTTATAATCACACTGCTCCTCCTACAGATTTTACTCCCAGAGGAGAGGTAAAATCCGATAGAGAAAGCAATAACCAATCCTTTTCATCATGTGATATACTATCTGATATAGCACCATCAGAGGTTGAAGTCAGCATTAATTCCTCTCAAATGCTATCAGCTGGTCTTGATGGTTCAAATGCTCACACTCACATGATCAAAAAGTTGATCACTCCAGGTGGTATTTCACAAAGTACTGAAAGTACCAAAGAGCATGTCATAACACCTGGAGAACAAACCCAGAGTACTACATGGAAGAAAATTGCAAGTAGAAAGGGTGGAAAAACTACTGAAGAAGATATCAACAAAGCATGTACTAAAGGGAAGAAAACTACTAGTATTGATAGCAAACTGCTGAAGAATAAGTCTTCAGTAGTTTCATCTTCTTCAGCAGATGATCAACTTAAGATGAAGAAAAAGCCATGTGAAATATGTGGCTTATTCAATCATCTTACTGATGATTGCTGGTATAAAAAGGGCTCCAAACTCAAACATTATGAGAACATTAAAAAGCAAATGGATAAAATGAAAAATGAGTTTGAAACCAAATTTGTACCAGCAACATCAAAACTTGTGACCCCAAATCCAAAAAGAAATCCAAAAAGCAAGGGGTTAATCAGACAACACTGAGGTTGCTCAAAGGGAGATGGTACAACACAGGAATCCATCAATCTCAAGCACTAATGTGTCTCATGAGTTGAAGGCTTTATCACAGAATCAGACACAACTTGTTATGATGGTTCAACATCTATTGGGGAGAGTCAACCAATTAGATGCTCCTGTGCTAAACCACAGAGAAGAAAATCCATGCCAAAGGATCTTCTTCTTCACCATCTCCCATCCCTCAGGCTGTTATTAATAGAAAATCTGTTAGTTTACCATCTGTTGATGTGAATAGACCCAAAACCAAAAAGGTTTGGTCTCAAAAACTAACTAATTGTTATGATTGCAGGGTTCTTCAGCATGCCAAAGTAGCATGTGGTATGTAGACAGTTGAGGATCTATGCATATGACAGGAAACAGCTCTCTTCTTCATTACTACTCTCAAGGAAAGAAGGGTTTGTTTTTCTTGGCAATGAGGCTAAGGGTTACATCATTGGCAAAGGCTTTATCTCCAATGGGGAAATAAAGTTTGATGATGTTAATCATGTGAAAATCTCAAATACAATCTCTTGAGTGTCAGTCAATGTGTGATAAAGGCCATGTTGCTCTTTTCACCAGTCAGAACTGTAGGATTCTGTCATCCAAAGTTCTGAATTTGATTGATAAGGTGTTGGATGATCACACTCTCCTGGGGCCAACAGGACAGGACGAGTGTATGCCTTAGATCTTGCCAAGAAAATAGCTCTCAAAGGCCATCCTTGCCTATTTTCCAAAGCCTCTCCTCAGGAATCTAAACTGTGGCACAGAAGGCTGGGTCATGTTAATATCAAAAACATGAATCAGCTGATCCACAATAGTTTAGTAAGAGGTTTACCAAGAAAGGAGTTCCACTGTGATAAAACCTGCACTGCTTGTTTAAAAGGAAAACAACACAAAGTCTCATTCCCTCCTATTGAAGAACCTAAGTCCACTGCCTACTTGCAGTTACTGCACATGGATCTATTTGGTCCTGTGAGAGTGATGAGCATGGCAAAGAAGAAATACTGTCTGGTAATTATGGATGATTACTCCATATTTATATGAACTTTCTTTCTGCATTCGAAGGATGAGGTTGCTCAGAAGATTATAAACTTTGTGTTGTATGTTGAGAAGCAATATTCCCTATCAGTCAAGTGTATAAGGAGTGACAATGGAACAGAATTCAGAAACCATACACTTGATGATTTTTCTCTTTCAAAGGGAATCAAAAGGCAGTTTAGCATCCCAAGGACTCCAGAACAAAATAGAGTAGTGGAGAGAAAGAATAGGACCCTAATTGAAGCTGCAAGGTCTATGTTGGCTGACTCTGGTTTGCCACTGACCTTTTGGGCTGAAGATGTTAACACAGCTTGCTATGTGCATAATAGAGTCTTAGTAAATCAGAGGTTGATGAAGACTCCATATGAAGTTCTACATCACTTGGCTCCTCTAATTCATTTTTCAGAGCCTTTGGGTGTCCCTGTTTCATTCTCAACACAAAGGATCAACTCCACAAATTTGATCCTAAGGTGGATGCAGGGTATTTTGTTGGTTATTCATCTACTTGCAAGGCATACAGAGTCTTCAACTGCAGAACAAAGATAGTTGAAGAGACTCTGCATGTGAAGTTTAATGAATCTCCAAAGGATAAGATTCCTAAACCATGTGGAGTTGTTTGATCTGGACATACTGTAATGTTCACTTTATCAACCTCCAGCGTTGCAGATCATGTTGATAAATCATCTTCTGCAGCATGTCTTCCACCTGGTGGTATTGATGATGATGATAATATCAATACTCACCTATTCAAGTTTAGTGATCAACTGCCTGAGTCTGCTACATTTGATGTTCCTATAGCTTCAGCAGTTCCATCCTAACAAATGCTGATGAGATATCTGATTCCTCTACATCTTTTGATTTACCATCTAATTCTTGGTTTCAAGAGTCTGCATCACCATCTGCTGCTGCTGAAGGTTCTACAAACACTTGTACAAATCTCATTGTTTATCAAGAGCTGAAGAATCACCCAATGTCTCAAATCATTGGTGATATCAATGCTGGAGTTTCAACAAGAAGTTAATTGTCTAACTTCTGCTTCTATGCTCTCTTCATCAGTCAGCTAGAGCCAAAGAACTATCATATTGCTTTGAGAGACAATGGATGGGTTGAAGCCATGTAGCTTTAGCTACTTCAGTTCAAGAAACAGCAAGTGTGGGAACTGGTTCCTCTACCCCCAGGTAAGTGTGCAATAGGCACTAAATGGGTGTTTAGGAATAAAACTGATGAAAATGGGCTTATTGTTAAGAACAAGGCTAGACTGGTTGTACAAGGGTTTTCACAAGAAGAAGGTATTGATTATGATGAAACCTTTGCCCCTGTAGCTAGACTAGAAGCAATTAGATTGTTCTTAGCCTATGCTGCATTCTACAATCTTAAAGTTTTTCAAATGGATGTCAAAAGTGCATTTTTATATGGTAAAATAAAAGAAGAGGTTTATGTGTGTCAACCATTAGGTTTTGAGGATAATAAACATCCTGATTGGGTGTATAAACTTGATAAGGCTCTTTGTGGGTTGAAGCAAGCTTCTAGAGCCTGATATGAAACACTTTACAATTTTCTTCTAAAAAATAATTTCACTAGAGGCTCCATAGATAAAACTTTGTTTATTAAGAAGGTGATCAGCATAAGCTACTTGTTCAAATTTATGTTGATGATATTATTTTTGCATCCTCTGATCCCCAGTTGTGTGATGATTTTACATGTTTAATGAAACAAAGGTTTGAAATGAGTGCAATGGGAGAATTACAGTCTTTCTAGGCTTGCAAATCAAACAAAAGGCTGATGGACCTTTATTCATCAGTCAAAATATACAAAAGATCTTTTGAATAAGTTTGATTTACAAAATTGTAAGCCCTGTTCTACTCCCATGTGCAACACCACACCTGGATGCAGATCAGAAAGGTAAAGCTGTTGATGAAACACTTTACAGATGTATGATTGGGTCCTTGATGTACCTAACAGCTTCTAGACCAGATATCATGTTTGCAACTTGTGTTTGTGCTAGATTTCAGGCTGCTTCTAAAGAGTTTCATTTGATTGCAGTCAAGAGGATCTTTAGATATTTGCAAGGTACACAATCTCTAGGTTATGGTATTCCACTGACCCTCATGAAAATTAGGTGCTTTCTCTGATAGTGACTATGCAGGGTGTAAGTTAACCAGAAAGTCAACTTCTGGTGGATGTCAATTCCTAGGCAACTGTTTGATTTCTTGGCAGAGTAAGAAACAAACATCTGTTGCTACATCCATTGCTGAAGCAGAGTACATTGCAGCTGCAAGTTGTACTTCTGAGGTACTCTGGCTTCAGAACCAACTTTTGGATTATGGCATTAGAGAGACTAAGACTCCGTTATTAATGGATAGTGCTTCAGCTCTGTGCATTGTCAAAAATCCAGTCCAACACTCTAGGACCAAACATATAGAGATCAGACATCATTTTATCAGGGACTGTTTTGAAAAAGGTCTGATTGATCCAAAGTTTGTGCCTAGTGCTGATGAGTGGAGACATTTTTACTAAGCCTTTGGATAGTTCAACTTTTCAAAACTAGTGTTAAGGCGTGGTATGCTACAGCTAGGATAAGTGATATACTGATGATCTCAGTAATAAGTACTGATGATCATTAGTAACCATATCACATGTAGTACTGATTCTGTTAAAACAAATGATCAAGTTACAATACTGTATAGTTATAACTACTGATATCAGTAAAAACTGATCAAGTACTGATGTCCTATGAAACAACTAAAAAACAACAAAAAGACTGATGAGTAAGTGTGAGGATAGTATGAAACAGTGAAAGGCTAAGAATTGACGAAAACTACGTGAGAATTTTCTCTTCAGTTGTTTCTACAACTGCTGTTTCACCCTAAATAGCTTATGACAAAACCATGTCCTTAGTAGTTCACAATACTGATGACTAACACCAATTCCTCAACTGTTTACAACAACTGATGACAAACCATGTCTGAGTAGTTTTACAACTACTGATGACTAAAACCAAGTGTCAGTTGTTTACAACACCTGAAGACAAAACCAAGGTTTTCAGTAGTTCACAACTACTCATGACTAAAACCAAGTCTTCAGTTGTTTTCAAACATCTGAAGCCAAAACCAGTTGTTCAGTAGTTTTATAACTACTGATGCCTAAAACCAAGACTTCAGTTTTTCAACCTCTGAAGTTAATACCATGTCATCAGTCGTTTAAAACTACTGATGATTAACACCAAACCCTTCAGTTGTTTTCTAACCCTTACCCTATAAATACCTAATCTTATAGAGCTTCATTATCTCAAAACCTAACGTTCAAAACCTCCAAATCTTCTCTCACATTAATGGCGACCATGAAGCTTAAACCAAGACACAACTGTATAGCCTACCTTACCAAATCACCCTTGTGGACAAAGTTTGATAATGCCATTGATCTAATGGTCCATTCTCCCTACAAAACGGCCTTCCTTCTAAATCCTACTATTTATGCCGAATCCCTACATCAGTTCTAGACGTACATCACCCTCATCACTGGGAAGAATGACACTGAGTCTCTCCAAACCTTCATCAACAACCGACAGGTGGTTATCACTCCAGCAATCCTTCGCCAAACCCTACAACTGGATGATGCCACTTTCCCCGCTGGGTATCCAAAGGGCACCACTGATCTATCTTTTGCCCACCATGGATACCAGGGTAACCTCAATGCCTCTACTATCCTGAAGAAGCATTTCCATGATGAAGAACGCCTTATTTTTCATATGGTGAATGTATGCTTAGCTCCTAAGACTTCTTCTTGGGATCAAATGTTGACCAGGTGGCAGCAGGTATTATTCTCTATCCTTGAGCAACAAAACTAAATTTTCTAAAATAATATTTCTTGAACTTAAGGATATGGCCTCAAAACCTATTGCTAACCGATGGATATTATATCCTTGGTTCATCATGGCCATTATAAAGAACCAGCTGAAAGCTGAGGGACTTGTTGGCCTGGAGTCCCGACCATGGCTGTATTGCCTGAGGTATACTCCAGGCACAACTCAGACCAATCACTCAAATAGGTTGCCAAGTTGCGACAGCCCACGCAGCTGGAACCCACAGCCACCACCTCCAAATCCAAAGTCCCCACCAAAACAAAATCCAAAAAGCCAAAAAAGGCTTCTGAGGGAGATGAGTCCCTGAGGATGCCCTGTACCACAAACACAGGACACACATACTGGTTTTACCCCCCAGTTATGTCAAAGACTCAACTTCCCAAAGCCGCACGCGTATCCTCTCAACAGGATCCTGTTGCAACCAATATTGGGGATCCCACAATGCTGGAACCTATCTCAATTGAGAGGGTTACCATTGAAGAGCACCACTCTGCCCGGGTGCAATCTGCTTCTACCCAATCTCCACATGCAACCGCCCCTCCGAGTCCTACCCTTATTGTTGCTCAAGTGCTGAGTCAGTTGCACTCCTCACCCCCTCCCCAGAAACCAATTACAACTAGGAATACCTCAACCATTGAGGGGGAGGACCAAAGTGCTTCTGATAACCCACAGCACAGGGGTTACAATGTTCCATCTCCAAGTGTAGAAAAGGAGATTGGAACTTCTGGTGAGGCTGCCACTTCTCATGCTTCAGCATATGATCAGGATGAAGTTGGTAACATTCATAAGACCTCACAAGAGGCAACTGCTGATGAAGGACATAGTCCTGTGGCAGGAAGTCCCCAGTACCAAGACCAAGGGGCACATGCTACTACTGATCTACACTCAGAGCATGTTCATCCTGATTCTATGAGGAGGTCAGGTGATTCAGTAAACACTGATGATGACCTGGGCTTCTTTTATGATGTTTTAGCCAAAACACCATCCTAGAGGATGAGGTGAGCAGACTCAAAGAGCTGCTTGCCAAAATTTCTAAGGATCAAAGACCATCTACCCCTCAAACCCCACAGATGGCACCTTCCTCTCAAGGTCTCCCATACATAGAGCCACTCCAAAACACTCAGCCACCTGACTCTACTTCTAGCACTATTTCTCAGGGACAGAACCCCACTGAGCAAATAGCTGCTATCTTTCAAAATTCTTTACCTCTCATCACACCAATTATCACTGATATAGTGATTAAAACCCTTGATGAGAGGCTTCCCTCAGTTATACAAACCCTGATAGAGGATGTTTGTGCAAAAGGCTTCTGACAATCAAACCCTTGCAACCAATGCAACCAAAAAGGGGGAGATTCAGTCAGTGAAAGCAAAAAGAAAGAGGATTGCAGATAGAAAGAGAAAGAAAAAGAGACAGTAGTGGAAAATGAGAAGGAGTTGAGTGTAGAGAATGAGAAGGAGAAGGAGAAGGAAGCTGACATGGAGAAAGTGACTGAAAGTATTAAAGACTTTCATGTCACATACAAGAAAGGAAGAATGAAAAGGAGACTGACTTGGAGATAATGGTGAAGGAGGCTGATGCCAAACACAACCGATCAATGGATAACATCATTGATTAGTTGTTTAGGCAAGGTCATGACACTGAAAAACTTGACTCAGAAATCAGAAGATTGGAGATTGAAGAAATCCAAGCTAGATGGGCAAGTTATGATGTGTTGGAAAGGGAAAGGCTGGAAATCATGATCAGGTTCATAGCTAAGTATCTTGGTAGATCATTGATTAAAATCAAGGGATGGTCCAGGACAGCATCTTGGCAATAACCACCAAGATCTGTTCGTCTGAATTATATACCAAAGGATTGGTTATTGAAGCTTGAATGAAGCTGGTGCTGGGAGCAGGACCGAACTAGTCAAGCAATCTAAAGCTGCACTCACATCGAAAATGCTAAAACAGCCTGTCAAAATTCCCACACCAAACCACCAAAACAAAACCCACTAAAACAATCCCTTACCCCAAAACCACCACCCCAACCCACCTAACCAATCCCTTACCCTCAAAAGCAATAGCCGATGATGTACTCAGAAGAGGAAGAGAAGGGTACTGAGGCTAGAAGAAGATGAAGAAGATATGATGAAGATGAAGATAGGCTGCCAATCTCAGCTGTTATACAATTGCCTAAGGCCACAAGTCACCCTCCAACAGTTACTCCTGAGTCTCAAGGCAAACTGTGAAAGTGAAGTTAGAAGAAGAAGAGCTTCACAAACAACATGACGAGGAACTGTTGAGAAGAGTCGACAAAGCATATGCTGCCACATCTTCGATCATCAATATGAAGAAACATGCTCTAAGGTTATACACTCTCAAACATACTTATCAATATCAAAAGGAGAGAGTGAGGATTTGGCCTGATCCCAGGGTGTCTCATAGGATTCAAAAGAAAAACATTCCACAGAGATACATTGGCCAAGTAAAGAAGATTGTAGATGAAGTGATCTCACTGGTCTTTGTAGTATCACTTTGGGAAATCCTAGATGACTTCAAGAAAGCCTATAAAGCTAAACTGACCCCACAAAAGATGCTGGAGAATAAAATGGTGAAAAAGGGGTTAGTGTATAGGAGGCTTGAGGAAGTTAGAAAGAATGAGCTCCAGTTGTTCTTAGAGGGTAATCACTAAGATGAATTTGCTTATAGAGTAATAACAACTGTGGAACTCAAAAATGGGAAGCAGGTCAAATACCTATCTGAGTATTATGGGCCAGAATCACTTTTTGAAGGAGCAGAAGAGCTTACCATGGAGGAACAAGTAACCTTCCTTGAGGCCTATACAAGGGAGTCATACAGACTCATAGTTGGGAAGTAGATCTCATGGATGGGGTAACAGCTCTGTGTCAAGTTCCCCAAGACAGAGTTCCCATTCATCCTTTGCCAAACAGATCATTGAGACTTCTTCCCAGGCCTGTGCTTACAAGGGTCATTTTTGAGCTGATCTAGAAGACAAAAAGACCAATCTTTCTGCCATAATAAGTGGACATCTTCAATAAGTTTAGAGGTTTTGGTTGCATTGGTTCAGGGGGAGTTTGTTGGACCAAAAGAACCAATGAGCCTGATCAGAAAACCTCTAAGTCCACAGACATCACAACAACTGCTGAAGACTTGATCAGCTGTTTGACAAAGTCTGAAGATCACAGCTGAAGACTAAAGTACTGAAGACTAAAGTACTGAAGACTTCAACAGCTGAAGACCAAAGTCTGAAGATCAACAGCTGAAGACTAGAGTACTGAAGACTTCAAAAGCTGAAGACTAAAGTACTGAAGACTTCAACAGCTGAAGACCAAAGTCTAAAGATCAACAGCTGAAGACTAAAGTACTGAAGATCAACAGCTGAAGTACAAAGACTGAAGACAACAACCGAAGTCATCAGCTGATGACAATAGCTGAAGTTCAAGTACAAGTATTGATGCCTTCAGAGTCTGTTACAATAGCTGAAGAAGCATTCTTCAGGTGTTGTGATGGTTTCCTTTCAGTAGTTTTCTTTTCTATTTCAGTACTTGTAAAACGACTGAAGAGCATGTTCTTCAGTCGTTGTAGTTTCAGTAGTTTCTTTTTTAGTAGTTGTAGTGATAGTTAACACTTAGTATTTTTGTAAGAAGATGTCAGCTGTTTGACATCTTCAGTAGTTGTGTTAACTATCAGTAGTTTGAATAATTCTGTTAGATGTCACTATCAAGTGACATCAGCAGACGTCACATCTCCTATATAAGAGATGTTGACCTAATTGTACGTGTGACATTCTGTTACCATGAAAGCGCATATTGAATGAAATATCTTTCGCAGAATTCTCTCTCTCTTTATAACTGTTTACTTTTCTATTGAATATCAATTGTGTTCTTGTGAATTTTCTAATTCATTGTTTGATTTCCGTTGCATACTCTCTAATCAATCAAACATAGATCACTGATCCTAACACAATGACTCCCCTGCGAAAGCCGTGTTTCACAAGATGAGTCGAGAGTTTCTCATACCAAGCTCGTGGAGCTTGATGAAGCCCATATAAAGCCTTGTCGAGCTTGTAGACTCTATCCCGATGATAAGGATCTTCAAATCCCTCGGGTTGACTGACATAGACTGTTCTCTGATTTCCCCATGAAGGAATGCACTCTTTCTGCCATAATAAGTGGGACATCTTCAATAAGTTTAGAGGTTTTGGTTGCATTGGTTCAGGGGGAGTTTGTTGGACCAAAAGAACCAATGAGCCTGATCAGAAAAACCTCTAAGTCCCACAGACATCACAACAACTGCTGAAGACTTGATCAGCTGTTTGACAAAGTCTGAAGATCAACAGCTGAAGACTAAAGTACTGAAGACTAAAGTACTGAAGACTTCAACAGCTGAAGACCAAAGTCTGAAGATCAACAGCTGAAGACTAGAGTACTGAAGACTTCAAAAGCTGAAGACTAAGTACTGAAGACTTCAACAGCTGAAGACCAAAGTCTAAAGATCAACAGCTGAAGACTAAAGTACTGAAGATCAACAGCTGAAGTACAAAGACTGAAGACAACAACCGAAGTCATCAGCTGATGACAATAGCTGAAGTTCAAGTACAAGTATTGATGCCTTCAGAGTCTGTTACAATAGCTGAAGAAGCATTCTTCAGGTGTGTGATGGTTTCCTTTCAGTAGTTTTCTTTTCTATTTCAGTACTTGTAAAACGACTGAAGAGCATGTTCTTCAGTCGTTGTAGTTTCAGTAGTTTTCTTTTTTAGTAGTTGTAGTGATAGTTAACACTTAGTATTTTTGTAAGAAGATGTCAGCTGTTTGACATCTTCAGTAGTTGTGTTAACTATCAGTAGTTTGAATAATTCTGTTAGATGTCACTATCAAGTGACATCAGCAGACGTCACATCTCCTATATAGAGATGTTGACCTAATTGTACGTGTGACATTCTGTTACCATGAAAGCGCATATTGAATGAAATATCTTTCGCAGAATTCTCTCTCTCTTTATAACTGTTTACTTTTCTATTGAATATCAATTGTGTTCTTGTGAATTTTCTAATTCATTGTTTGATTTCCGTTGCAATACTCTCTAATCAATCAAACATAGATCACTGATCCTAACACAATGACTCCCCTGCGAAAGCCGTGTTTCACAAGATGAGTCGAGAGTTTCTCATACCAAGCTCGTGGAGCTTGATGAAGCCCATATAAAGCCTTGTCGAGCTTGTAGACTCTATCCCGATGATAAGGATCTTCAAATCCCTCGGTTGACTGACATAGACTGTTTCTCTGATTTCCACATGAAGGAATGCACTCTTTACATCTAATTGATATACTTTAATCTTCATGTACAATGCATAGTCAAGGAAGATACGAATGGCTTCCATCCTTGCCACGGGTGTAAACACCTCATTGTAGTTAATTCCCTCGACTTGGTGAAAACCTTGAACCACCAATCGAGCCTTGTTCCTGATAATTACCCCTTGGTCATCTTTCTTGCATTTTAAAACCCATTTGGTGCCAATGACCTTAGCACCTTTAGGTCCATCAACCAGAGTCCATACACCTAACTTGTTGAACTGAAGAAGTTCTTCTTGGATGGCACTCACCCACGCCTCATCATTTAGTGCATCACTGACGTATTTTGCTCAAACTGTGAGACAAAACATCGATAAGCACCATCATGAATATATCCTTTTTCCATAACTGATGCGTAATCAGCTGAGTATAGCTGATTTCGGGTTTGCACTCCTGATCTGACATCCCCAATGACATTGTTTAGGGGATAATAGACGTTTAGTCGTGATCATGGAGTAGTAGGAACTGCTACCTCAGAGCCAAGATTATGAACATTTGGTTCTGCAGTTGAGGTAGTTGGAGTTTGAGGCTCCGAAGTCGAAGGTACATCACTGGTAGATACTTGAGGACTTTCAGGAACTGGAATCTGTTCTTCCTGACTGTTACGGTTATCTTTTTCAGCTTCATCTTCATAGGAGGAGTCACTATCGTTGACTACTTCCCCTGACTGAATAGATGATTCTCCCTGTAAGCTAGATGTTGTTGTATTCAAGATATCATACATCATCCATGTAGCTAACTCATCATCCGAGGAGAGAGAGGGAAGTTGAAGGACTTGAAGAATCCATCATAGTCGAAAAAGTAGGCGGGTCCTTTTCCAGTAGGTGTGTGGTATATCTCTGAATGTCAACATTACACCATACTTCTACTAGACCCTCTTGTTGAATTTACCCTCTTGTGTCTTCTTCAGAAGTGTGCACAATGCGCCAAATGGTTCGAGATACTCCAGATTCAGTTTGCGTCTTTGTAGTAGCTCGTAACAAGTCTTTCCATGGCGCTTGACTATCAGGACTCGATTCAGTGTATAATATGCATTTGCCACTGCCTCATTCCATAATTGAATAGGCAGTTTCGAGTCTGCCAACATAGTCCGTGCTGTCTCTATCAAGCTTCTGTTCTTTCTCTCAGCAACGCCATTCATCTGAGGTGTGTAGGCAGAAGTGAATTGATACACAATTCCCTTTTCCTTGCAGTATTACTCCATCCACTGGTTCTTGAATTCTATTCCGTTTTCTGAGCGTACTTGTCTAACCTTCAGCTTGTAGAGAGATTCCAGTGTGGTTACCAACTCTTTGAATGATTCAAAGGTTTCTGATTTGGATTTCAGAAACACTACCCAAGTGAACCTTGAGTAGTCATCAGTGACCACAAAGCAGTACAAGTCGCCTGCAATGCTCTTTGTACTGACTGGACCAAACAGATCCATGTGAAGAAGCTCAAGAGGAAGTTCTATTGAATGAACTTTCTTTTCCGAATGAGACTTCTTTGTCTGTTTGCCTTTCTTGCAAGCTACACAAAGTCAGGAAGCTGGAAGTTCTTGACATTAACTCCTCTCACCAGATCCTTCTGAATCAAGTGATTCATCTTCCTTTGACTAATGTGTCCCATTCTCCTATGCCAGAGATGGAATCCTTTTTAGTAGCTTTAGATAGAAAACATTGAACCTCATGATCTGTTGTAGAAGCTGTTGACAGATCCAAGACATAGAGATCTTTATATCTTGAAGTAGTCATCAAAACTTGGTCCTCTGGGATCACGTAGTCTTTCTTTAGTACGTAACACTTCTTGTTGTCGAAGATGACTTTAAATCCCTTATCACATATTTGGGAGACAGAAAGTAAGTTATTTTGTAGTTGTTGAACGTAGTTCACCTTATCAAACTTAACTTTCTGATTCCCCACTTCTCCCTGTGCTGTGATATAGCCACCCTTGTTTCCAGCAAACGAAACATCCCTCCTTTTATTTGCTTGACGTTTGATAAAAGAGCCCTGTTTCCTGTCATGTGCCTGGATGCTCCGCTGTCTACTATCCACGTGTTAGTTTCAGCACTGTATCGAACACCCTGCACATACAAAGTAAAGGATTAGTTTGGGTTAGGAACCCAAGCCTTTACTGGCTTGGGTTTCCCAGAGGCATCACACATCATAAATTCTACTCATTGACCCTTAGAGGATGAGGGTAGCTCACGTTCCTTCTTGTCATTATTATCAGACACTGAGGATGTCTTCTCCTTCCATAATCCAGATTTGTGCAATGCCTGTTTGTGATAAACAGTCGACTGACTTACAGGTTGAATTTTAGGTTCACTAGTTCTTCTAGGTGGAGTTAGTGAAATCCTCTTAGATGACCTAGGCTTTGAAACCTAAAGTTCAATCTTCTTACGGGGTGTCTGATAGAAGTGACAATAGGAAGCAATGTGTCCATATTCACCATAATTATAGCACGATCTGCTATTAAACTTTCTTTGTGGAGAAGTGTGTGACACTCTAGTAACATTAATCACTCTAGGTTTTGACTCTGGTTCTTTGGTTGTTTTCTCTGGTTTAACAAAGTTAACTGTTTTCACCTGTTTAACCTCTTTTTCTTTTTGGTTAATAGGTTTTTGACTTGAAGTATGTGAAAGATTAACCTTAGAAGTCCTTTTGGGTTCTGATTTGACTCTTTTTGATCCTGACTTTAAGTTAACTTTTTCAAATTCATTTTCCCGATTAACACTAGACAATTTATCCTTTGCCTTTGAAGTGGCCTCCTTTTTTTGTTTCCAGAGTCCATATATGAACATAAGGAATCTGGATCACTAACAAGAGGAGTAGACACCACATGATCCTTGATGGGATTACTATTTATTGGTCTAGTATTAGTGTTCATCAAAGTCTCAGGTAGTGGTGGGACCACTTTATAACCTAATCCCTCCCCGTTG
Source organism: Flaveria trinervia (assembly GCA_025506515.1). Taxonomy (NCBI): domain Eukaryota; kingdom Viridiplantae; phylum Streptophyta; class Magnoliopsida; order Asterales; family Asteraceae; genus Flaveria; species Flaveria trinervia. The sequence continues at coordinate 51,588,630 of CM046446.1, forward strand.
TGCCTTTCTCTCACTAAGTGTTGGACTATGTGTGAAGAACTAGTCCAACTGTTCAGTTTTTGTTTTAATAAATTTACTTCTACTTCTAGAACTGCCTTTTGCTTCTTAGTGTCTTCTAGGGAGTTTAGATAATACCTAATGTCATTAGCTTGGTTAAAGGCAACTACTTCGGTTTCCCTAGACTGTTTAGTCAAAAGGTTTATCTTTTCTTTATAACTATGCTCATTTTGTTTTAATACCCTATTAGCCTCAGTGCACAGGTGCAAATCTTTTACTAAGTTATCATTATGATGTAATAACCTAGCAAATTTTTCATCTATGCTATTCCTAAAAATATCATAATCAGAACATGCATGATTATCAAACATTTGGTCAGTAGTACTTACCTGAGTTGATTTAGAAGAGTTAGCCATCAACACAGCAGCAGATGTCTCTGGTTCTGGTGATTTTGTCTTTTCTGTCTCTGACATGGTAGCCTCCTCCTTAGGCTTGTAACTGACCTTGGTTGCAGTTGCTTCTTTACTATGTGACATCACTATCTCAACTGCTAGATCTCCTTCACTAGTGGAATCAATGTCAATGTCTTCTACACTTGCAATGTTTGATTCCCCTGGCGAGACAAACCTAAAGCTCCAATCCTATCCTTCATCATCATGGGCAGTCAAGGCCTTTGGATCCTTGCTTGATGAAGTAGAACTGGTAGCTTGCCTGTCTTGATGAGTGAAGGACGAGAACGGGTTCCTGTTACCCGTCTTCTTAGGCTTGACACATTCTCTTTTGAAGTGCCCCTTCTCTCCACAGTTGAAGCAGGTCACTTTGCTCTTGTCAAAGCCAAATGCGGTATCCTTAGTAGCTACTAAGCTTTGTCTGGTTTGTTTTACAAACTTCTTTGCCCCCCCGGACAGCACTAGCTAAGGCCCACATTATGTCCATCCTCTCAAGCTCCATTTCGACCACCTGCTCGTAGTCCTCGTCGGCCAGATGGTAGTTTCCAATCTTCCCAGCAACAAGTTCATCATAAGATGGACCATTGCAGCCAAAAGATCCATGTGTTCTCGAGCTACTTCTACAGTCACATTTCTGAGATTCTCGGTCTTCAGTTTAGTAGCACTTGTTTTGGATCCAATATGGTGGGTGCAAGAGAGTCCCGACGTGTCTGTTCCTGAAGGAGACGCATGTGCAGGACCCGATGAGCTAGACACAAATGCAGTCTGGAGAGGTGCTCCAGATGTCTTAGCTTGAGGTGTGGCGTTGTACAAGGCTGGATTTTGATTGTAAGAAGACTTATGAGCTCTGTACTTCATCCTAAGTGACTCTTCTCGCAACTTAAGAATGAAGTCATTAATATCAACTTTTGCGAGCATTCCATTATGTCTAAGGTTAGACACGAATGAGGTCCACTTTTCAGGCAATCCGTCTGCAAAGTTAGTAACTTTCTCTTCCATGGTAGTTGCCACCCCATGTGTATGCATTTCACTCATCACATGGTAAAATCTATCTATAACATCGTCTAAACTCTCGTTTCCCATCGATGTGAAATTATCGAATTCCTTCTTTAACTCCTTAGCTTTGATTGCCTTTAATGAAGCATTCCCGTCATACCTCTTTTCTAGCTCATCCCAAAGTTTCTTGGACTGCTTATTCTCTGAGTACTGGTGGAATATGTCTTTAGGAATAGACTGTGTAATCAATGCATAAACTCTTTTCTCTGCATTGTATTTATCTTTTTGCACATCTGGCATCCCTCCTAACGTTAGCTTAACTCCATCAGCTCGAACCAGTGTACTATATCCAATCTCGATGGCTTCCCACAGATTCGGATCCACTCCATAGAGGTAGATCTCAAAACGTTGTTTCTAGTGGGGAATGTCATCTAACGTCAAAAGCTTTGGTGGTTTATTATGATTACCCACTTCACTCTCAAGCAACACCAGGTTCTGTATCCTAGAGTCCTTTCCAGCAGTAAAGGCTGACATTTGATCTTCCATGGTGAATAACTTTAAGTCTAATAAACCAAACTATCACTGGTGCGACTAAAGACTGCGAATGGCCTAGTCGTGCGTATGAACTCTGCGACTGGTTCAATCGTGCGGCTGAAACTAAGCGATTAGCTCAGTCGTGCGAATGAGTCTGATGAGTATGAGCAATGCGAATGAATGGTTCAGTCGTACGAAAGGAGATACGACTAGGTCCAATCGTGCGTCTGGACTATGCGAAGGAAGTCTAGTCGTGCGAATGGAACACTCGTGCGACTGTGGCTGCTGTTTTGCGAAAATTCCCTTGTTAAACGTGTTTTAGCCGTAAAAATTCGAAATTTCGCAATGTCTAATCACCTAAGTCCGTAGAAACCAAACTTTGATGAGAAAGGAACGTCCAACATCACTTTTGACGCAAAAGATTGCGTTTTTAGTGCAAAAACACAAACTTTTTATCAATCTTGATTGAATCACACATAATCAAGAGCCCAAGCTGTGATACCACTTGTTAGGACCTGGTATTTGAACAAAATACCTAGTGATTTGCGTGTAAACCAGATCAAATAGTGCGGAATCCTATTTGATTGGCGATCCAATTAGTGAGAACACTCAAAGAATCAGTCAAAAATTGAAACTCACATTAGAAATCGATTGGGAATCGATGTAATGTGTTCAATGAACTTGGAGAACGAATTGTGAGGCTTCTGGACGGCTAGGGTACGTCTGGAGTCGTAAGTAATTAAAAGCTTTCTATTTTTCATGAATTGGGTTGTATTTATAGGTTAGTATTATTCATTCGTGCGACGGAACCATTAGTATGGTTCAGTCGCGCGATTGAACCATGCGGTTGGTTCATTCGCACGATTGAGTATTCAGTCGTGCGACTGAGTCAATCTTATGTTATAATCATACGACTGATCCAGTCTCCTGGTTCCGTCGTGCGACTGAGTCATTCGTATGAAGTTATTCATGCGTATGGTCCATTCGGATGGGCTACTCGCATGAGAACGTCATTCTGTTAAGTTTGAATGCATTAATTAAATAATATAACATTATGTATTACACTTCAAACAACCACAAATCTAATTAACCAATTCTATGTCGACTCATTAATAAAATATGAAACATTATAAATATCAAACAAGCAATATCATTTCATTAATCATTTCAAGCATTACCTCAGAATCAGACAAACAAGATCTATTACATTCATATCATGATCTAGGGACATACATGTATAAACACCCTTAACTGAAAGTAGAGACCCAGACCATCCATGTGAAAGCTTATTAGTTGGTTATGACCACTGAGGTGATGACACAAGTAAAGGAGTTTCAAAATGAGGCGTTCAAGGAAGATCGTCTTAACTCTAAAAAGATAAGAGGTCTAATAACAGAGTTGGTGAAAACACTCTCGTTGATAGAACCCAATTCGGACGAATGTGGATTCCTTGTCATTAGGATCTATGTTGAAAGATAATAGATAAAGCCCATAAGACTCGATACTCCATTCATCCCCATGCTATAAAAATGTATCAAGACATGAAGAAAGGTTCTTGGTGGCCATGTATGAAGAGTGACATAGCAAAGAATGTGAGTAAGTGCCTTACTTGTTTGTAAGTGAAGGTGGAGCATCAAAATCCATATGCGAAGATCCAACCTTTGGATATACCCGAGTGCAAGTAGTAACATATCACCATTGACTTTATCTCTAAATTACCATATACCGTGAGAGGGTATGATGCCATTGGGTGATAGTTTTTCGTATGACGAAGAGTGATCACTTCCTATCGATTTGCAAGACGTATTCCTTTGAGAGGTTAGCAGATCTATTCATCAAGGAGATGTAAGTTTCCATGGTGTACGAGTCTCAATTGTGTTTGATCGTTACGCTCGGTTTACATCCATGTTTTGGAAGAGATTTCATAATGCAATGGGAATGAGGATACATATCATCATGACTAATCATCCATAGACAGATGGTCAGTCAGAAAGTACCATTCAGACGCTGGACGATATGCTTTGAGCATGCTTCATTGATTTTGGAGGAAGTTAGGATGACCATTTACCAGTTGCCGGATTCTCATATAACAATAGCTACCATGCCAGCATTGGCATTCCTCCTTATAAGATTCTATATGGTAGGAGATGTAGAACGCCTACTTGTTGGGGTGGTATGGGCCATAAAGAGTTAGGGAGCATCAAGGTAATTGTGGCTACAACTGAGAAGCTGGAAAAGATCAAGGACTTTATAAAGGCAACTAAGGATTGGCAAAAGTCGTATGCCAACAAGAGACATAGATTAATTGTGTTCAAGGCGGGTGATAGAGTTATGCTAAAAGTCTAACCTTCAAAGAGGATTATTTGGTTTAGATGTTGGGTCTGTTACATTTCTATCAAAGATAGTTTAACCATTTAAACAAAAACACAGCGGATAAAAGAACATATATAACATGTTTATATTCTGAAAATTAAACATTTTATATGTCAAGATAACAACCCCAAGAAAAAGGATCAAATATATGTGGAATGAAATGCTATCAAACATAAACAACAATAGGGTGTTCATAGAATACGACCTTTCTATGAACAAGAAGATCGATGGAATTTGATGGAGAGGATGATGATGTTCTTGAATCCAAAGCCTACAGAGGAGAAGGCGTCAAACTAGTATACCCACAAGCACTTTCAAACAACCCACTTGTTAGGAAGTGCAACACCGAAGCCTACTTTTTGCTCCTCTTATCAAATCCGAATTTTTTGCAAAGGACCACTTCTAATCCGAAAATTTCAGCTTGAAAACAAGAGGAGAGAGTTCTTATGTGTGTGAGAGGGAAAGTGTATGTTGGTGTCGAGTGACTTAATGGTTCAAGTCTTGCATTAAACAAGAAAAAGGAATCCCAAAGAGAGGATCCAAGGGGCGGCCGAAAAAATCCATTTGAAATGGGTTCCCACCCATTTTTATCTTATAAAAATTCACACTCCTTAACCCTTAAGTTTGTAAAATTAAAACCCTTTTAATTTTATAACTTGAACACACTTCTATTTGTTATTATTTAACCCACTTAAATAATAAAAGGCATAATTTCTCATGAACAAATTATCCATATAATGTTGTTCTATTTCAAATGAAATTATTTAGAAAACCCATTTTCTAAATTGGTGTCAATGTTTATTTGTTTGATCTTATCAACAAATAAATATTTATTGGTGTTTGTTTAGCTTGTTATTGGGTATGACCCAACTTGGATCATAACATACTAACCATGTCAATCTTGTATGTGTCTTGGGCATACAAGATCCAACAATCTCCCACTTGTAAAAGATTCATAGAATATTGATACAAGCAATACATACCACCTAACAACAGTTTACTACCGTTAATACATATGAATAAATGCCATTCAATAACATCATCCCATTCAAGTACCTTAGTCTAATTGTTTTAGGTGAATCAATCATCTATCCTTTTGTCACAGATGTCATGTTAAATTCCTGAGACACAGAGTGATCATTCTCCATTGATTTAACTTTATTAGGCCTTAGACATCTTACTCTCAATGAATAAGAGGGTCAAATCCCATCCTGACTACATACGTCTCTCACAATTACCTTGTATTACACCTGAACTCAGTCTTATGTACTGCCATGTTTCAGAATGGTGAAGAACTTAGTCAAAGTATATTATTCGAAAAATTTCAAGACCCAATATGTATCTCAGGTTAGAGGACACCAAATGATATTCGCCTTCACTCAAATTTACTTATGATCAATCAAGAAGATTCCATGTTGTAATATTTGAGATGCGGGTCAGTCAAATAATTGTATCCCACAAATATCTATGAACCTTGGAAGCAATGCTTGCTTTATATTCATCCATACGAATATCTACCAATCCAAGTTCATAATAGTCTTACCCTAATACTTGTTCCCATAATTCATTGATGTATATTCATTCACATGAATATCTACCAATTCAAGTTCATAATAATCTTACTCTCGTACTTATTCCCACAAGTATGAACAACTATGGACGTTCTGAGTAATTTATTTACTCATGGATTTTAAACATGCGAAATAGGAATAGTAGTTGAACCATTATAACCAAATAACTCATTCAAGAATAAAGGGTTACAATATCTAAATATAAAATTAAAGATCAAATCTAGTCAATAGAATATTGAAGTCCCATGGCACAAGTATGACTTTCATGCATTGCCTTTTCAATAAACATTGTGATTGGATCCATAATATTTGATCCGTGTGAACTTTGCGAATACATATTCAACTTCATCCTTTATGTAGTTGAATCTCCATTCAATGTGGCTAGTCTTTTGACATGCATGGGGTTCCTTGATTTGAGCAATCACACCCTCTATCATAAACAATTTCTACGGGGTCCTGAATGGAAGGGACCACCCACAGATCGGCAATGAATTTCTTCAACCATGCAGCTTCTTGAGCTCGTAATGAAGCGGCGACATATTCTAATTCTGTAGTTGATAATGCCACCACATCTTGCTTTGGGCTCTTCGAAGTGTAAGGCCCTGAATAATGTCCAAGTGAGCCAAATAATAATAATGGGCTTAAACGAGATCATTTATTGAAAATAATATGGATATGGGTTATAAACCGAGTCAATTTTCGGGTTACGTGTTTGGTGTGTTTAAGGTCTCGGGAATGCCTCGTATATATAAACGGATCAGCTTGAGCAGCTCTCATTTGCAACTCAACACTCTACTTCTAGAGAGAGAGAGTAGAGAGAGAAAGTAGAGAAAATTGAAGATTCAAGGTTCGGTTGATCTCGGTATTGAAGATCGGTGTTCGTGGGCATCCAAACAACAAGAAAACACCACGAATCCATGTAAGAAACATCATTTAATCTTCTTTTTGACGTAAACACGGATTCTAGGTTTGGGGTTTTTGAAAGTGGCAAAGAGTCGCCCAAAACTCACGTTTTTGTGTAAGGAAACATGTAAGAAGCTGAGATATAGCTTATTGGGTGGTAAACCAAGCTTTTGCATGTAAAGATTGATGTTTGGGGTCAAAAATGGGTTCGATCGTATTTTTCAGCCCGTTCTGTGAAACTGGGTGTTTATCCAGCAAAATTAGGTATTCGTCCAGCTAAACTGTGGATCTTCCAGCGAAACTATAGTTTCGCAGGTAGTTTCGCAGACTTGGTTTTCCAACGAAAGTTGGGCGAAAAAGGTAGCGAAACTGGCAGCGAAGATGACAGCAAAACTACTCGCAAAACTGCTGGCGAAACGGCTGGCGAAACGGCTGGCGAAACTGCTGGCGAAACTGCTGGCGAAACTGCTGCTGGCGAAACTGCTGGCGAAACTGCTGGCGAAACTGCTGGCGAAACTGCTGGCGAAACTGCTGGCGAAACTGCTGGCGAAACTGCTGGCGAAACTGCTGGCGAAACTGCTGGCGAAACTGCTGCTGGCGAAACTGCTGGCGAAACTGCTGGCGAAACTGTGGCGAAACTGCTGGCGAAACTGCTGGCGAAACTGCTGGCGAAACTGCTGGCGAAACTGCTGGCGAAACTGCTGGCGAAACTGCTGGCGAAACTGCTGGCGAAACTAGCAGCGAAACTGCTGATCTTGTAGCGAAATTAGCAGCGAAATTAGGCAGAAATTAACTCTTTTGGGTGTTAACTTATCTGAGGCTGTGTAGTGCAACCCTTGCTTTGAAAGCTTGACGTGACAGCCCGGCCCCAGCTAGGGGCGTTGCCCCCTCGACCCCACTAGGGGATGTTGCCCCTAGGACCCCACTGTCTGGGGCTGCCGCCCCCGAACCCCCGTTGTCCCGCGGTGGATGAGTTATGTCTTGTGATGCCTTATGCTTGTTGTGCATATGTTTATGTATGTGAGTATATGATGCATGAGGATGATGTGTGATGGTTTATGTGATGCATGATTGGTGATGATGGGATGGGCATGATTAATATTATGTATGCATGCTGGTACGTACGATGATTGGTATGATCTTATTGGTGTTCCTATTTATGTATGTACTTTTCCATGTCTTTGCGTCGATGGTTAATGAATGAAACGAAACGTATTATATAACGTAAAGTGGAAAGTAATGAAAAGAAGAACATAACTATGGTATGCATGCATTAATGAAAGATGAAAAGTAATGAAAGTCTTGCAAGCCTTGTATGTCGGGACACGCCTCTTTGTAAGGTATTAGCCCAATGGTGTGTGGGTTCGCTACCTCGGGAGGATGCACATAGGGGTCTTTCTTTTTGATTGACCATTTGTATGGAACCATTGTTGCTTTCCTTAGGTGTTGTGACCAGAGGTGCTGGGCACCGTGAATGAAGGTTTATGATAGGCTTAGGTCCAATACCATAAGCATGAAGGGCATAGCACATGACAATGGTATACCTGAACTTTATCTTAGGTACTATGGACAGAGGTGCTGGGCACCGTGAATGAAGTTTTATGATAGGCTTAAGCCCAGTACCATGAGCATGAAGGGTAATGTTCATGGTTTTGATGGAAAGAAAAGATGTAATGATGAACGAACAATGAAAGTAAGAATGTATGAACGAATGGAAGTTAAAAGTTAAACGATGAAGATAATAATGGTACTATCTATGTGTATGTATGATGTGTGATCACATGCATAGTAAAGGACGGTTCTAATTAATGTAAAGTATGTTTTATTTTAAAACTAGAACTCACTCAGTAATGCTGACATTTTATATATTTTCCAGTTGGCAGGTGAGCATTGCTGAGGATGGCACGAGACAACTACTTGGCATTTTTATTGATGGCATCCATTTGATGGAAATATGACATTTTTGTAATGTAATGCAACTAATGATGTTTTTGTAACCAGTCAACAATGTATTATTTTGCAAAAGTGATCATAATGAATTGAATGTTTTATATGTTTCCGCTGCAATGATTTCATTAAGTTAATGAAAATATGTGTTTTATGTGCGATGATTAACCAGTTGTGAGCGTCGCGGGAATGGGGCCTTGCACCAAGAGACCGCTCCTCTATTCAAAATGAAAATGTATCCTAATTATGATTGTGAATCATCCCGATCTGTTTGGAAACACACATCTGTGCAACCTTTTAACATGAGTTCCTACTCAGCAGCTCCATAGATTAGCAACATATCTTTATTCCTCATTAGGTACTTAAGTATGTTCTTGACAGCCATCCAATGACTATTTTCAGGATTTTGTTGGTATCGGCTTGTCATGCTCAAACCGCATGACACATCCGGCCTAATGCATATCATTGCATTGATGATGGAACCAATAGCAGATGCATATCGTATACCCTTCATTTTGTCTTTCTTATCAATTGAGCTTGGACATGCAATGGTACTCAGTATCGTTCCTCATTGAGTAGGTATAATACCTTTCTTAGTGTTTTCTATCTTGAACTTTTTCATGATCATATCAATGTACGCACTTTGATACAAACCAATCAACCGCCTTGATCTATCCCTATTGATCTTTATTCCCAAATTATAGGCGGCTTTACCAAGATCTTTAATGGAATAACAACTTCCAAGCCAGGTATTTACACCTTCCAAGGTTGGAATGTCATTTCCAAGTTGTAGGATGTCATCGAAATTCAATAATAGGAAAGTGATGATGCTCCCACTAGCCTTTTTGTATGCACATGCTTCACCAGCTTTTCAAGTTTTGATTACTTCGTCATCAAAACAGTGTTTCTAACTTCTTGATGCTTGTAACAACCCGTAGATTGATATCTTTAACTTGCATACTTTGTTAGGATGTTTTGGATAGACAAAACCTTCGGGCTGAACCATATAGACATCTTCGTCAAGATATCCATTTAGAAAGCGGTTTTGTCATCCATTTGCCAAATCTTATTATCATAATAAGTAGCTATGGCAAATAATATCCTAATAGACTTTAACATTACAACTGGTGAAAAGGTCTCATCATAATCACCTCTTTGAGTTTGACTAAAACCTTTTGCTACAAGTCTAGCTTTATAAGCATCGAAGTTTCCATGCATATCGGTTTTCTTCATGAAAACCCACTTACTTCCAACTATCTTGGAGTTAAGAGGTGGTTCAACCAAGTCCCATACTTGGTTGTCATACATGGATTGCATCTTAATGTTCATGGCTTCAAGCCATTTGTCTCAATCCAAATTGGACATCCTATCATAGTATGTGGTTGGTTCATGAGAATCTACCACATATCATCCACCCATGAAAAATCCATATCTTTTAGGTGGATTACTAGTTCTACCAGATCTGCAAATGTTTTGCATGTATTGATCAACCATTTGATCATTCTCAACATCCTCATGTTGAGTGCTAGTGTCAACGAAACGTGTATCACGTTCTGGTTCTTGATCTTCTTCAAGATCCACTATTCTAGTGCTAGTACCTTCCATAAGGAATTTAGCTTTTAAGAACTCAGCCTCCTTGGCAACAAACTCCTTTTGTTACAATGGATCATAGAAATAATATCCCACAGAATCTCTAGGATATCCAATAAAGATACACCTAGGGGAATGGCTTTCTAACTTGTTTGAGGTGGGAGTCTTAACATAAGCCTCACAACCCCACACCTTTAAATATGATAGAGATGGAAACCTTCCATACCATATTTCAAAAGGTGTCCATTCAACTTTCTTGGTTGGGGCCATATTCAAAATACGGGCCGCAGAGAGCGAAGCAAAACCCCAAAATGATAGAGGAAATGAGGTTCTAGCCATCATAGATCGAACCATATCCGATAGAGTTTGATTTATCCTCTCGGACACACCATTGTGTTGTGGTGTTCCCTGTGGAGATAGTTGTGAGACAATCCCACAACTTCTACGATGATTTCTAAAAGCATCACTTAGGTATTTACCTCCTCTATCGGTGCGGAGAATTTTTATTGAGTTTTGAGTTTATTTTCTACTTCATTCTAGAAGACTTTGAATATTTCAAAAGTTTCATCTTTATTTCTTAACAAGTACACAAACCCACATCGACTATAGTCGTCGGTAAAGGTAATAAAGCATCTTTCATTGTACCTAGTCATTGGCTTAAAAGGACCGCATACATCCGAATGTATGATACGTAATAAATCTTTTACCCTTTCGGATCTGCCACTAAAAGGTGCCTTAGTCATTTTACCTTGTAAACAAGATTCACACATATCAATGAATCATATTCACTTGCTTTTAAAAGACCGTTCTTTTGAAGTGTTTGTATGTGTTTCTTGTTTATATAACCAAGATGGCAATGCCAAAGATAGGTATCACTGAAATTCAATTTGAGTTTCTTGGTGGTGGCTTTGTACAATAAGCTATCATATAATGTGTTTTCACGAACCAATTCATAAATACCATCAATAGGAATAGCTTTAAAATAAAATATGCCATTTAAAGAAACATGAATTTCATTTTCAATAAATGATAAAACATAACCATATTGTCTTAATTGGAAACTGTAATAATGTTCCTTGTCAAACTAGGTGCAAACAAAACATTGTTCAAAATTGCTTCCAAACCTTTTGGAAGCTTCAACATGTAGTCCCATTCCACATGTAGAGGCTAACAACCCCTTTCTTGAAGTCCTTACTTCATTTGAAACCTGCAATAAGTTGCAAATATGAGTTCCACATCTGGAATCCAATACCCATGTGTTAGAGTATATTAAATTAAGGTCAATATGAATCATAAAAATTGTAGCTGAGATTTGCCCGAGATCCATCTTAGCTTGCAACTCTTTGAGATGGACATGACAATTTCTTGCCCAATGCCCAATCTCCCCACACTTAATGCATGGGTCATTCGAAGCAACCTTTTGCTTCTTCTTTGCTCGTTTTGGTGGTGGCGCTCTTACCACTCCATTTCCCTTCGGCTGTTTTGCGCATAGAGTGATGTTCACTTATGATCTTGTCCCACTCATTCATGTTATAATTCATAACAAAATAGTAAAAGAAAATTTGACAAAGAGTTGAGGATCAAATCCGTAGCAAACTCTTTTGAGACGGGACAATTCAGCCTTTTGAGGCGGTCTATGTGGCTCTTCATCTTAAGTACATAAGATGAGACGGATTGGGTGTGATCCATATGACTTGCATGGAGTGCTTGAACCATTTCGAAGCACTCTACCCTTGCCTGTTGTTGTGACGTTTCCTTCAACTTAATTATGTCGTATGCTCCGTGATGTTCATTCTCTTTTTGGAGATCTAGAGTCATACTTGCCAACATTTAGCAAGACACTTAGACCGAGTCCTCATTGTATTTCACCCAATTGTTATAGGCCTCCTCATCATCCTTATTATGTTGATCAGGAATCAGATCGTCTAAAATACATGACTGTTTCTCTTGCTTGAGAACAAATCTCAAGTTTTGAAACCAATCCATCAAGTTATTATGGTTTCGATGCTCCTTTTGGAGAATGGTCCTTAGTGCTAGTGAGTGAGCAGATTGGATATCATTATTTTCATTGTTGTTGGTTGCATCTACAAAATTTAACAATGTTCAATTTTAGTATTTTCGAAATTATCATATTTTAATTATTAAAACCCTTTTATGTGTCTTACACAAATTTAAAATTTTAGAATCCAACATTACATTTAAATAGTGGTTAGGTGACCTTTATCCAATTATTTAAATAAACAAGGTAGTCAACAATTTTGACAATTGTAACCCTTTGTAACTTCTACAGGTATGGGATCGACTTTAAACATCATATGTATAGTGGGCATGTTTATCCCATTAACACCCATTGCAAACCACATTGTATGTGATCCATTTAACATGGATTGCAAATGAAGTTACCCTACTTTCACACATATGTGGGTTTAACAATATACGTGGTTAGTTGACCTTTATCCCACACATATGGTATTCCTACCTCAAATCACAAGTTCCCTCAAAATGGTTAGGTGATATTTATCCCATTAGGAGTTTCCAAGTGACTCAAGTGTTGTGCAAAAGGATGGTGTTAAACTTGTTTTTTTAAAGAAATTTGATGTTTTGATAACTCTAGTTTAGAATACTCTATGTATCTTGTATTTGCATTCTTTTCATTGGAAGAATAAATTACAACCCAAGGTTGCAAACACAAATATTATTACAACACTTTGGAAGAATAAAACCAAACATGATAAACATTCAACCATATCCAAAGTACACATGGTAAAAGCTATGTTATGCACCAAAACAAGTATTCAAATACAATATTCAAGAACAAAATGAACTCCCTTTTTAACCATAAAATTTCAGCCAACATAAACCAAGATTTTAGTGTTTCTTGTCCAAACAACATAATTTACCACTTGACTTTAATATTACAAGTTTTATTCTAAAACACGTAAAATAAAACTTCAAAGAGAAGGGATTCATATTTCCATAACAAATTAGCCATTAATGGGTTGAAAAAGTCCAACAAAACTAACTTTTGTTGGACTTTTGAAGGAAGTTTTCCACATAACTGGCTCTAGATGCCATTGTTAGGTTTGTTACATGTTTATCAAATATAGTTTAACCATTTATACAAAAATGCAATAGACAAAAAGAACATATATTACATGTTTATATTATGAAAATTAAACATTTTATATGTCAACATAACAAACCCAAGAACAAGGATCAAATATATGTGAAAAATGCTATCAAACATAAATAACCATAGGGTGTTCATAGAATACAACCTTTCTATAAACAAGAAGAGGGATGGAATTCGATGGAGAAAAAGATGATGTTCTTGAAAACAAAGCCTTCAAAGGAGAAGGCCTCAAGCTACTATACCCACAAACTCTTGCAAACACCCCACTTGTTAGGAAGTGCAACATCAAAGCCTCCTTGTTGCTCATCTTATCAAATCTGCATTTTCAGCAAAGAACCACTTCTAATCAGAAAATTTAAGCTTGAAAACAAGAGGAGAGTGTTCTTATGGGCATGGGAGAGAATGTGTATGTTGGGTAGAGTGTCTTAATGGTTCATGTCTTGCATTAACAAGAAAGAGGAATCCCAAGGAGGGGATCCAAGGGGCGGATGAAAAATCCATTTGAAATGGTGTTGGACCAAAAGAACCAATGAGCCGGAGCAGAAAAACCTTTAAGTCCCACAGACGTCACAACAACTACTGAAGACCACAACAGCTGAAGACACAAGTGCTGAAGACAAAGTCTCAAGACACAAGTGCTGAAGACAAAGTCTGAAGACACAAGTGCTGAAGACAAAGTCTGAAGACACAAGTGCTGAAGACAAAGTCTGAAGACACAAGTGCTGAAGACAAAGTCTAAAGACACAAGTGCTGAAGACAAAGTCTGAAGACACAAGTGCTGAAGACAAAGTCTGAAGACACAAGTGCTGAAGACAAAGTCTGAAGGCACAAGTGCTAAAGACAATGTCTGAAGACACAAGTGCTGAAGACACAAGTGCCGAAGACAAAGTCTGAAGACACAAGTGCGGAAGACAAAGTCTGAAGACACAAGTGCTGAAGACAAAGTCTGAAGACACAAATGCCGAAGACAAAGTCTGAAGACACAAGTGCTGAAGACAAAGTCTGAAGACACAAATGCTGATGACAAAGTCTGAAGACACAAGTGCTGAAGACCAAATTATCAGACGTTGTCACAACAGCTGAAGAGGTCTTCTTCAGTAGTTGTGATGGTTTACCTTTCAGTAGTTTTCTTTGTTTCAGTATTTGTAAAACAACTGAAGAGTATGTTCTTCAGTTGTTATAGTTTCAGTAGTTGTAATAATAGTTAACACTTAGCATTTTTGTAAGAAGATGTCAGCTGTTTGACATCTTTAGTAGTTGTGTTAACTATCAGTAGTTGGTGATAAATTCTGTTAGATGTCACTATCAAGTGACATCAGTAGACGTCACATCTCTTATATAAGAGGTGTTGACCTAATTGTAATTGTGACATTCCGTTACCACGAAAGCGAATATTGAATGAAATATATCTGCAGAATTCTCTCTATCTATAACCGTTTTTGTTCTTACATTGAATATCTCTTTGTTCTTGTGAATTGGCTAATTCATTGTTAGAATTCCGCTGCTATACTCTCTAATCAATCAAACGTAGATCACCGATCCTAACAAGTGGTATCAGAGCAAGGTTAATCATTGATCCATCTAACAATTGATCATTGAAACTGCTAATTGATATCTATGTTTGATTGAATTAGCATATTTGCAAGAACTGGTTATAGATTATTGAATTTCTGACTCTTTCGTTCATTTATTTTGAGATCTCTCTTGGTTCAATTGGTTTTTGTGTTTTTGTTCTAAATCTGTTATAGCTTAATTGAATTTGATTGAATCTGAGATGACTACTCCTTCTAATGATCCTCACAATACCGGTTCCTCAACCAAGCCCCCGATGCTGGTTAGGACCGAGTATAACATTTGGCAGTGAAGAATGCTTCATCACCTGTCTCTTAACAGTTCAGGTAGTTGGACATCTGTGGTACATGGACCACATAAGCCTATGGTGAACAATCCAGAAACCAATCAAATGGTTCCGAAGAAGAAGGAACAATACTCTGATGAAGATCGGAAACTGTTTGAGATTGATTCTAAAGCCCATGGAATTCTGGCCATGGCACTGCCTAATGAAATCTATTCAGGGCTTATGCATCATGAAACTGCTCATGATCTCTGGAATGCCCTGAAGGAACAATTCGGTGGCACAGATGAGGTCTTAGCAAACAACAGAGAAATCCTTGCCCAACAATATGAGACATTCTCTCATAGAAAGGGTGAGACACTGACTCAACAGTTGAGCGTTTTTCCTGCTTGATCTCTGAGCTGAAAATGGTGAAACAGGAATACACCAACAACCAGATGAATAACAGGTTCCTCAGATCACTGCCTGAGAGATGGGACACATACACTATTGTCCTACGCTCCAGTGCAAATCTGGATAGCCTATCTGTCACCCAACTTCATGGGAAACTACTTACATTCGAAAGAGAGATAGAGCAGAAAAGGAAACTGTCCACATCAGGAAAGCTCACTGATGACTTTGTACCAGGGAATACTGCCTTGGTTGGTCATGAGTCAGAATATGCTGCATCTGAAAGCAATTATGATGAGCATATTGATTTCTCTTCAAATAGTTCTGATCATGCATTTGTTGGTATTGAGAGTCATTCTGGCACTAATAGTGACAATATATGCTTCATCGTGGATGATTTGAAAGGAATAGCTGATGATGATCTAGAAGAGATGGATATTCTGAGCCAAATGGCATTGATTAATATCAGATCTCAGAAGTTCTACAAGAGAACTGGCAGGAAATTTCCTGGACTCTCTGGCAAAACCAAAGTTGGTTTTGACAAGCGTAAGTTGAGGTGTCACAAATGCCAAAGGCTAGGACACTTTGCAAGAGAGTGTAGATCTACTGATCTAACTCTTCTGCACCCTTTGAGACTTTTCCTAGTACTAGTCCACAAAATAAAGGGCAATATCCTGCTGGTTCTGGTCATCATTCACACCCTAGATCTCCTACATACTTTGTCCCACAGGGTCCAATGTCATATCCTGTTCCCTGCTATTACTTGCCTCGGTCTAATCCAGTTCAAGCTCCCATTTCACAACAATCACCTGCATTGCCTGAACCTCAACCTTCCCAATCTCTTCAACAAATTCAACCTCAACAACACAACTTCTTCACCCCAGGAGTTGTTGACTGGAGCAGTTTACCACATGATTTGTCTGGTCATGAACAACTGTTCACTGGTGCTGGTCAACATGGTGGTGACAGTCCCTTTGGAAATCTAGCTCTTATGGCTTTGGATTCTTCTGATTCTTCATCCTCTAATGCCTCTACACCAAAGGTATCACAGGTATCCTCTGAGGCAAAAGCCAAACTATGTTTTGAATCATGCATAGCCGCATTTGCATCTATTAGAGAAGCAAATGTAGCTTTAATCAACAAGAACATTGAGCTAGAACAAATAATTTCCAAAAGCAAAGCTGAATTTGAGTCTGTGCTTAATGATAAGAATAATGAGATTTACAAAATTAAATGCCAAATAACTGATGATAAGGCTAGGGAAGAGATACTTCTAGAGAAGTATAGAGATCTCAAGGATACACTTGCAACTACCCAGGTAGAGTGTGATCGATGGGTAAATTCTTGCAAGGGTTTTGAAATGCTTCTTAGTAAGCTATCTGCTTCCAATGTGAAGTTTGGCATTGGTTACAATCACACTGCTCCACCTACAGATTTTACTCCCAGAGCAGAGGTAGAATCTGATGGTGAGAGCAATAACCAATCCATTTCATCATGTGATCTACTTTCTGATACAACACCATCAGAAGTAGAAGTCAGCACTAAGCCCTCTCAAAACCTATCAGCTGATGTTGATGGTTCCACTGCTGACACTCACATGATCAAAGAGTTGATCAACTCAGGAGTTAATTCTGAAAGTCCTGAAAGGACTGGAGAGCAAGATTTAACACCTGGAGTTCAAACTCCAACTACTGTCAGTACTGAAGAGAAGAAAACTGTCAGTAGAAAGAATTTGAAGACTACTAAAAAGGAAGTCAAGAAAGCAAACAATGTTTTCAAAGTACTGAAGAGCAAGTCTTCAGTAGTTTCATCCTCTTTAGTTGATGATCAACATAAGATGAAGAAGAAACCATGTGAAGTATGTGGCTTGTTCAATCATCTTACAGATGATTGTTGGTACAAAAGAGGATCCAAACTCAAACATAAAGAGGAAATTATAGAGAAAATGGTTAAAATGAAAACTGAGTTTGAGGCCACATTTGTATCAGCAACATCAAATCCTGTAACCCTTAAGTCCATAAAGAAATCCAAAAAGGAAGGGGTTAAACAGGTAACAGCTGAGATTGCTCAAAAGAAGAAGGTGCAACATAGGAACTTATCAAACTCCAATGCCAATGTGTCTGATGAGCTGAAAGCTTTATCACAAAATCAGACACAGCTGGTTATGATGGTTCAACATCTATTGGGAAGAGTTAACCAATTAGATGTTCCTATGTTGAAACCACAGAAAAGGAGGTCCAAGCCAAAGGATTCCTCTTCTTCACCATTTTCTTCCTCTCAGGCTGTTGTTTCCATCAAACCTGTTAGTTTACCATCTGTTGATGAGAACAGGCCCAAAACCAAAAAGGTTTGGGTCTCCAAAACTAACTGATTGTGTATAATTGCAGGGTTCTTCAACATGCCAAAGTAGCATCTGGTATGTAGACAGTGGGGGATCTATGCACATGACTGGGAACAGCTCTCTTCTTCATGACTACTCTCAAGGAAAGAAGGGGTTTGTTTCTTTTGGCAATGATGCTAGGGGTTACATCATTGGAAACGGCTTTGTCTCCAATGGAGAAATAAAGTTTGATGATGTTAATCATGTGGAAAATCTCAAGTACAATCTCTTGAGTGTCAGTCAAATGTGTGATAAAGGCCATGTTGCTTTTTTCACCAGTCAGAACTGTAGGATTCTGTCATCCAAAGTTCTGCATTTGATTGATAAGGTGTTGGATGATCACACTCTCCTGAGAGCCAACAGGACAGGTAGAGTATATGCCTTAGATCTTTCCAAGAAAATAGATCTCAGAGGCCATCCTTGCCTATTTTCCAAAGCCTCTCCTCAGGAATCTAAACTATGGCACAGAAGGCTGGGTCATGTTAATTTCAAAAACATGAATCAGCTGATTCACTATAGTTTAGTCAGAGGCTTACCAATAAAGGAGTTCCACTGTGATGAAACCTGCACTGCTTGTTTAAAAGGAAAACATCACAAAGTCTCCTTCCCTCCTATTGAAGAGCCTAAGTCCACTGCCTGCTTGCAATTACTGCATATGGATCTATTTGGTCCTGTGAGAGTGATGAGCATGGCAAAGGAGAAATACTGTTTGGTAATTGTGGATGATTACTCCAGATTTGTATGGACTTTCTTTCTACATTCAAAGGATGAGGTTGCTCAGAAGATTATTCACTTTGTGTTGTATGTTGAGAAGCAGTATTCTCTTTCAGTCAAGTGTATAAGGAGTGACAATGGAACTGAATTCAGAAACCATACACTTGATGACTTCTATCTTTCAAAGGGAATCAAAAGGCAGTTTAGCATCCCACGGACTCCAGAACAAAATGGAGTAGTGGAGAGGAAGAACAGGACCCTAATTGAAGCTGCAAGGTCCATGTTGGCTGACTCTGGTTTGCCACTGACCTTTTGGGCTGAAGCTGTTAACACAGCGTGCTATGTGCAGAATAGAGCCTGAGTAAATCAGAGGTTGATGAAGACTCCATATGAAGTTCTCCATCACTTGGCTCCTCTAATTTTATTTTTCAAAGCATTTGGGTGTCCCTGTTTTATTCTCAACCCAAAGGATCAACTCCAAAAATTTGATCCTAAGGTGGATGCAGGGTATTTTGTTGGTTATTCATCTACTTGCAAGGCATACAGAGTCTTCAACTGCAGAACAAATATAGTTGAAGAGACTTTGCATGTGAAGTTTAATGAATCTCCTATGGACAAGATTCCACAAAACCCTGTGGAGTTGTTTGATTTGGACATACTGCAATATGTTCCTTATCAACCTCCAGCTGTTGTAGATCATGTGCATAAATCATCTTCTGCAGCATGTCTTCCACCTGGTGGTATTGATGATGATGATGATAATATCAATACTCACCTATTCAAGTTTAGTGACCAACTGCCTGTGTCTGCTAAATTTGATGTTCCTGTAGCTTCAGTAGTTCCATCCACAACAAATGCTGATGAGATCTCTGATTCCTCTACATCTTTTGAGTTACCATCTAATTCTTGGTTTGAAGAGTCTGCATCAACATCTGCTGCTGTTGAAGGTCCTACAAACACTTGCACAGATCTCTTTGTTTATCAAGAACTGAAAAATCACCCAATGTCTCAAATTATTGTGATATCAATGCTGGAGTTTCAACAAGAAGTCAATTGTCTAACTTCTGCTTCTATGCTCTCTTCATCAGTCAGCTAGAGCCAAAGAACTATCATGTTGCTTTGAGAGACAATGGATGGGTTGAAGCCATGCAGCTTGAGCTACTTCAGTTCAAGAAACAGCAAGTGTGGGAACTAGTTCCTCTTCCCCCAGGTAAGTGTGCAATAGGCACTAAATGAGTGTTTAGGAATAAAACTGATGAAAATGGGCTTATTGTTAAGAACAAGGCTAGACTGGTTGTACAGGGGTTTTCACAAGAAGAAGGTATTGATTATGATGAAACCTTTGCCCCTGTAGCCAGACTAGAGGCAATTAGATTGTTTTTAGCCTATGCTGCATTCCACAATCTTAAAGTGTTTCAAATGGATGTCAAACGTGCCTTTTTATATGGTAAAATAAAGGAAGAAGTTTATGTGTGTCAACCACCAGGTTTTGAGGATAATAAACATCCTGAATAGGTGTATAAACTTGATAAGGCTCTTTATGGGTTGAAACAAGCTCCTAGAGCCTGGTATGAGACACTTTCCACTTTTCTTCTTAAGAATAATTCACTAGAGGCTCCATTGATAAAACTTTGTTTATTAAGAAGGTGGATCAGCATAAGCTACTTGTTCAGATTTATGTTGATGATATCATTTTTGCATCCTCTGATCCCCAGTTGTGTGATGATTTTACAACATTAATGAAAAAGAGGTTGAAATGAGTGCAATGGGAGAATTACAGTTCTTTCTAGGATTGCAAATTAAACAAAAGGCTGATGGAATCTTTATTCATCAGTCAAAATATACAAAAGATCTTTTGAATAAGTTTGATTTACAAAACTGTAAGCCCTGTTCTACTCCCATGTGCAACACCATACAACTGGATGCAGATCAGAAAGGTAAAGCTGTTGATGAAACACTTTACACATGTATGATTGGGTCCTTGATGTATTTAACAGCTTCTAGACCACATATTATGTTTGCTACATGTGTTTGTGCTAGATTTCAGGCTGCTCCTAAAGAGTCTCATTTGATTGCAGTCAAGAGAATCTTTAGATATTTGCAAGGTACACAATCTCTAGGTTTATGGTATTCCACTGGACACTCTTGCAAATTAGTTGCTTTTTCAGATAGTGACTATGCAGGGTGCAAGTTAACTAGAAAGTCAACTTCTGGTGGTTGTCAATTCCTAGGCAACTGTTTGGTTTCTTGGCAGAGTAAGAAACAAACATCTGTTGCTACATCAACTGCTGAAGCCGAGTACATTGCTGCTGCAAGTTACACTTCTCAGGTACTCTAGCTGCAGAACCAACTTCTGGATTATGGCATTACAGAGACTAAGACTCCATTATTAATGGATAGTGCTTCAGCTCTGTGTATTGTCAAAAATCCAGTCCAGCACTCTAGGACCAAACATATAGAGATCAGACATCACTTTATTCGGGATTGTTTTGAAAAAGGTCTGATTGATCCTAAGTTTGTGCCTAGTGCTGATGAGCTTGCAGATATTTTTACTAAGCCTTTAGATAGTTCTAGTTTCCAAAACCTTGTGTTAAGGCTTGGTATGCTGCAGCTAGAATAAGTGACAACTACTGATGATCTCAGTAATAAGTACTGGTGATCATTGGTAACCATGTCACATATAACCACTGATGTAGTTACAACTACTGAAATCAGTACAAACAGATAAGTACTGATGTCCTATGAAACAACTGAAAACAGCTAAAAGGCTGATGAGTAGGTGTTGAGGACAGTATGAAACAGCTGAAAGGCTATGAATTGACGAAAACTACTGAAGAGAACTTTCTCTTGAGTTGTTTCTACAACTGCTGTTTCATCCTAAACACTGATGACAAAACCATGTCTTCAGTAGTTTCACAACTACTGATGACTAATACCAAGTCATCAGTTGTTTACAACAACTGATGACAAAACCATGTCTTTAGTAGTTTCACAACTACTGATGACTAATACCAAGTCATCAACTGTTTACAACAACTGATGACAAAACCATGTCTTCAGTAGTTTCACAACTAGTGATGACTAATACCAAGTCATGAGCTGTTTACAACAACTGATGACAAAACCATGTCTTCAGTAGTTTCACAACTACTGATGACTAATACCAAGTTATCAGTTGTTTTCACAAATCTCAAGTCAAAACCATGGTCTTCAGTAGTTTTATAACTGCCGATGCGTAAAACCACGACTGAAGCTAGTATACCCACAAACTCTTGCAAACACCCCACTTGTTACGAAGTGCAACATCAAAGCCTCCTTGTTGCTGATCTTATCAAATCTGCATTTTCAGCAAAGAACCACTTCTAATGTGAAAATTTAAGCTTGAAAACAAGAGGAGAGAGTTCTTATGTGTGTGGGAGAGAATGTGTATGTTGGGTAGAGTTTCTTAATGGTTCAAGTCTTGCATTAAACAAGAAAGAGGAATCCCAAGGAGGGGATCCAAGGGGCGGATGAAAAAATCCATTTGAAATGGGTTCCCACCCATTTTGATCATATAAAAATTCACACTCCTTAACCCTTAAGTTTTTATAATTAAAACCCTTTTAATTCTATTACTTGAACACACTTTTATTTGTTATTATTTAACCCACTTAAATAATAAAACAAATAATTTATCATGAACAATTATACATATAATGTTGTTCTATTATAAAAGCAATGACTTTTTCTAAATTGGTGTTTGTTTAGCTTGTTATGTGGTATGACCCGACTTGGATCATAACATATGAAGCACGTCAATTTTGTATGTGTCTTGGGCATACAAGATCCAACATTAGAAAGCAGGACAAGTTGATCCTGAGATACATAAGGCCTTTCTGAATCATTGCTCAAGTAAGAGAGGTGGCCTATAAGTTGGAGTTGCCCAGTGAGTTAAGTGGAATTCATCCGACATTCCATGTATATCACTTGAGATAATGCTTAACTAATGAAGATATGGTGGTGCCACCGGAGGATATTGATGTGGATGAATGGCTCAATTATGCTAAGCAACTAGTGGTTATCATTGATCTTAAATAGAAGAGGCTAAGGAATAAAGTAGTTCCGTTAGTGCGAGTACAGTGAAAGCACAAGAAGGGATCAAAGTCCATTTGGGAAGCTGAGGAGGAGATGATGCAGCTTTACCCATGATTATTCAGCGACTAACAGGTTTCGAGGAAGAAACCTAAATAAGGGGGTGGACCTGTAAAGCCCGGATTAAATTCAAAATGATCCAATTAATAATAATGGGCTTAGACAGAGTTATTTAATGAAAATAAGACGGAAGTGGATTATGGACTGACTTAACTTTACTGGTTATGAGTTAGATGAGTTTAAGGTCATTCCCTGATATATATAAACGAATCAGTTAGAGCTACTCTCATTTGCAACTCAATACCCAACTTCTACAGAGAGAGTGTGTAGAGAGATAAAGTAGAGGGGAGGTGAAGATCCAAGGCTCAGTTGATCAAAAAATTTCAGATCGGTGTTTGTGGATATCCAAACAACAAGGAAAGACCAATAATCTAGGAAATAAACATCATTTAATTGTTTATTTAACTTAAAGTTGAATTCTAGGGTTTGGGGTTTTTGAAAGAGGCAAATAATCATGCAAAACTCACGTTTTTGTGTAAAAACATGTAAAAAGCTTAGATATAACTTCCTGACTGATAAAGCAAGGATTTGGATCTGAAAGGTTGGTGTTTTGGGATAAAAATTGGTTGATTCGTAATTTCAGCCCATTCTGTGAAATTGTGGGTTTGTCCAGCGATATTGTGTAGTCATGAGCGTAACTATGAAGCTGGTAGTTTCATAGAATTGGATTTCCAATGAAAGTTGGGTGAAATCGGAAGCGAAATTGCCGGCAATGGTGGTAGCGAAACTGCTAGCGAAGGTGGTAGAGAACTAGGAGCAAATCTGCTTATCTTGCAGCGAAATTAGTTAGAAATGACCCCAAGCCTGGTTGAGAAGCTACTCACTTCCTCGAGGTGAGTTCTAGATCCCCTGGAGTATGACATTTCCGTGTTTTGGGTTTATTATGCATACTAATATACATTTTTAAATAAAAAATATATGACGTGGTTTTAGCAGGAAGATCAATTTTTTCTATAAGAAATGTGTTGCATAAATGTTTAAAAATAAAAATGATGAACGATAACGAATGATGATGAAAGATAATAATAAGATTATATACGTGTACGTATGATGTATGATCATGTGTAAAAGTAAAGAAAGTTTATGGAAGAAAGTAAAGTATTTTAACTATAGAACTAGAACACACTCAGCGTTGTTGACTTTCGTATGTTTAATAGTTGGCAGGTGATGATTGCTAAGGATGGCACGAGCACAACTACTTAACAAGTTTTTTTGGGGATGGCATCCATTTTATGTTTAATGACATTTTTTGTGAAGTAATGCAAACAATAAGATTTTCGTAACAGTTAACAATGATTCTATTATCATCCAAAAGTGGTCATTAATATATGAAATGGTTTATTAAGTATTCCGTTGTGACGTTTTAGCAAATTTAAATGTACGTTTTACATTTTATGTGCAATGATTGTCCAATTTGTGAGCATCCTGATAATAGGGCCTTACATTGCTTATCATTTCAATTGAAAGAATAAACTTTTATAAATCTTTAGTAGCTTCTCCTTTACGAGCTAAAAATATCACCAATGAATACCTAGAAAAATCATTTGTACAACATGGCAAAAAGATCTTAGTAATTGATTTTACATTGACCAGGCCTAACAAATCAGTATGTAACAACTCAATGAGATTTTAAATGTTATTTTCAAGTTTTGGTTTATGAGGTCTCTTATGTTGTTTTCCTTGGGCACAGACCATGCATTTCTCAACAAAAAAAGCCTTTTAATGGTAATCCCCTAACAAGATTGCTTTTAACCAATTTATTAAAATATTTTTGAAATTAACACGGCCCAATCTATGATGCCAGAGGAATGATTCAAAAGATGAAGCTTCAGATTAAAGGCAAGTGATAATGGAAGTTGATTCTTTATATCCCATATCAAGAAGATAGGTATCATTCTTTCTCGGGGCTTGCATGAGTAGATGAATCTTGTAAGAAGAGATAAATCATTTTAACCAGTTGAAACATGTTACCAGTTTTGAACAACTTTAGGTTTAGGAACAGAAGATGTTTTTGCAAAAGAAACAGCTAACAATGTGCGTTGATCTACTACCAAAAGAAATCTTATGAACATGTCTGTGATGAAGCTCAAGATAGTTTTTAACTAAATGAAAATCTTTACCACATCTAAAGCAATGTGATTTTAATCTTGGTCTATTATGCGAAAAAATCACGGATTATATGTATGTATTTCCTCATCACACTCAGATAAGCTACAACCATTATCACTGTATGTCTCATACATTTCTCTGGTTCTGATTTGTCTTTTAAAAATGATTAGTTACAAATATTAATGCATCATTATTTGAAGTACATGTGGTACTTGTACCCCTTGCGCTTGCATTGGAAGATGATATTACTCTTCAAATCCAATTCAAAGGATTTTAACTTATTGATGATATCCATGAGCTTGTAATCTGTGAACCCTCTCTCTTCTTTTAGCATTCTCACTTGTAGACAACATTGAGGTGGAAGTAAATCCAATAACCTATTCACATGCTCACATTGAGGTGGAAGTAAAACATCAGTGAATTGACTCAGAACATCAATTAATCAAGAAGACATGGGACAAAGAAGATTTTCAAGTTCATGGTTTGGAAAGCATCAGTTTAGGGGGAGTATTGTTGGAATTCAAGAATATAATAAACTCAAGCATACCAAAATCTTAGCCGACTGAAGATCTCAATGTACAAGTTTAGAGAGCAAGTTGAAACAAATACAAGACAAATGAAAATCCAAATTAGGTCATGATGTAATATTAGTATAAATAGACCCACTAATGCATCTTTGCACGGGTGGCTCTTGTGTGTGTGTTTTTCATGGTGCAAATCACCACCTAAGGAGAAATCCTTTCCTTTGGGTGGGTTTGATTTCATAAACCATCTATTATTCTCATTGTAACTTGTTTATCAACATTAATGAAATCATAACATTAGTATTATCCATATCTTTGTTCATGGATTCACACACGTCCACCCGTCTTGATTTTGATTTTTAGATCTCAACATGATGAATCCTAAGAGCCAAGCTCAATGAATCTGAAATATTGATTTAGCATGTAGTTTCAATGGAAGATCCATAGTTTCCTTGGATGATGCTAAAAATCTTTTTCATCACGAAATTGAACCATAATCACTCAAATCATAATGTACTTAAGATCTAATGATTACTAGGGCTTTCCTATCCAAAAAGTAACCAATCTCAATCAATTTCCATATCAAATATACTAAAATTTTATCCAAAATTGTTGAAATCATGATATTGAGCTCAACCAACTAAAAGCCCAAACAATGAAGAGCACAAATGCTCTGATACCATTTTGTTGATCCAAACAGATCGATGAACAGTACTAATGATTGACAAAATGGTTCAATATCACTAACAAGCACTCAATAGAAACAAACCATGATGATAAAGAAGTAAAACTGTTCAATAATAAACGAAACAAAGCAAACACAATCAATGAACAACACAAACACAATCAATGAACAATCAAATATTAAATGGAAAAAAAAATTTAAAATTTTGGGTTCAACCGAAACTATTGTTTCCTTTGTAGTTTTGTTGTGTGAAACTATAGATTCGCCTGTACTTTCGCTCGTTTTAGAGGAAATTTGATTCAAATATTTACAGGCCGAAACTACAGTTTCCTGTGAGCAAAACTATGTCCTAAATATTGTCTAATGCGAATTTTCCTGTGAATTTTCACACATACGGTTAGGTGTTAGTCTCGGAGCCGTAAAACGAGTTTCTTGAACTATTTCAATCTGTTGTGATTTCTAAATGTTTTGGATGATCTTTTAAGACTTAGGTGTGTGTTTCAAACTTATGTATATAGTTTAATCTAGGTTTCAACCGCTTTAAATTGTTGTATTTGATTGTGTCGGTTCAATTCCATTGTAGTTTTTGTTGCGTAAGTATTGAAGCTTTTAGCGAAATTGAATGGAAGTTCATCTTTTTTCAGCGCAACTGTAAGGTTATGCTGTCCATGCGAACCTAACAATTTTGATTTCCTAAACTCAGTTTCACCATGAAGAAACTATAGTTTCGGTGTGCCAAAACTACTTTTTCGGCCGGGTGAAACAACAAGTGAACCTCTACCGAAGTTACACTTTCGCTTGCCGTTTCGGCTAGCGAAACTACAGTTTCGTCCAGCGAAACTAATTGTGTGTTTTTTAATGTTATTCTTTTTCTTTATTTTCTTATCTTGTTACATCATTTTAACATGTTTCACGTATTTCTTTTCAGATAAATGGCAAATGTAAAATTTGATGAGAGGAACATCATTATATCCATTCTATATGAAAGGATTCCAAAGGTTGTTGGATTCAGAGATTGCATACGTTGGCTCAGGAGCTCTCTTATACTGGATTTTTGCTGACTTCTTGGCATTAGGCATGATTTTAGTGGGAGGATTACCCATTTGTAGGAGAACATATATCTAGCCAAAAGGTGGAATTACATTAGGAGGTTTATAATAGTTGAGAATAACCATGCTAAAGAAACAAGGGAGAAACAGGCTTAGTCAGTAAAGAATAGGAAAAGGTATGCCAAGGAGAAAAATAGATGAGTTAGGAGAGGCTTGAGAGCTAAGAGTGAGAAAAGGTCAAAGAAGAGGTGGATCAGAGTGATGCTGAAAGGATGACAAAGAGGAGAACAAAGCACAAACATCAGACCTTTACTGTGCCACAAATGAGAGATGAAATGGCAACATGGATGAGGATGTGATCACGAACCTAAACTTATCTTTTGCTAATGAGTTAAGCATGATAAAGACTAAGCTAACAAATCAGGAGTCGAGAGAAACAATAAAGATGAGATGCCAAAACGTATAAACAAGATGATGATAGACTAGCAGGCTATGATCAATAGGTTAGTTAATGTGGTAAATGAATTTAAAGCTACTACCGGCCTGCCTTATTAGCTAACTCAATCTAAGTTAGATGATCTTACACATACTTCAACGTACTCATTTCTATATGTTGATACCTCATCTAAGGTAGGAAAGGGCACAAGTGATGCAACAAATGCAATTGCAGGAGGTTTTGGTGAGAAGGATGATGGTGAAAGAGAGAGACTAAGACTAGAAGGAAAAAGGTTGACGAAAATGTGGAGGTGATTGAGCTTGTTTCATAGATTTGGGAATAACATTGATTGATACGGATCTTGATGGTGAGGAGATTATGAGAGAACTAAGTATTGAGGGAGTTTGAAATATAGTCGAGATGAATCGGATAGATGAAGAAGAGTCTGATAAGCAGCTTGTATGCTATGACTCTGAGCCAGAGTATTTTGAGGTGGATGAGCCACCCTTGACAAATGTAGCCATTAAGGATCTAATGAGGGAGATGTGTTTGAACTAGAGAAAGAAGAGTGGTTTGTGAAAGAGAAGGAGTAAGAGAGCTAACCCCACTATCATCCATTTAGGGGTCGAGCATGAAGAGTCTTAGAAGAAGATAATAAGCTGGAAATACAATTCAAGTTTGAAGATATGTTGGTTAAGAGGAAGGAGGAAGTTCCTATGTGCATAAAAGGAAGGCTTTCAAGACGTTCCCTAAATGGTTTCTTAGGAGGCTAGCAGAGATTACCTTGATAGATTCTCATATGAATGAACAAGCCAATTGATGGAGAAGAATAAAGAAGGGGCTTTGATGATTTTGAGATATTTAGGTATATAAGGCTGAAAGAAGAGTCTATGAAGACAGATTAAAGAGACTGGTAAGGGGTGTGCTAAAGGTTGCTCCCGAGGACTTTTAGTAGGGTGAGGTTACTTGACCCTCCCCAAAGGCTTAAGTGGTTTGAGAAATGGTTTTATGACAACAACCCAGGGGAGGGGGTGATTAGGATAAAGGATGAAGCTGAAATTGGATTATTTAATCCAATGGAGGTGTTTGCATTTTCTCATGAGCATTTGCTAATCTTATGTGAGAATCATATCAAGGCTAGAGCGGGAGCTGAAATGAAGAAAGTGGCATGCCTGGTCATGGAGGTTGCCAACATGGCGGGAGGACTGAGAGTAGAGGTTACAGAGTTGGCTGAGAAGATTCAGCAGGCTAATGAGGTTAGGATGGATGTGTTGGATCTTACAAGATAGTTCGAATGAGCAAGTTCACATGTCGGAGATGCTAGTATAGCAGGAGCTGAACCTGAAGGTATATCTAAGGCTGGGGAGGAACTGGAGCTCGTGTGCTAATGAAGATGATCCGTTGTTATTTCCAACCTTGGGGGAGTATTGAGATCCCAAATATGACGGTTAGGACCTGGTATTCGACAAAAATACCTAGAGATCACGTGTATACCGGATCAAATAGTGCAGAATCCTATTTGATTGGCGATCCAATCAGTGAGAACACACGAAGAATCAATCAAGGATTGAAACTAACGTTAGAAATCGATAAGGAATCGATCTAATGTGTTCTATGAACTTGGAGAACGATTTGGAAGGTTTCTGGACGGCTAGGGTTCGTATGGAATTGAACTTGAATGAATCTCCCTGTTTTTCACGAATTGAGTTGTATTTATAGGTTGGCACTCTTCAATCGTGCGACTGAACCATTAGTTTGGTTCAGTCGTGCGATTGAACCATGCGGTTGGTTCATTCGTGCGACTGAGTGTTCAGTCGTGCGATTGAGCCAATCTTATGTTACAGTCGTACGACTGATCCAGTCTCCTGGTTCAGTCGTGCGACTGAGTCAATCGTATGAGGTTCTTCATGCTTATGGTTCATTCGCATGAGCCATTCGCATGGGAACTTCATTAAGTTAAGTTTGAATGTTTTAGTTAATTAATATAATATTATATGTAATCATTCAAGTAATCATACACTCAATCAATTCATTTACGACTCATTAATGAACTATTAAACGTTATAACCAACAGACTATCACATCAGTTCATTAATCATACCAAACAAGATCTATTACATCACATATCACGATCTAGGGACATACATGTATCAACAAACTCCCCCTTGGACCTAGATCTCTCTAATGTCTTGTTTTCTTCATTACCTTCTCATATTTCTTGTACTTGTCCTCTTGTGTGACTCCCGCGTGAATATCAAACGCAAAGCAAAGTCGTATAACATTTTGGAACTGGAGGGCTTGTACAATGTCTTGTGTGTCATAGAACAGTGGCCACTTGTATAATGTATAGACATCATTAGCAGACAAGTTGGTTAGCCACATTGGGTCGAATACCCTGACAGTATCCATTTGATCCCCTTTGTTTAGAACTATGACAGCTTCAGCAGTTCTCCAATCATAGTACCACCATTTGAAGTGTGGAGTGAAGTCCTGTGGCATTTCCCTGAGAGGGATTCTCGACATAGTGCGAGGAGGACTCCACTTCAACACAATCTTAGGTTTTCCAGTAATGGCATCCATCTCAGACCTTCTAATATACCTTGTAGGTTGTTGAGGTCTGAAGTTAATCCATCTGGTGTGGTACTCTTTCTTGAGGGCAGCCTCAAACCAGCCTGACATTTTTCTAGTGTCAGCATACAACAGCTTCAACTTGGCCAGCTGGTTGAGCTCAAATCCAGGTAGTGTCTTTAGATCATGTGGAAATCTAAAGTACTCTATGCCCTTTTCCCTCTTAACGGCATAAACGTTAAGATCATCAAAATATGCCCATGCTATAATCCTGCCTGACACCGTAAGATGTTTCTTGACGCTGTAGAACTTGGTGTAGGCATCCCTCTTCGGTGCATCACGTTGGGCTCTGACTTCTTTAAAACATTCAGCCCATTCAGCCTTTCGAATGTATACATCTTCGTTTGAGGCTTGGGCTGTTCCTTCGATCTTTCCTGCTTCCTGCTCCATCTTGTCCAGTACCTCAAACATATCACTGACTAGGGACTCACCCAGATTGGGGACCACATTACCCGCGTTGTCAGCGTATTGAGGGTACTCTTCAGCAGCAATATCTTCAACCTCAACTTCATCAACGTCGTGTAGTTCGTCGTCACTGGTTGAATCAACTGTTGGAGCATCCTTGACAATATCATCAGGATTGAGTCTGAACATTTCTGCCAGTTGCTCGTTAGATAGGTCGTGAATTATTTCACCTTCTTCAGGTGTATAACTCACTGACCTTCTGACAATCCCTTGCAGATCAAGAATCATTGTGAGTTGAGACTTGACCTGTTGAAGGGGAGCAATATCAAACTCATCTCTGTGGTACTTTGGATCTGTTTGATTTACACATTTCACATTCAAATCATTAGTAATATATCAAACAAAATGCATTAAGTTAATATAAACATTCAGTACATCGTTTTTCAATACAGAATACAAAAGTAATTAAATACATAAACATCCACTATTTACTTTTATCCTGTATGCTAGTCTCTTCGTGTGAAGGTGCAGAGTAGAAGCTGACTGATCCTGTCGGTTCTTTGTTCTCTGCTCTTGACCGGGAGCTGAGACATTCAGCTGCTTCTCCTTCTTCAGTCTCTTCATCAGCACACCACTCTTCTGTTTTCTCTTCATCAGAATCACTGTCATCATCATCATCATCATCCTCACTCTCTCTTTCTCCATCCTTTATCTTTAGAGGTTCCTCCTTTGATCCTTTTAACTTTAACAAAATGGACCTCTTTGCCTTTTCCAACTCTTCTATCTGCTTACCTGATGTGACGCTTTGTGCTCGGAGTTGGTCCAACTCAGTGTTCTGAGCAGCCAATTTCTGGGCCTGCTCCTTAATAGCTCGATCCTGCTCTGCGATTTTCTGCGATTGTGCAGCAGTCAGGTCGGTGAGCTGGCGGATCTGAGAGGTCTTTTCCTCATCAGCCGCCAGCAGTCGTAACACCATTCTGTTTAAGGCTGCCAGCTGTTCCTCTACCCCTATTGGAGGTAGAGGAGATCTAGAGGTGTGTGAGGGGTAGGCTGAGGGCTCGGTTTGGTGGCTAGTGGTGGTGGTGGAGGTGGTGAATATCGGGTAAGGTCTGGATGATGGTGGTGGTGAGTGTGGGGTGAATGTAGTAGTGGTAGCAGGGGTCTGGCTTGTGGTGATCGGTATGGTGGTGGTTGTGGTTGCTGTGGGGAGAGGTATGGTGGTGGAAGGTGTGTCTGCAGAGGTGGTAGTGGTGGAAGGTATGGGGGATGTGGTGGTGATGAAGGTTACCTTACTTTTTCTTTTTCTGGCCATGGGGTTGAGCCATCCGTTTTCTCTCGTTCCCCTCGAGGTGGATGCTCCCCCTTCACCCCGCCTGAGGACTCCGGAGCATATGATGGATCAGTCTCTGTACTCCGGATCCTCTCGGTTGTTCACCGACAACCCTCAACCCGTGCTCTGTGGGAACCACTTTCCTTCCCACAGTCCGGGTCAATGGCTCCTCATCAGATTCATCTTCATCTTCCTCGGTAAGCACAAAATCTTGATGGAATCCTGCTGACTCAGTTACCTCAGCAGGTGAGCCAGACACCGAGGGAACAGAGGCAGACACGGTGCCTCGGGATGGAACAGCCTCATCCTCAATGTCATCCTCCTCAGAGTCATCAGTAGGGAGGACAATCGGCTCCACGTCGGAGTCACTGTCCTCGTGACGCCATAGGCGTCTCCCCGGTGCCACATAGCTTTCATCAGCTAAGTGGCCAATCAGTCTCTTTTCCTGGGGCTTAACTTGCTTGCCCCTATATACCACCATTCTACCCAATGTGGTATCATCCATCAGTTCCAATGTCACTGCATCTTGACTTTCCTTTGGGAGCTGAGGCGGCTTCTCATTGAATATCATCTGAAGAATCGTGGGTACATACAAAAACCTTCTTTCCCTTTAGTTTCAATGTTCTCTATCAAATAAGCAAGATCATATTAGAGAAGCTGAAAGGGTGGTTCAGCACTAGAGCCACGAAGGCATTCTGTATCTGATCTGATAGGTCATCAAAGCCACCCCTTCTTGAAGCGATGCATTAAGAATCACATGTGCCAGATATTTGTATTGAGGGCACAGGTTGCTCTTATTTAGCACCCCCGAGTTGATGTCTCCTGCATACTTGATTCGGAGAAAACACCCTCTCACAGTCAATGGGTGTAACTTAGTGGGGTGAGTAGAGTCATCTCCAAACTCAAGGATTCTTTGGATGTCCGTGGCGGTGATGTCGATAGCTTGACCCAGATGGTGCTTCTGATGCTGTATGGCTCATGAGACCGATCCACTGAGGCATTCTCCCAGAATGCCTGGTGTAGTGATTTGTAAGGTGTGCAGGGCGTAGATATAGCCTTATGTATTCGTGAACGTTTGAGGAAGGCTATAATATCGGAGAACTTGGCCCCGTTCCTTGTCGTGTGGTCTAAATGGGCACAAATGTTGTGCTTTGGATTTAGAGACCATTGGTCAGCCATTTTTCTGTAGAACACACAAGACTAGAACATTATTATATAAGACATGAAAGCTTCTGTTCTAAGTGTAAAGTTGAAAGTCAGTTTGATTCATTCGTGCGAATGAATCATGCGACTGAAGTCAGTCGCCTGTTTGAGTCATGCGATTGAGTTCAATCGGCTGATTGAGGCATGCGATTGGTTCAATCGGCTGATTGAGCCATGCGATTGAGTTCAATTCGGCTGATTGATGCATGCGATTGAGTTCAATCTGCCGACTGGACTCATTCGGGTGGTTCAGTCGGTCGAATGATCCAATCGCAAGGTTCAATCGTGCGATTGGAGTTCATTCGAACGTCCAGTCGCTTGCCCCACTGTTCGATCCCTGTGGGTCGAATCTTGACCCTTCTAAGTCTTTTAACAGTGTGTAATGGTCCATTAGTCTCGTATACTTGTCACTAATAACCTATTAAACTCAATTTTAACATTTTGCTTCATTTACATAGGTGATTAGGTCGATTCGCAGGTCGGTTCTTGATTTAATCCAATGTCGCTATTGTAGTTCGGTGATGTACTGATTTTGATAGGATTCAAGGAGTAGTGTACCTGTAAAACGTCACTGGAATGAAGAATCTTAAGCGCAAAGTATATCAAAATCGGAGGCAATTTCGACAGGGTAACGGTAATGAGCGCGATTCGGGGTTTTTGGGAGTGATGAGTGATATGCGATCGATTAAGACCTTTAAATACTAAACCTAGGTTCAGTCGGCCGACTGGCCTCAGTCGCTCAGTTCAATCGGGCGACTGAGGTTCAGTCGTACGATTGGCCTAGTCGATCGCATTCAGTCGGCCGACTGAGTCTCAGTCGGTCGACTGACTCATTCGGTCTCCTTCATTCGCCCCTTTAGTTGACCGACTGAGCCTCAGTCGGTCTCCTGTTTCATTCTCCCCCTTCCATTCGGTCGAATGAAACAATTTCATGTCCATTCGGCCGATTGGAAGCCATTCGCATAGTTGGTCGATAACCATGATCCACTAGTGCGAATGGGTCACACTTTGTGAGTTTACAGTCATTTTTAACATTTACTATTCAGACCCTTTTCACTTTTGATAATAACATTGTAAGCTCTTAACCAATTCAGTCACTTCAGACGTGACCTTTTAAATTTTAAACCATGTGGCCATCTCAGACATGACCTTTTAGGTAAGTTAATTCCCTTCTGATTTCCCTGATGTAGTCCGACAGACACACAACTTAAAAATAAACATCGTAACTTAAACTAACTACACAACTAAAGTTTATGTTTGACTTTTTGTGAGAGATAAAACCCTAAGATGAAAATCTAAGGGATTTGATTAGGAGTAGACAGCTTTAACTTAGATTGATCATATCTGGACCAAATCAATTTTGGAATCATACAGGAATATCAAATCATTTTGGGACTTGTTATAAAGCTCTTTGACGCTTAAATTCTCGGTATTCATCCAGAGTCGTTAGCAACTTAAGGAAATCATACTGAAACTCTTAGATCTTCACATTGAGTTGAACTTTTGAGAAGGTAGCCACTAAGATTGTCAGTATATTTGTCCACTTAAATCCATACACACTTTTGACGCAGACTGGTGACTGATTTAGGTTTAATTATTTCAGCTAACATTTGTGGATCCCACACTTATATGGTAATCAACATTCCTCAGAGGTTTTGAGCGGTCTACGGGTATTATTACAAGAAGAGACTATTCTTAGAGCTTTCAAAGAGAAGCCTGTCCTCAGGTCAGTGCCATCGCACAGCAGAGAGGCGGCAAACAACAATGAATTCTAGAATATCTAGGTTATGCTTATCCTCAGGTCAGTGCCATCGCACAGCAGAGAGGCACACAACCTATCTCCTTGTTAGAGCAGCTTACTTTTATTTTACACAAAATGCACCAACAACTTGAGCCATTAGCTTTATTGCATTTGTCTTTCATTTTTCTTGCTTTGCTCTAATTTTGGTCATCCGCACACTTTTGTGGCGTTTAAATGCTCATTCCCCTTATTGGAATATATTTGATTGTGTTAACCAGTGATAAGATGGAAGTCCACAGTCAGTTGAACAGCTTAGTTTGATCTTGAGATCACCAATCAGGTCTAATTGTCTATTGTGTTGAATCTACCAACATATCATTTGTGGTCTAGCAGCCTCTAAGTCTACTTTCTTTGTGTCACCTTAGGAGTTGCCAGTTTTCTATCATTTCCCGTTTTATATTGCTTAGACTACGCAGACTTATACTTTGAACTTTTGCATCTTTTCAAACCTTAAATTTTAAAATCCCTCTTGATTTGTTCCTGTGTACTATCATATTCCAAGGTATTGAATTAGTATCACAGACACAATCTACCTTATTTCAGCTAGTTATCCCTTCTCCCTCTTTTTTTTTTAATAATATTAACTTGCTGACATATTCTCCCCCTAAAATACTAAAATCATTTCGGATTTAATTATTTTTGGATTTTAATAAACAGCAGGTAACATGAGGTTAAAGTAACAGACAAAAAACAGATAGCATAAGATAAAATAAACTTTAACGAAACTACATCGGACTACACATTCTTCTCATCAGGAATTACCTCACTTTTCTTTTTAACGCCGTTGACCTCTAGCAAGTATTGAAAACGTGGTTTATCAAAAGCTTTTGTATAGAGGTCAGCACGTTGAAAATCAGTATTAATTTTAACCACATCTATTAAGTTCTTTTCAAAACAGTCTCTTATGAAGTGGTATTTAATACCGATGTGTTTGGTCTTAGGATGTTGAACCGGGTTTTTGGTTACTGCAATTGCAGCAGAGTTATCAACAAAAATAGGAGTAGACGAGAATTTCAAACCGTAATCCCGCATTTGCTGTTGAATCCAAATGATTTGGGAACAGCAACTTGCAGCAGCAACATATTCGGCTTCACAGGTTGACAATGCAACCGATGTCTGCTTCTTACACTGCCATGTAACTAATCTTCTCCCAAAGAATTGACACCCTG
Organism: Flaveria trinervia; assembly: GCA_025506515.1. Classification (NCBI taxonomy): domain Eukaryota; kingdom Viridiplantae; phylum Streptophyta; class Magnoliopsida; order Asterales; family Asteraceae; genus Flaveria; species Flaveria trinervia. The sequence continues at coordinate 51,624,992 of CM046446.1, forward strand.
CTGATGTAGACTTGTAGTTCATTTTGCAGCCTCCATAGTCCGAGTCACTATACGCTGTGAGCTCAAAATCGTCATCATGAGGATACCACAACCCCAGGGTGGGTGTACCCTTTAGATAGCGAAAGATCCTTTTGACCCCGATTAGATGATTGACCTTAGGTTTAGCCTGATATCTGGAACATAAACATGTAGCATACATGATATCAGGTCTTGAGGCAGTGAGATACATGAGGGATCCAATCATTCCTCGGTACATAGTGGCATCTACAAGATCTCCACTCTCATCAGGTGCTATATCATGATTCGTAGCAAGTGGAGTCCCAGCAGCAGAAGCATTCTCCATGTCAAAGCGACTGAGAATGTCTCCTACATACTTGGTCTGATGTAGAAAGATCCCATTAGGTGTTTGATCCACCTGTAACCCGAGAAAGAACTTCATCTCCCCCATTGCACTCATCTCAAACTCTTTCTTCATCACTGCTTCAAACTCTTTGCATAACTCTTCGTTCTTTGACCCGAAGATTATGTCATCAACATAGATCTGTACAAGCAGTAGGTCACCATCCTTTTCTTTAATAAACAGTGTACAGTCAATGACTCCCCTGCGAAAGCCATGTTTCACAAGATGAGTCGAGAGTTTCTCGTACCAAGCTCGAGGAGCTTGATGAAGCCCATATAAAGCTTTGTCGAGCTTGTAAACTCTATCCCGATGATAAGGGTCTTCAAATCCCTCGGGTTGACTGACATAGACTGTTTCCCTTATTTCACCATGAAGGAATGCACTCTTCACATCTAATTGGTAGACTTTAATCTTCATGTACGAGGCATAGGCGAGGAAGATACGAATAGCTTCCATCCTTGCCACGGGTGCAAACACTTCGTTATAATCAATACCCTCGACTTGGCGAAAACCTTGAACCACAGTCGAGCTTTGTTCCTTATGATGACTCCTGGTCATCCTTCTTACATTTTAGTACCCATTTGGTGCCAATGACTTTAGCACCTTTAGGTCTATCTACCAGTGTCCATACACCTAACTTCTTAACTGCAGAAGTTCTTCTTGCATGGCACTCACCCACGCCTCATCATTTAGTGCTTCACTGACATATTTTGGCTCAACCTGTGAGACAAAACATCGATAAGCACCATCATGAATGTAACCCTTCTCCATAACTGAGGCGTAATCAGCTGAGTATAGCTGATTTCGGGTTTGTACTCCTGATCGGACATCTCCAATAACATTGTCAAGGGGATGATAGACGTTTAGTCGTGATCCTGGAGTAGTCGGCACAGTCACCTCCGAACCAAGATTGTGCACATTTTGGTCTGCATCTGAGGAGGTTGGAGTTTGAGGTTCCGAAGTCGAGGGTGCATCACTTGTGGATGCTTGTGGACTTTCAGGAACTGGAACCTGTTCCTCCTGACCGTTCTGGTCATCTGCTTCAGTTTCATCTTCAGAGGAGGAGTCACTTTCATCGACTACCCCTTCTGGCTGAGTAGATGACTCGCCCTGTGTGCTGGATGGAGTGTTTAGTATATCATACATCATCCTAGTAGCTAACTCATCATCCGAGGGAGAGAGAGAGATGTTGAAGGATTTGAAGAATCCATCATAATCGAAGAAGTATGCAGGTCCTTTGCCTGTAGGGGGTGTGGTATATCTCTGAACGTCGACATTACACCACACTTCTACAAGACCCGTTGAGTTATTGTAAACTCGCTTGTTCGGTATGTTGTATCCTAGAAAAATTCCTTCAACTCTGCCTTCTCGCTGAATTTTCCTTCTTGTGTCTTCTTCAGAAGTGTACACGGTGCGCCAAAAGGTTCAAGATACTCCAAATTCGGTTTGCGTCTTTGAAGTAGCTCATAACATGTCTTTCCGTGGCGCTTGACTATTAGGACTCTGTTCAGTGTATAGCAAGCATTTGCCACTGCCTCGTTCCAGAATTGGATAGGCAGTTTCGAGTCTGCCAGCATAGTCCGGGCTGTTTCTATCAAGCTCCTGTTCTTTCTCTCAGCAACTCCATTCATCTGAGGTGTGTAGGCAGAGGTGAATTGATGCACAATTCCCTTTTCCTTGCAGTATGCCTCCATCCCTTGATTCTTGAATTCTGTCCCGTTGTCTGAGCGTATTTGTCGAACTTTGAGCTTGTAGAGTGATTCCAGTGTGGTTACTAATTCTTTGAATGTCTCCAAAGTTTCTGATTTTGATTTCAGAAACATTACCCAAGTGAACCTTGAGTAGTCATCAGTGACCACATAACAGTACGCGTCACCTGCGATGCTCCTTGTACTAACTGGACCGAACAGATCCATGTGAAGAAGCTCAAGAGGAAGTTCTATTGAATGAACTTTCTTTTTCTTATGAGACTTCTTTGTCTATTTGCCCTTCTTGCAAGCTACACAAAAGTCAGGAAGTTGGAAGTTCTTGACATTCACTCCTCTAACTAAATCCTTCTGAATCAAATGATTCATCTTCCTTTGACTAATGTGTCCCATTCTCCGATGCCAGGAGATGGAATCCTTCTCAGTAGCTTTAGATAAGAAACACTGAACCTCATGATCCGTTGTGGCAGCTGTTGACAGATCCAAGACATAAAGGTCTTTATATCTTGAAGCAGTCATCAGAACTTGGTCTTCTGGGATCATATATTCTTTCTTCAGCACGTAACACTTCTGATTATCGAAGACGACTTTAAATCCTTTATCACAGATTTGGGACACAGAAGTAAGTTGTTCTGAAGTTGTTGAACGTAGTTCACTTTATCAAACTTAACTTTCTGATTTCCCACTTCTCCCTGAGCTGTGATATATCCTCCTTTGTTTCCTGCAAAGGAAACATGCCCTCCTTTTATTTGTTTGACGTTAGATAAAAGGGCGCTATTTCCTGTCATGTGCCTGGATGCTCCGCTGTCTATAATCCACGTGTTAGTGTCAGCGCTATATCGAGCACCCTGCGCATACAAAGTGAAAGGATCAGTTTAGGTTAGGAACCCAAGCTTTGACTGTCTTGGGTTTCCCTGAGGCATCACTCATCATAAACTCCACCCATTGACCCTTAGAAGGTGAGGGTAGCTCAGGTTCTTTCTTGTTATCAGTATCAGACACGAGGGTGGATTTTTCTTTCCATAAGCCAGATTTGTGCAGTGCCTGTTTATGATAAACAGTCGTCTGGCTTACAGGTTGAACTTTAGGGTCACTAGCTCTTCTAGGTGGAGTTAGAGAACTCCGCTTAGAAGACCTAGGTCTAGAGTCCAGAAGATCAATCTTCTTCCTAGGTGTCTGATAGAAATGACAGTCGGAAGCAATGTGTCCACATTCTCCACAGTTGTAGCATGACCTGCTATCAACTTTATGAGTAGACTTTCTTTGTGGAGAAGTGCGTGACACTCTAGTAACATCAATCACTTTAGTTTTTGACTCTTGGATGTTTGATGTTTTCTCTGGTATAACAAATTTTACTGATTTAACCTGTTTTCCTTTTTGGTTAGCTGGTTTTGACTCGAAGCTTGTGAAAAAGTAACATTTGAAGTCCTTTTAGGTTCTGATTTGACTCTATTTGACCCTGACTGTAAATTAACTTTTTCAAATTCATTTTCCAGGTTAACACATGGCATTTTACCCTTTGCCTTTGAAGTGGCCTCCTTTTGTTTCTTACCAGATTCAGTAGATGAACATGAGGTGTCTGGATCAGTAACAAGAGGAGTGGTCACCACATGATCCTTGATGGGGTTATTATTTACTGGTCTAGACTTGGTGTTCATCAAGGTCTCAGGTGGTGGTGGAACCACTTTGTAGCCTAATCCCTCCCCGTTATTCCTTTCTCTTACTAAGTGTTGAACTATGTGTGAAGAACTAGTCCAACTATGCAGTTTCTGTTTTAATGAATTAACTTCGACTTCTAACAACTGCTCTTTGTTTCTTAGTGTCTTCCAGGGAGTTAAGATAGTACCTAATGTCGTTTGCTTGGTTAAAAGCCACTACTTCAGTTTCCCTAAGTTGTTTGGTCAATAGGTCTATCTTTTCTTTATAACACTGCTCATTTTGTTTTAGCACTCTATTTGCCTCAGTACACAGACGTAAATCTTTTACTAAGTTATCATTATGGTCTAATAACCTAGCAAATTTGTCATCTATGCTCTTCCTAAACGTGTCACAATCAGAACAAGCATGGTTATTAAAAAGTCGGTCAGTGGTACTTACCTGAGTTGGTCAGAAGTATTAGCCATCAGTGCTGCATCAGATGATTCTGGTTCTGTCGACTCTGGCTTTTCAGTCTCTGAGGTGGAGACTTCCTCATTTGGCTTGTAGCTGACCTCGGCTGCAGTTGTTTCTTCACTATGTGACATTGCAATTTCAACTGCTATATCACCTTCACTCGCAGAATCATCGTCAATATCCTCGACACTGGCAATGTTAGATTCTCCTGGTGAGACAAACCTGAAACTCCAATCCTGTCCTTCATCATCATGAGCAGTTAGTGCTTTAGGGTCCTTGTTTGATGAAGTAGAATTAGAGGGTTGCTTGTCCTGGCGAGTAAATGATGAGAACGGGTTCCCATTCCCCGTCTTCTTTGGCTTGACACATTCTCGTTTGAAGTGCCCCTTCTCACCACAGTTAAAGCAGGTCACTTTACTCTTGTCGAAGCCAAAGGTGGTGTCCTTAGTAGCAACCAAGTTCTGTCCAGTCTTTTTCACAAACTTTTTCGCCCTTCGAACAGCACTTGCTAAGGCCCACATTATATCCATTCTTTCGAGCTCCATCTCATCCACCTGCTCGTAGTCCTCATCTGCCAGATGGCAGTTTCCAATCTTCCAGCAACGAGTCCATCATATGAATGAACCACTGCTGCTAGGAGATCCATATGCTCTCGTGCTACTTCCACGGTCACATTTCCGAAGTTCTCGGTCTTCAGTTTAGTAGCGTTAGCTTCTGATCCAATATGATGGGTACATGATGACCCAGACGTGTCTGATCCAGAAGTAGAGGCATGTGAAGGACCTGACGAGCTAGACACAAAAGCAGTCTGGAGAGGTGCTCCAGATGCCTTTGCTTGAGGTGTGGCGTTGTATAAAGCTGGATTTTGTGTGTACGAAGACTTCTGAGCTCTATACTTCATCCTTAGTGCTTCTTCGCGCAACTTAAGAATGAAGTCATTTATATCCAGCTTTACAAGGATACCATTCTGTCTCAGGTTAGACACGAATGTAGCCCACTTATCCGGCAACCCGTCTGCGAAGTTGCTTACTTTTTCTTCCATGGTAGTAACCACTCCATGGGTATGCAATTCGCTCATCAAGTGGTAGAATCTATCTATGACGTCGTCCAAGCTTTCATTACCAATTGAAGAGAAGTTATCGAATTCCTTCTTTAACTCCTTTGCTTTGATTGCCTTCAATGATGCATTACCATCATATCTCTTCTCTAGCGCATCCCACAGTTTCTGGATTGCTTGTTCTCGGAATACTGGTGGAATATGTCTTTGGGGATCGACTGAGTGATCAATGCATATACTCTTTTCTCTGCATTGTACTTTACTTTCTGTGCGTCGGTCATCCCGCTTAATGTTAGTTTAACCCCATCAGCTCCCACCGGTGTACTATAACCTGTCTCAATGGCTTCCCACAGATTAGGATCTACTCCATTAAGGTAGATCTCAAAACGTTGTTTCCAGTGGGGAAACTCATCTAAAGTCAAGAGCTTTGGTGGTTTATTGTGATTCCCCACCTCACTCTCAAGCAGCAACAGATTCTGTATCCTTGAGTCTTTCCCAGCAGTAAAGGCTGACATCTGATCTTCCATGATGAATAAACTTATAATCTAATCAAACAAACTTTACTGATGCGACTGAAGGAGGCGACTGAGCTAATCGTGCGTATAAGCTCTGCGATTGGTTCAATCGTGCGAATGAACTGGGCGATTGGTTCAGTCGGGCGAATGAATCTGGTACGTATGAGCTATGCGAACGAATGGTTCAATCGGCCGAATGAAGGTGCGACTAGGTCCAATCGTGCGTATGAGTAGTACGAATGGAGTCCAGTCGTACGAATGAGTCAGTCGTGCGATTGAAGCCGCTGGTTTGCGAAAATTTCTAGGTTTGACGGTTTTCAGCCGTAAAAACTCGAAATTTTACAAGTTCTGATTGCCTGAGTCCGTAGAAACCAAACGTCGATGAGCAGGGAACTTCCAAGATCACTTTTGATGCCAAAGATTGCGTTTTTAGTGTAAAAACACAAACTTTATGCAATCTTGATTGAATCAACACGTAATCACGAGCCAAAAGCTCTGATACCACTTGTTAGGACCTGGTATTCGACGAAATACCTAGAGATCACGTGTATACCGGATCAAATAGTGCGGAATCCTATTTGATTGGCGATCCAATCAGTGAGAACACACGAAGAATCAATCAAGGATTGAAACTAACGTTAGAAATCGATAAGGAATCGATCTAATGTGTTCTATGAACTTGGAGAACGATTTGGAAGGTTTCTGGACGGCTAGGGTTCGTATGGAATTGAACTTGAACGAATCTCCCTGTTTTTCACGAATTGAGTTGTATTTATAGGTTGCACTCTTCAATCGTGCGACTGAACCGTTAGTTTGGTTCAGTCGTGCGATTGAACCATGCGGTTGGTTCATTCGTGCGACTGAGTGTTCAGTCGTGCGATTGAGCCAATCTTATGTTACAGTCGTACGACTGATCCAGTCTCCTGGTTCAGTCGTGCGACTGAGTCAATCGTATGAGGTTCTTCATGCTTATGGTTCATTCGCATGAGCCATTCGCATGGGAACTTCATTAAGTTAAGTTTGAATGTTTTAGTTAATATAATATTATATGTAATCATTCAAGTAATCATACACTCAATCAATTCATTTACGACTCATTAATGAACTATTAAACGTTATAACCAACAGACTATCAACATCAGTTCATTAATCATACCAACAAGATCTATTACATCACATATCACGATCTAGGGACATACATGTATCAACATAGACTCACCTCAGATTAGTGTTTATATTGTGTTTATTTTAAATTATGAAACTTAATGTGATTTACATTTTGTTAGTTTGTATGTTGTGTTTTACTACCTAACAAACTTGACAAACTATAGTTTTTCTCATATCAGCAAGCTAGGATCCCTGAAGAAACTAACAATGGACTTGAGAGTTTTGTGTCATGAAACTATCAGCAGAACTTGTAGCCGATATAAGAGATTATTTCTACGAGTGCAGGTAATTTCGCAAAAAAACTAATTCGAATATCTTTGTTGCAAGTGTACTTTGAGGCTGGAATTCTATTGAAATCATACGAGCCATGTTCATTGATTGTGTTTTTTGTTTTGTTTATTATTAAACACTTTTTGATTCATCATCATCATGGTAATGTTTGTATTGAGTGTTTTTTAGTCATATTGAACCATATGGTCCTCATAGTACCTTCATCAATCTATTTGGACCACAAAATGGTTTCAGAGCCTTGTGCTCTTGATTGTTTGGGTTTTGGGTTGGTTGATGTCATATCACTATTTCAATAATTCTGGATCAAATTTAAGTGTATTGATATGGAAATTGATTGAGATTGGATAGTTTATGGTTTTTGGAAAGCTCTGATAAAATCAAAAATGCTTAAGTCCATTAAGATTTGAGTGATTTCGGATCAAGTTCTTGTTGAATTTGTTTTTTTTCCGAATCATCTAGTGAAATTACGGATCTTCCAGCGAAACTGTAGTTTCTTCTAACGAAACTACAGGTGTTTTGCTCGTTGTGTTAGTTTCTACAAACTCAATGAAGGTATACTTATTGAATGAAAGTTGTACAGTGATTGTACCCTATCATTAGGCAAAATTGCTACCGAATTTACATCTGAACGGAAGTTCAAGCTAGTTTTGAGGGAATCTGTCTATGAAAAGCATAAGCAAGCAGCTTGCTAGCAAAACTACTGCTAAAATTTCGTGCGATATTAGCAGCGAAATTAAAAAAAATCCAGCGAAAATAGTGATTCTTTGGTGAATCTACAATGTCTAAGATGACAACTCTCGAACTAATCAATGGAGATAACTTTGAGCACTCAAAGACATGTTTGAAAGCATTCTTTTATTACACATATCATCATCTGTGGGAATCAATCATCTCCAGTCCACACATATCGACAGTTACTATTGGGGATGTCGTCTCTAAAAACAAGGATCTAGCTACGTTCAATGAAAAAGGATTTGAAGCAAACTGATAGAGATGAAAAAGCATTTGGAGTATTAACCATGTGTCTCGCACATATATTTACAATCGATTTGCTAAACCCCGGTAGGCCAAGTCTCTGTATGATGAATTAGGCGAATTTTATGATGGGAATGATGAGTTGGTAAAAGACAAAGGGATAAAGGCTGAGAAAGAGTTAAATTCTTTTGTGCCAAACAAGAATGAGAATCTTACTGATTTGACAAATCGCTTTCTAATAGTTTCAAGCACACTAAAGAAATATGATGAAAAACTTTCAAAAAGTGAACTAGTGAATAGGTTGTTGGATTCACTTCCACCTAGTGGTGTCTACAAATGAGAATGCTAAAGCAAGAGAGGGTTCACACATTACAAGCTCATGGATATCATCAACTTAAAATCCTTTGAATTGGATTTGAAAAGATAAGATTTCAATCAATCTATGATGCCATAATCATGTTTTCCTCAGAATGTTGCATTAATTACATTCTCTTCAAGCTCGCCCATGCAAGCATCAAGACAAGGAGGAGTGATAACAAATGTCTCATGTTATCAACTTAGAAGTGGTCGTAACTCAGTTAGAGATCAAGCTAACTTAAAAGGTACTTGTGGAAATTCAATCCCATCCGATACAATGACACTGTTTGACATGTTCATGCATAGCTATGAGGCATTTGTGGTTGGTGACGTGAAAGGGAAAGGGATTACTATTGAAGACATGTATCAGGTTGATACAGTTGATTTGGAAGAACTGATATTCAATGGCAGATGTGTTTTGATAAATCCAAATTGAGATGTTTTAAATGCAAGTGGTTAGTTTGAGGTGGGGGAAAGGAGAAAAGTAAACAGAAGAAAGAGACAACTTTGATAACTAGTTTTGATTGGAGTATTGAAGCAGAGGAAATCAACCAAGCCCTAGCTATTGAGATAAGGGAAGAAGAGAAAAGTGTGGAGAGTTTAATCCTTTTATAGAATTTACAAGTGAAGCTAAAGTTCATTAGAGTGTTAAGGATGAGAAAGTTGAACAAGATAGGTCTTAAGAGATAAGTATGCGTGAAAGGTAGTAGTTTGTTGAGGAGAATGTAATTGGTGATTTGGGGATTGGTGATGTGAAAGAAGTTAAAGTTGAGAAGGAGAAGCTAATTAGGAAACAATCATAGGAGGAGGGCAAAGGGAAGTATGCTACCACATCCACTATTAAGGAAAAAGAGAATACTCTAGTGTGTCCATATGAAAAAGCCCTGGCAACATAGAAGGTGTTGATGGGTCTCCCTTATGAGGTAATACAAGACATGTGCTCTCCTGCTTATCAGATAAAGTTATTTGGTGTGTATAAAGCAATTCATCTATTTTTTGACAATGAAAAAGATTTAAAATAAATTAATGACGAGCTTAAGCTAAATGAGTCAGAATATTTTGTTAGATTAAATGAAGCTTTAAAAGAAAATGATCATTTAAAAAGAATCATTTTAGAAAGAAATGTTGAACTACTTTGACTGAAAGAGTCATACTGCTTTAAGTTTGAAACAAGTAAACTTCAATCAAAGCATGATAAATGGTCTATTTCTTGAATGAAACATGATGATTTGTGTAGATCACAACAGGGGGCTAGGATTAAATAGATTTGGGTATGAAATTGGTTTGTTTTATCCTCCTCCTAGTACTTATTTTATTCACTATGTCAGTTCCATATTCTTCAATTGATTTCATTCAAATAGATAATAACAGTCTATCTGCATGTTTAGAAGTGTTAATCCTAAGGATGTGCGTGAGGAGTATGATTATGTCCAAGGAGTGGACTTGGATGCAATAGATTTAGTACACTTAAACCTCCACAATCTATTTTAGACAATAGTACTAGTTTAATTAATGTTTTTGATTCACAAACTTTTCTCTCAAACATTGACTAAATATGTTCAAGTGGCTGTTCCACATCCTTATTAAATGATTTTAAATGTAATGATGAGGCTTCAAATACTTGTGTGAATGTTGTTGATAATGACTCTGTTATCGATTGTAAAGCTAAAACAAAAATTAAATGCTTTGAAAAATTATTTTCTCATCCTATTGCATCTTTAACCCCAATTAACATTTCAAAATCTAATAAAAGGGTAATATCATGTTCCAATGCAAGCACAAGTGGTACAAGTAACACACAAAATTCAAATAATGATCCATGAACATTTGTAAATAATCATTCTTTATAAGAAAAATTTAGAATAGAGAAATGTATGTGACATACAGTGATAACGTTTGTAGCTTATCTGAGTGTGATGACGAAATATGCATAGATATAATCCATGATTTGTCGCATAATAGACCTAGATTAAAATCCAATTGCTTTATCGTGGTATAGATTGTCATGTAGTTAAAAACTATCCAGAGCTTCATCACAAACATGTTCATAAGACATCTTTTGGTAGTAGATTAAGTCACATTGTTAACTATTTCTTTTGCAAAATATATTCTTTTCCTAAACCTAAAGTTGTTCAAAATTGTGTTCCTGTTTCAACCGGTTAAATTGATTTCTTTATTCTTATAGGAGTCACCCATTAAAGCTGTAAACAAGTTTTGGGGATGTTGATAGTGGATAATCTAGACATATGACCGGGTTGAAAGATTTATTGACAAATTATCACATCATGAGTGGAGGGTATGTAGCATTCGCCGGTGACACGAAAGGTGGTAACATGATTGGTCAAGGCAAGGTATCAAAAGGATCTCTCACTTTGGAGAAAGTCAATTTCATGCAAAAGCTTTCATTCAATATTTTGAGCATCTCTCAGATTTGTGATAAAGGCATTGCAGTTTTATTTCTCTCAATTGAATGTTTTTTTCTGAAATCCGGGTTTAATATTCCTGACGAGATCATACTCATGAAAACCTTGAGGAAGAATGATACATATCTTCTTGATATGGGATCTAAACAATCACTTCCATTGTCCCTTGTGTTCTATCTAAAGCTTCATCTTCTGAATCATTCTTGTGGCGTCGTAGATTGGACTATGTTAATTTCAAAAATATTAACAAATTGATTAAAAACAATCTTGTTATGGGATTACCATTAAATATCTTTTGTTCTTGAGAAATGCATATCCTGTGCAAAACGAAACCAACATAAGAAACCTCATAAACCAAAATTTGAAAATAGCATTTTCAATCCGCTCGAGTTGTTGCATACTGATTTGTTCAGCCCATTCAGTGTAAAATTAGTTGCTATGAAATTTTTTTGCCTTGTTGTTACATATGAAGATCATACATAGGTTGGACTCACCATAGATTAGAATGTTTATATTTGCTTGTAATAGGTCTTATGTTAGCTTACTTTAGTATGAAATTAGCTTTATTTTGTTTTGCAGTCCAGCGAAACTGCGCTCAAAGTCAGCTGTTTAGTTCTCTCGGCGAAACTATTATTTTTGCCGGGCGAAACTACAGTGTTGGCAGAACAGTTTCGCTCATAGCGAAAATGTCTGTGAAACTAAGACTGCTATATATAGGTTTGATCATTATCATTGTTAGCTAATCTTGCAAAACCCTAATCGTTTATCCTTGTTTCAAGTCACCTTTGTAGGCACTAGTTTCAAAGAAATATCATTGTGCTTCGTTGTTATTGAGTGTATAGATGATCATTGTCTTACTTTGATTGAATTGTTATTGTTCTTAATCTTCATTATTTATCTCATCTATTGTTCTTATTTGATATTGAATGATACAACAACTCATTTGTACTGCAAATCCATCAAATGGACCAACAATATAGTACCATATTGAGTTTTCATCAATTTCATCAATATTAAGTTTTCATCAATTTCAGATCAATTCGTCTATATTTGACATGGAATTTGATTGAGTTTTGCTGATTATTGCTTAGGGAAGCTCTGTTAATCATCAGATCTCAAATTCATGATTTTGATGATTTCAGATTGATTTCGTGTTGAAAAAGCCTTTCCGCTTCGCCTAGCAAATTTATATGTTGAGCATGCGAAACTACTAGTTCTTTCAGCGAAACTATTGGTGTTATTCTCACTGAGGTTGTTTTTCTTGCTCTCGTGCAAAACTAGTTTCTTTGAACAAATGTCCAATAGTGCTTATGAGTGTTTAACAAGCGAAATTACTGCCAAAAGTATTATTGAACGAAAATTCAAGCTTGTTTCCTTTTTCCTTGCAATAGGCCTCCATCCACTGATTATTGAACTCGGTTCCGTTGTCTGAGTGCACCTGTTGTACCTTGAGCATGTATAAGGATTCTAGTGTAGTTACCAATTCCTTGAAGGATTAAAATGTTTCTGATTTGGATTTGAGAAAAACATTACCGATGAGAATCTTGAGTGGTCATCAGTAACTACATAGCAATACAAGTCGCCTGCGATGCTTCTTGTACCGACTGGACCAAACAGATCCATGTGAAGGAGCTCAAGAGGAAGTTCTATAGAATAAACTTTCTTTTCCTTATTAGACTTCTTTGTCTATTTTCACTTTTTGCACGCAACACAAAAATCTGGGAGTTGGAAGTTTTTGACATTTACTCCCCTCACTAGATCATTCTGGACCAAGTGATTCATCTTCCTCGGATTTATGTGTCCCATTCTCCTATGCCAGGAGATGGAATCCTTCTCAGTGGCTTTGGAGAGGAAGCACTGAACTTCATGATCTGTTGTGGAGGCCTTTGAGATATCCAAAACATAAAGATCATTATATCTTAAAACTGACATCAGGATTTGGTCCTCTAGAATCACGTAGTCCTTCTTTAGAACATAGCTCTTCTTGTTGTCAAAGACTACCTTGAATCATTTATCACAAATTTGAGAAATCGAAAGCAAGTTATTATGAAGTTGTTGGAGGTAGTTTACCTTATCAAACTTAACCTTCTCATTTCCCACTTCCCCTTGGGCTATGATGTACCCCCCTTTGTTTCCAGCAAATGAAACATGCCCTCCTTTGATTTTTCTGACGTTTGATAAGAGAGCCCTATTCCATGTCATGTGCCTGGATGCTCCGCTATCTACAATCCATGTGTTAGTCTTAGCACTATAGCGAACACCCTGCACATTCAATGAAAACATTAGTTCATGTTAGAAACCCAAGCCTTCACTGGCTTGGGTTTCCCTGAGTATCACACATCATAAATTCAACCCATTGACCATTTGAGGTTGAGGGAAGCTCAGATTGATGTTTGTTCTCATTTTCAGACGTTGAGGCAGATTTTTCTTTCCATAGACTAGTTTTGTGTAAGGCCTGTTTGTGATAGACAGACAACTGGTTCATGGATTGAACTTTGGGTTCACTAGACCTTTTTGGAGGTGACACTGAGTTCCTTTTAAAAGATCTAGGTGTAGATACTGGAAGTTCTACTTTCTTCCTCGAAGTCTGATAATAAGGGCACAGAGACGCTATGTGACCATACGCTCCACAATTATAGGAGGATATGCTTTCAACTATATGGTTTGTTTGTTTTGGTGATGTAAATGTCATGTAGTTTGCCTTACTATGTTTGGGTTGAGACACTTCTTTATTAGATTTATGTTTTGGTTTTACAAATTTAATTGCTTTAACTGGTTTTACATCTTTTATCTCTTGTTTACCTGGACTTAGACATGAAGCTCATGATTGATTTTGATTAGGTTTTATTGTCTTTTTAGGTTCTTGTTTGACTTGGTTTGACCTTGACTTTAAGTTAACCTTTTCAAATTTAGTTACCAGGTTAACACAAGGCATTTTTCCTTTTGCCTTTGAAGTGGCCTCCTTTTGTTTAGTGTCTGGATCACTGACAAGAGGAGTGGACACCACGTGATCCTTGATGGGATTATTGTTAATAGGTTTACTTTTGGTGTTCATGAAGGTCTCAGGTGGTGGTGGAACCACATTGTATTCCAGCCCCTCCGCATTATTTCTCTCTCTCACTAAGTGTTGGACAATGTGTGATGAGCTTGTCCAACTTTGCAGTTTCTGTTTTAAAGAGTTGACTTCTACTTCTAAAACAGTCTTTTGCTTCTTAGTGTCCTCTAGAGAGTTCAGATAGTACCTAATGTCATTTTCTTGGTTAAATGTGACTACCTCTGTTTCCCTAAGCTATTTTGTCAATAGGTTTATCTTTTCCTTATAACTGTGCTCGTTATGTTTTCACACTCTATTTGCCTCAGTGCATAATTCCAGGTCCTTACTAAGTTATCATTATGATCTAATAACCTAGCAAATTTTAAATCTATACTTTCTCTAATTTGTTACAATCTAAACAAGCATGATTATTAAATAACAGGTGAGTAGTACTTACCTGAGATGTTGAGGATGAATCAGCCATGCGTACAGAATCTGTTGATTCTCATTCTGGTGATTCTGATGTTGATGCAGACTTTCCTTTTTCAGGCAGGTGTTGACCACAGGTGCAGTGTCTTTACAAGATCTACTGCTATGTCTCCCTCACTAGCAGAATCGTCATCAATGTCCTCCACATGAGCTATGTTGGATACTCCCGGTGACACAAACGAAAGCTCCAGTCCTGTCCTTCATCCTCATTACAGTCAAGGCTTTGGAGTCCTTACTTGATGAAGTAGAACTGCTAGATCTGGCTTTGTCCTGACAATTGAATGATAAGAAGGGATCACCGTTCCCAGTCTTCTTTGGCTATACACACTCCCGCTTGAAGTGTCCTTCTTACCACAGTGGAAACAAATAACCTTTGACTTGTCGAAGCCAAAGGTTGTGTCTTTGGTAGCAACCAAGTTCTGTCCGGTCTTTTTGACAAACTTTTTAGCTCGTCAGACAGCACTTGCCAAAGCCCACATTATGTCCATACGTTCCAACTCCATCTCGTCCACCTGTTCATAGTATTCATCTGCCAAGTGACAATTTCCTATCTTTCCAGCAACTAGTCCATCATATAAGTGAACTGAAATAGTTAAGAGATCCATGTGTTCTTTGGCCACCTCAACAGTCACATTCCCTAAGTTGTCGGTTTTCAGTTTTGCTGCATTGGCTTCACGTATCATATACTGGGTGCTAGACGACCCTGACGTTTCGGACCCTGAAGTTGACGGTTGTGCTGGATTTGCTGCGCTTGAGACGAAGGCAGTTTGCAGTGGTGCTCCAGATGTCTTGACCGGAGGAGTTGCATTTTAGAGTATAAGATTCTGGTCGTAGTTGGCCTTTTGGGCTTTGTACTTCATCCTAAGCTCCTCTCCCCTCAATGTAAGAATGAAGTCATTTTTGTCTAACTTCGACAACATCCTATTCTGTTTGAGGTTTGAAACGTAGGAAACCCATTTTTCCGGTAGACCCTCTGCAAAGTTGGACACCTTATCCTCCATCGACATAGTTACTCTATGAGTGTGCATCTCACTCATCAAGTGGTAGAATCTGTTGATTACATCGTCCAGACCTTCCTTTCTTATTGAAGAGATGTTGTCGAACTCCCTTCTTCAAGGCTTTGGCCTTAATGGCTTTGAGTGAGGCATTTCCGTCATACCTCTTCTCCAACGCATCCCATAGTTTCTTTGCTCATACTCAGAATACTGATGGAAGATATCCTTCAGTATAGACTGAGTGAGCAAAGCATATACTTTCTTCTCAACGTTGTATTTGACCTTTTGAGCATCCAAATTCCACTTAGAGTAAGCTTAACTGCATCGGCTCCTACGGGCATGCTATACCCCGACTCTATGGCCTCCCACAGATTTGTATCTACTCCTTTTAAGTAGATTTCAAAACGTTGCTTCCATTGTGGGTATTCGTCTAACATTATAAGCTTGGGAGGTTTATTGTGAATTCCCACTTCATTCTCCAACAACAGTAGATTCAAGATACGAGTATCTCTACTTGCTGTGTATGTTGAAAACTGGTCCTCCATTACGCTTAACTTTACTATTTAACAAACTGCTGGTGTATGCGAATGAAGGTATGCGATTGGACTTATTCGGGCGATTCAACCAATGTGGATGGCTCAATCGTGCGATTGAACAAATGCGGATGAATCAATCGGCCGAATAAACTAAAGTGGCTGAACAGTCCGAATGAGGTTCTCAATCGTACATATGAGCGTACGAATGAGTCGAATCATGCGGTTGGAGAATGTGAATGAACTCAGTCGTGCGATTGAGCCAATCGTGCGACTGAACTTGCTGAAGTTTGATAATTCAAAGGTTAAACGTGTTTTGGTCGTAAAAGCTCGAAGTTTTATCAAACCCTAATCGCCGTATGCCGGAAAAACTAAACTTTTAGGTGAGGAAACGTTTAAGACTCCGTTAGACACAAAAAGATTATGTTATTGATGAAAAAACTCACTTTTTGTATCAAAACTATTGAATCACACATAATCAAGAGCCAATGCTCTCATACCACTTATTAGGATGTGGTATTTGAACAAAACACCAACTGATTAACGTGTTAATCCAAACCAAATAATGCGAAATCCTATTTTATTGGCGATCCAATCGGTGAGAATGCACGTAGACACAATAATGAATGAATCTAACGTCAAGAATTGATTAGGAATCGATCTCCAGCTTTCTATGAACATGGAGTATGAACTTAGAGGCTTCTACACGGCTAGGGTACATCTGGAGTCGAAGTGGATCGAATGTTTCTCAATTGTTATGTTTTTCCACGAATTAGGTGGTATTTATAGGTTAGGGTTGCTCATTCGGGCGACTGAACCACGAGCTTGGTTCATTCGTGCGATTGAACATGCGGTTGATCCATTCGCACGACTGAATGTTCAGTCGTGCGACTGAGTCAGACGCATGAAGCTGTTCACGCATATGGACTATTTAGGCGCATGGACACTCAGTCAGATGGCCATTCGGACGCATGACCACTACTTGGGTGAATGGTCCAGTCGGACGCATGAGAACTTCACTTAACCAAGTTTGAATGTTTTCATTATTATAACATTATGCACACCAATTCAAACACTCATAAACCTATATAATGTGGTCAATATGCGTTACACAACTCATTAATGAAATATTAGACATTATAAATCACAACCAAACATTATCATTTCATTAAGTACCCATTATTACACAAGTGCAAGACATTTAAGACATATTACATTAAAATCAAGATCTAGGTACATAAGTGTATGAACATAAATGTTGAGATTAATACTTTGACTGAAAAAGTTGCTCTTGCTAAATTTGAAGCAAGCAAACTTGAGTCAAAGTTAGATAAATGGACTATATGAGGAATGAAACATGATGATTTATGTAAATCTGAATGGGGAGCTAGGATTAGAACTGGATTGGGATATGAAATTGTTAAGGTTTATCCTCCACCTAGTACATATTGTTATTCTCCTAAACCGGTTCCTCATCCTTCTACAATTTGATCAAAACAGATACTAACAGTATGTTTACAGGTTTACAAGGTGTAAATCCTAAGCATGTTCGTGAAGACTACGACTATGGACCAACTAGTGGGCTTGGATGCAATATTCTTAGTACACCTGATTTTTAGCATTCTGTCTTAGATCATAAATCTAGTTTAAATTTTGTTTTTGTTTCTAGTGAACCTATAACATGAGACACTGTCTCATCATGTTCTCATGATGTTCTATTTCGTCTTCAAATTCTGTACACTGATGATGTTTCTTCTTCTGATTATGTTAATGGTGCAATTGTTTTGAAAAATTCTTTTCTCATCCTATTCCATCTTTTTCACCAATGAATATTTATTTATCAAATTAAAGAGCATCAACTTCATCTGAAGCTAGCATAAGTGGTACTAGTACTACTTGAACCTCATTCATCTACTTCTGTAAATAAGCATTCTTGTTCACATAAATAAAGACCACATGGCATGTATGAGACATACAGTGACATAGATTCTAATGTGTCTGGATGTGATGAGGAAATTCACATTGATCACATTCTTATCTCACTACATATCAGACCTAGACTCAAACCACACGGTTTCTGTTGTGGCCAAGATGATCATTTAGTTAAGAATTGTGCAACATTACATCATTCTCATGTTAACAGGAATTCTTTTGGAAATAAATTAACAAAATTAGTTAATAATTTCATTTGTAAAAAATCAGTCTCTCGTAAAGCCAAAATTATTCAAAGTTGGGTTCCTATCTCACCTTGTTAATCTGTTCTTTATATTGTTGCACGAGTCATCCACTAAGGTTGTAAACAACGTATGGCAAGTGGATAGTGAATGCTTCTGGCATTTGATGGGGCTCAAAGATTTGTTGACCAATTCTCGCATTATTAATGGAGGTCAAGGAGAAGTTTCCAATGGCTCTTTTACTTTGGAGAAAGTCAATTATGTACCTAAACCTGCGTATAATCTCTTGAGTGTCTCTCAAATCTGCGATAAAGACATTCTGGTCTTCTAATGTCTCTTTTCAAAATCTAAGATTGATATTCCAGAAGAAATGGTACTTATGCATGCTCCACGAAAGCATGATACATATCTTCTTGATATGATTTCAAGGGAGTCAAAGTCGACTGCCACCTGTCTTCTTTCCAAAACATTCACTTTTGAGTCTTTGTTATGGCATCGCTGATTGGGCCATGTTAATTTTGAAATAATAAACAAATTAGTCCAAAACAATCTTTTTAGATGACCTCCTTTAAAAGATTTGTCTGTGAACGAAAAATGTATGGCATGTGCCAAGGGCAACAAGATAAGAAACCACATAAGCCCAAACTAGAAAATCACATAACTATTCCTCCCAAGTTGTTACATACTGATTTGTTTGGCCCAATCAGTGTTAAATCAATTGCTAAAAAAATTGTTTGCTTGTTGTAACAAATGATTTCTCAAGATATTCTTGGGTGAGATTTCTCGCTCACAAGGGAGATGTTGGTGAGGAATTGCAAAACTTAATACTTTCGATGGAGATGATAAGCAAGAGAATGGTTCTGCCCATGAGAAGTGACAACGGTACGAAATTCAAAAATCAGATTCTTGATTCGTTTTGTGCTGCAAAGGGAAATGTAAGACAATTTAGTGCTGCAAGGACGCCTCAACAGAATGGAGTAGCTAAATGAAAGAATTGCACCCTTATTTAAGCCACTTGTACAATGCTGATAGAATCCTCCTTACCCATTATCTTTTGGGTCGAGGCAGTAAATTGTGCTTCATACGTTCTAAAGAGGGTGTTGATAGTCAAGGAGAAAATGAAGACTTCTTATGAACCTTTTCATAAACGGAAACCCTTAATTGAGTTCTTTTGACCATGTGGTTGCTCCTGCTCTCTATAAAATACTCAATTCCAGAAGATGAAATTCGGTGTTGTGTGTGATGAGTGTTACTTCGTCGGTTATTCCACTTCTCATGAGGCTTTTAGGTATATAACAAGAGAGCACATATTGTTCAAGAGTCGTTCTATGTTGATTGGTAGGAGTCTAACTCGTCCCATGTTCCATATGAACCAGCACGGTTTTTGACTCCGACACTATGTTTAACTCTTTTAATCTTCTAGTTTTTGATGATGATGCATCCATCTCAAATGTTCAAACAAATATCATTTCCTCATCTCCATTACCTGTCATTCCTCAAGGTCATTCCACCTCTTCAGCAAATGATGGCACGTCAGTTGATATTGCATCATCTTCATGATCATTGATATTTCACATCCACCTATTTCCATAACCCTTCCTTCGTCACCAATATCTACCTTACCATAGCCTGTACCATCCCTCTCACCCTCATCTACTCATCCACAATCTACCAGTCAACCATCCCCAAAAAACTTGCCCATATCCACTGATTTCAAAACATTGAAAGATCATCCTCATGATAACATCATTAGATCTATCATTGATGGAGTACAGACTCGGAGTCAATCTACTTTGATTAACATTTGTCTCTTCTCTTGTTTTATCTCTCAAATCATTCTGAAAGTTGTTCATGCAGCTCTCTAGCATACTTGCTCGGTGGAATTGATGCAATTAGAGCTTCAACAATTTAGAAAGCTTAATATGCGGACTCTGGTTGACCTTCCCCCAAACAAATGACCAATTGGCACCAAATGAGTTTTTAAGAACAAACCCGATGATCGTGGTGTTGTGGTGCAAAACAAATCAAGATTGGTTGTGCAAGGATTTGCTCAAGAAGAAGGGATTGACTATACTAAAGTTTTTGCTCCTATCGCTTGTCTTGAAGCAATAAGAATTTTTCTAGCTCATGCTTCTCATAAAGAGTTCAAGGTCTATTAGATAGATGTCAAGTGTTCTTTCCTTTATGGAGACATTGATGAGGAGATATATGTGTGTCAACCATCAGGTTTTGAGGATCCTGATTTCCCTGTCAAAGTTTATAAGCCAGACAAATCTCTTTATAGTCTTCATCAGGCACCTCAAATCTGGTATGAGACGCTAAAACAGTATCTCTTAAGCAATAGTTTCTCTCGTGGCACCATTGATATGACTCTATTCAAGAGGGAAGTGAATAGTGAAATTTTGATTGTCCAAGTTATGTTGATATTATTTTCAACTCCACCAATTCACAATTGTGTCAGGAGTTTGAGGAGGTGATGTATAGTCACTTTGAAATGAGCATGATGGGGGAGATGTGCTTTTCCTTGGATTACAAGTGGAACAAAAGTCAGGGGGTATTCGCATTCATCAGGAGAAGTATGTTAAAGAGATTTTGAAGAAATTCAAGATGGATGATGCTTCTCGTGAGATGACTCCTTTTACTGCTCAAACGTGCCTCACTCTTGACAAGAACCGGAAAACCTATTGATCCTCATCCATACAGATCTATGATCGGTTCCGTTATGTATCTTACAACAAGTCGTCCCTACATCACTTTTATTGTTGGATATTGTGCTCAATACCATCACTTTTATTGTAGGATATTGTGCTCAATACCATCACATTTATTGTTGGATATTGTGCCGTAAAAAGAAATTTTCGTTATCTTAAAGGCTCTTCACGTTTAAGTCTTTGGTATCCCTATGGTGGGAACATTGATTGACATGCTTATTCGGAAAATGATTCTAATGGTTGCACGTTAAACAGAAAATCAATGACTAGAGATTTTCAATACTTGGTTAATTGTCTAGTTTCATGGTAAAGCAAGAAACAGACCACTGTTTCCCTCTCTACAGGAGAAGCAGAATGCATTGCTGCCTCTAGTTGCTATTCACAAGTTCTTTGGATACAACACCAGATAATTGACTATGGAATCAACTTTCTCCATAACCGTTGTGTTGTGACAACTAAGCAGCCATTGGGATCGCTAAGAATCCTATTCATCATTCTCGAACCAAGCACATCGAAACATGGATTCATGCAATCCGTGATGTTCAGGAAAAGGGTTTGATTGATATTATTCCCATTGACACTGAAACTCAAAAGGCAGATCTTTTAAAAAAACATTTGATAAACCTCGCTTTATGGATTGATCTCTATTTTAGGGCTAATATCTTTTGAAAACTCTTTTTCTTTAAACTTATCATTTAGTTAATATATATATATTATATATATATATATATATATAATAAATTTCCACATCTTTCTTAGGTGTAGAAATTTAGGGGGAGAATAATTAATTAACAATGAAAAGTGATTTGGGAACTTGAGTCGAGATGACGGGAAATAATTGTATATCTTCCGGATATGCTTGTTTGTGCATGACTGCGTTTAATATGAGAAATGATAGTAATGGATGTTGTTATCTGATTTACATCTTCTTTTTAATTGCAAATTATAGAAAAACAAACAGATTCTTTAATGATATGCTTCATAGACTTAGCCTGAAGTATAATGTAGACAATAGGATAATGATGTAAATTAAAATATATGCTTAAGGACTTCTGGATTTACGCAATCATTTTGGCCTGCACAAAAACTGAGTCCCGACAAAAAATGGATTGAGAATTGATCTTTCACACACCATGAAAAAAATCATATTAGCCATATATTTGAGTCATTTTTGGTGTATTTATGTGTCTCGTGTTTGTGCTAATCTCTCCTGTTGTACGGTAGTACGGACTTGGAGTGATGATCTCCTTTGCTATATAAGAGTACTGACCTGGAGCTCTCATCAGCACATGATTAATGGTCATCTCCTTTGTTATACGTGAGTATAGACGTGGAGTTGTCACCATCTTTGTCTAAGTTGTGTCAAATCATTTAAACCATGATATCATCATAGAATGCAATATTCTGTTGATGATCACTTGTAAACTAATGCACAAGTCTTGGTCTATTAAGATCGTTACAAAATTCAATAAATCCTGAGGTTGGGTGAGGGCTTTTTCCAAATCATTGTGGGGTCATAGCATTCTAAAGCATTTAATCGAACCTTAACGAATCATCTACTGCTTGTTGAAAAAGATAGGGCATGGGTTTAAGTGGACAAACATATCCACAATCATTTTTGATATGTTTGCGAATTTCAAATACATTCAAAGAATGTGATTAGATTTTGTTTTCAGTGTGATCTAATTGTTTGTCGATGATTAATTTCATCATTGTGCTAAAGTATATCGTGAGGATGTGATCTCATTATTGATTCAGTTCTCGGTGTTAATAAAATATAATATAATAATTCTGAGCGTAATTATACTTTCGCAGACAGTTTCGCAGGTCGAAATTGCAGTTTTGCTCGGTACTCTCACTCGGTGCGAAGTTAGTTTCGACTAGTGTTTCTCCAAGAGAAATTGCATCTTCGCCTGGTGAAATTGTAGATTCGCTCGGCGAAACTCTAGATTCGCTGTGTGCAAAACTCTTTTCTTTTTAACTCATTTTGCGAAATAACATTCTCATTTTCGCACAATCGAAATGTTAGACTTTTTAGGGTTGTTCCGTGACCTCCGTGTGCGATCTTGACTTTCTATGATTTTGTTATTGTTTGATTGTTTTTTCTTGCTCACAAGTGAGTTTGGAACATGTAACACCCGACTATTTTTAGACAAGAAAGAAGAATAAGTGATGAAAAAGAAGGAAAATACATAAATCCCAAGTCTAGAGGTAAAAAGTGTCCAAAAGGACAAAATGTTTGAATAGTGGGTATAAAAGGTGGTATGGCCGCCATATGTCACATAAACCACTGATTTTCGGGTTTTAGAGAGAGAGAGTAGCTGGGAGCAGCAAATTCTCGGCTTTGAAGAAGAACAAGAAGAAAAAATTCAAATTCAAGGTAAGAATTCATGCTTTTATGGTATTCTTGACTGGTCTTATCCTCAGGTTTATGCTTATGTGTGTTGTATGTGTTCGGGTATGTTTTAGTGGGTTTCTAGGATGTTGAATTCAATTTGCGAACGAGTTTGGAAGAAGCCATACTCAAGAGCTGCAAACGTGAGTTCTAGGACACCTCTTTTACTGGTTCTTAACTGATTTTAGGGCTGCAAATGCATGAATGTATGTTTTATTAATCTGGGTTTCGGACCCATATGCTTGAATGTGTGTATGATGATGTTATGATGTGATGTGTGACTATGTTCATGCTTGATGATGTATGATTGTGTTTCTAAGGCTTAGAGGGTAAGATCTAAGCTTAGAACATGATGATTGGTGCATGGAAATCGAATATGATGTTTTAGGCTCACGTGTTAAGTTTTTAAATCTGCCTAGTGTTGGAAGTGAATGAAGATAGAAAGGGCTAATGCGGATGAACATTAACCATTGAGTAAGCCAATGCGGATGCAGTCAAATACGGATGAAGTCAAATGCGGATGAAGTCAAGGCGGATGAACATTGACTAAGTGCATGAAATGCGGATGAGCATTGGACTAAGACTTGGAAATGCGGATAAGCATTTGACGAAGTCTGGGAAATGCGGATGAGCATTTGACTAAGTCTGGGAAATACGGATGAGATGTGTCAATGCGGACGAGCATGTGACTAAGTACACGAAATGCGGATGAAGTAAGAAAAATGCGGATGAACTATAGCAAATGCGGATGAACTATAGCAAATGTGGATGACCTATAGCAAATGCGGATGAACTATAGCTAATGCAGATGAACTCTAGGAAATGCGGATGAACACTTAGAAAAATTCTAACATTTTGAGAAAAAAGAAGTAATATAGGATTTGACATGGGAGATTCCTGGGGGTTATGTAAGTTTACTTTTAGGGTCATAGATGGTATGATAGGCATGTAATGATATGTGGTTGATGCTTATGCATGATGATGATGATGTTGCATGGTTATACATGATGTATGTTATGTATGTATGATGCCCTGCATGATCATGTATGAATGATATGTTTATGTTCGTTATGATGATGTATGATTATCTTTCCTATGAGTTTACGTGTTATGATAATGAATGAAGGAAGTATTATGTAACGTAAAATGAAAGATAATGAAAGAAGAACATGATGATGGATGCATGCATTAATGATTAAATGAATGTAAGAAAGGCTTGCAAGCAAATTTATGGAGGTGCACACCCATTGTATGTGTTAGCTCAACAGTGTGCGGGTTAGCTACCTGAAATGATGCACATTGGGGTCTTTCTTTGTGATTGACCATATGGCTGAACCATTGTTACGTGCCTTATGTACTCTGACCACTTGGTGCTGGGCACCACCGATGAAGCCTTTTATAGGCTTAGGTCCAGTATCACAAGCATGAAGGGCATAACATATGACAAAGGTATACCTGAACTTTACCTTAGGTACTGTGACCACTTGGTGCTGGCCACCACCAATGAAAGTCTTTTATAGGCTTAGGCACAGTATCACGAGCATGAAGGGTAAAGTTCATGGTGATGATGAAAGTAAGGAATGAAATGATGAATGAATGAAAGTATGAACGAATAATGATGAAGATAATAAGTATATTATCTGTATGTACGTACGATGTATGATCACGAACGAATGTAAGGTATATTATGTTTTGAGGAAAAGAATGGTTTTACGAAAGAAAAGTATGTTTTTTCATAAAACTAGAACTCACGTAGCAACGTTGACTTTTATGTGTTTCCAGTTAGCAGGTAATGTTGCTGAGGATGGTACGAGGCAGCTGCTCAGCTCTTTTGGATGGAATCAATTTATTCAAAGCTTTTGGGATGTAATACGACAAATGCAATTTTGTAACCGATGAACGATGCATTATTTTGAAAAAGTTTTTATGATGAAATGAAATGCCATTTTCGAATGTTTCTGCTTCGAATGTTTATGTAAAATTACTATAAATGTATGTTGTATGTGCAATGATTGCCCGGCTGTAAGCGTCCCGGGAATGGGGCCTTACAAGTTAGTATCAAAGCCAAAGATTAAGTGATGTGGGTAGATTTTCAATATAAACCTTAACTTAAACTAAGAATAGGACGGAAGGGAAAGGGATGTCAATCTGAGTAGCTGCGTGCCTTCAGGTATTTTCGTAAAGATAACTGGTTTTATGTGCGCATGGTATGTGGTTATGTGTTGTATGTAGATTTAAATACTGATGTAGTCAGGATAGGTAATGCTTGGGGACGAAGAGTAAAGTAAGTGGCTAATCACAACTGGCCAATGTAATTAGGGACTTACTGTACTGCAATAAACTGAGCCGTTTTCTTGAATGACTGTATTAGTGTTTATATCTTTCAGTGTGAGTTAGAGGATGGCCGGTGGTAGATCATCTAATGCTTCACGTGGTGGTGGACGTGGTGCTGAGCCACGGGTTACGAGAGGAAGGCCTAGGGCCGAAAAAGTGGTTCCTGAAGAACCAGAAACCCCTCATCCGGAGGGTGGAGTTGAGAGTGCTAACCTGAGAGCCTCCGTGAAGGAGGCAGTTGTGGAGGAGGGGCACCAAGTCATGCAGACGATCCTACCGTCTGTGGTGACCGAAGTGATAAAGGCAGTTAGAGAAGGGGAGAGAAGGGAAAGGAGTAGACCTACGAGCGAAGGAAGACAGGCCAAGACTGAGACGGTTCCGTCTGATGACAACAGGAAGAGGAAGAGGAAGAGCTTGTGCAGGAGACGGTATGAGGCTGTAACTACAGAGTCTTTATCAGAAGCAAGCCCCTTACTTTTGATGGTAACGGCACTCCTACTGCTGCTCACCGGTGGGTGAGGGAAATGGAGGCTGTACTTGATATTAGCGAGTGCCGAGAGGAGCAGAAATTTAAGTTCGCTACCCACTCTTTTGTAGATTCGGCTCTGTGCTGGTGGGACAATATAGTCCAAGCCGAGGGTAGCAGGGCCATTGGAAGAATGAGATGGTCCGAACTAAAAAGGTTGGTGATTGACGAGTTTTGTCCTCACCGGGAAATGGACAAGGTCGAGAGGGAGTTTCTGCAACTGGAGGTGGGAACAATGACACACCAACAGTACACCACAAAATTTAACGAAATGGCACATCTGGTGCCGGATCACGTGACACCTCTGTCTCGAAAGATCAAGAGGTACATTCAAGGATTTCCAGCGGATATTTGCAGACACATGATCGCCGCTCGACCGAGCACGTATAGGTCGGCGGTGATTTGGCTGGAAGGTTATATGAAGAAAGGGGTGTGGTGGTGGTGGCTGAAGATAGTCGGATGGGTGGAGGTGATAGAAACTAGAATGGGAAGAGATTTGGTCGGGGTGATGCCTCGACGGGTAAAAAGAAAGCACCGGTGGATGATCGTCATGTTGTCACATCGGGTGCGAGTACGAAGAAGTGTGGTAGGTGTGGAAGAGAGTATAGTGGGGAATGTAGGTTTGGGTCAAACTTGTGCTTTAAATGTGGGAAGGCGGGGCACATGGCCAGGGATTATCGTACCGCTTGGTGCTTTAACTGTGGTGAAGAAGGTCATATGAATAGGGAGTATAAGAAGCCAAGGGCCAAGGGTTCCGGGGCGAAGAAAACTGGAGGTGAAGGACCAAGGGCGAGCGCCAGAGCATTCACCATGACACAGGAGGAGGCTAGGACGGACCCTGACGTTGTGTCCGGTATGTTTCTAGTGAACCAAGCTTTAGCTTCTGTGTTATTTGATTCGGGTGCTAGTAAAAGTTTTATTTTTGCTGCTTTATGTGCTAAGCTGCACGTTAGTAGTTGACGTGTTGATGTGCCCTTTGATGTAGAAAGTGCCATAGGTAAGTCTACCAGGATTTCCGAGATGATAGAGAACTATGACGTGGAACTCGGAGGTCATAAGTTTCCTGTGAGACCGTTTGTGATAACCTTAAGTGGGTTCGATTTGGTTCTTGGGATGGATTGGTTAGCAGACTTCGAGGCGAACATTGTGTGTCACAAGAAAAGGATTCAGCTATAAGCGCCTCACGGCAGTTCGGTGACGGTTTATGGTGATCAGGTCACGATAATTCTGAAGGTGATTTTGATGGTGGTGGCGGGAAAGTGTATGAGGCGGGGATGTATTACCTATTTGGCTTATGTAAAGGATGTAGACACGCCAACACCACAAATGCCTAATGTACCGGTTGTGTGTGACTTTTTAGACGTGTTCCCAAAGGACTTACCAGGAGTGCCACCTGACAAAGAGATTGAATTTCAGCTTGACTTGATACCGGGTGCCAAACCTGTTGCCAAGGCACCGTATCGATTGGCCCCGACAGAGATGAAAGAGTTGATGGAGCAATTTCAAGAGCTGCTTGATAAGGGGTTCATTAGACCGAGTATCTGTCCTTGGGGTGCTCCGGTCCTGTTTGTAAAGAAGAAGGACGGTAGTATGAGGATGTGAATTGACTACCGCGAACTGAACAAGTTGATGGTGAAGAACCGATACTCCTTACTGAGAATAGATGATTTGTTCGATCAGCTTCAGGGTGCCAGTTGGTTTTCAATGATAGATCTTCGATCCGGTTACCATCAGCTCAAAGTGAAGGAGCAGGATATCCCTAAAACAGCTTTTCCTACGCGCTATGGTCATTACGAGTTTCTTGTCATGTCTTTTAGTTTGACCAATACGCTGGCTGCTTTTATGGATCCGTTGAATCGGGTGTGTCGGCCGATGCTAGATAAATCAGTGATTGTGTTCATTGATGATATCCTGATTTATTCAGAGAGCGAGATTGAGCATGCCGGTCATATTCGAGAGGTTTTGGAGACGTTGAGAAGGGAGAAACTGTATGCCAAATTCTCCAAGTGTGCATTCTGGTTGCGTGAAGTTCAGTTCTTGGGTCATGTGGTGAATCCCGATGGGATTATGGTGGACTCGACGAAAGTGGAGGCGGTTATGCAATGGAAGTCACCAATGACGCCATCCGAGATTCGTAGTTGGGTTTGGTAGGCTACTATAGAAGATTTATCCAAGACTTCTCTAAGATTGCTTCTCCACTAACTAAGTTGACCCGAAAAGTTGTGAAGTTCGTATAGGGTCAAGCTCAAGAGAAGGCATTTGAAGAATTGAAGGCGAGGTTGACTCAAGCTCCTGTTCTCTCATTACCGAATGGGAGTGAAGATCTGGTGGTTTATTCTAATGCTTCCTTCTCGGGTTTGGGGTGCGTGTTAATGCAGAGAGGGAAGGTTATAGCATATGCATCCCGACAGTTAAAGGTTCATGAGGTCAATTACCCTACTCATGACGTGGAGCTGGCAGTCGTGGTCTTTGCGTTAAAGATTTGGAGGCACTATCTGTACGGGATGAAGTGCACCATTTTCACTAACCACAAGAGCTTGAAGTACTTCTTTGAGCAGAAGGACGTGAACATGAGACAAAGAAGATGGTTGGAGCTCATAAAAGACTATGATTGCGAGATCCACTACCATCCGGGCAAAGCCAATGTGGTGGCGGATGCCCTTAGCCGAAAGGAGAGACCCGAGCCGATTCTGGTGAAAGCATACCAACTTATCATGACCTTCGATGTAATGAAGCATGTCAAAGAGTTTCAAGATGAGTCACTCAAAGAAGATCATCTTAACTCTGAAAGGATGAGAGGTCTGGTTGGGGAATTGGGTGAAAACACACTTGGTGTTAAAACCCGATTTGAACGGGTGTGGATTCCACGTTTTGGGGATCTACGGGTGAAGATTTTAGATGAAGCTCACAGGACTCGATACTCCACACATCCAGGTGGCACGAAAATCTACCAAGACATGAAGAAGGATTATTAGTGGCCGGGTATGAAGCGCGACGTGGTGGAGTATGTGAGTAAATGCCTTACTTGCTTACAACTAAAGGCCGAGCATCAAAAGCCGTATGGGAGGATCCAACCTTTGGATATACCGGAATGGAAGTGGGAGCATATCACCATGGATTTCGTTACGAAGCTGGAGGACATTCAGACGTTGGAGGACATGCTTCGGGCATGTGTGATTGATTTTGGTGGAAGTTGGGATGACCACCTACCGTTAGCCGAATTCTCATACAATAACGGTTATCAAGCCAGCATTGGTATGCCACCGTACGAGATGCTATACGGTAGGAGATGCCGAACACCTGTCTGTTGGGGTGATATTGGTCAAAAAGAGTTAGGGAGTGTTGAGGTAATTAAGGCTACGACTGAGAAGCTTGAGAAGATCAAGGCCTTCATGAAGGCAACCAAAGATACACAAAAGTCGTATGCCGATAAACGACGTAGACCGATTGAGTTCCAGGTGGGTGACCGGGTTATGTTGAAGGTCTCACCTTGGAAATGTATCATTCGTTTTCGAAAGCGAGGCAAGTTGAGCCCAAGATACATAGGCCCTTTCTGAATCATTGCTCGAGTAGGAGAGGTAGCCGATAGATTAGAGTTACCCGATGAGTTAAGTGGAATTCACCCGACATTCCATGTATCGCATCTGAGGAAGTGCTTAGCTCATGAAGGCATGATTGTTCCACTAGAGGATATCGAAGTAGACGAACGGCTCAATTATGTGGAGCAACCAGTGGCAATCATTGATCGGAAAGAAAAGAGGCTGAGGAATAAAGTGGTTCCCCTTGTGCGCGTACAGTGGACGCATAGGAAGGGATCCGAGTCTACGTGGGGGACTGGAGAAGAGATGAGACAACATTACCCATAATTCTTTGAGGAATAACATGTTTCGAGGACGAAACCTATTTAAGGGGGTGGACTTGTAACACCCGGCTATTTTTAGACAAGAAAGAAGAGTAAGTGAAGAAAAAGAAGGAAAAGACATAAAACCCAAGTCTAGGGTTAAAAACTGTCCAAAAGGACAAAATGTTTGAAAAGTGGGTGTAAAAGGTCGTATGGCCGCCCATTGTCACATACACCATTGAGTTTCGGGTTTTAGAGAGAGAGAGAGTAGCTGGGAGCAGCAAATTCTCGGCTTTGAAGAATAACAAGAAGAAAGAATTCAAGCTTTTATGGTATTCTTGACTGGTCTTATCCTCGGGTTTATGCTTATGTGTGTTTGTATGTGTTTGGGTATGTTTTAGTGGGTTTTTAGGAGGTTGAATTCAATTTGGAAATGAGTTTGGAAGAAGCCATACTCAAGAGCTGCAAAGGTGAGTTCTAGGACCCCTCTTTTACTGGTTCTTAACTGATTTTGGGGCTGGAAATGCATAATATAAGTTTTATTAATCTGTGTTTCGGACCCGTATGCTTGAATGTGTGTATGATGATGTTACGATGTGATGTGTGACTATGTTCATGCTTGATGATGTATGATTGTATTTCTAAGGCTTAGAGGGTAATATTAAGCTTAGAACATGATGATTGGTGCATGGAAATCGAATATGATGTTTTAGGCTCACGTGTTAAGGCTTAGAGGGTAAGATTTAAGCTTATAAATCTGCCTAAGTGATGGAAGTCAATGCGGATAGAAAGGGTTAATGCGGATAACCATTGAGTAAGCCAATGCGGATGAAGTGAAATGCGGATGAAGTCAATGCGGATGAACATTGACTAAGTGCATGAAATGCGGATGAGCATTGGACTAAGACTAGGAAATGCGGATGAGCATTTGACTAAGTCTGGGAAATGCGGATGAGATGTGTCAATGCGGATGAGCATTTGAGTAAGTACATGAAATGCGGATGAAGTAAGAAAAATGCAGATGAACTATTGCAAATGCGGATGAACTATAGCAAATGCGGATGAACTATAGGAAATGCGGATGAACACTTAGAGAAAATTCTAACTTTTTGAGAAAAAAAGGAGTAATATAGGCTTTGACCTAGGAGATTCCCGGGGGTTATGTAAGTTGACTTTTATGGTCATAGATGGTATGATGGGCATGTAATGATATGTGCTTGATGCTTATGCATGATGATGATGATGTTGCATGGTTATACATGATGTATGTTATGTATGTATGATGCCCTGCATGATGATGTATGAATGATATGTCTATGTTCGTTATGGTGATGTATGATTATCTTTCATATGAATTTACGTGTTATGATAATGAATGAATGAAGTAGTATGTAACGTAAAGTGAAAGATAATGAAGTAGATGTATGATTATCTTTCAAAGGATGCACATTGGGGTCTTTCTTTGTGATTAACCATATGGATGAACCATTGTTGCGTGCCTTAGGTACTGTGACCACTTGGTGAAGGTGTTTTATAGGCTTAGGTCCAGTATCATGAGCATGAAGGGTATAGCATATGACAATGGTATACCTGGACTTTACCTTAGGTACTGTGACCACTTGGTGCTGGGCACCACCGATGAAGGTCTTTTATAGGCTTAGGCACAATATCACGAGCATGAAGGGTAAAGTTCATGGTGATGATGAAAGTAAGGAATTAAATTAGGAATGAATGAGAGTATGAATGAAGGAATGACGAAGATAATAAGTATATTATCTGTATGTACGTACCATGTATGATCATGAACGAATGTAAAGTATATTATGTTGTGAGAAAAAGAATGGTTTTACAAAAGAAAGTATGTTTTATCATAAAACTAGAACTCACTCAGCAACGCTGACTTTTATGTGTTTCCAGTTGGCAGGTAATATTGCTGAGGATGGTAGGAGGCAGCTGCTCAGCTCTTTTGGATGGCATCCACTTATTCAAAGCTCTTGTGATGTAATATGAAAAAATGTATTTTGTAACCAAAGAACCATGCATTATTTTGCAAAAGTTTTTATGATGAAATGAAATGCCATTTTTGAATGTTTCTGCTGCGAATGTTTATGTAAAATAACTATAAATGTATGTTTTATGTGCAAAATATTGACCAGCTGTAAGCGTCCCACGAACAGGGCCTTACAGAACTCTGAGCCATCATCTAATGTTTTTATTATTGCAACATTGTGAGTCTATTTTATTATGACTCTTTGGTACCTTTGCAGTTCTTACTGCGAAAGTACCAATAGTCCAACGAAATTGAAGGCAAGTTGATGAGTACTTGGCGAAACTATGAGGTTATGCTGTCCGAGCGAACTTAACAGTTTCGCTGACTAAACTTCAGTTTCGCTAACTAAACTTTTGTTTCACTGGCTGCAAAGATCACCTATTGCTAATGTTATCTCTCATTCAACTACCATGTATGATCTTCACATCAGAGACTTTTCAAGGATCCTAAGACTAGACGATTACTGCTAATGTTTTGGAGAATGAGGCGTCTATTACAGTTGAGACAGTTTCGAGGATCCTAAGACTAGATGAAGATTCAGGAGAGGAAGTTGTTATTTTTGATGCTGAGGTGTTTGTGGTGTTTAGGAGTATGGGATATGAGGGGCCTTTGGCACCCGAAAAGAGATCAAGAAGTCCTTCCTTTAAAGGAATGGAGATTCATAGCCCACGTCTTTATTATGTGTTTACATCACCGAAAGGTGATCAGATGGGTTGAATGTAGACTGGGCAAGAGCCATGGTGCTATGCTGTTGAGGAGAAAAGACAAACATTGCTAAGCTAATATTTGCATGTATTGTAGAAAATCTTATGGCATTGAAGAAGGATAAGTGGCTGCTTTATCCTAGATTTGTGCAGATGATCTTTGATGATCTAATTCCTAATATGCCAAGACATGGGGAGGTTAAAAGGTTGGTGCAGATGAACCCCCGTATTTTCACAGATTGTTGTGCCATCCGACATGATTTCAGCGGGAAGATCACCCATCTGTGGGAAAACATGTACGCACCTCAAAGATTGAATTATATCTGGAGGGTGGACGAGTCGGAAAATAACAGGGCGGATGAAACTCGAGCACAACAGACGGATGATGCTAAGAAAAGGAAGAGATGTGCAAAGGAAAAAGGATTATGATTTCGAGGATGAGATGAATGAAAGGGCTGAGGAAGAGAGAAGGTCAAAACAGAAAGCTGATGTAGGAGAGTCTGAAAGGAGAACCAAACAAAGACACCAAGCATTAACAAAAACTTCAATGAGAGAAGAAAGAGGTGGTTTAGATGAGGATGTGATTCGAAACCTGAACAACTCTCCTGTTAATGAACTAAGCATGATGAAAACAAAACTCACTAATCAAGAGATGTGGGAGAGTCAAAAGGATGAGGTGATAGAAGGGATGAAGAGGATGTTGGTAGATCAAAACTTGTTGATAAAGAAGCTGTTTGAGGAAATAAATGAGTTGAAAGCTGCTGTCGGCCTGCCCAATCAACTAACTCAATCTGAGTTAGATGATTTAACTCATACTTTTAAATACCCATTCTTGAATATGGGTACATCCTCCAGGGTAGGAGAGGGCACATCTGGTACATCAACTAGAGGTGAGGGAGGTTCTGGAGTGGGGAATAAGAATGAAAATATGGAGAATGTTGAGGAGATACTAGAAGCTAGGTTTGTAAATATGGGATTTGATAAAGACAAAGATTTGGTTGGCGAGGAGGTTATGAGGGAGAAATCAGTTGAAAGGGAAGTTGTAAAAGACAAAGGGCTAATAGATGAGGAGGAAGATGATGAACAGTTGGTCGACTATCATTGTGAACCAGAGTTTTATGAGGTTGACGAGAGGCCACTGGTATATGTAGCCAAAAAGGGAGAATTAGATGAAGATGTTTTTGAAATAGCTAATGAAGAATGGTTTGTTAGAGAAAAGGAGCCTGAAGAACTGACTCCCCTTTTCCAAAACATGGAAGGGTTGAGCAAAAAGGAGGCTTACAAGAGAAGTATTAACTGGTGTTATCACCCCAGCCTTAAGATGTTCATGATCAAGAGGGGAGGGGGTGGTATTTCTTACATGCAAAAAAGGAAGCATTTAAGACCTTGCCGAAATGGGATTTGAGGAGGCTGCCAGCATTGTCGTTACTAATGCCCATCTTAGTGAACAAGCCTCATTATCGGAGAACGAGATAAAGAATGACCTAAATGACAATTTTGAGTCCTTTCGTTATATGAAAGCAGAGAGAAGACGATCAAAGAAGGACAAGGTTTGGGAGACTTGAAAGGGAAAAATTATTCTAAGGGTAAAACCACCAAAGCCTCATTATTAGAAGACTGAATGCCCACCAACATATGATTTTTCTAGGTATTCATGGGTGAGATTTTTAGCTCATAAGGAGAAGCTGCTAAAGAGTTGCAGAAGTTAATTCTTTCAATCGAAATGATAAGCTAGAGGAAGGTAATGGCTATTCAAAGAGACAACGGTACCGAATTCAGAAATCACATCTTTGTCTCCTTCTACGCAAGGAAAGGAATTTTGAGACTGTTTAGTGCCG
Source organism: Flaveria trinervia (assembly GCA_025506515.1). Classification (NCBI taxonomy): domain Eukaryota; kingdom Viridiplantae; phylum Streptophyta; class Magnoliopsida; order Asterales; family Asteraceae; genus Flaveria; species Flaveria trinervia. The sequence continues at coordinate 51,659,619 of CM046446.1, forward strand.
CCAGAACACCTTAGCAAAACGGTGTTGCTGAAAAAAAAGAATCGCACAGTTCAGTGCCGCCAATTATTTTCTGGGCTGAAGTGGTGAATTGTGCATCTTATGTTCTTAATCGGGTTTTGATTGTAAAGGATAAAATGAAGACTCCTCATGAACTATTTCATAAAAGGAAGCCATTGATTGATTTTTTTCATCTATTCAAATGCTCGTGTACCTTGCTGAACAATCATGCACAAAAGATGAAATTTGGAGCTATGTCATATGAGTGTTACTTCATTGGTTATTCATCCCCTTTAGAAAGCTTATGAGGTGTACAATAAGAAAACCGTATTTTGTAGGAGTCATTTCATGTTGATGGCAGGAATGTAATTATTTTGATGTTAGAATAGAACTTGCATGGTCTTTTTGACTCAAATACTGTTTTCAACTCCTTTAATTTCCTAGTTGTTTATGATTATGCGTCTTTCTTCAATGTCCAATCAAACATCATTCTCCACATCCATTACATCAAGTTCCTCAGGTTACTCAGGTTCCTCCTAAATCATCATCTCACCATCCAACCTCAGTTAACCTTCCATCTTCTTCACCATTTGACATTTCACCCCCACCTGCTTCGACATGTATTCCTTCAACACCAACCTCTACTCCATCTCAAACCTTTCTATCATCCCAACCTGATCACCCTGTTCTATCTTCTTCTCCATTATCTACCCAATCATAGTCTTTTAGCCTACCTCAATCCCATCCTTTACCGTTAACCATTGATTTCAAATCATTGAAAAGTCATCCTCATGATAACATAATCGGATCAATTACAGATAATGTTAGGACACGGAGTCAATCTTGTTTTGTAAAGGTGTGCTTATTCTCTTGTTTTATATCCCAAATTGTTCCAAAGAATGTTCGTGCAGCTCTTTAGGATCCATGCTGGGTTGAGTCCACGCAATTAGAGGTTCAACAAATTAGAAAACTCAAAGTGTGGATGCTTGTTGATATTCCTCTAAACAAATGCCCAATTGGCACAATATGTGATTGGGTCGTGAAATTGATATTCTCACTAGGATCAAATATGATGATCGAGTTAATGATTGTATGGCAGAATTAAACAATCAAGAAACATTCAATGCAAGAAATACTCATAAATGCTTGTTTGTATTGATGAAGGTGATTGATTACAATGAATGCTAGGGTTTGACCATCAAAAAGTAATAATACACCTTGAAAATGTAAGAAATAAAATATTCTAATTGTCTATCAACAGTCAACTGTTGTACGAGGTTTTCTATTGTATTTATAGGCTGTCAAGATGCCTTTTTACAATATGACTAAACTATCCTTGACCTATACATCAGAACTAGCCAAAGTCTTCATTAACATTTTCTTTTGTTCATCTACATTGACAAATGCAGATGAATTAAACTTGATCAGGATTTTTTCTTTTGTGTTCATCATTAGTAGTTGGTCATCCACATTGACTAATGTGGATGAACTAATACTTGTGCGTATTTGTTGTCCGGCCATCTGCATTAATTAATACACATGAACTAATACTTAAACTATGTGCATTTGTTAATATGGAAGAACAAACACTTGTCAGCATTTGTTCTATATCTTCTGCATAAACAAATGAGGTTAGCCAACACGTAGACTTCTGAGCAGATTCTTCATCTGCATTAGTACTGGGACTTGTGGGATTACCAGGAAAAACAAGCATCAACTCACCAATTGAATAGGCATGTATGATCCTTAGGGTCCAACAATACTCCCCGTAAGGATTATATCGCCTATGTTCTTCAATGGCTTGGTGGTGGTAGAGGTTGTGAGGATTCTACTAGGTCTTGTGGAGGCCGTTGAGGTTCTGGTTCAGATGGATCCAAAATGGCATTTATCATGTTGACAAAGTCATTTGCATATGACATCTTCACTCTATTTAGCACGTGAATCTTCATCTGACTTATAGGTACATGGCTTCTAAGGGTAGTATCTTGAGAGATATTGGTTATGTATCAGCAAAGCTCCATCCACATCAACCTCTAGCTTCACAATGTTTCCCAGTTGAAGAGGAGTCTTTTTCTTCTTTCATTTTTCTCTTTTGGCAATGATTTGATTATATGCCATTTTTAGTATTTTGCACTTTAAGATGAAGTGCATGTCTTCTTCTCCCAAGTTGTTTGTTATTTCTCTCAAGTGTCTCCTAAAAATGTAGCAGATGTATGATTCATCAACTAGTCTCACCTCATATCCACTAAACAGTCTAATCTCTACACCTTCCTTTCTTCTCCATCTTCTCTCAGTTAGTAGATCATAAGTCTTTTCATCATAATAAACATTAGAAATTGGAGTGGAGGAATGAGTGCCAGACACCTTCATTCTCTTTAATGACTCAATTGGTTTCACTTTTAGCTTTGGAAACACAACTTCTTTTGCTTGTTTAGTTCTTCTCTTTTCAAGTGGGTTGATGAAGGATCTATCTTTCCTCATGCAGATAGCCTTTAGAGATTTGAAGTTGTCTGTTCTTTTATTATGAGAATTTCTTCAAACTCATATCCCCTAGACATAGCCTTAAGATTTATGAGTTCTAAATTGGCAAGTTTCTTCAAGTCATGAATATCCAGGGCATTCAGAAGAGTAGAGTAATCTATAAAGAATTGCACTAGCCATGAGATCATTTTCACCATAAACATGTGCCACCCACTGTGATACTTCCACGCAATAATCATCTGATTAGTATTGCCTTTGGGAGTAGACACACCTTTAATCATTTCTGCAGTGGTTAGACCTTCTTCAAGTTTCAATTGTGAAGGCTCAGCAAACCACTCAGGATATCTGTGTAATACTGGTGCTAAAGAGTCATGGTCTCTATGGGTGAGCTGCATGTCTTGTGCTGACACTCATGTTCTAGGCTTCTTACTTGTAATCTCTTCTTCCAGTTTCTTTAGCTTATATTTCTTCTCGTTATTCAACCTAAGGATGGCAGCCCTTAGGGAATTGGTCTTCATGTTTCCAAGCTTTCTTTTTGTGAACCCTTGACCCCAAAGATAATCCTTCATTTCCCTAAAAGACATGTTATAGGGATTAGGATATAATTAGTCAGGAGTGGATGTCTGCTTTTGCATGGAGGATAATTTAGGCACTAAAGCTTTGGGAGAAAGATTCTTCTCATACTCAGTCTCATAAGTGGGGTCTAGAAGCTTGTTTAGTTTTTCTTGTTCTGCCTTCATTCCCTCATAAGTCATGCCAAACACTTCATCTGGGTCATATCTATGGTTGATTAAGAACATGGCTTTCACCATGAGATCATTAGTTTGTGCCTTTTCAACCATGTCTTGTACTGATTTTTCCTCCTACATATGGCTATCAATAGCTATTGGTTCATCAACCACATAGCCACCCTCAATTTCTCCTTCTTTAAGGTCTACAAAGTCAACTTTCTCTTTCATTTGAGCTTCAGCCTGTTCATGCTCTTTGAAAAATTCAGCAATAATTGTGAGGCTTCGAGTAGCATCCTTTTTAAGTTTCTTACTTGGTTCTTATTCTACTATTGGCCTTTTTCCCTTAGCCTTCTCTTATAAGTGCTTCATCCCCTGGTATATGTTTGCAATGATGGACTAGAGGAGGTTTCAGGTTGTTCAACTTCTTCAGGCATTTTTCAGTCATTGATTATTCTGGTTCATGAATGCATTGCAACTCATCTTCTTTCTCTTGTTGCTCTTCACATTGTCTTTTAATAAGCTCTTTTTGTTCTTCAGTTAGTGATATAGCTATTGGGTTTAGTTACAAGATAATGAAAGCAAGTTTAACCATTTAAACTTTAAAACACAGCAGATATAAGTTGTTAAAAGTGGGTTTAACAAACTGAAAATATGAACCATTTCTAACCCAAAACAAAACCCAAGAACAAGGATTATATATATGTGAAATGAAATGCTATCAAAATGAAAATAACAACCAAAGAGTGTTCTTGAAACTACCTTTCAAGAACAAGAGGATGTTGTATGGATGAGAAGAAGGTGACGATGCTTCTTGAATGTCTAGCCTCCAAAAGAGAAGTCCTCAAGCTTGTATACCCACAAGCTCTTGCAAACACCTAACTTGTTAGGGAGTGTAACACCAAAACCCTCTTCCTATGCCTCCTTCAAAACAAAATTTCAGCAACCTCTTCCCTTAGATCCAAAATTTTTAGCTTGTTAATAGAGTGTTCTTGCAATTGTGTGTGTGAGAGAGAGTTTTAGTTTGGTTGAGTCCAAGAATAGATTAATGTCTTGTATCAAAACAAGACATGTAATCCCAAGGAGAGGCAACCCTTGGGCGGCCGAAAATGGTTTGAAATGGGTTCCCCCCATTTCAATTATTATAAAAACTTACACTCTCCTTAACCCATACGTTTATAAAATAAAAACCTCCTTTAATTATAACCTTAACACACTATTATTTGTTATTATTTAACTTACTTAAATAATGATACAAATAATTTCTCATGAACAAATTATGATACAAATTATCCATATAATTTGTTATATTACAAAAACAATGTTTTAGAAAACCCATTTTCTAAATTGGTGTCAATATTTATTTGTATGATGTGATCAACAAATAAATATTTATTGGTGTTTGATTAGCTTGTTATTGGGTATGACCAAACTTGAATCATAACGTACTAACGACATCAGTCTTGTACGTGTCGTGGGCACACAAAATCCAACGATCTCCCATGGCACAAGATTTATAGAAGATTGATGCAAGCAGTTAATACCGCCTGACAATGGTTCACTACCCTTAATACATATGACTAAGTGCCATTCAATAAAATCATCCCCTTCAAGTACCTTACTCGAATTGTTTTAGGTGAGTCAATCATCTATCGTTTTTTCACAGATGTGATGTGGAATCCCAGAGACATAGAGGGATTATTCTCCATTGATTTAACTTTTTCAGGCCTAAGACGTTTTACTCTCAACGAATAAGAGGACAAATTCCATCTTGACTACATACGTCTCCCACAATCACCTTGTATTATGCCTGAACTCAGCCTTATGTACTGCCATGTTTCAAAACAGCAAAGAACTAAGTCAAAGTATTATATTCGGTAAATATCTAGACCCAATATTCATCTCAGGTCAAAGGATACCAAATGATGTTCGACTACACTCAAATTTACTTATGATCAATAAAGAAGATTCCATGTAGTAATATTTGAGATGCGGGTCGGTCCAATATTTGTATCCCACAAATATCTATGAACCTTGGAAGCAATCCTTACTTTATATTCATCTATATGATTATCTACCAATCCAAGTTCATAATAGTCTTACCCTAATACTTGTTCCCACAAGTATGAACGACTACAAACATTCTGAGTAAATGATTTACACATCGATTTAAACATGCAAAATAGAATATTAGTTGAACCATTATAACCAAATAATTCATTCAAGTAATAAAGGGTTACAATATCTAAATACAAAATTGAGGATCAAATCTAGTCACTAGAATATTGAAGTCCCATGGCACAAGTATGACTTTCATGCTTTGCGTTTTCAAAAAGCTTTGTGAGTGGATCTGTAATGTTTCAATCCATGTGAACTTTGAGAATACATATCTTTGATGGGTTTGTCATACCAGTTACAAGTTTTTTAACCATTTAAACATATGAAACGTTGCGGAATATACTACTTTAAACATGTTAAAGTTTCTGAAAATTACCATTATCATGTGTAAAACAACAAACCCATAGACAAAAGCATCTTTATTATGTGAAAAGGTAGCATACAAAATGAACAAGAACATCCATAGGGTGTTCATAGAAATCTACCTTTCAGGACACAATGTTGTGGATGAAAGCAATGAAGAGGATGATGATGTTCTTGAGTTGCTAGCGTTCAAAGGGGAAGACCTCAAACTTGTAATACCCACAAGGTCTTCAAACACCTAGCTAGTTAGGAAGCTTGACACCAAAGTTCTACACCAAGGAACCTTCAAAACATGAATTTTCAGCCTCCTTTGAGCTGCAAAAATCCGAAAAATAATATGGCCTTGTAGAGAGCTTTTGTTGCTTAAGTGTGTGTGAGAGAAGGTGAGATGATAGAAGAGTGTTCAAGTGAGTAATGTCACTCATGAACCAAGACAAAAAAATGGGTGTTTCAAGGCCAAGGGCGGCCGAAATTAGCCCTTTTCAAATGGGTTTCCCACCCATTTCAAGTTTTATAAAATTAACTCTTTCAATCCCTAAAATTATTAAATTAAAACCTATTTTAATTTTATAACATTAACACAATTTTATTTGTCATTATTTAACCAACTCAAATAATGAAACAAATAAATATCTCATGAACAATTATCCATATAATGTTGTTCTATCACAAAAGCAATATTTTAGAAAACCCGTTTTCTAAATTGGTGTCAATATTTATTTGTATGATCTTATCAACAAACAAATATTTATTGGTGTATGTTTGGCTTGTTATTGGGTATGACCCGACTTGGATCATAACGTACTAACCACATCAATCTTGTATGTGTCTTGGGCATACATGATCCAACAATATCCCACTTGCGCAAGATTCATAGAAGATTGATGCAAGCAGTAAATACCGCCTAACAATGGTTTACTACCCTTAATATGTATGACTGAATGCCATTCAATAACATCATCTCCTTCAAGTACCATACTTGAAATGTTTACGTGAATCAATCATCTATCCCTTTGTCACATATGTCATGTTAAATCCTAGAGACATAGAGTGATCATTCTCCATTGATTTAACTTTATCAGGCCTTAGACATCTTACTCTCAACGAGTAAGAGGGACAAATCCCATCATGACTACATACGTCTCTCACAGTTACCTTATATCATACCTGAACTCAGACTTATGTACTGCCATGTTTTAGAACAGCGAAGAGCAAAGTCAAAGTATTATATTCAGTAAATATGAAGACCCAATATGTATCTCAGGTCAGAGGATACCAAATGATATTTGCCTTTATTCAAAATTACTTATGATCAATCAGGAAGATTCCATGAAGTAATATTTGAGATGCAGGTCAGTCCAATATTTACATCCCACAAATATCTATGAACTTTGGCAGCAACCTTTTGCTCTATAATCATCCATATGAATATCTACCAATCCAAATTCATAATAATCTTACCCTCATACTTGTTCCCACAAGTATGAACAACTACGGACATTTAGAGTAAACAATTTACTCATGGATCGAACATGAATACAGGAACAATAATTGAAATATTATAACCAAATAATTTTATTCAAGCAATAAAGAGTTCCAAGTATCCAAATACGAAATTACAGATCAAATCCAACCACTAGAATATCGAATTCCCATGGAACAAGTATGACTTTCATGCTTTCCCTTATCAAGGAGCTTCGTGAGAGGATCCGTAATATTTTGATCTGAGTGAACTTTGCGAATACGTATCTCCTTTCTCAACTTCATCTCGTATGTAGTTGAATCTCTGCTCAATGTGCCTAGTCTTTTGATGAGCACGAGGTTCCTTGACTTGAGCAATCGCACCCTCATTGTCACAAAAGATGTCTAGGGGATCTCGAATGGAAGGGACGACACCTAGATCGGCAATGAATTTCTTCAACCATGCAACTTCTTGAGCTGCCAGTGAGGCGGTGACGTATTCAGATTCTGTAGTTGATAAAGCCACAACATCCTGTTTGGAGCTCTTCCAAGAGACCGCTCCTCCATTCAGAATGAAAATATATCCCGATTGTGACCGTGAATCATCACGATCGGTTTGGAAACTCGCATCCGTGTAACCTTTTACCACGAGTTCCTCATCACCAGATCCATAGATTAGGAACATATCTTTTGTCCTCCTTAGGTACTTAAGTATGTTCTTAACGACCATCCAATGATTGTTTCCAGGATTTTGCTGGTATCAGCTTGTCATGCTTAATGCACATGACACGTCTGGCCAAGTGCATATCATCGCATACATGATGGATCCAATAGCAGATGCATATGGGATTGCCTTCATTTTATCTTGCTCATCCTTTGAGCTTGGACATTGAGTTGTACTCAATATCGTCCCTCTTTGAATAGGTATCATACCTTTCTTAGAGTTCTCCATCTTGAACCTTTTCAAGATCTTATCAATGTATGCACTTTGATTCAAACCAATCAACCGCCTTGATCTACCCCTATAGATCTTTATTCCCAGAATATAGGCGGCTTCACCAAGATCCTTAATGGAGAAACCGCTTCCACCCAGGCTTTTACACCCTCCATGGTTGGAATGTCATTTCCAAATAGTAGGATGTCATCGACATATAATACTAGGAAAATGATGATGCTCCCACTTGTTTTCTTATATACACATGCTTCATCAATGTTTTTGATGAACCCAAATTTGGTTATTTCTTCATCAAAACGGTGATTCCAACTTTTCGATGCTTGTTTCAATCCATAGATTGATTTCTTTAACTTGCATACTTTATTAGGATGTTTCGGATCGACAAAACCTTCAGGCTGAACCATATAGACATCTTCTCAAGATATCCATTTAGGAAAGCGGTTTTAACATCCATTTTCCAAATCTCATAATCATAATGAGCAGCTATGGCAAACAATATCCTTATAGACTTTAGCATCGCAACAGGTGAGAAGGTTTCATCATAATCAACCCCTTGATTTTGAGTGAAACCCTTTGCTACAAGTCTAGCCTTATAAGTATCCAAGTTTCCATGCATATCAGTTTTCTTCTTGAAAACCCACTTGCTTCCAACTACTTTGGAGTTAAGAGGTGGTACAACCAAGTCCCATACTTTATTGTCATGCATGGATTGCATCCCAACGCTCATGGCCTCGAGCCATTTGTCACAATCCGAATTGGACACTGCATCATGGTATGTGGTTGGTTCATCTAAATCTACCACATGGCATCCATCCATGAAAAATCCATATCTTTCAGGTGGATTACTAGTTCTACCACTTCTGCGAAAGTTTTGTGTGTATTGATCAACCACTTGATCATCTTCAACATCCTCATGTTGAGTGCTAGTTTCAACCAAACGTGCATCGGGTTGTGGTTCTTGATCCTCCTCAAGATCCACTGTTCTACTGCTAGTTCCTTCCATAAGGAACTTTGCTTCTAAGAACTCACCCTTTCTGGTAACTAACACCTTTTGTTCTAGTGGATCATAGAAATAATATCCCATAGAATCTCTAGGATATCCAACAAAGATGCACTTGGTGGATCGGATTTCCAATTTGTTTGGGGTGGGAGTTTTAACATAAGCCTCACAACCCCAGACCCTTAAGTATAATAGGGATAGAACTCTTCCATGCCATATCTCAAAGGGTGTCCTTTCCACCTTTTTGGTTGGGGCCATATTTAGAATACGGGTGGCAGAGAGCAAAGAAAAACCCCAAAATGATAGAGGCAATGTGCTTCTAGCCATCATATATCGGACCATATCCAATAAGGTTCGATTCCTCCTGCCAGACACACCATTATGTTGTGATGTTCCAGGTGGAGTGAGTTGTGAGACAATCCCACAATTCCTAAGATGATCTTGAAAAGCATCACTTAGGTATTCACCTCCTCTATCGGTGCGGAGGACTTTAATCGACTTGTTGAGTTGATTTTGTACTTCATTTTGAAAGATCTTGAACATTTCAAAAGCTTCATCTTTGTGTCTTAATAGGTACACATACCCATAGCGACTATAATCGTCAGTAAAGGTAATGAAGTATCTTTCCCCATTCCTAATCATTGGCTTAAAAGGATCACATACATCCGAATGTATGATTCCTAACAAATCTTTTGCCCTTTCGTTAGTCCCACTAAAGGGTGCCTTAGTCATTTTTCCTTGTAAACAAGATTCACATACATCAAATGAATCACATTCATTTGTTTTTAAACGACCATTCTTTTGAAGTGATTGTATACGTTTCTTGTTTATATGACTAAGACGACAATGCCAAAGATAGGTATCACTGAAATCCAACTTGAGTTTCTTGGTGTTAGTTTGGTACAATGAACCATTTAAAGTATTCTCATGAACCAATTCATAATACCATTAATGGGAATAGCTTTAAAATATAACATATCATTTAAAGAAACATGAATATCATTTTCAACAAAAGATAATACATAATCATAATCTCTTAATTGGGATACAGAAATAATGTTCCTAGTCAAACTAGGAGCATATAAAACATTCTTCAAAATTACTTCCAAACCACTTGGAAGTTTTAGGATGTAGTCCCCACCAGCTTAACTTTCACTTTAACTCCATTGCCCATGTAGAGGCTAACATCCCCTTGATTGAAGTCCCTACTTCTTTTGAACCCCTGCAACAAATTGCATATATGAGTTCCACATCTGGTATCCAATACCCATGTGTTGGAAGATATAATGTTAAGATCAATATGAATCTTTTAAATTGTAGTTGAGGTTTGCCCCGCATCCCTCTTGGCTTTCAACTCTTGGAGATAAACAGTGCAATTTCTTGCCTAATGTCCAATCTCCCCACACTTAAAGCATGGGTCATTTGAAGCAACCTTTTGCTTCTTCTCTGGTGCTTTGGGTGGTATCATACCCACCCTTTTCCATTTCCCCTTTACGGGTCCCATACCTTGGCAACTCTTGCCTAGGGTGTGGGATGAGGCCTTTTCTTGTTCCCACCATCATTGATGGTGAGAACGGGTAAAACCCTTTTACCCATGGCCGCCTCGGCCATTTTAAGCATAGAGTGAAGCTCACCAATGCTTTTGTCCTAAGCATTCATGTTGTAGTTCAACATGAACATCTCGAACCTTTTGGTAAGGCCATTGAGGATCAAATCTGTGGCCAATTCCTTCAAGACGGGACAATTAAGCCTTTCGAGGCAGTCAATGTGGCTTTTCATCTTAAGTACATAAGATGAAACCGATTGGTTGTCATCCATACGACATGCATGCAGTGCTCGAACCGTTTCGAAGCGCTCAACCCTTGCTTGTTGTTGGAACGTTTCCTTCAGCTGGGTTATCATGTCATAAGCTGTGTGATGTTCATACTCCTTTTGGAGATCCGGAGTCATGCTTGCTATCATGAGGCAAGACACTTGGATGGAGTCCTCAGTGTACTTCAGCCAATCGTTATAGGCCTCCTCATCATCCTCAGCACGTTGATCGGGGATAGGGTCGTCTAAAACGTATGATCGTTTCTCTTGCTTGAGAACGATTCTCAAGTTTCGATACCGATCAATAAAATGGTTATGATTTAGACGCTCCTTTTGGGGAATCGCTCATAAAGATTGGGCGGACGCGGATGAGTTATCATAAGTATAAATATTGTTGGTGGCCATCTATAAAATTTAACAAAGATCAATTTTAGTATTTTCGATATTGATATTTTAATAATTAGTACCTTTTAAGGTCAATTTAATATTAAAATCTAGAATCCAACATTACATTTAAATATGGTTAGGTGATCTTTATCCACGATTTAAATTAATAAGGTGGTCAACGATTGACGGTTGCAACCATTTGCAACTTCTAGAGGATGGGATCGACTTGAAACATCATATGTAGAGTCGGCATGTTAATCCCATAAACACCATTTGGAAACCACATAATAGGTGATCCACTTGACATGGTTTGCAAATCAAGACACCCTACTTACACACACGTGTGAGTTTGCCAAAATAAGCGGTTAGCTGACCTTTATCCCACAATTATGGCATTCTCACCTCAAATCACAAGTTCCCTCAAAATGGTTAGGTGACCTTTATCCCACTAAGAGTTCCCAAGTGACTCAAGTGTTGTGTAAAAGGACAGTGTTGGTCTTGTTTTTAAGATTTTAGAGATTTCATAATATAAGTTTTAGAAAACTCTATTTACTTGTATTTGCATGCTTTCAAATACAAGATACCCTATGGTCCTTTGATTAAAACCCATTTTAATCTTTAAATCATTAAACCATTTTAATAACCTTATACTGCCTTTTAATGATTAACTACCATTTTTATATAAGCTTGTTAACATCATTTTTATAAAGATTGTTTATCATATCCATATATCACACAATCATTCACAAAATCACAATCAAACAAGCATAATATAAGCAACAACATGTGCATAACCATAGCTACTATTGTGACCACACTTGTTTGCCATCACAAGTGTGGTCATTTGGTCTTTCTTAAGGGTTACCTACAACACAAAATTGAGATCACAATGGACCTCCCACTTGATGTCGCATCCGTATGCTTCAAGTCCACTTTGTGTCTTCCTTCCCGAGCATCTTCTTTTACATAATATATATCCTAATACATATTTTCTAGTAAAAGAAAAATACTTCTAATCTATTATTACATTCGATGATTAAATAGATAAATTACAAGCACAAAACTTACAACCCAATTGAACGAAATAACCAAAACCAAACATTCAACCAAACCAAAAATAACACAAGGTCTAAGCTAGGTCATGCACCATCAAATGAACAATCACAATCATCATTCAACCAAAAAAATAAACCCCATCAAACCCCAAATTTTCAGCCAACATAAACTGAAAATTAGGGTTTGTTTGTCCAAACAAACAACAACCAAAACATGTCAACCAATTGACTTCCTATCTTTCAAAGTTTAATCATAAGCATGAAGATATAACTTTGAAAGACATGGGGTTTATTAAACTAACCAAAATCAGCCTCTAATGAGTTGATAAACATCATTTAAAACTGATTTTACAAAGATAAAGATGCTAGTTTCCACATAACCGGCTCTAGATGCCATTGATGGGGTTTGTCATACGAGTTACAAGTTTTTTAACCATTTAAACATATGAAATGCAGCGCAATATACTACTTTAAACATGTTATAGTTTCTGAAAATTACCATTATCATGTGTAAAACAACAAACCCATAGACAAAAGGATCTTTATTATGTGAAAAGCTAACATACAAAATCAACAAGAACATCCATAGGGTGTTCATAGAAATCTACCTTTGAGGACACAATGTTGTGGATGAAACGAATGAAGAGGATGATGATGTTCTTGAGTTGCTAGCCTTCAAAGGAGAAGACCTCAAGCTTGTAATACCCACAAGGTCTTCAAACACCTAGCTAGTTAGGAAGCTTGACACCAAAGTTCTACACCAAGGAACCTTCAAAACACGAAATTTTCAGCCTCTTTTGAGCTGAAAAAATCCGAAAAGTAATACGGCCTTGTAGAGAGCTTTTGTTGCTTAAGTGTGTGTGAGAGAAGGTGAGATGATAGAACAGTTTTCAAGTGAGTAATGTCACTCAAGAAGCAACACAAAAAATGGGTGTTCAAGGCCAAGGGCGGCCGAAAATAGCCCATTTCAAATGGCTTTCCCACCCATTTCAAGTTTTATAAAATTAACTCTTTCAATCCTTAAATTTATAAAATTAAACCTATTTTAATTTTTTAACATTAACACAATTTTTTTGTCATTATTTAACTAACTTAAATAATGAAACAAATAAATATCTCATGAACAAATTATCCATATAATGTTGTTCTATCACAAAAGCAATAATTTAGAAAACCCGTTTTCTAAATTGGTGTCATTATTTATTTGTATGATCTTATCAAAAACAAATATTTATTGGTGTATGTTTGGCTTGTTATTGGGTATGACCGACTTGGATCATAGCATACTAACCACATCAATCTTGTATGTGTCTTGGGCATACATGATCCAACAATCTTTCCCTTTTCAACTTCATCCATTATATAGTTGAATCTCCGTTCAATGTGCCTAGTCTTTTCATGTGCATGGTGTTCCTTGATTTGAGCAATCACACCCTCGTGATCACAAAAAATTTCTAGGGGATCCTGAATCGAAGGGATCGCACCTAGATCGGCAATGAATTTCTTCAACCATGCAGCTTCTTGAGCTGCTAAAGAAGCGGTGATGTATTCTGACCCTGTAGTAGATAATGTCAGCACATCTTACTTAGGGCTCTTCCAAGAGTCTGCTCCTCTATTCAGGATAAAAATATATCCCGATTGTGATCGTGAATCATCCCGATCAGTTTGGAATCGCGCATCTGTGTAACCCTTTAATACGAGTTCCTCCTCACTAGATCCATAGATTAGGAACATATCTTTGGTCCTCCTTAGGTACTTAAGTATTTTCTTAACAACCATCCAATGATTGTTTCCAGGATTATGTTGGTATCGGCTTGTCATGCTCAAAGCGCATGACACGTTCGGCCTAGTGCATATCATTACATAAATGGTGGATCATATAGTAGATGCATACGGCATTCCCTTCATCTTTTCTTGCTCATCCTTTGAGCTTGGACATTGAGTCGTAGTCAATATCGTTCCTCTTTGAATATGTACTGTTCCTTTCATAAAGATTTCCATCGCGAACCTTTTCAAAATCTTATCAATGTAAGCACTTTGATTTAAACCTATCAACCTCCTTGATCTATCCCTATGGATCTTTATTCCCAAAATATAGGCGGCTTCACCAAGATCTTTAATGGAAAGACAACTTTCAAGACAGATTTTAACACCTTCCAAGGTTGGAATTTCATTTCCAAATAGTAGGATGTCATCGACATACAATACTAGAAAAGTGATGATGCGAAAGTTCTGCGCGAGGAGCGAGTTGCATAAACTAGAGGAGGAGTTCTGGAACCTCAAACAAGATGGTGGGAATCACTTAGCTTATTCCACCCGGCATCATGAGTTGAGTATGCTTCTACCACACATGGTGGACACCGTGCCCCGTAACATTGAGAAATTTATCAAGGGGGTGCCACCTCAAATTCAAGATGCCGTGGTGGGTAGTAGGCCCACAACTTTGGAGGAGGCGATTACTATCACTGCACAGCTCGCTGAGAATCATATAAGAGCTGGCACTATGTCGGCAAAGGGTTCCAAGTCTACTAAGAAGGTGACCCCGATGCAGCAAAGGAGGTAAAGGTCGAGTCATCTTCCCAAAACAAAAAGCGTAAGTTCACCCCGACACACAACTACTCTGTGACCCCCCCAAATGCTCCTAAAAACAAATGGTGGTTGCGAATCAAGCTCCCATGGTTAAAGCTTATGTTGGTCCACATCCTATGTGTAACACGTGCAAGTACCATCATTCAAGCAACATTCCATGTCGAGTCTGCTCGTTGTGCGGGAAGAATGGACACTTGGTAACTACCTGCCTTCGTGCGCCAAACAACACTGCAATGCTCACCAACTGAACCTGCTATAACTATGGCGAGCCTGTTCATATTCATCCGCAATGTCCTCACAATGCGGGAACTGTGCCACTAGCTCGTAGAAGGGCTTTCAACATCAACGCCAATCAAGCCCAATCCAATAACGATGTGGTGAATGGTATGTCATTGAAATTATTTTAATCGTTTCTTGTCTTATAAAAATTCCTATTTGTGTTCATTATAACAAAAATGGGTTATTACCAAACAGGTATGTATCTTGTAAATAATCATTATGCATCTGTATTGTTTGATTCGGGTGCGGATAAGAGTTTTTTGTCCTTGGAATTTGAGCCTATACTTTCTAAACCACGTGTTAATCTCGAAAGATCTTTCACGGTTGAGGTCGCCCATGGAAAATCTATCGTCGTTGACGTCGTAATACGTGACTGCACCTTAAGCCTTAACGAACACGAGTTCTTCGTCGACCTTATTCCTATGCAATTGGGAAGCTTTGATGTTATCATTGGAATGGATTGGTTAGCCAAGCATGGTGCAGAAATTCTATGCTTTGAGAAGTGTATCCGAATTCCTTTACTGATTGGTGATAGATTGAAGGTCTTTGGGGAGAAATCATCTCAAAGACTCAAACTCATGTCCTATATCAAGGGCCGCAAGTGCTTAAGTAAAAACTACATGGCCTTCATGGCATATGTATTTAATACGAAACCTAAGGGTAAGGAGTTGAAAGACATTCCTGTCCTGCGGGATTTTCCTGAGGTTTTTCCTGAGGATCTTAAAGGGTTACCTCCCGTGCGAGAAGTTGAGTTCAAGATTGACTTAATCCCTGGTGCGAACCCTGTGGCTAAATCACCTTATCATCTTGCACTGTCTGAAATGCAAGAACTACCTAGTCAACTGCAAGACTTAACCGATAAGGGTTTTATTCGCCCTAGTTCATCATCGTGGGGTGCACCAATACTGTTTGTGAAGAAAAAGGATGGTTCATTTCGTATGTGCATTGATTACCGAGAACTCAACAAGCTTACTATCAAAAACCGATATCTCTCTATTGAATTGATGCTCTCTTCAATCAACTTCAAAGAGCAGCTCAATTCTCAAACATCGATTTACGTTCTGGGTATCATGAACTACGTGTTCATGATGATGACATTCCAAAGACTGCCTTTCGTACTCGATATAGACACTACAAGTTCATGGTCATGCCTTTTGGCTTGACCAATGCACCTGCTGTGTTCATGGATCTCATGAATTGAGTATGTAAACAGTATTTGGATAAGTTCATGATCGTGTTCATTGATGACATTTTTATTTATTCCAACATGATAATCAATCACGAGACGCATATGAGACAATTTCTTGGACTTTTGAACAAGGAGCAATTATACGCCAAGTTTTCCAAGTGTGAATTTTGGTTGGAGGAGGTTCAATTCTTAGGGCATGTGGTGAATAGCCGAGGAATTCATGTTGATCCTACTAAAATTGAGGCCATGAAGAATTGTTGTGTTCCCACAACCCCAACCGAGGTTTGTTCTTTTCTAGACTTAGCGAGATATTACCGTAGGTTCATAATAAATTTCTCGAAGATTGCTAAACCATTAACGGCGCTAACCCAAAACAATCGACCTTTTGAATAGGGACCAGAGCAAGAAGAGGCTTTCGAGAAATTAAAACGCAAGTTGTGTAACGCTACTATTCTCATACTTTCTGATGGAAACGATGACTACCGTGTATTGCGATGCTTCTAATCAAGGTCTTGGTTGTGTTCTGATGCAACGAGGCAAAGTTATAGCATACGCGTTGAGACAATTGAAGGTTCATGAAGTCACCTACACGACTCACCATCTTGAACTTGGTGCTGTGGTTTTTGCATTGAAGATTTGGCGACACTATCTATTTGGGACGCAATGTATAGTCTACACCGACCATAAGATTCTCCAACAGTGTTCAACCCAAAGGATCTCAACATGAGACAAAGACATTGGATTGAGTTGATTAGCGACTATGACTGCGACATTCGCTGTCACCCTAGAAAGGCGAATGTTGTAGCCGACGCGCTGAGTCGAAAGGTCCACAACAAGACTGTCTCGCTCCAAGAAATTTGAGATCGGAGGCAATGGTTTGATACACTAGGAGAATTTGATACTGAGATTCATGTGGATGTCAACGAGGCTACTATCATGCTTCAAAACATAATGATCGATAGTGACCTTGAGTTATGCATTCACGAGGCTCAACAAGCAGCACTAACCAACGAAGGGATAGATGAAGATTTGATGCCTAACGTTCGGTCACAACTGGAGACAACACCGAATGGCATGTGGTACTTCTTGAATCGGCTTTGGATCTCGAATCGTGATAACCTTCGACATTTCATTATGAACGAAGCTCACCAAACCGATATTCCAGTCATCCTGGCTCCGATAAGATGTACATGGAGCTGCATGGTCAATATTGCTGGTCTGGAATGAAGAAGGATATCATGTCTTATGTTTCCAAGTGTCTCACGTGTGCAAGAGTCAAGGCCGAGCATCAACGACCAACTGGTTTACTTGAGCAACCTGAAATCCCTATAGGGAAATGGGAACATATATCCATGGATTTCATAACCAAGTTACCTCGTACACCCCATGGTCATGATAGTATATGGGTCATTGTTGACCGTTTGACCAAGACAGCACATTTCATACCCATACGAGATACATACAAGGTTTCAAGGTTGGCTCGAATCTACATTGACGAAATTGTGAGTCTTCAAGGCGTGCCTTTACACATATTTCCCATCGAGATGCTCGCTTCACTTTACACTTTTGGTCTTCGATGCAAGAACTCTTGGGTACGCAATTGGATTTAAGTACGGCTTACCATCCTCAAACCGATGGTCAATCCGAACAAACAATCCAAACCCTCGAGGATCTGCTACGTGTTGTGTCCTTGACTTTGGTGGTGATTGGGATACACATTTACCACTCGCAGAATTTTCGTATAACAATAGTTACCACTCAAGTATCAAGATGGCACCATTTGAGGCTTTGTATGGCGTAAATGCCGATCACCAATCTGCTGGACCGACGTTGGTGAAATTTCATCACTGGTTCTGAACTTATACAAGACACGACCAATAAAGTCTCCACAATCCGTAAAAACCTTGAAGTGGCAAGAAGTCGACAAAAGAGTTATGCCAATAAGCGTCGTAAGCCGTTGGAGTTCCAAGTTGGGGACATGGTTCTTCTTAATGTGTCATCGTGGAAGGGTGTTTTTTGCTTTCGAAAGATGGGTAAACTAGCTCCAAGATTTGTAGGACCTTTCAAAATTCTGAAAAGGGTTGGGAAAGTGGCTTATAAACTGGAACTACCTTCCGTCCTTAGTGGAGTTCATCCTGTATTCTATATCTCAAATTTGAGAAAGTGTTTAGCCGAAGAAAGTGTGCATGTTCCATTGGAAGACATCCACATCGACGAGTCATTGCACTTTGTGAGAAACCTGTTGAGATTATGGATCGCATTATGAAGAAAAGGAGAACCACAACTACTGCAATCGTTAGGTTCATTGGGAGAACAAGTGTGGATCTGAGTTAACTTAGGAGCGTGAGGATCTTATGAAGGAGAGATACCCGCATTTGTTCGCGTAGTTCATTCTTAATTTCGGGACGAAATTCATTAAGTTGGGGAGAGACTGTAAGATTTTGTATTTTTGGTTTAATAAAAAGCTTGCATCATTAAATTCTTGTAAGGACCTTTGTGTGCATTTATGAAATTTATGGTTATCCATGTTTATTTCTTAGTTATCCTTTAAATTATGTAAGTTAGTAAATAAACTATTAAATTGTATAATTATAATAATAATAATAAATAAGTAAATAATAATATAACAATAATAATAATAATTTGTAAAAGTTATTAAAGTTAAAAGATGTTTATAACATGGGTTTAAGAAGTCAAGGGGGCCTTATTGTAAATTTAGAAACTTTGAAAATAAAGTTTAAGCATAAAATAATAAAAATGAAAACTATAGGGACCAAAGTTGTAATTAATTGAAACTTAGTCCCTCTTTCTCCCTTTAGGCCGTTTTTACGGCCATGAAGTCGAGTAAAATATCGGTTTCTAACCGTTTGGGAGGCGAATTCAAACCTTAAGGTTCGTTTTAATTACGTTAAGCATCGGTTACAAGGGCTATCGAGCTCGAGTAACCGACGAGTATAAAACACCCAACGTTCGGGCATTAAACACCAATAATAACTCAATTAAAGAAACCAAATTGGACGTTTACCTAATTCTAATTGGTTGCGACACTCAATTGCATCTGAAAACACCAAATTAAACCAATTCAATCCTACTCTATATCTCGACCCAAACCCCACTCGAACACCACCATACGAGCCTGTTAACCACGAATTGATACAGGGCTTTACATCGGGAACACTATCGAAGCTTCACACGAAGTTAATTGATTTTCATAAATATTTGCACATGAATTGGGTTCCAATTTCTTCGCAGCTTGTCCCTTCATCGTTTCTGGACTTGTTAAGCTTCGAAAAGGTAATTGAAACCACCTACACGTTCGTTTCTTCATAAGGAACAATAGCCCTATGGTTATGGGTGTCCATGGAGTCGATTCGTGCACCAATTTGGGATGAATTGAAATTGGGGGGAAGTTTGTAACTGGTGTTTTTAACAAATGGGTACCAAGATAAACTGCGGCCCAGGGCCTTGGTTCACTAGTTCCCCACTCGTTTGTCAATCTAGAGGTCCCGGGTTCGAACCTGGACACCCTCAACATATTTTTTTAGGCTTTTTCAGCCTTTAAATAAATATAGAATATTTTCTGAAAATTATAAATAGTAGTTTTGTAAACTTTGTTATTTTTAGAGTTATCCCATTATTTTCTACAAATTTATCACCGTAAATACCTTAACAATTTTCTTATAAAATAATATTAACAAATATTATGCTTAGTTTATTCTTACAAAAGTAGACTTTATATAATATGTTAAATCATTTAATTATTATTTGGACACTAAAGATTTTATAATGATGGATTAATCATGATTGTTATAGAATTTATATATTTTATAATCCAACCTCACAAAATTGTTATAAAGGATTTAATTCCTTTAAAGTTTCATATATGATATTTTTCTTGGACTAAAATATATATATGATCTCACTAATCAACGTTATCTAAATATTAAAACCCCCAAATACCAAGTTGAAAACCTAGTCCTCGTTGATTTCTTAAACTCTTTACAATAAAACCTAAATCTTGTAAATATATATATTTAGGTACAAGGTGAAGAACTACGTTGGAACGTTGCTTAGTATATTTCTTATTAATCGTCAATTATATATTTTCGACCAAATGAGTATTTCTATACCCCTTTTTATATTTTTAAACATTTGGGGTGAAACATGTTACATTATAAACTTTGCACTTGTAAACAACGTTTGATTCTTGTAAACTTATGACATTTCACCTTATGTTGTAGTTAGTTGAACTTGGTAGCTACCACGTAATGTCGAATATATGTACAGTCATATCTATTGCTAGCCTAGCGAAGTCATAGATCTATGGGCTAGACAAGCCTGCTTGGTTGATCCAAGTACACTTAGCTAATGGTGTATATACTTTTAAACATTTAGGACTTGTAAAACTTTGTCGAGGTTTGATTGTGCTTTTCTGTCTTACATCTCTAATTTACTTTGTTCGTTAACTTACAACATGAATTGTCATCTTTCATATACTTATGTATTGCAAACTATGGATATCTCACCAACATTATTGTTGACCTTGTATTTTTAACATGTTTGAGGAAAAACGCAAACTTGATTTCTAGTCTATGAAGCTTACACATCAAGGAATGGACCTAGTTAAATAAAGGAAATAAAATGGCTTGTTACATCTTATGTTATGATTTTAATTTCTTTGAGACTTATGATTGTAATCATACAATTGGAACTTATGTTTAATATATATTTGGGTTATTAATAGCGTTATGTGGCTGTGAACGATCTTAACTCTCACACCTCGATGTTTCCGCCATCAATGTTGAGGTGTGACAATACCCTTGCTTGTTGTTCGAAAGTTTTCTTCAACCGCGTAATCATGTCGTACGCTCCATGATGTTCATACTCCTTTTGGAGATCCAGAGTCATACTTGCCAACATGAGGCAAGACACTTGGACCGAGTCCTCTGTGTATTCCCCCAGTTATTATTGACCTCCTCATCATCCTCATTAGGTTAATCGGGAATCGGATCGTCTAAAATATATGATCTTTTCTCTTGGTTGAGAATAATTCTCAAGTTTAGAAACCAATCTATAAAGTTATTATGGTTTAGACACTACTTTTGGGGAATAGTCCTTAGTGATAGTGATTGAGCGGACGGGATATTATTATTTTCACTGTTGTTGGTGGCCATTTACAAAATTTAACAAAGTTCAATTTTAGTATTTTCAATATTATTCATATTATAATTATTAAAGCCCTTTTAGTGTCTTACGCAACTTTAAAACTCTTGAATCCAACGTTTCATTTAAATAGTGGTTAGGTGACCTTTATCCCATTATTTTAATTAACAAGGTAGTCAATGTTTTGACAATTGCACCCCTTTGCAACTTCTAGGGCTATGGGATCGACTTAAATGTCATATGTATGGTCGGTACATTTATCCCATCAATACCTTTGTAAACCACATTGTAGGTGATCCATTTAACATGGTTTGCAAATCAAGTCACCCTACTTACACACACATGGGTGTTTACCAACACAAGTGGTTACGTGACCTTTATACCACAAATATTGTATTCCCACCTTAAATCACAAGTTCCCTGATTATGGTCAGGTGACCATTATCCCATTAAGAGTTTCCAAGTTACTCAAGTGTTGTATAAAAGGATGGCGTTAAACTTGTTTTCAAAAAAAATTTTAAGTTGTCAAAATTCTAGTTTAGAAAACTCTATCTACCTTATATTTGCATGCGTTCAAATACATGGTACCCTATGGTTCACTTTTTAATAAAAAACCTTTTTGCAGGATCGTTGAAGGGTATGAGTTAAAACACAACAACACAAAGAGGAGATAAACTAAACTTAGATCAAACAATAAACTGGATTAACCAAGAGATGACACTAAGAACACAAGTAGTATATGAGACAGAACACAAAGAGCACAAGTGTTTGGTTTTCAAGAATGCAGTATATTGCTTTCTCTATGCTCTATTACAAGTGTTACAAAGAATAAATAAAAGATACAAGAACATGAGATACTTATACAACATCCCACAGCCGGCTATACTTTGAAAGCAAGCTGGATACAATTGACTAGACACACATAAAATCAATTGTGGAGTCAAAAGGCAGATTGCCTTTTGACTAGTGACTATGACATGCCATAGCTCACATCCTTATCTATTACAAAAAGGATAAAGTATATAAAGTAGAAAGTTACAGACTCAAGAACTCAATGTATAGTTACCAAAAGCATGGACCTTTTCACCAAACCATGTTAGTTGGTGACTTGCAGAGTTGCAGCAGAAAGGTGTCCAGCTTTATGGAACAGTACATCAGATAAAGCATGTACTAAAAGTCTTTGGAAGAAATCTGTCTTGATGAACTTGAAGCTTTGGAAGACTTTGTCTCTAAGGCTTCGGAAGACTTCATCTTTGGCTTGGGAAGATGTTGGTCTTGGCTTCGGAAGATTTCACACAGAGTATTTCTGTTGCACATGTGAAACTTCCGAAGCATTCCACTTTAATGCACTTGTGCAACATGCAGGAAAGACTAAAGATGTTTAGGTTACATCAGCCTCTTCATTAATCTCTACAATTTTTATTAAAATATTAATCCTTTAAAGAACCATCAATTTTCAGCTTGTTATGTTTGTTAATAAGTTTGTTATGCATATCCAAATATCAAACAACAACCATAAAACAAACAACCAAACAAGCATATTTGTACAATCACAAGTGCATAACCATAGACACTAAGTTTACTACACTTGTTTGCCATCACAAGTGTTGTCATTAGGTCTTTCCTAAGAGTTAACAATAACACATAAAATGGTGTCCATGAACTCCCACTTGAATCCACATCCAAACACTTCAATTGTCCATGTCTTTTGTGTCCTTCTTTGGGTCTTCATCTTGTGCATATTCTTTTACAAAATCATATCCAAATACAATTTTTCTATTAATATAATCCACCTAATCTGACTGGGCTTGAGTAAGAGTGATATTCTTACTGTGAATCAAATATGATAATCAAGTCAATGATTGAGTGGCGGAATCAAACAATCAAAGAACATTCAATGCAAAGAAAATACTCATAAATGTTGTTTGTATTGATATGAAAGTTGGTACATTACAGAGAATAATTACAACAAAAATTCTCTATCTATCAGATGTCATCTCATGTACGAGCTATCTATTCTATTTATAGGCAGCCTTCATCTTTGGCTTCGGAAGACTTCATCTTTGGCTTGGGAAGATGTTGGTCTTGGCTTCGGAAGATTTCACACAGAGTATTTCTGTTGCACATGTGAAACTTCCGAAGCATTCCACTTTAATGCACTTGTGCAACATGCAGGAAAGACTAAAGATGTTTAGGTTGCATCAGCCTCTTCATTAATCTCTACAATTTTTATTAAAATTATTAATCCTTTAAAGAACCATCAATTTTCAGCTTGTTATGTTTGTTAATAAGTTTGTTATGCATATCCAAATATCAAACAACAACCATAAAACAAACAACCAAACAAGCATATTTGTACAATCACAAGTGCATAACCATAGACACTAAGTTTACTACACTTGTTTGCCATCACAAGTGTTGTCATTAGGTCTTTCCTAAGAGTTAACAATAACACATAAAAATGGTGTCCATGAACTCCCACTTGAATCCACATCCAAACACTTCAATTGTCCATGTCTTTTGTGTCCTTCTTTGGGTCTTCATCTTGTGCATATTCTTTTACAAAATCATATCCAAATACAATTTTTCTATTAATATAATCCACCTAATCTGACTGGGCTTGAGTAAGAGTGATATTCTTACTGTGAATCAAATATGATAATCAAGTCAATGATTGAGTGGCGGAATCAAACAATCAAAGAACATTCAATGCAAAGAAAATACTCATAAATGTTGTTGTATTGATATGAAAGTTGGTACATTACAGAGAATAATTACAACAAAAATTCTCTATCTATCAGATGTCATCTCATGTACGAGCTATCTATTCTATTTATAGGCAGCCTTCATCTTGGCTTCGGAAGACTTCATCTTTGGCTTGGGAAGATGTTGGTCTGGCTTCGGAAGATTTCACACAGAGTATTTCTGTTGCACATGTGAAACTTCCGAAGCATTCCACTTTAATGCACTTGTGCAACATGCAGGAAAGACTAAAGATGTTTAGGTTGCATCAGCCTCTTCATTAATCTCTACAATTTTTATTAAAATTATTAATCCTTTAAAGAACCATCAATTTTCAGCTTGTTATGTTTGTTAATAAGTTTGTTATGCATATCCAAATATCAAACAACAACCATAAAACAAACAACCAAACAAGCATATTTGTACAATCACAAGTGCATAACCATAGACACTAAGTTTACTACACTTGTTTGCCATCACAAGTGTTGTCATTAGGTCTTTCCTAAGAGTTAACAATAACACATAAAAATGGTGTCCATGAACTCCACTTGAATCCACATCCAAACACTTCAATTGTCCATGTCTTTTGTGTCCTTCTTTGGGTCTTCATCTGTGCATATTCTTTTACAAAATCATATCCAAATACAATTTTTCTATTAATATAATCCACCTAATCTGACTGGGCTTGAGTAAGAGTGATATTCTTACTGTGAATCAAATATGATAATCAAGTCAATGATTGAGTGGCGGAATCAAACAATCAAAGAACATTCAATGCAAAGAAAATACTCATAAATGTTGTTTGTATTGATATGAAAGTTGGTACATTACAGAGAATAATTACAACAAAAATTCTCTATCTATCAGATGTCATCTCATGTACGAGCTATCTATTCTATTTATAGGCAGCCAAGATGTCTTTTACAAAATAACTAAACTACCCCTGACCTATTACATCAGAAACTAGTCTAAGTCTTGATCCGCATCTTTGCTTGTTCATCCGCATTGACAAATGCGGATGTGATAATCTTGATCAACATTTCTTCACTTGATCATCTGCATTAGTATGTTGGTCATCCGCACTGGTTAATGTGGATGAACAAATACTTATGCGTACTTGGTCAGCGATCCGTATTTGTCAATACGGATGAGCAAAGTCTTGTGCGCATATTCTTTTGTTCTTCCGCATTAGTCAATGCGGAAGAGTAACTTGTTCTTTAGCATTAGTATTATGTCTTCCGCATTAGTCAATGCGGAAGAGTAATACACTTGTCCGCATCAAAGTTATGTCTTTCACATTAACTAATGCGGAAGATAACACTGTCTTTTCCTTAGCAGATTTTCATCCGCATTTCTTCTGGACTTATGGGATTCCAGCTGAGCAATCATCAATTCACCCATTGAGTTGGCATGTATGATCCTTTGAGGGTGCCACAATACTCCCCCTAATTATTATATAGCCTACTTTTCCTCAATGTTTGGGAGGTGATTGATGTTATGATGATTCAGCTGGGTCTTTTGATGAAACAAAAGGTGCAACTTGTCTTGGATCCTGAATTGCTTTGATCATGTTGACAAAATCTTGAGCCTCTGACATTTTATCCTTGCTCGGTACATGAATCTTCATTCTGCACATAGCATGAATTGCTTCAAGTGGTAGCTCTAGGTTGGCCAATTCTTTCAAGTCATGAATCTCAAGTGCATTTACCAAAGCAGAGTACTCAGTAAAGAATTGCACTAAGCCAGAGATCTTTTTGACCATAAACATGTTCCATGCACTATCATACTTCAAGGAAATAATTTTTTTATCTCTTTTTCCTTTTGGAGTAGATATTCCTCTGATCATCTCTGCAGTGGTCAACCTTTCTTGAAGCTCCAGTTGAGAGGGTTCAGCAAACCACTCTGGATATCAATGAATGACAGGTGCAAGATAATCTTGATCTTAGAGAGTAAGACTCATGTCATGTGCAGACACTCTTGCTCTAGGCTTCTTGTTAAGCACCTCTTCTTGTAACTACTTTAATTTATCTTTCTTCTCATTTATCATCTTGAGAGTAGCAGCTCTTAAAGAATTTGTCTTCATGTTAGCCAACTTTCTTTTGGTGAAGCCTTGATTTGTGAGGTAATCCTTCATTTCCTTATCAGTCATACTATAAGGATCAGGAAATAGTGGCTTATGAATTGGAGATGATATTTTCATTGATGATACCTTGGATAGAGGAGTCTGTCTTGGCAAAGGTCTATCATACCCAGATGTTTCTTCATAGAAGAACCTTTATGCACAGTAGTATCTTTGAAGATTGCCTTTTCATACTTAGTTTCAATTGTTGGATCAAGCAACCTTTTTACTTTCTCTTCCTCCTCCTTCATGCCTTCATATGTCATTCCAAACACTTCATGAGGATCATAACATTGATTGATCAGAAACATGGCTTTAATCATTAAGTCATCTGTTTGTGCTTTGGATACCATGTCTTCCACTGCCTTTTCTGCTTTCATGGGACTGTCCATAAGAACATCCTTTTCAGCTTCATATCCACCAGCAATCACACCTTCTTCTAACTCAACTGCACCAGCCAATTTCTTCAATTGAGCTTCTGCCTGCTCATGTTCTTCCAAAAATTCAGCAATTGCTGCTAGACTTCTAGGGTCATATTTTGTTTCTTAACTGGTTCTTGTTCAACTATTGGTCTTTTACCCTTAGCTTTTTCAGCTAAGTATTTCCTTTTTCGTGAGTAAGTTTGAAGTTGAGGGCTAGAGGATTCATCTTATTCTTCTAGTTCATGTACCTTTTCAGGTGTGCTTGGCTCTTGATCATTCAATTTACTTTTCTCCTCCTCTTTATGTTTTGTTTCTGTTTCTTCTTTCCTTTCTTTTTCATACATTTCCTTTATTTTTTATATTTTTTCTTCAAATAGAGAGATAGCAGGGACAATTTGCAAAGTCAATTCCTTCTCCAAAGGCACTGGTGATATAGGGATAAAAACAATAGGCTCTGAATCAGTTCTTTGGTTGTTTACAAATTCCTAAAAGTCATCATCAATGTTGAATTTTTCAGATGAAAAACTATCCAATGCACTGAAGAGTTCTTCAAATTCAGCTTTTTCATAGTCAGAGTCATCTGTGTTTCCAGAATACACTACCATATCTGGACTTTGGTCTTTAAATTCTGATTGACTTGCATCACCTTCTTTTCTTCATCATCAGACACATACTTGTCATCATCCACATCTTCCTTTTCTTGTTCTTTATCTTTCTTTTCATCATCCATTTTACTTCTTTGACTTTCAATTATCAGTTCTAGTTCAGAGATTCTTCTGTTTTGACCTTGAAGCTCTTTTTCAAGACTAGAAATGATTTCTGTTTGTTCCTCAATGATGTTTTCTTGTTCCTCCATTGCTATAGTCTGAATAGCAATAGTGTCCAAAAGACCACTGATTTCATCTTCAGAATGGTTTAGTGCAGCTTTTAGGTACTCAATCTCCATTTCTTTTTCTTTTCTTTCAGCTGCATATTCTCTTTTAGTTCTTTCAATTCACTTTCTTTCTCATCCAGTTCTAAAATTCTGTCATTGATGATTCCAGCTCTCCTGTTTAAGGTTCTTCCCATCCTTTCGACTTTAAATAAAAGCTCAAAAATTAGTTCATCCTTTTCTTTAAGCCTGTTGATGTTAGATTCAGCATAGCTCACTGAAGGAGCAGCTTCAGAAGGTGTGTTCATAGCAGGGATTTGATCATGATCATCCTCCTCATCAGAAGATGATTTGGATGATTTAGATGCACTTCTTGATCCTTCTATTTCAGCAGGGTGATCATGGGATGATGGTAAAGGTTGGTAAGGCAACATAGGTGATTGATGTGGTGGTGATATTAGAGATTGATGATGAGGTGATATTGGAGATTGATGATGAGGTGATAAAGGTGTAGGTTGAGGGGTTGTTTGTGGTGTTGGTTGAGGTGTTGTTTATGGTGTTGGTTGTCGTGATGGTTTTGGTGAAAGTTGTGGTGATGGTTGTGGTGATGGTTGTCGTGATGGTTTTGGTGAAGGTTGTGGTGAAGGTTATGGTAATGTTTGTGGAGATGGTTGTGGTGAAGGTTGTGGTAATGTTTGTGGAGATGGTTGTGGTGAAGGTTGAGCTATTGGTTGTGGTGGTGGTTGAGCTTGACCTGCTTGATTTAATTGTTGAATCATCCAAGGAAGAAGGGGCGAGTGGGCACCACTGTAAAAGTTCCTTGGGTCCTTCTTCTTGATGTACTTATAGGATCTTGCATCATAGTGAGGGATGTTAAGCACACATTCTTCATTATAAATGTCATGAAATGATTCATTGATTAGACATTGAATGAATCTGGGATACATGAGAAACTTGTATCTTAATCCTTCTTGAATGTTAGAGATTAGGGCATTGAACACATATGCAGACATATTAAACGGTCTGTTGGTGCAGAGAGCACATATTGTAGAAGATGTGAGGATTAGAATGTCATTCCATCTTGTTTTTCTTTTGGACAGACAGTGTTGGAACATATGAATTTGAAACCTCCAAGGCAGATCCACTAATCCTTTGACTATTTTTTTGCTTCATAACTCCCTTCATAACCAATTTCAATGAAAATATGGTTATTTCTTCATCATCTAATTCAAGAGGATCATTAGCATTATCACCGAATTGTAGACATCTTCTAACAGACTCTTCTGTGATCCTCAGAGTGAGCTTATTGTTGATTCTCCCAGTTAGTGTTCTCACACCATCCACTTCAACTACCTTAGCTGATTTCCAGAAGGACCTGATGGGATTCTCATAGATTGTTGGTCTCACAGTCACGACATATGCTACCCTTGTGGTAGATAAGAATCTTAGCGTATCTTTAAGTCCTTCAGCTTCAGGCACATCATGGTTTAAATAACCGCTGACGTTATGGAGCTTGCTCCATGTAAGATTTGCCATGTAAGCTACACAAGACACATGTGTGTTAGTTATCAGTTTTGACTTTAAATTAACAAGGAAGACTGCTTGCTATTTCTGTTGAATTACTGTAGTGGCAAATGGTGAATTTGTCATTTAACAATCACAGTTTCAATGTTTGAACCATTAGAGAAGTATTTTTTTATTTATTTGTTTCAAATGTGTAATTTCAACATGCTCTGTTATTACAACGAACATGAATATCAAGATTTTCATGATGACAATAATTTCTGTTGGTTTTCATGCTCATTGAAGTCGAAAATGTGTATTAGGTTACATCAACGAAACATGTTTCTGTGTTCTTCCTTATCATTTGGTTCTTGACTGATTTAGGTTTATCATTCTGAAACTTAGGTTTTGATTAAACTTCTTATGAAAATTTCACCTTATTTTTGATCCGAATGTTGTTTCAGAATTGATATCAAAAGTCGATTGAGTAGATTCACACGAAAATCTTTGAATGTATATGATGATGATGATGATTGAAGATGGTGTACTGTATGTTTGCGCTCGTCTCACTATAAAGCCCGTCAAATTTGAAAAGTATGAAATGACCCGTTTGAATTCCTTTAAATAGTCAAATAATACTTTTTGAAAATTTTACAAGTTTAAAAGCACATACAGTCAACACTGTAGCAAATGCTGAAGGTTAATTTGTTTGGCTTTTGGTCATCCGCATTTGTTGACTATAGCAAATGCAGAAGACGAACTTTTGACATTGACAGTCGCACTTGATTACTTTTGGTCATCCGCATTTGTCGACTGTAGGAGATGCGGAGGACAAACTTTTGACTGGCTGTCCGCATTTCACTACTGTTGCAAATGCGGAAGTTTTTTTCTTATTTTTATTCTTTCTACATTTGTCTACTATTGCAAATGCGGAAGCTAAACTTGAAACCTTTGGTTGTCCGTATTTGTGTTGTAGTAAATGCGAAAGAATAACTTGTGATTGTGTTCTTCAGCATTCACTGTAGCAAATGCGGTGGGTTACTTGTTGTATCCTATCCGTATTTGTACACAGTAGCAATGTGATAGAACAAAGTCAATCAGCATTTATGCAACTATATCAAATGCGGTTGACAACACGGTCAACATTGCACTATAGCAAATGCGAAAGACCTGTTCATCCGCATTTGTTAACTGTAGCAAATACGGTAGAGTAAATTCCACATTTCCTTCGCACACTAATGCGGTAGAGTAAAATCATTTTCAGCATTAGTTGCACTTGAAAATAAATATTGTTACCCGCCTAGTTACGTGCATGGGTTACCTTCACCCGCATTAACTAATGCACTTACCTGCATTAGCTTTTGAACTTAATCAAAAGTTAATGTGATTGAATTGATTATTCATCTTATGAAGAGGTGTCCTTGATTGATTTTTCTTATGAAGTTGGCTGTTGAAGTTGTCAATTCTTGCTTGGATTGACTTGTATGTCACAATTAATACAAGTTTCCCGATATTGAAAGACCTTGGACTTATCATGCTTCTAAGAATCTGCATAAGCTGATATATAGTGGTATGACTCATTGCAACAACACCAACTAAAATTCTTTTTGTTTTGTTTTTCAAAATTAAGTTAATAAACAAAAATTTGGACTTACTCAAAAATTTTAAAATACTCCCCCTAAAGTTTATGTCCATATTTGGAGAGAAACTTTAAAGATTTAAAAGTTTTTGAATATTATTTTGATTAATATTAATAATGAAGAGAAAAATCTCTTTGTTGGGATCATATCAGTCTTACATTACACTTATGCATCCTTATGATTAAATGGACATGATTATGAACTTGAAGATTGAAGGTATGTTTGTCCTCTTAAACCCATACCTGGTTGATATTTTCATGCAAATGACTTTTATCATGTTTTGGTTGATTATTATTCAATGTGTACCTCACACACATAAGCATGAAATGATCAACCCTCCTTATACAATGCATGGTAGAACTTTTTCCCACTTTTCTTACGAGGTTACTTAAGTCATGAAATCTCATTTTCACTGATCCTCATTGGGATTCATTTAATTTGATCCTTTTTCATGTTGATCCACATTGGGATTATTTTCACTTTACTTTGGAAGGCGATCCATGATAGGATTCTTTTGTTCATTCACTTGGAATGTATTACTTTGTTCATTCATCCAACTTTGGATGTGTTCCACATTGGGAAACTTTTGGATCATGACATCTGCATTATGTGCTAGTTTCATCAGGTCTTTGCTTGGCAAAACAAAGATGAAACATGATGTGGTGAAAGAGATTCGTAAAGTATCATTACCTGGTGTGTTTAGGCTACTACACACACATGCATTCACATAAGCCAATACATACCTGTACTTTATGATGAGTGTTTCACAATTGAATATGTCTTTAATTCATCACTGCATGTATCTTTTCTTCCAAGTTGAGCCTACCAACATATCTGGTAAGTCATTTTTGTCTTTTACATTTTGAAATTAAGCACAGTGAATGATATAACCACTGTAATTATATCATTTCCCTTAGAATTCTTTTCTTCATCAAACTTGATTTCTTTTTATGGTTTTTCTGATGTTTTCAATTGTTTTTGATGTTTTTCATAGTTTTTACTCAAGGTTAATCATGTCAATTGACTGAACCAGAAATTCAAACCAACCAGGTTCAAATGCCTTGGTAAACAAATCACCTAATTGATTTTCAGTTGGTACTTGAATCAATTTGATTAAACCTTTTCAGAATAGTCTCTCAAAAATATATCTAATCTCAATATGTTTTGTTTTTGAGTGTTGAACTGGATTATTAGTTATAAAGACAGCAATTGTATTGTCAATAGAAATTGGTGCGTGCAAGAAGTTAAAACCATAATCAAGCATCTGGTTTTGAATCCAGAGAACTTGAGAGCAACATGCTCATGCAGCTATATACTCAGCTTCTGCTATGGACATAGACACATTTGTCTGCTTCTTGCATTACCAGGATACTAGTATGGGGCCAAGAAATTAAAAACTGCTAGAAGTGGATTTTCTTTTGAAGTTGCATCCTCCATAATCACTGTCTGTGTAGGCATAGAGATTAAAAACATCCTTCCTTTGGATACCATAATCCAAGAGCTGGCTGGCCCTTTAGATATCTGAATATCCTCTTGACTGCTATCACATGTGATTCTTTTGGATCAGCTTGATATCTGGCACACACACAAACACCAAA
Source organism: Flaveria trinervia (assembly GCA_025506515.1). Classification (NCBI taxonomy): domain Eukaryota; kingdom Viridiplantae; phylum Streptophyta; class Magnoliopsida; order Asterales; family Asteraceae; genus Flaveria; species Flaveria trinervia. The sequence continues at coordinate 51,692,091 of CM046446.1, forward strand.
CATAATGTCAGGCCTACTGGCATTTAGATACATAAGTGAACCTATCATTGATTGATACTTAGTCTGATCCACTGATTTGCCTTGAGGGTCAGGTCCAATCTTCACTTTAGTATCCACAGGAGTTCTGATAGACTGACAGTCAGCAAAGTGAAATTTCTTCAACATGGTTTCTACATATTTTGATTTGTTGATGAAGATTCCATCTGCTTTTTGTTGGACTTGCACCCGTAGAAAGATGGTGAGTTCCCCCATAGCACTCATTTGGAACATTGAATGCATAAGGTCTTCAAATTCTTTGTGGAGTTGCTTGTTTGTCGAGCAAAATATAAAGTCATCCATGTAGATCTGGAGTAACAACATGTCTTTTCCTCTTACTCTTCTGAAGAAAGTCTGATCAATCATTCACCTTTCATACCCATGTTCAAGAAGAAAGGATGATAGAGTCTCATACCACTTTCTTGGTGTGTGATGAAGACCATACAGAGCTTTGTCAAGCTTGTAAACTCTGTGAGGGAAATCTGGATCTTCAAAGCCAGGTGGTTGACTCACAAAGACTTCTTCAGCAATTTTTCCATACAGGAAGGTACACTTTACATCCATTTGATAAAAAGTAAATTTCATGGACGCAAAATATGCAAGAAAGGTTCAGATTGCTTCTAGTATGGCAACAGAAGCAAACACTTTGTCATAGTCGATTCCTCCTTCTTGAGTGTATCCCTGTGCCACTAGTCTTGCTTTATTTCTGATGACGATCCCTCTATCATCAGCCTTGTTCCTGTACAGCCATCTGGTACCCATAGGGTATTGTCCTTCGGGAAGATCTACCGGCTACCATAATTCTTGCTTTTTGAATTGGAGCAATTCTTCCTGCATTGCCTCAATCCAACTATTGTCTTGAAGTGCCTCTTTGATGTTTTTGGGTACTGTTTGACATAGAAATCATGAGAACAAACAGATGTTTGCAATACTGGACTTGCTTCTTGTCACCCTCTGATTAAGATCACCAATAAGGGTTTCAACAAGATGATTCTTGTGTATTCTTGTTCTTGGAATGGTGTCACCAGCAATAGTTACAACAAGATTGGAGACATTCAGTTCATTATGGTCAGAGGCACATTCATCTTGTATTGTTGTTGAATTATGAAGATTGTCAACTTCTGTTTCGGTAATTGCTACATCTTCAGCAGCACTGAGATTGCTTGCATCATTTGATGTACCTTGTGTTTCTACTGGATGAGAAGCCTGTTTTTGATTTGTGATCTCATTTGACAAGTCATCTGAGTGAGATGGTACCAGGCTAGGACCTTCTTCGGAAGAAACACTAAGGTTTTATGATAGTTGTCTCATGGGATCAGCTTGAAGAGGAACGTCTTCATTCATATGTTCATCAGATGTAGGTGGAATCAATGGATAATTATCTCTTCTATCTACAGTTGATGAAGTATCACCTGAATGTACATTACCTGCATTAGACAAGTGAAATTGGTCAGATGAATTTGTAAACATGTTAATATCAAACAGCCAGTCATGACCATTTGTAGATTTAGGAAATGAATGTTCTTTGAATTGAATATTTGTAGATTCATCAATAATGTTCAGTCTAGGATTCAACACTCTATAAGCCATTGAGACATAATAATAACCTACAAAGAATCCTTAATTAGACTTGGATGAAAATTTTCCCAAATGATCACGGGTGTTTAATATTGCGACTGGACAACCAAATGATTTGAGGAATCCAATAAATGGTTTCCTATGAATAACCTACAAAGTTCGATTTTGCACAAAGCACGATATGTTAACTGCTTCTGCCGAGAATGTGATTGGTAGTTTAGCATGGGCTAGCATTGTTCTTGCTACTTCAATCAGTGTTTTATATTGCCTTTCAGCTACCCCATTTTGCTGAGGAGTTATAGCTGCACTGAATTGATGAGCAATGCCTTTGGTTGCACAAAAGGAACTCATATTTTCATTTTTGAACTCTGTACCATTATCACTTCTTATTATTTTGACCTTAAGATCAAGTTGATTTTCAAGTTTAGTGATAAATTCTTGAATGATTTGGGATGCTTCGCTTTTATGAAGTAGGAAGAACACCCATGTGAATCGAGAAAAGTCATCAATGATCACCAAACAATACTGTTTCTTTCTCATACTCATTACATGAGTTGGTCCAAATAGATCCATGTGAAGTAACTTTAATGGAGTATTTTTAGTGTTCACTTGCTTGGTTTTGTGAGACGATTTGTCTTGTTTCCTTTGAGGAACGCTGAACATTGATCAACAAAATGGAATTCTTTTTGAGGAAGACCAATGACATGGTTTCCTTTGACTAACTTTTTCATATTTTTAAAGTTAGTGTGCCCCAAACGTCTATGCAAGAGCTATGACACATCAATAATGCTTTAGACAACAGACATATTTCTTCCTTAGGTGATGCAGAACATAGGTTTAAGACATATGTATTATTCTTCCTTGGAGTCTTTAAGACAACCCATTCTTCAAGGATCTGAAATCCAGGTTTCACAATGTAGCAGTGAGTGTCTGTATATTGAGTGGAATATTTTTTGTCGCAGATCTGAGACACGCTTAGCAGATTGAAATTCAGTTGTTCACAGTAATTCACTCTGTCAAAGCTTAACATCCCGTTTGTCACACATCGTTCTCTGTAATTCTACCACCTTCTGAATCTCCACCGAATGCCACAGTAGTTCCTTGTATGTACTTGAAAACATGAAGGAAGGAACGATCTACGGTCATGTGTATGGAGCATCCATTGTCTACGTACCATAGGATATTAGACCTGTGTGGATGAACCTACAAGCAAAAAGAACTAATTAGAATAAGGAACCCAAGCCATGATGGTCTTGGGTTTCCCGTTCCTATTCATGATAGCCACCTCCTGGTATTTCTCTCTGAATTGTGATTTGGATAGAGGTGTTCTCGTAGATTTTTGATGATGAATTGGTCGAGTCATCTGATCAACATCTACTGAGGATTCAGATGAATAATGAAATCGTTGGTCTCTATTTCTATGTAAAATATTAGCCTGCTGAAGTTGAAGGATCAAATAGTGCTTCTAAAACAACCAAATCATCTTCTGGCGAGGGGGATCATCATACTCAAATGCCTGCAAAAAGAGCAACTTCTAAGACTGCTCCCTTAGAGAGCTTTGCTGAATCAAATGTAAATAGGCCTGATGAAAAAGATGAGTTGATATCTGAACTGTTGTAAAAGGTTGAAAGAATGGAGAGAATACTGAATAGGAGGGCTAGAATAATTGATGATAGAATTCTAGAGCTTGATGAAAAGGAGCACAAGCTAAAAGATATCAAAGAAAAACATAAAGCTGAAATGAAGGAGAAAGAAAAAGAAATTGAAACTTTAAAAGCTGCACTCAATCATTCAAGAGGAGAAGTCAGTGGCCATGTTGACACTCTTGCCATTCAAACTATGGCAATGGAAGAACAAGAGAACATCATAGAAGAACAAGCTGAAATCATCTATATCTTGAAAAATATACTAATAGTAAAAACAAAAGGATCTTACTTGAGCTGATAATTGAGATTCAAAGAAGTGAAGTGGCTGATAATAAGAAAGATGAACAAGAAAAGATTGATGATGAAGAACAAGAAAAGGTTGATAATGATGAGAACAATTCTGTTTGTGACAATGAAGAACAAGAAGGTGATACAAGTCAAACAAAGCATGAGGAACAAAGTCTAGACATGGTGATATACTCTAGAAAAACAGATGCTGCTCACACTAAGAAAGCTGAATTTGAGGAACTTTTTAGTGCTTTAGAAAACTTTACATCTGAAGAATTAAGTGTAGATGATGACTTTTGGGAATTTGTGAATAATCAAAGGATTGATTCTGACCCTATTGAATTTATCCCTAAATCTCCAGTTCCTTTAGAGAAAGAGCTGAGCATGCAGATTGTCCCTGCTGTGTCATTGACCGAATAACAAAAAGAAAAGATAAGAGAAATATGTGAAAAGGAAAAAGAAAAAGAAAAGGAAACAGGAAAGAAGATGGAAGAAATAGAAGTGAATGATCAAGAACAAGCCACTCCTAAGAAAATGCCTAAAGTGATTGAAAAGGCTAAAACTTCAAGTCCACAACTTCAAACATATTCAAGAAAGAGAAAATATCTAGCTAAAAAAGCCAAGGCTAAAACACCAGTGATTGAAGAAGAAAGTGTTAAGAAGCAGAAAGATTATCCAAGAAGCCTGGCAGCAATTGCTGATTTCTTGAAGAACATGAGCAGGCTGAATCTCAATTAAAGAAATAATCTGTTAACATTGATCTAGAAGAAAGAGAGATAGCTAGTGGATATGAGGCTGAAAAGGATGTTCATATGGACAGTCCTATGAAAACAGAACAAGCAGTGGAAGAAATAGTGTCTAAAGCCCAAACTGATGACTTAACAATCAAAGCAATGTTTCTAGTCAATCAAGGTTATGATCCAGATGAAGTATTTGGGATGACCTATGAATGAATGAAGAAAGAGGAAGATAAAACAGAATATGAAAGAGCAATCACCAAAGATGCTCCAATGCATAAAGAGTCTTCTTTGAAGAAACCAACTGGGCATGAAAGACCATTGTCAAGAAAGGTTCCCCTACCCAAGGTGTCTTCAATGAAGAAATCATCCCCAACTCATGAACCATTATTTCCTGATCCTTATAGTATGTCAGATAAGGAAATGAAGGATTACCTCACCAGTCAAGGCTTCACCAAAAGAAATTTGGAAAACATGAAGACTAATTCAAGAAAAGCTACAACACTTAGGTTGATAAATGATAAGAAAGAAAAGTTAAAGCAGTTAGAAGAAGAAGTGCTCAATAAGAAGCCAAGATCAAGAGTTTCTGCACATGACATGAATCTTACTCATAAAGATCAAGACTATCTTGCACCTGTTATTCATAAATATCCAGAGTGATTTGTTGAACCCTCCCACTAAAACTTGAGGAAGGGTTGACCACTGCTGAGATAATTAGAGGAGTATCTACTCCAAAAGGAAAACAGACGAGAAAATTATTACTTGGAAGTATGATAGTTCATGGATTTTGTTTATGGTTAAAAGGATCTCTGGTCTAGTGCAATTTTTTACAGAGTACTCTGTTGTGGTAAATGCACTTGAGATTCATGACCTGAAAGAACTGGCTAATTTGGAGCTCATCATACCATGTTTAGAGGATATGAATTTGAAAGAATACTCAAAATGTTCAAGAGAACCAACAACTTCAATTCATTGAAAGCAACAGGTATGATAAAAGACAAAACATTCAAGAACCCTCTAGAAATGAAAGAAACAAAACCAGCTGAAGAAGTAGTGTTTCCAGAACTTTGAGTTAAACATACTGAATCATTGAAAAGAAAAATGGTAGCTAGTACACATTCCTCAACACCAATTCAATGTTTATTATGATGAGAAGACCTATGAATTGGTGATTGAGAGGAAGTGGGGAGGCAAAGAAGGTGCTGAAATTAGATTGTTTAGTGGCTATGAAGTGAGACTACTAGATCAATCATACATTCAATACATATACACAAGGCACTTTAGAGAGATATCAAACAAATTGGGTCAAGAAGATCTACATTTCATTCTAAAGTGTATCAAAATATTAAAGATGGCCTATGATCAGATTAGTGCAAAGAAGGAGAAAAGGAAGAAGAAGAAGACACCTTTACAGTTGGGCAACATTGTCAAACTTGAAGTAGATGTAGATGGTTCTCTCTTGATTCACAGGGATGGGATATCAACAGTGTGTATTCGGGAACTAATTTTTCTAAAGAAACTACCACTTGAAGCCAATCATGATATGAGAAGAATGAAGATTCATGTAGTAAGCAAGGACAAAATGTCAGATGCTCAAGATTTTGTTAACATGATCAATGCAATTTGGATCCAAGACAAGCAGCACCTTTTACCCCACCAGAAGACCCAGCAGAATCATTACAAAATCAATCACCTCACAAACATTGAAGAAAACGAGGCTGTATAATCCTTAGGGGGAGTATTGTTGCACCCTAAAAGGATCATACATGCCAGCTCAATGGGTGAGTTGATGATTGCTCTGCTGGACTCCCTTAAGTCCAAGAAGAAATGCGGATGAAATTATGCTAAGTAAAAGGAACAAGTGTTGTCTTCCGCATTTGCCAATGCGGAAGACATAATGCAAATACGGCAAGTATTTGCTCTTCCGCATTAACAAATGCGGAAGACTAAAAGTTGATGCGGCCAAGACTTTGCTCATCCGCATTTGACAAATGTGGATGACCGAACAAATGCGCATAAGTATTTGTTCATCCGCATTAACTAATATGGATGAAAAACATACTAATGCGGATGATCAAGTGAAAAAATGCTCATCAAGTTAACTCATTCGCATTTGTCAATGCGGATGAACAAGCAAAGATGCGGATGAAGACTTAGACTAGTTCTGATGTAATAGTTGAGGGGTAGTTTAGTCATTTTGTAAAAGGTGTCTTGTTTTCCTATAAATAGAATATATAACCTCGTACTTGAGGTAACGACCGATAGATAGAGAATTTTTGTTGTAATTATTCTCTGTAATTTATCAACTTTCGTATATATACAACACAAAAGCATTTATGAGTTTTTCTTGAATTGAATGTTCTTTGACTGTTTGTTTCCGCCATTCAATCACTGATTTGATTACCATATTTGATTCACAGTAAGAATCTCACTCTTACTCAACCCTATTCAGTTACTACATGGAACCTTTCTTATTGATCATAAGTAATTTTGAGTAAAGGAAAATACCATTTGGTATCCTCTAACCTGAGACACATATTGGGTTTTAATATTTATCGAATATTGTAGATATATGTGTACCTAGTTTATGAGCTTAATGTAAAATGTCTTTATTGTCTTAGCATATGTAATTGAATGGGTACTTAATAAAATACAATGTGTGGTTGTGCTTATAATGTTGAATATTTCATTTCTTAGTATGTAATAACGCTTATTGAACTTACTACATAGGTTTGTGATTTTCTGAATAGATCTAAGTCAAATAATGATTGTGAAACATATTCAAACTTAATCATATGAAGTTGTCATGCGAATGGCGTATGCTAATGGACCATACGCATGAACAACTTCATGCTAATGAATCAGTCGCATGACTGAACCAAGAGACTGGATCAGTCGCATGATTGTAACATGAGATTGACTCAGTCGTGCGAATGGATCAGCCACATGACTCAATCACACGACTGAACCATGCTAATGGTTCAGTCGCCCAAATGAGAAACCCTAACCTATAAATACCACTTAAATCGTGTAAAAGCATAACACTTCGAATACCTACGTACTTAATTGTACCCTAGCCATCCAGAGACCTCTAAGAGCATGTTCTAAGTTTATAGATCACACAAGATTGACAACCAATCATTCTTAACATTTAGACTCAATCCATAAATGTTTCTACATGCGTTCTCATTGATTGGATCGCCAATCAAATAGGATTCCGCACTATTTGATTCGGTATATACGTATTTCACTTAGTATTTCGTTCGATACACGATCGTAACAAGTGGTATCAGAGCTTTAGCTCTTGACTTAGGTGTGATTCAATCGGTTTTTATACAAAAATTGTGTTTTCTTAACTAAAAACACAATCTTTTCGTGTCTAACGGTGTCTTAGACGTCTCCTGTTCGTAAAGTTTAATTTTTTCGGGCACACGGCAGTTAGGGTTAGTGAAAATTTGTATTTTTGCATCCAAAACACCTTAAACTTATGAATTTTCGAAATCCAGCAGCTTCAGTCACACGATTGACTCAATCGCATGACTGAATACATACGCATCCCTCATACGCACGATTGGACTCATTCGTACCTCCATTCGTATGACTGAGCAGTCTATTCGTATTGTCCAACCGCATTTGTTCATTCGCCTGACTGAGCCATCCACATTAGTTCAGTCGCACGATTGAACCATCTACATTGTTCAATCACATGAATAGCCCAATCGCACACCTTCATTCGCCCAAGTGAGAGAGTTTGTTTAATAGTTTAAAGTTGATACAAATGGATGACCAATACTCGGCATTCACAGCAGGGAGAGACTCAAGGATTCAAAACCTACTGCTTCTGGAGAATGAAGTGGGGAATCACAACAAACCCCCTAAGATACTCATGTTAGATGAATACGCACAATGGAAGCAACGTTTTGAGATCTACTTAAATGGAGTAGATCCCAATATGTGGGAATAAATAGAGATGGGGTACAACATACCAGTAGGTGCTCATGCAGTCAAATTTAAACTAGGTGGCATGACTGATGGACAAAACGTCAAATACAATGCTGAGAAGAAAGTCTATGCTATGCTTACTCAGTCAATCCCCAAGGATATTTTTCACCATTTTCTGAGTATACACAAGCAAAGAAGCTATGGGATGCATTAGAGAAAATGTATGATGGAAATGCAATATTAAAGGTGATAAAGGCTAAAGCTTTGAAGAAAGAGTTTGAAAACTTCTCTTCGATGGGTAAAGAAAGCCTGGATGACATCACTTATAGATTCTACCACTTGATGAGTGAGATGCATACTCATGGAGTAACGACGTCTATGGAAGACAAAGTGTCTAACTTTGCAGATGGGTTGCCAGAGAAGTGGGTTTCCTTTGTCTCCAATCTCAGACAGAATGGTATGCTAACGAAGTTAGATATAAATGATTTCATTCTGAAGTTGAGGGAATAAGAAATAAGGATGAAATATAGAGCCCAAAAGTCTTCCTATGATCAGAATCCAGCATTGTACAATGTGACTCCACAAGCCAAAACGTATGGAGCACCACTTCAGATGGCGTTTGTGTCAACTTCAGCTAGTCCCTCTCAAACCTCTACTTCAGGGTCAGAAACATTAGGGTCGTCTGGTACATTGCACCTGAAGCAAATGCTACAAAAATAAAGGCCAAGAATCTCGGTAATGTGATAGTAGAAGTAGCAAGAGAGCACCTGGATCTCTTAGCAGCTGTAGTCCACTCCTATGATAGAATAACTGCTGGGAAAATAGGGAACTGTCATCTAGTTGATGAGGACTACGAGCAGGTGGATGAGACAGAGCTGGAGAGGATGGATATAATGTGGGCCTTAGCAAGTGTTGTTCGGAGAGCTAAGAAATATGTCAAGAAAACAGGACAGAAATTGGTTGCAACTAAGGAAACTACATTTGGTTTCAACAAGACCAAGGTGAACTATTTGAGCTGTGGTGAAAAGGGGACTTCAAACGTGAGTGTGTGAAGCCCAAGAAAACTAGAAATAGTGTTGGACCAAAAGAACCAATGAGCCAAGATCAAAAAACCTCTAAGTCCCACATAGTATCACAACAACTGCTGAAAGCTTCATCAGCAGTTTGACAAGTGCTGAAGACTTCAACAGCTGAAGATCAAGTGCTGAAGACTTCAACAGCTGAAGAACTAAAGTGCTGAAGTACAACAGCTGAAGAACACAAGTACTGAAGCTGAACAGCTGAAGAACACAAGTACTAAAGCTGAACAGCTGAAGAACACAAGTGCTGAAGCTGAAAGACCAAAGTACCGAAGTACAACAGCTGAAGAGTTTACAAGTGCTAAAGATCAACAACTGATGTACAAAGTCTGAAGACAAAGACTGAAGACATCAGCTGATGATATATACTGAAGTCATTGGCTCATGAAACATCTGAAGGTCAAAGTCTGAAGATCAAGTACTGAAGCGTCAGTAGTTTGTCACAACTGCTGAAGAGTACTTCTATAGTAGTTGTGATTGTAAGGGGTCCAACATGTTTATCAAAGCTCATATATCATAGATTATATGAAAAATGCAGCGGATATTATATTTTAAAACATGTTAAGAAGATAGTTGTTAAACCCATTTAACAAAGAACCCCAACCCATGGATCTTTATACACAATGCATATAGTAAGATAAAGCATAAGATATAAAACTACAACCTTTGTAGCTTCTCCAAAACGAATTATATGAGATGAAAGGAGATGAATGTAAGGCTGAAACTTCAAGCTAGAAGTCCTCAAGAGGTTGTACCCCAAGCTTCTTCAAACACCTTCTTTGCTAGGTTATGCAACACCACCTTCAAGAACCCTCTTGAACTCTTGATTTTCAGCCAAGAACACTAAGATTAAAGGCTGAAAATCAGCCCCTTTCTTACTAAAAACCGTTTTCTAGAGAGAAGGTAGAGAGGATTTTTCTCTTTTGTTGTTATGTGTGTGTGAGAGAGTGAAAAATGCAAGAGTGAAGTGTGTAGTTAATTGCATGTCTTGGAACAACAAAAAGGGAATCCCAAGACTCAAGGGGTGGCCGAAAATTAGGCTCCCTTGGTCTTTCCCTCTTAATTCAAAATTAAAAAAAATATACTTGCATTCTACCCTTTTATAAAATTAAACTATTTAATTTTATAGAACTCACACACTATTATATGTCATTGTTTAACCAATTTAAGCAATGAAACAAATAATCCCATATGAATAAATTCTATATATATTATATAATCTTGTTCATTTACAAAAGCAATGATTTAGAAAAGCCGGTTTCTAATTGGTGCTAATATTTAATTGTATGATCTTATCAACGAATAAATATTTATCGGTGTTTGTTGGCTTGTTATTGGGTATGACCCGACTTGGATCATATCACACTAGCCACATCAATTTAATATGTATCTTGGGCAGATCAAATCTTTCAATCTCCCACTTGCACAAGATTCATAGAAGATTGATGCAAGCAGCAAATAACGCCTAGCAGGGTTTGCTACCCCTAATGTATATGACTAAGTGCCATTCAATAACATCATCCTTTTCAAGTGACTTACTTGAATATGTCTTAGGTGAATTATTCATCTATCCTTTTGTTGCAGATGTCATGTTAAATCCAAGAGACACAGAATTGTCATTCTCCAATGATTTAACTTTAACAGGCCTTAGACATCTAACTCTCAACGAATAAGAGGAACAAATTCCATCTTGACTACATACGTCTCTCACAATCACCTCATATTATACCTGAACTCAGCCTTATGTACTGCCAATTTTTCAGAACAGCAAAGAACTAAGTCAAAGTACAACACTTGGTGAATATCAAGATCCAATATGTATCTCAGGTCTGAGGATACAATGATATTCGCCTTTACTCAATATCTCTTATGACTAATCACAAAGATTCCATGCAGAAATAATTGAGTGCGGGTCAGTCCAACATCTATATCCATAGATATCAACGAACCTTGGTAACAACCTCTTGCTTATATTCATACCTTATGAACATCAACCAATCCAAGTTCATTATAGTCTTGCATTCATAGTTGTCCCACAAGTATGATCGACTACGGACGTTTAGAATAACTTATTTATTCACGGATTTAAACATGCTAAAATAGAAGAACAAATGAAAATTATAACCATATAATTAAGTCAAATAACATAAGTTCTAATATCCAAATACAAAATACAACATCAAATCCAGTCACTTGAATATCTAAGTCCCATGGCACAAACATGACCCTCATGCTTTGCCTTTTCAAGGAGCTTTGTGAGTGGATCCGCAACGTTTTTATCAGTGTGGACTTTGCGAATACATATCTTTCCTTTTTCAACTTCATCCCTTATGTAGTGAATCTCCGTTCAATGTGCCGAGTCTTTTGATGAGCACGAGGTTCCTTGATTTGAGCAATCGCACCCTCGTTGTCACAAAAGATCTCTAGGGGATCCTGAATGAAGGGACTACCCCTAGATCGGCTATCAATTTCTTCAGCCATGCAGCTTCCTGTGCTGCCATTGAAGCGGCGACGTATTCTGACTCTATAGTGGACAACGCTACGACTTCTTGCTTTGAGCTTTTCCAAGAAATAGCTCCCCCATTTAGAATAAAAATGTACCCCGATTGAGAACGTGAATCATCTCGATCGGTTTGGAAACTCGCATCCGTGTAACCTCTTACAACGAGTTCCTCTTCACCAGACCCGTAGATCAAGAACATGTCCTTAGTCCTCCTTAGGTACTTCAGAATGTTTTTGACAGCCATCCAATGACTATCACCAGGATTTTACTGGTATCTACTTGTCATGCTTAAAGCGGATGACACATCTGGTCTAGTGCATATCATTGCATACATGATGGATCCTATAGCAGATGCATATAGGATCGCCTTCATCCTAGTTTGCTCCTCCTTGGAGCTTGGACATTGAGTCGTACTCAATATTGTCCCTCTTTGAATAGGTACGGTACCTTTCTTAGAGTTTTCCATCTTGAACCTTTTCCAGATTTTGTCAATGTATGCACTTTGATTCAAACCAATTAACCGCCTTGATCTATCCCTATAGATCTTTATTCCCAGAATATAGGTGGCTTCACCAAGATCCTTGATGGAAAAACAACTTCCAAGCCAGGTTTTTACGCCTTCCAAGGTTGGAATGTCATTTCCAAATAGTAGTATGTCATCAACATACAATACGAGGAAGGTTATTGTGCTCCCACTAGCCTTTTTATACACACAAGCCTCGTCAGCGTTTTTGATGAAGCCAAATTTCTTTACTTCATCATCAAAATGGTGATTCCAACTTCTCGATGCTTGTTTCAATCCATAGATTGATTTCTTTAACTTGCATACTTTGTTAGGATGTTTTGGATCGACAAAACCTTCAGGCTGAACCATATAGACATCTTCCTCAAGATATCATTTAGGAAAGCAGTTTTGACATCCATTTGCCAAATCTCATAATCATAATGAGCTGCTATGGCAAACAATATCCTAATAGACTTAAGCATTGCAACAGGTGAGAAGGTTTCATCATAATCAACCCCTTGAGTTTGAGTGAAACCCTTTGCTACAAGTCTAGCTTTGTAAGTATCCAAGTTTCCATGCATATTGGTTTTCTTCTTGAAAACCCACTTACTTCCAACTACTTTGGAATTAAGAGGCGGCATAACAAGTTCCCAAACTTGATTGTCATACATGGATTGCATCTCAACGTTCATGGCTTCAAGCCATTTGTCACAATCCAAATTGGACACTACATCATGATATGTGGTTGGTTCATCTGAATCTACCACATAGCATCCATCCATGAAAAATCCGTATCTTTCAGGTGGATTACTAGTTCTACCACTTCTGCGAACGTTTTGTGTGTATTGATCAACCGCTTGATCATCCTCAACATCCTCATGTTGAGTGCTAGTTTCAACAAACGTGCATCGGGCTGTGGTTCTTGCAGTTTTTGATCCTCTTCAAGATCCACTGTTCTACTGCTAGCTCCTTCCATAAGGAACTTGGCTTCTAAGAACTCACCCTTTCTGGCAACAAATACCTTTTGTTCCAGTGGATTATAGAAATAATATCCCATAGAATCTCTAGGATATCCAACAAAGATACACTTGGTGGATCGGACATCTAATTTGTTTAGGGTAGGTGTCTTACATAAGCCTCACAACCCCAGACCCTTAAGTACGATAGGGATGGAACTCTTCCATGCCATATCTCAAAAGGTGTCTTTTCCACCTTTTTGGTTGGGGCCATATTCAGAATACGGGCTGCTGAGAGCAAAGCGAAACCCCAAAATGATAGAGGCAATGTGCTTCTAGCCATCATAGATCGAACCATATCCAATAAGGTTTGATTCCTCCTCTCAGACACACCATTATGTTGCGGTGTTCCAGGTGGAGTGAGTTGTGAGATGATCCCACAACTCCTATGATGATCTTGAAAAATATCACTTAAGTATTCACCACCTCTATCGGTGCGGAGAACTTTAATTGACTTGTTGAGTTGATTTTCTACTTCATTCTTGAAGTTTTTGAAAATTTCAAAAGCTTCATCTTTGTGTCTTAATAAATACACATATCCATAGCGACTATAATCGTCGGTAAAGGTAATGAAGTATCTTTCACCATTCCTAGTCATTGGCTTAAAAGGAAGACATACATGAATGTATGATACCTAATAAATCTTTTGCCCTTTCGTTAGTACCACTAAAGGGTGCCTTAGTCATTTTTCCTTGTAAACAAGATTCACATACATCAAATGAATCACATTCATTGTGTTTAAAAGACCATTCTTTTGAAGTGTTTGTATACGTTTCTTGTTTATATGACCAAGACGACAATGCCAAAGGTAGGTATCACTCAAATCTTGTTTGAGTCTTTTGGTGGTTGCTTGGTAATTGAGCTATCATATGTTGTGTTTTCATGAACCAATTCATAAATACCATTACAAGGTATAGCCTTAAAATAAAATACATGATTTAAAGAAACATGAATATCATTGTCAACAAACTTGAAATCATAATCATATTGTCTTAAACGGGAAACATAAATTATGTTCCTAGTCAAACTAGGAGCATATAATACATTATATAAAATAACTTCCAAACCACTTGGAAGCTTCAAAATGTAGTCTCCTTGGGCTTCCACGTGAACCTTTGCACCATTGCCCATGAAGAGACTTATTTCCCCTTTTGCATAATGTTCATTTCTTTTGAACCCCTGCAACAAATTGCAAATGTGAGTTCCACATCCGGTATCTAATACCCATGTGTTAGAAGAAATAACATTTAGCTCAACATGTATCATATAAATTATACCTGAGGTTTGCCCCGCATCCCTCTTCTCTCTCAACTCTTTGAGATAGACTGGACAATTTCTCATCCAATGTCCTATCTCACCACATTGAAGCATGGGTCATTTACAGCAACCTTTTGCTTCTTCTCTTGGGCTTCGGAGGTTCCGCCCTAAAAACCATCTTCCCCTTCCTTTTAACGTGCCCCTTTCCTTTGGCACATTTGCCTTAGGAGGGGGTAGAGACCTTTTTCTTCTCCCACCTTCATTAATGGTGAGAACGGGTAAAACCCTTTTACCCATTCCCGCCTCAGCTGATTTGAGCATCGAATGAAGTTCATTTATGCTCTTGTCCCATCCGTTCATGTTGTAATTCATGACGAATGCCTCAAACCTTTTACTTAGGCCATTAAGGATCAAATCCGTGGCCAATTCTTTTGAGACAGTACAATTTAGCCTTTGAAGGCGGTCGATGTGGCTTTTCATCTTAAGAACATAAGATGAAACTGATTGGTTTTCCTCCATCCGACATGCATGAAGCGCTCGAACCGTTTCAAAGCGCTCCACTCTAGCTTGTTGCTGGAACGTTTCCCGCAAATGAGTGATCATGTCATAGGCTCCATGGAGCTCATACTCCTTTTGGAGTTCAGGTGTCATACTTGCCAACATAAGGCAAGAGACTTGGACGGAGTCCTCTACATACTTTACCCAATTATTATAGGCCTCCACATCCTCCTCGCTAGGTTCATCAGGGAGGGGATCATCAAGAATGTAGGCCCGCTTTTCTTGCTTGAGAACAATTCTCAAGCTGCGGTACAATCCATGAAGTTTTAGGCGTTAGACGATCCCTTTGAAGGATCGCCCTAAGAGATAAGTTGTTTTGGTTAGGTACATCACTATTAGCGTTGTTGTCGGCCATCTACAAGATTTTACAAAGTCCATTTTAGTAATCATTGATATAATTATATTTTATTTATTAACACCCTTTATGTCTCATAGACTTATTAATAAATAAAATTTTAGAATCCAACGTTATATTTAAATATTGGTTAGGTGACCTTTATCCCTTTATTTAATAAACAAGGTAGTCATAAATGACAATTGCAACCTATTGCAACTTCTAGTGGTATGGGATCGTTTGAACATCTTTTGTTTATAACGGCATGTTTACCCCATCAACACCTTTTATAAAACACATTTTAGGTGATCCATTCAAATATTTTATAAATCAAGTCGTCCTACTTACACACACGTGTGAGTTTACTACATGAGTGGTTAGGTGACCTTTATCCCACAAACATGGTATTCTCACCTCAAGTCACAAGTTCCCTCAAAGTGGTTAGGTGACCTTTATCCCACTAAGAGTTTGCAAGTAACCTAAGTGTTGTGTAAAAGGATGGTGCTTAACTTGTTTTCAAAAGGGATTTAAATGATACAATTCTAGTTTTAGAAAAGTCTATGTATCATATGATTGTATGCATTCAACCATATGGTACTCTATCGATTCTTTTAAATAAAACTCATTTTATTTTACAAACCATTAATTCCTTTTATAGAACCATTCTATTTTGCTTAATGATTTGAGAACCATTTTTTTGTTTATAGTTTGTTTTAGTAGACGGTTTGTTAATCACATCCAAATAATCAAAACAAACATCATCATATGCAATCAACCAAACATAAACAAAACATTCATATTCATAACAAAGCATACTAAGTTGAGCACACTTGTTTAGCCAAAACAAGTGTGTCAAATGGTCTTGTCCTAAGGGTTAAGAATCATGACACATGGTTGATCAAAGGACTCCCACTTGAATCCACATCTTCAAGCATCCTCTTTGTCTTATCATTCTTCAAGTCTTGATCTTGAGCATCCTTTACAAAATATGTATCCTAATACATGTTTCTAGTAAAGAAAAACTCCTAATCTATTTATTACAAATCATATGAATGAATAGATTACAAAACAAACTTGAAACCCAAAAATAAACATTACATGCCCAAATGAATATAACTAAACAACCAATCAAACAATCAATCAATATGGTCAAGGCTTTGTTATGCATAAACAACAAACAACATATTAAAACATATCATAAGACACGTTTTGGCAGCCCCTTTTAACCATTTTCTTGGCCAACATTAACCAAGAACACATGGGTTTAGTCCAAACTAATAAACATCTTATGATCTAGATTTTTAAAGATCATTATATGCATAAAGTAAGATCTTTAAAACATCAAAAAGGGGGGCACAAAACAGCCCACTAACTCACGGATTTGAGGGTTAAGCACCCAAAAACCGTGAACTAGTGAAGTAATATATGTATGCATATGTATAAGTGGCTCTTGATGCCATTGTAAGGGGTTCCAACATGTTTATCAAAGCTCATATATCATAGATTATATGAAAAACGCAGCGGATATTATATTTTAAAACATGTTAAGAAGATAGTTGTTAAACCCATTTAACAAAGAACCCCAACCCATGGATCTTTATACACAATGCATATAGTAAGATAAAGCATAAGATATAAAACTACAACCTTTGTAGCTTCTCCAAAACGAATTATATGAGATGAAAGGAGATGAATGTAAGGCTGAAACTTCAAGCTAGAAGTCCTCAAGAGGTTGTACCCCAAGCTTCTTCAAACACCTTCTTTGCTAGGTTATGCAACACCACCTTCAAGAACCCTCTTGAACTCTTGATTTTCAGCAAGAACACTAAGATTAAAGGCTGAAAATCAGCCCCTTTCTTACTAAAAACCGTTTTCTAGAGAGAAGGTAGAGAGGATTTTTCTCTTTTGTTGTTATGTGTGTGTGAGAGAGTGAAAAATGCAAGAGTGAAGTGTGTAGTTAATTGCATGTCTTGGAACAACAAAAAGGGAATCCAAGACTCAAGGGGTGGCCGAAAATTAGGCTCCCTTGGTCTTTCCTCTTAATTCAAATTATAAAAAAATATACTTGCATTCTACCCTTTTATAAAATTAAACTATTTAATTTTATAGAACTCACACATATTATATGTCATTGTTTAACCAATTTAAGCAATGAAACAAATAATTCCATATGAATAAATTATATTATATATATATATAATCTTGTTCATTTACAAAAGCAATGATTTAGAAAAGCCGGTTTCTAAATTGGTGCTAATATTTAATTGTATGATCTTATCAACGAATAAATATTTATTGGTGTTTGTTTGGCTTGTTATTGGGTATGACCCGACTTGGATCATATCACAAAGCCACATCAATTTAATATGTATCTTGGGCAGATCAAATCTTTCAGTGATATCAGTAGTTTTATATTTCTAGTTTCAGTAGTTTTGTAAAACGACTGAAGAGCTTGTTCTTCAGTCGTTGTAGTTTCAGTAGTTTTATATTTTTCAGTAGTTATAACAACTGATAACACTTAGAAATTTTTGTAAGAAGATGTCAGCTGTTTTGACATCTTTAGTAGTTGTGTTTCAGTTGTAATAAATCTGTTAGATGTCACTATCAAGTGACATCAGCAGACGTCACATCTCTTATATAAGAGGTGTCGACCTAATCATAATTGTGACATTCTGTTACCACGAAAGCGAATATTGAATGAAATATATTTGCAGATATTCTCTCTCTCTCTATAACCGTCTTTGTTCTTCATTGAATATGGTTTTTGTTCTTGTGAATCGACTAATTCATCGTTTGAATTCCGCTGCTATACTCTTCAATCAATCAAACATAGATCACTGATCCTATCAAGTGGTATCAGAGCATGGTTAATCATTGATCGATCTAACAATTGATCATTGAAACTGCTAATTGATATCTGTGTTTGATTGAATTAGCGTATTTGCAAGAACTGGTTATAGATTATTGAATTTCTGCCGCTTTCGTTCATTTATTTTGAGATCTTCTGGTTCAATTGGTTGTTGCGTTTTTGTTCAAAATCTGTTTTAGCTTAACGAATTTGATTGAATCCGAGATGACGACTCCTTCTAATGATCCTCACAATACCGGTTCCTCAACCAAGCCTCCGATGCTGGTTAGGACCGAGTATAACATATGGCAACGAAGAATGCTTCATCACCTGTCTGTTAACAGTTCAGGTTGTTGGACATCTGTGGTACTTGGACCACATAAGCCTATGGTGAACAATCCGGAAACCAATCAAATGGTTCCGAAGAAGAAGGAACAATACTCTGATGAAGATCGGAAACTATTCGAGATTGATGCTAAAGCCCATGGAATTCTGGCCATGGCACTGCCTAATGAAATCTATTCAGGGCTTATGCATCATGAAACTGCTCATGATCTCTGGAATGCCCTGAAGGAACAATTCGGTGGCACTGATGAGGTCTTAGCAAACAATAGAGAGATCCTTGCCCAACAATATGAGACATTCTCTCATAGAAAGGGTGAGACACTGACTCAACAGTTTGAGCGCTTTTCATGCTTGATATCTGAGCTGAAAATGGTGAAACAGGAATACACCAATAGCCAGATGAACAACAGATTCCTCAGATCACTGCCTGAGAGATGGGACACATACACTATTGTCCTACGCTCCATGCAAATCTAGAAGGCCTATCTCTCACCCAACTTCATGGGAAACTGCTTACATTTGAAAGAGAGATAGAGCAGAAGAGGAAACTGTCCTCATCAGGAAAGCTCACTGATGACTTTGTACCAGGCAATACTGCCTTCGTTGGTCATGAGTCAGAATATGCTGCATCTGAAAGCAATTATTATGAGCATATAGATTTCTCTTCAAATAATTCTGATCATGCATTTGTTGGTATTGAGAGTCATTCTGGCAGTAATAGTGACAATTTATGCTTCATCATGGATGATATGAAAGGAATAGCTGATGATGATCTAGAAGAGATGGATATTCTGAGCCAGATGGCACTGATTAATATCAGATCTCAGAAGTTCTACAAGAGAACTGGCAGGAAATTTTCTGGACTCTCTGGCAAAACCAACGTTGGTTTTGACAATAGTAAGTTGAGGTGTCATAAATGCCAAAGGCTAGGACACTTTGCAAGAGAGTATAGATCAACTGGATCTAACTCTTCTGCACCCTTTGTGACTTTTCCTAGTACTAGTCCACAAAATAGAGGGCACCATCCTGCTGGTTCTGGTCATTATTCACATCCTATATCTCCTGCATACTTTGTTCCCCAGGGTCAAATGTCATATCCTTATCCCTGCTATTATGTGCCTCAACCAAATTCTGTTCAAGCTCCAATTGCACAACACCACAAGCATTGCCTGAACCACTGCCTTCCCAATCTCATCAACAAACTCAACCTCAACAACACAGCTTCTTCACCCCAGGAGTTGTTGACTGGAGCAGTTTACCAGATGACATGTCTGGTCATGAACAACTGTTCTCAGGTGCTGGTCAACATGGTGGTGAAAGTCCATTTGGAAATCTAGCTCTTATGGCTTTGGATTCTGCTGATACTTCATCCTCTAATGCCTCTACACCAAAGGTATCACAGGTATCCTCTGAGGCAAAACCAAATTATGTTCTGACACATGCATAGCAGCATTTGCATCTATTAGAGAAGCAAATGTAGCTTTAATCAACAAGAACATTGAGCTAGAACAAATTATTTCCAAAAACAAAGCTGAATTTGAGTCTGTGCTTAGTGATAAAAATGATGAGATTTACAAACTGAGATGCCAAATAACTGATGATAAGGCTAGGGAAGAGATACTTCTAGAGAAGTAGATCTCAAAGAAACCCTTGCAGTTACCCACGTTGAGTGTGATAGATGGGTACAATCATGCAAAGGTTTTGAAATGCTTCTTAGTAAGCAATCTGCTTCCAATGTGAAGTTTGGCATTGGTTACAATCACACTGCTCCACCTATAGATTTTACTCCAAGAGCAGAGGTAGAATCTGATGGTGAGAGTGATAACCAATCCATCTCATCATGTGATCTACTTTCTGATACAGCACAATCAGAAGTAGCAGTCAGCATCAAGCCCTCTCTGAACCTATCAGCTGATGTTGATGGTTCAAATGCTGACACTCACATGATCAATGAGTTGATCAACTCAGGAGTTAATTCTGAAAGTCCTGAAAGGATTAGAGAGCAGAATTTAACACCTGAAGTTCAAACTCCAACTGTTGTCAGTACTAAAGAGAAGAAAACTGTCAGTAGAAAGAGTTTGAAGACTACTAAAGAGGCAGTCAAGAAAGCAACCAATGCTTCCAAAGCATTGAAGAGCAAGTCTCCAGTTGCTTCACCCTCTTTAGTTGATGATCAACCTAAGATGAAGAAGAACCATGTGAAGTATGTGGTTTATTCAATCATCTTACAGATGATTGCTGGTACAAAAGAGGTTCCAAACTCAAACAAAAAGAAGAAATTAAAGAGAAAATGGTAAAAATGAAAACTGAGTTTGAGACCACATTTGTATCAGCAACATCAAATCCTGTAACCCTTAAGTCCTCAAAGAAATCCAAAAAGGAAGGGGTTAAACAGGTGACAGCTGAGAGTGCTCAGAAGAAGAAGGTGCAACATAGGAACTTATCAAACTCCACTGGCAATGTGTCTGATGAGCTGAAAGCTTTATCACAAAATCAGACACAGCTGGTCATGATGGTTCAACATCTGTTGGGTAGAGTTAACCAACTAGATGCTCCTATGTTGAAACCACAGAAAAGGAGATCCAAGCCAAAGGATTCCTCTTCTTCACCATCTTCTTCCTCTAAGGCTGTTGTTTCAAATAACCTGTTAGTTTACCATCTATTGATGAGACCAGGCCCAAAACCAAAAAGGTTTGGGTCTCCAAAACTAACTAATTGTTTATTTTCGCAGGTTCTCCAACATGCCAAAGTAGCATCTGGTATGTAGACAGTGGGGGATCTATGCACATGGCTGGGAACAGCTCTCTTCTTCATGACTACTCTCAAGGAAAGAAGGGATTTGTTTCTTTTGGCAATGATGCTAGGGGTTACATCATTGGTAATGGCTTTGTCTCCAATGGAGAAATCAAATTTGATGATGTTAATCATGTGGAAAATCTCAAGTACAATCTCTTGAGTGTCAGTCAAATGTGTGATAAAGGCCATGTTGCTCTTTTCACCAGTCAGAACTGTAGGATTCTGTCATCCAAATTTTTGCACTTGATTGACAAGGTGTTGAATGATCATACTCTCCTGAGAGCCAACAGGACAGGAAGAGTGTATGCCTTAGATCTTTCCAAGAAAATAGATCTCAAAGGCAATCCTTGCCTATTTTCCAAAGCCTCTTCTCAAGAATCTAAACTGTGGCACAGAAGGCTGGGTCATGTTAATTTCAAAAACATGAATCAACTTATCCATAATAGTTTAGTCAGAGGCTTACCAATATAGGAGTTCCACTGTGATGAAACCTGCACTGCTTGTTTAAAAGGAAAACAGCACAAAGTCTCATTCCCTCCTATTGAAAAACCTAAGTCAACTGCCTGCTTGCAATTACTGCATATGGATCTATTTGGTCCTGTGAGAGTGATGAGCATGGCAAAGAAGAAATAATGTCCGGTAATTGTGGATGATTACTCCAGATTTGTATGGACTTTCTTTCTACATTCAAAGGATGAGGTTGCTCAGAAAGTTATTAACTTTGTGTTGTATATTGAGAAGCAGTATTCCCTTCCAGTCAAGTGTATCAGGAGTGATAAGGAACTGAATTCAGGAATCATACACTTGATGAATTCTATCTCTCAAAGGGAATCAAAAGGCAGTTTAGCATCCCAAGGACTCCAGAACAAAATGGAGTAGTGGAGAGAAAGAACAGGACCCTCATTGAAGCTGCAAGGTCCATGTTGGCTGACTCTGGTTTGCCACTGACCTTTTGGGCTGAAGCTATCAACACAGCTTGCTATGTGCAGAATAGAGTTCTAGTAAATCAGAGGATGATGAAGACTCATATGAAGTTCTCCATCATTTGGCTCCTCTGATTTCATTTTTCAAAGCATTTGGATGTCCCTGTTTTATTCTCAACACAAGGATCAACTCCATAAATTTGATCCTAAGGTGGATGCTGGGTATTTTGTTGGTTATTCTTCTACTTGCAAGGCATACAAAGTCTTCAACTGCAGAACAAAGATAGTTGAAGAGACTCTGCATGTGAAGTTTAATGAATCTCCTTTGGACAAGATTCCACAAAACCCTGTGGAGTTGTTTGATTTGGACATACTGCAATATGTTCCTTATCAACCTCCAACTGTTGCATCATCTTCTGCAGCATGTCTTCCACCTGGTGGTATTGATGATGATGATGATGATAATATCAATACTCACCTATTCAAGTTTAGTGACCAACTGCCTGTGTCTGCTAAACTTGATGTTCCTGTAGCTTCAGCAGTTCCATCCACAACAAATGCTGATGAGATCTCTGTTTCCTCTACATCTTTTGAGTTACCATCAATTCTTGGTTTCAGGAGTCTACATCAACATCTGCTGCTGCAGAAGGTTCTACAAACACTTGCACAGATCTCATTGTTTATCAAGAACTGAAGAATCACCCCATGACTCAGATTATTGGTGATATCAATGCTGGTGTTTCAACCAGAAGTCAATTGTCTAACTTCTGCTTCTATGCTCTCTTCATCAGTCAGCTAGAGCCAAAGAACTACCATGTTGCTTTGAGAGACAATGGATGGGTTGAAGCTATGCAGCTTGAGCTACTTCAGTTCAAGAAACAGCAAGTGTGGGAACTTGTTCCTCTTCCCCCAGGTAAGTGTGCAATAGGCACTAAATGGGTGTTTAGGAATAAAACCGATGAAAATGGGCTTATTGTTAAGAACAAGGCTAGACTGGTTGTACAGGGGTTTTCACAAGAAGAAGGTATTGATTATGATGAAACTTTGCCCCTGTAGCCAGACTAGAGGCAATCAGATTGTTCTTAGCCTATGCTGCATTCCACAATCTTAAAGTTTTTCAAATGGATGTTAAAAGTGCATTTTTATATGGTAAAATAAAGGAAGAAGTTTATGTGTGTCAACCACCAGGCTTTGAGGATAATAA
The DNA here is from genome assembly GCA_025506515.1 of Flaveria trinervia. Taxonomy (NCBI): domain Eukaryota; kingdom Viridiplantae; phylum Streptophyta; class Magnoliopsida; order Asterales; family Asteraceae; genus Flaveria; species Flaveria trinervia. Next base: position 51,715,686 of record CM046446.1, read on the forward strand.
ACATCCTGAATGGGTGTACAAACTTGATAAGGCTCTTTATGGGTTGAAACAAGCTCCTAGAGCCTGGTATGAGACACTCTCTACTTTTCTTCTTAAGAATAATTTCACTAGAGGCTCCATTGATAAAACTTTATTTATTAAGAAGGTGGATCAGCATAAGCTACTTGTTCAGATTTATGTTGATGATATTATTTTTGCATCTTCTGATCCTCAGTTGTGTGATGAGTTTACAACCTTAATGAAAAAGAGGTTTGAAATGAGTGCAATAGGAGAATTACAGTTCTTTCTAGGCTTGCAAATCAAACAAAAGGCTGATGGAACCTTTATTCATCAGTCAAAATATACAAAAGATCTTTTGAATAAGTTTGATTTACAAAACTGTAAGCCTGTTCTACTCCCATGTGCACACCACACAACTGGATGCTGATCAGAAAGGTAAAGCTGTTGATGAAACGCTTTACAGATGTATGATTGGGTCCTTGATGTATCTAACAGCTTCTAGACCAGATATTATGTTGCTACATGTGTTTGTGCTAGATTTCAGGCTGCTCCTAAAGAGTCTCATTTGATTGCAGTCAAGAGAATCTTTAGATATTTGCAAGGTACACAATCTCTGGGTTTATGGTATTCCACTGGACACTCTTGCAAATTAGTTGCTTTTTCAGATAGTGGCTATGCAGGGTGCAAGTTAACTAGAAAGTCAACTTCTGGTGGTTGTCAATTCCTAGGCAACTGTTTGATTTCTTGGCAGAGTAAGAAAAAAACATATGTTGCTACATCAACTGCTGAGCCGAGTACATTGCTGCTGCAAGTTGCACCTCTCAGGTACTCTGGCTTCAGAACCAACTTTTGGATTATGGCATTACAGAGACTAAGACTCCATTGTTAATGGATAGTGCTTCAGCTCTGTGTATTGTCAAAAATCTAGTCCAGCACTCTAGGACTAAACATATAGAGATCAGACATCATTTTATTCGGGATTGTTTTGAAAAAGGTCTGATTGATCCTAAGTTTGTGCCTAGTGCTGATGAGCTTGCAGATATTTTTACTAAGCCTTTGGATAGTTCTACTTTCCAAAACCTTGTGTTAAGGCTTGGTATGCTGCAGCTAGAATAAGTGACAACTACTGATGATTTCAGTAGTAATTACTGGTGATCATTGGTACCCATGTCACATATAAGTACTGATGAGTCCTTTTCCCTTCAGTAGTTTTATAACTACTGATGGCTAAATGCCTCACAAGTATTGAAGTACTTTATCTGTTCCAAACTACTGATGTAGTTAAAACTACTGATGTAGTTAAAACTACTGATGTAGTTACAACTACTGAAATCAGTATAAACAGATAAGTACTAATGTTCTATGAAACACCTGAAAATCGGATGCAAAGTCTGATGAGTAAGTGTTGAGGACAGCATGAAACAGCTGAAAGGCTATGAATTGACGACAACTACTGAAGAGAACTTTCTCTTCAGTTGTTTGAACAACTGCTGTTTCATTCTAAACAACTGAAGCAAAACCATGTCTTAGTAGTTTTATAACTACTGATGACTAATACCAAATCTTCAGTTGTTTACAACAGCTGATGACAAAACCACTGTCTTGAGTAGTTTCACAACTATTGATGACAAACACCAAGTCCTCAGTTGTTTCAATCATCTGAAGTCAAAACCACGGTCTTCAGTAGTTTTCTAACTTCTGATGCCTAACACCACGACTTCAGCTATTTCAACGTCTGAAAGGATAATACCATGTCAACAGTCGTTTAAAACTACTGATGACTAACACCACATCCTTCAGTCGTTTTCTTATCCGTACCCTATAAATATCCCTGACCAATACTTCAAATCTTCATCTTCTTCAAACCTAACGTTCCTCTCCAAAACTTCTTTCTTTTCAATGGCGTCCATGCAAATTAAACCGCGACACAACTGTGTTGCCTACCTTACTAAATCGCCTGTCTGGGCTAAGTTCGATACTGCTATCGATCTTATGGTTCAGTCCCAATACAAAACAACATTTCTTTTGAATCCCATTCTACATGCCGAATCTCTCCAACAGTTTTGGATGAAGGTTACTATTACCACTGGAGAGAACAACACACCATCTCTCCAGTCAGTCGTCAACAACAAAGAAGTGGTCATCACTCCTGTAATAATCCGCCAAATCCTTCATTTGGATGATGCTATTTCTCCTGCTGGATATCCAAGGGCACTACAGATCTATCCTTTGCCCAACATGGATATCAAGGCAATCTAAGTGCCTCCACTATCATGAAGAAACACTTCCATGACACCGAACGCCTAATTTTTCACATGGTGAATGTATGTTTGGCTCCTAAGACTTCGTCTTGGGATCAAATGTCGACAAAGTGGCAGCAGGTAATGTATTCTATTCTTGAGCAACAACCGTTAAATTTTTCAGAATGAATATTTTCGGAGCTTAAGGATATGGCTCAAAAACTAACTGTTAACCGTTGGATACTATATCCATGGTTCATAATGGCCATCATTACAAACCAGCTTAATGTTGAGGGACTTGTTGGCTTGGGAGTCCCTGCTACGGCTGTTCTGCCGGAAGTATACTCCCGGCACAACTCTGACCAGACACTCAAATTGGCTGCCAAGCTGTGCAAACCCACGCAGCTGGAACCCACAGCCACCACCTCCAAATCAAAAGTCCCAACCAAACCCACCAAAAAGAAACCCAAAACGGATACTCAGGGAATTGAGTCCCCTGAGGATGCCCCTGCAACACAAACGCAGGAGATATCCACTGGTCCAAACCCCGTAGTGGATATAAGGACTCTTCCAGCCATAGCCGCTCAGGATTCCTCTCAACAGGAGCCTGCAGCAACCACAAAAGGGGTACCTACACATCTGGGATCTTCCTCACTTAGGGGATTGCCATTGAAGAGCACCAACCTCCCCAGGTGCACACTGCTTCTATCCCTTCACCCAATACAACCGCCCCTCACAGCCCAACTTTAATAGTTGCACAAGTGCTGACTCAACTGCACTCCTCACCCCCTCCCCAGAAACCACTTACTACTGGGAACACCTTTACCATTGAGGGGGAGGAACACAGTGCAATTGAGAACCCACAGCACAGGGGTTTACCACTTCTATCTCCTGGTGTAGATAAGGAGATTAGAATATCTAGTGAGGCTGCCACCTCTTCTGAATCAGCACATGATCAGAATGAGGCTGGTAACATTGCTAAGACCTCACTAGAGGCAACAGCTGATGATGGACATTGTCCTGTGGCTGGAAGTCCCCAGTACCAAGCAAAAGGGGCACATGGAACAACTGGTCTACACCCAGTGCATGTAAATCCTGCTCCAAGCAGGAGGTCAGATGATTCAGCTTCGGCTGATGATGACCTGGGCTTTTTCTACGATGTTCTTGCCCAGAACACAATCCTTGAAGAGAAAGTCAGTAGGCTGCAAAACCTACTTGACCAACTCTCACAAGGAGAAAGACCATCTGCCTCCACCAACCCACAGATGGCACCTTCAGTTGAAGGTTCCCCAAACACTGAGCCACTCCAAACTCAACCACCTGCCTCTGCTTCAGGCCCTATTTCTCAGGAACAGAACCCTCCTGAGCAAATAGGTGCTGTACTTCAAAATTCCCTCCCTCTCATCACACCCATAATCACTGATATTGTGACTAAAGCCATTGATGAGAGGCTTTCCTCAACTTTACAACCCTTGATTGATGCTGCTGTGCAAAAGACAATTTCTGCGGTACAAACCCCTTCCACCAATGCATCGAAAAAGGGGGAGAGTACTGCAGTGAAAGAAAAGAAGAGGAAAAGAACAGAGGAAGAGAAGGAAGAGAAGCAAGCCCAAGAGGAGGAGAAAGAAAAGCAACCACTGCTCACTTACAAGCGAAAGAAAAGTGCTGAGGATCAACCTACTGCTGAATACAAATCCTTGGAAGGCTGGTAAAAGATGCTGATACTACACACACCGATCCATGGATAAAATAATTGAACAACTCTTCAGGCAAGGGTTTGATACAGCCACATTGGATAGTGAGATCAGAAGGTTGGAAGTGCAAGAGATTCAAACCCGATGGGCTGGGTATGATGCTCTTGAAAAAGAGAGATTGGAGATAATGATCCGCTTCATTGCAAAATACTTAGGAAGATATTTAATGGAGATTCGCGCGTAGACCAGGGACAGTATTCTGGCTATAGCCACCAGAATCTGTCTGTCTGAGCAATTCCACAAGGGGATTATTGTTGAAGCCCTTGATGAGGCTGGGTCTGGTAAAAGGTTGGAAATGGCTAAACTTACAAAGGCGAAACTTACTACAAAGATGCTGGATCAACCTTCCCTCCCACCCACTCAAACACAGCCTACTCCTCAAATCTCCAAACCAATCTCTAAGCCAAAATCCAAACATCCACATTCTTCAGAACCAATTCCTTTACCAACCCAACCATCATCCAGTGATGCACCTAGAAGGAGGAGAAGGGTGCTGAGGATGGAAGAAGAAGAAGAAGAAGAAGAGGATGAAGATGATAGTCTGCCACTCTCTGCTGTTCTAAAGCTACCAAAACCCAGAAGTCAACCCATGATCACACCTGACTCTCAAAGGGAAATGGTTAGAGTCAAGATAGAAGATGAAGAACAGCAGAAACAGCACGATGAGCAACTACTGAAGATGGTTGACAAGGAATTTCCTCAGTCATCATCTATACAAGCCATGAAAGGGCATGCTCAGAGGCTGTACACTCTCAGGCACATATTTCAGTATCAGAAGGAGAGAGTGAGAGTATGGCCAGACCCCAGGGTGAGTTCTAGAATCCATAAAAGAACTATTCCACACAGATACAATGGCCAGGTTAGAAAAACAATAGATTCTACCATCATGTTGGCCATTGTAGTCTCACCTTGGGAAATAATGATGAAGTCAAGAAAGCTCATCAAGCAAAGATGACCCCTCAAGCCTTACTAGAAAACAAGATGATCAAAAAGGGTTGTTATATAAAAAGCTTGAAGACATCAAGAAGAATGAGCTCCAGTTACTCCTTGAAGGCACCCATCCTGATGAATTTGTCTATAGGGAGGTAACTACAGTGGAGCTGAAAAATGGCAGGACCATGAAGTACTTATCTGAGTACTATGGTCCAGCGTTCTTCTTCGAAGGAGGAGTAGAGGAACTCTCCAAGGAGGAACAAGTTGTTCTCCTTGAGGCCTATGTTCGAGAGTCATACAGACTCATTATGGGGAAGTAAATCTCATGAATGGGATAACAACTCTGTGTCCAGTTCCCCAAAACAGAGTTCCCATTCATACCTTGCCAAACAAATATCTGAGATTTCTTCCCAGGCCGGAGCTTACATGGGTCATCTTCTCTACTGATCAAGAAGGAAAAAGACCAATCTTTTGCCAACAATAAGTGGGATAATAAATAATTTAGAGGTTTTGGCTGCATTGGTTCAGGGGGAGTTTGTTGGACCAAAAGAACCAATGAGCCAAGATCTGAAAACCTCTAAGTCCCACATAGTATCACAACAACTGCTGAAAGCTTCATCAGCAGTTTGACAAGTGCTGAAGACTTCAACAGCTGAAGATCAAGTGCTGAAGACTTCAACAGCTGAAGAACTAAAGTGCTGAAGTACAACAGCTGAAGAACACAAGTACTGAAGCTGAACAGCTGAAGAACACAAGTACTGAAGCTAAACAGCTGAAGAACACAGTGCTGATGCTGAAAGACCAAAGTACTGAAGTACAAAAGCTGAAGAGTTTACAAGTGCTGAAGATCAACAACTGATGTACAAAGTCTGAAGACAAAGACTGAAGACATCAGCTGATGATATCTACTGAAGTCATTAGCTGATGAAACATCTGAAGGTCAAAGTCTGAAGATCAAGTACTGAGGCGTCAGTAGTTTGTCACAACTGCTGAAGAGTACTTCTTCAGTAGTTGTGATATCAGTAGTTTTATATTTCTAGTTTCAGTAGTTTTGTAAAACGACTGAAGAGCTTGTTCTTCAGTCGTTGTAGTTTCAGTAGTTTTATATTTTTCAATAGTTATAACAACCGATAACACTAAGAACTTTTTGTAAGAGATGTCAGCTGTTTTGACATCTTCAGTAGTTGTGTTTCAGTTGTAATAAATCTGTTAGATGTCACTATCAAGTGACATCAGCAGACGTCACATCTCTTATATAAGAGGTGTCGACCTAATCATAATTGAGACATTCTGTTACCACGAAAGCGAATATTGAATGAAATATATTTGTAGATATTCTCTCTCCTATAACCGTCTTTGTTCTTCATTGAATATCGTTTTTGTTCTTGTGAATCGACTAATTCATCGTTTGAATTCCGCTGCTATACTCTTCAATCAATCAAACATAGATCACTGATCCTAACAAATAGGAATTCATTCTCATCCTTCAATTGTTAGGAAAGACCAACTAGCAGTCCTAATTCATCAAGTAGGGATCCTAAAGCCTTGACTACTCATTATGATGAAGGACAGGATTGGACAAACATCTTAAGGAAGCTAAAGTTGTAGCTTTTAACCAATCAAATGACATTAAGTTCTATCTTAACTCCCTAGAAGACACTAAGAAACAAAGGCAGTTTTAGAAGTAAAAGTTAATTCATTAAAGCAAAAACAATATAGTTGGACAAGTTCATCTCATATTGTTCAAAACTTAGTGAGAGAGCGAAACAACAGGGAGGGATTGGGTTATAAAGTGGTTCCACCACCACATGAGATCTTGATGAATGCAAAATGTAAACCAATCAATAACGATCCAATCAAGGATCATGTGGTGTCCACTCCTCTTGTAAGTGATCCAGATTCCACATGTAAATCAAATGAATCTGGCACTAAACTAGACAAGGCCACTTCAAAAACACAAGGTAAAATGCCTTGTTGGACCAAAAGAAACAATAAGCCAGATTAGAAAATCCTTTAAGTCCCACAGACATCATAACATTTGAAGTGGTCTACAACAGTTGAAGACAAGTCTGAACACAACTGTTGAAGACAAAGTCTGAAGACAAAGTCTGAAGACAAAGTCTGAAGACAAAGTCTCAAGACAAAGTCTGAAGACAAAGTCTGAAGACAAAGTCTGAAGACAAAGTCTGAAGACAAAGTCTAAAGACAACAGCTGAAGACAAAGTCTGAAGACAAGTCTGAAGACAACTGCAGAAGACAAAGTCTGAAGACCAAATTCTCGGAAGTTGTCACAACAGCTGAAGTAATTCTTTTCAGTAGTTGTGATGGTTTACTTTTCAGTAGTATGTAATCAATAGTTTTATTTCATGTAAAACATCTGAAGTTCTTACACTTCATATGTTATAACTTCAAAAGTTCTAATTGTAGCTGGTACTTAGCTTTTTGTGAAGGTGTCCACAGTTGTTGTGGACATCTTTAGTAGTTTAGTCTACTTTTAGTTGTTTGTATAAATCAGTTAGATGTCACTATCAAGTGACATCAGCTGATGCCACATTCTTTTATAAAAGGAATGTTGACCTAATTTCTTTGAAACCGAAGCGTGTGCATGAATCAAAATATTCTCTTTGTAGAAAACTTTCTCTCTCTATAACCGTCACTGTTTGATTGAAAATTCATATTATTCTTGCTTAAATTTCGTCTAATTCTTGTTCTATTCCGCTGCAAATCTTAATCTAATTGATCAACTAGATCCAGATCCTTTCAAATGGTATCAGAGCTGGTTAATCATTGATCGATTTAACAATTGATCATTGAAACTGCTATTTTGATATCTAAGTTTGATAGAATTAGCAAATTTGCAAGAATTGGTTATAGAGTTTGATTTTCTATTGCTTCCGGTGAATTAATTTGTGATTCGCCTTGTTTCTAAACGAGTTTTTGTGTTTTTGAGCTAAATTTGTGAAAATTTCATTGAACCTGTTTGAATTGGTGAAAATAGCTACATCAATCAATAATCCTCACAATACTGGCTCCTCAACAAAGCCTCCGATGCTTGTTAGGAGTGAGTATAACATATGGCAACGCCGAATGCTCCATCACCTGTGTGTCAACAGTTCAGGTTGTTGGAAATCTATGGTTCATGGACCATATAAGCCTATGGTGAGTAATTCTGAAACCAATGAGATGGTTCCAAAGAAGAAAGAGCAATACTCAGATGAAGATCTGAAACTGTTTGAAATTGATGCTAAAGCCCATGGAATTCTGGCCATGGCACTGCCTAATGAAATCTATTCTGGACTTATGCATCATGAAACTGCTCATGACATCTGGGTTGCTCTAAAAGAACAATTTGAAGGAACTGATGAGGTCTTGGCAAACAATAGAGAGATCCTTGCCCAGCAATATGAGACATTCTCTCATAGAAAGGGTGAGTCACTGAGTCAACAGTTTGAGAGATTTTCCTATTTGATATCTGAGCTGAAAATGGTTAAACATGAATATACAAATAGTCAGTTGAACAACAGATTCCTTAGATCCTGCCTGAGAGATGGGACACATATACTATTGTCCTACGCTCCAGTGAAAATCTAGACAATCTATCTCTCACCCAACTTCATGGGAAACTGTTAAAATTTGAAAGAGAGATAGAACAGAAAAGGAAACTGGCTTCATCTGGGAAGCTCACTGATGACTTTGTACGAGGGAATACTGCACTGGTCGGTCATGAGTCAGAATATGCTGCATCAAAAAGTTCTTATGATGAGCATATAGATTTCTCCTCAAACAGTGGAGATCCTGCTTTTGTTGGTGTGGATAGTAATTCAGGGTGTAGTAGTGATAATTTGTGCTTTTTGATGGATGATTTGAAAGGAATGCTCATGATGATGTGGAAGAGATGGATATTTTGAGTCAAATGGCATTAATCAATATCAGATCTCAAAAATTTTATAAAAGGACACGTAGAAAATTTCCTGGTCTCTCTGGAAAAACTAAAGTTGGTTTTGACAAGAGCAAGTTGAGGTGTCACAAGTGCCATAGACTTGGACAATTGCAAGAGAGTGTAGATCATCTGGATCTAACTCTTCTGCACAATTTGTGACCTTTCCATGCAATAGCTCACTAAACAAATGGCAACATTCTACCAGTTCTAGTAATCATTCACAAAGTCAATCATCTACTGCATGTTTTGTCCCCCAAGGTCTAATGCCATATCCTTATCCCTGTTTATACATGCCTCAGTCCAATCAGGTTCCAGTACCCATAGCTCAACAACCACATGCCCTACTTGAGCCTCAACCATCTCAATCAAATCAACAATCTCAATCTCAATCACATCAAAGCATTTTCACACCTGTAATTGTTGACTGGAGTAGCTTACCACATGATCTTTCTGGTTATCCTGAACAATTGTTTTCTGGTGCTGGTCAACAAGGTGGTGAAAATCCTTTTGAAATCTTGCTTTTATGGCCCTGGAGTCTACTGATGGTTCATGCTCAAATGCTTCATTATCACAGGTACCACAGGCATCTTCTGAGGCTAAGGCCAAGTTGTGCTCTGAGTCATGCATAGCTGCATTTGTCTCTATTAGAGAAGCAAATGTAGCTTTAATTAATCAAAATCTTGACCTAGAGAAAGTGATTTCCATAAGAAAAGCTGAGTTTGAGTTTGTCTTAAATGCAAAAGATGATGAGATTTACAAATTAAAATGCCAAATCATTGATGAAAAGGCAAAGGTAGAGGTCATTTTAGAGAATCATAAAAATCTCAAAGAAACACTTGCAGCTACCCAAGTAGAGTGTGAACACTCGGTAACGTCATGCAAGGGGTTTGAAATGCTTCCCAGCAAGCAAACAGCTTCAAATGTGAAGTTTGGGATTGGGTATAATCACACTGTACCTCCTACAGATTTTACTCCCAAGATAGAATTAAAATCTGAAGATGAAAGCGATTCCCAAACCACATCATCATGTGTCTCATCCTCAAGTGATAATCCAAAATCAAAGGATGAAGTCAGTATTAGTACCTCAGCTAATCGATCTCCTGATGGTCTCACTGCTAATAAACACATGATCAAAGAAAAGCTGAGCACTTCAAGTGTTGTCTCACAAAGTATTGAAAGTACTGAAGGGCAAGCAACAACACCTGAAGAGCATTTCAAACCAAATGAAAACAAACATGGTTTGACAACTGCTGAAGAGTCTATCAGGAAATCCCAAAGTACTGATAGAAAACTTCTGAAGAACAAATCTTCAGTTGTTACAAATCCTTCAGTATTTAACATAAGTACTGAGAGAAAGAAAGTACTGAGAGGAAGAAAGTACTGAAGAACACACCTTTAGTAGTTTCATCTTCTTCAGCAGTTAAACAATAGAAGATGAAGAAAAAGTCATGTGAAATATGTGGTCTATTCAATCATCTCATTGATGAATGTTGGTACAGAAAGGGTTCCAAATTCAACAAAAATAAAATCATTAAAAGAAAATTAATAAAATGAAAGATGAATTTGAAACCAAGTTTGTACCACGAACATCTCAAACTGTAACCCAAAGTTCCTACAAAAATCTAAAAAGAAGGATGGGGTTTATCATAAAACAGCTGAAACTATTCCTCATGGAATATCAAAACACCAGACTAAGTCTGTATCTTTTTAAACGGAGGATAGGGTGAGTCACAGGAACCAACCAGAAACAAGTACTGGTGTGTCTGCTGAACTGAAGGCTTTAACAAACAATCAGACACAACTTGTTATCATGGTTCAACATCTGTTGGGGAGAGTTAACCAAATAGATGCACCTGTGATTAAACCACTGAAAAGGAAAACTAAGCCAAAATCAAAGGAATCCTTTTCAGCACCATCTCCACCTTCAAAGGTTGTTAATCATGACAAATCAGTTAGTATAAAATCTGTTGATGAGAAAAGACCCAAAACCTAAATGGTTTGGGACTCAAGAGCTAACTAGTTTGTTGTGACAAATGCAGGGTTCTTCAGCATGCCATAGAAGCATCTAGTATGTGGACAGTGGAGGATCTATGCATATGATAGGGTGCAGTTCTCTTCTTCATGACTACTCTCAAGGAAAGAAGGGATTTGTATCTTTTGGTAATGATGCTAAGGGTTACATCATTGGCAAAGGCTTTGTGTCAAATGGTGAGATAAGATTTGATGATGTTAACCATGTGGAGAATGTCAAGTACAACTTGTTGAGTGTTAGGCAAATGTGTGATAAAGGGCATGTTGCAATTTTCACCAGCCAGAATTGTTGGATTTTGTCTTCCAATGTTTTGATAATCATTGACAAGATATTGGATGAATATAATCTCCTAAAGGCCAACAGGATTGGAAGAGTATATGCCTTAGACTTATCAAAGAAAATTGATCTAAAAGGCCATCCATGTCTGTTCTCCAAGGCGTCTCCTCAGGAATCTGAACTATGGCATAGAAGGCTTGGTCATGCGAATCTTAAAAACATGAACCAGCTTATCCATCATGGTTTAGTGAGTGGTCTGCCATTAAAGGAGTTCAAATGTGATGACAACTGTTCTGCTTGTTTAAAAGGAAAGCAACACAAAGTATCATTCCCTCCAATAGAAGAACCAAAGTCCACTGCCTGCTTGCATTTACTGCATATGGATCTTTTTGGTCTAGTAAGAGTGATGAGCATGGCAAAGAAAAAATACTGTCTAGTAATTGTGGATGATTATTCCAAATTTGTATGGACCTTCTTCTTCCATTCAAAAGATAAGGCTGTTCAAAGCATCATCTACTTTGTGTTGTATGTGGAAAAGCAGTATTCCCTTCCAGTCAAGTGTGTGAGGAGTGATAATGGCACAGAATTTAGAAACCACACACTTTATGAATTCTATTTATCTAAGGGAATCAAGAGGTAGTATAGCATTCCAAGAACTCCTGAACAAAATGGAGTGGGGGAGAGAAAGAATAGGACCCTTATTGAAGCCGCAAGGTCAATATTGGCTGATTCTGGTTTGCCACTAACCTTTTGTGCTGAAGCTATCAACATAGCTTGCTATGTGCAAAATAGAGTGCTAGTGAATGAGAGGTTGATGAAGACTCCTTATGAAGTGTTACATCATTTGGCCCCTCTGATTTCCTCTTTGAGAGCATTTGGGTGTCCATGTTACATTCTTAACATAAAGGATCCACTTCGGAAGTTTGAATCAAAGGTGGATACAAGGTACTTTGTTGGGTATTATTCTACTTGCAAGGAATACAAAGTCTTTAATTGCAAAACAAAGATAGTTGAAGAAACCTTGCATGTAAAGTTTATGATTCTCCAAAGTACAAAATTTCACAAAGCCCTGTGGAGTTATTTGATTTGGACATACTGCAAGTTTTAGTGAAGACAAATGCAAGTTTTAGTGATCAAAATAGATAATTTCACAAAGTCTGAAGACAAAGTCTGAAGACAAAGTCTTAAGACAACTGCCCAAGACAAAGTCTGAAGACCAAATTCTCAGAAGTTGTCACAACAGCTGAAATAGTTCTTTTCAGTAGTTGTGATGGTTTACTTTTCAGTAGTTGTAATGAGTAGTTTTATTTTATGTAAAACATCTGAAGTTCTTACACTTCAGATGTTATAACTTCAGTAGTTGTTATTGTAGCTGGTACTTAGCTTTTTGTGAAGCTGTCCTCAGTTGTTGTGGACATCTTCAGTAGTTTAGTCTACTTTTAGTTGTTTGTATAAATAAGTTAAATGTCACTTTCAAGTGACATCAGCTGATGTCACATTCCTTTATAAAAGGAATGTTGACCTAATTTCTTTGAAACCGAAGCATGTGCGTGAATGAAAATATTCTCTTTGCAGAAAACATCCTTTCTCTATAACCGTCACTGTTTGATTGAAAATTCATATTATTCTTGCATAAATTTCATCTAATTCTTGTTCTATTCCGCTGCAAATCTTAATCTAATTGATCAAACTAGATCCCGATCCTTTCAGTTAATATAAAGTTTGTGTCAATCAAGTCTAATTCTGAACCCAAAAAGACCAAACATGTTAACCACCCACGTTATTCATGTCCAAGTCCAGGTAAACAAAATGGAAACGTTGTTAAAACAACTAAATTTGTTAAGCAAGATAAAACATCTAAACAAGAAGAGTGTCAACCCAAAAAGGTTAATGTCAGACATGTGTCACACACTTCTCCACACAAACAATTAAATCGAAAAGTCGAAAGCAGAAGATGCTACAACTATGGAGAAATGTCATTACTGTGAGAGACCGAGGAGGAAAGTTGAGCTTTAGGACCGAAACCTAGTTCTTCTAAGAGGAACTCGGTGACTCCACCTAGAAGGGCTAGTGAACATAAAGTTCAATCCATTAGCCAGTCGTCTGTTTATCACAACAGACATTACACAAGGCGGGCTTATGTAAAGAAAAACCAACCTCAATGTCTGATAATGAGAACAACAAGATAACTGAGCTTCCCTCACCCTCAAAAGGTCAATTGGTTACGTTTATGATATGTGATGCCTCTGGGAAACCCAAGCTAGTAAAGGCTTGGGTCCCAAACCTGAACTAACTTTTTTAATTGAAGGTGTAGGGTGTTCACTATAGTGCTGACACCAACACTTGGATTATAGATAGTGGAGCAGCCAGGCACATGACAGGGAACAAGGCTCTCTTATCAAACGTCAAACAAATCAAAGGAGGCCATGTTTCATTCGCTGGGAAAAAATGAGGGTATAACACAGCTAAAGGGGAAATCGGAAATCAGAAATTGAAGTTTGACAAGGTAAACTATGTTCAACAACTTCAGAATAACTTGCTTTCTGTATCCGAAAGTTGTGATAAAGGTTTTAAGGTAGTATCTGACAACAAGAAGTGCTATGTCCTGAAAAAGGACTATGTGATCCCGGAGGACCAAGTCTTAATGTCTGCCTCAAGATATAATGACCTTTATGTCTTGGATCTATCAAAGGCCTCCACAACGGATCGTGAAGTTTAGTGTTTCTTGTCAAAAGCTACTGAGAAGGATTCCATCTCCTGACACAGGAGAATGGGACTTATTAATCCATGGAAGATGAATAACTTGATTCGGAATGATCTCGTTAGAGGAGGTAATGTCAAAAACTTCCAACTTCCTGATTTCTGTGTTACATGCAAGAAGGGCAAACATATGAAGAAGTCTCATAAGGAAAAGAAAGTTCATTCCATCGAACTTCCTCTTGAACTTCTTCACATGGATCTGTTTGGTCCAGTCAGTACAAGAAGCATTGCAGGCGACTTGTCTTGCTATGTGGTTACTGATGACTACTCAAAATTTTCTTGGGTAATGTTTCTCAAATCTAAATCAAAAAAATTTGAGTCATTTAAGGAATTAGTAAGTATGCTGGAGACCCTATACAAGCTGAAGGTACGACAAGTATGCTCAGACAACGGAACCAAGTTCAAGAACCAATGGATAGAGGCATACTGCAAGGAAAAGGGAATTGTGCATTAGTTCACTTCCGCCTACACTCCTCAGATGAATGGCGTTGCAGAAAGAAAGAATTGGAGCATGATTGAGACTGCATGGACTATGCTAGCAGACTCGAAACTGCCTATCCAATTATGGAATGAGGTAGTTGCAAATGCGAGTTACACATTAAATCAAGTTCTGGTAGTTAAACGCCATGGCAAGACGTGTTACGAGTTACTACAATGACGTAAACCTAATCCAGAGTATCTCGAGCCATTTGTCGCACTGTGCACCCTACTGAAGAAGACTCAAGAGGAAAAATTTAGTGAGAAGGCTGAAGAAGGTATCATTCTAGGATACAAGATACTGAACAAGAGAGTTTACAACAACTCAACGGGTCAAGTAGAAGTGTGGTGTAACGTGGACGTTCAGAGATACACCACACCACCTGCTGGAAAAGGACCCGCCCTCTTTTTCGACTATGATGGATTCTTCAAGTCCTTCAACATCCCTCTCTCCATGTCTGATGATGAGTTAGCAGCAAAGATGATGTATGATGTTCTAAACACACCAACTCAGGAATCTACATCATCTGGCGCAAAAGGTGATTCATTTACCAACTCCGGGGGAGCAATCGGTGCAAGAGACTCTTCCTCTGACGATGAAGCCGTGGAGAATAATTAGGACACTCACGAGCAACAACTTACTCAACTACAAGTCTACAATCATATGCCATTGATGCCTCTGTGTCTTCAGAACCTCACACCCATACTGCCTCAGATACTAAACCAAATTTTCATAATCTTGATCATAAGGTAGCTATTCCCACCACTCCTGGATCATGCCTAAACATCTATCAACCTCTGGACAATGTCATTGGGGATGTAAGATCAGGAGTTCAGACAAGAAATCTGTTGTATTCAGCAGATTATGCCACAATAATGGAGAAAGGGTACCTTCATGATGGTGCTTATCGTTGTTTTGTGTCTCATTTCGAGCCAATATACGTGAGTGAAGCCCTAAATGATGAGGCATGGGTCAGTGCCATGCAAGAAGAACTTCTTCAGTTCAAGAAGTTAGGTGTATGGATACTGGTAGATAGACCTAAAGGTGCTAAGGTCATTGGCACCAAATAGGTCTTGAAATGTAAGAAAGATGACCAAGGTGTCATCATCAGGAACAAAGCTCGATTTGTAGTTCAAGGATTTCGACAAGTTGAGGGAATAGATTGCAATGAAGTGTTTGCACCCATGGCAAGAATGGAAGCCATCCGCATGTTCCTTGCGTATGCATCATATATGAAGATTAAAGTTTATCAACTGGATGTGAAGAGTGCATTCTGCAGGATCGATGTTTGTCACTAAACACTTATGTTTTTCTCTTAAACTCACTTAGAACAACACTCGGGTTAAGATAGAACCAATAAGAGTTGATCACAATTTAGAAAGTAATAAAGAACACATGATGTAATTTTCAAGGTAGTTTTATATATTGCTTCTCAACTCAAAATACAAGACTCTTACAAGCAGTAATTTATGTTGTTACAATGAGTTACAAAGAGAACCTGTATATAATACTACCTACAGCCGGATATACTTTGATACCGGCTGGGATCTTATAGCTACAGCCTATACTACAAGACTAAAGTTTAAGGTATCTCGGATAAAGTCTTATATGAGTTTTGGTACCTTTCTTCACCATCTGAAGTTGGTAACATCTACTATCATGAAAAGGTGAACAGTTGAATAATGTATGGTCAACTGCATGGCTCTTTAGGAAGAAGCCAAATAGTATCAGAGGTCTACAGCGGAGTGTGAGAGACCATACTTGTGTCGACTGGTCGAAGCAGTGTCTTCCAAAGGTTAAATGGCTTCGGAAGAACGAGTACTTCCGAAGCGATTTATACTTCGAAAGAAGCTGCTTCTTTCGAGGCTTGGAGACTTCTTCTTTTCATCATACTCAGAAGTGGTCTTCAGTTCATTCTTCTAAGGCTTTAACTTCAGAAGTATACACTTGACTTCGGAAGTAGAGTTCTATCTTTAGCATTTGATCTTTCACTTTGTCTTTAGAAGAACTCTACAACCTTCGGAAGTTCCATGCTAAGCTTTAGAAGCCTTTGTATTCAGTACCAAAATTATCTAAGTGACTTAGTTTTGGTTGCATTAGCCTTCTTCTTGATCCAACAAAATCCCCCTAGGCTGATGCTACCAAAACTTCACTTGTTTCTGCTTCTTAAAACTTTGAGCACCAAGAAGAGTAAATATTTGTTTGTCTCCTTGTTCTTCCCTGATGTGGTGCTAATAAGTTTGTACAGATCCTTAGTGGACAGAAATCCAGTCTGTCACCTTAGATAACATATACTCGCTATTGTTACCTGGTCCAGTGTTCCTCTAGGTAAATCAAGAAATTGATCTCTTGTCAAGGAACAAGACGATCCATCAAGATAGGTAATGTTGAAAGAATCTTCATCACATGAGACTTCGCTCAGAGTAGTGTAGTTGATATGCTTGGTCTTGATTATCTTAAAGTCCTCAACAGAGAGATGCTGAGAAGGCTGAGGGGTTGGTTTAGATGGTAGTTAGGTAGGTTGAGGTTCAGAGGTTCTGGCAAGTGTTTTGGGTTGAAGGATTGAATGATTGGGTGGTTGTGGTGAGGGAGAAGCTGTGGGTCATGGGGTAGGTTTAGGTGTGAAAGGTTCAGTTTTAATGGTGAAGGGTGAGGGTGGGGGTTCAGGTTGAGGTGGAGTGGTTGCAGTGAAGGTCATCCCCTTTACCCTTCTGTACATCACTTTTCTCTTCCCCATTCGGATGTTAGCATTGATTTCACTAACAATCCGTTGAAGTGTCTTTTCAGACATAGGACCCATTTGCCTGCCAGAGAAGCCATGGGCCCGAAGGTAGTCTTTCATCCAGGCCTTCTTAGTGAGCTTCTTGGTTGCAGTGTCCCTATCCTTTTCTTCCTTCTTCTTCTTCTCTTTTGCCTTTTCTCTTGCAACCTTCTACCTTTCTTCTCCATTGATCCTGCTCTTTGTTGTAGAGCCAGAGGATCGTATCATCATTGTGTGGAGAAAGTTCTTGAAGATTAAAGCCTTTGGAGAGTAGGAAGTTTATCCTGTCTCTCCTCAACTGCAACTCAGCCTCCTTTGGTTTTTCATCTTCTTTCTCCAAGGCCAACCTGGCTTCTTCTTCAAGTTTGAGCTGGGTTGCCTTCTCCAGATCCACCAACTCCTCTAGTGGTAGTAGGAGTGTCTCTTCATTAACAACTCCCATTAGCTTGTCAATGATTTCTTCTCTTCTTTTGTTGTTGACAACCTCCTGATTGGTTGCAGTTACTTTTGTACTGGCAGCTAGCAACTTCTCAGTTAGAAGTCGTCCTTTCTTTTAAGTTCCTCAATCTTCTTCTCTTCCTGAAGATCTTTCGCAGTCAATTTTCTTTTTCCTTTGTGTTTTGAAGTGCTTGATTATGGTGGTTCTTCGAGAGAGGGTTCTGACTGTGAGAGAGGTAGAGATGGTGTCTGTGACGGAGGAAGTTTCAGAAAGTCCTCGCTATTCACCTCAAATGCCATTTCAAGTATTGCATCTGTGATGATTAGTTCCTTGGACATTTTAAACAGCCCTTCCACAGCTTCCATTTCAGCTTCGGAAGATTCAACTTGTTCTTCTGAGGCTTTAATTTTAGCTTTGGAAGTTAGAGGAGATGCAAATTCTATCCCAACTATTTCAGTTGTTGGGCCATCAGTCCCCATTTCTCCTTTGAAATGAATCTTAGGTTCCATGTGGACCTTAGGTTGACCAACTTCTTCCATTGTGGTAGAAGGTGCAGTCAGCCTCTAAAATTCTTCAGCTCCAAAGTAGAGCATTGCAGCATCTAGGCTTGGCTGATCTGTGGAGGATCTCAATAGAAACTTGGTGAAGAGTCTGTAGAGATCACTAAGAAACTTTGAGTCAATCTGCAAAATGACTTGAGATGGCTCAGACACAGTGATGATAGTAGTAGATGAAGTTGAAGTTGTAGTTGAAGTGTGACTCTGTTGGGGGTCCTCAAGTGTTTGTCTCTGAACATGCTCCCCCTTTTTGGTAGCATCATCTTGAGAGCTAGATGAGCTAGTGGAAGAAGTCAATGAGACCTAAATAGGTACATGCCTGACAGACATCCCTGTCTATTTCTCAGCTAGTTTGGCCTTGAGATTGTCAATCTCAAGTTGCTGAGTGGTGGACCTTGCTTCTAAGTCCTAACCAAAGAATCAAGGTTTGAGAGTCTAGATAGAAGGTCGTGAATGAGGAGTTTCATGCTTCCCTCATCTTCTTTTGAAGAATCACGAGGAGATGAGGTAACATACCTGGTATGTTCAGCCTCACCACCAGATGTGGTTTCTTGGCACCTTGTTTCCCGTACTCAATGATGTCTCGTTTAGAGTCATCAAAGTGCTCGGTAGCCGTAGATTCAGTCTAAGAGATGTTACCACTATCTACAAGGTCCATTGACGCACCTTATATTGTTAGGATCAGTGATCTACGTTTGATTGATTAGAGAGTATAGCAGCGGAATTCTAACAATGAATTAGCCAAATCGCAAGAACGAAAAGATATTCAATGAAGAACAAAAACGGTTATAGATAGAGAGAATTCTGCACATAAATTTCATTCAATATTCGCTTTCGTAGTAACGGAATGTCACAATTACAATTAGGTCGACACCTCTTATATAAGAGATGTGACGTCTGCTGATGTCACTTGATAGTGACATCTTACAGAATTATTCCAACTGAAACACAACTACTGAAGATGTCAAAACAGCTGACATCTTCTTACAAAAATACCAAGTGTTATCAGTTACTACAACTACTGAAAAACATAAAACTACTGACACTACAATGACTGAAGAACAAGCTCTTCAGTCGTTTTACAAAACTACTGAAAGTAAAAACATAAAACTACTGATATCATAACTACTGAACAAGTACTCTTCAGCTGTTGTGACAAACTACTGAAACTTCAGTACTTGGTCTTCAGACTTGAACTTCAGACGTTTCATCAGCTGATGACTTCAGTAGATGTCATCAGCTGATGTCTTCAGTCTTTGTCTTCAGACTTTGTACACCAGTTGTTGATCTTTAGCACTTGTAGACTCTTCAGCTGTTGTACTTCAGTACTTTGGTCTTCAGATTTAGCACTTGTGTTCTTCAGCTGTTGAGCTTCAGCACTTTAGTCCTCAGCTGTTGAAGTCTTCAGTACTTGATCTTCAGCTGTAGACATCTTCAGCACTTGTCGAACTGCTGATGAAGCCTTCAGCAGTTGTTGTGATATCATGTGGGACTTAGAGGTTTTCTGATCTTGGCTCATTGGTTCTTTTGGTCCAACAAACTCCCCCTGAACCAATGCAGCCAAAACCTCTAATTGATTTATTTTCCCACTTATTGTTGGTAGAATGGTTGGTCTTTTTCCTTCTTGATCAGTTGATAAGATGACCCATATAAGCACTAGCCTGGGAAGAAATCTCAGAGATCTGTTTGGCAAGGTATGAATGGGAACTCTGTTTTGGGGATCTGGACACAGAGTTGTTACCCCATTCATGAGATCTACTTCCCCATGATGAGTCTGTACGACTCTCGAACATAGGCCTCAAGTAGAACAACCTGTTCCTCCTTGGAGAGTTCTTCTACTCCTCCTTCAAAGAAGAACTCTGGACCATAGTACTCAGATAAGTACTTTACAGTCCTGCCATTCTTCAACTCCACAGTAGTTACCTCCCTATAGACAAATTCATCAGGATGAGTGCCCTCCAGGAGTAACTGGAGCTCATTCTTCTTAATGTCTTCAAGCTTCTTATATGATAACCCCTTTTTGATCATCTTGTTTTCCAGTAAGGCTTGAGGGGTCATTTTTGATTGATGAGCCTTCTTGAATTCATCGATTACTTCCCATGGTGAGACTACAATGGCCAACATGATTGTAGAGTCTATTGTTTTTCTAACCTGGCCATTGTATCTGTGTGGAATGGATCTTTTGTGGATTCTAGAACTCACCTTGGGGTCTGGCCATACTCTCACTCTCTCCTTCTGATACTGAAATGTTTGTCTGAGAGTGTACAGCCTCTGAGCATGCCCTTTCATGGCTTGTATAGATGATGACTCAGGAAATTCCTTGTCAACCATCTTCAGTAGTTGCTCATCGTGCTGCTTCTGCTGTTCTTCATCTTCTATTTTGACTCTAACCGTTTCCCTTTGAGAGTCAGGTGTGATCATGAGTTGCTCCTGGGTTCTGGTACCTTTAGAACAGCAGAGAGTGGCAGACTATCATCTTCATCCTCTTCTTCTTTATCTTCTTATATCCTCAACACCCTTCTCTTCCTTCTAGGTGCATCACTGGATGATGGTTGGGTTGGTTTTTGTGGTAAAGGAATTGGTTTTGAAGGTTGAGGATGTTTGGATTTGGGTTTTGAGATTGGTTTGGAGATTTAAGGGGTAGGCTATTTTTGAGTGGGTGATTTAGAAGGTTGTTCAAGCATTTTGTTGTGAGTTTGGCTTTTGTGAGTCTTGCCATTTCAAACCTTTTCCCAGCCCCAGCCTTATCAAGTGCTTCAATGATTATCCCCTTATGAAATTGCTCAGACAAACAGATTCTGGTGGCTATAGCCAGAATGCTGTCTCTGGTCCATGAACGAATCTCCATTAGTGATCTTCCTAAGTATTTGGCTATGAATCGAATCATGATCTCCAATCTCTCTTTCTCCAGCACATCGTACCCTGCCCATCTGTTTTGAATTTCCTCTACTTCCAACCTCCTAATCTCACTGTCTAGTGTGGCTGTATCAAAGCCTTGCTTGAAGAGTTGCTCAATGATTTTATCCATGGATCGGTTGTGTGTTTCATCTGCATCTTTTACCAGCTCTTCCAAGGATTTTTCTTCAGCATCCGTTTGATCACCAGCACTTTTTCTTTCTTTTGTAAGTGATCAGTTGTTGTTCCTTTTCCTTTTCCAACTCCTTGGTTTTCTCTTGTGCCTTCTCATCCTCAGTTCTTTTTCTTTTCTTTTCTTTCGCTGCAGTACTCTCCCCTTTTTGGATGCATTGGTGGCAGGGGTTTGTACCGCAGAAAGTTTCTTTTGCACAACATCATCAATGAGTGGTTGTAGACTTGAGGAGATCCTCTCATCAATGGCTTTATAAACAATGTCATTGATGATGGGAGTGATGAGAGGTAGGCATTGTTGGAATACAACAACCATCTGCTCAGGGGGTTCTGTCCCGGAGAGATAGTGCCAAAAGCAGAAGCTGGAGGCTCAGTGAAGTGAGAGGGTAAAGTGTTTGGGGAACCTTCAAATGAAGGTGCCATATGTGGGTTGGTGGGGGCAGATGGACTTACATCCTGAGACTTCTTGGCAAGAAGTTCTTGTAGTCTGCTTACCTCAGCCTCCAGGATGGTGTTGTGGGCTAGAACGTCATAGAAAAAGCCCAGGTCATCAGCAGCAGATGCTGAATCACCAGAACTCCTGCGTGTAGCAGGATGTACATGCACTGGTTGTAGACCAGTTTTAGCATGTGCCCCTTTTTCTTGGAACTAGAGACTTCCAGCCTTAGGACTATGTCCTTCATCAGCTGTTGCCTCTAATGAGGTCTTAGCAATGTTACCAGCCTCATTCTGATCATGTGTTGATGCAGAAGAGGTGGCAGCCTCACTAGATGTTCTAATCTCCATATCCACACTAGGAGATAGAACTTGTAAACCCCGGTCCTGTGGGTTGTCAGAAGCATGATGATCCTCTTCCTCAATATCTGTGGTTCTCTCCTTTGTTGGTGGTTGTTGGGGAGGAGGAGAGGCATGCAACTGAGTCAGCACTTTTGCAATAATTATGGTTGGACTTTGGGGGGCGGTTGCATGGGGAGATGAGGTTGAAGCAGTGTGCACCTGGGAAGGATGGTGCTCTTTAATGGCAATCTCCTCAAGTGAGGAAGATCCCAGATGTGTGGGTACCCCTTCTATGGTGGCTGCTGGCTCCTTTTGAGAGGAATCCCGAGCGGCTGTGGCTGGTAGAGTCTCTGATACTGCTGGGGGGTTTAAGCCAGCAAGTATATCCTGCCTTGGAGGTACAGGAGCATCTTCAGGGGACTCATCTCCCTGAATAGATGTTTTGGGTTGTTTTGATTTTGGTTTAGTGGGGACTTTAGTTCTGGTGGTGGAAGCTATGGGTTCCCTGTGCTTGGGCTTTAGCATTCGAGCAGCTTCTTTGAGAGTAAGGTCTGAGTTATGCCTGGAGTATACCTCAGCCAAAACAGCTGGTGCAGGGACTCCAAGGCCAACAAGCCATCAGATTTTAATTCATCTAAAATAATGGCCATCAGAAACCTGGGATATAATGGCCATCGGTTTGCCACAGGTTTCTGAGCCAAGTTCTTTATTTCTAGAAACACGATTTCAGAAAAATTTAGCGGTTAGTGTTCTAGAATAGAATACAATACCTGTTGCCATTGGGATGACATTTGATCCCAAGAAGATGTCTTCGAGGCTAAGCAGACATTTACCATGTGAAAAATAACTTTCTCAGCGTCATTGAAATGTTTCTTTAGAATGGTTGTAGCCCGAAGATCACCTTCATACCCATGATTGCTAAATGACATATCTGTTATGCCCTTTGGGTATTCAGTCACAGCGGTGGAGTCGTGTAAGTGTAATGCCTGACGAATGATGTCGGCTGTAACGACCACTGGTTTCTGGTTGACAAGGGACCGAACAGAGATCTGGCTGGTAGACTCATCAGTATGAACAAAAGCATTTGAGCAGAATTGACTGAGGGATTCAGGGTAGATGGTCGAATTCAAGAGAAAGGTTGTGCGATATGGGGAATCCATCATTAAGTCAATGGCATTATCATATTTGTTCCAGAAAGCCGACTTGTTAAGGTAAGCAATGCAGTTATGTCGTGGTTTCAGACTCATGGTCGCCATGTTTGAGAGAGAGAAGCTCAGGAAATAACGGCTAATGAAACATTCGAGAAGAGGACAGGTATTTATAGGGTAGGGGTGAGAAAATGACTGAAGGGTTTGGTGTTAGTCATCAGTAGTTTTAAACCGACTGTTGACATGGTATTACCCTTTCAGACGTTGAAACAGCTGAAGACGTGGTTTTAGGCATCAGCAGTTAGAAAACTACTGAAGACCATGGTTTTGACTTCAGATGATGAAACAACTGAGGACTTGGTGTTTGTCATCAGTAGTTGTGAAACTACTGAAGACAGTGGTCTGTCATCTGTTGTTGTAAACAGCTAAAGACTTGGTGTTAGTCATCAATAGTTACAAAACTACTGAACACATGGTTTTGCTTCAGTTGTTTAGAATGAAACAACAGTTGTAGAAACAACTGAAGAGAAAGTTCTCTTCAGTAGTTTTCGTCAATTCATAGCCTTTCAGCTGTTTCATACTGTCCTCAACACTTACTCATCAGACATTGCATCTGCTTGTCAGGTGTTTCATAGGACGTCAGTACTTATCTCTTTGTACTGATTTTAGTAGTTGTAACTACATCAGTAGTTGTAACTACATCAATAGTTTAGAACAGATAAAGTACTTCAGTACTTGTGAGGCATTTAGCCGTCAGTAGTTATAAAAACTACTGAAGGTGAAAGGACTCATCAGTACTTATATGTGACATGGTTACCAATGATCACCAGTACTTTTTACTGAAATCATCAGTAGTTGTCACTTATTCTAGCTGCAGCATACCAAGCCTTAACACAAGATTTTGAAAGTAGAACTATCCAAAGGCTTAGTAAAAATATCTGCAAGCTCATCAGCACTAGGCACAAACTTAGGATCAATCAGACCTTTTTCAAAACAATCCGAATAAAGTGATGTCTGATCTCTATATGTTTGGTCCTAGAGTGCTAGACTGGATTTTTGACAATACACAGAGCTGAAGCACTATCCATTATAATGGAGTCTTAGTCTCTGTAATGCCATAATCCAGAAGTTGGCTCTGAATCCAGAGTACCTGAGAAGTGCAACTTGCAGCAGCAATGTACTCGGCTTCAGCAGTTGATGTAGCAACATATGTTTGTTTCTTACTCTGCCAAGAAATCAAACAGTTGCCTAGGAATTGACAACCACCAGAAGTTGACTTTCTAGTTAACTTGCACCCTGCATAGTCACTATCTGAAAAAGCAACTAATTTGCAAGAGTGTCCAGTGGAATACCATAAACCCAGAGATTATGTACCTTGCAAATATCTAAAGATTCTCTTGACTGCAATCAAATGAGACTCTTTAGGAGCAGCCTGAAATCTAGCACAAACACATGTAGCAAACATAATATTTGGACTAGAAGCTGTTAAATACATCACGGACCCAATCATACATCTGTAAAGTGTTTCATCAACAGCTTTACCTTTCTGATCTGCATCCAGTTGTGTGGTGTTGCACATAGGAGTAGAACAGGGCTTACAGTTTTGTAAATCAAACTTATTCAAAAGATCTTTTATATATTTTGACTGATGAATAAAGGTTCCATCAGCCTTTTGTTTAATTTGCAAGCCTTGAAAGAACTGTAATTCTCTCATTGCACTCATTTCAAACCTCTTTTTCATTAATGTTGTAAAATCATCACACAACTGGGGATCAGAGGATGCAAAAATGATATCATCAACATAAATCTGAACAAGTAGCTTATGCTGATCCACCTTCTTAATAAACAAAGTTTTATCAATGGAGCCTCTAGTGAAATTATTCTTAAGAAGAAAAGTGGAAAGTGTCTCATACCAGGCTCTAGGAGCTTGTTTCAACCCACAAAGAGCCTTATCAAGTTTATACACCTATTCAGGATGTTTATTATCCTCAAAACCTGGTGGTTGACACACATAAACTTCTTCCTTTATTTTACCATATAAAAAGGCACTTTGACACCCATTTGAAAAACTTTAAGATTGTGGAATGTAGCATAGGCTAAAAAAAATCTGATTGCCTCTAGTCTGTCTACAGGGGCAAAGGTTTCATCATAGTCAATACCTATGTCTTGTCAAAACCCTTGTACAACCAGTCTAGCCTTGTTCTTAACAATAAGCCCATTTTCATTAGTTTTATTCCTAAACACCCATTTAGTGCCTATTGCACACAAACCTGGGGGAAGAGGAACCAGTTCCACACTTGCTGTTTCTTGAACTGAAGTAACTCAAGCTGCATGGCTTCAACCCATCCATTGTCTCTCAAAGCAACATGGTAGTTCTTTGGCTCTAGCTGACTGATGAAGAGAGCATAGAAGCAGAAGTTAGACAATTGACTTCTTATTGAAACACCAACATTGATATCACCAATAATCTGAGACATTGGGTGATTCTTCATTGTAGATAACAATGAGATCAGTGCAAGTGTTTGTAGGACCTTCAGCAGCAGCAGATGTTGATGCAGACTCTTGAAACCAAGAATTAGATGGTAACTCAAAAGATGTAGAGGAATCAGAGATCTCATCAGCATTTGTTGTGGATGGAACTGCTGAAGCTACAGAACATCAAATTTAGCAGACACAGGCAGTTGTCACTAAACTTGAATAGGTGAGTATTGATATTATCATCATCATCATCTACCACCATGTGGAAGACATGCTGCAGAAGATAATTTATCCACATGATCTGCAACAGCTGGAGGTTGATAAGGAACATATTGCAGTATGTCCAAATCAAACAACTCCACAGGTTTTGTGGAATCTTGTCCGTAGGAGATTCATTAACTTCACATGCAAAGTCTCTTCAACTATCTTTGTTCTGCAGTTGAAGACTCTGTATGCCTTGCAAGTAGATGAATAACCAACAAATACCCTGCATCCACCTTAGGATCAAATTTTGGAGTTGATCCTTTGTGTTGAGAATAAAACAGGACACCCAAATGCTTTGAAAAATGAAATTAGAGGAGCCAAGTGATGGAGAACTTCATATGGAGTCTTCATCAACCTCTGATTTACTAAGAATCTATTCTGCACATAGCAAGCTGTGTTAACAGCTTCAGCCCAAAAGGTCAGTGGCAAACCAGAGTCAGCCAGCATGGGCCTTGCAGCTTCAATTAGGGTCCTGTTCTTTCTCTCCACTACTCCATTTTGTTCTGGAGTCCGTGGTATGCTAAACTGCCTTTGATTCCCTTTGAGAGATAGAAGTCATCAAGTGTATGGTTTCTGAATTCAGTTCCATTGTCACTCCTAATACACTTGACTGGAAGGGAATACTGCTTCTCATGATACAACACAAAGTGAATAATCTTCTGAGCAACCTCATCCTTTGAATGTAGAAAGAAAGTCCATAGAAATCTGGAGTAATCATCCACAATTACCAGACAGTATTTCTTCTTTGCCATGCTCATTACTCTCACAGGACCAAATAGATCCATATGCCGTAATTGCAAGCAGGCAGTGGACTTAGGCTCTTCAATAGGAGGGAATGAGACTTTGTGCTGTTTTCCTTTTAAACAAGCAGTGCAGGTTTAGTTGATTCATGTTTTTGAAATTAACATGACCCAGCCTTCTGTGCCACAGTTTAGATTCTTGAGAAGAGGCTTTGGAAAATAGGCAGGGATTGCCTCTGAGATCTATTTTCTTGTAAAGATCTAAGGCATACACTCTTCCTGTCCTGTTGGCTGTCAGGAGAGTGTGATCAACCAACACTTATCAATCAAATGCAGAACTTTGGATGACAGAATCCTACAGTTCTGACTGGTGAAAAGAGCAACATGGCCTTTATCACACATTTGACTGACACTCAAGAGATTGTACTTGAGATTTTCCACATGATTAACATCATCAAACTTTATTTCTCCATTGGAGACAAAGCCGTTTCCAATGATGTAACCCCTAGCATCATTGCAAAAAAACAAACCCCTTCTTTCCTTGAGAGTAGTCATGAAGAAGAGAGCTGTTCCAGTCATGTGCATAGATCCCCCACTGTCTACATACCAGATGCTACTTTGGCATGTTGAAGAACCCTGCAATAATAAACAATCAGTTAGTTTTGGAGACCCAAACCTTTTTGGTTTTGGGCCTGGTCTCATCAATAGATGGTAAACTAACAGGTTTGTTGGAAACAACAGCCTGAGAGGAAGAAGATGGTGAAGAAGAGGAATCCTTTGGCTTGGACCTCCTTTTCTGTGGTTTCAACATAGGAACATCTAATTGGTTAACTCTTCCCAATAGATGTTGAACCGTCATAACCAGTTGTGTCTAATTTTGTGATAAAGCTTTCAGCTCATCAGACACATTGCCAGTGGAGTTTGATAAGTTCCTATGTTGCACCTTCTTCTTCTGAGCAATCTCAGCTGTTACCTGTTTAACCCCTTCCTTTTTGGATTTCTTTGTGGACTTAAGGGTTACAGGATTTGATGTTGCTAATACAAATGTGTTCTCAAACTCAGTTTTCATTTTAACCATTTTCTCTTTAATTTCCTCTTTATATTTGAGTTTGGATCCTCTTTTGTACCAGCAATCATCTGTAAGATGATTGAACAAACCACATACTTCCCATGGTTTCTTCTTCATCTTATGTTGATCATCAACTAAAGAGGATGAAGCAACTGAAGACTTGCTCTTCAGTGCTTTGGAAGCATTGTTTGCTTTCTTGACTTCCTCTTTAGTAGTCTTCAAACTCTTTCTACTGACAGTTTTCTTCTTTTCAGTACTGACAGTAGTTGGAGTTTGAACTTCAGGTGTTAAATCTTGCTCTCTGGTCCTTTTAGGACTTTTAGAATTAACTCCTGAGTTGATCAACTCATTGAGCATGTGAGTGTCAGCAGTGGAACCATCAACATCAGCTGATAGGTTCTGAGAGGGCTTAGTGCTGACTTCTACTTCTGATAGTGCTGAAGCAGAAAGTAGATCACATCAAGAAATGGATTGGTTATTACTCTCACCATCAGATTCTACCTCTGCTCTGGGAGTAAAATCTGTAGGTGGAGCAGTGTGATTGTAACCAATGCCGAACTTCACATTGGAAGCAGATTGCTTACTAAGAAGCATTTCAAAACCTTTGCATGATTGTACCCATCGATCACACTCTACCTGGGTGACTGCAAGGGTTTCCTTGAGATCTTTATACTTCTCTAGAAGTATCTCTTCCCTAGCCTTATCATCAGTTATTTGGCATTTAAGTTTGTAAATCTCATCATTCTTATCATTAAGCACACACTCAAATTCAGCTTTGCTTTTGGAAATTATTTGTTCTAGCTCAATGTTCTTGTTAATCAAAGCTACATTTGCTTCTCTAATAGATGCAAATGCTGCTATGCATGTTTCAGAACATAATTTGGCTTTTGCCTCAGAACATAATCTGCTATGCATGTTCATCATAATTGCTTTCAGATGCAGCATATTCTGACTCATGACCAACAAGGCAGTATTTCCTGGTACAAAGTCATCAGTGAGCTTTCCTGATGAGGACAGATTCCTCTTCTGCTCTATCTCTCTTTCGAATGTAAGCGGTTTCCCATGAAGTTGGGTGAGAGATAGGCTATCCAGATTTGCACTGGAGCGTAGGACAATAGTGTATGTGTCCCATCTCTCAGGCAGTGATCTGAGGAACCTGTCTTCATCTGGCTATTGGTGTATTCCTGTTTCACCATTTTCAGCTCAGAGATCAAGCAGGAAAAACGCTCAAACTGTTGAATCAGTGTCACACCCTTTCTATGAGAGAATGTCTCATATTGTTGGTCAAGGATTTCTCTGTTGTTTGCTAAGACCTCATCTGTGCCACCGAATTGTTCCTTCAGGGCATTCCAGAGATCATGAGCAGTTTCATGATGCATAGCCCTGAATAGATTTCATTAGGCAGTGCCATGGCCATAATTCCATGGTCTTTAGCATCAATCTCAAACAGTTTCCGATCTTCATTAGAGTATTGTTCCTTCTTCTTCGGAACCATTTGATTGGTTTCCGGATTGTTCACCATAGGCTTATGTGGTCCATGTACCACAGATGTCCAACAACCTGAACTGTTAACAGACAGGTGATGAAGCATTCTTCGCTGCCATATGTTATACTCGGTCCTAACCAGCATCGGGGGCTTGGTTGAGGAACCAGTATTGTGAGGATCATTAGAAGGAGTAGTCATCTCAGATTCAATCAAATTCAATTAAGCTATAACAGATTTAGAACAAACACAACAACCAATTGAACCAAGAGAGATCTCAGAATAAATGAACGAAAGCGTCAGAAATCATAATCTATAACCAGTTCTTGCGAATATGCTAATTCAATCAAACATAGATATCAATTAGCAGTTTCAATGATCAACTGTTAGATCGATCAATGATTAACCAGCTCTGATACCACTTGTTAGGATCAGTGATCTACGTTTGATTGATTATAGAGTATAGCAACGGAATTCTAACAATGAATTAGCCAAATCGCAAGAACGAAAAGATATTAAATGAAGAACAAAAACGGTTATAGATAGAGAGAATTCTGCAGATAAATTTCATTCAATATTCGCTTTTGTGGTAACGGAATGTCACAATTACAATTAGGTCGACACCTCTTATATAAGAGATGTGACGTCTGCTGATGTCACTTGCTAGTGACATCTAACAGAATTATTCCAACTGAAATACAACTACTAAAGATGTCAAAACAGCTGACATCTTCTTACAAAAATACCAAGTGTTATCAGTTACTACAACTACTGAAAAACATAAAACTACTGACACTACAACAACTTAAGAACAAGCTCTTCAGTCGTTTTACAAAACTACTGAAAGTAAAAACATAAAACTACTGATATCACAACTACTGAAGAAGTACTCTTCAGCTGTTGTGACAAACTACTAAAACTTCAGTACTTGGTCTTCAGACTTGAACTTCAGACGTTTCATCAGCTGATGACTTCAGTAGATGTCATCAGCTGATGTCTTCAGTCTTTGTCTTCAGACTTTGTACACCAGTTGTTGATCTTCAGCACTTGTAGACTCTTCAGCTGTTGTACTTCAGTACTTTGGTCTTCAGCTTCAGCACTTGTGTTCTTCAGCTGTTGAGCTTCAGCACTTTAGTCTTCAGCTGTTGAAGTCTTCAGTACTTGAACGTCTTCAGCACTTGTCGAACTGATCTTCAGCTGATGAAGCCTTCAGCAGTTGTTGTGATATCATGTGGGACTTAGAGGTTTTCTGATCTTGGCTCATTGGTTCTTTTGGTCCAACATATATAGTGACAGCTGAATCTGCATCAGTGGGACTCACCTCAGTAATTGGTTGCTAATGGGGGCTAGAGATAAGGTATTTCTCCGGGCTCTATTGATCTTCAAGAGGGTGTTGTAGATCAACTTCATTGCCATGGAGAGATGTTATCTCTTCATCAGTTTTGAATAGAAGGTCAGTAAAAGATAGGGAGGTTAAGCCTACTAACCCGGGACCTTGGTCAATGTCTATAGGCATTGAGCTTGTGGTGGGGCTGTCTGTTGTTGGCTGTTCAAAAGAGTGTAGATACTCAATCTGAAGGTTGCCGATTTGGGTGTCACGCTCCTATGTTTGAGATTGAGGAGACTCAAAACCCATATTGAGGTCAAAAGAGAAGGATGGAGAGACCTCAGACTGAGTGGGAGCCCATGTTTCCACTCTAGTCTTTTTGGATTGAACAGGATGGGCTTCTTCAATCAGTGTAGATTGAACAAGGGTTTGTTTTGGGCATCTTTGATATGTGATGGTGATAGGTGGAGAAGGCAGTGTTGGCATCGTGGTGGTGGCGGCTGGTGTGGGTTCATCACCTATGGGGTGAACACGGATGTCACGAGGAGCTATGCGCTCAATCATAGCTGGAAGCAGAGTGGTATACCTTCTAGTGAAGTTGGTGGATACCTTCTTCAATGTCTTGAAGATGGTAGGCCGCATGTGGGGGACAGTCTGAGCAGCTGCACAGACAAGCATGCTCTGGTCCAACTCACAGTTAATGATGTGTTCTATAAATCTAGGATACATATAGAATGTCTCCGTTTGTAGATTCCCAATCTCATTGGTGAACACAAATCGTGAGTAGTTGAAGCGCAGGCCTCTCACCAATCCATTAACTAAGCATCCTAGTTCATATGGGATTTGATCCCATCCACCAGACTTGTTGGACAAGCAATGGAGAACAACATGCAGGAGAAAATTCCAATTGTAAGAGAAGTTGAATTTGTATACCGTTTACCTGTTGATGTCGCCACCATATTCCATAAGGATGTAGGTGCTGTCCAAGTCTGCCTTCGGGAACTCAGTAGGAACTCCTTCATCATGAAGCTCTAGATGCTCCCTAATGAGTTGTTCAGTAATAATCAACTCCTATCCACAAATGCTGGACCTCAGTTTTCAAATCCCATTTAAGGTTTCGGCTCGACCATTTCCCCAAAATTTGGCCATGTTATTGGAGTAAACAGTGGGGTTAATGGTAAGTGCAGTGTAGTAAGGTGATTGGGTGAAAAAGGAGATGATTTTCAGAGAAGTCGGCATCCCTTGAAGAATCAAGGATTGCGACCTGGTTGTGCTGAGGGTTAAGTGCCATTTGGAGAAAGGTGAATGTGGATGATTTTGAGCTTGGGTAAAGTTACAGAGGAGAAAATTTTCAAGGGAAGTAAAGAGCGCAAGTAAGAAGATGAAATTGAACAGTCGAGATTATTTAAAAGAGGGTGGGAAGGAGGTAATGGGGGTTAGGATAAGGTAATGTGATGGTTTAGTGGATGAAATAACAGTGGCGGTAAGGTTAAAATCAGTTAAATAATCCGACATCATTAACACAATCTTTACTTTTTACATTTTGGGGCCCTAGAGATTTACGTTACACAGTAGAATCTTTCTTCCGAATGTAAAATATTTCCAAAGGTAATTTGTCTTCCGTACCCAATTCTTACTTCCGAAGCAAAAACTTTGCTTCCGAAGGTTAGATTTGCTTTCTGAATGGAGAATTTGTAAACCTCGGAAGTGGATCTCATATGTAATCAATCGCTTCTTTAGAGACAAAAAGTTCTTCCGAGAAGAAAAATTATCCATTGAGAAATTTTGCTTCGGAAGATATAAAAATAACTTCCGAGGGTTAATTTCTCTTAGGAAGAAATTTAGACTTAAAAATTTATCAAAAAGAACTTTTGTAACAGGGCTTAAATTGTATTCACAAAAGACATTACACATTAAAAGGTTTCAAAAGAGGTGAACTAATCAATGTTTATCATCCCAATAGTACTTATGAGATATTTATATCTTTGCTCATCAAAAGCTTTGGTGAACAAATCAGCATATTGTTCATTTGCATCAACTTTGATTAATCTAATCAGATTTTTCTCATGAATGTCTCAAATGAAATCATACCTGATGTCAATATGCTTTGTCTGGGAGTGCTTCACCAGATTTTTAGTAAGGGAGATAGCACTGTTTTTGTCAATATGGATAGGAGTACTCATTAAGTTGAATCCATAGTCTAACATCTGATTCTGAATCCATAGCAGTTGAGCACAGTAGCTAGCAGCAATTGATTCAGCTTCAGCAGTTGATGTGGATCCACAGGATTGTTTCTTGCATTGCCATAAGATGATCCTTCCACCAAGAAATTGATATCCCCCTGATGTTGATTTCTTGCCAATATTACAGCCACCATAGTCACTGTCAGAGTATCTATAAAGATTAAAATCCTTGTTTCAGGGATACCAGAGACCTAGTTTAGGTGCTCCTTTGAGGTATCTAAAAATTCTCTTGACAGCAGCTAAGTGAGACTCCTTCGGGGCAGCTTGATATCTTACGCAAATGCAAGTAGCAAACATGATATCAGGTCTACTAGCAGTAACATAAATCACACAACCAATAATTTTCCTGTACTGATGTTGATCAGTATCCTCCCCTTCAAGGTCAGGACAAAGATTATGGTTTCTGGGTATGGGTGTCTAGGCAGGCTTGCAATCCTTCATTTCAAATCTTTCTGTGATGTCAGAAACATACTTAGATTGATTAATGAAGAACCCTTCCTTCATTTGCTTTACCTGAATTCCAAGTAAAAAGTCCATTTTTCCCATGGAACTCATCTCAAACTTCTTCTTCAAAAATGCTTTCAAAGTCCTTACACATCTTGTCATTTGAAGAACCAAATATGATGTCATCAACATAGACTTGAATGAGCAAGATATCCTTTCCAGACTTTCTGATGAAGAGAGTCTTTGCAACGGTACCTCTAGTGTAGCCGTTCTTCAAAAGAAACGAAGACAATGTCTCATACCACAACCTAGGTGCTTGGTGCAGCCCATATAGAGCTTTATCCAATTTGCACACATAGTTGGGGTGTTGTGGGTCTTAAAATCCTGTAGGTTGGCATACATAGACTTCCCTATCTATATCCCCATATAGAAATGCACACTTGACATCAGTTGATAGACAGTGAAGTCCTTGGATGCAGCATAAGCAAGGAAGATCCTAACTGCCTCAAGTCTTGCAAGAGGTGCAAAGACACCAGTATCATCAATTCCTTCCTCTTGTGTGTATCCTTGAACTACGAGTCTTGATTTGTTCTTGATGATCAAGCCTCTATCAACTCTCTTGTTTCTCAAAACCCATTTAGTGCCTATTGTTACTTGACCGGATGGTAGCGGACAAGGTTCCATACCTTCTGTCTCTTGAGTTGAAGCAGCTCCTCTTGCATCGATTCAAGCCATCTACTATCTTTTAAGGCATCTTCTACCTTCTTGGGTTCCATCAGGGATAGAAAGCACGAGTACAAGCAGACATTCCCATGATGAGTTTGTCCTCTTGTTCTCACACCCTCAGTGACATCCCCTATGATGTTCTTAGTAGGATGAGTGTTATGAATCCTATGGCGAGGAATCACTTCTAGTTGCAGAGATAGATCCAGGTTGGATATATTCTACTCAGGAACTTGAACACTTTGTCCTGCTATTGTTTCAAAATCATTCAATGAGGACTGATTGAATGAGTGAGAAACATCATCAGGATGGTTGTGAAGTGGTGTTAACATTTTCCTATCCCTTCAAAACATTACTTCCTTCTGTCTGGTCTTGTGGTGGATCACCTGATGAGTTTTGAGGCTCAGTGAGTGATTCACTTGAAGAAGCTTCACAATTCCTTGATATGGTCAAGCTGTCGGATCTGTGAATGGTGGACACTTTGTTGCAGCTCTTGGAGAATTTGGACTAGGTATGGGAAGCTCAAACAGTTGATCATCAGCAGCTGTACCAACATCATTTTAAGCACCTGTTCCAACTGAAACATTCTCACAAGATGGTTTAGAATAGTTTGGAAACAATTCTAAATCAAAGATATGATCAGGGCCATTCCCCCCAACACAAGGAGTGTGCTCATTAACAACTATATTGGATGACTCCTCAAATTTTTGATTCTTAATGTTGTATACTCTATAAGCTTTGGAGCTAGAAGAGTATCCAACCAAGATAGCATCATTTGACTTTTCAGCAAACTTTGCTAAATTGTCTTTTGTGTTAAGTATGGTACACCTGCTGCCAAAGGACCTTAGAAAGCCAATGAATGGTGGCCTCTTCTTCCATTGCTCATAAGGGGTTTTTCCATGGGGTTTATCTACAAGAACTCTCTTCTGCACATAGCATGTAGTGCTGACTGCCTCCGCCCAGAATGTTAGAGGTAGTTTTGAATCAGCTAACATAGTTCAAGCAGCCTGAATAAGTGTCCTATTCCTCCTCTCAGTAACACCATTTTGTTGTGGAGTTCTCAGAGAACTATATTGTCTGTCAATCCCTTTTGAGTTATAGAATGAGTGAAGAACAAGTTCTTAAACTCAGTCCCTTGATCACATCTAATGATTTTAACCTTGTGATCGATTTGATTTTCTATTTTAAGAATAAAAGATTTAGTGTTTCAGCAGTTTAATCTTTAGTTCTTAAAAAGAATACCCATGTGAATCTTGTAAAATCATCAACTATCACAAGGCAATATGATTTCCTTCCAATGCTCATTGTACTTGTGGGACCAAAAATATCCATGTGCAATAAGTGTAATGGAGTAGTGATAGAGTTAACACATTTGGATTTCTGAGATGTCCTACGTTGTTTCCCTTTCAGGCAAGCAACACAGTTATCTTTGCAGAAATACTCCTTTTTAGGCAAACTATGTACCAAGTTATTTTTAGCCAATTTATTCACTGTCTTAAAATTTACATGACACATACGTTTATGCCACAGTATTGACTCATCACCATCGGCTTTGGAAAGAAAGCATGCTACTTCACCCATTGGGGAAGCATTGTTCATATCAAGCTTTTACATATCCCCTTTTCTGGGAGATCTAAGAAGCACCAATTCCGGAGGAATGTCATCCTAGGTTTGAGGATAATGCACTCATGTTCTGTGAAATGCATTTGGTGCTTTTGATCACAGAATTGAGAAACACTTAACAGATTGTGTTTAAGTTGTTTGACAAAGTGAACTTTGTCAACCTTTATTTACCATTGGATACACTCCCTCTACGAGAAATATATCCTGCGGCCTCACCTCCAAATTGGACAGGACCTCCATCATTGTTTTGAAACTGTTGAAGGAGAGATCTATTCCCTGTCATGTGCCTGGAGCATCCACTATCTACAATCCATATATTGTTGTTCTTGTCATATGGATGTCCCTGCACATAAGATGAGATTGTTAGTTTTGTTTGGAAGCCCGAGCCTTGCTGGTCTTGGGTTCTTCCAAAGATAATGACATAACTGAACAAAATGTTATGCATGGGGGTTCAATAGAGGTCTTTGAAAAAGAGGTTTGGGCTGTAGCATCTTCCTTGATCTTCCAGTCCATCCTTTGGTTGATCTTGGAGGATGAGCTTGTTGAAGCTTTAGCAGCATGGGTATCTTCCGAAGCTTCTTTCTTTTCGGAAGAGGTCTACACCACCTTTTCTCCCGAAGCAATCTTCTTCTGGGGAGGTTTCAAGGGAACTTTCTTGTTCTTCCGAACCTTAGTAGCTTTTGCTTCCAAAGCCATTTTCCCTTCGGAAGAAGGAGTTTCTTCCGAAAGCAACCTGGCTTCCGAGACTAGCCTTCCCTTTATCATTACTTGAATCATTTGAAAAGGTCCAAATGGGAAAGCTTCCTTGACTCCTTCTTCCCGGATTGGTCATGGGAGCCTTGCATTCCCTTGCAGCTGTTTCAGATGACTTCTCAGCAGGCTTTGTGGTTGAGGGATGTGTGGAGCCCTGTGGGGTTCCTGGATTGGTATTTGGAGCCTTGCATTCCCTTGCAAAGTGACCCAGTTGGTTATAGTTGTAACACTTTGCCTTGGTCTTGTAAACCCGAACTTGCTAGTAGTTGGGTTTTGAGGGAAATGTCTTCTGGTTCTCTTAAAGAACTTCTTTGTTCTGTAAGTTAAGAGAGCCATTTGCTGGACAATGTCCATGTACTCTACGTCAACCGAACTGAAACACTCAAGATCATCAAAGCAGTATTGAAAATCACCAGAGTGTCCACTTCCTGAGACAAAGGAACAACTTTCTTGAAAGGAGTTGTGTTAAGCCTATTGAGACCTTGGAGTCTTAGGAAAAGTGATATAAGGTCCAGAAGAGCAGGATGGCTGCGGATAAGTCAGGAAACGCTGAGGTTGAGGGGATAATGAGCCTTCAACAACCATTAAAGCGTTGCTAGCAAGAAGACTCATGGGTCTGCTTGTTTGGTGGCCCTTCTTACTCTCCATCTCTAGGCGATATCCATCAAGGATGCCGTAGAGTTTAGTCATGGTGAGAGTGTTCAAGTTCTCTATCCTCTTGATAGAGACACAGTAAAATGTCTACTCGTTTGGAAGATCACTCATTAACTTTCTAGTAAGATCTCTAAGTTTGTGAGTGATCTTCACAGACTGAAGAGAAAAGATAAGATCCATGTACCTGAAGTACTGCTGGCTTAGAGTCTCTCCAGCAATATGAGTGAAGTTCTCGAACTGCTGCTTGAGTGAGTCCTTCTTTGAGTCATTAGAGCTTGAGTACATCTGAGCAAGTGTATCAAACAATTCTTTAGCAGTCGTGCAATGCTCGAATCCCAACATAATGGCGTTTGGTATTGTAGGTCATAGCATTGCAGTCGATGTCCATCTTCTTTCTATCTTCATCAGAGTAATCCTCTACAGCTTTTTCTATCATGGCACCATTTCCACCAGGTGATGCTACCTTAGGCTTTTACGGACCATTGACAATGGAGTTTCACATCCTGCTGTCTTGATATCTGATGAAGCCTTCCATTCTCCTGCTCCAAGACCTGAAATTTTCAGGAGTAATGATGGGAGCCTTTGTCATGGTTCCTATCTCTACCTCAGACTTGTTAAGGGCCATTAGAGTGAATGGGTTGTAGGGAGGAGTGAAAAACATTTTGATTTGGATGGTTAGATCACGCAATCAAGAGCCTGGGAAGCTCTTATACAAATTGCAGGATCGATGTTTGTCATTAAACACTTATGTTTTTCTCTCAAAGTCACCTAGAACAACATTCGGGTTAAGATAGAATCAGTAAGAGTTGATCACAATATAGAAAGTAATAAAGAACACAGGAAGTAATTTTCAAGGTACTTTTATATATTTCTTCTCAACTCAAAATACAAGACTCTTACAAGCAGTAGTTTATGTTGTTACAATGAGATACAAAGAGAACCTATATATAATACTACCTACAGCTGGATATACTTTGATACCAGCTGGGATCCTATAGCTAAAGCCTATACTACAAGACTAAAGTTTAAGGTATCTCGGATAACGTCTTATCTAAGATTTGGTAGTCACGACATGTCCCTAACGTACCTTTTGTCACCAACTAAAGTTGTAACATGTACTATCATGAAAAGGTGAACAGTGGAATAAAGTATGGTCTGAAGGGTTTGTTGGAAGATAAAACCGAGTTTAACCTTTTAAACTTTCAGAAAACGCAGCGGATATATATATTTTTTAAAACATGATTTTAAAGCTGAATTTCATGTTTTATGGTGACATATATATGAAAGAAACAAACCAAAACAAAAGGATCATATACGTGAATAAGCAAGCTATGAACAATATGTTAATGAACATAAAATCACAGCTACATAGAGCTGTGAACAACTACCTTTCTCGAGCTAAAAAACGACCAAGGAAGGGTTGAATGAAGCTTGTGATTCGGCCAAGGAACCAAGGAAGCGCCCCTCAAGCTTGTATACCCCAAGCTTGTGTGCAAACACTCTTCTTGTTAGGGAGATGAACACCAAAACCCAAAATCAAACCCCAAAATCTGCTGCTATTTCCGTGGAGCTTGAGAGAGAAAGGAGAGTGTTTTTAGTTCAAGATTGCATGTAATGAGAGAGATCCAAATGTGGAGTGTATGACATGCTTTATTGTGTATGTCTTCGAGAGAGAAAAGGGCCAATCCCCTTTGAGTGGGGCGGCTGAAAATTTTTAAGGGAAAGGGATTTTCCCTCTTAAACACACATACATAATATATAAAACTAGTCATGTAATAATTTATACAATTAACTATTTAATTGTATAAGTTATAAACCCCTTTTATTATTTGATGTTATCTAACTAATTGAAATAACATTACAAATAATAATCATGAACAAAATATCCTAATAAGTTGTTCCATCACATATGCAACTTATTTAGAAAACCCATTTTCTAAATTTGGTGTTATTATTTAATTGTGTAATCATATCATCAATTGAATAGTTGTTTGTGTTTGCAAAGCTTGTTTTTGGGTATAACCAGACTTGGATCATGACATACTAACCGCATCAATGTTGAATGTGTCTTGGGCATACAGAATCCAACAATCTCCCACTTGCACAAGATTCAAAGAAAATTGATGCAAGCAGTAAATACCGCCTAACAACGGTTTATTACCCTTAATACGCATGACTTTTAGCCATTCATTAACATCATCCCTTTCAAGTATCCTACTTGAAATGATTTAGGTGAATTAATCATCTATCCTTTTGTCACACATGTCATGTTAGATCCAAGGACACAAGGTGATCATTCCTTGTTGTTTTAAATTCTCCATGCCTTAGACATCTAACTCTCAATGAATAAGAGGAACAAATTCCATATTGATGACATACGTTCCTCACAATCACCTTGTGTCACACCTGAACATAGTATCATGTACTACCCATTATTTCAGATCAACGGATAACCAGATCAAGGTATGACACTTGGTGAATATCAAAACCCAATATGTATCTCAGGTTTGAGGATACCAAATGATATTCGCGGTTACTCAAAATTACTTATGATCAATCAATAAGATTCCATGTAGTAAAAGTTGACTTGCGGGTTAGTCCAATATTTGTATCCCACAAATATCTATGAACCTTGGTAGCAACCCATTGCTCTATATTCATCCTTATGAACATCAACCAATCCAAGTTCATAATAATCTTACCTTCACACTTGTTCCCACAAGTCTGAACGACTACGGACATTTAGAGTAAGCAATTTACTCATGGATTAAACATGCTAAATTGGAATATTAATTGAAACATTATAACCAAACAATTTTATTCAAATAATAAAGAGTTCCACATATCCAAATACAAAATTTACACATCAAATCCAATCACTAGAATATCGAAGTCCCATGGCAAAAGTATGACCTTCATGCTTTGCCTTTTCAAGGAGCTTCGTGAGAGGATCCGCAATGTTCTGATCCATGTGAACTTTGCGAATACATATCTTTCCTTTTCAACTTCATCTGTATGTAGTTGAATCTCCGCTCAATGTGCCTAGTCTTTTGATGAGCACGAGGTTCCTTGATTTGAGCAATCGCACCCTCGTTATCACAAAAGATCTCTAGGGGGTCTGAATGGATGGGACAACCCCAGATTTGCAATGAATTTCTTCAACCATGCAGCTTCTTGAGCTGCCAATGAGGCCGCTACGTATTCTGATTCTGTAGTTGATAGAGCCACCACATCCTATTTGGAGCTCTTCCAACAGACCGCTCCTCCATTCGGAATAAAAATATATCCCGACTGTGATCGTGAATCATCACGATCTGTTTGGAAACTGGCATCTGTGTAACCTTTTACAACAAGTTCCTCATCACCAGATCCATAGATTAGGAACATATCTTTTGTCCTCCTTAGGTACTTAAGTATGTTCTTAACAGCCATCCAATGACTATTTCCAGGATTTTGCTGGTATCGGCTTGTCATGCTTAAGGCACATGACACGTCCGTTGAGTGCATATCATTGCATACGTGATGGATCC
Source organism: Flaveria trinervia (assembly GCA_025506515.1). Lineage (NCBI taxonomy): Eukaryota > Viridiplantae > Streptophyta > Magnoliopsida > Asterales > Asteraceae > Flaveria > Flaveria trinervia. Next base: position 51,756,199 of record CM046446.1, read on the forward strand.
AATAGCAGATGTGTATGGGATTGCCTTCGTTTTATCTTGCTCATCCTTTGAGCTAGGACATTGAGTCATACTCAATATCGTTCCTCTTTGAAAAGGTACCGTACCTTTCTTAGAGTTCTCCATGTTGAACCTTTTCAAGATTTTATCAATGTATGCACTTTGATTTAAACCAATCAACCGCCTTGATCTATCCCTGTAGATCTTTATTCCCAGAATATAGGCGGCCTCACCAAGATCCTTGATGGAAAAACAACTTCCAAGCCAGGTTTTTACACCCTCCAAGGTTGGAATGTCGTTTCCAAATAGTAGTATCTCATCAACATACAATACTAGGAAAGTGATGATGCTCCCACTAGCTTTCTTATATACACAAGCTTCGTCAGCGTTCTTGATGAATCCGAATTTAATTATTTCTTCATCAAAACGGAGATTCCAACTTCTCGATGCTTGTTTCAGTCCATAGATTGATTTCTTTAACTTGCATACTTTATGAGTATGTTTTGGATCGACAAAACTTCAGGCTGAACCATATAGACATCTTCCTCAAGATATCCATTTAAGAAAGCGGTTTTGACATCCATTTGCCAAATCTCATAATCATAATGAGCAGCTATGGCAAACAATATCCTTATAGACTTTAGCATCGCAACAGGTGAGAAGGTTTCATCATAATCAACCCCTTGAGTTTGACTGAAACCCTTTGCTACAAGTCTAGCCTTATAAGTATCCAAGTTTCCATGCATATCGGTTTTCTTCTTGAAAACCCACTTGCTTCCAACTACTTTGGAATTAAGAGGTGGTACAACCAAGTCCCATAGTTGATTGTCATGCATGGATTGCATCTCAACACTCATGGCCTCGAGCCATTTGTCACAATCCAAATTGGACACTGCATCATGGTATGTGGTTGGTTCATTTGAATCTACCACATAGCATCCATCCATGAAAAATCCATACCTTTCAGGTGGATTACTAGTTCTACCACTTGTGCGAACGTTTTGTGTGTATTGATCAACCATTTGATCATCTTCAACATCCTCATGTTAAGTGCTAGTTTCAACCAAACGTGCATCGGGTTATGGTTCTTGATCCTCCTCAAGATCCACTGTTCTACTACTAGTTCTTTCCATAAGGAACTTTGTTTCTAAGAACTCACCCTTTCTGGCAACAAACACCTTTTGTTCCGGTGGATCATAGAAATAATATCCCATAGAATCTCTAGGGTATCCAACAAAGATACACTTGGTGGATGGGACTTCCAATTTGTTTGGGGTGGGAGTCTTAACATAAGCCTCACAACCCCAGACCCTTAAGTATGATAGGGATGGAACTCTTCCATGCCATATCTCAAAAGGTGTCCTTTCCACCTTTTTGGTTGGGGCCATATTTAAAATACGGGCTGCGGAGAGCAGAGCGAAACCCCAAAATGATAGAGGTAATGTGCTTCTAGCTATCATAGATCGGACCATATCCAATAAGGTTCGATTCCTCTCTCAGACACACCATTATGTTGTGGTGTTTTAGGTGGAGTGAGTTGTGAGACAATCCCACAACTCCTAAGATGATCTTGAAAAGCATCATTTAGGTATTCACCTACTCTATCGGTGCGGAGAACTTTAATCGACTTGTTGAGCTGATTTTGTACTTCATTTTGAAAGATCTTGAACACTTCAAAACCTTCATCTTTGTGTCTTAACAGGTACACATACCATAGCGACTATAATCGTCGGTAAAGGTAATGAAGTATCTTTCACCATTCCTAGTCATTGGCTTAAAAGGACCACATACATCCGAATGTATGATTCCTAATAAATCTTTTTCCCTTTCGTTAGTTCCACTAAAGGGTGCCTTAGTCATTTTACCTTGTAAACAAGATTCACACACATCAAATGAATCACATTCACTTGTTTTTAAAAGACCATTCTTTTGTGGTGTTTGAATTCTTTTCTTGTTTATATGACCAAGATGACAATGCCAAAGATAGGTATCACTCAATCCAACTTGAGTTTCTTGGTGCTAGTTTGGTACAATGAACTATTTAAAGTATTTTCATAAACCAATTCATAAATACCATTAATGGGAATAGCTTTAAAGTAGAACATATCATTAAAAGAAACATGAATATCTTTTTCAACAAATGATAATACATATCCAATTTGTTTTAACAGGGCTACAGAGATAATATTCCTAGTCAAACTAGGAGCATACAAAACATTGTTCAAAATTACTTCCAAACCATTTGGAAGTTTCAAGATATAATCACCATGGGCTTCAACTTGAACTTTAGCCCCATTGCCCATGTAGAGGCTAACATCCCCTTCTTGAAGTCACTACTTCTTCTGAACCCCTGCAACAAATTGCAAATGTGAGTTCCACATCCGGTATCTAATACCCATATGTTAGAGGATATCATGTTTAAATCAATATGGATCATGTATATTGTACCTGAGGTTTGCCCGGCATCCCTCTTTGCTTTCAACTTTTGGAGATGGACGAGACAATTTCTTGCCCAATGTCCAATCTCCCCACACATGAAGCATGGGTCATTAGTAGCAACCTTTTGCTTATTCTCCTGTGGTTTGGGTGGCACCCTTACCACCCCTTTCCCTTTTCCCCATACGGGTCCCTTGCCCTTGGCAACCTTTGCCTGGGTGTGGGATGAGGCCTTTTCTTGTTCCCACCTTCATTGATGGTGAGAATGGGTAAAACCCTTTTACCCATGGCTGCGCTAGCCGTTTTGAGCATTGAGTGAAGCTCACCAATGCTTTTGTCCCAAGCATTCATGTTGTAATTCAACACGAGTGTCTGGAACTTCTTGGTAAGGCCATTGAGGATCAAATCCGTGGCCAATTCCTTCGAGACGGGACAATTAAGCCTTTCGAGGCGGTCTATGTCACTTTTCATCTTAAGTACATAAGATGAAACCGATTGGTTGTTGTCCATACGACATGCATGGAGTGCTCGAACCGTTTCGAAGTGCTCAACCCTTGCTTGCCGTTGGAACGTTTCCTTCAGCTGGGTTATCATGACATAAGCTCCATGATGTTCGTACTTCTTTTGGTGATCTGGAGTCATGCTCGCTAGCATGAGACAAGACACTTGGACGGAGTCCTCAGTGTACTTTAGCCAATCGTTATAGGCTTCGTCATCATCCTCAGAAGGTTGATCAGGGATAGGGTCGTCTAAAATATATGATCGACTTTCTTGCTTGAGAATGATTCTCAAGTTTCGATACCAATCAATGAAATATTATGATTTAGACCTTCCTTTTGGAGAATCGCTCGCAATGATTGGCGGACGCGGATGAATTATCATGATTATCATTATTGGTGGCCATCTACAAAATATAACAAAGATCTATTTTAGTATTTTCGATATTGCTATTTTAAATAATTAATACCTTTTAAGGTCATTTTTATATTAAAATCTAGAACCCAACATTACATTTATATTGTGGTTAGGTGACCTTTATCCCATGATTTAAATTAATAAGGTGGTCAACGATTGACGGTTGCAACCATTTGCAACTTCTAGAGGTATGGGATCGACTTTAAACATCATATGTAAAGTCGGCATGTTAATCCCATCAACACCATTTGGAAACCATATTGTAGGTGATCCATTTAACATGGTTTGCAAATCAAGTCACCCTACTTGCACACACATGTGAGTTTACCAATATAAGTCGTTAGGTGACCTTTATCCCACAAATGTGGTATCGCCACCTTAAGTCACAAGTTCCCTCTAAATGGTTAGGTGATCTTTATCCCATTAAGAGTTTCCAAATGACCCAAGTGTTGTGCAAGAGGACGGTGTTAAACTTTTTGGAAATATTGTTTGAAAATATTTAGAGATTTCATAATCTTAGTTTAGAAACTCTATGTACTTGTACTTGCATGCTTTCAAATACAAGATACCCTATGGTCCTTTGATTAAAACCCATTTTAATCATTAAATCATTAAATCATTTTAATAACCTTTTATTTCCTTTTAATGATTAAGAACCATTGTATTAGATTGTTAAGTTCATAGAATGGTTTGTTAAAGCAAATATCACATACATGCTATCAACCACAATAATATAAACAAAACAACATAGCAAATGTGCATAATCATAGCATCTAAAGATGTCCACACTTGTTTGCCATCACAAGTGTGGTCCAAAGGCATTCCTAAGGGTCACAAACAAAACACATAGAAAGCTTCCAAAAGCCTCCCACTTGAAACCACATCCAAATGCTTCATGTTTCTCCTTTGTGCTTCCAATCCATACATCTTCACATTACAAGATATAAAGTCCTAATACAAGATATCTAGTAAAATGAAAATGCACCTATTCTATTTATTACAACCCAATAATAAATAAAATACATTTTAAACAAAGCACAAATGAATAAATATATACAACCCCATTGAATAAACAAATACAACCATTGCAATGATCCATACAACATAAGGCCAAAGGCTAGGTTATGCACTAAAATAAACATCCATCATATCATCCAAAATATAACTATGGATCCCCTCAAAACCCACTAATTTTCAGCCAACATAAACTGAAAATTTCGGGTTTAAATATTATCCAAAAACACAACATATCAACATACATATCTTTCAAGGTTTAATCACAAGCATGTGTAAATAACCTTGAAAGTTGGGGATTCAACAAAACAGAATATAGCAGCCCTTAAAAGGGATATAAAGTCCCATAAAAAATTATAAAGGACAAGAACAAGCAACCTACCCACATAACCGGCTCTTGATGCAATTGAAGGGTTTGTTGGAAGATAAAACCGAGTTTAACCTTTTAAACTTTCAGAAAACGCAGCGGATATATTTATATTTTAAAACATGATTTTAAAGCTGAAATTTCATGTTTTATGGTGACATATATATATGAAAGAAACAAACCCAAAACAAAAGGATCATATATGTGAATAAGCAAGCTATGAACAATATGTTAATGAACATAAAATCACAGCTACATAGAGCTGTGAACAACTACCTTTCTCCAGCTCAAAAACGACCAAGGAAGGGTTGAATGATGCTTATGATTCGGCGAAGGAACCAAGGAAGAGCCCCTCAAGCTTGTATACCCCAAGCTTGTGTGCAAACACTCTTCTTGTTAGGGAGATGAACACCAAAAACCAAAATCAAACCCCCAAAATCTGCTGCTATTTCCGTGGAGCTTGAGAGAGAAAGGAGAGTGTTTTTAGTTCAAGATTGCATGTAATGAGAGAGATCCAAATGTGGAGTGTATGACATGCTTATTGTCTATGTCTTCAAGAGAGAAAAGGGCCAATCCCCTTTGAGTGGGGCGGCCGAAAATTTTTAAGGGAAAGGGATTTTCCCTCTAAACACACATACATAATATATAAAACTAGTCGTGTAATAATTTATACAACTAACTATTTAATTGTATAAGTTATAAATCCCTTTCATTATTTGATGTTATCTAACTAATTTAAATAACATTACAAATAATAATTATCAACAAAATATCCTAATAAGTTGTTTCATCTCATATGCAACTTATTTAGAAAACCCATTTTCTAAATTGGTGTTATTATTTAATTGCATGATCATATCTTGGTTTTGGGTATAATTTTGTGTTTGCAAAGCTTGGTTTTGGGTATAACCCGACTAGGATCATGACATACTAACCGCATCAATGTTCTATGTGTCTTGGGCATATAGAATCCAGCAATCTCCCACTTGCACAAGATTCATAGAAAATTGATGCAAGCAGTAAATACCGCCTAACAACGGTTTACTACCCTTAATACGCATGACTTATAGCCATTCATTAACATCATCCCATTCAAGTATCCTACCTGAAATGAGTTAGGTGAATTAATCATCTATCCTTTTGTTACACATGTCATGTTAGATCCAAGGACACAGAGTGATCCAAGGACACAGAGTGATCATTCCTTGAATTAATCATTCCAATATTTGTATCCCACAAATATCTATGAACCTTGGCAGCAACCAATTGCTCTATATTCATTCCTTTTGAATATCCACCAATCCATGTTCATAATAGTCTTACTTTCATATATGTTCCCACAAACATGACCGACTACGGACATTTAGAATAATAAACATACTCATGGATGTATACATGCTAAAATGAAAGTAACTCAAAATATCACAAGTATATAAAGAGTTAAATATTACATTGTTTCAAACTTTTAATACAAAAGAGATCAATTCCAGTCACTAGAATATCGAAGTCCTAAGACACAAGTATGACTCTATGTTTTGCCCTTTCAAGGAGCTTCGTGAGTGGATCCGTAATGTATTGATCGGTGTGAACTTTACGAATACATATTTTACCCTTTTCAACTTCATCCCTTATGTAGTTGAATTTCCGCTCAATGTGCCTAACCTTTTAAAGAGGACAGGGTTCCAAGATTTATGCAATCGTACCCTCGTGATCACAAAAGGATTTCTAAGGGTCTTGAATGGTAGAGACCACCCAAGGTAGGTGATAAACTTCTTTATCCATGCGGCTTCCTGAGCTCCTAACGATGCGGCAATGTATTCGTATTTTGTAGTGGACAATGCTACTCCATTCATAATGAAGACATACCCCAATTATGATCGAGAATCATCTCCAAGGGTTTCAAAACTTGCATCCGTGTAACCCTTTACAACGAGTTCCTCTTCATCAGATCTGTATATTAGAAAGATTTTCTTAGTCCTCCTAAGGTATTTCAATATACTTTTAAGAGTCATCCAATGGCTATTACCTGGATTCTACTAATATGTGCTCATCATGATTAACGCGCATGACACGTCCGATCTAGTGCATATCATCGCATGATCGATCCTATAGCTGATGCATATGGGATGTCCTTCATTTGATCTTGCTCATCCTTTGAGCTTGGACATTAAGATGTACTCAATATTGTCCCTCTTTGAATAGGTACCATACCTTTCTTAGAGTTTATCCATCTTGAACCTTTTCAGACTTTATTAATATATGCACTTTGATTTAAACCTATCAACCGCCTCGATCTATCCCTATAGATCTATATTCCCAAAATATAGGCGGCTTCACCGAGATTTTATGGAAGAACAACTTCCAAGCCAGGTTTTGACACCTTCCATGGTTGGAATATCATTTCCAAAAGGTAATATGTCATCAACATACAATACTAAGAATGTTATTATGCTCCCACTAGCCTTCGTATATACACAAGCCTCGTCAGCGTTCTTGATGAAACCAAATTTCTTGATCTCTTCATCAAAACATTGATTCCAACTTCTTGATGCTTGATTCAATCCATAGATTGACCTCTTTATCTTGCATACTTTTAGGATGTTGTGGACCGACAAAACCATCAAGCTGAAACATATAGACAGTCTCTTCAAGATGTCCATTTAGAAAAGAGGTTTTGACATCCATTTGCCAAATCTCATAGTCATAATATGCAGCTATGGCAAATAATATCCTAATTGACTTTAGCATTGCCACAGCAAGAAGGTTTCATCCTAATCAACCTTTTGAGTTTGATTGAAACCTTTTGCTACAAATCTTGCTTTGTAAGTATCCAAGTTTCCGTGTATATCTATTTTCTTCTTTGAAACCCACTTGCATCCAACAGGTTTGGAGTTAAGTGGAGGGTCAACAAATTCCCAAACTTGATGGTCATACATGGATTGAATCTCAACGTTCATGGTATCCAGCCATTTGTCACAATCCGAATTGGACACTGCTTCATGGTATGTAGTTGGCTCATAGGAGTCAACCACATTGCATCCCTTCATGAAAAAACCATATCATTCAGGTGGAATGCTAACTCTACCAGATCTGCGAACGTTTTGTATGTGTATTCATCAACCTCTTCATCATTATCAACAACCTCTTGTTGATCGCTAGTGTCAACCAAACGTGTATCGGCTTGTGGATCTTGATCCTCATCAAATTCCACTATTCTATATGTTATTCCTTCCATAAGGAACTTAGTTTCCAAGAACTCAGCCTTTTGAGAAATAATTACTCTTGCTCTGTTGGATCAAAGAAGTAGTATCCTATACAGTCTTTGGGATATCCAACAAATATACACTTAGTGAATCGACTATCTTGGTCAAGGCCATATTAAAATACGAGCCTCGAAGAGCATTGCGAAACCCCAAAATGATAGAGGTAGTGAGCTTATAGCCATCATAGATTTGAACCATATCCAATAGGGTTGATTTCTCTATTCAGACACGTCATTATGTGGTAGTGTTCGAGGTGGAGTAAGTTGTGAGACGATTCCACAACTTCTTAGATGGTACTAAAAGAATCACTGGGGTATTCACCTCCTCTATCTGAATGAAGAACTTTGATAGTTTTATTGAGTTGATTTTCTACTTCATTCTTGAATATTTTGAACATTTCAAAAGCTTCATTGTTTATGTGTGTTGGACCAAAAGAACCAATGAGCCAAGATCAGAAAACCTCTAAGTCCCACATGGTATCACAACAACTGCTGAAAGCCTCATCAGCAGTTTGACAAGTGCTGAAGACTTCAACAGCTGAAGATCAAGTGCTGAAGACTTCAACAGCTGAAGAACTAAAGTGCTGAAGTACAACAGCTGAAGAACACAAGTGCTAAAGCTGAAAGACCAAAGTACTGAAGTACAACAGCTGAAGAGTTTACAAGTGCTGAAGATCAACAACTGATGTACAAAGTCTGAAGACAAAGACTGAAGACATCAGCTGATGATATCTACTGAAGTCATCAGCTGATGAAACATCTGAAGGTCAAAGTCTGAAGATCAAGTACTGAAGCCTCAGTAGTTTGTCACAACTGCTGAAGAGTACTTCTTCAGTAGTTGTGATATAGTAGTTTTATATTTCTAGTTTCAGTAGTTTTATGTTTCAGTAGTTTTGTAAAACGACTGAAGAGCTTGTTCTTCAGTCGTTGTAGTTTCAGTAGTTTTATATTTTGTACTTAACACTCTGATATGTTCTCAGTAGTTGTGAACATTCAGTAGTTTGTTAAGAGTTAGTTATTTTTGTATTAGATCTGCCAGTTGTCACTTTCCGTGATAACAACAGTGATTGTTGCACTCTATATAAGGAGTGACAACCTATTGTAATATTGGGGATGAGAGAGTAAATGAATGGAATGAATGGATGATTTGATTAGAAATATTCTATATCTATAAACATTCCTTGAAATCAGAAATATATATTCTCTCCCTATAACCGTATGTGCTCTTAATGCATACAAGTATGCTTGCTAGAAATTTGTCTAATTCTTGTTCGTATTCCGCTGCTTTGAACTCTAATACATCAAACTTGTGATCGCTAATCCTGTCAAATGGTATCAGAGCAGGTTAATCATTGATCGATCTAATAATTGATCATTGAAACTGCTATTCAAGATCTATGTTTGATTGAATTAGCTTTTGTTTTTGCAAGAAACGGTTATAGAGATTGAATTTTCTGTATTTCTGGTCATTCATCCTGAGATCTTCTCTTGGTTTTCATTGAGTTTGTTGTGGTCTGTTAAAACTTTTAAAAGCTTGAATTAAATTGTTTTTGAACTGAAAATGACCACTCCCTCCAATGATCCTCACAATACTGGTTCCTCAACCAAGCCACCAATGCTGGTTAGGAATGAGTATAACATATGGCAAAGACGTATGCTCCATCACCTGTCTGTTAACAGCGCAGGTTGTTGGACATCAGTGGTACATGGTCCACACAAGCCTATGGTGAATAACCCGGAAACCAATCAAATGGTTCCAAAGAGGAGGGAGCAATACTCAGATGAGGATAAGAAGTTGCTTGAATTGATGCAAAAGCCCATGGAATTCTGGCCATGGCACTGCCAAATGAAATCTATTCTGGGCTAATGCATCATGAAACTGCCCATGACCTCTGGAATGCCTTGGAAGAACAATTTGGAGGAACAGATGAGGTCTTGGCAAATAATAGAGAAATTCTTGCCCAACAATATGAGACATTCTCTCATAGAAAGGGTGAGACACTGACTCAACAATATGAGCGGTTCTCTGTTTGATCTCTGAATTAAAAATGGTCAAACTTGAGTACACAAATATTCAGATGAATAACAGATTTCTCAGATCACTGCCTGAGAGATGGGACACATATACTATTGTCCTACGCTCCAGTGCAAGTTTGGACAAACTATCTCTCACCCAACTCCATGGAAACTGCTCACGTTTGAGAGAGAGATAGAACAGAAGAGAAAGTTGTCTTCATCTGGAAAGCTCACTGAAGACTTTGTACCAGGCAACACTGCCTTGGTGGGTCATGAGTCAGAATATGCTTCATCTAAATGCCAGTATGATGAGCATATTAATTTCTCTTCAAGCACTTCTGATTCTGCATTTGTGAGTGTTGAGGGTCAGTTTACTGGGTGTAATAATGACAATCTATGCTTTATTATGGATGATCTCAAAGGGATTGCTGATGATGACTTAGAAGAGATGGATATTTTGAGCCAAATGGCCCTGATAAATATCAGATCTCAGAAGTTCTATAAAAGAACTGGAAGAAATTCCCAGGACTCTCTGCCAAAACCAAAGTTGGTTTTGACAAGAGCAAGTTGAGGTGTCACAAATGCCAAAGGCTTGGACACTTTGCAAGAGAGTGTAGATCAACTGGATCTAACTCCACTGCACCCTTTGTGACTTTTCCTGGCAATAGTCAACAACACAGAGGGCAACATCCTGTCACTTCTAGTCATCATCCTCAACAACAATCTCCGGCATATTTTGTTCCTCAGGGTCAAATGCCATATCCGTACCCTTGCTATTACATGCCACAGTCAAATCAAGTTCAAGTTCCTATGGGACCACAACCTCATGAACTACCAGAAGCTCAGCCATCCCAATCTCATCAACAAACTCAACCTCAACAACACAGCTTCTTCACCCCAGGAGTTGTTGACTGGAGCAGTTTACCAGATAACATGTCTGGTCATGACCAACTGTTCTCAGGTGCTGGTCAACATGGTGGTGACAGTCCTTTTGGGAATCTAGCTCTTATGGCTTTGGAGTCTGCTGATACTTCATTTTCTAATGCCTCTACACCTTAGGTATCACAGGTATCCTCTAAGGCAAAAGCCAAATTATGTTCTGAACCATGCATAGCAGTATTTGCTTCCATTAGAGAACCAAATGTAGCTCTAATTAATAAGAACATTGAGCTAGAACAAATTATTTCCAAAAACAAAGCTGAGTTTGAGTCTGTGCTTAAAGATAAAAATGATGAGATTTATAAACTGAATTGCCAAATAATTGATGATAAGGCTAGAGAAGAAGTACTTCTAGAGAAGTACAAAGATCTCAAAGAAACCCTTGCAGTTACCCAGGTCGAGTGTGATAGATGGGTACAATCATGCAAAGGTTTTGAAATGCTTCTTAGTAAGCAATCTGCTTCAAATGTGAAGTTTGGAATTGGTTACAATCACACTGCTCCACCTACAGATTTTACCCCAAGAGCAGAGGTAGAATCTGATGGTGAGAGTGATAACCAATCCATCACATCATGTGATCTACCTTCTGATACAGCACAATCACAAGTAGCAGTCAGCATCAAGCCCTCTTTGAACTTATCAGCTGATGTTGATGGTTCAAATGCTGACATTCACATGATTAATGAGTTGATCAACTCAGGAGTTAATTCTGAAGGTCCTGAAAGGACTAGAGAGCAGGATCTAACACCTGAAGTTCAAACTTCAACTGCTGTCAGTACCGAAGAGAAGAAAACTGACAGTAGAAAGAGTTTGAAGACTACTAAAGAGGCAGTCAAGAAAGCAAACAATGCTTCCAAAGCATTGAAGAACAAGTCTTCAGTTGCTTCACCCTCTTTAGTTTATGATCAACCTAAGATGAAGAAGAAACCATGTGAAGTATGTGGTTTGTTCAATCATCTTACAGATGATTGTTGGTACAAAAGAGGTTCCAAACTCACACAAAAAGAAGAAATTAAAGAGAAAATGGTAAAAATGAAAACTGAGTTTGAGACCACATTTGTATTAGCAACATCAAATCCTGTAACCCTTAAGTCCTCAAAGAAATCCAAAAAGGAAGGGGGTAAACAAGTGACAGCTAAGAATGCTCAGAAGAAGAACGGGCAACATAGGGACTTATCAAACTCCACTGGCAATGTGTCTGATGAGCTGAAAGCTTTATCACAAAATCAGACACAGCTGGTTATGATGGTTCAACATATGTTGGGTAGAGTTAACCAACTAGATGCTCCTATGTTGAAACCACAGAAAAGGAGATCCAAGCCAAAGGACTCCTCTTCTACACCATCTTCTTCCTCTCAGGCTGTTGTTTCAATTAAATCTGTTAGTTTACCATCTATTGATGAGACCAGGCCCAAAACCAAAAAGGTTTGGGTCTCTAAAACTAACTGATTGTTTATTTTTGCAGGATTCTTCAACATGCCAAAGTAGCATCTGGTATGTAGACAGTGGGGGATCTATGCACATGACTGGGAACAGCTCTCTTCTTCATGACTACTCTCAAGGAAAGAAGGGATTTGTTTCTTTTGGCAATGATGCTAAGGGTTACATCATTGGTAAGGGCTTTGTCTCCAATGGAGAAATCAAATTTGATGATGTTAATCATGTGGAAAATCTCAAGTACAATCTCTTGAGTGTCAGTCAAATGTGTGATAAAGGCCATGTTGCTCTTTTCACCAGTCAAAACTGTAGGATTCTGTCATCCAAAGTTCTGCATTTGATTGATAAGGTGTTGGATGATCACACTCTCCTGAGAGCCAACAGGACAGGAAGAGTGTATGCCTTAGATCTTTCTAAGAAGATAGATCTCAAAGGCAATCCTTGCCTATTTTCCAAAGCCTCTTCTCAAGAATCTAAACTGTGGCACAGAAGGCTTGGTCATGTTAATCTCAAAAACATGAATCAGCTTACCCACAATAGTTTAGTCAGAGGCTTACCAATAAAGGAGTTCCACTGTGATGAAACCTGCACTGCTTGTTTAAAAGGAAAATAGCACAAAGTCTCATTCCCTCCTATTGAAGAGCCTAAGTCCACTGCCTGCTTGCAATTGCTGCATATGGATTTATTTGGTCCTGTGAGAGTAATGAGCATGGAAAAGAAGAAATACTGTCTGGTAATTGTGGATGATTACTCCAGGTTTGTATGGACTTTCTTTCTACATTCAAAGGATGAGGCTGCTCAGAAGATTATTCACTTTGTGTTGTATATTGAGAAGCAGTATTCCCTTCCAGTCAAGTGTATTAGGAGTGACAATAGAACTGAATTCAGAAATCATACACTTGATGACTTCTATCTTTCAAAGGGAATCAAAAGGCAGTTTAGCATTCCAAGGACTCCAGAACAAAATGGAGTAGTGGAGAGAAAGAACAGGACCCTCATTGAAGCTGCAAGGTCCATGCTGGCCGACTCTGGTTTGCCACTGACCTTTTGGGCTGAAGCTGTCAACACAGCTTGCTATGTGCAAAATAGAGTTTTAGTAAATCAGAGGTTGATGAAGACTCCATATGATGTTCTCCATCATCTGGCTCCTCTGATTTCATTTTTCAAAGCATTTGGGTGTCCCTGTTTTATTCTCAACACAAAGGATCAACTCCATAAATTTGATCCTAAGGTGGATGTAGGGTATTTTGTTGGTTATTCATCTACTTGCAAGGCATACAGAGTCTTCAACTGCAGGACAAAGATGGTTGAGAAACCCTACATGTTCCACAAAGCCCTGTGGAGTTATTTGATTTGGACATACTGCAATATGTTCCTTATCAAACTCCTGCTGTTGCTCCTGTCAACAGTTCACCACCTGGTGGTACCGCTGATGATGACGATGATTGCAGTACTCACCTCTTCAGGTTTAGTGATCAGCTGCCTGATTCAGCTAGACCTGATGTTCCTGTAGCTCCAGTAGCACCATCCACAACAAATGCTGATGAGATCTCTTCGAATTCAACTTCCTTTGAATTACCATCTACTGATTGGTTTCAAGGAAATGATTCACCATCACCATCTGTTACTGCTGAGCCCGCTACAAACACTTGCACAGATCTCATTGTGTATCAAGATCTGAAGAATCACCCTATGTCTCAAATCATTGGTGATATCACTACTGGAGTATCAACAAGAAGTCAATTGTCAAATTTCTGCTTCTATGCTCTCTTCATCAGTCAGCAAGAGCCAAAGAATTATCACATTGCTTTAAGGACAATGGATGGGTTGATGCTTTGCAGCTTGAGCTTCTTCAGTTCAAGAAATAGCAAGTGTGGGAACTGGTTCCTCTACCTCCAGGTAAGTGTGCAATAGGCACTAAATGGGTGTTTAGGAACAAAACTGATGAAAATGGGCTTATTGTTAAGAACAAGGCCACACTGGTTGTTTAGGGTTTGCACAGAAGAAGGTATTGATTATGATGAAACCTTTGCCCCTGTTGCCAGACTGGAAGCAATTCGATTGTTTTTAGCTTATGCTGCCTATCAAAACCTTAAAGTTTTTCAAATGGATGTCAAAAGTGCATTTTTGTATGGAAAAATTAAATGAGAGGTTATGTATGTCAACCTCCAGGCTTTAAGGACAATAAACATCCTAATTAGGTGTATAAGCTTGATAAGGCTCTTTATGGGTTAAAACAAGCTCCTAGAGCCTGGTATGAGACATTATCAAACTTTCTTCTGGAAAACAATTTCACTAGAGGCTCCATAGATAAGACTTTATTCATTAAGAAAGCTGGGCAGCATAATCTACTTGTTCAAATTTATGTAGATGATATTATTTTGCATCCTCTGATCCAAAGTTGTGTGATGCCTTTACAAAGATGATGCAACAGAAGTTTGAAATGAGTGCCAGGAGAATTACAGTTCTTTCTGGGGTTGCAAATCAAACAAAAGGCTGATGGAATTTTCATTCATCAGTCCAAATACACAAAAGATCTTTTGCAAAAGTTGGATTTACAAAACTGTAAGCCCTGTTCTACCCCCATGTGCAGCACCACACAACTGGATACAGATCAGAAAGGTAAAGTGGTTGATGAAAACACTTTACAGATGTATGATTGGGTCCTTGATGTATTTAACAGCTTCTAGACCAGATATTATGTTGCTACTGTGTTTGTGCTAGATTTCAGGCTGCACCTAAAGAGTCTCATCTGATTGCAGTCAAGAGGATCTTTAGATATCTGCAAGGCACTCCATCTCTAGGTTTATGGTATTCCACGGACATTCTGGTAAATTAGTTGCTTTTTCTGACAGTGACTATGCAGGGTGTAAGTTGACCAGGAAATCAACTTCTGGTGGATGCCAATTCCTAGGCAACTGCTTGATTTCTTGGCAGAGCAAGAAACAGACCTCAGTTGCTACATCAACTGCTGAAGCAGAGTACATTGCCGCTGCAAGTTGTACATCTCAGGTACTCTAGCTTCAAAACCAACTTTTGGACTATGGCATTACAAAGACTAAGACTCCATTGTTAATGGATAGTGCTTCAGCTCTTGCATTGTCAAAAATCAAGTCCAGCACTCTAGGACCAAACATATAGAGATCAGACATCATTTTATAAGAGATTGTTTTGAAAAGGTCTGATTGATCCTAAGTTTGTGCCTAGTGCTGATGAGCTTGCAGACATTTTTACTAAGCCTTTGGATAGTTCAACTTTCCAAAATCTGGTGTTAAGGCTTGGTATGCTGCAACTAGAATAAGTGACAACTACTGATGATCTTAGTAATAAGTACTGATGATCATTAGTAACTATGTCACATATAGTACTGATGAGCTTTTACCCTCAGCAGCTTTTATAACTACTGAATGCTAAATGTCTCACAAGTACTGAAGTACTTCATCTGTTCTAAACTACTGATGTAGTTACAACTACTGATGCAGCTACAACTACTGCAATCAGTAAAAACAGATAAGTACTGATGTCCTATGAAACAACTGAAATCAGCCAAAAAGGCTGATGAATGTGTTGAGGACTGTATAAAACAGCTGACAAGCTAAGAATTGACAAAAAAAGCTGATGAGAAATTTCTTTAGTCGTTTGTACTACTGTTGTTTCATTCTAAACAGCTGATGACAAAACCACTGTCTTCAGTAGTTTCATAACTACTGATGACAAACACCAAGTCCTCAGTTGTTTACAACAGCTGATGACAAAACCACTGGTCAGTAGTTTCATAACTACTGATGTCAAACACCATGTCTTCAGTTGTTTCATCATCTGAAGTCAAAACCACGGTCTTCAGCAGTTTTCTTACTTTGATGCCTAACACCACGACTTCAGCTGTTTCAACGTCTGAAAGGATAATACCATGTCAACGGTCGTTTAAAACTACTGATGACTAACACCACATCCTTCAGTCGTTTTCTTACCCATACCCTATAAATATCCCTAACCTAAGCTCTCAATGCTTCATCTTCTTCAAACCTGACGTTCCTCTCCAAAAACTTCCCTCTTCTCAATGGCGTCCATGCAAATTAAACCGCGACACAACTGTGTTGCCTACCTCACTAAATCGCCCATCTGGACTAAGTTCGATACTGCTATCGATCTTATGGTTCAGTCCCAATACAATACGGCATTTCTTTTGAATCCCATACTACATGCCGAATCCCTGCACCAATTTTTGATGAACGTTACTATTACCACTGGGGAGAACAACACACCATCTCTCCAGTCGGTCGTAAACAACAAAGAAGTAGTCATCACTCCTGCAATAATCCGCAAAATTCTTCATTTGAATGATGCTAGTTCTCCTGCTGGATATCCGAAGGGCACCACAGATCTATCCTTTGCCCAACATGGATATCAAGGTGATCTCAGTGCCTCCACTATCATGAAGAAACACTTTAATGACGCTGAGCGCCTAATCTTTCACATGGTGAATGTATGTTGGCCCCTAAGACGTCATCTTGGGATCAAATGTCGACAAAATGGTAGCAGGTAATGTATTCTATTCTTGAGCAACAACCACTAAACTTTTGAGAAAGAAATAATTTTCGGAGCTCAGGATATGGCTCAAAAACTAACTGCCAACCGTTGGATACTATATCCACGGTTCATAATGGCCATCATTACAAACCAGCTTAATGCTGAGGGACTTGTTGGCTTGGGAGTCCCTGCTACGGCTGTTCTGCCGGAAGTATACTCCCGGCACAACTCTGACCAGACACTAAAAATGGCTGCCAAGCTGCGAAAACCCACGCAGCTGGAACCCACAGCCACCACCTCCAAATCAAAAGTCCCCACCAAACCCACCAAAAAGAAACCCAAACGGCTACTCAGGGAATTGAGTCCCTGAGGATGCCCCTGCAACACAACGCAGGATATATCCACTAGTCCAAACCCCTAGTGGATACAATGACTCTTCCAGCCATAGCCGCTCAGGCTTCCTCTCAACAGGAGCCTGCAGCAACCACACAGGGGTACCTACATATCTGGGATCTTCCTCACTTGAGGGGATTGCCATTGAAGAGCACCAACCTCCCCGGGTGCACACTGCTTCTATCCCTTCACCCCAAACAACCGCCCCTCACAGCCCAACTTTAATAGTTGCACAAGTGCTGACTCAACTGCACTCCTCACACCCCTCCTAGAAACCACTTACTACTGGGAATACCTCTACAATTGAGGGGGAGGAACACAGTGCCTTGAGAACCCACAGCACAGGGGTTTACCACTTCTATCCCCTGGTGTAGACAAGGAGCTTAGAATATCTAGTAAGGCTGCCACCTCCTCTGACTCAGCACATGATCAGAATGAGGCTGGTAATATTGCTAAGACCTCACTAGAGGCAACAGCTGATGATGGACACTGTCCTGAGGCTGGAAGTCCCCAGTACCAAGCACAAGGGGCACATGCATCAACTGGTCTACACCCAGTGCATGTAAATCCTATTCTAAGCAGGAGGTCAGATGATTCAGCTTCGGCTGGTGATGACCTGGGCTTTTTCTACGATGTTCTTGCCCAGAACACAATCCTTGAAGAGAAAATCAGTAGGCTGCAAAACCTACTTGATCAACTCTCACAAGGAGAAAGACCATCTGCCTCTACCCACCCACAGATGGCACCTTCACTTGAAGGTTCCCCAAACACTGAGCCACTCCAAACTCAACCACCTGCCTCTTCTTCAGGCCCTACTTCTCAGGAACAGAACCCTCCTGAGCAAATAGGTGCTGTACTTCAAAATTCCCTCCCTCTCATCACACCATAATCACTGATATTGTGACTAAAGCCATTGATGAGAGGCTTTCCTCAACTTACAGCCCTTGATTGATGCTGCTGTACAAAAGACTCTTCTGCGGTACAAACCCCCTCCTCCAATGCATCCAAAAAGGGGGAGAGTACTGCAGTGAAAGAAAAGAAGAGGAAAAGATCAGAGGAAAAGAAGGAAGAAAAGCAAGCCCAAGAGGAGGAGAAAGAAAAGCAACCTCTGCTCACTTACAAGCGAAAGAAAAGTGCTGATGATCATACTGCTGAAGACAAATCCTTGGAGGAGCTGGTAAAAGAAGCTGACACTACACACAGCCGCTCCATGGATAAAATAATTGAACAACTCTTCAGGCAGGGGTTGACACAGCCACACTGGATAGTGAGATTAGAAGGTTAGAAGTGCAAGAGATACAAACCGGATGGGCAGGGTATGATGCTCTGGAAAAAAAGAGGTTGGAATAATGATCCGCTTTATTGCAAAATACTTAGGAAGATCATTAATGGAGATCCGCGCATGGACCAGGGACAGCATTCTGGCTATAGCCACCAGAATTTCTGTCTGAGCAATTCAAAAAGGGATTATTGTGGAAGCCCTTGATGAGGCTGGGGCTGGTAAAAGGTTAGAGATGGCTAAACTCACAAATGCAAAACTAACTACAAAGATGCTAGATCAACCTTCCCTTCCACCCACTCAAACAGATCCTATCCCTCAAATCTCCCAACCAATCTCTAAGCCAACATCCAAACATCTTCATTCTCCAAAACCAACTCCTTCACCAACCAACCATCATCCAGTGATGCACGAGAAGGAGGAGAAGGGTGCTGAGGGGAAGAAGAAGAAGAAGAGGAAGATGAAGATGATAGTCTGCCACTCTCTGCTGTTCTAAAGCTGCCAAAACCCGAAGTCAACCCATGATCACACCTGACTCTCAAAGGGAAATGGTCAGAGTCAAGATAGAGAAGAAGAACAGTAGAAACAGCACGATGAGCAACTGTTGAAGATGGTTGACAAGGAATTTCCTCAGTCATCATCTATTCAAGCCATGAAAGGGCATGCTCAAAGGCTGTACACTCTCAGGCACACTTTTCAGTATCAGAAGGAGAGAGTGAGAGTATGGCCGGACCCCAGGGTGAGTTCTAGAATCCATAAAAGAAAATATCCTCACAGATACAATGGCCAGGTACGAAAAACAATAGATTCTACCATCATGTTGGCCGTTGTAGTCTCACCTTGGGAAATCATTGATGAATTCAAGAGAGCTCACCAAGCAAAGAAGACCCTCAAGCTTTACTAGAAAACAAGATGATTAAGAAGGGGTGTTATATAAAAGCTTGAAGACATCCAGAAGAATGTGCTCCAGTTACTCCTTGAAGGCAACCATCCTGATGAATTTGTATATAGGGAGGTAACTACGGTGGAGCTGAAAAATGGCAGGACCATGAAGTATTTATCAGAGTACTATGGTCCAGAGTTCTTCTTCGAAGGAGGAGTAGAAGAACTCTCTCAGGAGGAACAAGTTGTTCTCCTTGAGGCTATGTTCGAGAGTCATACAGACTCATTATGGGAAGTAAATCTCATGAATGGGATAACAACTCTGTGTCCTGTTCCCCAAAACAGAGTTCCCATTCATACTCTGCCAAACAAATATTGAGATTTCATCCCAGGCCGGAGCTTACATGGGTCATCTTCTCTACTGATCAAGAAGGAAAAAGACCAACACTTGCCAACAATAAGTGGGATTATGAATAATTTAGAGGTTTTGGCTGCATTGGTTCAGGGGGAGTTTGTTGGACCAAAAGAACCAATGAGCCAAGATCAGAAAACCTCTAAGTCCCACATGGTATCACAACAACTGCTGAAAGCCTCATCAGCAGTTTGACAGGTGCTGAAGACTTCAACAGCTAAAGATCAAGTGCTGAAGACTTCAACAGCTGAAGACTAAAGTGCTGAAGTACAACAGCTGAAGAACACAAGTGCTGAAGCTGAAAGACCAAAGTACTGAAGTACAACAGCTGAAGAGTTTACAAGTGCTGAAGAACAAATGATGTACAAAGTCTGAAGACAAAGACTGAAGACATCAGCTGATGATATCTACTGAACTCATCAGCTGATGAAACATCTGAAGGTCAAAGTCTGAAGATCAAGTACTGAAGCCTCAGTAGTTTGTCACAACTGCTGAAGAGTACTTCTTCAGTAGTTGTGATATCAGTAGTTTTATATTTTAGTTTCAGTAGTTTTATGTTTCAGTAGTTTTGTAAAACGACTGAAGAGCTTGTTCTTCAGTCGTTGTAGTTTCAGTAGTTTTATATTTTGTACTTAAAACTCTGATATGTTCTCAGTAGTTGTGAACATTTCAGTAGTTTGTTAAGAGTTAGTTATTTTTGTATTAGATCTGCCAGTTGTCACTTTCCGTGATAACAGCAGTGATTGTTGCACTCTATATAAGGAGTGACAACCTATTGTAATATTGGGGATGAGAGAGTGAATGAATGGAATGAATGGAGTTTGATTAGTAATATTCTATATCTATAAACATTCCTTGAAATCAGAAATATATATTCTCTCCCTATAACCATATGTGCTCTTAATGCATACAAGTATGCTTGCTACAAATTTGTCTAATTCTTGTTCGTATTCCGCTGCTTTGAACTCTAATACATCAAACTTGTGATCACTGATCCTGTCAATGTGTCATCATGTACACATAACCATAGCGACTATAACCATCGGTAAAGGTAATGAAGTATGTTTCACAATTCTAGTCATTGTCTTAAAAGGGCACATACTCCGAATGTATCATTCCCAACAAGTCTTTTGCCGTCTCGTTAGTGCCACTAAAGGGCGACTTGGTCATCTACCTTGTAAACAAGATTCACACTTGTCGAATGAAACATTTTCATTTGTTTTTCACAAGACCATTCTTTTGAGGTATTTGAATCCGATTCTTGTTTATGTGACCAAGATGACAATGTCAAAGATAAGAATCACTTAAACCCATTTTAAGTTTCTTGGTGCTTGTTTGGTATAATGAGCTATTATAGGATGAATCATCATGAACCAATTCATAGATTCCATTAAAAGGCATAGCCTTGAAACAAAATACATCATCCATACAAACATAAATACCATTGTTAACAAACTTTAATCATAACCACATTGTTCTAAAAGGGAAAGCAAAATTATGTTCCTAGTCTAACTAGGAGCATACAAAATGTTCTTAAGAACAACTTCCAAACCATTTGAAAGATTCAAAATATTGTCTCCTTGGGCTTCGACATCAACTTTTGCTCTGTTGCCATGTAGAGACTTGTGTCTCCTTGATGAAGTGCTTATTTCTTTTGAACCCCTGCAACAATTGCATATGTGAGTTCCACATTCGGTATCCAATACCCATGTGTTTGAAGAAATAACATTTAAACCAATGTGAATATTAAAGTTGTACCTGAGGTTTGCCTAGCATCCCTCTTGTTCTCAACTCTTTGAGATAGGTTGGACAATTCCCTTTCCAATGTCCTATCTCTCCACACTCAAGGCATGGATCGTTCTCCGTTACCTTAGGCTTCTCAAGCTTAGGCTGTGGAGATTCCGCTTTAGCCTTTCCTTTCCCCTTTCCTTTAATGTACCCCTTTCATTTGGCAACAGTTGCCTTGGGATCAGGGAATGGCCTTTTCTTATTGCCTCCCTCATTGATCGAGAGAACAGGTAGAACCTTTCTACCCATCCCTGCCTCAGCTGTTTTGAGCATTACGTGAAGCTCACCAATACTCTTGTCCCACCCGTTCATATTGTAATTCATTATAAATGTCTCAAACCTTTTAGTTAGGCCATGAAGGATCAAATCTGTGGCTAGCTCTTTTGAGACGTGACAATTAAGCCTCTCGAGGCGATCAACGTGGCATTTCATCTTAAGAACATAAGATGATACCTATTGGGTTTCTTCCATATGATACGCATGAAGCACTCGAACTGTTTGGAAGCGCTCTACCCTAGTTTATTCAAGGAACATTTCTTCAACTGGGTAATTATGTCATATGCCCCAAGATGATCCAAGTCCTTTTGGAGTTCGGGAATCATAGTTCCCAACATGAGGCAGGAAACCTGCATGGAATCCTTAGTGTATTGAAGCCAATCGTTATAGGCGTCAACATCCTCAGGGTCGGTTGGTCATGAATAGGATCGTCAAGGACATAGGCGCTTTTCTCTTACTTGAGAAAATTCTCAAGTTTTTATACCAGTCCATAAAGTTATTTTGGTTAAGACGATCCCTTTTTAAGATTGTTCTCAGTGATAGGGTAGGGACGGTCGGGGTGGGAGCATTATTGTTTGTGGCCATTTCTACAAAATTACAAAGTTCATTTTAGTATTATTGAAAAGTTGCATTTTAATTATAAATACCCTTTACACGTCTCATGGACAATTAATAATTAAAATATAGAATCCAACGTTACATTTGAATGATGGTTAGGTGACCTTTATCCCATTATTTAAATTAACAAGGTAATCAACATTTGACAATTTCAACCTATTGCAACTTCTAGCTTTATGGGATCGGTTAAACATCTTATGTTTAGTCGGCATGTAAAATCCCATCAACACCATTGTATGCCATGCTTCGAGACCCTATACACATGGTTTCCAATTCAAGTCGTCCTACTTACACACACGTGTGAGTTTACACATACAAGTGGTTAGGTGACCTTTATCCCACAAATATGTTAAGCTCACCTTAAACATACATGTTCGCTAAAAGTGGTTAGGTGACCTTTTTCCCACAAGTAGTTCTCAAGTGATTCGAGTTTCGTGTAAAAGGATGGTGTTTAACTTGTTTCCAAAGGGATTTAAGTTTCCATTAATTCTAGTTATGAAAACTCTATGTACCTTGTATTCGCATGCTTTCAAAAACATGGTACCCTATGGTTCTCTTTTAATAAAACCTCTTTTATTTTGAAATCATTAATCCTATTAATAACCTTTTATTAGTCACTTAATGATTAGGAACAAAAAAAATCAGCTTGTTGTGATAATTTCTTTAGATTGTTAAGCATATCCATATATCAAACAATCAACATAAAATGAATAATCAAATAAGCATATATCAAACAACCACATGTGCATAACCATAGCCACTATGTTGACAACACTTGTTTGCCATCACAAGTGTTGTCATTTGGTCTTTCCTAAGGGTTGAACACAACACAAAGATGAGATCTCCAAAGACCCCACTTGAACTTGCATCCAAATGCATCAAGTCTTTATCTTGTGTCTTTCTTTTGTTCTTCCATCTTGTGCATCTTTTTTTACAAAATTTATATCCTAATACAAATTTTCTAATAAAAGAAAACATACTTAATCTATCTATTACATTGCCATTGAATGAATAAATAAATTACATCCAAATACAAAACACAAAAGAATAATATTACAACCCATTATGAATGAAATCAACCAAAACAAACATCCATATAAAACCAAATCAACACAAGGTCAAGGCTAGGTTATGCACCAATATGAATCATCATATGCTACATTCAACCAAATAAACCCCCATATGACCCTAAATTTTCAGCCAACATAAACCAAGAATTTAGGGTCTTTTGTCCAAACAAACACAATCAACCATTTGATATCTTTCTTTCAAGGTTTAATCACAAGCATGTTAGATATAACCTTGAAAGGTAGGGAATTTATAACATCACCACTAAACAGCCCCTATAGGTTGTTAAAGCCCCATAAAACCATTTTACAAGGATAAATGAAACTAGTCATCCACATATCCGGCTCTAGATGCCAATGTCGGGTTTGTTGGACCTTAGTCAAACTAGTTTAACCTTTAAACTATGGAAAACGCATCAGAATATAACCTTAAAATTATCATTTGTAATGTGAAAAATTAAGGCTAATAACATGACAACAACAAACCCAAGAACATAAGGATCATTATATATGTATGAACTAGCTAGCAACAAGAAATAACAACCCAAAACAAGCCATACATACTACCTCTTGTAAAGCTGCAGAAAAACGATTTTGGGTGAAGAAGATGATGTTGTTGAACAGCCAAAACATGAAGGAAAGATGTCCTCAAGCATCCATACCACAAGCACCAAGCAAGCACCTTTTTTGCTAGGAGTTCACCACCAAAACGAACTTGAAAGGCTGCTGAAAACTTTTCTTCCAGCCGAGATCAAGCTTCTAAAAACCTTTTTCAGCCGAGATTTACTTCTAGATTGGAGAGAGTTTTGCCTTGAGGTTCTTGCATATGTGAGAGAGATGAGAGGATGGAGAGTATGTGTGAGTTCTTGGAGTATATGTAAAAACAAGAAAGACACACACACCAAAAAGGGGCGGCCGAAATTTGTTCTTTAGATGGGTTTTCCCCCCAAAACCAAAACCCTATTTTTATAAACTGATAATTTGAACAAGTTATGTAATTAGCCCTTAATCATATAACTTATACACACGCTCCTATTATTTGATGTTATTTAACCAATTTAAACAACATTACAATTAATATCCATGAACAAAATATCCATATAGTTGTTCAATCTCATATGCAACTTATTTAGAAAACCATTTTCTAAATTGGTGAATTTATTAATTGCATGATCATATCATCAATTAAATATTAATTGGTGTTTGCTAAGCTTGTTATTGGGTATGACCTGACTTGGATCATAACGTACTAACCACATCAATGTTCTATGTGTCTTGGGCATAAAGAATCCAACATACACTTGACTTCAGAAGTAGAGTTCTGTCTTCAGAAGATGATCTTTCACTTTGTCTTCGGAAGAACTCTACAACCTTCGTAAGAACTCTACAACCTTGGGAAGTTCCATGCTAAGCATCCGAAGCCTTTGCATTTAGTACCAAAATTATCTAAGTGACTTAGTTTTGGTTGCATTAGCCATCTTCTTGATCCAACACATTCCTTCATGGTGAAATCCGAGAGAAAGTGTACGTCAGTCAACCCGAGGGATTTGAGGATCCATATCATCGGGACAGAGTTTGCAAAATCAACAAGGCTTTATACGGGCTTTATCAAGCTCCTAGAGCATGGTATGAGAAACTCTCCAATTACCTTGTGAAACATGGGTTTCACAGAGGTGTGATTGACTGCACACTGTTGATCAAAGAAAAGGATGGTAATTTAGTGCTGCTCCAAATTTATGTACATGACATAATCTTCGGTTCCAAGAATGAAGAATTGTGTAAAGTGTTTGAAGCAATAATGAAGGCTGAATTTGAAATAAGTGCCATGGGAGAGATGAAGTTCTTTCTCAGGTTACAAGTGGATGAGACACCTAAGGGAATTTTTCTACATTAGACCAAGTATGTAGGAGATATTCTCAGTCAGTTTGACATGGAGAATGCTTCCGCAGCTCGGACTCCACTTGCTACAAACCATGATGTAGCACCCGACGAGAATGGTGATTTTGTAGATGCCACCATGTATCGAGAAATGATTGGATCTCTAATGTACCTCACCGCCACAAGACCTGATATCATGTATACTACATGTCAATGTTCAAGATATTGGGCAAAGCCAAAAGTTAACTATCTCATAGGGGTCAAAAGGATCTTCCGTTATCCGAAGGGTACACCAACACTAGGGTTGTGGTATCCTCATGATGATGACTTCGAGTTTACGGCATATAGCGACTCGGATTACGGCGGCTGCAAGATGAACTACAAGTCTACATGAGCAGGATGTCAATTCTTTAGGAGGAGATTAGTGACCTGGTAGTGTAAGAAGCAAACCTCGGTGCTTTGTCTACCTACGAAGCCGAATACGTTGCTACTGCAAGTTGCTGTTCGCAAATCATCTGGATTCAACAGCAAATGCGTGACTATGATTTGAATTTCTCTTCTACTCCTATTTTTGTTGATAACTCTGCTGCAATTGCAGTAACTAAAATCTGGTCCATGTGAATAAAATAAATATTGATTTTATACGTGACTGTTTTGAAATAAATTATGAAGTTCCAAAGACACCCACATCAGAATAAAATATCACTTTATACGTGACTGTTTTGAAAAGAACCGAATCGATGTGGTTAAAATAAATATTGATTTTTCAGCGCGCTGACCTCCATACAAAGGCTTTTGATAATCCATGTTTCTATATTTGTTAGAGGTCAATGCCGTTAAAAAGAAAAGTGATGTAATTCCTAAAGATGACCATGTGTAGTCCTATGCGTATAGTCCATTTTTCTTTTAATTTCATTTTCTTTATTTATCTAATTTATTTTAAGTAGTTAATTAAATTATGTTATTTCTTTGCCTAGTAAAATCCAAAAAATGCAAATCCTTTAGGGTTTTAGAATTTTAAGGGGAGAATGGGTTTAGAAGTAACATTATATATAAAAACGAGGGAGTAGGAGAGGTAACCTTTAGATCGTTTTTGTGATACCGATTTAAACTTCGGAAAATGATAGTACATGGGAACAAATCACTTGAGACTTTAAAAGGTTAAATTAAATAAGATGCGAAGTTCAAAGTATAAGTCTATGTAGTTTGAGCAATATAAAAGGAAAAATGATAGTAAAACTAGCTTCTATGAAGATAACACATAGAAAGTAGACCTAGAGGTTGCTAGACCACTGAGGATATGTTGGTAGATTCAACATAATAGATGATTAGACCTTGTTGGTGATCTGAAGATTAAACTAAGTTGTTCGACAAGCTGTGGGTATCATCTTATCCCTGGTTAACACAATCAACAAAATTCCAATAAGGGGTTACGAGCAGAATAAACGCCACAAATGTGTGCGTATAAACAAAATATGAGCAAAAGCAAGTGATGAAAAAATGAAAAGCAATCAACTAACAACATATGTTGTTGGTAAGATCTGTGCAAAAAGAATAAAATTGCTCAAATAAGAAGATAGGTTATGTGCATCTCTGCTGTGCGGTGGCAGTGACCTGATGATAAGCATAACCTAGATATTCTAGAATTCATTGTTGTTTGCTGCCTCTCTACTGTGTGGTGGCACTGACCTAAGGATTGGTTTCTATTTGAAAGCTATAAGAATAGTTTCTTCTTGAATACTACCCTGAGACGGCTCAAAAATCTCCTGAGGAATGTTGATTACCAGATAAGTGTGGGATCCACAAATGGTTGTTGAAATAATCAAACCTTAAACTGTCACCAATGTATGTCAAAAGTCTGTGTATGGACTTAAGAGGACAGGTATACTAACAACCATCGTGGCTACAAATTCTTGAAAGTCCAAATCAATGTGGGGATCTAATAGTTCTAATATGATTTCCTAAACTTGCTAACAACTCTAGATGAAAAACAAGAACAGAGCATCAAAAAGTTTTGACAACATGTCCCCAATGATTTGACTTACCTGTATGATTCCAAACTGAATCAGTCCACTTATGATCAAATGAATTGAAGTTGCCCTTACAGAAATGAATCTTTAAGATTTCTATCTTAGGATTCACACCTCACACAAACCACAAAACATGTTTAGTTTTGTATTTCAGTTTCTAGTTATTTTGTTTAAATTTCGTCAATTTA
This sequence comes from Flaveria trinervia, assembly GCA_025506515.1. Classification (NCBI taxonomy): domain Eukaryota; kingdom Viridiplantae; phylum Streptophyta; class Magnoliopsida; order Asterales; family Asteraceae; genus Flaveria; species Flaveria trinervia. The sequence goes on from CM046446.1 coordinate 51,783,923, forward strand.
GTTTCTTAACCATCGGACTATGCCATGAAACTCAATCAGGGATTTAATCAACTAAAAATGTCACGTGTGAGGTGACCACATGTGTTTTCCAATGTAAATGAGTCACGTCTGAGGTGAAAAATTGTCTTAAAAGGATCATGTCTGAGGTGATCAAAAGATGTCAAAATTAAAAGGATCATGTCTGAGATGATCGAATGGTCATAACGTTTAATCAAATGTTTAAAGGGATTAAGTGTGGAATGGTCATAAAGTAAAAATCATAAGTATGATGCACTTGCACGACTGGACCATGAGTATGGACCAAGCGTACGAATGGACCATACTTATTCCCTGCATAGCCGAATGGAGCAAGAGTAGAACCATTCACTTGAATAGCATATCAGATTGAGCTAGTTGCCTGACTAAAATCTAGTAGGCCGACTGAATGTGATTGACTGAATCAATCGCACGATTAAGGTCCAATCACTCGAATGAACAGAGCGAATGGGTCCAGTCGCCCGCTTGAAATCAAGTTTAGTATAAATAGGGCCGTAGTCGATCAACACATAAAATTCATCACCACACATTCTCCCTAAAATCGCACAGCCTACCGTTACTCTGCCGAAATTTCTTTGACCCAAATTAAGTTCATCTTGTGAACATTCAGTCGATCACATTCAGTCACACTGCGTCTATCTCCTGGCATACTTCATCCTTAGGACCATACATATGCCCTAGATAGACGATTCTGTTGATTTTAAGGTATATGCGGTGCACTCAAACAAAACTCTGTTGATTTGAGCCATATAAATCACGAGATACGGCCCTAACAAGACCGGATACTGAAATTGGACAAATTACCTAACTAAACTAAGTAAAATGTTGAAATCTAGGTTTTATTAGATGATTAGTAGGTTGATTGCGAGCCTAATGAACCAAAACACGACGTCTATTTTAAGATTTGGTCCAATTCGAATTTCAATGAAGGAACAGTGAGTCATGCGACTGGGCACCCAGATGAACTCCAATCGCACGACTGAGCTGGCCCAATGACTAAGTTGGCCGAATGGACCATCCAAATGAACTTGTCGGCCGACTGAACCAATCATAGGCTCAGTCACCCAATTGAACTCAGTCGCATGCTCAGTCACCCGATTGAACTCAGTCGCAGGCTCAGTCACCCGATTGACCTCAGTCGCATGCTAGGTCAACCGACTGAACATAGTCGCATGGTTAAATCGCATGATTGAACCAGACTAAGTTCAACCAGATTATTTTGAACTGATTTTGGTTGTGTGGTGATCTAATGTCTATTTGTCTTGTGTTATAGATTAATGGCTCACAGGTGGTCCATCAACCCAAAACACAACATTTGTGCATTTGGATGCCATAACTCGGAATGGTGCCGAGTTTGCAGGGATCATTATATTCCTCAACAGATCCCGGATTCACAGAGCTATTTCCATACCGTGCACTCCCTATCCGTCTATACAACAGGCCTTTTGGGAGGGATCATCGGTAGATCGTTCACAAGAGCCCTACAGCATCCGAAGTTCCATTTTCGGCAGGATATTGAGGTGACTGCACCTGATATCCGTCGAGTACTCGACCTCAGTGATGATGCAGAACACCCGACCCGGCTACACCTCTGACTGTTAGAGGGTGCTTCGTGAGGATGAAGTACGCTAGGGACATAGACGCAGTGTGCTGAGCAAAAGCAACGTGTGTCCCCAGTTTAATTACTTAGCGCATGTGATCCTAAAGTTCTTGGCGTCCAGGAGGGGTGGGTTTGATGACCTCTGAGACCAGATCCAGAATGCCTATGTGGCACTAGTACTCAACCACCCCTTCAGTTTCTCCAGTATGATTTTTTCCTATCTGATAGAGAACTTAGAGCCAAAGGGCAAGGAGGGATTTTACATGTACACCAGATTCTTGCAGATGATCATCAATGAGAAGTTGCCTACCTTGCCCAAAGAGAGCCACAATGCTGTATTGTTGGAGATTATGGATGACACGACTTTGGGCCGCACGAAGGTCTACAGGGGAAGCAAGTCCAGCCCCCTATGAATAGACTCTTCGGGCATCTGGCCAAGGCTGATTATGTGGCGCCAGGTACGTGAAAGTGGTGCCATGAGGAGAGTGACTCAGATGTTGAACAAATTGCTCTTCCTTCTGACGACCGACGATGACCGTGACACTGGCGGAGACTCTGTGCCCGCTCCTACTAGGGGCCCCACTACTCAGTTACATCTCCACCTCCTACTAATGCCACTACTGCCAGCTTTCACGAAGACTTTTGTCCTGCAGATGAGAAGGCAGGGAGTGACGAAGAGCCTCTCACGAGGACTTGCGGGCAGCCAGGTGGTTACCACAGAGAGAGGGTTGAGGGCGGTGGTGGACGCCCACGGGAGTCAGGGGATGGTTCTGCTGATTTAGATCCCACATATGCCCCGAACACGCCCAACAGCCAAGGGGGAGCCTCTATGCCTAGAGGCTCAAGGAAGAAGATGATGCATAACCCCATGGCAAGAAAGGGAAGAGATTGAAGTTCACCTTGACCTCATCTACCACCACAGCCACTACCTCAGCCACACCTTCCACTACTACCACCACCACTACTACCACACACCTGCCACCACCTCTACTACCTCACACACCACTACCACACCCACTCCACTAGTTACCACATCCAATTCACCACCACTATCGCTCATCCAGCACTACCAAAATATAGAACCCCAATCTTCACCACTGCCACCACCACCTCTAGCCACCCAACAGGACCATCAGCATACCTGTCATTTCCATCAGGATCATCTCTACCCTCCAGTGGGGTAGACGAACAACTCTCATGACTGAAACGCATGGTGCTGATGCTGTTGGAAGCTGATGATGAGAAGACTGCCCAGATTCATCAACTAGTAGAGCTTACTGCTGCACAATCTCAGCAGGCGCAACTGATTGAGCAGCAGCACAGTAGATGGCTGCTCAGAGCCTTGAGATGTCCCAACTCCAGGTGCAAAATGTCAACTCAACAAAGAGGATAGAGGAGTTGGAGACTACTAACAAGACCATCATGCTAAAGCTCAAGGGCTCAAAGGATGAGCCACTCAAGTTAAGGGATGAAGATGATGGTGATGATGATGATAGTGATGATGAAGATGATGATGGTGATGATCAAGGTGAAGATACAGAGGGAGGTGATGATATTGATACAGGTGATGATGATGATGAAGGAGAAGGAGGCACGTCTACTATGATGGGTGCCACATCAGCAAGTGAAAGGAGGATCAAGAAAGCTCAAGACAAAGGTGCCTCTACATCAGCCCCGTCAGTAGAGGAAAAAACATGATTCAAGACAAGTGTAATGCATAGTTGTTTATGTTATTTAAAATCATGGTGTATTGAATATTGTATCAATTAATGTACATAATGTTTATATTTTGTTAAGGTGTTTTTGTTTTGATTAGACTATGTATGATTTTATATGTTTAAATCAAGAAGATCACACATCTCAGCAAGATGAATATGACGTTGCTCCCCTTCAACAGATCAAGTCTCAACTCAAAATGATACTTGATCTGCAAGGGATAGTCAGCAGGTTTGAGTGTTACACTACTGAAGAAGGAGAAATAATCCATGACCTTACTAATGAGCAATTGTTGAGATGTTCAGACTGAATCCCGACGAGATAGTGAAGTATGCTCCTATAATGGACATTGACAATGACGATGAGCTTAATGATGTCGATGAAATCGAGTGAAGATGTCACTGCTTAACATTATCCAGAGTACATTGAGAAGGAGGGAAATGTAGTCCCCAATTTGGGTGACTCCCTTCTTAGTGAAACTTTTTGAAGCTCTGGATAAAATGGAGCAAGAGTCGGAAAAGAAGGAAGACAAGGCCCAAGCCTCAGACGTCGACATCAATATGAGAAAGGCTGAAGGGCAGCGTGTTTTGTAGAAGTTAGAGCCCAGCGCAGTGCTCCAAAGTCAAATGTCTACACCAAACTCTATAAAGTGAAGAAGCATCATAAGGTGTCAGGAAAAATTATATCGCGGGCATATTTTGAAGATCGTAACGTCTATGCTGTTAAAAGAGAGGGGATCGAGTACTTCAGATTCCCACATGATCTAAAAAATCTTCTAGGTTTTCAGTTTAACGAGTTAGCAAAACTGAAGTTGCTATATGTTGACCCTCGTAAGATGTCAGGCGGTTTAAAGCAGCGTTAAAGACAGAGTGCCACACCCGATGGGTAACCTTCAAGCCTCAACAACCAACAAGGTATATCAGGAGATCTGAAGTTGATGCCACAACTGGGAAACCGAAAATAATGCTGAAGTGGAGTCCTCCACGCACGATGTCTAGAATCCCTTTACGGGAAATGACACAGGACTTCACTTCACACCTCAAGTGGTGGTACTACGATTGGAGAAGAGGAGAGGCAGTCATAGTACAGAATAGAAATGGTATTATGGACACTATCAGGGTGTTTGACCCTATGTGGCTCACTAACTTATCATCCGATGATGTTTACACCTTATACAAGTGGCCATTGTTCCATGACTCACAAGATATTGTCCAAGCTCTCCAATTATAGAATGTGATATGACTCTGCTTGCTTTTGAGATACATGCAGGAGTCATAAGAAAGGAGAAGTACAAGAAGTATAAGGAGCTTATGAAGAATGTAAGCCAGTAGATGAAACTAGGTCCAAGGAGGGAGTTTGTAGATACATGTGTACATAGGTTCTGAGCTTAATGTAAAATGTCTTATTGTCTTACACATATGTAATTGAATGGGTACTTAATGAATACAATGTGTGGTTGTGCTTATAATGTTGAATATTTCATTGCTTAGTATGTAATAACGCTTATTGAACTTACTATATAGGTTGTGGTTGTTTGAATAAATCTAAGTCAAATAATGATTGTGAAACATATTCAAACTTAATCATATGAAGTTCTCATGCAAATGGCCTATGATAAGGACCATACGCATGAACAACTTCATGCTAATGAACCAGTCGCACGACTGAACCAGGAGACTGGATCAGTCGCATGATTGTAATATGAGATTGACTCAGTCACACGACTGAACACTCAGTCGTGCGAATGGATCAACTGCATGACTCAATCGCACGAAATGGTTCAGTCGCTCGAATGAGAAACCCAAACTATAATACCACTTAAATCGTGGGAAACATAACACTTCGAATACCAACGTACTAAATTGTACCCTAGCCGTCCAGAGACACCTGTTCCAAGTTCATGGATTGCACAAGATCGATCACCAATCGTTCTTACGTTTAGATTCCATCCATAATTGTTTCTATGTGCGTTCTCACTGATTGGATCGCCAATCAAATAGGATTCCGCACTATTTGATTCGGTATACATGTATTTCAGTTAGTATTTCGTTTGATACACGATCCTAACAAATATTATACTTTGACTTAGCTCTTCCCTGTTCTGAAACATGGCAGTACATAAGTCGGAGTTCAGGTATGATATAAGGTAAGTGAAAGATGTCTGTTGTCAAGATGGGATTTGTCCCTCTTATTCATTGAGAGTAAGATGTCTAAGGCCTGATAAAGTTAAATCAATGGAGAATGATCACTCTATGTTTCTAGGATTTAACATGACATGTGCGGCAAAATGATAGACGATTGTTTCACCTAAAACTTTTCAAGTAGGGTACTTGAAGAGCATGATGTTATTGAATGACACTTAGTCATACGTAATAAGGGTAGTAAACCGTTGTTAGGCGGTATTTACTGCTTGCATCAATCTTATATGAATCTTGTGCAAGTGGGAGATTGTTGGACCTTATACGCCCAAGACACATACAAGATTGATGTGGTTAGTACGTTATGATCCAAGTCGGCTCATACCCAATAACAAGCTATGCAAACACCAATTAGTATCTATTTGTTGATAAGATCAAACAAATAAATACTCACACCAATTTAGAAAATGGGTTGCAGGACTATTGAAGTGTGTAGATTTACAACACAACAACACAAAGAGGACATTAACTAAAACTTAGTCAAATAATAAACTGGATTAACCAAGGTAAGACACTAAGAACACAAGTAATGTAAGAGACAGAACACAAAGAACACAGGTATATGGTCTTCAAGAATGCAGTATATTGGTTTCTCTATGTTCTATTACAAGTGTTACAAAGCAGAGATAAAAGATACAAGAACATGAGATACTTAAACTACATCCTACAGCCGGCTATACTTTGAAAGCCAGCTGGATACAATTGACTAGACACAACAAAATCAATTGTAGAGTCAAAAGGCTAATTGCCTTTTGAATTGTGACTATGACATGCCACAACTCATAGCCTTGTCTATTACAAAAAGGATAAAGTACATGAAGTAGAAAGTTATAGACTCAAGACCTCAATGTACAGTTACCGAAAGCATGGACCTTTTCACCAACTCATGTAAGTTGGTGACCTTACAGGGCTGCAGCGAAAAGGTGTCAAGCTTTATGGAAAAGTACATCAGATAAAGCATGTATTAAAGTCTTCAGAAGAAATCTGTCTTCATGAGTTGGAGCTTTGGAAGACTTTGTGTCTAAGGCTTTGGAAGACTTCATATCTGGCTATGGAAGATATTGGTCTTCGCTTCGGAAGAATTTACACTTAGAGTATTTTTAGTTGCATGTGTAAAACTTACTAAACATTCTTCTTCAATGCACTTATGCAGCATGCAGGATAGACATTTGATGTTTAGGTTGCATCAGCCTCTTCATTAATCTTTACAAACTCCCCCTAGGCTGATGCTACCAAAACACTTAGTAGACTTCAGATGTCAACAGTCCTCAATAGGATGATCACCAATCCTTTCATCATAAGGTGATGAGGATCCTTCAGACTATCAAAGTGTCTGCTCATATCAAAGAGGTCATACAAAGGCAACTAAAACATATCTTGCCATGTGTAAATATCTTCAGTGCCTTGATCTCTAATGACATGCCATCTTTCTGGATTTGTGGTGTATGTCCAAGACAAGATGGGTCTTCCTGATGCTAGAGGAGCTGTTTGAATTGAGTTGATGTAGCATCCTCTCGCTGCACAACCTCAAGATGTTCTGACTCGTCCTGGGGTTTAGAAGAGGGTGCAGTCTTCTTCTCTTTTGGCTTTGATTTAGAAGCCATCCTCTTCTTACCCTTAACAGATTTTAACTGAGATGACTGGCGTGCAACACCAGATTGATCTTCACTGTCTTTCTCAGTTAAGACTTCCTTTCTCTCAGGCTCAGAAGGTGAGGAAGGTTGACCCTGCTGTGGATCAGAAGATGAAGGTTGCTGACTTTCAGCAGGAGGTCCAGTTGTGTTGTCTCTGGTTGTTCAACCTTAACCTCCACTTCAGGTGGGGCTTGACTTGGAGTGGAGTGTAAGTCAATGAGCTCTCCACCTTTTATCTTCTGCTTGATCACCCTAATATGCGCATCCATAGTGGATAGAGACATGGGACCAAGTCTCCTTCCGGAGAATCCATATAGCTACAAGAAGCTCATCATCCTTTGCCTATGAGTAGACTTTTTCATGCTCTTTTGGATGATGGCTCTTGATTTTGCAGCTTCTTCCCTTAGTTTCTTCTTAGTTGTCTTTATGTCCTTGATTATCTCAAGTACAAGCTGTTTTATACTCAAACTCAACATAGTCATAGGACAAGGAAGGAGTGCATCTGCCTGATAGAAGCCTGTGGCACTCAGGTAGTTGATCATCTTGATCCTTTCTTCTTGTTTGTCTACCCGAGGTTCTTCTTGAACACATCTTCTTGTGCAAGACTTTCCTTAACTGGGGAGAGTGTAGGCATATCCTTGTATAGTCTTTTTCCCTTCATTCTTCTTTGACCTTTCCAGATCAACCAGTTCATTCAGCTCTTCTAAGGGGAGAGATATGACACTGTCTATGTCATAGTTCCTTGTCTGCAGTAATTTATCCTGACTGCCCTTAACTTATCATTGTGAGTATCTGGTCTGGGGCAGCCCTGATAGTAGACTCCATTAGTCTTGAAGACCCAATAGTGGACTTTCTCCCCTTAGCCTCTTTTCCCTCTCTCTCTCCTCCTCCTCAATCTCCTCAGATGTCATCTTTCTTTTCCTTTGTCACTCACAGACTTTTGTGACACTTGGTGGAGAGAGCTTTGGCCTTCATTGCTTGTTTGCAGCATCTAAGCTATGGCCAGAGAGTGATTGACAAGCACCTTCACGAGTAGGTGTCTCAATATGAGTGTGGATCTATACAATAGTTGATGATGATGAGACAGGGGTCTCAGGTTCTGCCATTGGGCCTTCGGTTATGGTTTCCCCTATGAAACTAATCTTAGGGTCTGCCTCAACATCCAGTTGACCGATGGCTTTACCAGATTGCCTAAGTCTCCTTCTTAAGCTGAACTCTCCAGTGATCCTGTCTTGGATTCTTTGAGCCAGTCTGTCAGCTTGTCTTGATTTGCTTGGGTTGACAAGTGGCATGTGGACTAAATCCAGACCTTCATAGTAGTTCAAATTCTAAAAATTAAAGACTTCTTGCTGTCCTTGAACTCTTATGAGGATTAGGCTTTCCTGATTTTGTCATACCTCCACCCAATGATGTGATTAGAAGATGGTGAAAATGACATAGCCCTTAGTATCCCATCCTCAAATAGACTCTGTATGAAGGAGTCACTGTAGTCCACATCAATGTGAACTTGAGAGGTTGCTGAGAATGCACAATTGCAAGTGAGGATGGTGAGTCCTCAATGTCCACTCTCTCTGAAGAACTCCTAAGTTATGTGGCTGTAATAACTTTTTCCCCTTATTGGTAGCATCACCCACTTGCATAAGTGAGCTGGAAGATAGGTCAATCACATCCACAGGTTCTTGTGTTCCTTGTTGAGCACTTCTTCAGGGTCTCCCAGCTAGTTTTTCCTTAAGATATGAAATCTCAAGTTGCTGATCATTGATCCTGTTGTGTAAGGTAGTCACCTAAGATTCAAAGTGACTGACCTTTGAGACTAAATAGGTGCATGTTTTAGTCAGTTTGTTCACCTTTAGTCTCAGATTCCCCTCATCTTCATCACAAGACTCATTGGGGGATGAGATGATTGGACTAAAGTCCTCTCTCTCACCACCAGCTTCAGGTTCTTTGCTACTGGTTTTTCTCTACTCACTAGCAATCTTAGTTGAGATTTTCATGGGCTGAGTTGCCATGGTTGAGGTCTTAATGATGTAATCACTTCCAGAAGTGAGAGCCTCTTCCATATAGACATCCTGAACAGGTTCAGAAGTGTCCACCTCAGTTGTAGGTGACTGATGTGGGATAGATGTAGGAGACTCATGAGCATTCATCTCTCTTTGAGTAGGGGTAAAAAAGAGAGACTCATTATACTCACTGAAACCTAAATCTTCATCAGTATAGAAGTCAAGGTGGGGAATTTGTTGTTGAGATCTATAGGCTCGGGATGGTAACTGTCCCCTAAAGGTTGATCACTTGAGTGTGAGACTCAAAGTGATGGCTTAAGGCATTTGGGCTAATGAGCACATTAGGTTGAGCATGAGGAACCTCAGCACTGATTCTTGAAAAGATGGGAGTGGTCTGCTCCACAAGAGAGGGGAGCTCTAGTGTCCACTTCTTCCTATATGGGTGAGTATATGGGGGCCTCCGCAGATTAATAGTCTGAGCAGGGGTTTGTTTGGATTTTCATTGGTAAGTGATGATGATTTGAGGCTGTGTGGGTGGTTAGGAGGTAGCATGTATGGGCTCAAAACTAGCTTGTGCAGAGGTTGTCACCTTGAGCAATGAGCTCTAGCATTTTTGGACAGGACTATTCTACCCCAGAGAAACCAATAGTTGGCTTCCTCAGTATTTTAAAGATGTCAGGCTTCATCTGTCCTAATTTAAGAATGGTACATGTTTCCGTCAACTATGAGCCCAGTTCACAGTTAATAATGTACTGGACATATCTAGGAAACATGTAATACTCTAAGGAGTCCAAATTAGCAAGTAAATTTGTATAAACAAACTGAGAATACCTGAATTTGACCACCCAGAACCATTCCATGGATTATGAAGGAGAGATCCTCATGAATCTGGTCCCATCCACCTTGCTTGTTTGACATGCTGTGGATAACAACATCGAGCAGGAATCTCCATTGGGATGAGACCTTCCCTTTCCTAAAGGTCTTGACAGAGAAATCTCCCCCATATCCCATCTACTCAAAGGAATGATTGACAGCTTCCTTTGAGAAGAACACCTCACCTTCTTCATCATCCAGCTACAGATGCATGTTGATGATGGCCGGAGTGATGAAGACTATTCTCTCCTACACTGTGGCAGACAGTGCCTTCTCCACATCCATGACAACCTCTTGGCAGGTTTTCTAGAATTCAAGCAGCTGATCCTCATAGAGTGGAGGATCAATGGTTAGGGAGGTGGAGTAGTTAGATAGAGCTACGAAACGACACACCTGTAAGAAATGAGGATCTTTCTCAGACCTTAACAAAGCAACCTGATTATGTTGTCTGTGTAGTTGCATGGTAAAGTTGGTATCATTTTTGTGAGCATGGTGGGCATTTTGAGGTAGCTTAGATATGAAGAAAGAAGGAAGAAAGAAATTTCAGAGAGAAATTGGGTTTTTAGGTTTGGAAGAAGAACAGATGATAGAAAGAGGGGGAAACCATTGGGTTTATATATGAGAGGGATTTCAAATAAAGTTTAATGAAAGAGGATAAACTTTAAAATCCGGATGTCGGTCCCACCTCTGAAAAAGTAGTTTAATTTTGCTCAAAAAGTAGTTTTCTTAGAAGTCAAGAAGTTTCCGAAAGTTAATTATCTTCAGAAGTTTTAATTAAAAAGCTTTCGAAGCTAAAATGACTTCGGAAGAATTTCCTGAGATTTTTGAGAATTTTGCTTTGGAAGAGAAATTAAAACTTGAGTGCTTTGTATATGAAACAACAAAGCTTCCGAGAGTTAATTTTGCATCAGAAGTAAATGGTCCTTGAAAATAAGTAAGTGTCTTGGACAAGTATTTAAGCTTCGGAAGATAAATCTGAAAGCTCTTCCGAAGGTAAATTTCTTAGATAGCTGTTTATTTTGAAGGCATGATTTGCTTCCGAAGTTAAAAGCATAACTTCCAAAGTATGAGAAATTTTCAAAAATCTAAGGAAAGTCTTCCAAAAGAATTTTCATCCAAAGAAAACATGAGCTTATGAAAGTGATGAACTAGACAACTTAAGACACACATATTTTAAGAAATAATAAGAATTAGTTTTAGGAAAAGCTTACTCAAAGTTATCATCCTATAGCTGATACTAGATATTTAAATCTCTGTTCATCAAAAGCCTTTGTAAACAGATCAGCATATTGTTCATCTGTGTGAACTTTGACTAGTTTAATTAATCCTTTTTCTTAGTTATCTATTATTAAATGATACTGATATTGATGTGCTTTGTCCTAGAGTGCTGCATAGGATTCTCTGTGATTGAGATGGCACTGTTGTTGTCTATGTGAATGGGAGTCTCTTTGAAGTTTAACCCATAGTCCAGCATCTGATTTTGAATCCAAAGTACTTGGGCACAGCAGCTTGCAGCAACAACGTATTCAGCTTCAGTAGTTGTTGCAGAGATACAGGATTGTTTCTTGCATTGCCATGAGACAACCCTTCCACCAAGGAATTGGCATCCCCCAGATGTAGACTTGTAGTCATGTTACAACCACCATAATCAGTATCTGTATAAGCATACAGATTGAAGTTAGGATTCTTAGGGTACCATAAAACAAGTGTTGAAGCACCTTTGAGGTATCTTAGAATCCTCTTGACAGTGATAAGGTGAGACATCTTAGGGTTGGCTTGATATCTTGAATAGATGCATGTAGCAATAATAATATTAGGCCTGGTAGCAGTAAGATACATAAGAGACCCAATCATAGCCATGTATAAGTTCTCATCTACACACTCCCCCTCAAGATCAGGTCCAAGGGAGTGGTTTCTAGCTATGGGTGTCTTAGCAATCTTACAACCAGTCATGTTGAATCTCTTAAGTATGTCCTGAACATACTTGACTGACTTATGAAGATGACATCTTCAACTTGCTTCACTTGAATTCCCAGAAAGAAATTGAGTTCCCCCATGGCACTCATTTTATATCTGTCTTTCATTGGCTTCTCAAAGTCTTTGCAGAGCTTTGGAATAGTTGAACCAAAGATGATGTCATCCACAAACACTTGAACTAGAAGTACGTCATTTCCATGTCCTTTGATGAAGAGATTTCCATCTATAGTACCTCTCCTGTATCGATGTTTACAAAGATACTCAGATAGTGTCTCATACCATTTCCTGGGTGCCTGATGCAGCCCACAGAGAGTTTTGTCAAGCTTGCAGACCTAATCAAGATGATCATGGTCTGAAAAACCAGGTGGTGTTTGACATATACCTCTTAATCAATCACTCCATATAAAAAGGCACACTTCACATCAAGCTAAAAACCTTGAAGTTCTTGGATGCGGCAAATGCTAGGAATATCCTAACAGCTTCTAATCTTGTCACTGGAGCAAAGACATCAGTGTAGTCAATCCCTTCTTCTTGTGTGTATCCTTGAACAAATAGTCTAGCTTTGTTCTTGATAATAATGCCTCTATCATCTTTCTTATTCTTAAACACAATTTGGTTCCAATGGTAGTCTTCCCAAAAGGAAGAGGACAAAGGTTCCAAACTTTCTGCCTTTGGAATTGAAGCAGCTCTTGTTCTATAGCTTAAACCCAACGTCCATCTTTTAAAGCCTCATGAACTTTCTTTGGCTCTATCTGGTATTAAAAACAAAAGTGAAGACAAACATTTGCTTCATGGGTTTGTTCTCTTGTTCTTACCCCTGTGACAACATCTCCAATGATGTTTTGTGGATCATAAGCTGAGGGATCACAACAAGTTGTTGAGAGAGATCTAAACTAGAGAAATTTAGATCTGTCATAGATGTTTCTTCCACCACATCAACACACTTTTGAAGAGAGACTGATCCAAGCAGTGTGTGACATCATTGATGTTCTTATCTATGGTGTGGTTAGTGGCATCAAAAAATTCTTGGTCACTATCACCACCAGCATTGTTTTCTTCCACAATTGAGGTGTTCTTATTTGGTTGTGGAGCCTCTGAGCTGGAATTTGAAGGCACCCCAGATGTATCAGCTATGTTTGTCATTGTAGTGCTGATTGAAACCTCATTATCAGAAGTAGTTCCAACTGGAGCTAAAGATGTTTGACTTGAAGGTCTTCTTAGCTCAAATCTTGGATTAGGATCACCTGTATTTAATTTTTCTGCAGATCCTGAAACATTCTCACAAGACTTGTTAAAATAGTTGGTAACTAAATCATGATCAAATAACCAATCCGGACTAGAACTAGCAACACAGGGTGTGTGTTCATTGAAAGTTACATTGGCTGACTCCTCAACAATTCTAGTTCTGAGATTGTATATTCTGTAAGCCTTAGCTTGAGAAGAGTATCCAATAAAGTTTCCATCATCTATATTCTCAGCAAACTTGGCAATTTGATCTTTGCTATTCAAGATGGTGCAAGGAAAATCAAATGACCTGAGAAAACCAATGAAAGGTTTCCTCTTATGCCAAAGTTCATAAGGACTCTTACCATAAGTCTCAAATACTAAAACTCTATTTTGCACATAGCAGGTAGTGTTGACTACCTCTGCACAGAAGGTGATTGGCAACTTAGAGTCAAACAACATGGTTCTTGCAGCTTCAATCAGTGTCCTGTTTCTCCTCTCAGCAACACCATTCTACTGAGGAGTCCTGGGAGCACTGAATTGTCTTGTAATACCCTTTTCATCACAGAATGTATCAAGGATTTGGTTCTTAAATTCAGTTTCTTGATCACATCTTATGATCTTGACCTTGTGATCAGATTGATTCTCAATCTTTAAAATGAAATTCTTTAGAATCTTAGGAGTCTCATCCTTAGTTCTATGGAAGAAAACCCAAGTGAATCTTGTAAAGTCATCTGTGATCACTAAACAGTAAGAGGTCCTTCCTAAAATCATTACACTAGTGGGTCCAAAGAGATCCATATGTAACAAGTGTAGGGGTATTGTGATGGAGTTCCTTTCCTTAGGCTTGTGAGATACCTTATGTTGCTTCCCTTTCAGGCATGCAACACAATGGTCATCATTTGTAAACTCTTTCTTTGACATTCCAGTTACCAAATCATGCTTAATTAGTTTATTCATGTTCTTAAAGTTTACATGGACATTCTTTTATGCCATAGGAAAGACTCATCACTATTTGCTTTAGACAGAAAGCATGAAACTTCTCTAGAGGGAGAGGCTTCTTGCAAGTCCATCTTGTACATGTTTCCTTTCCTAGGGGCTCTAAGCAAGATATGCTCATGTGGAATGACCACACCAGGCTTAAGAACAATGCACTCATGCTGAGTAAAGAGCATGTTATGACTCTAATCACAAAATTGAGATACACTCAGAAGATTGTATCCAAGGTCCTTGACAATGTTTACCTTTTCTATGCTGAGCTTACCATTTGTGACCTTGCCCCTTCCAGAAATGTAACCACCTTCATCTCCTCCGAAAGCAACTGGTCCTCCATCAATCCTTTCAAAGTTCTAGAGTAGTGACCTATTGCCTGTCATGTGCCTGGAATAACCACTATCAATGATGCAGACATTTTTGTTTATCTTCAGTTGTCCTGCATGAAGAAAATGATTAGTTACATTTGGAAACCCAAGCCTTGCTTGTCTTGGGCTCATTAACAGAAGGTAATTCAATAGTAATAGATCCTATGGTTGTACTAAGAGGATCTTGAGCTATTGTTGACGGAGAATTCTCAGTCACTGGGTCTTTCTTAGACTTCCACAACACGTTTTGAGTCTTAGACTTGACCTTCAAAACTTCAGAAGCTTTTGGGACATCAGATGTTTTGATGATTGAACCTTTGGAAGATTCTGCAGACACTGCAGCAGACTTCAATGCTTCGGAAGAACTCCTTTCTTCTGAGACCAACTTCTCTTTCAATGGTAATTTTCCACTTCCCTTCTTCTTAGACTTGGAGCTTCCAAAGGAAACATGTTTTCCTTCCAAAGCATGAATCTTCTTAGGACTCTTTGAATTCTTGTTTTGGTCATATGGATAGTACCTTTAGGATTGTATGGACAATCCTTTGCAATGTGAGAGCTGCTGTCACACATGACACAATTCATCTTCTTCTTCACAAGATCCTTTTCCTAAGAACAAGACTGTCTTTGGTAACATCCCTTCTCCACCATCATCTTTGCACATGCTGAGACAGTCCTCTTAGGTTGAGAACTGTGCTTGGAGTTTGATGGTCCAGGCTGTGCAGCAATGGTACACAGCAGATCAATCTTCTTCTGATTACTGAGATGAGTTGAACAAGAACTAGAACTCTTAGCAGAAGAGTCTTGGTTGATGTCTTCAGTCCCTACCACTTTAAACCCTGCAAAGATGAAAACTTGTTTCTTCTTAGAATCAAAAGTAGCCTTGATCTCTAGAGCCTTCCTTGCCTTTCTTTTGCTCTTTCTGATCAAGTTCTTTCTCATGGACTTAGTCATCACAGTTTTCTTTTTTTCCTTTGAAGGATAGTGACCCTTCTTGGAATCCTCCTCTTCACTCTTCTCAGAGGAATTCTTCACTATCTCTTCTTCATCCTCTTCACTCATAGGATCTATGAGAGGAAGCTCGTCTTCATAAGTTCCACACCTAGGAAATATTACAGACAAGATTGTGTGTGGAGGAGCTATCTCATTTGATCCCAGTCCCTATCTATTTTGATCGCATACTTTATTGTGCAGGGATGAGGATATCATGTTCTTGAAGGTCTCTTCTTTAACAACACTCTTTTCTGCCCTGGCTTTGCTCATCAGTAGCTCAACCTGGCACTCAGTTAACTTGGTTATGAGATCTTTGATTTGATTTCAGCCTGGCACTCAGTTAACTTGGTTTTCTCTAGGTCCTCTATCTTCAATTTATAATCATTTTCAAACTTTCTAAAATATGATTTTAAAATGTTTAAGGACTCAAGGTCAGATCTCATCTCCAGGTTATAGGACCTGTATCTGTTAACCTTAGCAATGCATTCAGGAGTGCAAAGATGTTCTAATACCTTGGCTTTATCATGATCTACTATCAATGTTTTGTTTGGGGAAGCATCTTCCACCTGAAAGCTCTAGTCAAAGCATCCTTCTTCAACAGCAACAGCAGCCTGCTGCTTTGAGTTCTCATTCTGGAGAGCTTTGTCAGTTTAGTTTGGTCTGGACTGTGTGTGGCAACCATTTGCTCTAGGTGCCTTACACTCTCTGGCAAAGTGGCCCATCAAGCTATAGTTGTAACACTTGACTTTGCCTTTGTCCAAGCCAAACTTTCCACTCGTTGCATAGCTTGGGAACTTCCTTCCAGTCCTCTTGTAGAACTTCTTGGCTCTGTGAGTGAGAAGAGCCATGTGCTGGACTATTTCCATGTATTCCAGATCATCTGGGTGAATACAGTCCAGGCCTTCAAGAGTGAAAAGAGAGTTGCCACAACTTTCATCAAAAGGCACAGAAGTTTGAGAAGAGCTTGTCTCTTGGAATGGGCTTCCTTGAGTGTAGTTCTCCCTTGGTGTCTCTAGGAAGCTGATGAAAGGACCCTTTGGTGAGTTGTCAGGGTAGCATAAGAGATGATGTTTGGATTCTATGTTGTCCCTTTCAACCACATGTAGGCCTGAACCCATTTGATTGTTGGAGTTTCCAGATGAACCTTGCATGTTCATCTCCATCTGGTAGCCACTGAGAATCCCATATAACTTTATCAGACTAAGAGTTTTAAGATTTTCACTTCTCTTGATCACCACACAGTAGTGTTTCCATTGCCTAGGAAGTGAGGACATGAACTTCGTTACAATGTCTCTATTTTCAAGAGAAACACCTCCATCCACTAGGGTATCCACAATCTCAACATACCTCAAGTACTGTTGAGTCATTGTTTCACCTGTTTTGAAGGTGATGTTTTCAAACTGCTGCTAGGAGATCCTTCTTGTTCTCCTTGGCTTCAGAGGAACCCTCGTACATTAGTTTTAGTGCATCCCACAGCTTCTTGGCTGTTTTGCACTTCTTGAAACCTCTGTACACAGAGTTTGGAAGGGCAGTTTGAAGGGCTGTCATGGCTTTTCTGTCTATCTCTACTTTCTTCCTATCTTCAACAGAGTAGTTAGCCACATCTTTGGGGATCATACCAGCACCAGTAGCAGAAGGGGTGCTGGGTATGAAAGGTTCATTCTCAACAGACTCCTAAATTCTTGAATCAAGAGACCTGATGAAACCTTCTATTCTCAAACACAGGTATCAAACTCAACAAGAGTAATCAGTGGGGACTTGTTCATGGTTCCAGTTTCCATATCAGTCTTGGAAATGGCTGCCATTTGTAAAGTTTAGTATTTGTTTGTGTGAGGGATCTTAAGATGGTGAGATCTTATATCAAGAGCCTGAAAAGCTCTGATACCGAATGCAAGACCGTTGAAGGTGTAGATTTACAACACAACAACACACAGCGGAGATTAACTAAAACTTAATCAAACAGTAAACTGGATTAAGCAAGGTAAGACACTAACAACACAAGTAATGTAAGAGACAGAACACAAAGAACACAGGTATATGGTTTTCAAGAATGAAGTATATTGCTTTCTCTATGTTCTATTACAAGTGTTACAAAGCATATATAAAATATACAAGAACATGAGATACGTATACTACATCCTACAGCTGGCTATAATTTAAAAGCCAGCTGGATACAATTGACTAGACACAAACAAAATCAATTGTAGAGTGAAAAGGTAGATTGCCTTTTGACTTGTGACTATGACATGCCATAGCTCACATCCTTATCTATTACAAAAAGGATAAAGTACATGAAGTAGAAAGTACAGACTAAAAACCTCAATGTACAATTACCAAAAGCATGGACCTTTTCACCAACTCATGTAAGTTGGTGAACTTACATAGGTGCAGCGGAAAGGTGTCCAGCTTTATGAAAAAGTACATCAGATAAAGCATGTATTAAAAGTCTTCGGAAGAAATTTGTCTTCATGAGTTGGAGCTTCGGAAGACATTGTCTCTGAGGCTTCGGAAGACTTTTTATTTGGCTTCGGAAGATATTGGTCTTGGCTTCAGAAGATTTTACAGTTAGAGTATTTTTAGTTGCATATGTAAAACTTCCTAAGCATTTTTCTTCACTGCACTTGTGCAGAATGCAGGATAGACATTTGATGTTCAGGTTGCATCAGCCTCTTCATTAATCTCTACATGGGTTTTTCTAAAATGTTGTTTTTGTAAAAGAACAACATTATGTGGATAATTTATTCATGAGAAATTGTTTGTTTCATTATTTAAGTTGGTTAAATAATAACAATAAAAGTGTGTTATTGTTATAAAATTAAAAGAGGTTTTAATTTTATAAAATGATGGTCTAAGAGTGTAACATTTTTATAAAATGAAACTAAAATGGGGGGAACACATTTTCAAGAGCATTTCGGCCTCCCAAAAGGAGTATTGGGACTCCTTTGTGTCTTGGTCCTTCCAACTCTTTTACCACTCTTACACTCTTCATTCATTACACACTTCTCTCTTACTTTTCTCAAGCAAGAACTCTCTCAAAAGTGGCTGAAAAATTCAGATTCTACAAAGAACAGGCTGAAATTTTCAGATTCATGAGGAGCTAAGAAAGAGACTTCTTTGGTGTTAGCTCCCTAACAAGCTTGGTGTTTGGAAGGGCTTGTGGGTATACAAGCTTGAGGTCTTCTCCTTTGAAGGCTAGCTACTCAAGAACACCATCTTCTTCATCCTTTTCATCTACCACTTTTGTGGGTATACAAGGTTGTTTCTATGAACACCCTATGGTTGTTGTGTTTTGTTTGATAGCAAAGTATTTCACATATGTTTATATATACCTTATTATCGGGTTCTGTTTATGTTTTAAATGGTGAAAATTTTCAGATTACTAACCATACGTGAAACCTATATTCTGTTGCTATTTTTCAAGTTTAAATGGTTAAACTAGCTTGTTTTACATGTGACAAAACACAACGGAGAGAGTAGCTCGGAGCAACAACTCTCGGTTTTTGAAGGAAGAACAAGAAAGAATTCGAATTCAAGGTAAGACTTCATGTTTTTATGGTGTTCTTAACCGGTTATGTCCCCGGGTTTATTCTTATGTGTGTTTATATGTGTTCGGGTATGTTTTTAGTGGTTTCTTGGTGGTTGAATTCAATTTGCAAACGAGCTTGGAAGAAAGCCATACTCCAGAGCTGCAATGGTGAGTTCCAGGACCCGCTCTATTACCTGTTTTAACTGATTTTGTGGCTGGAAATGCAAGAATGTATGTTTTCATTAAACTGGGTTTCGGACTCGTAAGTTTCATTTGGTGTATGTTGAACTTATTATGTGATGTATGATTATGTTCATGCTTGATAATGTAGGATGATGTTTCTAAGATTTAGGATGTATGATTTAAGCTTAGAACATGATGAACGGTGATTTGAAATTGAAATATGATGTTTAAGGCCTATATGTTAAGTCTTAGAATCTGCATAAGTGTTGAAAAGTCAATGCGGATGAGTAATGGGAAGAAATGTGTATGAACAGTTAATGCGGATGAGTATTAACTGCTAAGTAAGTAAATGCGGATGAATAGTTAATATGGATAAGGTCAATGCGGATGAGCATTGACTAAGTATGGAAATGCGGATGAAGTAATCAATGCGGATGCGATAAGTCAATGCGGATGGAGTAAGTCAATGTGGATGAAACAAATCAAATGCGGATGAACAAGGAGGTCAATGAGGATGAACACTTAGAATAATTCTAACTTTTTGGAGAAAAAAAAGGGTAATGTAGGTTTTGACTTAGGGGATTCCTGGGGGTTTGTAAGTTTACCTTTGAGGTCATAAATGCAAAGATGGGCATGTAATGATATGTGATTGATGCATATGCATGATCATGATGTATGATGTTGCATGATTATGCATGTTATGTATGTATGATGGTGCCCGGTGTGATGATGATGATTGTGTATATTATGTTCCTTATTATATTGTATGTTTATCTTTCATGTGACTTTACATTGAATGATAATGAATGAATGCTTGCAAGCCTTGTATGTCGGGACATGCCATTAAAAGGTCTTAGCCCAACGGTGTGCGGGTTCGCTACCAAGGGAGGATGCACATCGGGGTCTTTCTTTGTGATTGACCATTTGTATGGAACCATTGTTGCTTGCCTTAGGTACGGTGACCAGAGGTGCTGGGCACCGTGAATGAAGGTCTATGATAGGCTTAGGTCCATACCATGAGCATGAAGGGCATAGCACATGACAATGGTATAGCTGAACTTTATCTTAGGTACTGTGGCTAGAGGTGCTGGACACCGTGAATGCAGGTCTATGATAGGCTAAGGCCCAGTACAATGAGCATGAAGGGTAAAGTTTATGGTGGTGATGAGAAGAAAAGATGTAATGATGAATGAACGAATGAAACTAAGAATGTATGAACGAATGGAAGTTAAAGGATGAACGATGAAGATAGTAATGATATTATCTATGTGTACGTATGTTGTATGATCACATGAAAGTAAAGAACGGTTTTAACAAAAGAAAAGTATGATTAAATGTAAAACTAGAACTCACTCAGCAATGTTGACTTTTTATGCATTTTCCAGTTGGCAGGTGAGCATTCCTGAGGATGGCGTGGGGCTGCTACTTGGCATTAGGATGGCATTCTTTAGTTAACTTTTTTGCATGATAATGTGAACAATTGAAATTGTGTAATGAATATTGTATTATTTTGCAAAAGCATTGTTAATGAAAATGTTGTTTTAAATGTACCCGCTACAACGTTTATTTCATGTTAATGTGATTATATGTTTTATGATTAATAAATGGCCAGCTGTAAGCATCCAGGAACGGGGCCTTACAAGTTGGTATGAGAGCCAAAGTTCAAGTGAAACGGGTAAAATTTTCAAAATAAACCTAAACTTAAACTGAGAATGGGACAGAAAGGGAATGGGATGCCAATCCGAGTAGCTGCATGCCATGAGGTATTTTCGTAATGTAAACTGGTATTATATGCGCATGTTATGTGTTATATGTTATATGTAGATTTAAATACTGACATAGTCAGGATAGGTAATGCTCGGGGTGCCAAGAGTAAAGTAAGTGGTTAATCATCATTGGCCACTGTAATTAGGGACCTACTATACTTGACATAAACTGAGGTGTTCCCTTGAATCACCATGTTGGTGTTTGAATCTTTCAGTCTGCGTGTGAATGGCCAGTGGTAGATCTTCGAAAGCCTCTCGTGGAGGTGGTTGTGATGGGCATGGTGCTGAGCCGCGACCCAGAGAGGAAGACCCAAAATGGAAAAGGTGGTTCCTGAAGAACCAGAGACCCCTCATCTGGAGGGTGGTGACGAGAGCGCCAATCTATGAGCCTTAGTGAAGGAGGCTTTTGTTGAAGAAGTTCATTAAGTCATGCAGACAATCTTACCGTCTTTAGTGACTGAAGTTATCAAGGCTGTACGAGAAGGGGAAAGAAAGGAGAGAAACAGGTCCTCGGGAGGACGAGAACAACCAGAGCCGGAAACGGTTCCCTCTGATGATGAGGAAGAGGATGAAGAAAAGCCTGCGTCGGAGGCGGCACGAGGCTGTAACTATGGGGCGTTTATGAGATGCTAGCGCCCAACTTTTGATGCTAGCGCCCAACTTTTGATGCTAACGACACTGCTACTGCCGCTCATCGGTGGGTGAGGGAAATGGAGGTTGTTCTTGATATCAGCAAGTGCCGAGAGAACCAGAAGTTGAAGTTTGCTACCCACTGATTTGTAGACTCGGCTCTATGCTGGTGGGACAATATAGTCCAAGCTGAGGGTAGTTGGGCATTTGGGAGGATGAGATAGTCGGATTTGAAGAAGTTGGTGATCGAGGAGTTCTGTCCTCATAGAGGGATGGATAAGGTTGAAAGAGAATTATTGCAGCTGGAGGCAGGAACCCTCACACACTAGCAGTACACCACAAAGTTCAACGAGTATGCACATCTGGTGCCGAATCAGGTGACACCTCTGTCTCGTAAGATCAAGAGGAATATCCAGGGTTTGACGGCAGATATCTCAAGGCACATGATCACCGCCCAGTCGAGCTAGTTTAGGTTGGCGGTAGATTTGGTAGGGAGATTATATGATGAAAGAATGGTGGTGGTGGCTGAAGGTACCAAGAAAGTGAGTGGTGATTGAAACTGGCAGAGGAAGGGGTTTGGTTGGGGTGATATCCCGATGGGCAAGAAGAACGCAAGTGTGGACGACTGCCATGTGGTCGTGTCGGGCGCGGGTATGAAAAAGTGTGGTAGGTGTGGGAGAGAGCACAATGGGTAATGAAGGTTTGGGTCGAACATATGCTTTAAATGTGGGAAGGCGGGGCACATGGCAAGGGACTGTCATACGGTCCGGTGTTTTAACTGTGGTGAAGAGGGTCACATAAGTAGAGATTGCAAGAAGCCACAGGCAGAGGGTTCCGGGGCAAAGAAGACGGGGGGAGAAGGAGCAAGGGCGAGCGCTAGGGCATTCACATTGACACAAGAGGAAGCTAGGACGGACCCTGATGTCGTGTCCAGTACGTTTCTGGTGAACCAAACTTTTGCTTCTGTGTTATTTAATTTGGGTGCCAGTAAAAGCTTATTTCTACTGCTTTCTATGCTAAGCTGGCTGTTAGTAGTAGACGTGTTCAGGCACCATTTGATGTAGAAACTACCATAGGTAAGTCTACCAGGATTTTTAAGATGATAAAGAACTGTGATGTGGAACTAGAAGGTCATAAGTTTCCTGTTAGACTGTTCGTGATGACCTTAGGTGGTTTTGATTTAGTTCTTGGGATGGATTTGTTGGCGGACTTCAAGGCGAACATTGTGTGTCGCAAGAAGATGATTTGTTTGACAGCACCTGATGGGAGTTCGGTGACGATTTATGGGGATCGGGTCACAATGATCCCGAAAGTGATCTCACTGGCGGTGGCGGGAAATTGTATGAGGCGTGGATGTAGTGCCTATTAGGCCTACATAAAGGATGTTGATATGCCAACAGCACAACTGTCTGATGTACCAGTTGTGTGTGACTTTTCGGACGCGTTCCCAAAAGACTTACCAGGAGTGCCACCTCATAGAGAGATTGAGTTTTCGATTGATCTGATAACAAGTGCCTAACCTATTGCCAAGGCAACGTATCGGTTGGCTACAATGGAGATGAAAGAATGGATGGAGCAGTTGCAAGAACTGCTTGATAAGAGGTTCATTCGACCGAGTATCTCCCCTTGGGGTGCTCCGGTCCTGTTTGTGAAAAAGAAAGACGGTAGTGTGACGATGTGTATTGACTACCGTGACCTGAACAAGTTGACGGTCAAGAACCGATACCCTTACCGAGAATCGATTATTTGTTTGATCAGCTTCAAGGTGCCAGTTGGTTCTCAAGAATAGACCTTTGATCTGCCTATCATCAACTGAAGGTGAAGGAGCAAGACATTCTTAAAACAACTTTCCGCACGCGTTATGGTCACTATGAGTTCCTTGTAATGTCTTTTGGTTTGACCAACGCGCCGACTGCTTTTATGAATTTGATGAATCGAGCGTGCTGGCTGATGTTGGATAAATCAGTGATTGTGTTTATTGATGATATCCTGATTTATTCAAAGAATGAAGAGGAGCATGCCGGTCACATTCGGGAGGTTCTAGAGATGCTAAGATAGGAGAAGTTGTACGCCAAGTTCTCCAAGTGTGCATTCTGGTTGTGCGAAGTTCAGTTCTTGGGTCATGTGGTGAATCCAGATGGGATTACAGTGGACCCGGCAAAGGTGGTTGCAGTGATGCAATGGAAGTCCCCAAAGACGCCATCCGAGATTCGTAGTTTCTTGGGTTTGTTGGGCTACTATAGAAGATTCATCCAAGACTTTTCAAAGATCGCTTCTCCACTAACCAAGTTTACCCGAAAAGATATGAAGTTCGTATGGGGTCAAGCTCAAGAGAAGGCATTCGTAGAATTGAAGGTGAGGTCGACTCAAGCTCATGTTTTGTCATTACCCGATGGATGTGAAGATCTGGTGGTTTATTTGATGCTTCCTACCCGAGGTTAAGGTGTGTGTTAATGCAAAGAGGGAAGTTTATAGATTACGCATCCCGGAAGTTAAAGGTTCATGAGGTCAATTATCCTACTCACGAACTAGAGCTAGCAGCTGTTGTCTTCGCATTAAAGATTTGGAGACACTATCTTTACGGGACGAAGTGCACCATTTTCACTTACCACAAGAGCTTGAAGTACTTCTTTGAGCAGAAGGATCTAAACATGAGGCAGAGATAGTGGTTGGAACTTATAAAGGATTATGATTGTGAGATCCACTACCATCCGGGCAAGGCCAACATGGTAGCTGATGTCCTTAGCCGAAAAGAGAGGCCCGCGCCGATTTGGGTGAAAGCATATCAACTAATCATGACCTCTGATGTGATGAAGCAAGTCAAAGAGTTTCAAGATGAGGCATTGGAAGAAGAATCATCTTAACTCTGAATGGTTAAAAGGAGTTGGGGAGCGTCGAGGTGATCGAGGCTATGACTGAGAAGCTTGAGAAGATCAAATCCTTCATGAAGGCAGCCAAAGATAGATAGAAGTCGTATGATCATCAACGACGCAGACCAATCGAGTTCCAAGTGGGTGACCAGGTATGTTGAAGGTCTCACCTTGGAAGGGGATCATCCGATTCAGGAAGCGGGGCAAGTTGAGCCCAAGGTATATAGGGCCTTTCAGAATCATTGCTCGAGTAGGAGAGGTGGCCTATAGACTGGAGTTAGCAGATGAGTTAAGTGGAATTCACATGAAATTCCACGTATCTCATATAAGGAAATGTTTGGCAGAAGAGGATGTGATTGTTCCACTGGAGGATATCGAAGTAGACGAATGACTCAATTATGTGGATCAACCAATGGCAATTATTGATCGTAAAGAGAAGAGGCTGAGAAATGAAGTGGTCCCTTCTTGTGCTTCCATTGTACACGCACAAGACGAACCACTTTATTCCTTAGCCTCTTCTCTTTTCGTTCGATGATCGCCACTAATTGCTCCACATAATTGAGCCATTCATCTACCTAGATATCTTCCAGTGGTACAATCATATCCTCGTCTGCTAAATATTTCCTCAGATGGGATACATGGAATGTCAGGTGAATTCTACTTAACTCGTCTGATAACTCAATCTATAGGCCTCCTCTCCTACTCTAGTAATGATTCAGAAAGGCCCTATGTATCTTGGGCTCAACTTGCCCCGCTTTATGAACCGAATGATACCCTTCCAAGGTGAGACTTTCAATATAACCCTATCACCCACCTGGAACTCAATCGGTCTAAACGTCATTTATCAGCATGCGACTTTTTACTAACCTTGGCTGCCTTCATGAAGGCCTTGATCATTTCAAGCTTCTCAGTCGTAGCATCAATCACCTCGATGCTTCCTAACTCCTTCTGACCAATATCACCCCAACACACGGGTGTCTTGCATCTCGTACCGTATAGCATTTCAGAAGGGGGCATACCAATGCTGGCATGATAACTATTTTTATAAGAGAACTCACCTAACGGTAAGTGGTCATCCCAACCTCCTCCATAATCGATTACACATGCCCAGAGCATATCTTCCAGCATCTGAACCGTCCATTCCGACTGACCATCTGTTTGAGGATGATAAGCCGTGCTAATGTGTAACCTCGTCCTCATTGCATCATGAAATTTCATCCAAAATTTCGATGTAAACCGGGTATCATGATGACACACTATAGACACCAACACACCATGACGACTTACGATCTCCTTGATGAAAATATCCGCCAACCTCTCACAGAATACGTCTCGCGAATCGATAGGAAGTGAGCACTCTTCGTCAAACGGTCAATTATCACCCATATGGCATCATACCCTTGGGGTACACGGTACTTTCGTAATAAAATCCATGGTGATGTGCTCTCACTTCCACTCCGGTATATCCAAAGGTTGGATCTTCCCATACGGCTTTTGGTGCTCGGTCTTCACTTGTAAACAAGTAAGGCATTTACTCACATACTCCACCACATCATGCTTCATACTCGGCCACCAATAATCTTTCTTCATGTTTTGGTGCATCTTTGTAGCACTGGGATGAATAAAGTATCAAGTCTTGTGAGCTTCGTCCATGATCTTCACACATAGATACCCAAAACGAGGAATCCACATGCGCCCAAATCGAATTCTAACACCAAGTGTGTTTTCACCCAATTCCGCTACCAACCTCTCATTCTTTCGGAGTTAAGATGATCTTCTTTCAATGCCTCATCTTGAAACTCTTTGCCTTGCTTCATCACATCCGAGGTCATGATCAACTGATAAGCTTTCACCCGAATCGGTTTGGGTCTCTCTTCCCGGCTAAGGGCATCCGCCACCATGTTAGCTTTGCCAGGATGGTAATGGATCTCGCAGTCGTAGTCTTTTTATGAGCTCCAACCATCTACTTTGTCTCATGTGCAGGTCCTTCTACTAGAAGTAGTACTTCAAGCTCTTGTGGTCAGTTAATATGGTGCACTTCGTCCCGTAAAGATAGTGCCTCCAAATCTTTAACGCAAAGACCACAGCTGCTAGGTCCAAGTCATGAGTTGGATAATTGACCTCATGAATCTTCAACTGTCGGGACGCATAAGCTATAACATTTCCTCTCTGCATTAACACACATCCCAACCTTGAGTAGGAAGCATGAGAATAAACCGCTAGATCTTCACTTCCATCGGGTAATGACAGAACAGGAGCTTGAGTCAACCTTGCTTTTAACTCCTCAAATGCCTTCTCTTGACCTTGGCCCCATGTGAACTTTACATCTTTCCTGGTCAACTTGGTCCGTGGAAAAGCAATCTGAGAGAAGTCTTGAATGAATCTTTTGAAATAGCCCGCCAAACCCAAGAAACTACAAATCTCAAATGGCGTCTTTGGAGACTTCCATTGCATCACCGCCTCGACCTTTGCTCGATCCACCATAATCCCCTCAGGATTCACTACATGACCCAAGAACTGAACCTCGCGCAACCAGAATGCGCACTTGTAGAATTTAGTAGACAACTTCTCCCTTCTTAATGTTTCCAACACCTTTCGTACGTGACCGGCATGCTCCTCCTCCCTCTTTGAATAAATCAGGATATCATCAATAAACACAATAACTGATTTATCTAACATCGGCCCACACACTCGATTCATCACATCCATAAAAGCAGCCGGCGCGTTGGTCAAACCAAATGACATAACGAGCAACTCGTAGTGTCAAATACGTGTGTGAAAAGCTGTTTTAGGAATATCCTGCTCTTTCACCTTTAATTGTTCGTAGCGTGATCAAAGATCTATCCTTGGGAACCAACTAGCACGTTGAAGCTGATCAAAGAAATCGTCAATTCTCGGTAAGGGGTATTGGTTCTTTATCATCAACTTATTAGCTCATGGTAGTCAATAAAGATCCTCATACTACTGTCTTTCTTCTTCACGAATAAGACCGGAGCACCCCAAGGAGAGATACTCGGTCTAATAAACCCCTAATCAAGCAGCTCTTGCAATTGCTCCATCAACTCTTTCATCTTAGTCGGAGCCAGCCAATACGGTGCCTTAGCAACAAGGTGGGCACTCGGTATCAAATCAATCTAAAACTCGATCTCTTGATCAGGTGGCACTCTTGGTAAGTCTTCTGGGAACACGTCTCGAAAGTCACACACAACGGATACATGAGACTGTTGTCGTGTTGGTGTTTCTACATCCTTCACATAAGCCAAGTAGGCATTACATCCACGCCTCATGCACTTTCCCGTCACCACCATTGAGATTACTTTTGCGATCGTCGTGACCCGATCACCATAAACCGCTACCAAACTCCCGTCAGGCGCTGTTAAAGAAATCATCTTCTTGCGACACACGATGTTTGCCTCGTAGTACGCTAACCAATCCATCCGAAGAACCACATCAGAACCACCTAAGGTCATCACAAATGGTCTAACAGAAACTTATGACCTTCTAATTCCACATCACATCCTTCTATCATCTCAGAAATCATGTTAGACTTACCTATGGCCGTTTCTACATCAAAGGGCGCATCTATATTCTTACTACTAACAACCAATTTAGCATAGAAAGCAATAGAAATGAAAGTTTTACTAGCACCAGAATCGAATAACACAGAGGGTAAATTTTGGTTTACTAGAAACATACCTCACACAACATCAGGGTCCATCCTAGCCTCCTCCTGTGGCATCGTAAACGCTCTGGTGCTCGTCCTCGATCCTTCACCTCCAGTCTTCCTCACTCCCGAACCTTCAGCCCTCGGCTTCTTGCAATCCCTGCTCATGTGGCCTTCCTTCCCAAAAGAATAACACTTTCTCACACCGCAATTCTTTGCCACATGTCCCGTTCTTCTACAAAGGAAACAGACATTGGTTCCCAATCTACATTCCCTGGTGCCTTCTCGTCCACACTTGACATACCTTCTCGACCCTTCACCGGATGTGACCACATGCCGGTCATCCACCCATGCACCCTTGTTACTTGGAGTGGCCCCGCCACCCCCAAACTGCTTTCCTGTGCAATTCCGATCTCAACCATTCTTCTTACCACCTTCAACCACCACCACCATTCATTCATCATACAACCTTCATGCCAAGTCAACCTCCGACCTAAACATGTGCCTTCGGATACCCACTGGCAAGCCCTGAATGTACCTCTTGATCTATCGTTACAAGGGCATCACTTGGTTTGGCACCAACTGTGCCATCTCATTGAATTTGGTGGTGTATTGTTGATGAGTCATGGTTCCCGCCTCCAGCTACAGGAACTCTCCCTCAACCTTATCCATCTACCTATGAGGAAAGAACTCCTTAATTACCAACTTCTTTAACTCTACCCATTTCATCTTCCCGATAGCTTTGCTACCCTCAGCTTTGACAATATTGTTCCACCAGCATAAAGCTGGATCCATAAAAGAGTGGGCAGCAAACTTCACCTTCTATCCTCTCGTCACTCGCTGATGTTTAAAACAACTTCCATTTCTCTCACCCACTGGTGAGCTGTAGCAGCAGTGCCATTACCATCTAAAGTAGGGGGCTTGCATCGTTGAAATGCCCCGTAGTTACAGCCTCGTGCCGCCTACGGAGCAGGCCCTTCTTCTTCCTCTTCTTCTTTGTCATCAGACAGAACCGTCTCAGTCTCGGGCTGTCTTCTTTCGCCCATAGGTCTACGTCTTTCCTTCTTTTCTCATTCCCTCACAGCCTTGATAACTTCGGTCACTATAGACGGTAAGATTGTCTGCATGACATGATGAATTTCTTCCACAACAACCTCCTTACTGAGGCTCTCAGATTGGCACTCTCGTCACCACCCTCCGGATGAGTGGTCTCGAGTTCTTCATGAACAACTTTCTCGGATCTAGGCCTTCCTCTCCTGACCCGTGGTTTAGCACCACCTCCACAACCACCACGTGAATATTTAGATGATCTACCACCGGCCATCTTTTAACACACACACTGAAAGATTCATGTCATGTATAGTAAGTCCCTAATTACAGTGGCTAGTTGTGATTAGCCACTTACTTTACTTTTCATACCCCAAGCATTACCTATCCTGACTACATGAGTATCAAAATCTACAAACAACACAAAAACCATGTAACATGCACACGTAATACCGGTTAACATTAAGAAAATACCTGATGGCACGTAGCCACTCGGACCGGCATCCCTTCCCATTTCGCCCCATTTTCAGTTTAGGTTTATTTTGAAATCTTACCCATTTCACTTAAAACTTGGTTCTCATACCAACTTGTAAGGTGCCCTTCTTGGGATGCTTACAGCTGGCCAATCATTGCTCACAAAACATACCATTACATTTAACTTTCATAAAAACATCATAGTGGAACATTAAAATAACTTTTCATTTCATAATAACTGTTTTTGCAAGTTAATACAATCATTCATCACCCATGTTCATTTGTTCGTATTACAATGCAAAAATAGTATCAAAATAATGCCATCCAAAATGCCCAGCGTCATCCTCAACAATGCTGACCTGCCAACTGGAAAAATGCATAAAAAGAAAAAAGCAACGCTGAGTGAGTTCTGGTTTTAATATAAAACATACTTTACATCCTTTTAAATAATACTATACCATCGTACATAATCACACGTCGTACGTACACATAGATAATATCATTGTTATCCTCTTTATTGTTCATCTCTCTCTTTCATTAACTCCTTATCTCTTTCTCTCATTCCGAACCTGTGTCATGAGCTATACCACAAACGTATGCACAAAACGGGTACTAGCCTGAAGATCATAAATGACTTCCATAATGCACATAGCCTGGCACCAGCATCAGGGAAAGCGACAAAGATTTTAACTGTATAATATACCCAAACGTATGCACAAAGCGGGTATGAGGCCGGAGATCATAAACGACTTTCATAACGCACATAGCCTTGCACCAGCACCAGGGTGAGTAATCACTATAAACCATGTACTATATCACTGGTTAGTCACAAAGACTGGACCCCTATGTGTATCCTTAAGGGTTCGCTAAACCACACATAGTTAAGCTTACGACATTTTCGAGTCATGCACCTCCGTACATTTTGCTTGCAATCCTTTCTTACTTTCATTTACTCGTTAATGCATGCATTCTTTCATAACGTTGCTCTTTTCAGTATCTTCCACTTTACGTTACATAATACTTTCATTTAGTTCATTAACATTCAACATAAAGCCATGGGAAAATAATCATACAACAAGGAACATACACATAAGCAGTCAACATCATCATATAGGACATCACGCGTACATAACATACATCATATATGCCATCATGCATAAGCATCAATCACACATCATAACATGCCCATCATACTATCTATGACCTCAAAAGTCAGCTTACATGAACCCTCAGGAACATCCCAAGTCAAACCCTAAATTTCACTTTTTCTCCAGAAGGTCAAAAACTATTCTTAGTGTTCATCCGCATTTGCCTTTTTTTCATCCACATTTTTTTTCATCCGTATTTCCTTCGTACTCATCTGCATTTCCTTAGTACTCATCCACATTTCTCTTACTTAGTGGTTAATGTTCATCGGCATTAACTGTTCATCCGTATTTCGCCAATACTCATCTGCATTGACTTACTTAGTGAACAATGCTCATCCACACTTCTCTTACTTAGTGGTTAATGCTCATCCGCATTAACTGTTCATCCGCATTTCCCCAATACTCATCTGCATTGACTTACTTAGTGAACAATGCTCATCCGCATTAACTATTCATCCGCATTTCTTTTGAACACTTGGGCAAATTTGAAAACTTAGACATCTGAACCCTAAACATTAGACTCAAGTTTCCAAACACTATCTATTATGTTCTAAGCTTAAATCTTACCTTCTAAGCCCTAGTAACACAACCATAACATCATCAAACATGAACATAGGCCAAATTCACATTATAACAACAACATACACATAGTAAATCATACGGGTATAAAACCCAGCTTTACAAAAACATACATTCATGCATTTCTAGCCCCAAAATCAGTTAAAAACTAGTAAAAGAGGGGTTCTAGAACTCACCTTAACAACTCTTGAGTATGGCTTCTTCCAAACTCATTTGCAATTGAGTTCAACCGCCAAGAAACCCACTAAAACACACACCCAAACACATACAAACATACATAAGCATACAACCGAGGATAAAACCAGTTAACAACACAATGAAACCATGAATTCTTACCTTGAATTCGAATTCTTTCTTGTTCTTCTTTCTAAAACCGAGAATTTCTGCTCTCTTTCCTTCCTCACTAAAAATATCCGAGGATTATGAGTGACGGGAGGGTGATGGGCGGCCATCACCTTTATTCACCAACTTTTCAAAGATTTTGTCCTTGATGTCACTTTTAACCCCTAGACTTGGGTTTTATTTGTTTTCCTTCTTTTTCTTCACTTTATTCTTTCTTCCTTTGTCTTTAAAAATAACCAGTTGTTACACAAATGCGACAGAGTAAAATTTCTTTATCCATATTTACTTCAACAAATACGGTTTAACAGTTAATTTATCTGTATTTGTTAATCATCATCAATGGTGACAGAAGAGATTAAGCACTTGTTTATTCATTTTTGAAAGTACATGTAAAGTGATGATGTTACACACACATCCACAAGTGCGGATGAGCAAAAACAAATGCAGGAATGAAAATATCATCCGCATTAATCAAATGCGGTAGAACACTTTTGTCCACATAAGTTTTAACACTACAAACTTTTCATGTATATTTGTTACACACCCATGCGGTAGAGTAAATTCTTTGTCCGCATTAGTTTCACTTTAATATAAACATTTTCCTGCATTGGTTATATGCATGGGTTACCTTTACCCGCATTAACCAATGCACTTACCCGCATTAAATTTTGAACTTAATCAAACTTAATGTTTTTTGTTTTGGTTTTTCTTGTTATGAAGAACTGTCATTGGTTGAATTATCTTATGAAGTTGTTGACTGCTGTTGGCATTATAACTTCTTGCATGGATTGACTTGTATGTCATAACTGATACAAGTTACCTATTTTTGACTGATCTTGGACTTCTTATGCTTCCAAGAATCTGCATAAGCTAAGATACTATGGTATAACTTCTGCACCAACATGGACGTTGTCTTTTTGATTTGTTTTAAATTTTTAAGGAAGTAATTTAAGAAAGTAAGTGACTTTTACAAACTAATAAAAAATTTTAAATTACTCCCCCTAAAGTTTGTAAAGTCGGTTTTTCAGGATCGATAAACATCCGAGCATGTTCCTGACGGAAGGATGAACAACCAAAACCAAAAGTCAAATCAATAACACGAACTATCAAATATTGGTTTCATTGATAAAAACCTAACTATTTGAAGCTCGTTACAACATATGAATCAAGACTCTTGGCAAGGGGAAGATCGAGCATGATCTCCCCTCTCATCCGCAGCCCTAGCCTCCGGGCAGACTTCCTCTCAATCCTCTAATCTCTCTACACATTGAAACTATTATATATAGGCCTCGGCCCATATTAATGCGACTGGTCCCATTCGTGCGATTGGACCATGCGTATGGTTCAATCGTATGACTGGACCATACTTATGGTTCAGTCTTACGAATGTCCCATCACATCTCTCAGTCGCACGGCTGGTTCATTAGCATGGCTCAGTCGTACGACTGAGTCTTATTCGCATATGCTCCTACGAATGACCTAATTTCATGTGTTTACAACATATCAGGGGTATAACATTAAGCTTAGACTATTCGACAAGCGATGGACACACTATATATGACTATATATGGTCTAACAAAGTTTATATCAAAATCAGGATAGAAACATTAAATACTTAAAAACTTTTGAATATATATTAATTTTGATTTTATTTTTGTTATTATTACTTTTTATTAATGATGAAGAGAAGTATACCTTTTGTTGGGATCATATCAATATTAAATTACACATGTGCATTCTTTGTGATAAAATGGACATGTTTATAAATTTTTTGATTGAAGGTATGTATGTCATCCTAAACTCATACCAAGTTGATATTTTAATGCATGTGATATTTATCATGTTTTGGTTGATTTGATTATTCAACATGTACCTCACACACAAAAGCATGGAATGATCAACCATCCTTATGTAATGCACGGTAGAACTTTTTTGCAACTTTCTTGACCAGGTTACTTAAGTTATGTGATCTCATTTTCACTAATCCTCATTGAGATTCTTTTACTTTGATCCTTTTCATGATGATCCACATTGGGATTCTTTTCACTTAACTTTGGAAGGTGATTGATGATTGGATTCTTTTGTTCATTCACATGGAATGTATTGTCCTTGTAGATTCATCCAAGAAGGATGTGTTCCACATTGGGAATCTTTTGGATCAATTCATCTGCACTATGTGCTTGTTTCGTCCGGTCTTTGCTCAGCAAAACAGAGATGAATCTTGATGTAGGTGAATGAGATTCATAAGGTATCATTCTCTGGTGTGATTATGTTGCTACACACACATACACTTAGATAAGCTAATACGTACCAGTACTCTGAGATTAGAGTTTCACCATTGAATAAGACTATATCATCACAACATGTATCTTCTCATCCAAGTTAAGCCTACAAACATATTTGGTAAGTCATGACATTCTTTCAAATTTTAAAATTAAGCACAGTGAATGATATAACAATTGTAGTTATATCATTTCTCATATATTCTTTTCTTTATTAAAATTGACTTCTTTTTGTGATTTTCTAATATAATTTTTTTTTAAATTGTTTTTGATCTTTTTGTTAGTTTTACTCAAGGTAATCATGCCAACTGATTGAACTAGGAATACAAACCTACTAGGTTCAAATGCCTTGGTGAATAAATCAGACCCTTCTCAGCACAGTCTCTCAAAAAGTGAATCAATTTGATTAACCCTTCTCAGCACAGTCTCTCAAAAAGTGATATCTAATTTTGATGTGTTTTGTTTTTGAGTGTTGTCATTGTGAATTGGTGTATGAAAGAAATTAAAGCCATAATCAATCATTTGGTTTTGAATCTACAGAACTTGGGAGTATCAAGGTAATGCTGCAATATACTCAGCTTCAGTTGTTGAGGTAGATATGTTTGTTTGCTTCTTGCACTGCGAGGAGACAAGTTGGGGACCAAGAAATTGACAACCTCCATAGTATACTTACTATTGAAATTGCATCCTCCATAATCACTGTCAGTGAAGGCACAAAGATTGAAGTCTCCTTCGTTTGGATACCATAAACCAAGAGTTTTTGCCCTTAAGATATCTGAATATCCTCTTGACAACATTTACTGAGATTGCTTAGGATCAGCTTGATATCTGGCACACACACAAACACCAAACAAAATGTCAGGCCTACTAGCTGTTAGACATATAAGCAAATCGATCAAAGTTCGAAAGTGGTCTAAATCCACTGATTTGGCTTCTGCATCAGTCCTGATAGACTGACAGTTTGAAAAGTGGAATTTCTTCTTCAACATTATTTCTACATATTTTGATTGATTGATGAAAATTCTCTGATGTTAGTTGGACATGCACCCTGATAGGATCTCAGCATCTAGTTTGATCGATTCGAATGATTTCAGCAGCGGAATAGAGTACCAACTAGCACAATTCGAGCAAGAATACGAAAGATTTGCAATGAACAGAATTTGTTATACAGAGAGAAAGTTTTTGCAAAAGAATATTTCATTCAATCACACGCTTTCGTGGTGGCAAAAATGTCACACATACAATCAGGTCAATCATCCCTTATATAGGAATGTCACGCTGGAACATTCCTTATATAGGAGATGTGACGTCTGCTGATGTCACTTGATAGTGACATCTAACAGAATTATTTAAACAACTGAAACACAACTACTGAAGATGTCAAAACAGCTGACATCTTCTTACAAAATACTAAGTGTTATCAGTTACTAGAACTACAGAAAAGAAACTACTGAAACTACAACGACTGAAGAACAAGCTCTTCAGTCGTTTTACAAAACTACTGAAAGTAAAAACATAAAACTATTGATATCATAACTACTGAAGAAGTATTCTTCAGCTGTTGTGACAAACTACTGAAACTTCAGTACTTGGTCTTCAGACTTGAACTTCAGACGTTTCATCTTGATGACTTCAGTAGATGTCATCAGCTGATGTCTTCAGTCTTTGTCTTCAGACTTTGTACACCAGTTGTTGATCTTCAGCACTTGTAGACTCTTCAGCTGTTGTACTTCAGTACTTGGTCTTCAGCTTCAGCACTTGTGTTCTTCAGCTGTTGAGCTTCAGCACTTGTGTTCTTCAGCTGTTGAGCTTCAGTACTTGATCTTCAGCTGTTGAAGTCTTCAGCACTAGTCAAACTGCTGATGAGGGCTTCAGCAGTTGTTGTGATATCATGTGGGACTTAGAGGTTTTCTGATCTTGGCTCATTGGTTCTTTTGGTCCAACAAACTCCCCCTGAACCAATGCAGCCAAAACCTCTAATTGATTTATTTTCCCACTTATTGTTGGCAGAATGGTTGGTCTTTTTCCTTCTTGATCAGTTGAGAAGATGACCCATATAAGCACTGGCCTGGGTATGAGTCTCTAATGATTTGGTTGGCAATGTATGGATGGGAGCTCTGTATTGGGGAATTGGACACTGAGCTGTCCCCCCATCCATGAGAGTCACTTCCCAACTATGAGCTTGTAGGATTCCCTAGTGTAGGCCTCCAAAAATACAATTTGTTCCTCTATGGTGAGCTCCTCTGCCTCACCATTGAAGAATCCTTCAGGCCCATAGTACTCAGACAGGAATTTGACCTGTTTTCCATTTTTGAGTACCACTGTTGTAATCTGTCTCTAAGCAAATTCATCAGGATGATGACCTTCTAACAGCAGTGGTAGCTCATCCTTTCTAATCTCATTCAGCCTCTTATACACCAGCCCCTTTTTGATCATTCTGTTCTCTAGCATCTTTTGTGGAGGCATGTTTGAGGTGTAGGCCTTCTTGAAATCTCCAGGATTTCCCAGGGTGAAACTACAATGGCCAAGGAGATCACTTCATCTACAATCCTTTTGTCTTGACCATTGTATCTCTGAGGGATGTTTTTCTTTTGTATTCTGTGAGCCACCCTAGGATCAGGCCAAATTCTTACTCTTTTTTTCACATACTGAAAAGTATGTCTAAGAGTATAGATCCTCTGAGCTTGTTTCTTCATATTGATGATGGAGGAAGTGGCTGCATAAGCTTTATCTACTCTCCTCAATAACTCTTCATCGTGCAATCTGTGTTGTTCTTCTTCTTCCAATTTCACTTTGATTGCATCTCTTTGTTGCTCAGGAGTTATTGCAAGAGAGAGATCTTTGGCCTTAGGCAACTGCAGAACAGCTGAGATCGGCAACCTATCTTCTTCATCATCATTTTCTTCTTCTTCCACAAGACTCAACACCCTTCTCTCTTCTACTTAGGTGCATCATCGGCTGTTGGTTTTGAGGGTAAGGGAGTTGGTTCTGTGGGTTGTGGTTGTGGTTGTTTTGGAGAGGGAATGTTGACAGGCTGAGTTAGCATTTTGGAGGTGAGTGTGGCTTTTGAGTGTTTGGCTAGCTCAGTCCTGCTCCCTGCTCCTGCTTCATTCAATGCTTCGACTATTAAACCCTTAGTGTATGCTTCAGACGAACAGATCTTGGAGGTTATGGCCAGATACTGTCCCTGGTCCATGATTTTACTTCGATCAATGATCTCCCAAGGTATTTGCTGATAAATCTGATCATGATCTCAAGTCTCTCTCTATCCATAGTGCTGTAGCTGGCCCATCTTTGTTGGATCTCTTCGATCTCTAATCTTCTTATTTCAGAATCCAGCTTTTCAGTGTCGAAACCTTGCCTAAACAGCTGATCAATGATATTGTCCATTGTCTGTTGTGTTCAGCATCAACCTCTTTAACCATTTCGTTCAAGTTCTTCTCTTTCTCAGCACTCTTCTTTTTCTTGTATGTGACATGAAAATCTTTTTGACTTTCATGTACTTTTTCAATTTCAGCTCCCTTCTCAATCACATTCTCGTTCTCTTTTTCGCCTCATACACACAATCCTTCTCTTTTTCCACCTCTTTATCCTTCTCTTTCTCTCTCTCCTTCTCCCCCTCTTTCTTTTAGCTTTCACTGCTGACCTCCCCCTTTTTGGGTGCATTGGTTGCAAGGGATTAAGTAGCAGAAAGTTGTTGGCTCAGTACATCCTCCACCACGGGTTGTAAGAAAGAAGAAAGTCTCTCGTCAACAGTTTTAATAACATATTCGGTTAGCTGCGATGTGATGAGAGATATGGGATTTTGAGGGATAGCATCCATTTGCTCAGGGGGGTTTTGGTCCTGAGAAATAGTGCCAGAAACAGAGGCAGATGGCTAAGAATTTTGTAGTGGCTATGTGTTTAACGGACCTTCAGAGGAAGGTGCCATCTGTTGGGTTGATGTGGTGGCAGATGGTCCTTCTCCTTGAGAGAATTGGTCAAGTAGTTTTTGCAGCCTACTGACTTCCTCCTTAAGGATTGTGTTCTGGGCAAGAACATCGTAGAAAAAGCCCAGGTCATCATCAGCAGATGCTGAATCACCTGACCTCCTGCTTGTAGCAGGATGTACATGCACTGGGTGTAGACCAGTTGTAGCATGTGCCCCTTTGTCTTGGAACTGGGGACTTCCACCTCAGGACTTTGTCCTTCATCAGCTGTTGCCTCTGGTGAGGTCTTAGTTATGTTACCAGCCTCAGTCTGATCATATGCTGATTCAGAGGAGGTGGCAACCTTACGAGATGTACTGGTCTCCATGTCCACACCAGGAGATAGAATGTTTAAACCCCGTGCGGTGGGTTGTCAGAAGCATGTGGATCCTCATCCTGAATGCTGTTGTTCTCCCCTTTGTTGGTGGTTGTAGGGGAGGAGAGAGGCATGCAGCTGAGTCAGCATATTGGCAATTATAATGGTTGGGCTTTGAGGGGCATTTGCATGGGGGAGGGGATAGAAGCTGATTGCATCCAGGGAGAGGGATGCTCTTCAATGATAACCTCCTCAAGTGAGAGAGGTCTCAGCAATATGGTTTCTCCTGAATGGTTGCAACAGGATCCTTTTGAGAGGATACTTGTGCGGCTGTGGCAGGTTGAGTCGTTAACACTACTGAGGGGTTTGAACCAGTAGGTTTATCCTATTTGGGTGGTACAGGAGCATCATCAGGGGACTCATCTCCCTGATTAGCTTGGTTTGGTTTGGATTTTGGCTTGGTGGGGACTTTAGATCTGGCAATTGAAGCTGTGGGTTCCCGTTGCTGGGTTTTAGCAACCGGGAAGCTTCTTTGAGGGATTGGTCGAGTATGCCTGGAGTATACCTCAGCTAGAACAGCTGGTGCAGGGACTCCAAGCAACAAAGGCCATCAGTTTGTAATTCATTAAAAATTATGGCCATCAGAAACCTGGGATATAATAGCCATCTTTTTCGCACAGGTTTCTGTGCCAGATCTTTGATTTCTAGAAACACAATTTGTGCAAAATTTAAAGGTTGGTGATCTAGAATCGAATAAAATACCTGTTGCCACCGGGAAGACATTTGATCCCATGAGGAGGTCTTCGAGGCTAAGCAAACATTCACACCATAAATTAATCGTTCACATTTGGGAAGTTCTTCTTCAGTATGGTAGCAGCTCGAAGATTTTTGTCGTACCCATTGTTGATGAAGGACATATCAGTTGTGCCCTTCGGGTACTCAGTCACACAAGCAGCATCTTGTAAATTTAGCACTCTACGAATGCTTTCAGGTGTAACCTCTACTTGTTTTGGTTAACCAATGACCTAACAGAGATTTGGCCGGTAGGCACATCAGTGTGAATGTAGGCATTGGACCAAAACTGACTGAGTGACTCTGAGTAGATGGTCGGGTTTAGAGCAGAGCTGTATTATATTGAGAATCAGCCATTAGGTCTATGGCGTGATTAAACTTTGTCCAGAAGGCCGATTTTGTGAGGTAGGCGACGCAGTTGTTCGGGGTTTTAGACTCATGGTTGCCATTTTGAAAGTATGAAGGTCAGAAGAACGGCTAATGGAACGTTTGAGAAGAAGACAGGTATTTATAGGGTAGGGAGAAGAAAAGGCTGAAAGAAAACTACTGAAGGTTTTGGTGTGGTCATCAGCTGTTTGAAACTACTGATGATGTGGTATTAACCTCAGAGGTTTAAAACGACTGATAGTGGTGGTGTTGTCATCAGTTGTTATAAACAACTGAAGACTTGGTTTTGACCATTAGACGTTGAAACAGCTGAAGTCTTGGTGTTAACCATCAGTATTTATGAAAGTACTGAAGTAGTGGTTTTGACTTCATATGATGTAAACAACTGAGGTTTGGTTTTTGTCATTAGTAGTTGTGAAACTACTGAAGACATTGGTTTTGCCATCAGTTGTTGTAAACAACTGAAGACTTGGTATTAGTTATCAGTAGTTGTGACACTACTGAAGACTGTGGTCTTGCTTCAGTTGTTTAGAAACAGCAGTTGTAGAAACAACTGAAGAGAAAATACTCATCAGCTGTTTTTGTCAATTCTTAGGTTTTCAGCTGTTTCATACTGTCCTCAACACTTACTCATCAGACTTTTCATCTGCTTTTCAGGTGTTTCATAGGACGTCAGTACTTATCTGTTTTTACTGATTTCAGTAGTTGTAACTACATCAGTAGTTGTAACTACATCAGTAGTTGTAACTACACAGTAGTTTAGAACAGATAGCGTACTTCAGTACTTGTGAGGCATTTAGCCTGCAGTAGTTATAAAAACTACTGAGGGTAAAGGAACTCATCAGTACTTATATGTGACATGGTTACCAATGATCATCAGTACTTATTACTGAGAGCATCAGTAGTTGTCACTTATTCTAGCTGCAGCATACCAAGCCTTAACACCAGGTTGTGGAAAGTTGAACTATCCAAAGGCTTAGTAAAAATGTCTGCAAGCTCATCAGCACTAGGCACAAACATAGGATTAATTAGACCCTTTTCAAAATAATCTCTTATAAAATGATGTCTAATTTCTTTATTTTGGTCCTAGAGTGCTGGACTGGATTTTTGACAATGCAAAGAGCTGAAGCACTATCCATTAATAACGGAGTCTTAGTCTCTGTAATGCCATAATCCAAAAGTTGATTCTGAAGCCAGAGTACTTGGGATGTACAACTTGCAGCAGCAATGTACTCGGCTTCAGCAGTGGATGTAGCAACAATGTTTGTTTCTTACTCTGCCAAGAAATCAAACAGTTGCCTAGGAATTGACATCTGCCAGAAGTTGATTTCCTGGTCACTTACACCTTGCATAGTCACTATCAGAGAAAGCAACTAATTTGCAAGAGTGCCCAGTGGAATACCATAAACCTAGAGATTGTGTACCTGCAAATATCAAAGATCCTCTTGACTGCAATCAGATGAGACTCTTTAGGTGCAGCCTGAAATCTAGCACAAACACATGTAGCAAACATAATATCTGGTCTAGAAGCTGTTAAATACATCAAGGACCCATCATACATCTGTAAAGCGTTTCATCAACAGCTTTACCTTTCTGATCAATATCCAATTGTGTGGTGTTACACATGGAGTAGAACATGGCTTACAGTTTTGTAAATCAAACTTATTTAAAAGATCTTTTGTATATTTAGACTGATGAATGAAAATTCCATCAGCTTTTGTTTGATTTGCAAGCCTAGAAAGAATTGTAATTCTCCCATTGCACTCATTTCAAACTTCATTTGCATTAATTTTGTAAAATCATCATACAACTGGGGATCAGAGGATGCATATATAATATCATCAACATAAATTTGAACAAGTAGATTATGCTGATCCACCTTCTTAATAAATAAAGTTTTCTATGGAGCCTCTAGTGAAATTATTTTGTAGAAGAAAGTTAGATAATGTCTCATACCAGGCTCTAGGAGCTTGTTTCAACCCATAAAGACCTTATCAAGCTTGTATACCGATTCTAGGTGTTTATTATCCTCAAAACTGGTGGTTGACACACACAACTTCTTCTTTTATTTTACCATATAAAATGCACTTTTAACATCCATTTGAAAAACTTTAAGATTGTGGACTGCAGCATAGGCTAAGAACAATCTAATTGCCTCCAGTCTGGCTATAGGGGCAAAGGTTTCATCATAATCAATACATTCTTCTTGTGCAAACCCCTGAACAACTAGTCTGGCCTTGTTCTTAACAATAAGCCCATTTTCATTTGTTTTATTCCTAAACACCTATTTAGTGCCTATTGCACACTTACCTGGGGGAAGAGGAACAAGCTCCCACACTTGCTGCTTTTTGAACTGAAGGTGCTCAAGCTGCATTGCTTCAACCCAGCCATTGTCTCTAAGTGCAACATGATAATTCTTTGGCTCTAGCTGACTGATGAAGAGAGCATAGAAGCAGAAATTGGACAATTGACTTCTGGTTGAAACCCCAGCATTGATATCACCAATGATTTGAGACATTGGGTGATTCTTCAGCTCTGGATAAAATTAGATCAGTGCAAGTGTTTGTAGGTCCTTCAGCAGCAACATATGTTGATGTAGATCTTGAAACCATGTAGATGGTGGCAACTCAAATGAAGTGTGAAGATGCAAAAATCTCATCAGCACTTGTTGTGGATGTAGCTACTGAAGCTACAGGAGCATCAGGTTTAGGAGACATAGGCAGTTGGTCACTAAACCTGAAGTGGTGAGTACAGCTATCATCATCATCATCAGCAACAGCAGTACCACCAGGTGGTGAACTGTTGACAGGAGCAACAGTAGGAGTTTGATAAGGAACATATTGCAGTACGTCCAAATCAAATAGCTGCACAGGGCTTTGTGGAATCTTATCGTTTGGAGATTCATTAAACTTAACATGTAGAGTCTCTTCAACCATCTTTGTTCTATAGTTGAAGACTCTGTATGCTTTGCAAGTTGATGAATAACCAACAAAGTACCCTGCATCCACCTTAGGATCAAATTTTTGGAGCTGATCCCGTGTGTTGAGAATGAAACAAGGACACCCAAAAGCTCTGAAGAATTAAATTAGAGGGGCCAAATGATGAAGAACTTCATATGGAGTCTTCATCAACCTCTGATTTACTAGAACTCTATTCTGTACATAGCAAGCTGTATTGACAGCTTCAACCCAAAAAATCATTGGTAGTCCAGAATCACCAACATGGACCTTGGAGCTTCAATAAGGGTCCTGTTCTTTCTCTCCACTACTCCATTGTGTTGAGGAGTTCTTGGAATGCGAAACTGCCTCTTGATTCCCTTTGAGAGGTAAACTCATCAAGTGTATTGTTTCTGAATTCTGTTCCATTATCACTTCTAATACACTTGACTGAGAGGGAATACTGCTTCTCAACATACACCACAAAGTTGATAATATTCTGAGCTGCCTCATCCTTTGAATGCAAGAAGAAAGTCCATACAAATCTGGAGTAATCATCCATAATTACCAGATAGTATTTCTTCTTAGCCATACTCATCACTCTCACAGGACCAAAGAGATCCATGTGAAGAAGCTGTAAGCAGGCAATGGACTTAGGTTCTTCTATGGAGGGAAATGAAGCTTGTGCTGTTTTCCTTTTAAACAAGCAGT
Source organism: Flaveria trinervia (assembly GCA_025506515.1). Lineage (NCBI taxonomy): Eukaryota > Viridiplantae > Streptophyta > Magnoliopsida > Asterales > Asteraceae > Flaveria > Flaveria trinervia. The sequence goes on from CM046446.1 coordinate 51,827,153, forward strand.
GCAGTTATCTTCACATTTGTACTCCTTCATAGGCAGTCCCCTTACTAAACCATGGTTTGTCAGCTGATTCATGTTTTTGAGATTAACATGACCCAGCCTTCTATTCCATAGAGTAGATTCTTGAGGGGAAGCCTTGGAAAATAGGCAAGGATGGCCTTTGAGATCTATCTTCTTGGAAAGATCTAAGGCATACACTTTTCATGTCCTGTTGGCCTTCAGGAGAGTGTATTCATCCAACACCTTATCAATCAAACTTAGAACTTTGGATGATAGAATCCGACAGTTCTGATTGGTGAAAAGAGCAACATGGCCTTTGTCACACATTTGACTGACACTCAAGAGGTTGTACTTGAGATATTCCACATGGTTAACATCATCAAACTTTATTTCCCCATTGGAAACAAAGCCTTTGCCGATGATGTAACCCTTTGCATCATTGCCAAATGACACAAATCCCTTCCTTCCTTGAGAGTAGTCATTAAGAAGTGATCTGTTTCCTGTCATATGCATGGATCCTCCACTGTCTACATACCAGATGCCTCTGTGGCATGTTAAAGAACCCTGCAAAACACAACAAATTAGTTAGATTTTGAGACCCAAACCTTTTTGGTTTTGGGCCTGTTCTCATCACAGATGGTAAACTAACAGGTTTGTTGGAAACAACAGCCTGAGAGGAAGAAGATGGTGAAGAAGAGGAATCCTTTGGCTTGGACCTCCTTTTCTGTGGTTTCAACATAGGAACATCTAATTGGTTAACTCTTCCCAATAGATGTTGAACCATCATAACCAGCTGAGTCTGATTTTGTGATAAAGCTTTCAGCTCTTCAGACACATTGGCATTGGAGTTTGATAAGTTCCTATGTTGCACCTTCTTCTTTTGAGCAATCTCAGCTGTTACCTGTTTAAGCCCTTCCTTTTTCGATTTCTTTTTGGACATAAGAGTTACAGGATTTGATGTTGCTGGTACAAATGTGGCTTCAAACTCAGTTTTCATTTTAACCATTTTCTCTTTAATTTCCTCTTTATGTTTGAGTTTGGATCCTCTTTTGTACCAACAATCATCTGTAAGATGATTGAACAAACCACATATTTCACATGGTTTCTTCTTCATCTTATGTTGATCATCAACTAAAGAGAATGAAACTACTGAAGATTGTTCTTCAGCACTTTGGAAGCACTATTTGCTTTCTTGACTCCCTCTTTAGTAGTCTTCAAACCCTTTCTACTGACAGTTTTCTTCTCTTCAGTGCTGACAGTAGTTGGAGTTTGAACTTCAGGTGTTAAATCTTGCTCTCCAGTCCTTTCAGGACTTCCAGAAATAAGTCCTGAGTTGATCAACTCTTTGATCATGTGAGTGTCAGTATTTGAACCATCAAGATTAGCTAATAGGTTCAATGAGGGAATAATACTAACTTCAACTTCTGATGGTGCTCTATCAGAAAGTGAATCACATGATGAGGTGGATTGGTTATTGCTTTCCCCATCAGATTTCACTTCTGCTCTTGAAGCAAAATCTGTAGGAGGAGCAGTGTGATTATAACCAATACCAAACTTCACATTGGAAGCTGATTGCTTACTAAGAAGCATTTCAAAACCTTTGCATGATTGTACCCATCGATCACACTCTACTTGGGTGACTGCAAGGGTTTCTTTGAGGTCTTTGTACTTTTCTAAAAGTACCTCTCCCTAGCCTTATCATCAGTGATTTTGCATTTAAGTTTATAAATCTCATTTTTTTTCTCTTTAGCATAGACTCAAACTCAGCTTTTATTTTGGAAATGATCTTTTCTAGCTCTATGTTCTTATTAATTAAAGCTACATTTGCTTCTCTAATAGAGACAAATGCTGCTATGCATGTTTCAGAACATAATTTGGCCTTAGCCTTAGAGGATACCTGTGATACCTATGATGAAGAGGCATTTGAGGATGATCCATCTGCAGACTCCAGAGCCATAAGTGCCAGATTCCCAAAGGACTGTCACCACCATGTTGACCAGCACCTATGAACAGTTGTTCATGACCAGACATGTCATCTGGTAAACTGCTCCAGTCAACAACTCCAGGGGTGAAGAAGCTGTGTTGTTGAGGTTGAGGAGATGATGAAGTGAGAGGTTGAGGCTCAGACCATGTGGTTGTTGAGCAATGGGTGCTTGAACCTGACTGGTTTGTGGCATGTAATAACAAGGGTAAGGATATGGCATTGGACCCTGAGGAACAAAATATGCAGGAGATTGTGGTTGAGAATGATGACCTAGAATTGACAGGATGTTGCCCTCTGTGTTGTTGACTATTGCCAGGGAAAGTCACAAAGGGTGCAGAAGAATTAGATCCAGATGATCTACATTCTCTGGCGAAGTGTCCAAGCCTTTGGCATTTGTGACACCTCAACTTACTCTGGTCAAAACCAACTTTGGTTTTGCCAGAGAGTCTTGGGAACTTTCTTCCGGTTCTTTTGTAGAACTTCTGAGATCTGATATTTATCAAGGCCATTTGGCTCAAAATATCCATCTCTTCTATGTCATCATCAGCAATCCCCTTGAGATCATCCATGATAAAGCATAGATTGTCATTATTACACCCAGTAAACTGACTATCAACACTCACAAATGCAGAATCAGAAATGTTTGAAGAGAAATCAATATGTTCATCATACTGGCAATCAGATGATGCATATTCTGACTCATGACCAACGAAGGCAGTGTTTCCTTGTACAAAGTCATCAGTGAGCTTTCCAGATGATGACAGTTTTCGTTTCTGTTCTATCTCTCTCTCAAATGTGAGCAATTTCCTATGGAGTTGGGTGAGAGATAGTTTGTCCAAATTTGCACTGGAGCGTAGGACAATAGTATATGTGTCCCATCTCTCAGGCAGTGATCTGAGAAATCTGTTATTCATCTGGCTATTGGTGTACTCATGTTTGACCATTTTAAATTTAGAGATCAAACAAGAGAACCTCTCAAACTGTTGAGTCAGTGTCTCACCCTTCCTATGAGAGAATGTCTCATATTGTTGGGCAAGGATTTCTCTATTATTCGCCAAGACCTCATCTGTTCCTCCAAATTGTTCTTTCAAGGCATTCCAGAGGTCATGGGCAGTTTCATAATGCATTAGCCCTGAATAGATTTCATTGGGCAATGCCATGGCCAGAATTCCATGGGCTTTTGCATCTATTTCAAACAATTTCTTATCCTCATCTGAGTATTGCTCATTCCTCTTCGGAACCATTTGATTGGTTTCCAGGTTATTCACCATAGGCTTGTGTGGACCATGTACCACTGATGTCCAACAACCTGAACTGTTAACAGACAGGTGATGGAGCATTCGTCGTTGCCATATGTTGTACTCATTCCTAACCAACATCGGAGGCTTGGTTGAGGAACTAGTATTGTGAGGATCATTGGAAGGAGTAGTCATTTTAGAAAATCCAGACAAATTCAAATAAGCATTTAGCTCAAAACCAGTAAGATTCGTGCGAATTTGCTAGTTCGATCAAACTTAGAGCAAATGAGCATTTTCAATGATCAATTGTTAGATTGATCAATGATTAACCTGCTCTGATACCATTTGATAGGATCTCAGCATCTAGTTTGATCCATTCGAATGATTTCAGCAGCGGAATAGAGTACCAACTAGCACAATTCGAGAAAGAATACCAAGATATTGCAATGAACAGAATTGGCTATAGAGAGAGAAAGTTTCTGCAAAAGAATATTCCTTATATAGGAATGTCACACATACAATCAGGTCAATCATCCCTTATAGAATGTCGCGCTGGAACATTCCTTATATAGGAGATGTGACGTCTACTCATGTCACTTGATAGTGACATTTAACAGAATTATTTAAACAACTGAAACACAACTACTGAAGATGTCAAAACAGCTGATATCTTCTTACAAAAATACTAAGTGTTATCAGTTACTACAACTACTGAAAAGAAACTACTGAAACTACAACGACTGAAGAACAAGCTCTTCAGTCGTTTTACAAAACTACTGAAAGTAAAAACATAAAACTACTGATATCACAACTACTGAAGAAGTATTCTTCAACTGTTGTGACAAACTACTAAAACTTCAATACTTGGTCTTCAGACATGAACTTCAGACGTTTCATGAGCTGATGACTTCAGTAGATGTCATCAGCTGATGTCTTCAGTCTTTGTCTTCAGACTTTGTACACCAGTTGTTGATCTTCAGCACTTGTAGACTCTTCAGCTGTTGTACTTTAGTACTTTGGTCTTCAGTTTCAGCACTTGTGTTCTTCAGCTGTTGAGCTTCAGCACTTGTGTTCTTCAGCTGTTGAGCTTTAGTACTTGATCTTCAGCTGTTGAAGTCTTCAGCACTTGTCAAACTGCTGATGAGGCCTTCAGCAGTTGTTGTGATATCATGTGGGACTTAGAGGTTTTCTGATCTTGGCTCATTGGTTCTTTTGGTCCAACACACCCCTAAAAAGAATGTGAGTTCCCCCATTGCACTCATTTGAAATTTTGAATGCATAAGGTCTTCAAAGTCTTTACAGAGTTGCTTGTTTGTTGAGCCAAAAATGATATCAATCACATAAATCTGGACGAGCAACATGTTTGTTCCTTTTGTCTTACTGAAGAGAGTCGGATCAATCTCGTCTTTCATATACATGATCAAGAAGAAAAGATGATAGAGTCCCGTACCAGTTTCTTGGAGCTTTATGAAGACCATAAAATGCTTTGTCAAGCTTGTAGACCCTGTGAGGGAAATTAGGATCTTCAAAGCCAGGTGGTTGACTCACATAAACTTCTTCAGCAATCTTTCCATACAAGAAAGCACACTTCACATCCATTTGATAATAGTATACTTCATGGATGTTGAATATACAAGAAAGATTCTTATTGCTTCTAATCTAGCAATAGGTGCAAACACTTCATCATAATCATTCCTTCTTCTTGTGTGTAACCCTGTGCCATTAGTCTTGCTTTATTTCTGATAACAATCCCTCTATCATCAATTTTGTTTGTGTACAACCATCTGTTACCGATAGGGTATTGTCCATCAGGAAGATCTACCAGTTATCATACTTCTTGCTTCTTGAATTGCAGCAATTCTTCATGCATTGCTTCAATCCAGCTATTGCCGTGAAAAGACTCTTTAATATTTTTGGGTACTGTTTGACAAAGAAAGCTTGAGAACAGACAGATGTTTGCAACACTTGACTTGCTTATTGTTGATACATATCTTCCTAGTTTATATGCTTAATGTAAAAGTCTGTCATGACTTACATATGTGTAATGAAACGATATAATGATATATGATTTGTGCTTTGATGTTAATGTACCTATAATTCATATATATAACTTATTATATTGGTTTGAAGTTATTGTATGATTATTCATGCTAAAGGACCATACTTATGGACAATACGCATGAAGACATCATGCTAATGAACCAGTTGCATGACTAGACCTGGAGACTGGACAAGTCTTACAATAGAGACATGACTCAGTCGCACAACTGAACATTCAGTCATGCGTATGAATCAGTTGCATGGGTCAGTCCACACGACTGAACCATGCTAATGGTAAGCTGCCCGAATGAAGACTACAAACCTATACATACCACTTAATTCGTGGAAAAACGAGACTTTTGACACATATGTCATATACCCTAATAACCTAGCCGTCCAGGGCGTCTAGAACGCATATTCCAACTTAATAGTTCACATCTGATCATTTTCTACTAAATCTTAACATTTTCTTTAATCATTAGATAGACCGAGTTTGTGTTCTCACAAATTGGATCGCTAATCAAATAGGATTCCTGACTCTTTGATTAGGTTTCACACATAATTAGTTAGTACTTCATATATACATGGTCCTAACAAGTGGTATAAGAGCTTTAGCTCTTGATTTTGCATGTGATTCATTAGTTTTGGTGTTGAAATAACATTTTTCATTCAAAAAGTCAAAAAAGTAATCTTTTTGAGTCTACATGTGCTTTTCGACGTATCCAGGCATCAAAATGTCAAAGTGTCAAAATTTGAATTTTTCAACACAACAGCCTTTAGTCGCACGAATAGGTCATTCGTTGAGGTCCTTGTTTACTGTCATCCGCATCCTTCAGTAGCACGAATAACAAACACTGATTGAGTCATCCTCATTACCCTATTCGCATGATTGAGCCATACGCATTGGCCAGCACGACTGAGTCATCCGCATTGGTCATCCGCAATGTCCATTCGCATGATTGAGTCATCCGCATTTGTCCATCCACACGATTGACTCATCCGCATTTGTCCAATCGCACAATTGACTCATCCGCATTTGTCCATCCGCACGATTGACTCATACGCATTTGTGTATCCGCACGATTGAATCATCCGCATTTGTCCATTTGCACGAGTGAACAAGTCTTGTTCTAAAGTTCAAAGTTTTTACAAATGGAAGATCAATTCGCTGCCTTTACTACCGGAAGGGACTCTCACATCCAGAACCTTCTTCTTCTTGAAAATGAAATTGGGAATCATAATAAACCACCAAAGCTTATAACGTTAGATGATTATCTATAATCGAAGCAGAGGTTCAAGATCTATCTAAATGGAGTTCATCCCAATCTTTGGGCATCCATGGAAACAGGTTACACTATGCTAGTCTGTGCTAATGGAGTTAAGCTAACTCTAGGAGGAATAAATGACAGCTAGAAGGTTAAGTAGAATGCAGAAAAGAAAGTGTATGCCTTGTTAACTCAGTCGATACCAAAAGACATCTTTCATCAGTTCTCTGAGAACAAGCAGGCGAAAAAGTTATGGGAAGCATTGGAGAAGAGATATGATGGGAATGTAATGTCAAATGCTATGAAGGCTAAGGCTCTCGTGAAGGAGTTTCATAACTTCTCTTTGATAAGGAAGGAGAGCTTGGATGACATCATTGACAGGTTCTACCATGTGATGAGTGAGCTTCACACTCATGGTGTAACAGCGTCAATGGAAGATCAAGTGTCAAGTTTTTGCAGAAAGTTTGCCGTATAAATGCGATTCATTTGTGTCTAATCTTAGACAAAATGATATTCTTGCAAAGTTAGAAATAAATAACGTCGTCCTGAATTAAGAGAAGAGGAACTGAGAATGAAGTACAAGTCATAGAAAGGATCCTATAATCAGAATCGTTCTCTTTACAACTCATTTCCTACTCCAACTAGTTAAGGAGCACCACTGCTTTTGTGTCCAGTTCCACAACTCCTACCCAAACTAGTGCTTCAGGACTAGAAACGTCAGGGTCATCTGGAACCCAATATACAGTTCCTGAATCTAACACTACAAAGTTGAAGACTGAGAATCTTTGTAATGTCACAGTGGAGGTTACGAAGGAGCACATGGATCTTCTTACAACTGTCGTCCACTCCTACGATGGATTAGTTGCCGGGAAGATTAGAAATTGTCATCTTGCAGATGAAGACTACGAGTAGGTTGACGAGAACGAGCTAGAGAGGATAGATATCATGTGGGCTCTGCAAGTGCAGTTAAACAAGCAAAAAAATCGTTAACAAGACTAGGCAGAATTTAGTAGCCACAAAGGACACAACGTTTGGCTTTGACAAAACCAAAGTCACTTGATTTAATTGTGGTGAAAAGGGGCATTTTAAATGTGAATGTGTAAAGCCCAAGAAAACATGAAATGGAAATCCATTTTCCACCTTCAACCGTCAAGACAAACCCATGAGTGGAGCTACCTCTTCAAGCAAAGAGAGGAAGGCCTTGACTGCTCAAGGTGATGAAGGATAAGACTGGACCTTCTGCTTTCTGTCCCCGGGTGAATCAAACATTGCCTGTGTTGAGGGACTGGATGATGGTTCTGTAAGTGAAGGTGAGATCACAGTGGAGTAAGTAATGTCAGATACTGAAGAAGTTGTGAACGTGGAACATCACTTGGTTGAGGAAGAGTTGAGAGCAACAAGTTTAGAATCTCCAACAACTGAAGAGTCTACCTCCGTATTGATGGCTGATTCAACTAATTCCTCACAGGTAAGTACTAAAGACCAACTGTTTGAAAAACATGCTTGCGATGAATGTAACAAATTTAGAGAAAGCAAAGATTTAAAATTTGCTAGGTTATTATACCACGGTGATAACATAGTAAATGATTTAAAACTACGCATTGAAGCTAATCGTATTTTAAAATAAAATGGGTGCACTTAAAAAGAAAAAAATAAAACTTTTGGGTAAACAACTAAGGGAAACCGAGGTTGTTGCTTTCAATCAAGCAAATGATATAAAGTTCTATTAAATTCTTTGGAAGAAACAAAGAAAGAAAAAGCAGTTTTAGAAGTCGAAGTTAATTCATTAAAACAAAAACTGCATAGTTGGACCAGTTGTTCTCACATAGTTCAAAACTTAGTGAAAGAACGAAATAATGGGGAGCGGTTGGGTTACAAGGTAGTTCCACCACCACATGAGATCCTGTTGAATGCTAAATGTAGACGTGTAAATAAGAACCTAATAAAGGATCATGTGGTGTCCACTCATTTTGTTAATGATCCTAATTCCACAGGTAAACCGGTGAACTCTGCCACTAAACAGAATGAGTCTATTGTGGAATCAAAAGGAAAGATGCCTATTGTTAATTTGGGTGATAAGTTTTAAAAATTAAATGTAATGTCAGGTTCACACATGTCTTCTTCTGAACCCAAAATGTCTAAACCAGTTAACCAAACCCGGGTTACACATCGAAGTCCAAATAAGCTAAAGTTTAAAGATGTTAAACATGTTCAAACAATTAATTTTGTTAAAGAAGCAGAAACATCTAAACAAGAAGTGACTATACCCAACTAGACTCGTGTCGCACCTGTATCACAATCAACCCCACATAAGCAGGTTCCTCAACATGTCGAAGGGAGATCATGCTACAGTTGTGGAAAGGGAGGACATATTTCTTCTAATTGTCCTTATTATCAAATTCGAAGAAAGAAAATTGAACTCAATGACACAAAACAAAGTTCTTCTAAAAGGAGTTATATTAGTCCTTCTAAGAGAACTAATGAATCAAAAGTTCAAACTATAAGTCAGTTATATGTTTATCACAAACATGCCTTACACAAAACTGGCTTATGGAAAGAAAAGTCACATAAGATGTCTGATAATGAGAGCAATAAGAAGAATGATATGCCCTCATCCTGAAGTGGATAGTGCATTGAATTTATGATGTGTAATTCCTCTGGGTCACCTAGGCCAGTTAAGGCTTGGGTCCCAAACGTAAACTGATCACTTCTGTTGAATGTGCAAGGGTGTCCACTATAGTGCTATCACAAATACCTGGATTGTTGATCGTGGGGCGTCTAGGCACATGTCCAAGAACTTGTCTCGCCTTTTTAATATCAAACAAATCAAAGGGGGGACATGTATCATTTGATGGGAATAAATAAGGATATTTCACTGCTCAGGGCAAAGTGGGAAACCAGAAAGTCGAGTTTGGTAAGGTCAATGACGTTCAACAACTACAAAACAACTTGCTTTCAGTCTCCCAGATCTGTGACAAAGGCTTCAAAGTTGTGTTTGACAACAAGAAGTGCTACGTGTTGAAAAAGGATTACGCTATCTTGGAGGACAAAGTCTTAATGTCAGCTACAAGATATAATGATTTATGTGTCTTGGATCTATCAATAGCCTCCACAACTGATCATAAAGTTCAAATGCTTCTTGTCAAATGGAACAGAGAAGGAATCAATCTCCTCACATAGGAGAATAGGACACATTAATCCGGGGAAGATGAATCACTTCATACATAATGATCTAGTGAATGGAATAAATGTCAAGAACTTCTAGCTTCCAGATTTTTGCGTAGCATGTAAGAAAGGCAAACAGACCAAGAAGTCTCACAAGGCAAAGAAAGTTAATTCCATTGGCCTGCCTCTCGAGCTTCTACACATGGATTTGTTTGGTCTCGTTAGCACTAAAAGTATAGCTTGTGATTTGTACTGTTATGTAGTAACAACAAATCAAAGACATTTGAATCCTTCAAACATCTAGTAACTATATTGGAATCACTCTACAAGCTGAAGGTAAGACATATTTGATCAGATAACAACACAGAGTTCAAGAACTAGTGGATAGAGGCATTTTGTAAAGAAAAAGGGATTATACATCAATTTACGTCTGCCTACACTGCACAGATGAATGGAGTTGCTGAGCGAAAGAATTGGAGCTTGATAGAGATAGCAAGAATGGTGCTAGCTGACTAGAAACTGCCTATCCACTTTAGGAATGAGGTAGTTGCCAATGCATGTTACACCCTCAATAAGTTCTTGGTGGTCAAATGTCACGACAAAACATGTTATGAGTTGCTCCAGTGACGTAAACCTAACCTAGAGTATCTCAAACCATTTGGTGCACCATGTACGCTACTGAAGAAAACTTAGTGAGGAAAGTTTAGTGAGAAGGCTGAAGAAGGGATCTTTCTTGGATACAATATAACAGACAAAAGAGTTTATAAGAACTCCATGGGTCATGTACAAGTGTAGTGCAATGTTGATATTCAAACATACACCACCCCCCTGCTGGAAAGGGACCTTCATTCTTCTTCAACTATGATGGATTCTTTAAGTCCTTCAACATACTTCCTCCCTTCCTAATAATGAGTTAACAACCAGAATGATGTCCGCTGTCTTAGACACACCACCACCAGACTTGACAGCATCAACTCCATAAGGTGAAACTTCTAATCCTTTAGGGGGAGCACTTGATGTTAGCGATTCCTCCTTTGATGTTGAAGAAGTTTAGACTGAACAGGTGGACCAGGAGGAATAGGTTCCTCGTACTGAAAGTACACAAGCATAAGATGTTGATGCCTATGACTCTTCTAAACCTCATACTCCAATAGCTACAGATACTAAACGTGGAATTCAAAATCTGGATCTAGAAATAGTTATTCCCACCATGCAAGAAGAACTCCTACAGTTCAAAAAGCTAGGAGTATGGGCTCTGGTGGACATACCAAAAGGTGCTAAGGTGATTGGCACTAAATGGGTCTTGAAATGCAGAAAGCTAACCAAGGGGTTATAATCAAAAACAAGGCTCGACTTGTGGTACAAGGTTTTAGACAAGTGGAAGGTATAAACTACAATGAGGTGTTTGCACCTATGGCTAGATTGGAAGCAATCTGTATCTTCCTAGCCTATGCATCGTACATGAAGATTAAAGTTTATCAAATAGATGTAAAAAATGCATTCTTTCATAGTGAAATCCGTGAGACAATCTACGTTAGTCAACCCGATGGATTTGAGGATCCTTATCATGGGGACAAAGTTTACAAACTAGACAAGGTTCTCTACGGGCTCCATCAAGCCCCTAGAGCCTGATATAAGAAACTTTCAACTCATCTTGTGAAACATGGTTTTCGCAGAGTAGTTATTGATTATACGTTATTCATCAAAGAAAAAGACGATGATTTACTGCCGGTACAAATATACGTGGATGACATAATCTTTGGTTCCAAGAGTGAAGAATTGTTTAAAGAATTTGAATCTGTAATGAAAGTAGAGTTCGAGATGGCAGTGATGTCAGTTTTTTGGTTGACAGTTAGTCACATGGCAGTGTAAGAAGTAGACATCAGTTGCCCTGTCAGCTTGTGAAACTAGATACGTTGTTACTGCAAGTTGCTATTCGCAAATCATTTGGATTCAACGTCAAATGCGCAACTATCGTTTCCAAATAGTAAAATGTCATTGACATATAATACAAGGAAAGTAGTAATGCTCCACTAGCTTCTTATACACACAAGCCTCATCAGCATTTTTTATGAAGTCAAATTTCTTTACTTCATCATCAAAACGACGATTCCAACTTCTTGATGCTTGTTTCAATCCGTTGATTGACTTCTTTAACCTGCATACCTTGTTAGGATGTTTTGGATCAACAAAACCTTCAGGCTGTTCAATATGGACATCTTCCTCAAGATATCCATTAAGGAAAGTGGTTTTGACATCCATTTGCAATATATCATAGTCGTAATATGCAGCTATGGCAAACAATATCCTGATAGATTTTAGCATTGCGATAGGCGAAAAAGTTTCATCATAATCAACCCCTTGAGTGTGGGTGAAACCTTTTGCTACAAGTCTAGCTTTATAAGTATCCAAGTTTCCATGCATATCGGTTTTCATCTTGAAAACCCACTTACTTCCAACTACCTTGGATTTAAGAGGTGGTGTTACCAATTCCATGTCAGGTGAGCATTGCCAAGGATGGCGCAGGGCAGCTACTTGGCATTTTGAATGGCTTTCTTTTGTTAATATATTGCACTGTAATGCGAACAAATGAAAATGTGTAAAGAATGTTGTATTATTTTGCAAAAGCATTTATATTGAAAATGTTGTTTTTAATGTTTCCGCTGCAATGTTTGTTTCAACTAAATGTAATTATATGTTTTATGAGCAATGATTGGCCACCTGTAAGCATCCGGAGAACGGAGCCTTACAACTATAAAGTTGTACCACCTTTACGCTGCAACTCTGTTTGACTCACTAACTTTCACAAGTTGGTGAAAATGTCCATGCTTTTGCTAAAGTATACATTAAAGTCTTGTGTCTGTTTCTTTCAACTTTATGTACTATATCATTTTTGTAATATATTAGGATGAGACCTATTGCATGTCATAGTCACTAGTCAAAAGGCAATTAACCTTTTGAGTCTACATTGATTTTGTTGTTTTCTAGATCATATATCCAGCTAGCCTTCAAAGTATGGTCAGATGTAGGATGTAGTATAAAGTATCTCCGGTCCTTTATATCTTAATGTATGGTTGTAACGCTTGTAAGGAACTAGAGGGTATTATAAATCTTGAAAACTAACACTTGTGTATTTTGTTCTGCTCTGTCTCTCAATTACTTGTGATTCTTACTATCATTGTAACTGGTTACTAGTTCCCCTTTGATTTGTTAAGTGTTCTAAATCAATCTATCCTCATTGTGTGTTGTCTTGTTAGTAACCAAACCCCCTCAAACGGTCGTGCAATATCATCATCATACGTCGTCAAAAGATATCATATAATCAACATACATCATCCCCAGGAACATCCTAGGTCAAAGCCTAAAACATCATTTTTCCTAAAATTTCAGAAATAATTTTAAGGCATTAAGCACATGGGTACTATGCAGGTGCATGAGTACTATTCAGGGGTTTGAACCCTCAGCCGCATGGGAACAGTTAGGCGCATGGGAACTTTAGGAGCATGGGTACTGTACGGGCGCATGAGCTATTGTTCAGTGTTCTAAATCAATCTATCCTCATTGTGTGTTGCTTATAACTAACATCATCATAATTCAAACCGAAATCAAATTCTAACATGTACTAAGCTTAGTTCTAACATTTTAAGCAACAAAAACACGCTCATCACACAAACACAACCGTTATTCATCCCAATCATACACCCACCCACATTCACACACACATACATACTAGTATACACACAAACTTAAATAAAATGTTAAAAATACATTTCCAGTCCCAAATATTCGTTAAAACATGTTAAAGTGGGGTTCTAGAACTCACCTTTGGCAATGTTTTGGATAGACTTCCTCAAACCCAAATGCACTTAGAGTTAAAACACCTAAAATTCCACCATTAACACAAATCGGACAAACAAACACACACAAAGGCATATTACTGGGCTAGTATGAGCCAAGAGCAACATAAAATGCATGAAAATAACCTCGAATCCCAAAGTCTTGTTGTTCTTCTACAAAAGCCAAAGCTTCTCTCTTCACTCTCTTTAAATCCGGTTGTTCACAAAATGATGTGCAGAGACGGCCATGCACACTTTTTGGACAAAATATACTATATTATTTTCTACCTTTTACACATTTAACCCCTCATCTTGGGTTTTATTGCATTTCTTCTTTTTTCTTCACTTTAGTTCTTTATTTCTCGTCTTGTATAATTTCCGAGTGTTTCAAGTCCACCCCCTTATATACGTTTCATCCCCAAAATCTGTTATTCTTCAAACAGACTTGGGTAATGTTGTCTGATTTCTTCTTCAGTCTCCAACATAGACCCGGATCACCTTCTATGTTTCCACTACACTCGCACCAAGGGAACCACTTTATATCGTAACCTTTTTTTCCTTTCGATCAATGATCACCACTAGTTGCTTCATATAATTATGTCGATCATCCACCTCAATGTCTTCAAGTGGTATGACTATATCTTTGTCAGCTAAGCACTTTCTCAAATGAGATAGATGGAACGTCGGGTGAAATCCACTTAACTCATCAGCTAATTACAACCTATAGGCCACCTCTCCAACACGAGAAGCAATTCGGAAGGGCCCTACATACCTTGGCCTCAACTTGCTCCGCTTTCTGAACAGAATGATATCCTTCCAAGGTGAGATGTTCAACATAACTCTATCACGCACATTGGACTCAATTGGTCTATGTTTCTTGTTGGCATACGACTTCTGCTTATCTTGGGTTGCCTTCTTAAAGGCTTTGATCTTCTCTAGCTTCTCAATTGTTGCCTTCATTACCTTGATACTTCCCAACTCCTTCTGACGAATGTCACCCAAACAAACAATGGTTCTACATCTCCTACTTATAGTATTCATAACAGGGATACCAATGTTGGCATGATAACTATTATTGTATGAAAATTTGGCTAACGGTAAGTTGTCATCCAAATTTCTCCAAAATCAATGATGCATGCTTGGAGCATATCCTCATGCATGTGAATGGTTCTCTTCGACTGACCATCCGTTTATGGATGATAAGTTGTGGTAATGTGTAGCCTCGCCCCATCGCATCATGAAATTTCTTCCAAAAGTTAGATGTAAAACGAGTGTCACGGTAAGACACAATAGACACCGGTACACCATGATAAGTTTCAATCTCCTTGATGAACAGATCCAGCAACCTCTCGGATTAATACGTCTAACAAATTAGTAGAAAGTGCGCACTCTTTTTTAGACGATCGATTATCACCCATATGGCATCAAGGGTTGGATCATCTCATACGAGTTCTGATACTCTTCCTTCACTTGCAAGAAAGTAAAGCACTTACTCACATACTCCTTTACCTCACAATTTATACCCGATTGCCAATAGCCTTCTTCATATCCTGATGCATCTTTATGGCACCAGAATGGATAGAGTATCAAGTCTTGTGAGCCTCCTCCATGATCTTTCCACATAGATCCCCATAACTAGGAATCCACATTCATCCGAATTAGGTTTTAACACCGAGAGTGTTTTTACCCAACTCCACAACTAGACCTCTCATCCTTTTGGAGTTAAGGCGATCTTCTTTCATCGACTTGTCTTGAAAGTCCTTGATCTGCTTCATCATGTATGAGGTCATAACAAACTGATAAGCCTTCACTAGAATTGGTTCAGGACTCTCCTTTCGGCTAAGGGCATCTGCCACTACCTTGGCCGTACCCGCATGGTAATGAATCTCAAAATCATATTCATTTATATGCTCCAACCATTGCTTCTGCCTCATATCCATTTTTTTTTAAAAAGTACTTCAAGCTCTTGTGGTCAGTAAAGATGGTGCACTTCTTCTCGTATAGGTAGTGCCTCAAAATCTTTAATGCAAATACCATAACTGCTAGTTTCAAGTCTTGAGTAAGGTAATTAACCTTATGAACCTTCAGCTATCGGGATGTGTAAGCTATAACTTTTCCTTGCTACATCAACACACAACCCAAGCCTGAATAAGAAGCTTTAGCATAGACAACCAAATCCACTATTCCTTTAGGTAATGACAAGACAGGAGGTTGAGTCAACCTTGCCTTTAGCTCTTCAAAAGCCTTCTCTTGCTCTTGACCCCATACAAAATTCAAATCCTTATGGGTCAAATTGGTGAATGGGGAAGGTCTCATAGAGAATTCCTGAATGAATCTTTTATAATAGCCCACAAACCCCAAGAAACTATAGAGCTCGCATGGTGTCTTTGAAGACTTCCATTTCATCACTGCTTCCAATTTTACTGGGTTCACCATAATCCCCTCAAGATTCACCACATGACCTAAAAATTGAACCTCGCGCAACTTGAACACATATTTAGAGAACTTGAACCAAAGCTTCTCTTTTCTTAAGCATCTCCAAGACTTCCTGAATATGACAGGCATGCTCCTCTTCACTCTTCGAATAAATTAGGATGTCATCGATAAATACAATCATTGATTTACAAAACATCGGCCCACACACTCGGTTCATCAAGTTCATAAAAGCAGCTGGCATGTTGGTGATACGATAAGACATAACAAGGAACTTGTAATATCTATAATGCGTACATAAAGCTGTTTTAGGAACATCCTACTCCTTCACCTTCAATTGGTGATAACTAGATCGGAGATCTATTCAAGAAAACCAACTGGAACCTTGGAGATGATCGAAGAAGTCATCGATCCTCACAACAGTTACCGTTTCTTCACCCTCAACTTATTCAGCACATGGTAGTTGATACACATCCTCATGCTACCGTCCTTCTTCTTGAAAAATAAGACCAGAGCTCCCCAAGGAGAGATACTCTGTCTAATGAACTCTTTATTAAGCAACTCTTGCAGATGCTTCATCAATTCCTTCATCAATTCCTTCATCTCTAAGGGAACTAAATGATACCGTGCCTTAGCGTTAGGCTAAGTACCTTGTTTCAAGTCAATCTGGAATTCGACCTTATGGTCCGATGGCAGACCTGTAAATCATCTAGGAACACATGAATAAAGCCACACACAACCGATACATCAGAAAATTATGGTGTTGACATATCCACATCCTGCATGTATGCCAAGTAGGCACTACATCCATGTCTCATGTACTTTTCTGCCACCGCCATCAAAATCACCTTGCGAATCATAGTGATTCGATCACCATAAATCATTATCGAGCTCCCGCCAGGTGCTGTTGATCGAATCATTTTCTTGCGACACATAATATTTGCCTCGTAGGCCGCTAACCAGTCCATTCCTGGGACTACATCAAACCCGCATATGGTCATCACAAACAGCCTAGCAGGAAACTTATGACCTTCTAATTCTACGTCACAACCTTCTATTAGCTCAGAAATCCTGATGGACATACCGATGGCAGTTTCTACAGGAAGGGCTCATAAATGTTTCTCTTTCTGAAAGCCAAATTAGTATGGAAAATAGCTGAAATAAAACTCTAACTAGCACCAGAATCAAATAACACAGAAACAAGAGTTTGGTTTACTAGAAACATACCTTACACAATATTAGGGTCTGTCCTACCCTCATCCTGAGTCATGATGAAGGCTCTTGCCTTTGCCTTCTGTCATTCATTCTCTACCATCTTCGTCACCCTTCGCCTTTTGCTGTCCCTACTCATGTGACCCATTTCACCATGTTAAAACACTTCACCACCCCACAATTTCTTTCCATATATCCCGTCTTGCCACACTTAAACAGATGTTCCACCCCCATCTACATTCCCCGGCATGCTCCCTTAGCATTTGCCACACCTCTTCGACCCCGCAGCGGGTGTGGCTACATGCCGGTCATCCACCCTCGCAGCTTTGTTGTTTGGGGTGGCCCCGCCAGACCCAAACCTCTCCCGGTTCCAATTTCGATCACCACCACCTTTCTCGCTCACATCAGCCACTACCATGACACTCTCATCATACAATCTCTGTGCCAGATCCACCATCATCTAAACATGCTTGGCCAGACCATGATCATGTGCATGTGAATGTGCGACGCCAAGCCCTGAATGTATATCTTAATCTTTCATGATAGAGGCCTCACCTGATCTTACACCAGCTTTGCCATCTCATTAAACTTTGTGGTGTCATATTGGTGTGTCATGGTTCCTGCCTCTAGTTGCAGGAACTCCCTCTCAACCTTGTCCAATTCCTCTTGATGGAAAAACTTCTTGACCACCAACTTGTTCAAAGCTACCTACTTCTCCCTCCCAATTGCCCTACTATCCTCAGCCTGGACAATTTTGTCCCACCAACACAATGCTAAGTGCACGAACGAGTGAGTAGCAAACTTCACCTTTTGGTATTCCCCGCACTCAATGATAATCAACAATAGTAGTGCGATTTCGATTAAAAGTAGGGAGCTTGCATATTTGGAATGTCCCATGCTTACAGCCTCGTGCTGCCTTAGGCACAGGCTCTCTTCCTCCTCCTTGTCACTAGAGAATACCGTCTTAGTCTCCAGTTGCTCTTTCTCCCACGTGGGCCTATCCCTCTCCTTCCTTTCACCTTCCTTAATGGCCTTATTCACTTCGATCACCACAGACGGTAGGATCGTCTGCATGATCTCGCGAACCTCCTCAACAATAGCCTCCTTCATGAGGCCCTTAGATTTGCACTCTCATCCCCTCCCTCTGGATGAGGGGCCTCGGACACTTCATGAGCCTTCTCACCAACTTTAGCATTCCCTCTCGTGACCATGGTCGAGCACAACGTCCACCACGACCTCCACCTCAAGAAGCCTTCAAATATCTACCTCCAGCAACACCAACACGGTAATTCAAGGTAATAACTCAGTTTATGTCAACTACAGTAAGTCCCCAATTACAATGGCCAGTTCTGATTAGCAACTTACATTACACTTCATACCTGTATCTAAATCTGTATCTAAATCTAATTAAAGCACATGAACCACATAACATTCACACATAATATCGGTTAAAGTTATAGAAAATACCTAATGGCATGTAGCTACATAGACTGGCATCCTTTCATTTTGTTCCATTCTCAATTTCATTTAAGGTTATAGAACAAATTTACCCAATTAACTTAAACTTTGGATCTGATACCAACTTTTAAGGCCCCTTTTCAGGGACGCTCACAGTTGGACATTCATCGCACATATTATATAAAACACATTTAACATTTACCAAAATCGTATTGGAATTAATTTAAACAAACCATTTCATATATTTATAATTGCTTTTTCAAAATAATACAACATTGTTAAACTTTACAAAATATCATTTCTTCACATTACAATACAAATTCATCATATACAAAATGGATGCCATCCAAAACAAGCTAAGTAGTTGCCCCCGTGCCATTCTCAGCAACTCTTACCTGCCAACTGGAAAATACATAAAAAGTCAGCATTTTTGAGTGTGTTCTAGTTTTATAAAACATAATACACTTTACTTTCATTCAAACCATTCTATACTTTCATTTGTGATCATGCATCATACATTCAAATAGATTGTCTTAGTATTAACCTTCATCATCATTCGTAAACATTCATTCATCATTGTACATCATCATTATCATTCATTCTTATTCATTATCTTGTTTATCGTACCTTCATTATTACCTTTCACTTTTCATGTGGACCAATGCCATGTGCTCTTACCCAAACATCATACACAGGTGTTGGTAGTAGGCCTGACTAGGTGGTAAGATTGAGATTCTCACTAGGATGGAATATAATAATCGAGTTAATGATTATATGACGATAATCATACAATTAAGAAATATTCAATGCAACAAGATACTCATAAATGCTTGTGTATGTTGATGAAGGTGTTTGATTACAATAAATGATAGGCTTTGAGAATTAAATAGTAATAATACACCTTGAAAATGTGGAATACAAAATATTCTAGTTGTCTATCATAGTCACCTCATGTATAAGGTTTTCTATTCTATTTATAGGCCGACAAGATGCCTTTTTACAAAATGACTAAACTACCCCTAACCTATACATAGAATAGTCTAAGTCTTCATCAACATTTCTTTTATTCATCCTCATTGACAAATGAGGATAAGTTGGACATGATCAACATTTCTTTACATGTCATCCGCATTAGTAGTTGGTCATCCGCATTGGGTAATGCATATGAACAAATACCTATGCGCATTTGTTGCTCGTTATCTGCATTTGCAAATGCGGATGAACATGTCTTGCCCACATATCTTTTTGACTATCCGCATTTGTTAATGCGGAAGAACAACACTTGTCAGCATTTGTTCTATGTCTTCGCATTTACAAATGTGGTTAGTCAACACTTGTTCTTCTTGGCAAATTCTTCATCCGCATTACTTCTTGGACTTTGGGAGTTTCCGGCAGAACAACCATCAACTCACCAATTGAATTGGCATGTATGATCCTTTCAGGGTCCAACAATACTACCCTAAGGATTATACAGCCTATGTACGTCAATGGTTTGGTGGTGGTTGGGGTTGAAAGAATTCTGCTGGATCTTGTGCAGGTTGTAGTGGTTCTGCTTGTGATGGATCCAAATGGCCTTTATCATATTGACAATGTCATTGGCATCTGACATCTTTTCTCTCTTCAGCAGATGTATTCTTATCTGACTCATGGTGTAGATGGCTTCCAATGGTAGTTTCTTCAGAGAAACTGGTTCCCATATAGATACAGTGGACATGTCATCCCTATGAATCGGTAGAGTACCATCTACATCCACTTCCAGCTACATTATATTTCCCAACTACAGAGGATCTTTTCTTCTTTCTCTTTTCCCTCATGGCAATGATTTGATCATATGCCATCTTCAATAATTTGATGTATTTCAAAAAGAAGTGCGTGTCTTCTTCACCATGTTTGTTAGATATCTCTCTGAAATGCCTGCTGTAAATGTAGTGGATGTATGATTCATCTAATAGCCTTACTTCATACCCACTAAACAATCTAATTTTTGCCCCTTCCTTTCCTCCCCATTTTCATTCTATTACCAACTCATAAGTCTTTTCATCATAGTACACATTTGAGATTGGTATGGAGGAATGGGTGCCATACACCATCTTCCTTCTTAAAGACTCTATTGGTTTCACTCTCAGCTCAAGAAACATAACCTCCTCTACTGGTTTTGTCTATTTTTTCAATGGGGTTAATGAAAGACCTATCTTTCCTCATATAGATGGCTTTCAGTGATTTGAAGTTATCAGTTATTTGAACATTATAAGTATTTCTTCAAATTCATACCCTCTGAACATGGCCTTGTGATTAAGCGGTTCCAAGTTAGCCAGTTCCGTTATGTCATGAATCTCTAGGGCGTTTACAAGAGCAGAGTATTCTATAAAGAATTGGACCATCCATGAGATCCTTTTGACTATAAACATATTCTAGGAATTAATTTTCTAATCAGTTTTGCCCTTGGGATTAGACACACCCATAATCATCTCTGCAGTGCTCAGCCCTTCTTGAAGATTCAGTTGAGAAGGCTCAGCAAACCACTCAGTATATCTGTGAAGTACAGTGACCAAAGAGTCATGATCTCGATGGGTGAGCTATATATCTTGAGTAGACACTCTGGTTCTTGGATTTTTGACAGTAATTTCTTCTTCCAGAGTCTTAAGTCTCTCTTTCTTTTCATTTGTCAACCTAAGGATGGCAGCTCTTATAGAATTTGTTTTTATATTACCAAGCTTTCTATAAGGAATACATGCTAAGGCTGATGTAACTCAAACACTTTGACTAGGGTTGAATAAGAGTAAGATTCTTACTGTGAATCGAATATGGTAATCAAGTCAGTGATTGAATGGTGGAAACAAACAATCAATGAACATTCAATGCAAGAAAATTACTCATAAATGCTTCTATATTGTATATATGAAAGTTGATAAATTACAAAGAATAATTACAACAAAAAATTCTCTATCTATCAGCCGTCACCTCATGTACGAGGTATATATTCTATTTATAGGCAGACAAGATGTCTTTTACAAAATGACTAAACTACCCCTGACCTATTACATTAGAACTAGTCTAATTCTTCATCTGCATCTTTGCTTGTTCATCCGCATTGAAAAATGCGGATGAATTAACTTGATTAGCATTTCTTCACTTGATCATCGGCATTAGTAAGTTGGTCATCCGCATTGGTTAATGCGGATGAACAAATACATATGCGCATTTGTTCTGTCATCCGCATTTGTCAAATGCAGATGGGCAAAGTCTTATCCGCATTAACTTTTAGTCTTCGACATTAGTCAATGCGGAAGAGTAAATACTTGTCTGCATTAGCATTATGTCTTTCGTATTGACAAATATGGAAGACAACATTTGTTCTTTTCCTTAGCAGAATTTCATGCGCATTTCCTCTTGAACTTAAGGGATTTTAGCAGAGCAATCATCAAATCACCCATTTACTTGGCATGTATGATCCTTTCAAGGTGCAATAATACTCCCCCTAAGGATTATACAGCCTAGTTTTCCTCAATGTTTGGGAGGTGATTGATGTTGTGATGATTGTGCTGGGTCTTCTGGTGGTGTAAAAGGTGTTGCTTGTCTTGGATCCAAAATTGCCTTGATCATGTTGACAAAATCTTGAGCAACTGACATTTTGTCCTTGCATAGTACATGAATCTTCATTCTGCTTATATCATGAATGGCTTCAAGTTGTAGCTTCTTTAGAGAAATTGGTTCCCAAATAGACACTATTGACAGCCTATCCCTATGAATCAAGAGAGAACCATGTAAAGACACTATTGACAGCCTATTCCTTTTCTAATCATAAGCCAACTTCCATATTTTCATACACTTTAGAAGAAATGTAGATCTTCTTGACCCAATTGTTTGATATCTCTATGAAGTGCCTTGTGTATATGTATTCAATGTATGATTGATCTAGTAGTCTCACTTCATAGCCATTGAATAATCTGATTTAAGCACCTTCTTTGCATCCCCACTTCCTCTCAATCACCAATTCATAGGTCTTCTCATCATAATAAACATCTGAGATTGGTGTTAAGGAATGTGTACCAGCTACCATTTTTCTTTTCAATGATTCAGTAGGTTTCACTCTAAGTTCACGAAACACTACTTCTTTAGCTGGCTTTGTCTGCTTCATTTCCAGAGGGTTCTTGAATGTTTTGTCTTTTATCATACATGTTGCTTTCAAAGAATTGAAGTTTTTGTTCTTTTGAACATTTTTAGCATTCCTTTATAATTCATATCCGCTAAACATGGCATTATGGTTTATCAGCTCCTTTTAGGTCATGAATCTCAAGTGCATTTACCAGAGCAAAGTACTTTGTAAAAAAATGCACTAGGCCAGAGATCCTTTTAACTATAAATATATTCCATGAACTATCATACTTCCAGGCAATAATTTTCTCGTCTGTTTTGCCTTTTGGAGTAGATACTCCTCTCATCATCTCAACAATGGTCAACCCTTCCTGAAGTTTCAGTTGGAGGGTTCAGCAAACCATTCTGGATATTTATGAATAACAGGTGCAAGATAGTCTTGATCTTTATGAGTAAGATTCATGTCATGTGCAGAAACTCTTGATCTTGGCTTCTTATTGAGCACTTCTTCTTCTAACTGCTTTAACTTTTCTTTCTTGTCATTTATCAACTTAAGTGTTGTAGCTTTAGTGAATTAGTCTTCATGTTTGCCAATTTTCTTTTGGTGAAGCCTTGACTAGTGAGGTAATCCTTCATTTCCTTATCTATCATACTATAAGGATCAGGAAATAATGGTTCATGAGTTGGGGATGATTTCTAGGGGAGCCTTTCTTGGCAATGGTCTTTCATACCCGGTTGGTTTCTTCATAGAAGACTCTTTATGCATTGGAACATCTTTGGTGATTGCTTTTTCATATTCTGTTTCAATATTTAGATCAAGCAGCCTTTTCACTTTATCTTCCTCTTCATTCATTCCTTCATATGTCATTCCAAATACTTCGTCGGGATCATACCCTTGATTGATCAGAAACATAGCTTTGATCATTAAGTCATCAGTTTGGGCTTTGGACACCATTTCTTCCACTTCCTGTTCTGTTTTCATAGGACTGTCCATATGAACATCCTTTTCAGCATCATATCCACCAGCTATCTCTCCCTCTTCTAGATCAATGTTAATAGATTGTTTCTTTAACTGAGCTTCAGCCTGCTCATGTTCTTCAAGAAATTCAGCAATAGCAGCTAGGCTTCTTGGATCATCTTTCTTCTTCTTCACAATTTCTTGTTCAATGAGTAGTCTTTTACCCTTAGCTTTTTCAGCTAGATATTTTCAATCACTTCACACACTTTCTTGGGCATGGTTTTGTTCTTCGGTTAAAGACACTGCATGGACAATCTGCATGCTTAGCTTTTTCTCCAAAGGAACTAGAGATTTGGGGATGAATACAATAGGATTAGAATCAGTTCTTTGATTGTTTACAAAATCCCAAAAGTCATCATCTACACTGAATTCTTCAGATGTGAAGCTGTCTAAAGCACTAAAAAGTTCTCAAATTCAGCTTTCTCAGTGTGGGCAGCATAGGTTTTTCCAGAGTATACCACAATTTCTAGACTTTGCTTATCATGCTTTGTTTGACTTGTATCACCTTCTTGTTCTTCATTTTCTGAAACACACTTGTTATCATCATTACAAACCTTTTCTTGTTCTTCATCATCAACCTTTTCTTGTTCAACTTTCTTATCATCAATCACTTTACTTCTTTGAATCTCAATTATCTGCTCAAGTTCAGAGATTCTTTTGTTTTTGCTATCAATTTTTTTTAAAGATTAGAGATGATTTCAGCTTGTTGTTTGTTGGACCAAAAGAACCAATGAGCCAAGATCAGAAAACCTCTAAGTCCCACATGGTATCACAACACTGTTGAAAGCTTCATCGGCAGTTTGACAAGTACTGAAGAGTTCAACAGCTGAAGATCAAGTGCTGAAGACTTCAAAAGCTGAAGAACTAAAGTGCTGAAGTACAACAGCTGAAGAACACAAGTACTGAAGCTGAACGGCTGAAAAACACAAGTGCTGAAGCTGAAGTTCAAAGTACTGAAGTACAACAACTGAGGAGTTTACAAGTGCTGAAGATCAACAACTGATGTACAAAGTCTGAAGACAAAGACTGAAGACATCAGCCGATGATATCTACTGAAGTCATCAGCTGATGAAACATCTGAAGTTCAAGTCTGAAGATCAAGTACTGAAGTTTCAGTAGTTTGTCACAACAGCTGAAGAGTACTTCTTCAGTAGTTGTGATATCAATAGTTTTATATTTTTACTTTCAGTAGTTTTGTAAAACGACTGAAGAGCTTGTTCTTCAGTCGTTGTAGTTTTAGTAGTTTTATGTTTTTCAGTAGTTATAACAACTGATAACACTTAGAATTTTTGTAAAGAGATGTCAGCTGTTTTGACATCTTCAGTAGTTGTGTTTCAGTTGTAATAAATCTGTTTGATGTCACTATCAAGTGACATCAGCAGACGTCACATCTCTTATATAAGAGGTGTCAACCTAATTGTAAGTGTGACATTCTGTTACCACGAAATCGAATATTGAATGAAATATATTTGCAGAAATTCTCTCTCTATAACCGTCTTTGTTCTTCATTGAATATCGTTTCGTTCTTTTGAATTGGCTAATTCATTGTTCGATTTCCGCTGCTATACTCTCTAATCAATCAAACATAGATCACTGATCCTAACATTGTTTCTTGATGTTCTCTTGTTCTTCCATTGCTATTGTTTGAATGGAAAGAGTGTCAACATTTCCACTAACTTCCTGTCTTAAATGATTAAGTGCAACATTTAAAGTTTCAATTTCCTTTTCTTTCTCCTTCATTTCAGCTTTATGTTTCTCTTTGAGATCTTTTAGCTCCTCTTCCTTTTCATCAACCTCAAGAATTCTATCATCAATTATTCTGGCCCTCCTATCCGGTATTCTCTCTATTCTTTCAACCTTTTGCAATAGTTCAGTTATCAACTCATCCTTTTCATCAGGCCTTTGACATTTGATTCCGCAAAGGTCTTTGAGGGAGTAGTCTCAAAAGTTGCTCTTTTTGTAGGCATTTAAGTATGATTTCCTCCTCATCTAAAGATGATTTGGATGTTTTAAAAGCACTAGTTGATGTCGTGGTGATATAGGTGATTGATGTGGTGGTGATATTGGAGAGTGATGATGATGTGATATTGGTGTAGGTTGAGGGGTTGTTTGTTGGGGTGTTGGTTATGGTGCTGGTTGTGATGTTCGTTGTGGTGATGGTAGTGGAGATGGTTGTGGTGATGGTTGTGGTTGTGCTTGACCTTCTTGATTTATTTGCTGAATCATCCATGGAAGAAGAGGTGAGTGAGCACCACTGTAAAAGTTTCTTGGGTCCCTCTTCTTAATGTATTTTTAAGATCTTGCATCATAGTGAGGAATATCAAGCACTGGTCCTTTATTAGCAATATCATGGAATGATTCATTGATCAGGCACTGAATGAATCTTGGATACATCAGGAACTTGTATCTTCTCCTATCTTGAATGTTTGAAATCAGGCCATGAAACATATGCAGACATATTAAATGGCCTGTTGGTGTAGAGAGCACAAATTGCTGAGGATGTAGGACTGGAATGCCATTCCATCGTGTCTTTCTATTGGACAGACAGTGTTGAAACATATGAATTAGGAATCTCCAAGGTAGATCAACTAATCCTTTAACAATTTGTTTTGCTTCATATCCTCCTTCATAACCAATTTCAACAACAAATGTGGTTATTTCTTCATCATCTAGCTCCAAAGGATCATTAGCATCATCACCAAATTGTAAACATCTTCTAATAGAATCTTCAGTGATACTCAAAGTGAGCTCATTGTTGATTCTCCTAATTAATGTTCTAACACCATTAGCTTCAACTACCTCAGCTGAGTTCGAGAAGGACCTGATGAGATTCTCATAGATTGTGGGTCTCACAGTGATAGCATAGGCTACCTTTGTGGTAGATAAGAATCTGATCATATCTCTAAGTCCTTCAGCTTCAGGCATATGAGGGTTTAAATAACCGCTGACATTATGGAGCTTGCTCGATGTAATATTTGCATTGTTGTCATAGCAAATGGTGAGTTTGTCATTTAACAATCACAGTTTCTATGTTTGAACCATTAATGAGATATTGTTTCATTGATTTGTTACAATTGTTTCATTTTTTCAACATGCTCTGTTCTTACAACAAACTTGAATATCAAGGTTTTCATGATGATAAGAAATTCTGTTGGTTTGCATGCTCATTGAAGTCGAAAAGGTGTATTACATTACATCAATAAGACATGTTTTTGTGTTCTTCATTATTAGTTGGTTCATTGACTGATTTAGGTTTAACATTATGAAAGTTAGGTCTTGATTAATTTTTTATGCAAGTTTCACCTTGTTTCCGATACAAATGTGGTTTCAGAATCGATAATAAGAGTCGATTGAGTAGAATCACACAAAAATCTTTGATTGTTTATGATGAAGATGATCGAAGATGGTGTATTGTGCGTTTGCGCTCGTCTTACTATAAAGTCTCTCAAATTTGTAATGTATTAAATGACCCGTTTGAATTCCTTTAAATAGTCATATATGCATTTTGAAAGATTTTACAAGTTTAGAGCAAATGCGGTCACCACTGTAGCAAATACGGAAGGGTTAATTTTTTGACTTTTGGCCATCCGCATTTGTTAACTGTAACAAATACGGAAGACAAACTTTTGACTTTGACTGTCCGCATTTGGCTACTGTTATAAATGCGGATGTTTTTTTCTTATTATTTATTCTTTCCGCGTTCATGTACTATTGCAAATGCGTAAGTTAGAACTTGAAACCTTTGACTGTCTGCATTTGTGCTGTAGTAAATGCGAAAGAATAACTTGTGATTTTGTTCATCAGCATTAATACACTGTAACAATACGATAGAGTTGTTACTTGTTTCATCCTATTCGTATTTGTACACAGTAGCAAATGTGATAGAACAAAGTCAATAAGCATTTGTGTGACCACACCAAATGCGGTTGACAACACTTGGTCAGCATTGCACTGTAGCAAATGCGATAGAGAGATGTTCATCTGCAATTGACTACTGTAGCAAATGCGGTAGAGTAAAATCCAGATTTACTTCACACACTAATGCGGTAGAGTAAAATCATTGTTCACATGAGTTGCACTAGAAGATATACTGTTACCCGCATTAGTTACATGCATGGGTTACCTTCACCCGCATTAACCAATGCACTTACCTGCATTAACTTTGAACTTAATCATAACTTAATGAGATTGAACTGATTATTCATCTTATGAAGATTTTTCCTTGATTGATTTTTGTTATGAAGTTGACTGTTGAAGTTGTCAATTCTTGCTTTGATTGACTTCTATGTCACAAGTGATACAAGTTTCCCAATTTTGATAGATCTTGGACTTATCATGCTTCTAAGAATCTATATAAGCTGAGATATAATGGTATGACTTTTTGCAACAACACCAACCAAAATTCTTTTTGTTTTGTTTTTCAAAGTTAAGTTAATAAACAAAAATTTGGACTTACTCAAAGATTTTAAATTACTCCCCCTAAAGTTTACATCCACATCTGGATTGAAACTTTAATGATTTAAAATCTTTTGAATATTATTTTAATTATTAATAATGAAGAGAATTATCTCTTTGTTAGGATCATATCAGTTTTACATTACACTTGTGCATCCTTTATGATTAAATGGACATAATCATGAACTTGAATATTGAAGGTATGTTTGTCCTCTTCAACTCATACCTGGTTGATATTTTGATGCAAATGACTTTTATCATGTTTTGGTTGATTAAATTATTCAATGTGTACCTCATACACATAAGCATGGAATAATCAACCCTCTTTATACAATGCATGGAAGAACTTTTTCACAGCTTTTCTTACCAAGTTACTTAAGTTATGAAATCTCATTTTCACTATTCCTCATTAAGATTCTTTTACTTTGATCCTTTTTTCATGATGATCCATATTGGGATTCTTGTCACTTCACATTGGAAGGTGATCCATGATAGGATTCTTTTGTTCATTCACATGGAATGTATTACTTTGTTAATTCATCCAGTTTTGGATGTGTTCCACATTGGGAATCTTTTGGATCATAACATCTGCACTATGTGCAAGTTTCATGGGGTCTTTGCTCAGCAAGACAAAGATGGAACATGATATGGTGAAAGAGATTCATAAAGTATCATTACCTGGTGTTTTTAGGCTACTACACACCATGCATTCAGATAAGCCAATACATACCTGTACTTTGTGACGAGTGTTTCACAATTGGATAAGTCTTTATTCATCACTGCATGAATCTTTTCTTCCAAGTTAAGCCTACCAACGTATCTGGTAACTCATCTTAGTCTTTCCCATTTTGAAATTAAGCATAGAGAATGATATAACGACTGTAATTATATCATTTCCCAAAGAATTCTTTTCTTCATCAAACTGATTTCTTTTTGTGGTTTTCGGATATTTTTAATTGTTTTTGTTGTTTTTCATGGTTTTTATTCAAGGTTAATCATGCCAATTGATTGAACCAGAAATTCAAACCTACTAGGTTCAAATGCCTAGGTAAACAAATCAGCTAATTGATTTTGAGTTGGTACTTAAATCAATTGGATTAAACCTTTTTCAGCACAGTCTCTCAAAAATTGATATCTAATCTCAATATGTTTTGGTTTTGAGTGCTGAACTGGATTATTAGTTAAAAAGACAGTAGTTGTGTTGTCAATAGAAATTGGTGTGTGCAAGAAGTTAAAACCATAATCAAGCATAGGTTTTAAATCAAGAAAACTTGAGAGCAACATGCTGATGTAGCAATATACTCAGCTTCTGTTGTGGACATAGATACATTTGTCTGCTTCTTGCATTGCCAGGATACTAGTCTGGGACCAAGAAATTGACAACCGCCAGAAGTGGATTTTCGGTTAAAGTTGCATCCTCCATAGTCACTATCTGTGTAGGCATAGAGATTAAATTCTCCTTCCTTTGGATACAATAACCCAAGAGCTGGTTTGACCTTCAGATATCTGAATATCCTCCTGAGTACATTCACATGTGATTCTTTTGGATCAGCTTGATATCTGGCACACACATAAACACCAAATATAATGTCAGGCCTATTGGCTGTTAGATACATAAGTGAACCAATCATTGAATGATAGTGAGTCTGATCCACTGATTTGCCTTCGAGGTCAGGTCCAATCTTCACTTTAGTATCCACAGGAATTCTAGTCAGCAAAGTGAAATTTCTTCAACATGGTTTCTATATATTTTGATTGGTTGATGAAGATTCCATTTGCTGTCTGTTGGACTTGCACCCCTAGAAAGAAGGTGAGTTCCCTGAGTTCCCCTATAGCACTTATTTGGAACTTTGAGTGCATAAGGTCTTCAAATTCTTTGCAGAGTTGCTTGTTTGTCGAGCCAAATATAATTTCATCCACATAGACTTGGACTAACAGCATGTCTTTTTCTCTTTATCTTCTGAAGAGAGTCTGATCAATCTTTCCTCTTTCATACCCATGTTCAAGAAGAAAGGATGATAGAGTCTCATATGACTTTCTTGGTGCTTGATGAAGACCATACAGGGTTTTGTCAAACTCGTAAACTCTTTGAGGGAAATCTGGATCTTCGTAACCAGGTGGTTGACTCACATAGACTTCCTCAGCAATCTTTCCATACACGAAGGCACACTTTACATCCGTTTCATAAACAGTAAATTTCATGGACGTAGAATATGAAAGAAAGCTTCTCATTGCTTCTAGTCTGGCAACAGGTGCAAACACTTCGTCATAGTTTATTCCTTCTTCTTGAGTGTATCCCTGTGCCACTAGTCATGCTTTGTTTCTGATGACGATCCCTCTATCATCAGTCTTGTTCCTGTACAACCATCTGGTACCGATAGGGTATTGTCCTTCGGGAAGATCTACCAGTTGCCATACTTCTTGCTTCTTGAATTGGAGCAATTCTTCCTGCATTGCATCAATCCAACTATTGTCTTGAAGTGCCTCTTTGATGTTTCTGGGTATTGTTTGACATAGAAAGCATGAGAACAAACAGATGTTTGCAATACTGGACTTGCTTCTTGTCACCCTCTCATTAAGATCACCAATAATGGTTTCAACTGGATGATTCTTGTGGTTGGAATGGTGTCACTAGCAATAGTTACATCAAGATTGGAGACATTCAGTTCATTATGGTCAGAGGCATTCAGTTCATTATGGTCAGAGGCATATTTAGCAACACTTAGATTTCTTGCATCATTTCATGACCTTGTGTTTTAAAGGGTGAGACGCTTGATTTTGATTTCTGATATCATTTGTCAAGTCATCTGAGTGAGATGGTACCAGGCTGGGACCTTCTACAGAAGAAACACTAAGGTTTTTTGATATTTTTCTGATAGGATCAGCTTGAAGAGGAACATTTTCATTCATGTGTTCATCAAATGTAGGTGGAATCAATGGATAATTATCTCTTCTTTCTACAGGTGATGAAGTATCACTTGAATGTATATTTCCTGCATCAGGTGAAATTGGTCAAATGATTTTGTAAATGTGTTAATATCAAACAACTAGTCAGGACCATATGTAGATTTGGGAAATGAATGTTCCTTGAATTGAACATTTGTAGATTCATCAATAATGTTCAGTCTTGGATTGAACACTCTATAAGCCTTTGAAGCAAAAGAATAACCTATAAAGAATCCTTCATCTAACTTGGACAAAAATATTCCCAATGGTCTCTGGTGTTTAATATTAAGACTGGACAACCAAATGATTTGAGGAATCCAATAAATGGTTTCCTATGAAAGATTAGTTCATAAGGTGTCATGTTACTTTCTTTAACAATCAGAATTCAATTTTGTACAAAGCACGATGTGTTAAATGCTTCTCCCCAGAAGGTGATTGGCAGTTTAGCATCGACTAGCATCGTTCTTGCTGCTTCAATCAGTGTTCTATTTCGCCTTTCAGCTACCTCATTATGTTAAGGAGTTCTAGCTGCACTTAATTGATGAACAATGCCTTTGGTTGTACAAAAGGAACTCATACTTTCATTTTTGAATTTAGTACCATTATCACTTCTTATTATTTTATGTTGGAGCATATGGTTCAGTGTTACGAATGTCCCAATCGCATGGTCCGGTCGTACGATTGAACCATACGCATGGTCCAATCGCACGAATGGGCCCAGTCACATCTAATATGGGCCGAGGCCTATATATACCAGTTTCAATGTGTAGAAGTTTTTCTAAGGGTTTGGAAACAGTGTGCCCGGGAGCCTAGGGCTGCCGGATGAGAGGGGAGATCATGCTCGATCTTCCCCTTGCCAAGAGTCTTGATTCTTATGTTGTAACGAGCTTGTAATCATTAGGTTTAATCATGAAACCATTCAATTGTAGTTCGTATTATTGTTGACTTTTGGTTTGATGTTGTTTATCCTTCCCTCAAGAACATGCTCGGATGTTTATCGATCCGAGAAACCGACTTAATATTTTGAAATTAAGATCAAGTTGATTTTCAATTTTAGTGATAAATTCTTGTATGATTTGGGCTGCTTCATTTTTATGAAGTAGGAAGAAGACCCATGTGAATCGTGAAAAGTCATCAATGATCACTAAACAATACTATTTCTTTCCAATACTCATTACATGAGTTGGTCCAAATAGATACATGTAAAGTAGCTTCAATGGAGTATTGTTAGTGTTCACCAGCTTAGTTTTGTGAGACGATTTGTGTTGTTTTCCTTTGAGGCACGCTGAACATTGATCAATAAAATTGAATTCTTATTAAGGAGGACCAATGACATGGTTTCCTTTGACTAACTTGTTCATATTTTTAAAGATAGTGTGCCCCAAACATCTATGCCAAAGCTGTGACTCATCAAATAATGCTTTAGACAAAAGACATGTTTCTTCCTTAGGTGATGCAGAACACAGGTTTAAGACATATGTATTATTCTTCCTCGGAGTCTTTAAGACAACCCATTCTTCAGGGATCTGAAATCCAGGTTTCAAAATGTAGCAATGAGTGTCTCTAAATTGAGTGGAATATTTCTTGTCCCAGATCTGAGACACGCTTAGCAGATCGAAATTTAGTTGTTCACAGTAGTTCACTCTGTCAAAGCTCAGCATCCCGTTTGTCATAGATCCTTCTCTTGTAATTTTACCACCTTCTGAATCTCCACCGAATGCCACAGTAGTTCCTTGTATGTTCTTGAAGTCATGAGGGAGGGAACGATCTCCAGTCATGTGTCGGGAGCATCCACTGTCTACGTACCATACACTATTAGACCTATGTGGATGAACCTACAAGCAAAAAGAACTAATTAGAATAGAGAACCCAAGCCATGATGATCTTGGGTTTCCCGTTCCTATTCATGATGGTGACCTCCTGGTATTTCCCTCTAAATTGTGATTTGGATGGAGGTGTCCCAGGAGATTTTTGGTAATGAATGTGTTGAGTCATCTCATCAACATCTACTGAGGATTCAGATGAATAATGAAATCGTTGATCTCTGTTTCTTTGTAAAAATTTAGCCTATTTTTCATTATCAACAGTTGATTTTGTTTTGGAAGGTTAAGTTGGTGTTTCATTGTCAGATGATTTCTTTGATCCTTCCTCAATTCCTTCAAATTATTCCTGTCATTTGTTGATCTAGGTGTCCTAGATTGAGTATTATGAAAATGTGGTCTCACAGAATGCATCATAATGGATGTTTTTGAGATGGGCTTGTGTTGGGGAATTCTTAAACCCTTCTGATTAAAGTAGCAATCAGATGTAGTGTGATTGTTCAAGTCATAGATTGAACAATACTTGTTGAAATTGCATTTTCTGGTGGAGTGATTGTTCATATCACAGATAGAGCAATATTGATTAAAGAAGCATTTATCTGTCTTGTGATTGAACATTTCACAAATGTCATAATACATTTGTTTGTTTCTTGAATCAGATTTTTCCTTGTGTGACTCAACTGATATTTTCTTTTGATGACTCACTTTCTTTTCTTTAGGTGATGAATCAAAATCATCCCTTTTAGTAGTTTGCTTCACAACACTACTTTTGTTTAATTGTCTAGGCTATTTCTGTTTCTTCAACCTATTTCTTACTTCTTTCTCAAGCTGGTCAACATGTTCCTTGTTACACATATCAAACCAACTCCCTGCCTTAATCTTGAAGACTGAGGGTCTGATGATGTTTTATGTGTTGAACTCAATGTTACAGTTTGTTTCTTTTGCAGTGAAACCTTTTTTGATTTGCTTGAATTTTGTGGAGATATAATCTCATTATCAGAACTATTCTGAGTAGTGGGTTTCACTGTCTTCACATCTTTCTTTTTGCCTTGTAAAATAGATGGTATGAATTTTATAAAAAAGTACAATTGCTTTTGCAGGGCTTGATGATTTCATGACACTCACTATCTTTTCTGAACACTCTTTGATTTTGATTGGGTGACCAAACTTGTTTTTATCCTCATTGGTTTCAATATTAACGTCACGTTTGTTTTGAGGATTGGTCACCTGTTGTTAAGATCAGTGATCTAAGTTTGATTAATTAGAGAGTATTGCAGCAGAATTCGAACAACGAATTAAACAATTCACAAGAACACAATTGATATTCAATGTAACAGTACACGGTTATAGAAAGAGAGAATTCTGCAAAAGAAATATTTCATTCATATGCTTTCGTGGTGGCTCAATGTCACACGTTACAACTAGGTCAACATTCCTTCTATAGGAAATGTGACGTGTGCTGATGTCACTTGATAGTGACATCTAACAGAATTATTCAAACTACTGAAACTATGCAAACTACTGAGAATGTTCTCAACTACTGATTACATCTCAGAGAATGCTTAAGTATAAAAACATAAAACTACTGAACTACAACTACTGAAACTATAACTACTGAAAGTAAATTACAAGTACTAAAAGGAAACCATCACAACTACTGAAGTTAATTACTTCAGCTGTTGTGACAACTACTGAAGTTAATTACTTCAGCTGTTGTGACAACTACTCATCACTTTGGTCTTTAGTCTTTGTCTTCAGTCTTTGTCTTCATTACTTTACTTTTAGACTTTGTCTTCAGCTGATGGCTTCAGTCTTTGTCTTACGTTTTTGTTGTTCAGTACTTTACTTTCAGACTTTGTCTTCAGCTGATGGCTTCAGACTTTGTCTTCAGACCTTGTAATCAACTGATGTCTTCAGCTGTTGTGATCTTCTTGAGCAGTTGTAATGTCTGTGGGACTTAGAGGTTTTTCTGATCAGGCTCATTGGTTCTTTTGGTCCAACAAACTCCCTGAACCAATGCAGCCAAAACCTCTAAACTTATTGATGATCCCACTTATTCTTGGCAGAACACCCTCTTGATCAGCTTCATAGGTAATCAGTTAAGCACAGGTCGGGAAAAGGTTTCTAATCTTTTGATTGGCTATGTATGGAAGGGAACTCTGTCTTGGGAACTAGACACGGAGTCTTGTCCCACCATGAAACCTAATTCATATTAATGAGTCTATAAGACTCACTAGCATAGGCCTCAAGGAGAACAACTTGTTCCTCCTTGGTGAGTTCTTCTGCTTCTCCCTCGAAGAAGAACTCTGGGCCATAATACTCAGACATGTATCTCAGTGTCTTTCGATTTTTCAACTCCACAGTTGTTATCTCTCTGTAAGCAAATTCATCAGGGTGAGAGCCTTCAAGCAACAACTGGATTTCACTCTTCTGAAGATCTTCAAGTCTTTTGTATAACAACCCCTTCTTGATCATTTTGTTATCAAGAATAGATTGAGGGGTTGTCTTGGAGTTCTGAGCTCTCCTGAATTCTTCAATGATTTCCCAGGGTGAGACTAACATGGCCAACATAATTGCAGCATTCAAGGTCTTCTTCACTTGACCATGATATCTGCTTGGTATATTGTTCTTAAGAATTCTAGAACTTACCCTGGGGTCTGGCCAGATCCACACTCTTTCTCTTTGATGTTGAATAGTATGTCTAAGAGTGTACAGCCTCAGAGTTTGTTTCTTCATTTCTTGAATGGATGAGGACTGAGGGAAATCCTTGTCAACCATCTTGAGAACTGCTCATCGTGCTACTTCTGATGTTCTGCTTCTTCAATCTTTACCTTCACCATCTGCATTTGCAAGTCAGGTGTAATCACTTGTTGACTTTTGTGCTCAGGTGTTTTAAGGTTGAGAACAGTAGAGATTGGTAGACAATCTTCATCATCATCCTCTTCTTCATCTTCTTCTACCCTCACACCCTTCTCCTCCTTCTGGGTGTATCACTGGGTAAGGTTTGAGGTGGTTTTTAGGGTAAGGGATTGGTTTTGTGGGTTGAGTTGTGGGTGGCTTTGGTTTAGGGATAGATTTGGGAGATTTTAGAGATAAGGGTTGTGTTTGAGTGGGAGTGTGAGAAGACTGACTTAGCATTTTGGTGGTGCGTTTGGCTTTGGAGAGCTTTGCAATTTCCAGCCTTTATTATAGCCTCCAGCAGAGCAGATGATCAACCCTTTATTATAGCCTCCAACAGAGCAGATTTTCTTGGTTATCTCCAAGATACTGTCTCTGGACCAGGCCTTTATATCTATCAATGATCTTCCAAGGAATTTGGCAATGAATCTGATCATTATCTCCAATCTTTCCCTTTCCAACACACTATAACCAGCCCATCTAGCTTGAATCTTTCTATTTTCAGCCTTCTGATCTCAGTGTCTAGTGTGGTTGTGTCATGTCGAAAGAGCTGATCTATAATTTTATCCATGGATTTGTTGTGAGCATCATCAGCATCTTTTACAAGATCTTCTAAGGATTTATCTTCATCAGCTTTTGACTTAGCACTTTTCTTTCTTTTATATGTGATCAATTGATCTTCCTTCTCTTTATCTGTGATTAGCTATTCTGAGATCAGTTCTTTCTCCACCTCCTTCTCTTTTGCAGGTTCTTTCTCATCATCAACTCTTTTTCTTTTCTTTTCTTTCACTGCCCTAGACTTGGAAGTCTTCCCCTTTTTGGTTGCATTGGGATCAGGGGCTTGAAAAAGCAGAAAGAGATTTGTGAACAACATCATCAATGAGGGTTTGTAGAGTTGAGGAGATCCTCTCATCAATGGCTTTATGCACCATGTCAGTGATGATGGGAGTGATGAGAGGTAAGGAATTCTGAAAGATAGCAACCATTTGCTCAGAGGGGTTCTGTCCCTGAGAGGTGGTGCCAAAAGTAGTGGCTGGTGGCTCAGTTGAGTGTGTAGGCTCAGTGTTTGGTGAACCTTCCATTAAAGGTGCCATCTGTGGGGTTTGTGGGGTAGATGGACTTTGATCCTGAGACATTTTGGCTAGCAGCTCTTTGAGTCTGCTCACCTCAGTCTCTAGAATGGTATTATGGGCTAATACATCATAGAAAAAGCCCAGGTCATCATTAGTATGTGCTGAATCACCTGACCTCCTGATTGAATCAGGATGGACATGCTCTGAGTGTAGATCAGTAGAAGCATGTGCCCTTTGTTCTTGGTACTGGGGACTTCCTGCCTCTGGACTGTGTCCTTCATTGGCAGTTGCCTCTGGTAAGGTCATATGGATGTTACGAACTTCATCCTGATCATTTGCTAAATCAGTAGAAGTGACAGCCTTACCAGATGTTCTAACCTTCGTTTCCACACTTGGAGATTGAACATTGTAACCCCTGTGTTGTCGGTTATGAGAAGCATTTTGGTCCTCCGCCTCAATGGTTGAGGTATTCCTAGTGGTAAGTGGGTTCTGGGGAGGGGATGAGGAATGCAACTGACTCAGAACTTTAGCAACTATCAGTGTTGGGCTTTGAGGGGTGGTTGCATGTGGAGATTGGTCTGAAGCAGATTACACCCGGGGTGAGAGGTGCTCTTCAATGGTAACCCTCTCAATTGAGATAGGTTCCAGAAATGTGGGATTCCAATTGTGGTTGCAACAAGATCCTGTTGAGAGGATACCTGTGCGGCTTCAGCAGGTTGAGTCTTGGACATAACTGGAGGGTTAGAACCAGTATGTATTTCCTGTGTTTGTGGTACAGGGGCATCCTCAGGGGACTCATCTCCCTGAGTAGCCTTTTTGGGCTTTTTGGATTTGGGTTTGGTGGGGACTTTGGATCTGGAGTTGGAGGCTGTGGGTTCCCTCTGCTTGGGTTTTAGCATCTGGGCAGCCCCTTTTAAAGTAGGGTCTGAGTTATGTCTGGAGTATACCTCAGCTAAAACAGCTGGAGCAGGGACTCCAAGACCAACAAGGCTATTAGATTTTAATTGATTCAAAATTATGGCCATCAGAAACCTGGGATAAAGTAGCCATCTATTTGCCATAGGTTTCTGAGCCAGATCCTTTAGTTCCATGAACACTATCTTAGAAAAATTTAGATTTTG
This sequence comes from Flaveria trinervia, assembly GCA_025506515.1. Taxonomy (NCBI): domain Eukaryota; kingdom Viridiplantae; phylum Streptophyta; class Magnoliopsida; order Asterales; family Asteraceae; genus Flaveria; species Flaveria trinervia. The sequence continues at coordinate 51,865,207 of CM046446.1, forward strand.
GCATTCAAAGATAGAGTACAATACCTGTTGCCATCGGGAAGACATCTGATCCCAAGAAGATGTCTTTGATGCAAGGCAGACATTCACCATATGAAAGATAAGTCGTTCAACATCATGGAAGTGCTTTTTAAGTATGCTTGTACCACTTAAGTCGCCTTCATACCCGTTATTGATGACAGACATATTAGTGATGCCTTTCGGGTATTCTTTAACATAGGTACCATCATGCAAATTTAGGGTTTTGCGAATGATGTCGGGGGTGATGAGCACCTGTTTCTGGTTCACCAACGACTGGAGAGTGAGTTGGCTATCATTTTCACCAGTTATTACAGAGACGTTGGTCCAGAACTGGGTTAAGGAATCAGGGTATATGGTAGGATTCAGAAGAAAGGCTGTTCAGTATTGGGAATCCACCATAAGATCGATGGCATTGTCAAACTTGTTCCAGAAGGCCGATTTCGAAAGGTAGGCAACACAGTTGTGTCAGGGTTTGAGTTTCATGGTCGCCATTGTTGAGAGAGAAAAGGTTTGAAAAACGGCTAATGAAACGTTTGTTGGATCCTGTGCCCTAGACACTTAGAATATTGATGGGTTAGTACGTTATGATCCAAGTTGGGTTATACCCAATAACGAGCTTAGAAAACACCTACTAATATTTAATTGATGATATGATCATGCAATTAAATATTAACACCAATTTAGAAAATGGGTTTTCTAGACAAGTTGCATATTAGATGGAACAATTTATTAGGATATCTTGTTCAATGAGTTATTTGTAATGTTATTTAAATAAGTTACATAACGTTACAAATTAATAATGGGAGTAATTAGATTATACAATTAAATGGGTTAGTTGTATATATATCTAGTTAAAAGACTTGTTAACATATTTTATGTGTTATAATTTTAAGAGGGAAAGCTCTTAAAATAAAAACTTTGGCCCCCCTTTGCTGGTTCCCCATTGGACCTTTATGTCCTTGGAACACACAAGTCTTTTACTCATCCATCACTCCCATTCTCACAATCAACACACATGCAACAAGACCAAAAACTCTCCCCTCTCTCTCTTAATCCACGGCTTGGACAGCAGGTTTTGAGCCTTTTTGTTTTGATTTTTGGTAACTCTCCCTAGCAAGAGTGGTGTGTACTTCACAAGCTTCGGGTATACAAGCTTGAGGACTTCTAGCTTGGAGTCTTGACCGTGATTTCTAGCATCCAAATCCTCTAATCTTTGTGTTTTTCTGCTGAAAAAGGTATTCTGGCAGCACCTATTGTGGCTGCCATATTATGCTTGTTTTTGCTCTCATAGCTTGTCTATTCACATAATATGATCCTTGTATTATGGGTTGTTTCATATGCTTAATGGCCACTTAAAGAACATATATTTCAGCTTTCAAAATCGTTCAAAAACTAATATTATCCGCTGCATTTTCTGAAAGTTTAAATGGTTAAACTACGTTTTATGTTCTTGCAAACCAATCAATGGCATCAAGAGCCGGTTATGTGGATGACTTGCTTGTTTTGTCCTTTAAAATTGGTTTTAAGGATGATTATAGACTTGTTATAAGATGTTTTGGGCTGCTATGTTTTGTTTGAATGATTCCCCAACTTTCAAGGTCATATCACACATGCTAGTGATTAGATCTTGAAAGATATATATCATGATATGTTGATTGTTTGGACAATGTTTAAAACCAAATATTTCAGTTTATGTTGGCTGAAATTTGAAGGTTTTAAGTGGGGTTTCATTATATGTTTTGATGATATGATCATTGGATGTTAGTGTGCATAACCTAGCCTTTGACCTTGTGTTGTTTGGATGCTTGCAATGTTTGTTTTGGTTGTTTTCTCTTGGGATTGTAATATTATTCATTTGTGCTTTGTTTAAAAATGTAACTTGTCTATTTATTCATTGGGATGTAATAATAGATTAGGAGACTTTTTTCTTTTACTAGAAATATGTATTAGGATATATATTTTGTAAAAGAAGATGCTCGGGATGGAAGCACAAATGGAAGACACAAAAGGACTTGAAGCATATGGATGCAAGTTCAAGTGGGAGTCTATCAAGACCCCTATTTTGTGTTGTTTTCAACCCTTAGGGAAGACCTAATGACCACACTTGTGATGGCAAACAAGTGTGGTCACAATAGTAGCTAAGGTTATGCACATTATGGTTGTTTTGCTTATGACTTGTTTGGATGTTTGTTATTTGATTGTGTGGTTGATTTTTGACATGCATTACAAACTAATTAACAACTTAACAGTTATTAAAATGATGGTTCTTAATCTTTAAAAGGTAATAAAAGGTTATTAAGTTGATTTAATGGTTTTAAAGATTAGAATTGGTTTTAATCAAAGGACCATAGGGTATCTTGTATTTGAAAGCATGCAAATACAAGTACATAGAGTTTTCTAAACTAATATTATGAAACCTCTTTATATTCATATCAAACAAGATCGACACCGTCCTTTTACACAACACTTGAGTCATTTGGGAACTCTTAATGGGACAAAGGTCACCTAACCATTTTGAGGGAACTTGTGATTTGAGGTGAGAATGCCTTATTTGCGGGATAAAGGTCACCTAACCACTTATTTTGGCAAACTCACACGTGTGTGTAAGTAGGATGTCTTGATTTGCAAACCATGTTAAAAGGATCACGTACAATATGGTTTCCAAATGGGGTTGATGGGATTAACGTGCCGACTTTACATATGATGTTTAAAGGTCGATCCCATACATCTAGAAGTTGCAAATGGTTGCAACCGTCAATCGTTGACCACCTTATTAATTTAAATCGTGGGATAAAGGTCACCTAACCACAATTTAATGTAATGTTGGGTTCTAGATTTTAATATAAAATGGCCTTAAAAGGCATTAATTATTAAAATTGGCAATATCGAAAATACTAAAATAAAACTTTGTTAAATTTTGTAGATGGCCTCACATAATGATAATTCCGATAACTCCGCGTCCAACCAATCTCTACGAGCGATCCTCCAAAAGGAACGTCTAAATCTTAACAACTTTATCGACTGGTATCGAAACTTGAGAATCATTCTCAAGCAAGAGAGAAGATCGTATGTTTTAGACGACCCTATCCCCGATCAACCTAGCGAGGATGATGAGGAGGCCTACAACGATTGGCTGAAGTACACTGAGGACTCCGTCCAAGTGTCTTGTCTCATGCTAGCGAGCATGACCCCGGATCTCCAAAAGGAGTATGAACACCACGGAGCATACGACATGATAACCCAGCTGAAGGAAACGTTCCAACAGCAAGCAAGGTTTGAGCGCTTCGAAACGGTTCGAGCACTCCATGCATGTCGTATGGATGACAACCAATCTGTTTCATCTTATGTACTTAAGATGAAAAGTCACATTGACCGCCTCGAGAGGCTTAATTGTCCCGTCTCGAAGGAATTGGCCACGGATTTGATCCTCAATGGCCTTACCAAGAGGTTCGAGACATTCGTGTTGAACTACAACATGAATGCTTTGGACAAAAGCATTGGTGAGCTTCACTCAATGCTCAAAACTGCCGAGGCGGCCATGGGTAAAAGGGTTTTACCCGTTCTCACCATCAATGAAGGTGGGAAAAATAAAAGCCCTCGTCCCGCACCCAAGGCAAAAGTTTCCAAGGGCAAGGGACCCGCTTGGGGAAAAGGGAAAGGGGTGGCAAGGTGCCACCCAAACCACAAGAGAAAAAGCAAAAGGTTGCTACTAACGACCCATGCTTCAAGTGTGGGGAGATTGGACATTGGGCAAGGAATTGTCCTGTCCATCTCCAAGAGTTGAAAGCAAAGAGGGATGGTGGGCAGACCTCTGGTACAATATACATGATCCATATTGATTTAAAAATGATATCCTCTAACACATGGGTATTAGATACCGGATGTGGAACTCACATTTGCAATTTGTTGCAGGGGTTCAAAAGAAGTAGTGACTTCAAGAAAGGGGATGTAAGCCTCTACATGGGCAATGGGGCTAAAGTTCAAGTTGAAGCCCGTGGTGACTACATCTTTAAACTTCCAAATGGTTTGGAAGTGATTTTGAACAATGTTTTGTATGCTCCTAGTTTGACTAGGAATATTATCTCTGTAGCCCTGTTAAAACTTTGGATATGTATATCCTTTATTGAAAATGATATTCATGTTTCTTTAAATGGTATGTTCTATTTTAAAGCCATTCCCATTAATGGTATTTATGAATTGGCTCATGAAAATACTCTCAATAGCTCATTGTACCAAACTAACACCAAGAAACTCAAGTTGGACTTGAGTGATACCTATCTTTCGCATTGTCGTCTTGGTCATATAAACAAGAAACGTATACAAACACTTAAAAAGAATGGTCTTTTAAAAACAAATGAATGTGATTCATTTGATGTTTATGAATCTTGTTTACAAGGAAAGATGACTAAGGCACCCTTTAGTGGAACTAACAAAAGGGCAAATGATTTATTAGGAATCATACATTCGGATGTATGTGGTCCTTTTAAGCCAATGACTAGGAATGGTGAAAGATACTTCATTACCTTTACCGATGATTATAGTCTCTATGGGTATGTGTACTTATTAAGGCACAAAGATGAAGCTTTTGAAATGTTCAAAATCTTCAAGAATGAAGTAGAAAATCAACTTAACAAGTCAATTAAAGTTCTCCGTATCGATAGAGGAGGTGAATACCTAAGTGATGCTTTTCAAGATCATCTTAGGAGTTGTGGGATTGTCTCACAACTCACTCCACCTGGAACACCACAACATAATGGTGTGTCTGAGAGGAGGAATCGAACCTTATTGGATATGGTCCGATCTATGATGGCTAGAAGCTCATTACCTCTATCATTTTGGGGTTTCGCTCTGCTCTCCGCGGCCCGTATTCTAAATATGGACCCAACCAAAAAGGTGGAAAGGACACCTTTTGAGATATGGCATGGAAGGATTCCATCTCTATCATAGTTAAGGGTCTGGGGTTGCGAGGCTTATGTTAAGACTCCCACCCCAAACAAGTTAGAAGTCCGATCCACCAAGTGTATCTTTGTTGGATATCCTAGAGATTCTATGGGATATTATTTCTATGATCCGCTGGAACAAAAGTTGTTTGTTGCCAGAAAGGGTGAGTTCTTAAAAGCAAAGTTCCTTATGGAAGGAGCTGGCAGTAGAACAGTGGATCTTGAAGAGGATCAAGAACCACAACCCGATGCATGTTTGGTTGAAACTAGCACTCAACATGAGGATGTTGAGGATGATCAAGGGGTTGATCAATACACACAAGACGTTCATAGAAGTGGTAGAACTAGTAATCCACCTGAAAGATACGGATTTTTCGTGGATGGGTGCTATGTGGTAGATTCAGATGAACCAACCACATACCATAATGCAATGTCCAATTTGGATTGTGACAAATGGCTTGAAGCCATGAACGTTGAGATGCAATCCATGTATGACAATCAAGTTTGGGAACTTGTTGAACCACCTCTTAACTCCAAGATAGTTGGAAGTAAGTGGGTTTTCAAGAAGAAAACCGATATGCATGGAAACTTTGATACTTATAAGCTAGACTTGTAGCAAAGGGTTTCACTCAAACTCAAGGGGTTGATTATAATGAAACCTTCTCAGTTGTTGCGATGCTAAAGTCTATAAGGATATTGTTTGCCATAGCTGCTCATTATGATTATGAGATTTGGCAAATGGATGTCAAAACCGCTTTCCTAAATGGATATCTTGAGGAAGATGTCTATATGGTTCAGCCTGAAGGTTTTGTCGATCCAAAACATCCTAATAAAGTATGCAAGTTAAAGAAATCAATCTATGGATTGAAACAAGCATCGAGAAGCTGGAATCACCGTTTTGATGAGGAAGTAAAGAAATTTGGCTTCATCAAAAACGCTGATGAGGCTTGTGTGTATAAGAAGGCTAGTGGGAGCACAATAACTTTCCTAATATTGTATGTTGATGACATACTACTATTTGGAAATGACATTCCAACCTTGGAAGGTGTAAAAACCTGGCTTGGAAGTTTTTTTCCTTAAGGATCTTGGTGAAGCTGCCCATATTCTGGGAATAAAGATCTATAGGGATATATCAAGGTGGTTGATTGGTTTGAATCAAAGTGCATACATTGATAAGATCTTGAAAAGGTTCAAGATGGAAAACTCTAAGAAAGGTACCGTACCTATTCAAAGAGGATGATATGAGTACGACTCAATCCTAGCTCAAAGGATGAGCAAGATAAAATGAAGGCAATCCCATACACATCTGCTATTGGATCCATCATGTATGCAATGATATGCACTCGCACGCGACTGTCATGCGCCTTAAGCATGACAAGCCGTTACCAGCAAAATCCTGGAAACAATCATTGGATGGCTGTTAAGAACATACTTAAATACCTAAGGAGGACAAGAGATATGTTCCTCATCTATGGATCTGGTGACAAGGAGCTCGTTGTAAAGGTTACACGGATGCGAGTTTCCAAACCGATCGTGACGATTCACGGTCACAATCGGGATACATTTTCATTCTGAATGGAGTAGCTGTCTCTTGGAAGAGCTCCAAGCAGGATGTGGTGGCTCTATCAACTACAGAATCTGAATACGTCGCCGCCTCAGTAGCAGCTCAAGAAGCTGCATGGTTGAAGAATTCATTACAGATCTAGGGGTTGTGCCTTCCATTCAGGACCCCCTAGAGATCTTTTGTGATAACGAGGGTGCGATTGCTCAAATCAAGGAACCCCTGCTCATCAAAAGAGTAGGCATATTGAGCGGAGATTCAACTACATACGAGATGAAGAAGAAGGAAAGATATGTATTCGCAAAGTTCATAGGATCAAAACATTGCGGATCCTCTCACGAAGCCCTTGAAAAGGCAAAGCATGAAGGTCATACTTGTGCCATGGGACTTCGATATTCTAGTGATTGGATTTGATCTGTAAATTTGTATTTGGATATATGGAACTCTTTATTATTTGAATAAAATTATTTGGTTATAATGTTTCAATTAATGTTCCAATTTAGCATGTTTAATCCATGAGTAAAATGTTTACTCTAAATGTCCGTAGTCTTCATACTTGTGGGAACAAGTATGAAAGTAAGATTATTATGAACTTGGATTGGTTGATATTCATAAGGATGAATATAGAGCAATGGGTTGCTACCAAGGTTCATAGATATTTGTGGACACAAATATTGGACTAACCCGCATCTCAAATTTTACTACATGGAATCTTGTTGATTGATCATAAGTAAATTTGAGTAAAGGCGAATATCATTTGGTATCCTCCGACCTGAGATACATATGGGTTTTGATATTCACCAAGTATTATACCTTGAGCTAATTCTTCGCTGTCCGGAAATAGTGAACAAACATAAGGGTATGTTCAGATATAACACGAGGTGTTTGTGAGAAACGTATGTAGTCAAGATGGAATTTGTTTCTCTTATTCGTTGAGAGTTAGATGTCTAAGGCCTGATAAGTTAAATCAACAAGAAATGATCATTCTGTGTTCTTGGATTTAACATGACATCTGTAACAAACGGATAGATGATTGATTCACCTAAATCATTTCAAGTAGGGTACTTGAAAGGGATGATGTTATTGAATGGCTATAAGTCATGCGTATTCAGGGTAGTAAACCGTTGTTAGGCGGTATTTACTGTTTGCATCAATCTTCTATGAATCTTGGGCAAGTGGGATTGTTGGATACTGTGTGCCCAAGACACTTAGAATATTGATGTGGTTAGTACGTTATGATCCAAGTCGGGTTATACCCAATAACGAGCTTAGAAAATAGCTACTAATATTTAATTGATGATATGATCATGCAATTAAATATTAACACCAATTTAGAAAATGGGTTTTCTAGACAAGTTGCATATGAGATGGAACAATTTATTAGGATATCTTGTTCAATGAGTTATTTGTAATGTTATTTAAATAAGTTAGATAACGTTACAAATTAATAATGGGAGTAATTAGATTATACAATTAAATAGGTTAGTTGTATATATATCTAGTTCAAAGACTTGTTAACATATTTTGTGTTATAATTTTAAGAGGGAAAGCTCTTAAAATAAAAACTTTGGCCGCCCCTTTGCTGGTTCCCCATTGGACCTTTATGTCCTTGGAACACACAAGTCTTTTACTCATCCATCACTCCCCATTCTCACAATCAACACACATGCAACAAGACCAAAAACTCTCTCCATCTCTCTCTTAATCCACGGCTTGGACAGCAGGTTTTGAAGCCTTGGTTTTGATTTTTGGTAAACTCTCCCTAGCAAGAGTGGTGTGTACTCACAAGCTTCTGGTATACAAGCTTGAGGACTTCTAGCTTGGAGTCTTGGCCATGATTTCTAGCATCCAAATCCTCTAATCTTTGTGTTTTTCTGCTGAAAAAGGTATTCTGGCAGCACCTATTGTGGCTGTCATATTATGCTTGTTTTTGCTCTCATAGCTTGTCTATTCACATAATATGATCCTTGTATTATGGGTTTGTTTCATATGCTTAATGGCCACTTAAAGAACATATATTTCAGCATTCAAAATCATTCAAAAACTAATATTATCCGCTGCGTTTTCTGAAAGTTTAAATGGTTAACTACGTTTTATGTTCTTGCAAACCAATCAACGTTTGGCTATAAGTGCAGGTATTTATAGGTAAGAAACATGATATCTGGTCTAGAAGCTGTTAAGTACATCAAGAACCCAATCATACATCTGTAAAGTGTTTCATCAACAGTTTTTACCTTTCTGATCTGCATCATTGTGTGGTGTTGCACATGGGAGTAGAACAGGGCTTACAATTTTATAAATCAAACTTATTCAAAAGTTCTTTTGTATATTTTGATTGATGAATAAGGTTCCATCAGCTTTTGTTCGATTTGCAACCCTAGAAAGAACTGTAATTCTCCCATGGCACTCATTTCAAACTTTGTTTCATTAAACTTGTAAAATCATCAGACAACTGGGGATCAAAGGATGCCAAAATAATATCATCAACATAATTTGAACAAGTAGCTTATGCTTATCCACTTTCTTAATAAACAAAGTTTTGTCTATGGAGCCTCTAGTGAAATTATTGTTAAGAAGAAAATTCGCAAGTGTTTCATACGAGGCTCTAGGAGCTTGCTTCAACCCATAAAGAGCCTTATCAAGTTGATACACCCAATCAGGATGTTTATTGTCCTCAAAACCTGGTGGTTGACACACATAAACCTCTTCTTTTATTTTACCATTTAAAAATTCACTTTTGACATCCCTTTGAAAAACTTTAAGATTGTGGAATGCAGCATAGGCTAAGAACAATCTAATTGCCTCTAGTCTGGGTACAGGGGCAAAGGTTTCATCATAATCAATACCATCTTCTTGTGAAAACCCTTGTACAACCAATCTAGCCTTGTTCTTGACAATAAGACCATTTTCATCAGTTTTATTCCAAAACACCCATTTAGTGCCTATTGCACAATTACCTGGGGGTAGAGGAACCAGTTCCCACACTTGCTGCTTTTTGAACTGAAGTAGCTCAAACTGCATGGCTTCAACCCATCCATTGTCTCTCAAAGCAACATGATAGTTCTTTGGCTCTGGCTGACTGATTAAGAGAGCATAGAAGCAGAAGTTAGACAATTGACTTCTGGTTGAGACACCAGCATTGATATCACAAATGATTTGAGACATGGGGTGATTCTTCAGCTCTTGGTATACTATAAGATCAGTGCAAGTGTTTGTAGCCGGTTCAGCAGCAGCAGATGGTCATCCAGATTCTTGAAACCAAGTTTAGATGGCAAGTCAAATGATGTAGAGGAGTCAGAAATCTCATCAGCATTTGTTGTGGATGGAGCAACAGAAGCTACACGAACATCAAGTTTAGCAGACTCAGGCAGTTGTTCACTAAACTTGAAAAGGTGAGTACTAATATCATCATCATCTTCGGTATCACCAGGTGGAAGACTTGCTGCAGAAGATGATTTATCCACATGATCTGCAACAGCTGGAGGTTGATAAGGAACATATTGCAATATGTCCAGATCAAACAACTCCACAGGGTTTTGTGAAATTTTATCCTTAGGAGATTAATTGAATTTCACATGCAAGGTTTCTTCAACTATCTTTGTTCTGTAGTTCAAGACTCTGTAATCCTTGCATGTGGATGAATAACCTACAAAATACCCTGCATCCACCTTAGGATCAAATTTGTGGAGTTGATCTTTTGTGTTGAGAATGAAACATGGACACCCAAAGGCTTTGAAGAATGAAATTAGAGGAGCCAAATGATGTAGAACTTCATATGGAGTCTTTATCAACCTCTGATTTACTAACACTCTATCCTGCACATAGCAAGCTGTGTGCCATGCTCATCACTCTCATAGGACCAAATAGATCCATGTGCAGTAACTGCAAGCAGGCAGTGGACTTAGCTTCTTCAATAGGAGGGAATGAGACTTTGTGGTGTTTTCCTTTTAAACAAGCAGTGCAGGTTTCAACACAGTGGAACTCCTTTATTGGTAGACCTCTCACTAAACTATTGTGGAGCAGCTGATTCATGTTTTTGAGATTAACATGACCGAGCCTTTTATGCCACAGTTTAGATTCCTGAGGAGAGGCTTTGGAGAACAGACAAGGATGACCCTTCAAATCAATCTTCTTTGACAAATCCAAGGCATATACTCTTCCAATCCTGTTGGCCTTCAGGAGAGTATGATCATCCAATACCTTGTCAATCAGCCTCAGAACTTGGGAAGACAGAATTCTGCAGTTCTGGCTTGTGAAAAGTGCAACATGCCCTTTATCACACATCTGACTGACACTCAGTAGATTATACTTGAGATTCTCCACATGATTAACATCATCAAATCTGATATCTCCATTAGACACATATCCTTTCCCCATGATATAACCCTTGCATCATTTCCAAATGAAACAAATCACTTCTTTCCTTAAGAGTAGTCATTAAGAAGAGAACTGCTCCTAGTCATATGCATAGATCCTCCACTGTCTACATACCAGATCCTCCTTTGGCATGCTAAAGAACCCTGCATTTATCATAAAGAACTAGTTAGGTTTTGAGACCCAAACCTTTTTGGTTTTGGGTCTGTTTTCATCAACAAATTTAACCATAACTTGTTTCTTATGATTAACAGCTGATGAAGAAGAAGATGGTGCTCAAATGGATTCCTTGGATTTCGGCTTGGAATGCCTTTTTAGTGGTTTGATCACAGGTGCATCTACTTGGTTAACTCTCCTAGTCAAAGTCTACATTCATCTTTTCCCCAGAAAGTCAGAAAACCTTCTAAGTGTTCATCTACATTTGTTATAGTTCATCCTTGTTTCTTTTACTGCATCCGCATTTCCCGCTACTCATCCACATTTCTCTTACTTAGTGGTAAATATTCGTCTGCATTAACTGTTCATCCGCTTGACTTACTTCATGGTTAATGCTCATCCGTATTAACTGTTCATCCGCATTGACTTCCGTTACTCATCCACATTGACTTACTTGATAGTTAATGCTCGTTCGCATTAACTATTCATCCGCATTGACTTCCATCACTCATCAGCATTGACTTCCATTACTCATCCGTATTGACTTACTTGATAGTTGATGCTCATCCGCATTGACTTTACTCATCCGGATTTCCCATACTTAGTCAATGTTCATCTGCATTTCATCCAATACTCATCCGCATTGACTTACTTAGTCAGATTCTAAAAATTAAATATCTGAGCCTTAAACATCAGATCTCAGTTCCCAATCATCATCCATCATGTTGTAAGCTTAAGTCTAACCTTCTAAACCTTATAAACACAACCATACATCATGAATCATGAACATAGCCAAGCATTACATCATAATAACCACATACACAGATTCAGTCAGACGGGTATAAAACCCCAATTTTTATAAAAACATAAGTTCATGCATTTCCAGCCCTAAAAATTAGTTAAAACATGTAAAAGAGGGGATCTAGAACTCACCTTTGCAGCTCTTGAGTATGGTTTCTCCCAAAATCTTTTGCAAGTGGATTTCAAACGCCTAGAAACCCACCAAAAACATAACCGAACACATACAAACAGACATAAGCACAAACCCGAGGATATGGCCAGTTAAGAACATCATAAACACACGAATTCTTACCTTGAATTCGATTTCAGCTTCCTGTTCTTCAAAAACCGAAAGTTTCAGCCCCTTTTCTCTCTCTCTCTATCAAGGTCCGAATGGAAAAGGAGTGGTATGACCATTTAGGCAGCCATACCACCTTTATCACCAACTTTTAATCTTTCTGTCCTTTTTATCACTTTTAACCCCTAGACTTGGGCTTTATTTCATTTCCTTGTTTTTCTTCACTATGTTCTTCTTTCTTTGTCTTTCATAAATAACTGGGTGTTAAAAGTCCACCCCCTTTTATTTAGGTTTCATCCCCGAAACGTGTTATTCCTCAAACAATCGTGTGTAATGCTGTCTCATTTCTTCTTCAGTCTCCCACATAGACTCTGATCCCTTCCTATGCTTCCACTGTACAAGCACAAGAGGAACCACTTTATTCCTCAAACTCTTCTCCTATCTATCAATGATCGCCACTTGTTGCTCCACCTAATTGTGTCATTCATCTACCTCGATATCCTCTAGTGGTACAATCATATCCTCGTTTGCTAGGCACTTCTCAAATGAGATACATGGAATGTCGGGTGCATTCCACTTAGCTCATGTGGTAACTCCAATCTATAGGCCACCTCTCCTATTCTAGCAATGATTTGAAACGGCCCTATGTATCTAAGGCTCAACTTGCCCCGCTTTCTGAACAGAATGATACCATTCCAAGGTGAGACTTTCAACATAACCCTGTCACCCACCTGGAACTCAACCGGTCTACATCGTTTATCACATAGGACTTCTGTCTATCTTTGGCTACCTTCATGAAGGCCTTGATCCTTTCAAGCTTCTCAGTTGTATCCTCGATCACCTTGACGCTCCCTAATTCCTTCTGACCAATATCACCACAACACACGGGTGTCCTGCATCTCATACCATATATCATCTCATAAGGAGACATACCAATACTGGCATGATAACTATTGTTATATGTGAACTTAGCAAATGGTAAGGGGTCATCCCAACTTCCACCAAAATCAATGACACAAGCACAAAGAATATCCTCCAAGGTCTGAATGATCTTTTTTGACTAACCATCTGTCTAAGCATGATAAGTCGTGCTAATATGTAACCTCGTCGCCATCGCATTGTGGAATTTCTTCCAAAATTTAGATGTTAACTGGGTGTCACGATGAGACACAATACACACTGGCACACCATGACGAGTTACACAATAACTGGGTGGAATTTCCTTGATGAATAGATCTGCCAACATCTCAGATGAATATGTCTCGTGGATTGGTAGGAAGTGAGCACTCTTCGTCAAATGGTCAACAACCACCCATATGGCATCACACCCTTTCGGGGTACGCGGTAGCTTTGTAATGATATCCATGTTGATGTGCTTCGACTTCTATTATGGTATATCCAAAGGTTGGATCTTCCCATACGGCTTTTGGTGCTAGGCCTTCACCTGTAGACAAGTAACGCGTTTACTTACATACTCCATCACATCGCATTTCGTACGCAGCCACCAATAATCTTTCTTCATGTCTTGATACATCTTTGTGGCACTGGGATGAATGGACTATCGATTCTTGTGAGCTTCATCCAAAATCTTTACCCGTAGATCCCCAAAATGAGGAATCCGCATCCTCCCGAATCGAGTGCTAACACCAAGCGTGTTTTCACCCAATTCTCAACCAGACCTCTTATTCTTTGAGAGTTAAGATGATCTTCTTTCAATACCTCATCTTGTAACTCCTTGACATACTTCATCACATTAGAGGTCATGATTATCTGGTAAGGTTTTACCCGAATCTGCTCGGTCTCTCTTTTCTACTAAGGGCATCTGCCACCACCCGGCTTTGCCCAGATGGTAATGAATCTCGCAATAATAGTCTTGGTTAGCTCCAACCATCATCTACCTCATATTCAAGTCCTTCTACTTGAAGAAGTACTTCAAGCTCTTGTGGTCAGTGAATATGGTGCACTTTTGTCCCAAAAAGATAGTGCCTCCAAATCTTTAACGCAAAGACCACGGCTGCTAGCTCCAAGTCATGAGTAGGATAATTGACCTCATAAACCTTCAACTATTAGGATAAATAGTCTATAACCTTCCCTCTCAACATTAACACGCACCCCAACCCCGAGTAGGAGGCAACGGAATAAACCACCAGATCTTCACTTCCATCGGGGAATGGCAGAACAAGAGCTTGAGTCAACCTCACCTTTAACTCCTCAAATTCCTTCTCTTGAGCTTGACCGTTTGGAGACTTCCATTGCATCATTGCCTCCACCTTTTCTGGATCCACGATGATCTTGTCAGGCTTCACCACGTGACCCAAGAAATGAACCTCGCGCAACCAAAACACGCACTTGGACAACTTGGCGTACAACTTGTCCATTCTCAACGTCTTCAGAAACTCCTAAATGTGACCGACATGCTCTATCCCGCACTTTGAATAAATCAGGATATCATCAATAAACACAATCACAGATTTATCCAACATCGACTCACACACTCAATTCATCAGATCCATAAAAGCAGTTGGCGCATTGGTCAAACCAAATGACAAGACAGAAACTTGTAATGACCATAACGCATTTGAAAAGCTATTTTAGGGATATCTTGCTCCTTCACTTTCAACTAATGGTAGCCAGATCGAAGGTCTATCCTTGAAAACCAACTGGCACCTTGAAGCTGATCAAACAAGTCATCATTTCTTTGTAAGAAGTACTGGTTATGTATTGTCAACTTATTCAGCTCATGGTAGTCATACACATCCTCATACTACCATCTTTCTTCTTCATGAATAAGACGAGAGCACCCCAAGGAGAGATACTCGGTCTAACAACCCCATATCAAGCAGCTCTTCCAATTGCTCCATCAATTCTTTCATCTCATTATGAGCCAACCGGTACGGTGCCTTGGCAACAAGTTGGGCACCCGGTATCAAATCAATCTGGAACTCACTCTCTCGGTCAAATGGCACTCGTTGTATGTCTTCCGAGAACACGTTTGGAAAGTCACACACAACCAGTACATCAGAAAATTGTGGTGTTGGTGTTTCCACATCCTTCACATAAGCAAAGTAGGCACTACATTCACACCTCATGCACTTTCCCGCCACCACCATTGAGATTACTTTGGGGATTCTCGTGATCCGATCCCCATAAACGTCACCTTACTCCCGTTAGGTGCTGTCAGACGAATCATCTTTTTGTGATACATAATGTTCGCCTCGTAGTTCGCTAAACAATCCATCCCAAGAACTACATCGAAACCACCTAAGGTCATCACGAACGGTCTCACAGGAAATTTATGACCTTCTAGTTCCACGTCACAATCTTATATCATATAAGAAATCCTGGTAGACTTACCTATGGCAATTTCTACATCAAAGGGCACATCAACACTCCTAGTACTAACAGGCAGTTTAGCACAGAAAGCTGCAGAAATTAAACTTTTACTAGCACCAGAATCAAATAACACAGAGGCTAAAGTTTGGTTTACTAGAAACGTACTTGACACGACATCAGCTTCCTCCAACGTCATCATAAACGCTCTGGCGCTCGCCCTCGGTCCTTCTCCTCCAGTCTTCTTCACCCCAGATTCCTCAGCCATAGGCTTCTTACAATCCCTACTCATATGACCACTTTCCCCATAGTTGAAATACCTCATACCCCCATAGTCTCTACCCATATGACCAGGATTCCCACACTTAAAACATATGTTTGATCCCCACTTGCATTCCCCCGAATGCTCCTTCCCACATTTGCCACATCTTTTCGATCCTGCCCTTGATGTGACCTGATGGGGTGCGGATAGTATATATATATTTTGATAAATATTTTACGCACATAATCAGTTTTAAATGGTTATTACAAGTACTAAACCAACACACAAAAGGCAAGTGTACCTATCGTGTGGTAATATAGTATTGGTAAGAGCCGAGTATCAATCCGTGGACACACCTATCCTACTCAACAAACTTGATGTTTGACTATCAGATTTTGTTTTCGTTAAAGAAAATGATAAGTTGCATTAGGAAGATTTTTTAGGGTTTAAAAACAATGATAAAAATAAAGTAAACTAAGATTTGAAGCGTTTGGATTTAAAACCAGGAATAAAAGTTATCATCCTAATTAGACTCCACTTATGTAATGGTGATGAATTGGTGATGTGATTTAAAGATATGGATTAATGTATTTATGTTAACGTTTATATATATGAGCTGGCGTGATTTCTCATCTATCCTGCTGTCGTAGTGACTAGGATCATGTCAGGTTGAGTTTTACTGCTTAGATCAAAGCCCTAGTAATGTAGGTAAATATTTTGTGACCTATTTGACATATGATTTCTGAAAACATAACTTAATGTTAAAAAGAGAGTTGATCAAATTCCTTCCTAACATATCATTATTTTAGAAAACCATAACAATTACTGAAGATTTCTCAAACTAATAAAAGAGAACCCGCAAATGATCAGAAAGTTAAAGTGATATGATTTGTAATAACCATTTCTAGTTCATTAGCCACACATTTATTATGAAGACCGGTTTCGCGAATGAAAGTTAATCATACGGTTTTCAACCTTGAATGACAATCACAATCACAAACCCTAAATTTATAACTTCCCGTTCAAATGTTGATGCTACCCATCGATAGTTTTCCCAAGACCACCATAACATTAACAAAATATTTATCACAACATTAGTTCATCACAAATACATATGTTTCATCCGATTAGGATGATAGAAAGAGTTTAGCTCATAATGAGCTTCAACATAACAACATATAACAAAGAAGATAGATATGTAATTATTGGTGAAATGGAACAATCAAACCAATAATCCACAATGGATGATGTTTAGATGATCCCGAGCTTCTTCCAAGTGTTGTATGCACCTCCCGAGCCTCCAAATGACCTTAAAGTCTTGATTCCCGAGAGAGTTCTATAGAGTAACTCTCCCACCAAAGCTTACCAAAAATGTCGAACTTAGTCTTCTATTTATAGTCTTTCTGGATTGTTTAAGCACGACCCCATGCCTAAAAGGCATGGCCCTATGCCTAAAAGGCACAGCCCCGTGCTAATACAATGCTTACGAAAGTTGGTCGGCTCGTACATGCAGGTTGTGTCGGGCACGACCCCGTGCTAAATGGGGCACGCGTGTTGGAGGTGGGGCACGGCCCCGTGTCTACTTTTAGGGAATAGTAATTTTTGTCCTATCAGATGTCCAAACATGGGGGGTGTTAATTTAGTACGGGGGTGTGTTTCTGACAAAGCATAGGGGCGTGCTTAATGAGGCATGGCCCCATGCTTGGACTCCAAAGCTCGGATTAATTCAATTTATTTCTAAATATGCTTCTTTTGTCCATGTTGCCCTTTTAAACACCTGAAAACACAATTAACATTTTTAAGTATATTTTCATCATTTTAAGGAAGGTATTACGGAATAATTGATGTGCTTTTGATAGGATTTTTATGTATAGTTTGGAGCACAACATGACCACACGATGGTCACCCACCTGTGCCTTCTTGTTACCCGTCGAGGCACCACCCTGACCAAACCTCTTCCCATTCCAACTCCGATCACCACAACCCTTCTTGCTTGCCTCAACCACCACCACCTCTCGCACATCATACAATCTTCTTGCTAACCAACTGCCGACCTAAACGTGCTTGGTCGGGAAACGATCATGTGCCTACGGATATCTGTTGGCAAGCCCTGAACATACGCTTGATTTTTCATGACATGGGTGTCACTTGGTCCGGCACCAGTGGATTCGGTGGTGTGTTGCTCATGTGTCATCGTTCCTGCCTCCGGCTGCAGGAACTCCCTTTCTACCTTATCCACTTCTCTGTGAAGACAGAACTCCTCTATCACCAACTTCTTTAACTCGGCCCACCTCATCCTCCTGATAGCCCTACTACCCTTAGCTTGGACAATATTTTCCGACTAGCACAAAGCTGATTCCACGAATGAGTGGGTAGCAAGCATCACCTTTTGGTCTTCCCGGCACTCGCTGATATTCAAAACATCTTCCATTTCTCTCGCACATCGGTGAGCAGCAGCAGGGCCATTACCGTCAAAAGTCGGGGGCTTTCACCTTTGAAACGCCCTGTAGTTACAACCTCGTGCCACCTCCGGCGTAGGCTCTTCTTATTCCTCTTCTTCTTCGTCACTAGATAGATCCGTCTCAGTCTCGGGCTATCTCCTTTCGTCCGTAGCTCTAATTCTTTCTTTCCTCTCCCCCTCCCGTACAACTTTAATCACTTCAGTCACTATGGACAGTAGGATTGTCTGCATGACTTGATGCATCTTTTCCACCACAGCCTCTTTCATCGAGGCCCTTAAGTTTGCACTCTCATCACCACCCTCTGGGTGAGGGGTCTTTGGTTCTTCATGAACCACCTTTTAAACTCTAGGCCTTCGTCTCGTAACCCATCGTTAAGCACCACGACCTTCACCATGTGAAGCTTTAGATGATATACCACAGGCCATCCTCTAACAGACACACTGAAAGAGTGAAACACCAACACGGTCATTCAAGGGAACAGCTTAGTTTATGTCAAGTATAGTAAGTCCCTAATTACAGTGGCCAGTTGTGATTAGCCACTTACTTTACTATTCATACCCTAAGCATTACCTATCGTGAATACATTAGTGTCTAAATCTACAAACAACACATAACCACATAACATGCGCACGTAATACTAGTTAACATTAAGAAAATACCTCATGGCACGAAGCTACTCGGACCAACATCCCTTCCCTTTCCATCCCATTTTCAGTTTAAGTATAGGTTTATTCTGAAAATTTACTGGTTTCGCTTATACTTGGCTCTGATACCAACTTGTAAGGCCCCATTCCTGGGAATCGTACAGCTGACCAATCATTGCTCATAAATCATATAATTACAGTAACTTGAAATGAACGTTGCAGCGGAAACATTAAAAATAACAATTTCAATATAAATGTTTTGCAAAATAATACAACATTCATTACACATTTACATTTGTTCACATTACAATGCAAAAACATTAACAAAAGAATGCCATTCAATATGCCAAGTAGTTGCCCGGTGTCATCCTCAGCAATGCTCACCTGCCAATTGGAAAATGCATAAAAAGTTCAGTGTTGCTGAGTGAGTTCTAGTTTTATAATAAAACATACTTTGCCTTTCGTTTAAAACCTTCTTTATTTTCATTCAATCATAACAGATTTTAGAATGTGATCACACATTGTACGTACACATAGATAATATTTATTTTCTTCGTCATCGTTCATTCGTACTTTAATTATCTTTCGTTTTCATCTAGGTTCTGTCATGTGCATAACCCCCTCTAGAGCACCAAGCAATTCATCTCGGGTTAAGCAACAAGGACCCTATACATCTGGTCAATCACAAAGATTGAACCCCTGTGCGCATCCTCATGGGGTATTAACCTGCACACAGTTGAGCTGACAACCCCTCATTGGGTTTGGACCTCCATACATATGCTTGATCACATGGGTCAAGCCGAGTGTGCATCCTAATAGGGTAGCTAACCCACACACGGTTGAGCTAACACTCCTCATTGAGTGTCAACCTCCATACATTTGCTTGCAAGACTTTCTTAAGTTCGTTCGTTCATTAATGCATGCATTCTTCATTTCGTTCCTCTTTTCATTATCTTCCACTTTACGTTATATAATAATTTTCATTTTATTCAATAACATACCACGTAAAGCCAGGGGAAAATAATCATACATAATAATAAGGATCATAACATACACATAAAACAACATCATGTAGGGCACCATACTTACATAACATACATCATACATACCATCATGCATAAGCATCAAACATTAATCATGTCATGCCCATCCTAATATCTATGACCTCAAAAGTCCATTTATATAGCCCCGGAACCTCCCTAGTCAAAGCCTACATTCATCTTTTCCCTAGAAAGTTAGAAAACCTTCTAAGTCTTCATGTGCATTTGCTATAGTTCATCCACATTTGCTATAGTTCATGTGCTTTTCTTTTACATCATCCACTACTCATCTGCATTTCTCTTACTTAGTGGTAAATATTCTTCCGCATTAACTGTTCTTCCGCATTGACTCCCATTATTCATCCGCATTGACTTACTTGATGGTTAATGCTCATCCGCATCAACTATTCATCCGCATTGACTTCCATTACTCATCCGCATTGACTTACTTGATAGGTAATGCTTATCCGCATTAACTGTTCATCTGCATTGACTTCCATCTCATCAGCATTGAGTTACTTGATAGTTAATGCTCATCCCTGTTAACTGTTCATCCGCATTGACTTACTCATCCGCATTTCACATACTTAGTCAATGTTCGTCATATGAGCCTTAAACGTCTCATCTCAGTTCCCAATCAACATCCATCATGTTCTAAGCTTAAGTCTAACCTTCTAAGCCTTAGAAACACAACCATACATCATCAAGCATGAACATAGCCAAACATTAGATCATAACAACCACATGATTCATTCATACGGGTATAAAAACCCAATTTTATAAAAACATAAGTTCATGTATTTCCAGCTCCAAAAATCAGTTAAACATGTAAAAGTGGGGATCTAGAACTCATCTTTGCAGCTCTTGAGTATGTTTTCTCTCAAACTCGTTTGCAAGTGGAGTTCAACACACTAGAAACCCACCAAAAACATAACCGAACACATACAAACACACATAAGCACAAATGTGACACCCGTCACCAGAAGGTCCGTCAATTAACGTGAATATCCATTAACTTTTTTTTGATTGTTCATTTCTCATCTTTATTAACTCCTTGTGTGGATATCCTACTTGCTTTATTATCTTTGGGGTTGTGTTTCCTTTGTGAATGTGTGTTATGCTTAAAACTTTTACAAATTTCATCGTTATTGTCACTAAGTATATCCTTTTAATATAAAATCATTGTCATTAACAAAATTATTTTTAAGTGCCAATTATCATTAAATACATTTTTAACATAAAGTAACAAACACTTTTAAAGTCATTTTCAACCGAACAAACTTTGGGAACTCGGGGGCTAAGTGCAGGGACTAAAATTGACATTTTGCAAACTCTGGATGGTTATAAAAACCCCATTTTCCAGCCCTAACTTCATCTTCTTTACTCCATCTTCTTCACTTCATCTTCTTCATTCATCTTCACTTCACATTTTGCTTCACCCTTGCACCAAAACCGCCCCGTTTCGTCTCGTTTTTGTCGTCTAGACTTCATCTACAACGTAGTCTACTCCATCCTTGCAGGTAGACGACCTTGGTTGTCCCTCTCTTGCTCGTTTTACTACTGTCTATTCTAGGGTTTCGGGTATTCGGGTTCAACCCAAAAACACGAGGTCGTGTGTGGGCGTGTGATGTATTTGCGCGTGCTTCTTGTTTGTGTATGTTAGTAGTGTGATTCTGGAAGTTCTTGTTATGTAAAACTCATGCACGGAGCAGACTGCACTTCAGCGATCGTGAACCTGCAGCTCAGGCGACTGGGTCTGTCATGCGATTGAGCTGTGCGACTGGGTGAGTCGTGCGAATGAGTCATGCGACTGTGTCATTTGGCGACTGAGTTGTGCAACTGTGTTATTCGGGCGACTGAGTTATGTGACTGGGGATGTCATGCGACTGAGTTGTGCAATCAAATGAATGTGTGTGATTGAGTCAATGCGGATAAATGTTCTGTGTGATTGAGTCAATGCGGATGGATGTTGTGTGTGATTGAGCCATGCGACCAAATGAACGTATGCGATTGTGCGTGCATCGCACGACTAAAGGCCAATGGTACGAATTAAGGTTCAGTCATACGAATGAAGCTGATTCGTACGAATGATGATAGATTCGTGCGTATGGAGGTTAAGGGGTGCGATTGAGTCCAGTGTGGTACGACTGAATACCAGTCATGCAAATGAGGGTTCAATCGTACGAATGAAGCTCATTCGTACAATTGAAGGTTGATTCGTACGAATGGAGTGTTGAGTCGAGCGTCTAGTCCTGTTGTGTGAATGATGATGATGTGTGTGTGAATTTCTTCTTGAATGTCATGCGACGATAAGGTAATATCAATACAAATGTCATTGCTCGACCACAAATATTAAAGTCAAAGCTATCAAGGCCGCAAATACTATTACAAATCAAATCAACCTAACGTTTTACAAATTATCAACAACCAATTTGTGACTATCTAAATTTAATAAATACTTTCCTATAATAATGGATCTTTTACCCAATATCACCAGCAATGACAACGATGTCTAGTACTTGGATCTACATAGATCTAATACGTGTGTCTGTTTGTGTGTGTGTTACCCACGACACCGAACCGATACTGTTGAGTTTCTTGGACCATACCAAAGTATTTTAACCCCTTAAACTTAAAAACACAGCGAAATAATACCTAAAATTATCAGTAGTAATCTGAAAATTAAGGCTAATAACAAAACATCAACAAACCTAAGAACATAGGATCATAATATGTGTTTGAACTACCTATCAACAAGATATAACAACCCAAAATGAAACCACACATACTACCTTTTGTAAGCTGCTGAAAAACGGGATTTGGATGAAGAGAATGAGCTTCTTGAATGACCAAAACACCAAAGAGAGGTGTCCTGAAGCATCCATACCCACAAGCCTCAAGCAACATCTTGTTGCTAGGATTTCTCCACCAAAAACGAACCAAAGAGGGCTGAAAATCCGATTTTCAGCTATGAACTCTTTAAGAAAACTAGAGAGAAAAGTTTGGTTCTTGCATGTATGAGAGAGAAGAGAGGAAGTGTGTGTTTTCAAAACAAAAGGCCAATGACCCCTCTAAAGGGGCGGCCAAAAATGTCAAGGACATTTGGGTTTTCCCCCCAAAAAGTCTTTTACAAATTGATTAACTAATATCAATTATAAGTTATCTAATTAACCTTTTAAATTATATAACTTATACACACATATTTATTATTTGATGTTATTTAACTAAATTAAACAACATTACAAAATATCCATGAACCAAATATCCTTCTAAGTTGTTCTTCATATGCAACTTATTTAGAAAACTCATTTTCTAATTTGGTGTATTTATTAATTGTATGATCATATCATCAATTAAATAATATTTAGTGTTTGCTAAGCTTGTTATTGGATATGACCTGACTTGGATCATAACATACTAACCACATCAATGTTCTATGTGTCTTGGGCATAAAGAATCCAACAACTCCCACTTGCACAAGATACATAGAAGATTAATGCAAGCAGTAAATACCACCTAACAACGGTTTACTACCCTTAATACGCATGATTGAAAGCATTCAATAACATCATCCCCTTCAAGTATCCACTTGAAATGATTTAGGTGAATCAATCATTATCCTTTTGTTTCAGATTTCATGTTAAATCCAAGGACATAGAATGATCATTCCTTGTTGATTTAACTTGATCTGGCCTTAGACATCTTGCTCTCAAAGAATAAGAGGAACAAATTCCATGTTGACTACATATGTTTTCACAATCACCTCGTGTCACACCTGAACATAGCCTTATGTACTGCCCATTATTTCAGAGCAGTGAAGAACTAGTTCAAGGTATAACATTTGGTGAATATCAAAACCCAATGTGTATCTCAGGTCGGAGGATACCAAATGATATTCTCCTTTACTCAAATTTACTTATGATCAATCTAGAAGATTCCATGTAGTAAAATTAAGATGCGAGTCAGTCCAATATTTTTATCCCATAAATATCTATGAACCTTGACAGCAACCAATTGCTCTATATTCATTTCTTATGAATATCCACCAATCCATGTTCATAATAGTCTTACGTTCATATTTGTTCCCACAAACATGACCGACTACGGACATTTAGAATAATAAACATATTCATGGATGTATACATGCTAAAATGAATGTAAATCAAATATCACAAGTATATGAAGAGTTAAATATTACATTGTTTCAAAAATTTAATCCTAAACAAATCAATTCAGTCACTAGAATATCGAAGTCCTAAGGCACAAGTATGACTTTCATGCTTTGCCCTTTCAAGGAGCTTCGTGAGTGGATCCGAAATGTATTGATCGGTGCGAACTTTACGAATACATATTTTTCTCTTTTCAATTCTTCCCTTATGTAGTTGAATTTCTACTTAATGTTCCTAGCCTTTTGAAGAGGACAGGGTACCTTGATTTATGCAATCGTACCCTCGTGATCACAAAAGGTTTTCTAGGGGTCTTGAATGGTAGAGACCACCCAAGGTAGGCGATAAATTTCTTTATCCATGCAGCTTCCTGAGCTGCTAATGAGACGACTATGTATTCGGACTTTGTAGTGGACAATGCCACTCCATTCATAATGAAGACATACCCGATGTTATCGAGAATCATCTCCATCGGTTTGGAAACTCGCATCCGTGTAACCTTTTACAACGAGTTCCTCTTCATCAGATTCGTATATTAGAAACATTTCCTTAGTCCTGCTAAGGTATTTCAATATACTTTTAATAACTATCCAATGGCCATTACCTGGATTCTGCTAATATCTGCTTGTGATGCTTAACGAGCATGACACATCCAGTCTAGTGCATACCATCGCATGATGGATCCTATAGCTGATGCATATGGGATGCCCTTCATTCTATCTTGCTCATCCTTTGAGCTTGAACATTGAAATGTACTCAATAATGTCCCTCTTTGAATAGGTACTATACCTTTCTCAGATTTTTCATCTTGAACCTTTTCAATACTTTATCATATATGCACTTTGATTTAAACCTATCAACCGCCTCCATCTATCCCTATAGATCAACATTCCCAAAATATAGGCGGCTTCACCGAGATTTTATGGAAAAACAACTTCCAAGCCAGGTTTTGACACCTTCCATGGTTGGAATATCATTTCCAAAACGTAGTATGTCATTAATATATAATACTAAGAATGTTATTATGCTCCCACTAGCCTTCTTATATACACAAGCCTCGTGAGCGTTCTTGATGAAACCAAATTTTGATCTCTTCATCAAAACGTTGATTCCAACTTCTCGATGCTTGATTCAATCCATAGATTGACTCTTCAACTTGCATACTTTTAGGATGTTGTGGATCAACAAAACCATCTGGCTAAACCATATGGCAGTCTCTTCGAGATGTCCATTAAGACAAGCAGTTTTGACATCCATTTGCCAAATCTCATATTCATAATATGCAACTATGGCAAATAATATGCTTATTGACTTTAGCATTGCCACAGGCGAGAAAGTTTCATCATAATCAACCCTTTGAGTTTGATTGAAACCTTTTGCTACAAGTCTTGCTTTGGAAGTATCCAAGTTTCCAAGTATATCGATTTGCTTCTTGAAACCCACTCGTATCCAACCGGTTTGGACTTAAGTGGAGGGTCAACCAATTCCCAAACTTGATTATCATACACGGATTGCATCTTAACGTTCATGGCATCCAGCCATTTGTCACAATTCGAATGGACACTTCTTCGTGGTACGTGGTTGGCACATATGAGTCAACCACATAGCTTCCATTCATGAAAGATTCATATCTTTCAGGTGGAGTGCTAACTCTACCAGATCTGCAAACGTTTTGTGTTTATTAATCAACCTCTTGATCATCATCAACAACCTCTTGTTGATTGCTTGTGTCAACTAAACGCTTATCAGCTTGTGGATCTTGATCCTCATCAAATTCCACTATTCTATACATTATTCCTTCCATAAGGAACTTAGTTTCCAAGAACTCAGCCTTTTGAGCAATAATTACTCTTGCTTTGTTGGATCAAAGAAGTAGTATCCCATACAGTCTTTGGGATATCCAATAAATATACACTTAGTGAGTCAACTATCTTGGTCAAGGATATATTCAGAATACCAGCCTCGGAGAGCATTGCGAAACCCCCAAATGATAGAGGTAGTGAGCTTATAGCCATCATAGATTAGAACCATATCCAATAGGGTTCGATTTCTCCTTTCAGACACACCATTATGTTGTGGTGTTTCAAGTAGAGTAAGTTGTGAGACGATCCCACAATTTCTTAGATAGTACTAAAAGCTTCACTTAGCTATTCACCTCCTCTATCTGAACGATGAACTTTGAGAGTTTTATTGAGTTGATTTTCTACTTCATTTTTGAAGATTTTGAACATTTCAAAAGCTTCATGTTTGTGTGTCATCATGTACACATAACCATAGTGACTATAATCGTCGGTAAAGGTAATGAAGTATCTATCACCATTTCTAGTCATTGTCTTTAAAAAGGCCACGTACATGTGAATGTATGATTCCTAATAAGTCATTTGCCCTCTTGTTAGTGCCACTAAAGGGCGACTTGGTCATCTAGTTTGTAAACAAGATTCACACTTATCGAATGAAACATTTTTATTTTCTCTTCAAAAGATCATTCTTTTGAGGTGTTTGAATCCGATTCTTGTTTATGTGACCAAGACGACAATGCCAAATATAATAATCACTTAAACCCATTTTATGTTTCTTGGTGCTTGTTTGGTATAATGAGCTATTATAGGATGAACCATCATGAACCAATTCATAGATTCCATTTAAAAGGCTTAGCCTTGGAATAAAATACATCATCCATACAAACATAAATACCATTGTCAACAAACTTTAATTCATAACCACATTGTTCTAAAAGGGAAAACAAAATTATGTTCCTAGTCAAACTAGGAGCATACAAAATGTTCTTAATGACAACTTCCAAACTATTTGAAAATTTCAAAATATTGTCACCTTGGGCTTCGACATCAACTTTTTCTCCGTTGCCCATGTAGAGACTTGTGTCTCCGTTCTTGAAGTGCTTATTTCATATGAACCCTTGCAATAAATTGCAAAAAAGAGTTCCACATCCGGTATCCAATACCCATGTGTTTGGAGAAATAACATTTCAACCAATGTGAATTATGAAAGTCATACCTGAGGTTTTCCCAGCATCCCTCTTATTTCTCAACTCTTTGAGATAGGTTGGACAATTCCTTTTCCAATGTCCTATTTCTCCATACTCAAAGCATGGATCATTCTCCGTTACCTTATTTCTTCATTATGAATGTCTCAAACCTTTTGGTTAGGCCATGAAGGATCAAATTCGTGGCTACCTCTTTTGAGACGGGACAATTAAGCCTCTCGAGGCGATTACGTGGTATTTCATCTTAAGAACATAAGATGATACCGATTGGGTTCCTTCCATATGATATGCATGAAGTGCTCGAACCATTTCGAAGCGCTCTACCCTAGCTTGTTGAACGGAACATTTCCTCAACTGGGTAATTATGTCATATGCCCCAAGTCACTCTAATTGCTTTTGGATTTCGGGAATCATAGTTCCCAACATGAGGTAGGAAACTTGCATGGAATCCTCAGTGTATTGAAGCCAATCATCATAGGCCTCAACATCTTCAGGGTCGGGTTAGTCAGGAATAGGATCGACAAGTACATAGGCCCTTTTCTCTTACTTGAGAACAATTCTCAAATTTCGATACAAGTCCATAAAGTTATTATGGTTAAGACAATCCCTTTCTAAGATAGTTCTCAGTGATAGGGTAGGGACGGTCGGGGGGGGGGGGTAGCATTATGGTTTGCGGCCATTTCTGCAAAATTAAAAAGTTCTTCTTAGTATTTCTGAAAATTGTATTTTAATTATTAATACCCTTTACACGTCTCATAGACAATTAATAATTAAAATCTAGAATCCAATGTTACATTTAAATGATGGTTAGGTGACCTTTATCCCATTATTTAAATTAACAAGGTAGTCAACATTTGACAATTGCAACCTATTGCAACTTCTAGCTTTATGGGATCGGTTAAACATCTTTTGTTTAGTCGGCATATAAAATCCCATCAACACCATTGTACGCCATGCTTCGGTGACCCTATGAACATGGTTTCCAATTCAACTCGTCCTACTTACACACACGTGTGAGTTTACACATACAAGCGGTTCGGTGACCTTTATCCGACAAATATGTTAAGCTGACCTCAAACACGCAAGTTCCCTAAAAGTGGTTAGGTGACCTTTACCCCACAAGTAATTCTCAAGTGATTCTAGTGTCGTGTAAAAGGATGGTGTTTAACTTGTTTCCAAAGGGATTTAAGTTTCCGGTAATTCTAGTTATGAAAACTCTATGTACCTTGTATTCGCATGCTTTCAAATACATGGTACCCTATGGTTCTCTTTTAATAAACCTTCTTTTATTTTGAAATAATTAATCCTTTTAATAACCTTTTATTAGTCACTTAATGATTAGTAACCAAAAAATTCAGCTTGTTATGATAATTTATTTCGATTGTTAAGCATATCCATATATCAAACAATCAACATAAAATGAATAATCAAACAAGCATATATCAAACAACCACATGTGCATAACCATAGCTACTATGTTGACAACACTTTTTTTCCATCACAAGTGTTGTCATTTGGTCTTTCCTAAGGGTTGAACACAACACAAAAGATGAGATCTCCAAAGACCCCCACTTGAACTTGCATCCAATGCTTCAAGTCCTTCTGTTGTGTCTTCCTTTTGTGCTTCCATCTTGTGCATCTTCTTTTACAAAATTTATATCCTAATACAAATTTTCTAATAAAAGAAAACATACTTCATCTATCTATTACATCACAAATGAATGAATAAATAAATTACATCCAAATACAAGCACAAAGGAACAATTATTACAACCCATAAGAATGAATACAACCAACACAAAATATCCATTCAAAACCAAATCAATAAAAGGTCAAGGCTAGCTTATGCACCAATATGAATCATCATATACAACATTCAAGAACCAAATAAATCCCCATATGACCCTAAATTTCAGCCAATATAAACCAAAAATTAGGGTGTTTTTGTCCAAACAAAACACAATCAACCATTTGATATCATTTCTTTCAAGGTTTAATCACAAGCATGTTAGATATAACCTTGAAAGATTGTGGATTTATAATATCACCACAAAACAGGCCCTATAAGGTTGTTAAAGCCCCATAAAACCAATTTTACAAGAACAATAGAAACTAGTCATCAACATATCCGGCTCTAGATGCCAATGTTGGGTTTGTTGGACCATACCAAAGTAGTTTAACCTCTTAAACTTAAAAACGCAACGGAATAATACCTTAAAATTATCATTAATAATCTGAAAATTATGGCTAATAACAAAACACCGACAAACCCAAGAACATAGGATCATATATATGTGTTTGCACTAGCTATCAACAAGATATAACAACCCAAAATTAAACCACACATACTACCTTTTGTAAGCTGCTGAAAAACGGGATTTGGATGAAGAAAATGAGCTTCTTGAATGAACAAAACACCTAAGAGAGGTGTCCTCAAGCATCCATACCCACAAGCCTCAAGCAAACAACTTGTTTCTAGGATTTCTCCACCAAAAACGAACCAAAGAGGGCTGAAAATCCGATTTTCAGCTATGAAATCTTTAAGAAAAATAGAGAGAAAAGTTTGGTTCTTGCATGTATGTGAGAGAAGAGAGGAAGTGTGTGTTTTCAAGAAGTTGAGTTTTCAAAACAAAAGGCCAATGACGACTCTAAAGGGGCGGCCGAAAATGTCAAAGACATTTGGGTTTTTCCCCCAAAAAGTCTTTTACAAATTGATTAACTAATATCAATTATAAGTTATCTAATTAACCTTTTAAATTATATAACTTATACACACACTATTTATTATTTGATGTTATTTAACTAAATTAAACAACATTACAAATAATATCCATGAACAAAATATCCTTATAAGTTGTTCAATCTCATATGCAACTTATTTAGAAAACCCATTTTCTAAATTGGTGTATTTAGTTAATTGTATGATCATATCATCAATTAAATAATATTTGGTGTTAGCTAAGCTTTTTATTGGTATGACGAGACTTGGATCATAACATACTAACCACATCAATGTTCTATGTGTCTTGGGCATAAAGAATCCAACAGATACAACCCGAACCAACTGAACATTACTGTGTACTTTATACATATCATTAATGCTTAACAATAACTGCCGTTAGATGTTTGACTGTTCATTGCATACAACTGTTGGGAACTTTGAATCATTCATACTTACCACTTAACAAGGGAGTTTTGTGGCCCCTTTTTATGCTTATACTACTTTTCAATCATTTACAAACATGGGGGAAAAGTATGCTCACCCGTTTTCTATGTTGTACAACATACATACAATTTACATACTTGGAATCAATGTGCTACTGTTTTTTGAGTACTTATCTCATACATGCTTGAGTCTACTGTGTGGTTCTTTCTTACAACCATTTAATTCCAGTGTGGAACGACACATAGGTATTGGTAGTACTACTTGGGTTTCCACCCCCACCCTCATTGTTGGTATACTAGTTAGTACCAACAGTCGTCGGGAACGAGCCATGGGTGAATATATTCCGACAAGTTTTTTGAGTACGTTGTTGGGTTTGTTTGTAAAGCTAATGTCATGTGGTTTTTCTTACTTATAACTGTATTCACGCTATTCTACAACATTTATACAACATCAATTACTTATTTACTTTTAAACCTGCGAGCTCACCAACAATTTGGTTGACCATTTTGAGCATATCTTTTCAAGTGATCATGATAATTGAAGATCTAGGTGTGCTGCCTTAGTGGAGACCCTAGGATGCATTTTGGGACTAAACATTGTCTTTTGGAAAATTGTTGTAGTTTGGTTTTAAAGAACATTATACATTTGTAACTTATTCCCGGGTTGTCGGAATTGCATACAATGTTATCATCTTTGTTATGTGAATCATTTACCATGTTTATGCTTATGGCTATGTTGCTGTGAATATTGACTAAACACAACACAAGTCCCCTTGTTGTCGGGTGTCGTCATGACACACTTGTCATCATTTTATATATTGCATCTCTATGGCTTACCATGTGTTATGACCATCCCGTCTCATTACATCCCCGTGTTTCCGCTCTTAGTGGGGGTGTGACAAACTGGTATCAGAGCCATTGGTTATAAAGAATTAGGCAATTGACTTGACCTAGACTACAACCTAGGAACCTTGATGTAGATTTGCAAGCTAGGGTTGTGTGCATTTTATATCTCGGGTAAGTATGCCTCTTTGCTAGATTGGTTCATCTATCTGTTTTGTGAGCTTTTCACCCTATGAGAGAGCCCTTGTGCTCACTCTTTTGGGATGCTTCTATCGGATCTTCCGTTCCCTATGCGCGTCGAGTTGGTTTATCTAACCCGGGTATTAAACCTGAAGAGATCTCCACAAATCATGATTATATGCATGGGGGATGCTTGACCTTGGACACTGAGACTTACACTGAGGAGGTTATGTCTGAAACCTCGAAAGAGGAGGAAATAGACAACCTTCGCTAGAAAAACGTGATTATATGCATGGGTTTGCAATTATTATGATGGATTATTGTTGGGACATTATCGATTCATGGTGCGAGAATTACGTGACTTGTATGTGATGTGTGGTAACCACAAGTGTGATGTTAACTTGGAATGATGGACCTTGATGAGTAGTATGGTTAATATGCTTTGAAATGGTTAAAGCTTATGTGTTTACTACTTCTATGATTAGAAAATGCCACCTCTAAGAGTTACCCGTAGCAACAGTGGCAGAAGTGAAGCCTCGAGGGGCAGACGCAGAGGCAGAGGCAGAGGTAGAGCACGAAGAACAAATGATGTCCCTGCCAGCAACAATCAGGAACAGGAAATGCTGATGTGGTAGCTCTGATCGCTCAACAACTGGCCACGCTGATCCCGACTATTGTGGCCCAAGTGAGCGATGCACTTCAAAATCCCCAGCCCCACGGGATTAGTGGCAATGATAATGCGGATAATGGGAACCCGACTGGGAACGAGAGTAACCAGGAGACCGGGAATGGTGGTACAGCTGGTAATGAGACTGGGGTTGTTAATGCTAGAAAGGGGTGTTCGTACAAGGAGTTTGTAGCGTGCAAACAGAAAGAATTTGATGGAAAGGGTGGAGTTATAGCCCTGACCAGATGGCTTGAGAAAATGGAGGTAGTAATTGACATCAGCGAGTGCCTCGACAGCTAGAAAATCAAGTATGCCACGTGCTCACTACAGGGCAAGGCACTAACTTGGTGGAACACTCATATATAGGCTAGGGGAAGAGAATCAATGATGCAGATGTGATGGGATGAGTTTAAGGCCTTAATCACTGAGGAATACTACCCCCTCAATGAGATGCAAAAACTGGAGAATGGATTCTCGAATCATGTTACGGTGGATGCTGGAGACGCTGCTTACACTAGTCATTTTCATGAGTTGGCAAGATTTGTTCCACATCTGGTCATTCCGGAATAAAAGAGGATTGAGAGGTATAATTGGGGACTTACGCCTCAAATTCGGGCAATGGTAACAGCAGCTGCTCCACCCACGATTCAGAATGCAATTCTCAAGGATGGCGCTCTAACTGATGAGATGGTGAGAATAGGGGTATTGGGTAGGGGAGCTGAGAAGAGAAAATATGTTGGGGAAACAAGCCGGTCGAGTGCGAGGAAATTGATAAAAGGGCCAAGACGACCAGAAATTTTGTGGCTGTGACACAAGGCAGGAGAGAGTATGTTGGGCTGCACCTCAAATGCGATAGATGCAACTTCCATCATCCCCCCCACAACGTCGTGCTGGGTGTGCTCGAACTGTAGACGCCCGGGGCATCTAGCGAAAGACTACAGAACAACACCGAATCTGGTGGCACCGGTCAATGCGGTTAACCCCGCTGGGAATGCAGGGGTGTTATGAGTGTGGAAGTCCTGATCACTATAGAAACATGTGCGCCAGGCTGAATCGGGCGTCGGGTCAACAACAGGAACAACCAACAACCGGTGATTGCCATAGCTGGAAATAAAGGCCAAGAAATCAAGGGAATACAGCTCGGGGAGATGCATTCATCATTAGAGCCAACGATGCCCGCCAGGACCCGAATGTTGTCATGGGTACTCACTTACTCAATAATCACTTCACATCTATATTGTTTGATACTGGAGCAGACAACAGTTTTATATCTATTGAGTTTGTGCAATTGCTTGATTTGAGTCCTAGTAGGCTAGAAACTAGCTACTCTGTAGAAATGGCCAAGAGTAGGGTTGTTCAGGCTGATGAAATTATTAGAAAGTGCTCGTTGATATTGGAGGACCATGCCTTCGATATAGACTTGATACCCTCTGTGTTTGGAAGTTTCGACGTGATTGTAGGAATGGACTGGTTATCCAAACGCGGAGCTGAGATTGTCTGTCAGGACAAAGTGGTACGAATCCCCATGCCAAATGTGGAGGTACTCAGAAATCAAGGAGAACGACCGAGAAGAAACATAAAGCTTATCTCCTGCATGAAAGCACGCTGAAGTTTATGAAAACAATGCTACGCTTTTTTGGCTCAACTGGTAGAAAAGAAGGAAGAAACGAGGAAACTAGTAGATATTCCAGTAGTACGTGACTGCCCATATGTATTTCCTAATGAATTGCATGGTTTGCCTCCTCCATGACAGGTGGAATTTCGTATAGAGTGGTTCCTAGAGCTACCAGTAGCAAAGACGCCATACCGGTTTGCACCGTCTAAAATGCAGGAACTATCTAGTGAGTTACAAGAACTACTGGAGAAGGGTTTCATTCAGCTGAGTCACTCACCTTGGGGAGCACTGTGTTATTTGTCAAAAAGAAAGATGGGTCATTCCCAATGTGTATCGATTACCGCGAGTTGAACAAGTTAACCGTGAAGAATCGGTATCCTCTCCCCAGGATCGACAACTAGTTTGATGAGCTGCAAGGAGCTTCGTATTTCTCCAAGATCGACCTTCATTCTGGATATCATCAACTAAGGGTTTTCGAGGAGGACATACCAAAAACAGTGTTTAGAACTCGTTATGGGCACTATGAGTTGTTGGTT
The DNA here is from genome assembly GCA_025506515.1 of Flaveria trinervia. Lineage (NCBI taxonomy): Eukaryota > Viridiplantae > Streptophyta > Magnoliopsida > Asterales > Asteraceae > Flaveria > Flaveria trinervia. The sequence continues at coordinate 51,899,248 of CM046446.1, forward strand.
ATGCCATTCGGGTTGACTAATGCACCCGCTGTGTTTATTTAATGAATTAGGTGTGTAAGTCTTACTTAGATAAGTTTGTGATCATATTCATAGACCATATACTTATCTACTCCCGATCAAAAGAGGATCATGAAGAACACCTTCGGGCAATACTGGAACTGTTACGGGAAGAGAAACTTTTCGCCAAGTTCTCGAAGTGTGAATTCTGGTTGTGGGAAGTGAAGTTTATCGGTCATGTGGTTAACGAGGATGGGCTTCATTTAGATCCCGGGAAGATTGGAGCGGTGAAGAAATGGGATTCACCCCAGACTACTGATGCAGAAAGACAAGAAGTTTGATTGGGGACATGCACAAGAACAAGAGTTCCAAACGTTGAAAGAGAAGTTGTGCAATGCTCCAATATTGTCCCTCCCAGATGGAACTGACGATTTTGTGGTATACTGTGATGCTTCACTTCAAGGACTGGGATGTGTACTAATGCAGAAGGATAAGGTGATCGCCTATGCTTCGCGACAACTTAAGGTGCACGAAAAGAACTATACAACCCATCATTTGGTGTTGGGGCTGTAGTATTTGCACTTAAGATTTGGAGGCATTACCTGTATGGAACTAAATGCATCATCTACACTGATCATAAGAGCCTGCAACATTTCCTGGATCAGAAAGAGCTTAACATGCATCAACAACGTTGGGTAGAGCTTCTTAGTGACAACGATTGTGAAATCCGGTATCATCCAGGGAAAGCTAACGTGGTGGCTGATGCTTAAGCCGCAAGGAACGTGCGAAACCACTACGTGCTGGAGCATTGGGATTGACTATTCAAACAAATTGGAAACCTCAGATCCAAGTTGCACAAAGTGAGGCGTTGAAAGAAGAAAACCTTACGGGAGAAGAATTCCGAGGGTTGGACAAACAAATGATTTGCAGGATGATGGTGTACAGTACTTCATAGATCGTATATGGGTACCCAGATGGGGAGGTGTACATACCTTGGTCATGGATGAAGCGCACAAGACGCGATATTCTATTCATCCTAGTGCAGACAAGATGTACCACCATCTTAAGGATCTGTACCGGTGGCCAGGCATTAGAAAGACATTGCTATGTACGTAAGCAAATACTTGACATGCTCAAAAGTTAAAGCTGAACATGAGAAACCATTGGGATTATTGCAACAACCTGAAATTCCCTAGTGGAAATGGGAGAACATAGCTATGGATTTTATTACCAAAATCCCTAGAACGAGCAGCGGGCATGATTCGATATGGGTCGTAGTGGATCGGATGACGAAGTTAGCTCATTTCTTACCGATCCAAGAAGACTACCAGATGGATAAATTGGCGAGATTGTACGAAAAAGAGGTCATGACAAGACACGGAGTACCGGTGTCGATCATATCCGACTGTGACAGCCGATTTACTTCACGATTTTGGCAGACGCTACAGAAAGCTATGGGCACTCGATTAGATATGAGCACAGCCTATCACCCTTAGATAAACGGCCAAAGTGAACGAACTATACAAACACTAGAAGAAATGTTGAGGGCGTGTTGAATCGACTTCGGTGGTAGTTGGGACACTCATTTACCATTGATGAGTTCTCTTACAACAACAACTACCATACGAGCATTGGATGTGCTCTATTTGAAGCGTTGTATGGAAGAAAGGGCAGATCTCCTGTTTGTTGGGTCGAGAATGGTGAAAGTTAGTTAACAGGCCCAGAGATCATTCAAGAAACAACAGACAAGATTTTCCAAATCAAAGATAGACTAAAAGCTGCTAGAGATCGCCAAAAGAGCTATGCCGACAACCGTCGGAAGCCTCTAGAATTTAACATTGGAGATCACGGTTTACTTAAAGGCTCTCCTTGGAAAGGAATTGTTCGGTTTGGAAAGAAAGGGAAGTTAGCCCCAAGATACGTAGGACCATTCAAGATTACAGAAAGAATTGGTCTAGTGGCTTACCGATTAAGGTTACAACAGGAACTCAGCGACGTACATGATACTTTCCATGTGTCAAACCTCAAGAAGTGTATGACCTATGAATCACTTCACGTACCAATTGAGGACATCAAGATTGAAGAAAAGCTTCATTTTTTTGATGAACCCATTGAGATCATAGATCGAAACGTAAAGCAATTGAAGCGTAGTAGAATACCAGTTGTTCGCGTGAGATGGAATTCAAAACGAGGGCCAGAGTTTGCTTGGGAACGGGAAGATCAGATGAAACTTAAATATCCACATCTATTCAAGGATGACACTATTGGACCTAACTCCAGCTGAATTTCGGGACGAAATTCTCTTAACTGGGGGATACTGTGCCATCCGTCACCACAAGGTCCATCAATTAACATGATTATCCGTTAACTTTTCTTTGATCGTTCATTCCTCATCTTTATTAACTCCTCGTGTGGATAGCCTACTTCCCTTATTATATTTGTGCATATGTTTCCTTCATGAACGTGTGCTATGCTTAAAACTTTTACAAATTTCATCGTTATTGTCACTAAATATATCCTTTTTATATAAAATCATTGTCATTAATCCAATTATCATTAAATACAATTTTAAAATAAAATAACAAACACTTTTAAAGTTGTTTTTAACTTAAACAAACTTTGGGAACTCGGGGGCTAAGTGCAGGGACTAAAATTGACATTTTGCAAACACTGGATGGGTATAAAAACCCCATTTTCCAGCTCTAACTTCATTTTCTTGTGATTGAGTCATGCGACCGAATGAACGTATGCGATTGTGCGTGCATCGCACGACTGAAAGCCAATCGTAGAAATGAAGGTTCAGTTGTACGAATGAAGCTGATTCGTATAAATTTATGACTACTAATATTTAATTAATACTTTCCTATAATAATGGATCTCTTACCCAATATCACCAGCAATGACAATGATATCTAGTACTTGGATCTACATAAGATCTAATACGTGTGTCTGTTTCTGTGTGTGTTACCCACGACCGAGCCGATACAACCCGAACCGACTGAACATTACTATGTACTTTATACATATCACTAATGCTTAACAATAACTGTCGTTAGGTGTTTGACGGTTCATTGCATACAACTGTTGGGAACTTTGAATCATCCATACTTACCACTTAACAAGTGAGTTTCGTGGCCCCTTTTTATGCTTATACTACTTTTAAATCATTTACAAACATGGGGGAAAATTATGCTCACCCATTTTCTATGTTGTACAACTTACATACAATTTACATACTGGGAAACAACGTGCTACTATTTTGTGAGTACTTATCTGATACATGCTTGAGTCTGCTTTGTGGTTATTTCTTAGAACCATTTAATACTAGTGTGGAACTAACACATAGGTATTGGTAGTACTACTTGGGTTGACACCCCCACTCTCGTTGTTGGTATACTAGTTAGTACCAACAGTCGCCAGGAATGGGCCTTGGGTGAATATATTCCGAAAAGATTCTTTGTGTACGTCGTTAGGTTTGGTTGTAAAGCTCATGTCATGTGATTTTGCTTACTTATAACTGTATTCACGATATTCCACAAGAACATTTATACAGCATCAATTACTTATTTACTTTTAAACCTGTCAGCTCACCAACAATTTTGTTGACCATTTTGAGCATATATTTTCAGGTAATCATGGTAATTGAAGATCTAGGTGTTTTGCCTTAGTGGAGACCCTAGGATGCATTTTAGGACTAAACATTGTCTTTTGGAACATTGTTGTAGTTTGCTTTTAAACAACATTATACATTTGTAACTTGTTCCCCCGTTGTGGGAATTTCATAGAATGTTATCATCATTGTTATGTGAATCATTCATAATGTGTATGCTTATGGCTATGTTGTCATGAAAAGTGACTAAACACGACACAAGTCCCCTTGTTGTCAGGTGTCGTCATGACACACTTGCCATCATTTTATATATTGCATCTCTATCGCTTACCATGTGTTATGACAATCCCGTCTCCTTACATCCCCATGTTTCCGCTCTTAGCGGGGGTGTGACAACAAACCCGAGGATATGACAAGTTAAGAACATCATTAACACACGAATACTTACCTTGAATACGATTTCTGCTTCTTGTTCTTCAAAATCAGAAAGTTTCAGCCCCTTTTCTCTCTCTCTCTTTATCAATGTCCGAATGAAAAAGGTACGGTATGACCATTTAGGCGGCCATACCACCTTTATGACCAACTTTTAAAATTTTTGTTCTTTTTGTCACTTTTAACCCCTATACTTGGGTTTTATTTCATTTCCTTCTTTTTCTTCACATTTTTCTTCTTGTCTTTTATAAATAACCGGGTGTTACATATATATATCTCAAGTACTTGTAACTTTCCTTTATGGTTTGTAACACTTATAAAGGAACTTGAGAAGGCAATATACTGCAAACTTGAAAACTATCTCGTTGTGTATTTTGCTATCCTGTTCTGCCTCTTATTTACTTGTGTTCTTTGTATCATCTCTTGTGGTAAATCCAGTCTCACTGTTTGAATAGTCTAGTTAATTTCCTCTTCGTGTTGTTGTGTTGTAACTGATCGCCCTTTACCGGTCCTGCATTTGGTATAAGAGCATTCTAGGCTCTTGATATAAGATATCACCATCTTTTGATCCTTCACACACACAAATACTAAACTTTTCAAATGGCAGTCATTTCTAAGACTGATATGGAAACTGGAACCATAAAAAAATCCCCACTTATCACTCTTCATGACTTTGATACCTGGTGCCAAAGAATGGAAGGTTTCATCAGGTCTCTAGATTCAAGAATGTGGGAGTTTGTTAAGAATGGACCTTACGTACCAAGCACCCCCTCTGCTAGTGGTGGTGGTATGATCCCCATGGCTATGGCTATCTACTCTAATGAAGATAGGAAGAGAGTAGACATTGATGAGAAAGCCATGACAACCCTTCAGCCGGCTCTTCCTAACTCTGTATATAGAGGTTTCAAGAAATGCAAAATAGCTAAGTAGATATGGGTTGCATTGATACTAATGTAATATGAAGCCAAGGAGAACAAGAAGGATCTCCTCAAGCAGCAGTTTGAAAACTTCACCTTCAAAATAGGTGAAACCATGACTGAGTAATACTTCTGGTATGTTGAGATTATGGATACCCAGGTGGATGGAGGAGTTGCTATTGAGAATAGAGACATTCTAAGGAAGTTAATGTCATCACTTCCTAGGCAATGAACACACTACTGTGTGGTTATCAAGATGACTGAGAACCTGAAAACTCTTACTCTAAAAGAGTTGTATCGGATTCCCAGTGGCTACGAGATGGAGATGAACATGCAAGGTTCATCTGGAAACTCCAACAATCAAATGGGTTCAGCCCTTCACGTGGTTGAAATGGATAGCATAGAACCCCAACATCATCTCATATGCTACCCTGACAACTCACAAAAGGGCCCTTTCATCACCTTCCCTGAGACACCAAGGGAGACCTACACTCAAGGAAGTCCATTCCAAGAGTCAAGTTCTTCTCAAGCCTTTGTGTCTTCTGATGAATGTTGTGGCAGCTCTCTTTTCACCCTTGAAGACCTAGACTATATCCATCCAGATGATTTGGAGTACATGGAAATAGTCTAGCAGATGGCTCTTTTTAATCACAGAGCAAAGAAGTTCTACAAGCGGACTAGAAGGAAGTTTCCTAGCAATGCAACAGTGGAAAGTTTGGACTGGACAAAAGCAAGGTCAAGTGTTAAAATTGTAACTTGATGGGTCACTTTGCTAGGGAGTATAAAGCACCACGAACAAGTGGTGGTCGAACTCAATCCAGACTAAACTACACTAACAAGTCTACCTAGAATGAGAAGCCAAAGTAGCAAGCTGCAGTTGTTGTTGAAGAAGGAGGCTTTGACTAGAGCTTTAAGGTGGAAGATGTTTCTCCAAACCAAGCACTCATGGCAGATCATGATGAAGCCAAGGTATTGGAACATCTCTGAACCCCTAAATGCATTGCTAAAGTTAACAGATACATTCCTACAACTTGGAAATAAGATTTGATCTTAAGTCCTTAAACATTTTAAAAATTGATGTTAGAAAGTTTGAAAATGATTATACAGTGAAGATAGAGGACTTAGAGAAAACTATTTTAGTTCTAAAACATGAGCATACAAATTTTAGGACTCAAATCAAGGATCTGATAAATAAGCTGACTCAGTCCGAGGTTGAGCTTGTGATTAGTAAAGCCAGGGCAAAAAAGTGTGTTCTTGAATAAGAGACCTTCAAGAACATGATATCCTCATCTGGGAATTCCATAAATTCAGCCTCTTCACTACTATAGGATCTATTGTTGTTGCATTACCTTCTGTTTCTCTTAGTGAGCCGAAGACAAGTAAGGCTTGGTTTCCAAATGTAACTAATCATTTTATTTGTGCAGGGATATCTTAAGACAAGCAAGAATGTCTGTATCATTGACAATGGCTGTTCCAGGCACATGACAGGCAATAGGTCACTACACCAAAACATTGAAAGGATTTTTGGAGGGCCTATTGCTTTTATAGGAGATAATGGTGGTTACATTTTTCGAAGGGGCAAGGTCACAAATGGTAAGCTCATCATTGAAAAGGTAAACTTTGTCAAGGAGCTTGGGTACAATCATCTGAGTGTATCCCAATTTTGTGATCAGAGTCTTAACATGCTTTTTACTGACTATGAGTGCATTGTTTTCAAATCCGGGGTGGTCATTCCTCATCAGCATATTTTGCTTAGAGCCCCCAGGAAAGGGAACATGTACAAGATGGACTTGCAAGAAACATCTCTGTCTACCGAAGTTTCATGCTTTCTTTCTAAAGTCAATAGTGATAAGTCTTTCCTATGGAATAAAAGAATGTGCCATGTAAACTTTAAGAAAATGAATAAACTTATTAAGAATGATTTGGTAACTGGAATGCCAAAGAAAGAGTTTACTAGTGATGAACATTGTGTTGCATGCCTGAAATAAAGCAACATAAGGTATCTCACAAGCCTAAGGAAATGAACTCCATCATTACACCCCTACACTTATTACCTATGGATCTCTTTGGCCACACCAGTGTAATGAGTCTAGGAAGGACCTCTTACTGTTTAGTGATCACAAATGACTTTACAAGATTCACTTGGGTCTTCTTCCTTAAAACTAAGGATGAGACTCCTGAGATTCTGAAGAATTTCATCCTAAGGATTGAGAATAAATCTAATCCAAAGGTAAAACCATAAGATGTTATCAAGGAACTAAATTCAAGAACCAAATCCTTGATTCATTTTGTGATAAAAAAGGTATTACAAGACAATACAATGCTCCCAAGACTCCACAAGAATATGGTGTTGCTGAAAGGAAGAACATGACACTGCTTGAAGCTGCAAGAACCATGTTAACCTGCCCATCACCATGTTGGCATCGACAATCAACACTCCCTGCTATGTGAAGAACAGAGTTTTAGTAGTTAAGACTCATGGCAAGACTCCTTATGAACTTTGGCACAAGTGGAAACCCTTTACTGGCTATCTCGAAACATTTTGATGTCCTTGCACCATCTTCAATACCAAAGATCAAATAGCAAATTTGCTAAGAAATCAGATGATGGACACTTTATTAGATACTTTTCCCAAGCTAAGGATTATAGAGTATACAATCTCACAACTAGAAATGTTGAGGAGTCAGCCAATGTGACTTTCAATGAACACACATCCTGTGTGGCTGGTTCTGGTCCTGATTGGCTGTTTAATCTTGATTTAGTTACCAACTGTTTTAACAAATCTTGTGAGATTGTTTCAGATCTATAGAAAACTTTTATACAGGTGATCCTAATCCAAGATTTGAGCTAAGAAGACCTTCATCTAACACGTCTTCAGCTCTAGTTGGGACTACTTCTGCAATTGAGGTTTCTATGAGCAGCACAATGACAAACTCAGATTATAGATCTTGGATGCTGTCAAATTCTAGCTCAGAGGCTCCACAACCAGATAAAGATGCTTCAAACGTAGAAGTGAATAATGGAAGCGATGATAGTGATCAGGAATTTCTTGATGATGATAACCACTACATTGATGACAACATCAATGATGTCACACACTCATTGAATCAAGTCTCTCTTGATAAGTGTGCTGAGGTGGTGGGAGAAACATCTATGGCAGATCTGAATTTTTCTAATTTAGATCTCTCTCAACAACTTGTTGTGATCCCTCAACTAAGGATTCACAAGTCTCACCCCACCACTAATATCATTGGAGATGTTGACATAGGGGTAAGAACAAGCGGACAAATCTATGAAGCAAATGTTTTTCTTCACTCTTGTTTCTTATCCCAGATAGAGCAAAAGAAATTTGATGAGGCTCTGAAGGATGAAAGTTGGGTTGAAGCCATGCAACAAGAGTTGCTTCAATCTAAAAGATAAAAAGTTAGGAACCTTTGTCCTCTTTCTTCTGGGAAGACTACCATTAAACCAAATTGGTGTTTAGGAACAAGAAGGATGATAGAGGCATTATCATCAAGAAGAAAGCTAGACTAGTTTTTCAAGGATACACACAAGAAGAAGGGATTCACTACACTGATGTCTTAGTCCTGTAGCAAGACTGGAAGCTGTTAAGATATTCTTGTCATTTGGATGATCAACTTTGAGTACGTTTTTCTTAAAACTAAATCTTATTATTTCTTAAAATATGTGTTGTAGGATTCTATATGCCCAAGACACGTAGAATATTGATGTGGTTAGTACGTTATGATCCAAGTCGGGTTATACCCAATAACAAGCTTTGCAAACACAAACAATTATTTAATTGACGATATGATCATGCAATTAAATAACCACACAAATTTAGAAAATAGGTTTTCTAAATAAGTTGCATATGAGATGGAACAACTTATTAGGATATTTTGTTCATGAATATTATTTCTAATGTTATTTAAGTAGGTTAGATAACATCAAATAATAAAAGGGGTGTATAACTTATACAATTAAATGGTTAATTGTATAACTTATTAAGTGACTAGTTTAATATAATGTGTGTGTTTGTTTAAGAGGGAAAAACTCCTTTTAAACATAATTTCGGCCGCCCCAATTGAAAGGGATTGGCTCCTTTTCCTTCTTGAAAACATACATAATAAAACAAGTCATACACTCAACTTTTGACCTCTCTTAAGACATGCGACATTGAACAAAAACTCTCCTCTCTCTCTCAAAAAGTTCTCGGCACAAGAAGCAGCATTGGAGGGTTTTGAGTTGTTTTGGTGGTGTTTCTTCGTATCAAGAAGGTGTTTTGCAATCAAGCTTGGGGTATACAAGCTTGAGAGGACCTCCTTTGGTGCTTTGGTCGATTTCTTGGACAACATCATCTTCCATTCTCAAACATCTTCCTGCTGAAAGGTTGATTATGGCAGCTTCTTCATAGCTGTCCATAAAGTGTTGGTTGCATTATCATAGTAAGCATCATTCACATATAAAAGATTCTCTTGTTCTTGGGTTTGTTTAAAACTTATAACATCAAAGATAAATCTGGATTTTGAGCTTATAAACAATGTTATAATGATCCACTTCTGTTGCGTTTTTCAGAAAGTTTAATAGGTTAAATTTGGATTTCATCTTCTAACAAACCCTACAATGGCATCTAGAGCCGGTTATGTGGATTGATTGCTTGTTCTTGTCCTTTAAAAATTATTTTTATGGGACTTCATAACCTCTTATGGGATGCAATATTCTTGTATGTTGAATTCCCAAACTTTCAAGGTTATATTACACATGCTTGTGATTAAACCTTGAAAGATATGTATGTTGATATGTATATTGTTTGGACATTTTTAATACCCGAAATCTCAGTTCATGTTGGCTGAACATTTATGGGTTTTAGTGGGGATTCTTTGTTATATTTGGATGATATGATGGATTTTAGTTAGTGCATAACCTAGCTTTTGGCCTTGTGTTGTTTGGATGAATGCAATGGTTGTTTTTGTTTATTCAATGGGGTTGTATATTAATTTATTTGTGCTTTGTTTAAAAATGTAATTTATTTATTATTGGGTTGTAATAAATAGATTAGGTGTATTTTTCATTTTACTAGATATCTTGTATTAGGACTTTATATCTTGTAATATGAAGATGTACGTGTTGGAAGCACAAAGGAAGGTCATAAGAGAAACATACAGCATTTTGGATGCGGTTTCAAGTGGGAGGCTTTTGGAAGCTTTCTATGTGTTTTGTTATGACCTTAGGAATGCCCGATGGACCACACTTGTGATGGCAAACAAGTGTGGACCACTTTAGATGCTATGGTTATGCACATATGCTATGTTGTATTGTTTATATTATTGTGGTTGATGGCATGTATGTGATATTTGCTTTATCAATCCTATCCATGATCAAAACAAACTAATTAAAAGACTCTTAATCATTAAAAGGAAATAAGAAGTTATTAAAATGATTTAATGATTTTAAAGATTAAAATGGGTTTTAATCAAAGAATCATAGGGTATCTTGTATTTGAAAGCATGCAAGTACAAGTACATAGAGTTTTCTAAACTAGAATTATGAAATGTCTAAATATTTTCAAACAAGTTTAACACCGTCCTTTTGCACAACACATGAGTCATTTGGAAACTCTAATGGGATAAAGGTCACTTAACCATTTAGAGGGAACTTGTGACTTAAGGTGGGGATACCACATTTGTGGGATAAAGATCACCTAACCACTTATGTTGGTAAACTCACATGTGTGTGCAAGTAGGGTAACTTGGTTTGCAAACCATGTTAAATGGATCACCTACAATATGGTTTCCAAATGGTGTTGATGGGATTAACATGCTGAGTTTACATATGATGTTTAAAGTCGATCCCATACCTCTAGAAGTTGCAAATGGTTGCAACCGTCAATGGTTGACCACCTTATTAATTTAAATCGTGGTATAAAGGTCACCTAACCACAATTGAAATGTAATGTGGCATTCTAGATTTTAATATGAAAATGACCTTAAAAGGTATTAATTATTTAAAATAGCAATATGGAAAATACTAAAATAGATCTTTGTTAATTTTGTAGATGGCCACCAATAATGATAATCATGATAATTCATCCGCGTCCACCCAATCTTTGCGAGCGATTCTCCAAAAGGAACGTCTAAATCATAATAATTTCATTGATTGGTATCGAAACTTGAGAATCGTTCTCAAGCAAGAGAGACCATCATATATTTTAGACAACCCTATCCCCGATCCACCAACTGAGGATGATGAGGAGGCCTATAACGATTGGTTGAAGTACACTGAGGACTCCGTCCAAGTGTCTTGTCTCATGCTGGCGAGCATGACTCCAGATCTCCAAAAGGAGTATGAACATCACGGAGCTTATGACACGATAACCCAGCTGAAGGAAATGTTCCAACAGCAAGCGAGGGTTGAGCGCTTTGAAACGGTTCGAGAACTCCATGCATGTTGTATGGACGACAACCAATCGGTTTCATCTTATGTACTTAAGATGAAAAGCCACATTGACCGCCTCGAAAGGCTTAATTGTCCTGTCTCGAAGGAATTGGCCACAGATTTGTTCCTCACTGGCCTTACGAAGAAGTTTGAGACATTCGTGTTGAACTACAACATGAATGCTTGGGACAAAAGCAATGGTGAGCTTCACTCAATTCTCAAAACGGCCGAGGCGGCCATGGGTAAAAGGGTTTTACCCGTTCTCACCATCAATGAACGTGGGAACAAGAAAAGGCCTCATCCCACACCCAAGGCAAAGGTTGCCAAGGGCAAGGGACCTGGATGGGGAAAAGGGAAACGGGTGGTAAGGGTGTAACATCTTGTATTTATGTTAATTATGTGCTAACCTTGTTAAGTTCTTGTAAGGACCATTTATGTCACTTATGAAACTTTGAGGGCTTGTTGAGTTAAATTGGGAGTTAATAAATTATTTTGCTTAACATTTATAATAATGATAATAATATTGTTACCATAATAATAATAATAATAATAATAATAATAATATTGTTAATAATAACAAAGAAATTATATAGTTATTAAACTTATTAAAGTTTTAAAACTTTAAGTAATTAAAATTTGGGGGGGGGGGGGGGGGGGGTTAATGCCAATTTAGAAAATTTAATATTAAAGTTTGCACATAAAATGCTAACTGTTAAAACCGTAGGGACCAAACATGTAAATTTCAGAATCAAACCCCCACTTTATTTCCCCTCCCCGCAAATCCGGCGAAGCGCTGGTGACATTCCGGCCAAGTCCGGCGACCGCCAAAAAAAACTATTGAAAACACTTGTTTTCGACCCAAAACCTCTCCCAAATCTTCTTAGATGATGATTCGAACCGTTAAGCAGCGATTAACCGCCATTAATTGTCCGTTTTCTCGACTAATCGATCAAGTAACCGACGAGAATTAATCATCCAACGTTCGAGCATTAAAAATCCAATTATAACCCAATTAACTAAACCTAATGGAACGTTTATCTAACTCTAAGCGATTACAATTACCAATTGCACCTGAAACACACACAAACATCGAGTTCAATCACCATAAACACCGTGGCCTGCAACTAACGTGTTCATCATCTTCCGAGCATCAATTGTTGAAATCGGGAGAGGGCTTTGCATCAAATACATCACACGAAGTTACCCACAAAGTTAATTGAGTTTGCATCAACATTTAAACCGCGATTGCACATCTCTCGACCGCGACTTGTTCATTGTTGTGGCAACCTTCAATTCAAATGTAACTGGGTAATTGGATACATGTATATGCTCGATTAAACATGGGGAACAAAAGCCCTATTATTGCACACGTTACATTAACAAATTGGGGTTCGATTTGGGGTAAACAAATTCTAGGGTTTATATGAGAATTGGGGTTTTCTTTCGCAATGGTTCTTAAGACTTAAAACCAGCTTATAACCACGGCTGGAAGCCTGGTTGACTGGTTAAGACATTGTTCCCCATACATGAGGTCACGGGTTCGAACCCGGGCATCTCATGTAATTTTTTTTAAGCCTTTTTGGCTTAAAATTAATTATAAAAAATTTATAATAATTATAAAAATGAATTTTATAAACCCAAAATATTTTTAAAGTCATCTAATTATTTCTTGGAAATTTATTCTTGTAAAACTTTGTAATATTTTAATATAAAATTATTTACAAATGTAATAATTAAATATTTTTATAAAAAGTAGATTATTATACTTAAAGACATTAAATTAATATTAGACCTTATGTTTATGGATTTATCATGATATTTATAGAATTTAAATATCATTTTATAAATAAAATCACAAGTTATTTACAAAGGATCAATTTCCTTAAAAATAAATTTATAAATCTCATAAATGGTATTTTTATAATAATTTATTAACTTTATAAAAATCCCCAAAATTCTAATACTCTAGTTCATGTTAACTCGTTAACTTATTATTAACCTAAATCTTATAATATTTATATATTTAGGTGCCTTGTGACGTTTTATCTTGGATGGGCATATTTTATTCTTATTAATATTTATTATATACTTATTTGACAAGTGAGTTTCCTTGCCCCCTTTTTACTTTATTTCACACTATTTTATGGTGAAACATGATACTTATACATCATACACTTATAAACGTTTGAGACTTGTAAAGCACTTGCAATTCATATTTTTGTCATGGTTATTTGTGTGATTGTAAGTGATTATATGAGATACATAGTTTGTTTACAATCATTAACTATTGCTAGCCTGGCGACGTCTTAGATCTTTGGGCCTAACAAGCCTATTTGGTGCTAAAGTCGAGGTATTGCCGACTCCTGATGACGTATGCTTGTTCATCATGGGAACCAAATACACTTAGCCAATCTTTTATACTTGTAATCAAGTCGAGGTTTGGTTGTAACGATATGTGTTCTATAACCTTACTTGCTTATGACCTATGACATGAATTGCTACTTGTAACCTTTTTCATATTATGTATGAAAACCTTGGAAACTCACCAACTATTTTTAGTTGACTCTTATTTTTTATCATGTTTCAGGTCAACCTCAAGTTTAAAGTGATCCTTTTGAAGCATGCTATAATCTAGGACTTGGACCTAGTTAATGAAATAAAAAAGTTTACATTATGTTATGTTATGTTTGAACTTATTACTTGTTTGAGACTTATGATTGTATTTCATTTCAAGACTTATGATAATAATATTTACATTTTAATATAGCGTTATGTGGCTGTGAACAATCTTAACCCTCACATCTCGACGTTTCCGCCGTCAAGGTCCCAAACCATAATAGAATAAACAAAAGGTTGCTACTAATGACCCGTGCTTCAAGTGTGCGGAGATTGGATATTGGGCAAGAAATTGTCCTGTCCATCTCCAAGAGTTGAAAGCAAAGAGCGAAGCTAGGCAAACCTCAGGTACAATATACATGATCCATATTGATTTAAACATGATATCCTCTAACACATGGGTATTAGATACCGGATGTGGAACTCACATTTACAATTTGTTGCAGGGGTTCAAAAGAAGTAGTGACTTCAAGAAAGGGGATGTTAGCCTCTACATGGGCAATGGAGCTAAAGTTCAAGTTGAAGCCCGTGGTGACTACATCTTGAAATTTCCAAATGGTTTGGAAGTAATTTTGAACAATGTTTTGTATGCTCCTAGTTTGACTAGGAATATTATTTTAGTAGCCCTGTTAAAACAATTTGGATATGTATTATCATTTGTTGAAAAGGATATTCATGTTTCTTTAAATGATATGTTCTACTTTAAAGCTATTCCCATTAACGGTATTTATGAAATGGTTCATGAAAATACTTTAAATAGTTCATTGTACCAAACTAGCACCAACAATCTCAAGTTGGATTTGAGTGATACCTATCTTTGGCATTGTCGTCTTGGTCATATAAACAAGAAAAGAATTCAAACACTACAATAGAATGTGTTGATACATGTATGTCCCTAAATCATGATATGAAATGTAATAGATCTTGTTTATCTTATTCTGGTGTAATTTGATATGATTAATGAAATGATATTGGGTGTTTGTGATTTGTAATGATTAATATTTCATTATTAAGTTGATATTAAATTAATTAATTAGGTTAGTGGTTGGTTGAATGTTTACATATAATGTTTACTAATTAATACATTCAAACTTAAAATAATGAAGTTATCATGCGAATGGCCCATGCGAATGGACCATAAGCATGAACACCTTCATACGCATGACTCAGTCGCACGACTGAACCAGGAGACTAGATCAGTCGTATGATTGTAACAAAAGATTGGCTCAGTCGCACGACTGAACACTCAGTCATGCGAATGAATCAACCGCATGGTTCAATCGCACGACTGAACCATACTAATGGTTCAGTTGCACCATTGAATAATACCAACCTATAAATACAACTCAATTCGTGAAAAATAAGGACTCTCGATCAATTATGATTCCAGACGTACCCTAGCCGTCCAGAAACCTCCCAATTCGTTCTCCAAGTTCATAGAACACATTAGATCGATTTCCAATCGATATCTAACGTTAGTTTCAATTCTTTATTGATTCTTCGTGTGTTCTCACTGATTGGATCGCCAATCAAATAGGATTCCGCACTATTTGATCGGGTATACACGCTAATATCCAGGTATTTCGTTGAAATACCAGGTCCTAACAAGTGGTATTAGAGCATTGGCTCTTGATTACGTGTGATTCAATCAAGATTGATAAAAAGTTTGTGTTTTTGCACTAAAAACGCAATCTTTTGTGTCAAAAGTGATCTTGGACGTTCCCTGCTCATCAAAGTTTGGTTTCTACAGACTTAGGCAATTAAACCTTGCGAAAGTTCAAATTTTTACGGCTAAAACACGTTTAACCTAGAAATTTTTGCATAATAGCAGCTTCAGTCGCACGAGTGAGCCATTCGCACGACTGGACCTCATTCGCATTGCTCAGACGCACGATTGGACATAGTCGTATCTCCATTCGTACGATTGAACCGTTCGGTCGTACTGTTCATACGCATCAGATTCATTCCCACGACTGAGCTAATCACTTAGTTCAGCCGCACGATTGAACCAGTCGTAGAGTTCATACGCACGACTAGTCCATTCGCACCCTTCAGTCGCCCCAGTGACAATTGTTTATTAGACTTAAAGTTATTCACAATGGAAGATCAAATGTCAGCCTTTACTGCTGGGAAGGACTCTAGGATCCAGTACCTGCTGTTACTTGAGAGTGAGGTGGGTAATCAGAATAAACCACCAAAGCTTTTAACGTTAGATGAGTTTCCCCACTGGAAACAACGTTTTGAGATCTACCTCAATGGAGTGGATCCGAATCTGTGGGAAGCCATCGAGATTGGATATAGTACGCCGGTGGGAGCCGATGGAGTAAAGTTAACCTTAGGAGGGATGACAGACGCGCAGAAAGTCAAATATAATACAGAGAAGAGGGTCTATGCATTGATTACACAGTCTATCCCTAAAGACATATTCCACCAGTACTCAGAGAATAAGCAGTCCAAGAAACTATGGGATGAGCTAGAAAAGAGGTACGACGGGAATGCCTCGCTGAAGGCAATCAAGGCTAAGGAGTTAAAGAAGGAATTCGACAACTTCTCATCAATGGGAAACGAGAGTTTGGACGATGTTATAGATAGATTCTACCATCTGATGAGTGAACTGCGTACACATGGGGTGGCTACTACCATGGAAGAGAAAGTTACTAATTTTGCAGACGGATTGCCTGAAAAATAGGTTTCATTCGTGTCTAATCTTAGACAGAATGGAATGCTGGCAAAACTGGATATTAATAACTTCATTCTTAAGTTGCGAGAAGAATCACTTAGAATGAAGTACAGAGCTCAGAAGTCTACGTACAATCAAAATCCAGCTTTATACAATGCCACGCCTCAAGCTAAGACATCTGGAGCACCTCTCCGGACTGCATTTGTGTCTAGCTCATCGGGTCCTACACATGCACCTCCTTCAGGTTCAGAAACGTCACGGTCTTCTTGTACCCAATACATTGGATCTGAAGCGAATGCTACTAGACTGAAGACCGAGAACCTCGGTCATGTGACTGTGGAAGTAGCTCGAGAGCACATGGATCTTTGGGCAGCAGTGGTTCATTCTTATCATGAACTGGTTGCTGGAAAGATTGGAAACTGCCATTTGGCAGACGAGGACTACGAGCAGGTGGACGAAATGGAGCTTGAGAGAATGGATATAATGTGGGCTTTAGCCAGTGCTGTCCGAAGGGCAAAGAAGTTTGTAAAACAAACTGGACAGAACTTAGTAGCGACTAAGGACACCACATTCGGCTTTGACAAGAGCAAAGTGACCTGCTTCAACTGTGGAGAGAAGGGGCACTTCAAAAGAGAATGTGTCAAGCTTAAGAAGACGGGTAACGGGAACCCATTCTCATCCTTCACTCGTCAAAACAAGCAAGCTACCAGTTCTACTTCATCAAACAAGGATCCAAAAGCCTTGACTGCTCATGATGATGAAGGACCGGATTGGAGCTTTAGGTTTGTCTCACCAGGGGAATCAAACATTGCAAGTGTAGAAGATATTGACAGTGATTCCGCTAGTGAAGGAGATCTAGCAGTTGAGATAGCGACGTCACATAGTGAAGAAGCAACTGCAACCGAGGTCAGTTACCAGCCTAAAGAGGATACTACCACGTCAGAGACAGAAAAGACAGAATCACCAGAACCAGAGACATCTGATGCTGCGTTGATGGCTAACTCTTCTGAATCAACTCACGTAAGTACTACTGACCAAATGTTTAATAATCATGCTTGTTCTGATTGTGATACTTTTAGGAATAGCATAGATGAAAATTTTACTAGGTTATTAGATCATAATGATAACTTAGTAAAAGATTTGCAACTGTGCCCTGAGGCTAATAGGGTACTAAAACAAAATGAGCATAGTTATAAAGAAAAGATAGACCTTTTGACTAAACAGCTTAGGGAAACCGAAGTAGTTGCATTTAACCAAGCTAATGACATTAGGTACTATCTAAACTCCTTAGAAGACACTAAGAAGCAAAAGGCAGTTCTAGAAGTAGAAGTAATTCATTAAAACAAAAACTGCATAGTTAGACTAGTTCTTCACACATAGTCCAACACTTAGTGAGAGACAGGAACAACAGGGAGGGATTGGGTTACAAAGTGGTTCCTCCACCATCTGAGACTTTAATGAACACTAAGACTTGACCAATAAATAGTAATCCCATCAAGGATCATGTAGTGTCTACACCTCTTGTTAGTGATCCAGATTCCATATGTTGATCCATTGACTCTGGAATCAAACAAAAGGAGGCCACTTCAAAGGCAAAGGGTAAATTGCCTTGTGTTAATCTGGAAAAGGACTTTGAAAAGGTTAACTTAAAGTCAGGGTCAAATAGAGTCAAATCAGAACCTAAAAGGGCTTCTAAGGATAATCTTTCGCATACTTCAAGTCAAAAACCAATTAACCAAAAAGAAAAGGATGTTAAACAGGTTAAAATAGTTAACTTTGTTAAACCAGTTAAAACAACCAAAGAACCAGAGTCAAAACCTAAAGTGAGTTATGTTACTAGAGTGTCACATATCTCTCCACAAAGAAAGTTTAATAATAAAGTTGATAGCAGGACGTGCTACAACTGTGGATAATGTGGACACATTGCTTCGCACTGTCCTTATTATCAGACACCTAGGAAGAAGATTGAACTTCAGGACTCAAAACCTAGGTCTTCTAAGAGGAGCTCTTTAACTCCACCTAGAAGAACTAGTGAACAGAAAGATCAACCCGTTAGCCAGTCGACTGTTTATCACAAACAGGCATTCCACAAATCTGGCTTATGGAAAGAAAAGTCAACTTCTGTGTCTGATAATGATGACAAGAAGGAACCTGAGATACCCTCACCTTCTAAGGGTCAATGGGTTGAATTTATGATGTGTGATGCCTCTGGGAAACCCAAGCCAGTAAAGTCTTGGGTTCCTAACCCAAACTAATCATTTATGGTGTGTGCAGGGTGCTCGATACAGTGCTGAAACGAACACGTGGATAGTAGACACCGGAGCATCCAGGGACATGACAGGAAACAGAGCTCTTTTAACAAACGTCAAGCAAATAAAAGGAGGGCCTGTTTTGTTTGCTGGAAACAAGGGAGGCTACATCACAGCTCAGGGAGAAGTTGGAAATAAGAAAGTTAAGTTTCATAGGGTGAACTACGTCCAGCAACTTCAAAACAACTTACTCTCTGTTTCTCAAATATGTGATAAGGAATTTAAAGTCATCTTCGACAACAAGAAGTGTTACGTACTAAAGAAAGACTACGTGATCCCAGAGGACCAAGTTTTGATGACTGCTTCAAGATATAAAGATCTTTATGTCTTGGATCTGTCAACAGCTTCTACAATGGATCATAAGGTTCAGTGTTTTCTATCTAAAGCTACTGAAAACCACTCCATCTCCTGGCATAGGAGAATGGGACACATCAGTCAAAGGAAGATGAATAACTTGATTCAGAAGGATCTGGTGAGAGGTGTTAATGTCAAGAACTTTCAGCTTCCTGACTTTTGTGTAGCTTGCGTGAAAGGTAAACAGACAAAGAAGTCTGATATGGAAAAGAAAGTTAATACAATAGAACTTCCTCTTGAACTTCTTCACATGGATCTGTTTGGTCCAGTCAGTACAAAGAGCATTGTAGGCGACTTGTATTGTGTTGTGGTCACCGATGACTACTCAAGGTTCACTTGGGTAATGTTTCTGAAATCCAAATCAGAAACATTTGAATCATTCAAGGAGTTGGTAACCACACTGGAATCTCTCTACAAGATGAAAGTTAGACAACTATGCTCAGACAACGGAACGGAATTCAAGAACCAGTGGATGGAGGCATACTGCAAGGAAAAGGGAATTGTGCATCAATTCACTTCTGCCTACACACCTCAGATGAATGGCGTTGCTGAGAGAAAGAACAGGGGCTTGATAGAGACAGCACGGACTATGCTGGCAGACTCGATACTGCCGATCCAATTCTGGAATGAGGCAGTGGCAAATGCTTGTTATGCACTGAATCGAGTCCTGATACTCAAGCGCCACGGAAAAACATGTTACGAGCTACTACAAAGACGCAAACCGAACTTGGAGTATCTCGAACCATTTGGCGCGTCGTGCACACTTCTGAAGAAGACACGAGAGGGTAAATTCAGCGAGAAGGCAGATGAAGGCATCTTTCTAGGATACAACATACCGAACAAGCGAGTTTACAACAAGTCAACGGGTAAAGTAGAAGTGTGGTGTAATGTTGACGTTCAGCGATTCACCACACCACCTACTGGCAAAGGACCCGCCTACTGGCAAAGGACCGCTACTTCTTTGACTATGATGGATTCTTCAAGTCATTCAACATTCCTCTCTCTCCTTCGAATGACGAATTAGCTACACGACTGATGTATGATAGCTTGAATCCACCAACATCTAGCTCACAGGGAGAATCATCTACTCAGTCAGGGGGAGTAGTCGACGACAGTGACTCCTCCTCTGAAGATGAAGCTTAAGAAGATAACCAGAATAGTCAGGAGGAACAGGTTCCAGTTCCTGAAAGTCCACAAGCATCTACCAGTGATGCACCTTTGACTTCAGAGCCTTAAACTCGAACTACCTCAGATGCAGAACCAAATGTTCATCATCTTGGCTCCGAGGTAGCTGTTCCTACTACTCCAGGATCACGACTAAATGTCTATCATCCAATAGACAATGTCATTGGAGATGTCAGATCACGAGTACAAACCCGAAATCAGTTATACTCAGCTGATTACGCCTCAGTTACGGAGAAAGGATATATTCATGATGGTGCCTATCGGTGTTTTGTCTCACAGGTTGAGCCAAAATATGTCAGTGAAGCACTAAATGATGAGGCGTGGGTGAGTGCAATGCAAGAAGAACTTTTTCAGTTCAAGAAGTTAGGTGTATGGACTCTGGTTGATAGATCTAAAGGTGCTAAGGTCATTGACACCAAATGGGTTTTAAAATGCAAGAAAGATGACCAAGGGGTCATTATCAGGAACAAAGCTTGACTGGTGGTTCAGGGTTTTCACCAAGTCGAGGGAATTGATTACAATGACGTGTTTGCACTGTGGCAAGGATGCAAGCCATTCGTATCTTCCTTGCCTATGCATCGTACATGAAGATTAAAGTCTATCAATTATATGTGAAGAGTGCATTTCTTCATGGGGAAATCAGAGAAACAGTCTATGTCAGTCAACCCGAGAGATTTAAAGATCCTTATCATCGGGATAGAGTCTACAAGCTCGACAAGGCTTTATACGGGCTTCATCAAGCTCCAAGAGGTGGTATGAGAAACTCTCGACGCATCTTGTGAATCACGGCTTTCGTAGGGGAGTCATTGACTGCACGTTGTTCATTAAAGAAAAAGATGGCGACCTACTGCTCGTACAAATCTATGTTGATGACATAATTTTCGGTTCAAAGAACGAAGAGTTATGCAAAGAGTTTGAAGCAGTTATGAAGAAAGAGTTTGAGATGAGTGCTATGGGGGAGATGAAGTTCTTTCTCGGGCTACAGGTGGTTCAAACACCAAATGGGATCTTTCTACATCAGACCAAGTACGTAAGAGACATTCTCAATCGCTTTGACATGGAGAATGCCTCTGCTGCCGATACTCCACTTGCTACGAATCACGACATAGCACCTCATGAAAATGAAGATCTTGTGGATGCCACGATGTACCGAGGAATGATTGGATCCCTCATGTACCTCACTGCCTCTAGACCTGATATCATGTATGCGACATGTTTATGTTCTAGATATCAGGCTAAACCTGAATATCGTTTTGTTCTTGTGAATTGACTAATTCATTGTTTGAATTCCGCTGCTATACTCTTCAATCAATCAAACATAGATCACTGATCCTAACAAGTGGTATCAGAGCATGGTTAATCATTGATCGATCTAACAATTGATCATTGAAACTGCTAATTGATTTCTGTGTTGATTGAATTAGCGCATTGCAAGAACTGGTTATAGATTATTGAATTTCTGCCGCTTTCGTTCATTTATTTGAGATCTTCTGGTTCAATTGGTTGTTGCGTTTTTTGTTCTAAATCTGTTTTAGCTTAACCGAATTTGATTGAATCCGAGATGACGACTCCTTCTAATGATCCTCACAATACCGGTTCCTCAACCAAGCCTCCGATGCTGGTTAGGACCGAGTATAACATATGGCAACGAAGAATGCTTCATCACCTGTCTGTTAACAGTTCAGGTTGTTGGACATCTGTGGTACATGGACCACATAAGCCTATGGTGAACAATCCGGAAACCAATCAAATGGTTCCGAAGAAGAAGGAACAATACTCTGATGAAGATCGGAAACTATTTGAGATTGATGCTAAAGCCCATGGAATTCTAGCCATGGCACTGCCTAATGAAATCTATTCAGGGCTTATGCATCATGAAACTGCTCATGATCTCTGGAATGCCTTGAAGGAACAATTCGGTGGCACAGATGAGGTCTTAGCAAACAATATGGAAATCCTTGCCAAACAATATGAGACATTCTCTCATAGAAAGGGTGAGACACTGACTCAACAGTTTGAGCGCTTTTCCTGCTTGATATCTGAGCTGAAAATGGTGAAACAGGAATACACCAATAGCCAGATGAACAACAGATTCCTTAGATCACTGCCTGAGAGATGGGACACATACACTATTGTCCTACGCTCCAGTGCAAATCTAGAAGGCCTATCTCTCACCCAACTTCATGGGAAACTGCTTACATTTGAAGAGAGATAGAGCAGAAGAGGAAACTGTCCTTATCAGGAAAGCTCACTGATGACTTTGTACCAGGCAACACTGCCTTGGTTGGTCATGAGCCAGAATATGCTGCATCTGAAAGCAATTATGATGAGCATATTGATTTCTCTTCAAATAGTTCTGATCATGCATTTGTTGGTATTGAGAGTCATTCTGGCAGTAATAGTGACAATTATGCTTCATCATGGATGATCTGAAGGAATAGCTGATGATGATCTAGAAGAGATGGATATTCTGAGCCAGATGGCACTAATTAATATCAGATCTCAGAAGTTCTATAAGAGAACTGGCAGGAAATTTCCTGGACTCTCTGACAAAACCAAAGTTGGTTTTGACAAGAGTAAGTTAGGTGTCACAAATGCCAAAGGCTAGGACACTTTGCAAGAGAGTGTAGATCAACTGGATCTAACTCTTCTGCACCCTTTGTGACTTTTCCTAGTACTAGTCCACAAAACAAAGGGCAACATCCTGCTGGTTCTTGTCATTATTCACATCCTAGATCTCCTGCATACTTTGTTCCCCAGGGTTAAATGTCATATCCTTATCCCTGCTATTATGTGCCTCAACCAAATTCTGTTCAAGCTCCAATTGCACAACAACCACAAGCATTGCCTGAACCACAGCCTTCCCAATCTCATCAACAAACTCAACCTCAACAACACAGCTTCTTCACCCCAGGAGTTGTTGACTGGAGCAGTTTACTAGATGACATGTCGGTCATGAACAACTGTTCTCAGGTGCTGGTCAACATGGTGGTGAAAGTCCATTTGGAAATCTAGCTCTTATGGCTTTGGATTCTGCTGATACTTCATCCTCTAATGCCTCTACACCAAAGGTATCACAGGTATCCTCTGAGGCAAAAGCCAAATTATGTTCTGACACATGCATAGCAGCATTTGCATCTATTAGAGAAGCAAATGTAGCTTTAATCAACAAGGACATTGAGCTAGAACAAATTATTTCCAAAAACAAAGCTGAATTTGAGTCTGTACTTAATGATAAAAATGATGAGATTTACAAATTGAAATGCCAAATAACTGAAGATAAGGCTAGGGAAGAGATACTTCTAGAGAAGTATAAAGATCTCAAAGAAACCCTTGCAGTTACCCAGGTAGAGTGTGATAGATGGGTACAATCATGCAAAGGTTTTGAAATGCTTCTTAGTAAGCAATCTGCTTCCAATGTGAAGTTTGGCATTGGTTACAATCACACTGCTCCACCTACAGATTTTACTCAAAGAGAAGAGGTAGAATCTGATGGTGAGAGTAATAACCAATCCATCTCATCACGTGATCTACTTTCTGATACAGCACAATCAGAAGTAGAAGTCAGCATCAAGCCCTCTCTGAACCTATCAGCTGATGGTGATGGTTCAAATGCTGACACTCACATGATCAATGAGTTGATCAACTCAGGAGTTAATTCTGAAAGTCCTGAAAGGACTAGAGAGCAGGATTTAACACCTGAAGTTCAAACTCCAACTACTGTCAGTACTAAAGAGAAGAAAACTGCCAGTAGAAAGAGTTTGAAGACTACTAAAGAGGCAGTCAAGAAAGCAAACAATGCTTCCAAAGCATTGTAGAGCAAGTCTCCAGTTGCTTCACCCTCTTTAGTTGATGATCAACCTAAGATGAAGAAGAAACCATGTGAAGTATGTGGTTTGTTCAATCATCTTACAGATGATTGCTGGTACAAAAGAGGTTCCAAACTCAAACAAAAAGAAGAAATTAAAGAGAAAATGGTAAAAATGAAAACTGAGTTTGAGACCACATTTGTATCAGCAACATCAAATCCTGTAACCCTTAAGTCCTCAAAGAAATCCAAAAAGGAAGGGGCTAAACAGGGACAGCTGAGAGTGCTCAGAAGAAGAAGGTGCAACATAGGAACTTATCAAACTCCACTGGCAATGTGTCTGATGAGCTGAAAGCTTTATCACAAAATCAGACATAGCTGGTTATGATGCTTCAACATCTGTTGGGTAGAGTTAACCAACTAGATGCTCCTATGTTGAAACCACAGAAAAGGAGATCCAAGCCAAAGGACTCCTCTTCTACACCATCTTCTTCCTCTCAGGCTGTTGTTTCAATTAAATCTGTTAGTTTACCATCTATTGATGAGACCAGGCCCAAAACCAAAAAGGTTTGGGTCTCTAAAACTAACTGATTGTTTATTATTGCAGAGTTCTCCAACATGCCAAAGTAGCATCTGGTATGTAGACAATGGGGGATCTATGCACATGACTGGGAACAGTTCTCTTCTTCATGACTACTCTCAAGGAAAGAAGGGATTTGTTTCTTTTAGCAATGATGCTAGGGTTACATCATTGGTAATGGCTTGTCTCCAATGGAGAAATCAAATTTGATGATGTTAATCATGTGGAAAATCTCAAGTACAATCTCTTGAGTGTCAGTCAAATGTGGGATAAAGGCCATGTTGCTCTTTTCACCAGTCAGAACTGTAGGATTCTGTCATCCAAAGTTTTGCACTTGATTGACAAGGTGTTGGATGATCACACTCTCCTGAGAGCCAATAGGACAGGAATAGTGTATGCCTTAGATCTTTCCAAGAAAATAGATCTCAAAGGCAATCCTTGCCTATTTTCCAAAGCCTCTTCTCAAGAATCTATACTATGGCACAAAAGGCTGGGTCATGTTAATTTCAAAAACATGAATAAGCTTATCCACAATAGTTTAGTCAGAGGCTTACCAATAAAGGAGTTCCACTGTGATGAAACCTGCACTGCTTGTTTAAAAGGAAAACAACACAAAGTCTCATTCCCTCCTATTGAAGAGCCTAAGTCCACTGCCTGCTTGCAATTACTGCATATGGATTTATTTGGTCCTGTGAGAGTGATGAGCATGGCAAAGAAGAAATACTGTCTGGTAATTGTGGAGATTACTCCATATTTGTATGGACTTTCTTTCTCCATTCAAAGGTTGAGGTTGCTCAGAAGGTTATTAACTTTGTGTTGTATATTGAGAAGCAGTATTCCTTTCCAGTCAAGTGTATCAGGAGTTATAATGGAACTGAATTCAGGAATCATACACTTGATGACTTCTATCTCTCAAAGGGAATCAAAAGGCAGTTTAGCATCCCAAGGACTCCAGAACAATATGGAGTAGTAGAGAGAAAGAACAGGACCCTCATTGGAGCTACAAGGTCCATGCTGGCTGACTCTGGTTTGCCACTGACCTTTTGGGCTGAAGCTGTCAACACAGCTTGCTATGTGCAGAATAGAGTTTTAGTAAATCAGAGGTTGATGAAGACTCCATATGAAGTTCTCCATCATTTGGCTCCTCTAATTTAATTTTTCAAAGCATTTGGGTGTCCCTGTTTTATTCTCAACACAAAGGATGAACTCCATAAACTTGATCCTAAGGTGGATGCTGGGTATTTTGTTGGTTATTCATCTACTTGTAAGGCATACAGAGTCTTCAACTGCAGAACAAAGATAGTTGAAGAGACTCTGCATGTGAAGTTTAATGAATCTCCTTTGGACAAGATTCCATAAAACCCTGTGGAGTTGTTTGATTTGGACATACTGCAATATGTTCCTTATCAACCCCAGCTGTTGCAGATCCTGTGGCTAAATCATCTTCTGCAACATGTCTCCACCTGGTGGTATTGATGATGATGATGATAATATCAATACTCACCTATTCAAGTTTAGTGACCAACTGCCTGTGTCTACTAAACTTGATATTCCTGTAGCTTCAGCAGTTCCATCCACAACAAATGCTGATGAGATCTCTGTTTCCTCTACATCTTTTGAGTTACCATCAAATTCTTGGTTTCAAGAGTCTACATCAGCATCTGCTGCTCCTGAAGGTTCTACAAACACTTGCACAGATCTCATTGTTTATCAAGAACTGAAGAATCACCCCATGACTCAGATTATTGGTGATATCAATGCTGGTGTTTCAACCAGAAGTCAATTGTCTAACTTCTGCTTCTATGCTCTCTTCATCAGTCAGCTAGAGCCAAAGAACTACCATGTTGCTTTGAGAGACAATGGATGGGTTGAAGCTATGCAGCTTGAACTACTTCAGTTCAAGAAACAGCAAGTGTGGGAACTTGTTCCTCTTCCCCAGGTAAGTGTGCAATAGGCACTAAATGGTGTTTAGGAATAAAACCGATGAAAATGGGCTTATTGTTAAGAACAAGGCTAGACTGGTTGTACAGGGGTTTTCACAAGAAGAAGGTATTGATTATGATGAAACCTTTGCCCCTATAGCTAGACTAGAGGCAATCAGATTGTTCTTAGCCTATGCTGCATTCCACAATCTTAAAGTTTTTCAAATGGATGTAAAAGTGCATTTTTATATGGTAAAATAAAGGAAGAAGTCTATGTGTGTCAACCACCAGGCTTTGAGGATAATAAACATCCTGAATGGGTGTACAAACTTGATAAGGCTCTTTATGGTTGAAACAAGCTCCTAGAGCCTGGTATGAGACACTCTCTACTTTTCTTCGTAAGAATAATTTCACTAGAGGCTCCATTGATAAAACTTTGTTTATTAAGAAGGTGGATCAGCATAAGCTACTTGTTCAGATTTATGTTGATGATATTATTTTTGCATCCTCTGATCCCCAGTTATGTGATGATTTTACAACATTGATGAAAAAGAGGTTTGAAATGAGTGCAATGGGAGAATTACAGTTCTTTCTAGGCTTGCAAATCAAACAAAAGGCTGATAGAACTTTTATTCATTAGTCAAAATATACAAAAGATCTTTTGAATAAGTTTGATTTACAAAACTGTAAGCACTGTTCTACTCCCATGTGCAACACCACACAACTGGATGCTGATCAGAAAGGTAAAGCTGTTGATGAAACGCTTTACAGATGTATGATTGGGTCCTTGATGTATCTAACTGCTTCTAGACCAGATATTATGTTTGCTACATGTGTTTGTGCTAGATTTCAGCCTGCTCCTAAAGAGTCTCATTTGATTGCAGTCAAGAGAATCTTTAGATATTTCAAGGTACACAATCTCTGGGTTTATGGTATTCCACTGGACACTCTTGCAAATTAGTTGCTTTTTCAGATAGTGACTATGCAGGGTGCAAGTTAACTAGAATGTCACCTTCTGGTGGTTGTCAATTCCTAGGCAACTGTTTGATTTCTTGGCAGAGTAAGAAACAACATCTGTTGCTACATCAACTGCTGAGGCCGAGTACATTGCTGCTGCAAGTTGCACCTCTCTGGTACTCTGGCTTCAGAACCAACTTCTGGATTATGGCATTACAGAGACTAAGACTCCATTGTTAATGGATAGTGCTTCAGCTCTGTGTATTGTCAAAAATCCAGTCCAGCACTCTAGGACCAAACATATAGAGATCAGACATCATTTTATTCGGGATTGCTTTGAAAAAGGTCTGATTGATCCTAAGTTTGTGCCTAGTGCTGATGACCTTGCAGATATTTTTACTAAGCCTTTGGATAGTTCTACTTTCCAAAACCTTGTGTTAAGGCTTGGTATGCTGCAGCTAGAATAAGTGACAACTACTGATGATTTCAGTAGTAATTACTGGTGATCATTGGTACCCATGTCACATATAAGTACTGATGAGTCCTTTTCCCTTCAGTAATTTTTATAACTACTGATGGCTAAATGCCTCACAAGTACTGAAGTACTTTATCTGTTCCAAACTACTGATGTAGTTAAAACTACTGATGTAGTTATAACTACTGAAATCAGTATAAACAGATAAGTACTCATGTCCTATGAAACACCTGAAAATCAGATGCAAAATCTGATAAGTGTTGAGGACAGCATGAAACAGCTGAAAGGCTATGAATTGACGACAACTACTAAAGAGAACTTTCTCTTCAGTTGTTTCAACAACTGCTGTTTCATTCTAAACAACTGAAGCAAAACCATGTCTTCAGTAGTTTTATAACTACTGATGACTAATACCAAGTCTTCAGTTGTTTACAACAACTGATGACAAAACCACTGTCTTCAGTAGTTTCACAACTACTGATGACAAACACCAAGTCCTCAGTTGTTTCAATCATCTGAAGTCAAAACCACGGTCTTGAGTAGTTTTCTAACTCCTGATGCCTAACACCACGACTTCAGCTGTTTCAACGTCTGAAAGGATAATACCATGTCAACAGTCGTTTAAAACTACTGATGACTAACACCACATCCTTCAGTCATTTTCTTACCCGTACCCTATAATATCCCTGACCTAATCCTTCAAAGCTTCATCTTCTTCAAACCTAACGTTCTTCTCCAAAACTTCTCTCTTCTCAATGGCGTCCATGCAAATTAAACCGCGACACAACGTGTTGCCTACCTTACTAAATCGCCTGTCTGGGCTAAGTTCGATGCTGCTATCGATCTTATGGTTCAGTCCCAATACAAAACGGCATTTCTTCTGAATCCCATACTCATGCCGAATCCCTCCAACAGTTTTGGATGAACGTCACCATTACCAATGGGGAGAACAACACACCATCTCTCCAGTCGGTCGTCAACAACAAAGAAGTGGTCATCACTCCGGCAATAATCCGCCAAATTCTCCATCTGGATGATACCATTTCTCCTGCTGGATATCCCAAGGGCACTACAGATCTATCCTTTGCCCAACATGGATATCAGGGCAATCTAAGTGCCTCCACTATCATGAAGAAACACTTCCATGACGCTGAACGCCTAATTTTTCACATGGTGAATGTATGTTTGGCTCCTAAGACTTCGTCTTGGGATCAAATGTCGACAAAGTGGCAGCAGGTACTGTATTCTATTCTTGAGCAACATCCTTAAATTTTTCAGAAATAATATTTTCGAAGCTCAAGGATATGGCTCAAAACCTAACTGCTAACCGTTGGATACTATATCCACGGTTCATAATGGCCATCATTACAAACCAGCTTCATGCTGAGGGACTTGTTGGCCTGGGAGTCCCTGCTACGGCTGTTCTGCCAGAAGTATACTCCCGGCACAACTCTGACCATACACTCAAATTGGCTGCCAAGCTGCGCAAACCCACGCAGCTGGAACCCACAGCCACCACCTCCAAATCAAAAGTCCCCGCCAAACCCACCAAAAAGAAACCCAAAATGGCTACTCAGGAATTGAGTCCCCTGAGGATGCCCCTGCAACAAAAACGCAGGAGATATCCACTGGTCCAAACCCCCTAGTGGATACAAGGACTCTTCCCGCCATAGCCGCTCAGGATTCCTCTCAACAGGAGCCTGCAGCAACCACAAAAGGGGTACCCACACATCTGGGATCTTCCTCACTTGAGGGGATTGCAATTAAAGAGCACCAACCTCCCCAGGTGCACACTGCTTCTATCCCTTCACCCCATGCAACCGCCCCTCACAGCCCAACTTTAATAGTTGCACAAGTGCTGACTCAACTGCACTCCTCACCCCCTCCCCAGAAACCACTTACTACTGGGAACACCTCTACCATTGAGGGGGAGGAACACAGTGCAATTGAGAACGCACAGCACAGGGGTTTATGTAACACCCGGATATTTATTATTTTGAAGCCGGTGAAGACAGAAAAGAAAATAAGTCCAAAAGTCGAGGGACCAAACCCGCCAACGAAGAAAAGTTGGGAAATGTGGTGACATATGTAGGGAGAGGGCAGCCCCTCTCCCCACACTCACATTTCAGCTCACAAAGAGGAGAATAGAGAGAAAGAGGAGAAAAAGAGGAAAAGTGTTGGTTCGGGTCGGTTCGGGTCGCCAAAATCATCGTGAAGCAAGCCGAATCGAAGCTCTTGTCGTTGTGCTCATTTAGGTGAGTTCTAGGACCCCTCTTTTACTTGTTTTCAAACGATTTGGGGCTGGAAAACATCTGAAATCGAGTTTTTCGTATGTTTGTAAGTTGACCCGTTTGTGTATGTGTATGTATATGTATGACGTGATTGTGACTTGATTTCTTGCTTGGTTGTGCTTGAATGATGTTATGGTATGCATCCCTAAGGCTTAGGATGGTTGATTTAGGCTTAAAATGGGTTTAGATGAGTTTGGGGGCCGAAAACCTCGGCTGCAGTCGGGTTGAACTGCATTCTGCATCAGTTAGGGCTAGGCGACCGACCGGAGGCCGAATGGAGGCCATACGGCCGATTAGGGTGCGATTGGGGTCCATTCGCACGATTAGGGTTCATTCGCACGACTGGAGGGCCAGTCGCATGGGGGTCATGCGACTGAGGGTCCAATCGCATGATTGGATGTTCATTCGCATAGGTTCATCCGTATTAGTTCAATCGCATGATGTTCAGTCGCATGGAGGCAATGCGACTGAAGGTGTCCATACGCCCGAATAGGGCTGTTGAAGCCGAGGAAGGTGTAGATTGACTTCTGACTTTCAGGGGAAGGTGCAGATGTAAGTGTTGATGTAAAGGTTCCCATAAGAGTCTTTAAGATGACGATCGAGGTCTTAGAGGGATGTTGGGCATGATGAGGGTGAGGATGTTGCATGTTATGTATGTATGATGTTGCCATGTATGATGTGATGTTGATGCATGTTTATGTTCCTTAATGTGATGTATAATATCTTTCCTGTGGCTTTACTTGTTATGATGAATGAACAAAGTATTATGTAACGTAAAGTGAAAGATAATGAAAGAGGAACATGATGAATGAATGCATGTGTTAATGAACGAATGAAACGTCTTGCACACATCGGATACGGGGTCCCTCTTGGTGATTGACCCTAAATGTAGAACCTCTACTGCTCACCCCTAGTACTGTGGCATACGTTTAGCTGTCATTCGTTGACTTCGGCCCAGTAGCTAAGACTGATGGTTACTCCTAGTACCGTGGCATACGTTTAGCTGTCATTCGTTGACTTCGGCCCGGTAGCTACGACTAACCGGGGTGTAGCACATGGTATTGGTTTGGGATGATGTCCGATGCGCAAGTAAGGTAATGAAAGAAGGAATGAACGAATGAGGAAGATAATAATGATATTATCTATGTGTACGTATGATGTGTGATCATGTAAAAGTACGAACGGTTTTATATGAAAGTAAAGTATGTTTTATTTATAAAACTAGAACTCACTCAGCAACGCTGACTTTGATGTGTTTCCAGTTGGCAGGTAATGATTGCTGAGGATGGCAAGGGCGACTACTCAGCTCTTTTGGGATGGCATTCTTTGATTAATGTTTTTGCATTGTAATGCGAATAAACTATTTTTGTAACGAATGTTGTATTAGTTTGCAAAAGCATTTACATGGAAATGAAAGTTTGTTTTAGTTTTCCGCTGCGATTTATTAAATACTAATGTAATTATATGTTTTATGTGCGATGAGAACCCAGCTGTAAGCGTGCCGGGAACGGGGCCTTACAAGTTGGTATCAGAGCCAAAGTTTAAGTGAAATGGGTAAATTTTCAAAATAAACCTGGTCTTAAACTGAGAATGGGACGGAAGGGAATGGGATGCCAAACTGAGTAGCTGCGTGCCATCAGGTATTTTCATAAAGTTAACCGGTTTTATGTGCGCATGGTATGTGTTATGTGTTATATGTAGGTTTAAATACTGATGTAGTCAGGACAGGTAATACTTGGGGTATGAAGAGTAAAGTAAGTGGCTAATCACAACTGGCCACTGTAATTAGGGACTTACTATACTTGACATAAACTGAGTTATTTCCTTGAATGACCGTGTTGGTGTTTGAATCTTTCAGTGTGCGTGTGATGGCGGAGGTAGATCTTCGAAAGCTTCTAGGGGTGGAGGTCACGGTGCTGAACCGCGACCCAAGAGAGGGAGACCCAGAGTTGAGAGGGTGGTTCATGAAGAACCAGAGACCCCTCATCCGTAGGGTGGCGACGAAAGCGCCAATCTGAGAGCCTCAGTAAAGGAGGTTGTTGTAGAAGAAGTACATCAGGTCATGCAGACGATCTTACCATCTGTGGTGACCGAAGTTATTAAGGCTGTACGAGAAGGGGAAAGAAAAGAAAGAAACAGATCCTCTGGGGAACGGAAACAACTAGAGAGCGGAAACGGTTCTATCTGATGATGATGAGGAGGAGGAAGAGACTGTGCATGAAACGGCACGAGGATGTAATTATGGGGCTTTTATGATATGCAAGCCCCCTACTTTTGATGGAAACGGCACCGCTGCAGCTGCTCCGGTGGGTGAGGGAAATGGAAGCTGTTCTCGATATCAGCGAGTGTCGAGAGGACCAAAAGGTGAAGTTTGCTACCCACTCTTTTGTGGATTCAGCTCTGTGTTGGTGGGACAACATTGTCCAAGCTGAGGGTAGTAGAGCCATTGGGAAATGAAATGGCCTGAGCTGAGAAGGTTGGTGATTGTGGAATTTTGTCCTCATCGGGAAATCGACAAGTTGGAAAGGGAGTTTTTACAATTGGAGGCTGGAACCATGACACACCAGCAATATAACACCAATTTTAAAATGGCACGGCTTGTGCCTGATCAGGTGACGCCTCTGTCTCGGAAAATCAAGAGGTACATTCAGGGTTTACGGTGGATGTTCGCCGGCATATGATCGCCGCCCGGCCAAGCACGTTTAGGTCGGCGGTTGATTTGGCAGGGAGGTTGTATGATGAGCGGGAGGTGGTGGTGACTGAAGCAAGTAAGAAGGGTGGTGGTGATTGGAACTGGAACGGGAAACGGTTTGGTCGGGGTGATGCCCCGATGGGTAACAAAAAGGCACGGGTGGATGAACGCCGGGTGGTCACATCAAGTGCGGGGTCGAAAAGGTGTGGCAAGTGTGGAAGGGAGCACAGCGGGGAATGTAGGTTTGGGTCAAACTTGTGCTTCAAGTGTGGGAAGACAGGGCATATGGCGAAGGATTGCATGTCGAGCAAATGTTTTAACTGTGGGGAAACTGGTCATATGAGTAGAGATTGTAAGAAGTCGAGGACTGAGGGTTCAGGGGTGAAGAAGACGGGAAGTGATGGACCGAGGGCGAGCGCCAGGGCGTTCACCATGACACAGGAGGAGGCTAGGACGGACCCTGACGTTGTGTCCGGTACGTTTCTAGTGAACCAGACTTTAGCTTCTGTGTTATTTGATTCGGGTGCTAGTAAGAGTTTTATTCTCTGCTTTCTGTGCTAAGCTGCCTGTTAGTAGTAGACGTGTTGATGCGCCTTTGATGTAGAAACTGCCATAGGTAAGTCTACCAGGATTTCTGAGATGATAGAGAAGTGTGATGTGGAACTTGAGGGACACAAGTTTCCTGTTAGACCGTTTGTGATGACCTTGGGTGGTTTCGATTTGTTTCTTGGGATGGATTGGTTGGCGGATTTTGAGGCAAACATTGTGTGTCGCAAGAAGATGGTTCGGTTGACAGCGCCTGACGGAAGTTTTGTAACGGTTTATGGTGATCGGGTTACTACGATTCCGAAGGTGATCTCAATGGCGGTGGCGGGAAAGTGTATGGCGTGGATGTAGCGCTACTTGGCTTATGTAAAGGATGTGGATACACCAACACCACAACTAGCTGATGTACCAGTTGTGTGTGACTTTCCAGACGTGTTCCAGAAGACTTATCAGGAGTGCCACCTGACAGAGAAATTGAATTTCAGATTGATCTGATACCGGGTGCCCAACCTGTTGCCAAGGCCCCATATCGGTTGGCTCCAACCGAGATGAAAGAGTTGATGGAGCAGTTGCAAGAGCTGCTTGATAAGGGGTTCATTAGACCGAGTATCTCTCCTTGGGGTGCTCCGGTCCTATTTGTAAAGAAGAAGGATGGTAGTATGAGGATGTGCATTGACTACCGCGAACTGAACAAGTTGACAGTGAAGAACCGCTACCCCTTACCGAGGATAGATGATTGTTCGATCAGCTTCAGGGTGCTAGTTGGTTCTCGAGGATAGATCTTTGATCTGGTTATCATCAGTTGAAGGTGAAGGAGAAAGATATCCCTAAAACAGCTTTCCGTACCGCTATGGCCATTACGAGTTTCTTGTCATGTCCTTTGGTTTGACCAACGTGCCAGCTGCTTTTATGGATCTGATGAACCGTGTGTGTCGGCCTATGTTGGATAAATCAGTGATTGTGTTTATTGATGATATCCTGATTTATTCAAAGAGCGAGATGAGCATGCCGGTCACATTCGAGAGGTTCTAGAGACGTTGAGAAGGGAGAATTGTATGCTAAATTCTCCAAGTGCGCATTTTGGTTGCGCGAAGTTCAGTTTTTGGGTCATGTGGTGAATCCTGACGGGATTATGGTTGACCCGGTGAAGGTGGAGGCGGTTATGCAATGGAAGTCACCAAAGACGCCATCCGAGATCCGTAGTTTCTTGGGCTTGGCGGGCTACTATAGAAGATCATCCAAGACTTCTCTAAGATTGCTTCTCCACTAACTAAGTTGACCCGAAAGGATGTGAAATTTGTATGGGGTCAAGCTCAAGAGAAGGGGTTCGAAGAGCTGAAAGCAAGATTGACTCAAGCTCCGTTCTGTCATTACCCGATGGAAGCGAAGATTTGGTGGTTTATTCTGATGCTTCCTACTCAGGGTGGGGTGTGTGTTAATGCAGAGAGGGAAGGTTATAGCCTATGCATCTCGACAGTTAAAGGTTCATGAGGTCAATTATCCTACTCATGACTTGGAGCTAGCAGCCGTGGTCTTTGCATTGAAGATCTGGAGGCACTATCTTTACGGGACGAAGTGCACCATATTCACCGATCATAAAAGCTTGAAGTATTTCTTCGAGCAAAAGGATCTGAACATGAGGCAGAGGAGATGGTTGGAACTTATAAAGGATTATGATTGCGAGATCCATTACCATCCGGGCAAAGCTAATGTGGTGGCGGATGCCCTTAACCGAAAAGAGGCCCGAACCGATTCGGGTGAAAGCTTATCAATTAATCATGACCTCGATGTGATGAAGCAAGTTAAGGAGTTTCAAGATGAGGCATTGAAAGAAGATCACCTTAACTCGGAAAGAATGAGAGGTCTGGTTGGGGAATTGGGTGAAAACACACTCGGTGTTAGAACTCGATTCGGCCGTGTGTGGATTCCTCGTTTTGGGGATCTACGGGTGAAGATAATGATGAAGCCCACAAGACTCGATACTCCATTCATCCTGGTGCCACGAAAGTACCATGACATGAAGAAGGATTATTGGTGGCCGGGTATGAAGCGTGACGTGGTGGAGTATGTGAGTAAGTGCCTTACTTGCTTACAGGTGAAGGCAGAGCATCAAAAGCCGTATGGGAAGATACAACCTTTGGATATACCAAATGGAAATGGGAGCACATCACCATGGACTTCATTACGAAGCTGTCGCGTACCCCGAAAGGTACGATGCCATATGGGTGATAGTTGATCGTCTGACGAAGAGCGCTCATTTTCTACCGATCCACGAGACGTATTCATCTGAGAGGTTGGCTGATCTGTTCATCAAGGAAATTGCTCGTCATGGTATGCCGGTGTCTATTGTGTCTCTCTGTGACACTCGGTTTACATCTAAATTTTGGAAGAAATTCCACGACGCTATGGGGACGAGGTTACATATTAGCACGGCTTATCATCCCCAGACTGATGGTTAGTCAGAAAGGACCATTCAGACACTGGAAGACATGCTCCGGGCATGTGTGATCGATTTGGTGGAAGTTGGGATGACCACCTGTCGTTAGCTGAATTCTCCATACAACAACAGCTTCATGCCAGTATTGGTATGCCACCATATGAGATGCTATACGGTAGGAGATGCAGAACACCCGGTTTGTTGGGGTGATATTGGTCAGAAGGAATTGGGGAGCATCGAGGTAATCGAGGCTACGCCAGAGAAGCTTGAAAAGATTAAATCCTTCATGAAGGCAGCCAAGGATAGACAGAAGTCGTATGCCGATAAGCAAGTAGGCCAATTGAGTTCCAGGTGGGTGACCGGGTTATGCTGAAGGTCTCGCCTTGGAAGGGTATTATCAGATTCAGAAGCGGGGCAAGTTGAGCCCAAGATATTAGGCCCTTCCGAATCATTGCTCGAGTAGGGGAGGTGGCCTATAGATTGGAGTTGCCAGATGAGTTAAGTGGATTCACTCGACATTCCATGTATCTCATCTGAGAAAGTGTATAGCTGATGAAGACATGATTGTTCCATGGAGGACATTGAAATAGATGAAAGGCTCAATTATGTGGAGCAACCGGTGGCAATCATCGATCGTAAAGAAAAGAGGCTAAGGAATAAAGTGGTTCCTCTTGTGCGTGTACAGTGGAAGCACAGGAAGGGATCCGAGTCAACGTGGGAGACTGAAGAAGAAATGAGACAGCATTATCCACGTTTGTTTGACGAATAAAAGGTTTCAGGGACGAAACCTATTTAAGGGGGGTGGACTTGTAACACCCGGATATTTATTATTTTGAAGCCGGTGAAGACAGAAAAGAAAATAAAGTCCAAAAGTCGAGGGACCAAACCCGCCAACGAAGAAAAGTTGGGAAATGTGGTGACATATGTAGGGAGAGGGCAGCCCACTCTCCCCACACTCACATTTCAGCTCACAAAGAGGAAATAGAGAGAAAGAGGAGAAAAAGGGAAAATGTTGGTTCGGTCGGTTCGGGTCGCCAAAATCATCGTGAAGCAAGCCGAATCGAAGCTCTTGTCGTTGTGCTCGTTTAGGTGAGTTCTAGGACCCCTCTTTTACTTGTTTTCAAACGATTTGGGGCTGGAAAACATCTGAAATCGAGTTTTTCGTATGTGTGTAAGTTGACCCGTTTGTGTATGTGTATGTATATGTATGACGCGATTGTGACTTGATTTCTTGCTTGGTTGTGCTTGAATGATGTTATGGTATGCATCCATAAGGTTTAGGATGGTCGATTTAGGCTTAAATGGGTTTAGATGAGTTTGGGGGCCGAAAACCCTCGGCTGCAGTCGGGTTGAACTGCATTCTGCATCAGTTAGGGCTAGGCGACCGACTGAAGGCCGAATGGAGGCCACGGCCGATTAGGGTGCGATTGGGGTCCATTCGCATGATTGGGGTTCATTCGCACGACTGGAGGGCCAGTCGCATGGGGGTCATGCGATTGAGGGTCCATTCGCACGACTGGATGTTCATTCGCATAGGTGTTCATCCGTATTAGTTCAATCGCATGATGTTCAGTCGCATGGAGGCAATGCGACTGAAGGGTGTCCATACGCCCGAATATGGCTGTTGAACCCGAGGAAGGTGTAGATTGACTTCTGACTTTCGGGGGAAGGTGCAGATGTAAGTGTTGATGTAAAGGTTCCCATAAGAGTCTTTAAGATGACGATCGAGGTCTTAGAGGCATGTTGGGCATGATGAGGGTGAGGATGTTGTATGTTATGTATGTATGATGTTCCCATGTATGATGTGATGTTGATGCATGTTTATGTTCCTTAATGTGATGTGTAATATCTTTCCTGTGGCTTTACTTGTTATGATGAATGAACGAAGTATTATGTAACGTAAAGTGAAGATAAAGAAAGAGGAACATGATGAATGAATGCATGTGTTAATGAACGAATGAAACGTCTTGCACACATCGGATACGGGGTCCCTCTTGGTGATTGACCCTAAATGTAGAACCTCTATCGCTCACCCCTAGTACTATGACATACGTTTAGCTGTCATTCGTTGACTTCGGCCCAGTAGCTAAGACTGATGGTTACTCTTAGTACCATGGCATACGTTTAGCTGTCATTCGTTGACTTCGGCCCGGTAGCTACGACTAACCGGGGTGTAGCACATGGTATTGGTTTGGGATGATGTCCGATGCGCAAGTAAGGTAATGAAAGAAGGATGATGAAGAATGAGGAAGATAATAATGATATTATCTATGTGTACGTATGATGTGTGATCATGTAAAAGTACGAACGGTTTTTATGAAAGTAAAGTATGTTTTATTTTAAAAACTAGAACTCACTCAGCAACGCTGACTTTGATGTGTTTCCAGTTGGCAGGTAATGATTGCTGAGGATGGCACGGGCGACTACTCAGCTCTTTTGGGATGGCATTTTTTGATTAATGTTTTTGCATTGTAATGCGAATAAACTATTTTTGTAACGAATGTTGTATTAGTTTGCAAAAGCATTTACATGGAAATGAAAGTTTGTTTTAGTTTTCCGCTGCGATTTATTAAATACTAATGTAATTATATGTTTTATGTGCGATGAGAACCCAGCTGTAAGCGTCCCGGGAATGCGGCCTTACAGTTTACTACTTCTATCTCCTGGTGTAGATAGGGAGATTAGAATATCTAGTCAGGCTGTCACCCTTCTGAATCAGCACATGATTAGAATGAGGCTGGTAACATTGCTAAGACCTCACTAGAGGCAACAGCTGATGATGGACATAGTCATGAGGCTGGAAGTGCCCAGTACCAAGAAAAAGGGGCACATGCAACAACTGGTTTACACCCAGTGCATGTAAATCCTGCTCTAAGCAGGAGGTCAGGTGATTCAGCTTCGGCTGATGATGACCTGGGCTTTTTCTATGATGTTCTTGCCCAGAACACAATCCTTGAGGAGAAAGTCAGTAGGCTGCAAAACCTACTTTACCAATTCTCACAAGGAGAAAGACCATCTGCCTCCACCAACCCACAGATGGCACCTTCAGTTGAAGGTTCCTCAAACACTGAGCCACTCCAAACTCCGCCACCTGCCTCTGCTTCAGGCACTATTTCTCAGGAACAGAACCCTCCTGAGCAAAATTGTTGTCCTTCAAAATTCCTTCCTTTCATCACACCCTTAATCACTGACATTGTGACTAAAGCCATTGATGAGAGGCTTTCCTCAACTTTACAACCCTTGATTGATGCTGCTGTGCAAAAGACACTTTCTGCGGTACAAACCCCTTCCACCAATGCATCTAAAAAGGGGGAGACTACTGTGCTGTGAAAGAAAAGAAGAGGAAAAGAACAGAGGAAGAGAAGGCTCAAAAGCAAGCCCAAGAGGAGGAGAAATAAAAGCAACCACTGATCACTTACAAACGAAAGAAAAGTGCTGATGATCAACCCACTGCTGAAGACAAATCCTTGGAAGAGCTGGTAAAAGATGCTGATAATACACACAACCAATCCATGGATAAAATAATTGAACAACTCTTCAGGCAAGGGTTTGATACAACCACATTGGATAGTGAGATCAGGAGGTTGGAAGTGCAAGAGATTAAAACCCAATGGGCTGGGTATGATGCACTTGAAAAAGAGAGATTGGAGATCATGATCCGCTTCATTGCAAAATACTTAGGAAGATCTTTAATGGAGATTCGCGCGTGGACCAGAGATAGTATTCTGGCTATAGCCACCAGAATCTGTCTGTCTGAGCAATTCCACAAGGGGATTATCATTGAAGCCCTGATGAGGCTGGGGCTGGTAAATGGTTGGAAATGGCAAAACTTACAAAGGCCAAACTCACTACAAAGATGCTGGATCACCTTCCCTTCCACCCAGTCAAACACAGCCTACCCCTCAAATCTCCAAACCAATCTCTAAGCCCAAATCCAAACATCCTCATCTTCAAAACCAATTCCTTTACCAACCCAACCATCATCCAGTGATGCACCTAGAAGGAGGAGAAGGGTGCTGAGGATAGAAGAAGATGAAGAAGAAGAGGATGAAGATGATAGTCTGCACTCTCTGCTGTTCTAAAGCTACCAGAACCCAGGAGAACCCATGATCACACCTGACTCTCAAAGGGAAATGGTTAGATTCAAGATAGAAGATGAAGAACAGCAAAAGCAGCACGATGAGCAACTACTGAAGATGGTTGAAAAGGAATTTCCTCAGTCATCATCTATACAAGCCATGAAGGGCATGCTCAGAGGCTGTACACTCTCAGGCACACATTTCAGTATCAGAAGGAGAGAGTGAGAGTATGGCCAGACCCCAAGGTGAGTTCTAGAATCCATAAAAGATCTATTCCACATAGATACAATGGCCAGGTTAGAAAAACAATAGATTCTACCATCATGTGGCCATTGTAGTCTCACCTTGGGAAATAATTGATGAATTCAAGAAAGCTCATCAATCAAAGATGACCCCTCAAGCCTTACTGGAAAACAAGATGATCAAAAAGGGGTTATTATATAAAAAGCTTGAAGACATCAAGAACAATGAGCTCTAGTTACTCCTTGAAGGCACCCATCCTGATGAATTTGTCTATAAGGAGGTAACAAACCGTGAGCTGAAAAAGGGCAGGACCATGAAGTACTTATCTGAGTACTATGGTCCAGAGTTCTTCTTTGAAGGAGGAGTAGAAGAACTCTCCAAGAGGAACAAGTTGTTCTCCTTGAAGCCTATGTTCGAGAGTCATACAGACTCATTATGGGGAAGTAAATCTCATGAATGGGATAACAACTCTGTGTCCAGTTCCCCAAAACAGAGTTCCTATTCATACCTTGCCAAACAAATATCTGAGATTTCTTCCCAGGCCGGAGCTTATATGGGTCATCTTCTCTACTGATCAAGAAGGAAAAAGACCAATCTTTTGTCAACAATAAGTGGGATGATAAATAATTTAAAGGTTTTGGCTGCATTGGTCAGGGGGAGTTTGTTGGACCAAAAAAACCAATGAGCCAAGATCAGAAAACCTCTAAGTCCCACATGGTATCACAACAACTTCTGAAAGCTTCATCAGCAGTTTGACAAGTGCTGAAGACTTCAACAGCTGAAGATCAAGTGCTGAAGACTTCAACAGCTGAAGAACTAAAGTGCTGAAGTACAACAGCTGAAGAACACAAGTACTGAAGCTGAACAGCTGAAGAACACAAGTACTGAAGCTGAACAGCTGAAGAACACAAGTGCTGAAGCTGAAAGACCAAAGTACTGAAGTACAACAGCTGAAAAGTTTACAAGTGCTGAAGATCAACAACTGATGTACAAAGTCTGAAGACAAAGACTGAAGACATCAGCTGATGATATCTACTGAAGTCATCAGCTGATGAACATCTGAAGTTCAAAGTCTGAAGATCAAGTACTGAAGCGTCAGTAGTTTGTTACAACTGCTGAAGAGTACTTCTTCAGTAGTTGTGATATCAGTAGTTTTATATTTTTACTTTCAGTAGTTTTGTAAAACGACTGAAGAGCTTGTTCTTCATTCGTTGTAGTTTCAGTAGTTTTATGTTTTTTAGTAGTTATAACATCTTATAACACTTAGCATTTTTCGTAAGAAGATGTCAGCTGTTTTGACATCTTCAGTAGTTGTGTTTCAGTTGTAATAATCTGTTAGATGTCACTATCAAGTGACAACAGCAGACGTCACATCTCTTATATAAGAGGTGTCGACCTAATTGTAATTGTGACATTCTGTTACCACGAAAGCGAATATTGAATGAATTATATTTGCAGATATTCTCTCTCTCTATAACCGTCTTTGTTCTTCATTGAATATTGTTTTGTTCTTGTGAATTGACTAATTCATTGTTTGAATTCCACTGCTATACTCTTCAATCAATCAAACATAGATCACTGATCCTAACAAAAATGCTATCAAGCCAATGACGTATGCTGTTGGTGCATTGTTGGACCAAAAGAACCAATGAGCCAAGATCAGAAAACCTCTAAGTCCCACATGGTATCACAACAACTGCTGAAAGCTTCATCAGCAGTTTGACAAGTGCTGAAGACTTCAACAGCTGAAGATCAAGTGCTGAAGACTTCAACAGCTGAGAACTAAAGTGCTGAAGTACACAGCTGAAGAACACAAGTACTGAAGCTGAATAGCTGAAGACGCAAGTACTGAAGCTGAACAGCTGAAGAACGCAAGTACTGAAGCTGAACAGCTAAAGAACACAAGTGCTGAAGCTGAAAGACCAAAGTACTGAAGTACAACAGCTGAAGAGTTTACAAGTGCTGAAGATCAACAACTGATGTACAAAGTCTGAAGACAAGACTGAAGACATCAGCTGATGATATCTACTGAAGTCATCAGCTGATGAATCATCTGAAGGTCAAAGTCTGAAGATCAAGTACTGAAGCCTCAGTAGTTTGTCACAACTGCTGAAGAGTACTTCTTCAGTAGTTGTGATATCAGTAGTTTTATATTTCTAGTTTCAGTAGTTTTTTTTAAAACGACTGAAGAGCTTGTTCTTCAGTCGTTGTAGTGTCAGTATTCTAATCAGTAGTTTTATATTCTATACTTAATACTTGATATGTTCTCAGTACTTGTGAACATTTTAGCAGTTTGTTAAGATTTAGTTATTTTTGTAATTGATCTGCCAGTTGTCACTTTCCGTGATAACAGCAGTGGTTGTTGCACTCTATACTAGGAGTGGCAACCTATTGTAATAAGATGAATGATTTGAATGATTTGAATGATTTGAATGATTTGATTTGAATTATTCCATATCTATAAACATTCCATGAATCAGAAATATATTCTCTCACTATAATCGTATGTGCTCTTAATGCATACAAATATCGATCTCTGCTACAATTTGTCTAATTCATGTTCTTATTCCGCTGCTTTGAACTCTAATACATCAAACTTGTGATCGCTGATCCTGTCAAATGGTATCAGAGCAAGGTTAATCATTGATCGATCTAATAATTGATCATTGAAACTGCTATTCAAGATCTAAGTTTGATTGAATTAGCTTTTGTTTTTGCAAGAAACGGTTATAGAGATTGAATTTTCTGTATTTCTGGTCATTCATCCTGAGATCTTTTCTTGGTTTTCATTGAGTTTGTTGTGGTCTGTGTAAAACTTTTAAAAGCTTGATTAAATTGTTTTTGAACTAAAAATGACTACTCCCTCCAATGATCCTCACAATACTGGTTCCTCAACCAAGCCACCAATGCTAGTTACGAATGAGTATAACATATGGCAACGACGAATGCTCCATCACCTGTCTGTTAACAGCGCAGGTTGTTGGACATCAGTGGTACATGGTCCACACAAGCCTATGGTGAATAACCCGGAAACCAATCAAATGGTTCCGAAGAGGGAGGAGCAATACTCAGATGAGGATAAGAAGTTGCTTGAAATTGATGCAAAAGCCCATGGAATTCTGGCCATGGCACTGCCAAATGAAATCTATTCTGGGCTAATGCATCATGAAACTGCTCATGACCTCTGGAATGCCTTGAAAGAACAATTTGAGGAAAGATGAGGTCTTGGCAAATAATAGAGAAATCCTTGCCCAACAATATGAGACATTCTCTCATAGAAAGGGTGAGACATAACTCAAAAATATGAGCGGTTCTTGTTTGATCTCTGAATTAAAAATGGTCAAACTTGAGTACACAAATATTCAGATGAATAACAGATTCTCAGATCACTGCCTGAGAGATGGGACACATATACTATTGTCCTACGCTCCAGTGCAAGTTTGGACAAACTATCTCTCACCCAACTCCATGGAAACTGCTCACGTTTGAGAGAGAGATAGATAGAAGAGAAAGTTGTCTTCATCTGGAAAGCTCACTGAAGACTTTGTACCAGGCAACACTGCCTTGGTTGGTCATGAGTCAGAATATGCTTCATCTGAATGCCAGTATGATGAGCATATTAATTTCTCTTCAAGCACTTCTGATTCTGCATTTGTGAGTGTTGATGGTCAGTTTACTGGGTGTAATAATGACAATTTATGCTTCATTATGGATGATCTCAAGGGGATTGCTGATGACGACTTAGAAGAGATGGATATTTTGAGCCAAATGCCCTGATAAATATCAGATCTCAGAAGTTCTATAAGAACTCAAGAAATTCCCAGGACTCTCTGGCAAAACCAAAGTTGGTTTTGACAGAGCAAGTTGAGGTGTCACAAATGCCAACGGCTTGGACACTTTGCAAGAGAGTGTAGATCAACTGGATCTAACTCCACTGCACCTTTTGTGACTTTTCCTGGCAATAGTCAACAACACAGAGGGCAACATCCTGTCACTTCTAGTCATCATCCTCAACAACAATCTCCTGTATTTGTTTCCTCAGGGTCAAATGCCATATCCTACCCTTGTTATTACATGCCACAGTCAAATCAAG
Organism: Flaveria trinervia; assembly: GCA_025506515.1. NCBI lineage: Eukaryota > Viridiplantae > Streptophyta > Magnoliopsida > Asterales > Asteraceae > Flaveria > Flaveria trinervia. The sequence goes on from CM046446.1 coordinate 51,943,906, forward strand.
TTCAAGTTCCTATGGCACCACCACCTCATGCACTACCAGAACCTCACCATCCCAATCTCATCAACAGACTCAACCTCAACAACACAGCTTCTTCACCCCAGGAGTTGTTGACTGGAGCAGTTTACCAGATGACATGTCTGGTCATGAACAACTGTTCTCAGGTGCTGGTCAACATGGTGGTGACAGCCTTTTGGGAATCTAGCTCTTATGGCTTGGAGTCTGCTGATACTTCATTTTCTAATGCCTCTACACCTCAGGTATCACAGGTATCCTCTGAGGCAAAAGCCAAATTATGTTCTGAACCATGCATAGCAGCATTTGCTTCCATTAGAGAAGCAAATGTAGCTCTAATTAATAAGAACATTGAGCTAGAACAAATAATTTCCAAAAACAAAGCTGAGTTTGAGTGTGTGCTTAAAGATAAAAATGATGAGATTTATAAACTGAAATGCCAAATAATTGATGATAAGGCTAGAGAAGAGGTATTTCTAGAGAAGTACAAAGATCTCAAAGAAACCCGTGCAGTTACCCAGGTAGAGTGTGATAGATGGGTAAAATCATGCAAAGGTTTTGAAATGCTTCTTAGTAAGCAATCTGCTTCCAATGTGAAGTTTGGCATTGGTTACAATCACACTGCTCCACCTACAGATTTTACTCCAAGAGCAGAGGTAGAATCTGATGGTGAGAATGATAACCAATCCATCACATCATGTGATCTACTTTCTGATACAGCACAATCAGAAGTAGCAGTCAGCATCAAGCCCTCTTTGAACCTATCAGCTGATGTTGATGGTTCAAATGCTAACACTCACAAGATCAATGAGTTGATCAACTCAGGAGTTAATTCTGAGGGTCCTGAAAGGACTAGAGAGCAGGATTTAACACCTGATGTTCAAACTTCAACTGCTGTCAGTACTGAAGAGAAGAAAACTGCCAGTAGAAAGAGTTTGAAGACTACTAAAGAGGCAGTCAAGAAAGCAAACAATGCTTCCAAAGCATTGAAGAACAAGTCTTCAGTTGCTTCACCCTCTTTAGTTGATGATCAACCTAAGATGAAGAAGAAACCATATGAAGTATGTGGTTTGTTCAATCATCTTACAGATGATTGTTGGTACAAAAGAGGTTCCAAACTCAAACAAAAAGAAGAAATTAAAGAGAAAATGGTAAAAATGAAAACTGAGTTTGAGACCACATTTGTATGAGCAACATCAAATCCTATAACCCTTAAGTCCTCAAAGAAATCCAAAAAGGAAGGGGTTAAACAGGTGACAGCTGAGAGTGCTCATAAGAAGAAGGTGCAACATAGGAACTTATCAAACTCCACTGGCAATGTGTCTGATAAGCTGAAAGCTTTATCACAAAATCAGACATAGCTGGTCATGATGGTTCAACATCTGTTGGGTAGAGTTAACCAACTACATGCTCCTATGTTGAAACCACAGAAAAGGAGGTCCAAGCCAAAGGATTCCTCTTCTTCACCATCTTCTTCCTCTCAGGCTGTTGTTCCAAATAAACCTGTTAGTTTACCATCTATTGATGAGACCAGGCCCAAAACCAAAAAGGCTTGGGTCTCCAAAACTAATTGATTGTTTATTATTGCAGGGTTCTTCAACATGCCAAAGTAGCATCTGGTATGTAGACAGTGGGGGATCTATGCACATGACTGGAAACAGCTCTCTTCTTCATGACTACTCTCAAGGAAAGAAGGGATTTGTTTCGTTTGGCAATGATGCTAGGGGTTACATCATTGGTAAGGGCTTTGTCTCCAATGGAGAAATCAAATTTGATGATGTTAATCATGTGGAAAATCTCAAGTACAATCTCTTGAGTGTCAGTCAAATATGTGATAAAGGCCATGTTGCTCTTTTCACCAGTCAAAACTGCAGGATTCTGTCATCCAAAGTTTTGCACTTGATTGACAAGGTGTTGGATGATCACACTCTCCTGAGAGCCAAAGGACAGGAAGAGTGTATGCCTTAGATCTTTCCAAGAAAATAGATCTCAAAGGCAATCCTTGCCTATTTTCCAAAGCCTCTTCTCAAGAATCTAAACTGTGGCACAGAAGGCTTGGTCATGTTAATCTCAAAAACGTGAATCAGCTTACCCACAGTAGTTTAGTCAGGGCTTACCAATAAAGGAGTTCCACTGTGATGAAACCTGCACTGCTTGTTTAAAAGGAAAACATCACAAAGTCTCATTCCCTCCTATTGAAGTGCCTAAGTCCACTGCCTGCTTGCAATTACTGCATATGGATCTATTTGGTCCTGTGAGAGTAATGAGCATGGCAAAGAAGAAATACTGTCTGGTAATTGTGGATGATTACTCCAGATTTGTATGGACTTCTTTCTACATTCAAAGGATGAGGCTGCTCAGAAGATTATTCACTTTGTGTGTATATTGAGAAGCAGTATTCCCTTCCAGTCAAGTGTATTAGGAGTGACAATGGAACTGAATTCAGAAATCATACACTTGATGACTTCTATCTTTCAAAGGGAATCAAAAGGCAGTTTAGCATTCCAAGGACTCCAGAACAAAATGGAGTAGTGGAGAGAAAGAACAGCACCCTCATTGAAGCTGCAAGGTCCATGCTGGCTGACTCTGGTTTGCCACTGACCTTTTGGGCTGAAGCTGTTAACACAGCTTGCTATGTGCAAAATAGAGTTTTAGTAAATCAGAGGTTGATGAAGACTCCATATGAAGTCCTCCATCATTTGGCTCCTCTGATTTCATTTTTCAAAGCATTTGGGTGTCCCTGTTTTATTCTCAACAAAAGGATCAACTCCATAAATTTGATCCTAAGGTGGATGCAGGGTATTTTGTTGGTTATTCATCTACTTGCAAGGCATACAGAGTCTTCAACTGCAGAACAAAGATGGTTGAGAAACTATACATGTTAAGTTCAATGAATCTCCAAAGGACAAGATTCCACAAAGCCCTGTGGAGTTATTTGATTTGGACATACTGCAATATGTTCCTTATCAAACTCCTGCTGTTGCTCCTGTCAACAGTTCACCACCTGGTGGTACTGCTGGTGCTGATGATGATGATTGCAGTACTCACCTCTTCAGGTTTAGTGATCAACTGCCTGATTCAGCTAGACCTGATGTTCCTGTAGCTCCAGTAGCACCATCCACAACAAATGCTGATGAGATCTCTTCGAATTCAACTTCCTTTGAATTACCATCCACTGATTGGTTTCAAGGAAATGATTCACCATCACCATCTGTTACTGCTGAGCCTGCTACAAACACTTGCACAGATCTCATTGTGTATCAAGATCTGAAGAATCACCCTATGTCTCAAACCATTGGTGATATCACTGCTGGAGTATCAACAAGAAGTCAATTGTCAAATTTCTGCTTCTATGCTCTCTTCATCAGTCAGCAAGAGCCAAAGAATTATCACATTGCTTTAAAGGACAATGGATGGGTTGATGCCATGCAGCTTGAGCTTCTTCAGTTCAAGAAACAGGAAGTGTGGGAACTGGTTCCTCTACCTCCAGGTAAGTGTGCAATAGGCACTAAATGGGTGTTTAGGAACAAAACTGATGAAAATGGGCTTATTGTTAAGAACAAGGCCAGACTGGTTGTTTAGGGGTTTGCACAAGAAGAAGGTATTGATTATGATGAAACCTTTGCCCCTGTAGCCAGACTGGAAGCAATTCGATTGTTTTTAGCTTATGCTGCTCATCAAAACCTTAAAGTTTTCCAAATGGATGTCAAAAGTGCATTTTTGTATGGAAAAATTAAAGAAGAGGTTTATGTATGTCAACCTCCAGGCTTTAGGACAATAAACATCCTAATTGGGTGTATAAGCTTGATAAGGCTCTTTATGGGTTAAAACAAGCTCCTAGAGCCTGGTATAAGACATTATCAAACTTTCTTCTGGAAAATAATTTCACTAGAGGCTCCATAGATAAGACTTTATTCATTAAGAAAGCTGGGCAGCATAATCTACTTGTTCAAATTTATGTAGATGACATCATTTTTGCATTCTCTGATCTAAAGTTGTGTGATGCCTTTACAAAGTTGATGCAACAGAAGTTTGAAATGAGTGCCATGGGAGAGTTACAGTTCTTTCTGGGGTTGCAAATCAAGCAAAAGGCTGATGGAATTTTCATTCATCAGTCCAAATACACAAAAGATCTTTTGCAAAAGTTTGATTTACAAAACTGTAAGCCTTGTTCTACCCCATGTGCAGCACCACACAACTGGATACAGATCAGAAAGGTAAAGTGGTTGATGAAACACTTTACAGATGTATGATGGGTCCTTGATGTATTAACAGCTTCTAGACCAGATATTATGTTTGCTACATGTGTTTGTGCTAGATTTCAGGCTGCACCTAAAGAGTCTCATCTGATTGCAGTCAAGAGGATCTTTAGATATCTGCAAGGCACTCCATCTCTAGGTTTATGGTATTCTACTGGACATTCTGGTAAATTAGTTGCTTTTTCTGACAGTCACTATGCAGGGTGTAAGTTGACTAGGAAATCAACTTCTGGTGGATGTCAATTCCTAGGCAACTGCTTGATTTCTTGGCAGAGCAAGAAACAGACCTCGGTTGCTACATCAACTGCTGAAGCAGAGTACATTGCTGCTGCAAGTTGCACCTCTCAGGTACTCTGGCTTCAGAACCAACTTCTGGATTATGGCATTACAGAGACTAACACTCCATTGCTAATGGATAGTGCTTCAGCGCTGTGTATTGTCAAAAATCCAGTCCAGCACTCTAGGACCAAACATATAGAGATCAGACATCATTTTATAAGGGATTGTTTTGAAAAAGGTCTGATTGATCCTAAGTTTGTGCCTAGTGCTGATGAGCTTGCAAACATTTTTACTAAGCCTTTGGATAGTTCAACTTTCCAAAACCTGGTGTTAAGGCTTGGTATGCTGTAGCTAGAATAAGTGACTACTACTGATGATCTTAGTAATAAGTACTGATGATCATTGGTAACCATGTCACATATAAGTACTGATGAGTTCTTTTACCTCAGCAGTTTTTATAACTACTGAAGGCTAAATGTCTCACAGTACTAAAGTACATCTGTCTAAACTACTGATGTAGTTACAACTACTGATGCAGTTACAACTACTGAAATCAGTAAAACAGATAAGTACTGATGTCCTATGAAACAACTGAAATCAGCCAAAAAGGCTGATGAATGTGTTGAGGACAGTATGAACAGCTGAAAAGCTAAGAATTGACGAAAACAACTGATAGAAATTTCTCTTCAGTCGTTTGTACAACTGCTGTTTCATTTAAACAACTGAAGCAATACCATGTCTTCTGTAGTTTTCTAACTACTGATGACTAATACCAGTCTTCAGTTGTTTACAACAGTTGATGACAACACCACTGTCTTCAGTAGTTTCAAAACTACTGATGACACAAACACCAAGTCCTCAGTTGTTCAATCATCTGAAGTCAAAACCACAGTCTTCAGTAGTTTTCTAACTTCTGATGCCTAACACCACGACTTCAGCTGTTTCAACGTCTGAAAGGATAATACCTGTCAACGGTCGTTTAAAAACTATGATGACTAACACCACATCCTTCAGTCGTTTTCTTACCCGTACCTATATATATCCTGACCTAATCCTTCAATGCTTCATCTTCAAACCTAACGTTCCTCTCCAAAACTTCTCTCTTTCAATGGCGTCCATGCAACTTAAACCGCGACACAAATGTGTTGCCTACCTTACTAAATCGCCTGTCTGGGCTAAGTTCGATACTGCTATCGATCTTATGGTTCAGTCCCAATACAAAACGGCATTTCTTCTGATCCCATACTACATGCCGAATCCCTCGCAACAATTTTGGATGAACGTTACTATTACCACCGGGGGAGAACAACACACCATCTCTCAGTCGGTCGTCAACAACAAAGAAGTAGTCATCACTCCTGCAGTTATCCGCCAAATTCTTCATCTGGATGATGCTATTTCTCTGCTGGATATCCGAAGGGTACCACAGATCTATCCTTTGCCAACATGGATATCAAGGCAATCTCAGTGCCTCCACTATCATGAAGAAACACTTCCATGACGCTGAACGCCTAATTTTTCACATGGTGAATGTATGTTTGGCTCCTAAGACGTCGTCTTGGGATCAAATGTCGACAAAATGGCAGCAGGTAATGTATTCTATTCTTGAGCAACAACCGCTAAACTTTTCAGAAATAATATTTCGGAGCTCAAGGATATGGCTCAAAACTAACTGCCAACCGTTGGATACTATATCCACGGTTCTAATGGCATCATTACAACCAGCTTAATGCTGAGGGACTTGTTGGCTTGGGAGTCCCTGCTACGGCTGTTCTGCCGGAAGTATACTCCCGCACAACTCTGACCAGACACTCAAATGGCTGCCATGCTGCGAAAACCCACGCAGCTGGAACCCACAGCCACCACCTCCAAATCAAAAGTCCCCACCAAACCCACCAAAAAGAAACCCAAAACGGCTACTCAGGGAATTGAGTCCCTTAAGGATGCCCCTGCAACACAAACGCAGGATATATCCACTAGTCCAAACCCCTAGTGGATACAATGACTCTTCCAGCCATAGCCGCTCAGGCTTCCTCTCAACAGGAGCCTGCAGCAACCACACAAGGGGTACCTACATATCTGGGATCTTCCGCACTTGAGGAGATTGCCATTAAAAAGCACCAACCTCCCCAGGTGCACACTGCTTCTATCCCTTCACCCAAACCAACCGCCCCTCACAACCCAACTTTAATAGTTGCACAAGTGCTGACTCAACTGCAGTCCTCACCCCCTCCCCATAAACCACTTACTACTAGGAACACCTTTACAATTGAGGGGGAGGAACACAGTGCACTTGAGAACCCACAGCACAGGGGTTTACCACTTCTATCTCCTGGTGTAGATAAGGAGCTTAGAATATCTAGTGAGGCTGCCACCTCTCTGAATCAGCACATGATCAGAATGAGGCTGGTAACATTGCTAAGACCTCACTAGAGGCAATAGCTGATGATGGACATTGTCCTGAGGCTGGGAGTCCCCAGTACCAAGCACAAGGGGCACATGCAACAACTGGTCTACACCCAGTGCATGTAACTCCTGCTCAAGCAGGAGGTCAGATGATTCAGCTTCGGCTGATGATGACCTGGGCTTTTTCTACGATGTTCTTGCCCAGAACACAATCCTTGAAGAGAAAGTTAGTAGGCTGCAAAACCTACTTGACCAACTCTCACAAGGAGAAAGACCATCTGCCTCTACCAACCCACACATGGTACCTTCACTTGAAGGTTCCCCAAACACTGAGCCACTCCAACTCAACCACCTGCCTCTGCTTCAGGCCCTATTTCTCAGGAACGGAACCCTCCTGAGCAAATAGGTGTGTACTTCAAAATTCCCTCCCTCTCATCACACCCATAATCACTGATATTGTGACTAAAGCCATTGATGAGAGCCTTTCCTCAACTTTACAACCCTTGATTGATGCTGCTGTGCAAAAGACACTTTCTACGGTACAAACCCCTTCCTCCAATGCATCGAAAAAGGGGGAGAGTACTGCAGTGAAAGAAAAGAAGAGGAAAAGAACAGAGGAAAAGAAGGAAGAGAAGCAAGCCCAAGAGGAGGAGAAAGAAAAGCAACCACTTCTCACTTACAAGCGAAAGAAAAGTGCTGATGATCATATTGCTGAAGACAAATCCTTGGAGGAGCTGGTAAAAGAAGCTGATACTACACACAGCCGATCCATGGATAAAATAATTGACACACTCTTCAGGCAAGGGTTTGATACAGCCACACTGGATAGTGAGATCAGAAGGTTGGAAGTGCAAGAGATACAAACCCGATGGGCTGGGTATGATGCTCTTGAAAAAGAGAGATTGGAAATAATGATCCGCTTCATTGCAAAATACTTAGGAGAAGATCGTTAATGGAGATTCGCGCGTGGACCAGGGACAGCATTCTGGCTATAGCCACCAGAATCTGTCTGTCTGAGCAATTCAACAAAGGGATTATTGTGGAAGCCCTTGATGAGGCTGGGGCTGGTAAAAGGTTGGAGATGGCTAAACTCACAAAGGCGAAAAACTACAAAGATGCTGGATCAACCTTCCCTTCCACCCACTCAAACAGAGCCTATCCCTCAAATCTCCCAACCAATCTCTAAGCCAAAATCCAAACATCCTCATTCTTCAAAACCAATTCCTTCACCAACCCAACCATCATCCAGTGATGCACCTAGAAGGAGGAGAAGGGTGCTGAGGATGGAAGAAGAAGAAGAAGAGGAGGATGAAGATGATAGTCTGCCGCTCTCTGTTGTTCTAAAGCTACCAAAACCCGAAGTCAAACCATGATCACACCTGACTCTCAAAGGGAAATGGTCAGAGTCAAGATAGAAGATGAAGAACAACAAAAACAGCATGATGAGCAACTGTTGAAGATGGTGACAAGGAATTTCCTCAGTCATCATCTATTCAAGCCATGAAAGGGCATGCTCAAGGCTGTACACTCTCAGGCACACTTTTCAGTATCAGAAGGAGAGAGTGAGAGTATGGCCAGACCCCAGGGTGAGTTCTAGAATCCATAAAAGAACTATTCCACACAGATACAATGGCCAGGTCTGAAAAAACAATAGATTCTACCATCATGTTGGCCATTGTAGTCTCACCTTGGGAAATCATTGATGAATTCAAGAAAGCCACCAAGCAAAGATGACCCCTCAAGCTTTACTAGAAAACAAGATGATTAAGAAGGGGTTGTTATATAAAAAGCTTGAAGACATCCAGAAGAATGAGCTCAGTTACTCCTTGAAGGCAACCATCTGATGAATTTGTATATAGGAGGTAACTACGGTGGAGCTGAAAAATGGCAGGACCATGAAGTACTTATCAGAGTACTATGGTCCAGAGTTCTTCTTCGAAGGAGGAGTAGAAGAACTCTCTCTGGAGGAACAACTTGTTCTCCTTGAGCCTATGTTCGAGAGTCATACAGACTCATTATGGGGAAGTAAATCTCATGATGGGATAACAACTCTTTGTGCAGTTCCCCAAAACAGAGTTCCCATTCATACCCTACCAAACAAATATCTGAGATTTCTTCCCAGGCCGGAGCTTACATGGGTCATCTTCTCTACTAATCAAGAAGGAAAAAGACCAACACTTTGCCAACAATAAGTGGGATAATAATAATTTAAAGGTTTTGGCTGCATTGGTTCAGGGGGAGTTTGTTGGACCAAAAGAACCAATGAGCCAAGATCAGAAAACCTCTAAGTCCTACATGGTATCACAACAACTGTTGAAAGCTTCATCAGCAGTTTGACAAGTGCTGAAGACTTCAACAGCTGAAGATCAAGTGCTAAAGACTTCAACAGCTGAAGAACTAAAGTGCTGAAGTACAACAACTGAAGAACACAAGTACTGAAGCTGAACAGCTGAAGAACGCAAGTACTAAAGCTGAACAGCTAAAGAACGCAAGTACTGAAGCTGAACAGCTGAAGAACACAAGTGCTGAAGCTGAAAGACCAAAGTACTGAAGTACAACAGCTGAAGAGTTTACAAGTGCTGAAGATCAACAACTGATGTACAAAGTCTGAAGACAAAGACTGAAGACATCAGTGATGATATCTACTGAAGTCATCAGCTGATGAAACATTGAAGGTCAAAGTCTGAAGATCAAGTACTGAAGCCTCAGTAGTTTGTCACAACTGCTGAAGAGTACTTCTTCAGTAGTTGTGATATCAGTAGTTTTATATTTCTAGTTTTAGTAGTTTTGTAAAATGACTGAAGAGTGTTCTTCAGTCGTGTAGTTTCAGTAGTTCTAATCAGTAGTTTTATATTCTGTACTTAATACTCTGATATGTTCTCAGTAGTTGTGAACATTTCAGCAGTTTGTTAAGATTTAGTTATTTTTGTAATTGATCTGCCAGTTGTCACTTTCCGTGATAACAACAGTGGTTGTTGCACTCTATATAAGGAGTGGCAAATATTGTAATAAGATGAATGATTTGAATGATTTGAATGATTTGATTAGAATATCCATATCATAACATTCCATGAATCTGAAATATATTCTCTCACTATAATCGTATGTGCTCTTATGCATACAAATATCGATCTCTTGCTACAATTTGTCTAATTCCTGTTCTTATTCCGCTGCTTTGAACTCTAATACATCAACTTGTGATCGCTGATCCTGTCATGCATTTAGTGCAAAATAAAATAAGCTGCTCTAACAGGAGATAGGTGGTGTGCCTCTTGCTGTGCGATGGCACTGACCTGAGATTAGCACAACCTAGATATTCTAGAATTCAGTGTTGTTTGCCGCCTCTCTGTTGTGCGGGCACTGACTGAGGACTGGCTTCTCTTTGAAAGCTCTAAGAATAGTCCCTCCTTGTAATAATACCGTAGAACCGCTCAAAAGCTCATGAGGAATGTTGATTACCATATAAGTGTGGGATCCACAAATGTTTGTTGAAATAATTGACCAAAAACAATCACCAGTTTGTGTCAAAAGTCTGTGTAGATTTAAGTGGGAAAACATATTGACAATCATTGTGGCTACAATTCTTGAAGTTCAAACAATGTGGTAATCTAAGAGTTCCAGTATGATTTCCTACTGCTAATGACTAGGATTAACACCAAGAATTGAGCATCAAAAGATTTTGATAACAAGTCCCAAATGATTTGATGTGCGTGTATGATTCCAAATTGAATTGGTCCAGGTGTGGTCATCTAAGTTGAAGCTTTCTATCCGGAACCAAATCCAGTAGATTTCAACCTTAGGTTCTATCTCTCACAAAAAGCCAAAAACAAAGTCTTATTTTTTAGTCTTTAGTTTAAGTTTCTAATTTAGCGAGTGGTTTTAGTTAATTTGTTTGCCGGACTACATCATGAAAATCGATAAGGGATCAACTCACTGAATGGGTCATGTCTAAGATGACCACATGAATTTTCAAGTTTAAAGCAGTCACATCTGAGGTGACAATGGTTAAAAATGATCATGTCTGAGATGATCAAAACTCATAATGTCTATTTCAAAAAGTTAAAATGTTCAAAATGGCAGAAAATCTACTAAGTGTGACCTATTCGCATGATTGGACCATGAATATGGACCAACCATGAGAATGGATCCCATTCGCATGGCTGGACATGAATTTAGCATTCACCCAAATGGCGTGAAGAATGATCCTTCGACGAATGACAGGGTGCGAATGAGTCAGTCAACCGACTGAGACTCAGTCGGTTAATGGGAAAGCATGAAAGGGCACGAATGAGTCAGTCGACCGACTGAGACTCAGTCGGCCAACTGAAAGCGATGACTGGGCCAATCGCACGACTGAACCTCAGTCACCGAATGAACTGAGCGAATGAGGCCAGTCGGCCGATTGAAATTAGGTTCAGTATTTAAGGGCCTAGTCGATCGCATTCACTCATCACTCCCAATCGCACCCCCAAATCGCTTTCTTTCCCGTTACTCTGCCAAAAATTCTAGATATCGTGTTTTCACATTGCTATTGATCTTCTGACATTCGATTGACAAGTATACAGGTACATTGCACTTAAATCTTATAGAAATCAGAAGATCTTGAGTCAAATTTGTGTTATTCGAATGAAACATTAACCGGATTGAAAATGCCCTAATAACCTACATAAAATAAGCAAAATATAAAATTAAGTTTAATAGGTCATTAGTGACAAGATGGCGAGTCTAATGGACCATTAAAACATGTTAAATTACTTGAATTAGGTCAAGATTCAAACCTCAGTCGATTGAACAGTGGGTCATGCGATTGGTCGTTCGGATGAACTCCCATCGCACGATTGAATCTTGCGATTGGATCAATCGGCAGAATGAACCATGCGAATGAGTTTAAGTCGGCCGACTGAACCAATCGCAGACTCACTCAGCATATTGAACTTAGTCGCATGTCTCATTCACCCGAACGAGCTCAGTCGCACGAAAGAACAAACGACTGACTCCAGTCGCATGATTCATTCGCACGTATGTATCGGATTGAATTAAAACTATACACCTTGAACTGAATTTTCAATGTATGACTTACAAATGGTTCTGGGTCTTGTGTTTCAGGTCAATGGCTGATAGATGGTCCATAAATCCAAAGCACAATATATGTGCTCATTTGGACCATACGACTCGGAATGGAGCCGAGTTTACAGAGATTATTGCTTTCCTTCGACGCTCTAGGATACATAAAGCCATATCCACACAGTGTACTCCTTACAGGTCCTTACATCAGGCTTTCTGGGAATGCTTTGTAGATCGTTCACATGAGCCTTACAGCATACAGAGCTCCATTCATGGTCATGACATTGAAATTACAGCAGCTGACATCCAGAGAGTACTTGATTTTGGGAATGATACTGATCAACCCACCAGACTACATCCATTTACAGTCAGAGGTTGCTTCCTTAGGATTAAATATGCTGGGGACATCAACTCAGGTGTGCTCAACAAGACCAACCTGTGTCCCCAGTATAAATACTTGGCGCATGTGATCCTGAAGTGTATTGCTTCTCGAAGGGGTGGGTTTGATGACCTGTCAGACCAGATTCAGAATGCCTATGTGGCACTGGTACTGAACCACCCCTTCAGCTTCTCGAGCATGATCTTCTCGTATATGGTGGAGAATCTGCAGGCCAAGGGGAAGGAGGGTTTTTGTATGTATCCCAGATTTCTGCAGCTGATCTTTAACGAGAAGCTGCCATTACTTCCCAAGGAGAAACATGATGCGGTTGCCCTAGAGGTTATGGATGACACGACTTTGGGTCGCATGAGAGTGTATCGGGGCAAGTAGGTAAAGCCCCAGGTAAAAAGGTTGATCGGCCATCTGGAAAATGAACGATATGTGGCACCAGGTAGACGCAAATGGCGCCATGATGACAGCGATTCACATGATGAGAGGTTGTCGCTCCCAGAGCATGATTCAGACAATGATGATAGTGGGGATGTGGGGATGATATGCCTGCTCCAACGAGGGGCACAGCTTCAGATGTTATACCCCCAGTGTCTGCCCCAACAGGCGACATAGCTGAGTCTGCAGGCTTCCACCAGGACTTCATACTGGTGAGGAGGAAGAAGAGTCAGATGAGGAGCCCTGACGAGGACCGTGGGAAGCAAGGTTGTTCCCACCGAGTATGGACTCCGGGCGGTTGGTGAACGCCCCAGGGATTCGGGAGAGACGACTGTATCCCAGCTATGCTCCTGAGTCTACTAGCCGTGTTCTAGGGGGAGCATCCACCTCGACTGGATCGAGGAAGAAACGGATGGCTCAGCCCCACGGCCAGAAGAAGAAGAGAAGAAGACTCACCTTCGTACCCACCACAGCCACTACATCTACCACCATCCCTACCATCTTACAGCCACAACATTCCACCACCACAGCCACCACAGCTACCACTACCACTACGACACCTCCCACCACTGTAAATATGCCAACCACCACCATATCTTTCACTCCTACATCACCTCCAATATCTCACAGACCAACCCTATCTTTACCACAACCACCACCACAACTAGCCACAATCAGGACCCTCATTGATCCCGCACTATATATGGATCTCATCTACCTCAATTTGGGGTAGAGGACCAGCTTTCAGCGCTAAAACGTATGGTGATGCGACTGTTAGCTGTTGATGAAGAGAAGACTGCACAGATCTGACAGCTTGCAGATCTCACTGCTGTGCAGTCACATCAGATCTCGGAGCAGGATCGGCTAATCAAGGAGCATGCCCAGCAAATGGCTGCTCAGAGCCTCGAGATCGCCCAACTCCAAGAGCATAGAGTCACTTCTCTAAGAAAATTGAAGAGTTGGAGAATGCTAAGAAGACCATCATGCTCAAACTTAAAGGATCTAAGATGAGCCTCTGAAGATTAAAGAGGGAGATGGTGATGATAGTGATGATGATGATGTGGATGAAGATGAAGAAGAGAGTGACGATGATGAAGAAGCAAAAGGAGGGGATGCACCTGCATCGGCCACTGTACAGGTCAAGAGAACAGGACTAAGAACAGACAAGATCAATCAGCCTCTACCTCTGCCCCTACAAGTGATGAAACCTTGATACAAGAAAAAGTAAAGATTAGATGATGTATTTATCTTCTTTTGTATTTGAATCATGTAATTGAACACAATGTACTAATGTTTATATTACTTTAATGCCTTTTGTTTGATGAATTACTAATGATTATGGGTGAAAGGTTTAAATCAAACAGATCAAAATTACCAAAGAGATGAGTTTGACGTTGCTCCCCTTCAGCAGGTCAAGTCTCAGCTAACAATGATTCTTGATCTGCAAGGGATAGTCAGGAGTTCAGTGAATTATACCCTGAAGAAGGGGAAATAATTCATGACTTATCAAATGAGCAACTCGCAGAGCTTTTCAAGCTAAATCCAGATGAAATAGTAAAAGATGCTCCGAATGCGATTCGACTAGTGACGAAGAGTTCAACGATGTTGATGATGTAGAGATCGAAGATGTCACTGCGAGGAGGAGTACCCTCAGTATGCTGACAATGAGGGTAATGTGGTCCCCATCTTGGTGAATCCCTGTCAGCGATACTATTGAGGTGTTGAACAATATGGAGCAAGAAACAGAGAAAGCAGAAGACACAGCCCAAGCCTCAAATGATGATGTTGACATTCGAAAGGCTGAGGGGCTGCATGTTTTGAAGAAGTTAGAGCCAACGTACTACACCAAAGAAGGATTCCTACACCAAACTCTACAGAGTCAAGAAACATCATAAGGTGTCAGGTAGGATTATAGCATGGGCATATTTTGATGACCTTAACGTCTATGCAGTTAAGAGGGAGAAGGGCATAGAATATTTTAGATTTCCACATGATCTAAAGACTCTACCAGGTTTGAGCTCAACCAACTGGCCAAACTAAAGCTTTTGTATGCTTACTCGATGAAGATGTCTGGCTGGTTGAGGCTGCCCTAAAGAAGGAGTACCACACTAGATGGGTTAACTTCAGACCCCAATGGCTACAGGTATGTCAGAAGGTCTGAGGTTGATGCCACTACCGGCAAGCCTAAGATAGTGTTGAAGTGGAATCCTCCACGCACAATGTCGAGAATCCCAGTCAGGAATGCCACAGGATTTCACTCCCCATTTCAAGTGGTGGTACTATGATTGGAGAATAGCTGAAGTGGTCATAGTCTTAAGCAAAGAGGGACAAATGGATACTATCAGGGTATTCGACCCGATGTGGCTTACAACTTGTCGGAAAGTGATGTATATACGCTATACAAGTGGCCACTGTTCTATGATACGCAAGATATGGTACAAGCTCTTCAGTTCCAGAACGTTATACGACTCTTCTTCACGTTGAGATTCACACGAGAGTCACAACAGAGGAGAAGTACAAAATACAAGGAGGTTATGCAGAAAACAAGAGATTAGAGATATCTAGGTCCAAGGGGGAGTTTGTTGATACATGTATGTCCCTAGATCATGATATGAAATGTATAGATCTTGTTTATCTGGTGTAATTTGATATGATAATGAAATGATATTGGGTTTTGTGATTGTAATGATTAATATTTCATTAATAAGTTGATATTAAATTAATTAATTAGTTTAGTGATGGTGAATGTTTACATATAATGTTTACTTATTAATACATTCAAACTTAAAATAATGAAGTTATCATGCGAATGGCCCATGCGAATGGACCATAGCATGAACAACTTCATACGAATGACTCAGTCGCACGACTGAACCAGGAGACTGGATCAGTCGTATGATTGTAACATAAGATTGGCTCAGTCGCACGACTGACACTCAGTTGTGCGAATGAATCAACCGCATGGTTCAATCGCATGACTGAACCTACTAATGGTTCAGTCGCACGATTGAATAATACCAACCTATAAATACAACTCAATTCGTGAAAAATAAGGACTCTCGATCAATTACGATTCCGACGTACCCTAGCCGTCCAGAAACCTCCCAATTCGTTCTCCAAGTTCATAGAACACATTAGATCGATTTCCAATCGATTTCTAACGTTAGTTTCATTCTTTATTGATTCTTCGTGTGTTCTCACTGATTGGATCGCCAATCAATAGGATTCCGCACTATTTGATCGGGTATACACGCTAATCTCCAGGTATTTCGTTCAAATACCAGGTCTAACAGAATGGTCTTTTAAAAACAAATGAATGTGATTCATTTGATGTATTGAATCTTGTTTACAAGGAAAAATGACTAAGGAACCCTTTAGTGGAACTAACGAAAGGGCAAAAGACTTATTAGGAATCTTACATTCGGACGTATGTGGTCCTTTTAAGCCAATGACTAGAATGGTGAAAGATACTTCATTACCTCACCGACGATTATAGTGGCTATGGGTATGTGTACTATTAAGGCACAAAGATGAAGCTTTTGAAATGTTCAAAATCTTCAAGAATTAGTAGAAATCAACTCAACAGTCAATTAAGTTCTCCACACAGATAGAGGAGGTGAATACCTAAGTGATGCTTTTCAAGATCATCTTAGGAGTTGTTGTATTGTCTCACAACTCACTCCCCCTGGAACACAACATAATGGTGTGTTTGAGAGGTGGAATCGAACCTTATTGGATATGGTTTCGATCTATGATGGCTAGAAGCACATTACCTCTATCATTTTGGGGTTTTGCTTTGCTCTCCGCGACCCGTATTCTAAATATGCCCCAACCAAAATGGTGGAAAGGACCCCTTTGAGAAGTGGCATGGAAGAGTTCCATCCCTATCATACTTAAGGTCTGGGGTTGTGAGGCTTATGTTAGACTCTCACCCCAAACAAATTGGAAGTCCGATCCACCAAGTGCATCTTTCTTAGATATCCTAGAGATTCTAAAGGATATTATTTCTATGATCCACTGGAACAAAAGGTGTTTGTTGCCAGAAAGGGTGAGTTCTTAGAAGCGAAGTTCCTTATGGAAGGAACTAGCAGTAGAACAGTGGATCTTAAGGAGGATCAAGAACCCAACCCAATCCGTTTGGTTGAAACTAGCACTCAACATGAGGATGTTGAAGATGATCAAGTGTTTGATCAATACACACAAAACGTTCGCAGAAGTGGTGAACTAGTAATCCACCTGAAGATACGGATTTTTCATGGATGGATGCTATGTGGTAGATTCATATGAACCAACCACATACCATGATGCAGTGTCCAATTCGGATTGTGACAAATGGCTCGAGGCCATGAGCATTGAGATGCAATCCATGCGTGACAATTAAGTATGGGACTTGATTGTACCACCTCTTAACTCCAAAGTAGTTGGAAGCAAGTCGGTTTTCAAGAAGAAAACCGATATGCATGGAAACTTGGATACTTATAAGGCTAGACTTGTAGCAAAGGGTTTCACTCAAACTCAAGGGGTTGATTATGATGAAACTTTCTCACCTGTTGCGATGCTAAAGTCTATAAGGATATTGTTTGCCATAGCTGCTCATTACGATTATGAGATTTGGCAAATGGATGTCAAAACCGCTTTCCAAAATGGATATGTTGAGGAATATGTCTATATGGTTCAGCCTGAAGGTTTTGTCTATCCAAAACATCCTGATAAAGTATGCAAGATAAAGAAATCAATCTATGGATTGAAACAAGCATCGAGAAGTTGGAATCACCGTTTTGATGAAGAAATAATTAAATTCGGATTCGTCATGACGCTAATGAAGCTTGTGTATATAAGAAAGCTAGTGGGAGCATCATCACTTTCCTAGTATTGTATGTAGATTTCATACTACTATTTGGAAATGATATGCCAACCTTGGAAGGTGTAAAAAACTGGCTTGGAAGTTGTTTTTCCATCAACGATCTTGGTGAAGTCGCCTATATTCTGGGAATAAAAATCTATAGGGATAGATCAAGGCGGTTGATTGGTTTAAATCAAAGTGCATACATTGATAAAATCTTGAAAAGGTTCAAGATGGAGAACTCTAAGAAAGGTACGGTACCTATTCAAAGAGGAACGATATTGAGTACGACTCAATGTCCTAGCTCAAAGGATAAGCAAGATAAAATAAAGGCAATCCCATACGCATTTGCTATTGGATCCATCATGTATGCAATGATATGCACTCGACCGGACGTGTCATGCGCCTTAAGCATGACAAGCCGATACCAGCAAAATCCTGGACACAGTCATTCTATGGTTGTTAAGAACATACTTAAGTTCCTAAGGAGGACAAAAGATATGTTCCTAATCTATGGATCCGGTGACGAGGAACTTGTTGAAAAAGGTTACACGGATGCGAGTTTCCAAACAGATGGTGATGATTCACGGTCACAGTCGGGATATATTTTCATTATGAATGGAGGAGCGGTCTCTTGGAAGGGCTCCAAATAGGAAGTGGTGGCTCTATCAACTACAGAATCAGAATACGTCGGCGCCTCATTGGCAGCTCAAGAAGCTGCATGGTTGAAGAAATTCATTGCCGATCTAGGGGTTGTCCCTTCCATTCAGGAACCCCCTAGAGATCTTTTGTGATAACGAGGGTGCGATTGCTCAAATCAGGGAACCTCGTGCTCATCAAAAGACTAGGCAAATTGAGCGGAGATTCAACTACATGCGAGATGAAGTTGAAAAGGGAAAGATATGTATTCGCAAAGTTCACACGGATCAGAACATTGTGGATCCTCTCACGAAGCTCCTTGAAAAGGCAAAGCATGAAGGTCATACTGAGCCATGGGACTTTAATATTCTAGTGATTGGATTTGATCTATAAATTTTGTATTTGGATACGTAGAACTCTTATTATTTGAATAAAATATTTGGTTATAATGTTTCAATTAATGTTCCAATTTAGCATGTTTAATCAATGAGTAAATTGTTTACTCTAAACGTCCGTAGTCGTTCAGACTTGTGGAACAAGTGTGAGGGTAAGATTATTATGAACTTGGATTGGCTGATATTCATAAGTTGAATATAGAGCAATGGGTTGCTGCCAAAGTTCATAGATATTTGTGGGATACAAATATTGGACTAACCCGCATCTCAAATTTTACTACATGGAATCTTATTGATTGATCATAAGTAAATTTGAGTAAAGGCGAATATCATTTGGTATCCTCATACCCGAGATACATATTGGGTTTTAATATTCACCAAGTATCATACCTTGATCTAGTTATCTGCTGTTCTGAAATAATGGACAGTACATGAGACTATGTTCAGGGGTGACACGAGGTGTTTGTGAGAAACGTATGTAGTAAAGATGGGATTTGTTCCTCTTATTCATTGAGAGCAAGATGTCTAAGGCCAGATTAAGTTAAATCAACAAGAATGATCATTCTGTGTCCTTGGATTTAACATGACACCTCTAACAAAGGATAAATGATTAATTCACCTAAATCATTTCAGTAGGATACTTGAATGGGATGATGTTATTGATGGCTATAAGTCATGCGTATTAAGGGTAGTAAACCGTTGTTCAGCGGTATTTACTGCTTGCATCAATCTTCTATGAATCTTGTGCAAGTGGGGATTGTAGGATTCTATATGCCCAAGACACGTAGAATATTGATGCGGTTAGTATGTTATGATCCAAGTCGGGTTATACCCATAACAAGCTTTGCAAACACAAACAATTATTTAATTGACGATATGATCATGCAATTAAATAACCACACCAAATTTAGAAAATATGTTTTCTAAATAAGTTGCATAGAGATAGAACAACTTATTAGGATATTTTGTTCATGAATATTATTTGTAATGTTATTTAAGTAGATTAGATAACATCAAATAATAAAAGGGGTGTATAACTTATACAATTAAATGGTTAATTGTATAACTTATTAAGTGACTAGTTTAATATAATGTGTGTGTTTGTTTAAGAGGGAAAAACTCCTTTTAAACTTAATTTCGGCCGCCCCAATTAAAAGGGATTGGCTCCTTTTCCTTCTTGAAAACACACATAATAAAACAAGTCATATACTTAACTTTTGACCTCTCTTAAGACATGCAACATTGAACAAAAACTCTCCTCCCTCTCTCTAAGAGTTCTCGGCACAAGCAGCAACATTTGGAGGGTTTTGAGTTGTTTTGGTGGTGTTTCTTCCTAACAAGAAGGTGTTTTGCAATCAAGCTTCAGGTGTACAAGCTTGAGAGGACCTCCTTTGGTGTTTGGTTGATTTCTTGGACAACATCATCTTCCATTCTTGAACATCTTGCTGCTGAAAGGTAGATTATGGCAGCTTCTTCATAGCTGTCCATAATGTGTTGGTTGCATTATCATAGTAAGCATCATTCACATATAAAAGATTCCCTTGTTCTTGGGTTTGTTTAAAACTTATAACATGAAACAGAAATCTAGATTTTCAGCTTATAAACAATGTTATAATGATCCACTTCCGCTGCATTTTTCAAAAAGTTTAATAGGTTAAATTTGGATTTCATCTTCTAACAAACCCTACATGTGTGTCCTAAGTTGTCTAGTTCATCACTTTCGTTAGCTCTTGTTTTCTTGGATAAAACTTTTTGAAGACTTTTCTTAAGTTCTCATAATTTTGATCATTCGGAAGTTCTGTTTTTAATTTCGGAAGAAACTTATGCCTTTAAAACAACTAACTGCCCAAGTATTTTACCTTCGGAAGAAATTTATGAAATATCTTCCGAAGCATAAAATCTTCTTTTGCACTTATATGCTTTTAAGGACAATCTTCTTCCGAAGCAAATTAACTCTTAGAAGTTTTGTCCTTTTTCAACAAAACTCTCAAGTCTTTATTTTCTTCCAAAGTCAAAATTCTCAGAATCTTTAGGAAAATCTTCCGAAGTCATTTTAGCTTCGAAAGATTTTTGACTTCCAAGAAAACTACTTTTAGAGCAAAAGTAAACTACTCTTTCAGAGGTGGGAATGATGTTCGGATTTCAATGTTTATCCTCTTTTATTAAACATTATCTGAAATCTTTTTTCACATTTAAACCCAACGATTTTCCCCTCTTTCTATCATCTGCTTCGTTCCTCCAAAAAAAAACCCCAAATTTATCTTTGAAATCACTTTCTTTCATCTTTCTTTATCCTTAAGCTCTCTCCAAATGGCCAACCCTCATCAATGAAATGACCCAAACTTTACCATGCACATACATAGGCAACATAACCAGGTTGCTCTACTAAGCTCTGAGAAAGATCCTTATTTCTTAGTGGTTGCCGTTTCTCAACTTTATCTAGCTACTTCATCTCCCTAACCATTGATCCTCCTCTTTATAAGGATCAACTGCTAGAATTTTAGAAGACCTCAAGAGGTTGTAATGGATGGGGAGAAGCTATTGTCTGGCACAGTGCAGGGGAGAACAATCTCCATTACTCCAGCCATCATCAACATGCATCATCAGTTGGATGATGAAGAAGCTGAGGTGTTCTTTCCCAAGGAAGTTGTAAACCAGTCATTTGCGAAGATAGGTTGTGAGGGAGATTACTCTATTAAGACCTTGAGGAAAGGGAAGGTCTCATCCCAATGGAAATTCCTGCTCCATGTAGGTATCCACAGCTTATCAAACAACTATGGTGGATGGGACCAGATTCCTGAGGATCTCTCCTTCATTGTCCATAGGATGGTTCAGAGGGTCAAGTTCAGGTACTCTCAGTTTATCTATACTAATCTACTTACAAACTTGGACTCCTTAGAGTATTACATGTTTCCAAAACATGTTCAATATATTCTTAACTGTGAACTGGGCTCACAACTTAAGGAAACAGGTAATATTCTAAAACTGGGACAGATGAAGCCCGACATTTTTAAAATTTTTACAAAGCCCACTCATTGCTCAAGGTGAGAACCTTGCAGCACCAGCCAGTGTTGAATCCATACCTTCTTCTTCCCAACCACCTCAACAGCCACAAATCACTCTCACCAACCAAAGAAAATACAAATAAACGCCTACTCAGGCTATTTAGTCTGTGTAGACCCTCATATACTTACCCACACAGGAAGAAGTGGAAACTAGAGCTCCCACTTCTCCTAAGGAGCAGACCACTCCCATTCCTTCAACAATAACTGTTAAGGTTCCTCATGCTCAGCCTGATGAGCTCATAAGACCAAATGCCTTAAGCCATTAGTTCTGAGTCTCAAAACTTAACTGATCAACCTTCAGGGATAGTTACCATCCCCTGCCTATGTACTTAAACCAACCAATCCCCAACCTTCACTTCTACACTGATGAAGATTTAGGTTTCAGTGAGTACTATGATTCTCTCTTCTTTTCCCCTACTCAAAAAAAGATGAGTGCTCCTCAGTCTCAAACTTCTAGCCCATATCAGTGACCTACTACTGAGGTCGAAACTTCTGAACCTGTTCAGGATGTCCATATGGAAGAGGCTCTCACTTTTGAAGGTATTCCATCATTAAGACCTCAACCATGGCAACTCAACCCACTGACAACTCAACTGAGGTTGCAAGTGCGCAGAGAAAATGCAGCAGCCAAGAACCTTAAGCTGGTGGTGACAGAGAGGGCTCTGGTCCAATCATCTCATCCCCTAATGATTCTTCTCATAAAGATGAGGGGAATTTAAGACTAAAGGTGCAAAAACTGTCTAAAACATGCACCTATTTAGTCTCCAAGGTCAGTCACCTTGAATATCAAGTGACTACCTTGCAAAACAGGGTCAATGATCAGCAACTTGAGATTTCATATCATAAGGACAAACTAGCTATGAGACCTTTAACAGGAGCTCAACCAAGAACACAAGAACCTGTGGATGTGATTGACCTAACTCCAAGCTCACCTATGCAAGTGGGTGATGGTACCAAAAAGGTGGAGAAAGTCATTACAATCAAAGAACCTCGAAGTTCTTCAATGAGAGTGAACATTGAGGACTCACCATCCTTACTTGCAATTGTGCACACTCAGCAACTTCCACAAGTTCACAATAATGTGGACTCCATAATCTCCTCCATATAAACCCTGTTTGAGGAAGGAATACCAAGGGCTATGTCATCTCCACCAACTTCAAATCACATCATTGGGTGGAGGTATGACAACAACAGACGAGCCCTCATCACTATTACAGTTCAAGGGCAGTAAGAGATCTTCAACTTTCAGATCTTGAACGTCTATGAAGGTCTGGATTTAGTTAACATGGCACTTGTCAATCCAAACCAATCAAGACAAGCTGACAAGAAAGCTCAAAGAATCCAAGACCAGATCACTACAGAGTTCAGCTTTAGAAGAAGACTAAGGCAATTAGGCAATGCCATCGGTCAACTGGATGTTAAGGCAGACCCTAAGATTAGTTTCATAGGGGAAACCTTTACTGAAGGCCTAGTGGCAGAACGTGAGAGCCCTGTCTCATCACCATCAACTACTGCAGAGATCAAAACCATTTTTGAGACACCTGTTGGTGAAGGTGCTTCTCAACCTCTCTCTAGCTAGAGCTTGGAAGCTACACCAAACAATGAAGGCAGAGGCTCTCTCCACCTTGAGTCACAAAGGTCTGTGAGTGACAAAGGGAAAAGAAAGATGACCTCTGAGGAGATTGAGGAGGAGAAAAGAGAGATGAAAAGGAAGTTGAGGGGAGAAAGTTCCCGAGTCTGCAAGAATTGTGGAAGCTGCAATTAGGGCTGCCCCCAGACCAAACACTCAAGATGATGAGTTGAGGGTAGTGAGGATCAGTTACTTGCAACCGAGGAACTATGACATTGACAATGTCATCTCTTTGCCCTTAGTGGAACTGAATGAACTGGTTTACATGGAAAGGTCAAAGGAGATAAAAGAGGCAAAAGATGCAAAGCTACTAGTACAAATCAAAGAAGATAGAAGAAAGAAAAGATTGTACAAGCATGTGCCTGCTCTATCCCCAGTTCATGAAAGTCCTGCACATAAGGATGTGGTTTAACAGAACCTCAGGTAGATAAAGAAGAAGACAAGATCAAAATGATCAATTACCTGAGTGCTCTTTTATCAGGCAGAAGCACTTCTTCCCTTACTCTATGACTATGTTGATTTTAGGTATTTAAGACAACTTGAACTTGAGGTAGTCAAGAAAAGAAAGACAACTAAAAAGAAGCAAAGGGAAGAAGCTGCTAAGTCAAGAGCCATCATCCAGAAGAGCATGAAGAAATCTGCACACAGGAAGACGATGATGAGCTTTTAAAGCTATATGGATTCTCGGGATGGAGACTTGGTCCCATGTCTCTTTCCACTATGGATGAGCATATTAGGGTGATCAAGTAGAAGATAAAGAATGGAGAGCTGATTGACTTACATTCCCCTCCAAGTCAAGCTCCACCAGAAGTGGAGGTTAAGGTTGAACAACCAGAGACAACACAACCTGGAGCTCCTGCTGAATCTTAGCAAGCTTCATCTTTTGATCCACGGCAGGGTTAGACTCCCACTCATTCTAAACCTGTGAGAGTTGAAGACCCAACTAAGAAAGACAATGAAGATCAATCAGGTGCTATAGGCAAGTCTTCTCAGTTAAAAGGAACAAAGAAAAGGATGGCTTCTAAACCAAGGACAAAGAAGAAAAACGAAACATCCTTTTCTAAACCTCAAGATGATTCAAAACATCCTGACAATCTGCAGCCAGAGGATGCTCCATCATCTGCCATTCCAATAGCTCCTCTAGCATCAGAAAGACCCATCTTGTCCTCGACATACACTACAAATCCAGAAAGGTGGCATGTCATTAGAGATCATAGAATTTAGAATATCTACACATGGCAAGACATGTTCAATCTGCCTCTGCATGATCTCTTTGACATGAGAATACACTTTGATAGTTTGAAGGATCGTGATCATCTTATGAAGAAAGGGCTGGTCATTATCCTGATAAGGACCATCAATATCTCAAGTCTTTAAGTGTTTTGGTTGCATTAGCCTACGGGGAGTTAAGATTATATGAAGAGGCTGAAGCAACCAAACACCCAAAGTCCTTTTGCATGCTTGCACACAAGTACCGAAGAGAATGATTCGGAAGTTTCACACAAGCAACATAAATATTCTATGTGTGAAATCTTCCGAAGCCAAGACCAATATCTTCCGAAGCCAAAGATGAAGTCTTCCAAAGCTTTAAAGACAAAGTCTACCAAAACCAACACTTGAAGATAGATTTCTTCTGAAGAATTTTATCAACATGCTTTATTTGATTTAATTTTCCATAAAGTTGGACCCCTTTCTACTGCAACTTTGTAACGTCACCAACTTACATGAGTTAGTGAAAAGGTCCATGATTTTGGTAACTATACATTAAGGTCTTAAGTGTGTAAACTTTCTACTTCATGTACTTGATCCTTTTTGTAATGGATAAGGATGTGAGCTATGGCATGTCATAGTCACTAGTCAAAGGCAATAAAACATTGAGAAAGAAGTAAACTTATAATAGAACATTGAGAAAGCAATAAACTGCAATCTTGAAAACCATCTCCTTATGTATCTTGCTCTTTTGTTCTGTCTCTCTTAACTACATGTGTTCTTAGTGTCTTTACTTGTGGTTAATCTAGCTCACCTTTTGATTAAGTTAAGTTACTCTCCTCTTTGTGTTGTTGTGTTGTAAGTGGCCACCCTTCACTGGTCGTTCAGACTTTGAAAGCATTATGAAGAAGAAGTTTAGATGAGTTCCATGGAAAAAATGGACTTTTTCCTTGGAATTCAAGTGAAGCAACTGAAGGATGGGTTTTTCATTAATCAATCTAAGTATGTTAATAACATCTTAGAAAGATTGTAGATGAAAGATTGTAAGCCAGCCAAGACACCCATACCCATAAACCATAATCTTTTTCCTGACCTTGAGGGGGAGATTACTGATCAACACCATTATATTGCGATTATTGGTTCTCTGATGTATCTCACAGCTAGTAGACCTGATATATGTTTGCAACTTGCATCTGTGCAAGATATCAGGCTTCTCTAAAGGTGTCTCACCTAGCTGCTGCCAAGAGAATCTTCAGATACCTCAAAGGAGCATGTAAACTAGGTCTCTGGTATCCTTGAAACAATGATTTTAATCTCTATGGATTCAACATCAAGAATATGTCAAATTCTTGGTGGAAGGATCATCTCATGGAAATCCAAGAAGCAATCCAGTGTCTCTACATCTACTACTGAAGCTGAATACATTGCTGTTGTGAGTTGCTATGCTGAGCTGCTATGGATTTAGAATCTAATGTTAGTCTACGGATTCAATTTTATGAGTATTCCTATCCATATTGACAACAACAGTGCTATCTCCATCACTGAAAATATGGTGAAGCACTACAAGACAAAGCATATTGATATCAGGTAACATTTCGTTAAAGATATTCATGAAACAAATCTGATTAAGCTAATCAAACTTGATTCAAATGAACAATATGCTGATTTGTTCACCAAAGCTTTTGATGAAAAAAGATTTAAGTATCTTATAACCGTTATTGGGATGATAAACATTGATTAGCTTAACTCTTTTGAAAACATTTTTAATATGTAATGTATTATGTCAATACAATTTAAGCGTTGTTACAAAAAGGTCTCTCTGAAATTTTATAAGTATAATTTCTTCCAAAGAGAAATTAACCCTTGGAAGACAATTTAAGCGTTGTTACAAAAAGGTCTCTCTGATTCAAATTAACCCTCTGAAGCAAAATTTCTCCAAGGATAATTTTTCTTCCCGGAAGAGTTTTTAGTCTCGGATGAAGCAATTGATTTCTTATCAGATCTACTTCCGAAGCTTACAAAACCTCTCCATTTGGAAAGAAATATATACTCTCACAAGTAACCTTTCACCTTCATAAGTACGAATTGCCTTCGGATGGCAAATTACCTTCGGAAATGTTTTATATTCGGAAAAGAGATCTTACTGTGTAAAGGAAATCTCTTGGGCCCCATGCTGTAAAAAGTTAAGATTTTGTTAATCATGTCGGATTATTTAACTAAAACCTTACCTCCCCTGTCACTTCATCCACTAAACCATCATATCACCTTATCCTAACCCCATTACTACCATTTCACCCTTTTTAAATAATCCTGACTATTCACTCTCATATTCTTACCACAAATTTTTACAGCCCTAAAAGTTTCCTTTCTCCCTAATTCACCCAACCTCAATCTCTTCTACCTTCAAATTTTCTCAGTGGTCCTAAATCCTTAACATAACCAAGTCACATTTCTTGACTCTTCAAGAGATGCGGACTTCTCAGAAATCATCTCCTTCCTTACCCAATCATTCTGTTACACAACCCAAACTGTTGATCCGCTGTTTACTCCAATCAAATGGCTAAAGCTTTGGATAATAGTCAGTTGAAACCCTAAATGGGGTTCGCGTAATACGATCTCACATTTGTACCCAAGAGTTGGTCATCACTCAATAGCTTATCAAGGAGCATCTCGAGCATCATGATAAGGGTGCACCCACAGAGTTCCCAAAAGCAGATTTAGACAACACCTACATCTTCATGGGATACAGAGGAGATGTGAGCCGGTTGACAATATAAAAATTCCACTTTTCCCACAACTGGAAGTGCTTGCTGCACGTCTTTCTTTACGGTCTGTCAAACAAATCTAGGGGATGGGACCAAATCCCATATGAACTAGGGTGCTTAGTTCATGGATTGGTGAGAAGCCTCTGCTTCAACTACTAAAGATTTGTCCTGGCCAATCTCCTTGGAAATCTACAGAAGGAAACATTCTTTATGTATCCCAGATATCTTTATCACATTATCAACTAAGAGTTGGACTAGAGTCAGCTTGTGTGTGCAGCCACTCTGCCTGTCCCTCAAATGATGCCTACCATGTTCAAAACTATGAAGAAGGTGTCCACCAACTTAACAAGAAGGTACACTTCTCTACTTTAAGGTATGACTGAGCATATAGCTCCTAGTGACATCCCTGTTGAACCCACATGTGATGAACCCACATCAGCAACTGCCCAAGAATGCAAATTTTACCTTCTCCTCCCATCACCATCATCTACAAATGATGCCCCAAACGAAACCTTGTTTAAGCTACTCAAATTGAACAACCTCCTCTTGTTTAACCTAAAAAGGCTAGAGTGGAACAATAGGCTCCCACTCAGCCTGAAGTCTCACCATCCTTTACCATTGACCTCAATAAGGGTCTTGAGTCTCCTAAGTTTCAAACCCATCAGCCCACTACCCAATCTGAAAGCCCTTAGGGTGATATCTACACTCCTCTAAGCAGCCAACAAGGGACAACACCACCAGAGGCTTAATGCCGTTAGACATTGACCAAGGTCCCGGGTTAGTAGGTTTAACCTCCTTATCTTTCACTGACCTTCTGTTCAAAGCAGATGAAGAGATTACGTCCCTCCATAGCAATGACGTTGATCTACAACACCCTCTCCAAGATCAACAGAGCCAAGAGAGACCTATTATCTCTAGCCTCCATGAGAAAACTATTACTGAGGTGAGTCCTACTAATGTTGAGGGGACTCATGTGCATTCAACTGCCACTGTAGAAGGTGCCTCAATGGACCTTATGGACAGTGGTAACATTTCTGAGACTGAATCTGCGGCAAACATGCCTTTTGATGACTCTGAAAGAGACATCATTAAGTATGGGAAATGAGGGTGCCAAGAAACCACATCTGGTGGTGAGGCTAAACATACTAGGTATGTTACCTCATCTCCTCATGATTCTTCAAAAGAAGATGAGGGAAGTATGCAACTCTTTATTCAAGACCTACTATCTAAAGTCTCAAACCTTGAATCCAACGTTAGGACTTTAGAAGCAAGGCCTGCCACTTAGCAACTTGAGATTGACAATCTCAAGGCTCAACTAGCTGAGAAACAGATTGAGAGATCTGTAAGGAATGGACCTATTCAGGTCTCCTTGACCTTATCCTTGAGCTCATCCAGCTCTCAAGATGATTCTACCAAAAAGTGTGAAAGTGTTCAGAGACAAACATATGAGGAACCATAGAGCCAAACTTTAACATCCAAATTCTCGGCTACCATTACAAGTTTCTATAAGCCATCTCAAATCGTAATTCAAATTGACCAAAGGATGCTCAAAGATCTCTACAGACTCTTCTCCAAGTTTCTGTTGAAATCCTCTCTTGATCAACCAAGCCCTAATGCAGTAATGATGTACTTCAAAGGTGAAGAACTTCAGAGGCTAAGTGCACCTTCTACCACTATGGTCCACATGGAACCTAAGATTCAATTCGAAGGGGAAATGAGGACCGATGGCCAAGCAACTAAAACAGTTGGGACATAATCTGCACCCCCTCAAACTTCTGAAGCTGAGGTTAAAGCCTCGGCAGAACAATCCGAATCTTTTGAAGCTGAAATGGAAGTTGTGAAAGGACTGTTCACACTATCCGAGGAACTAATCATCATAGATGAAATCCTAGAGCTAGCATTTGAGGTGAATAGTGAGGACTTTCTAGATGAACAGCTTGTTCAGACACCCTTTCTACCTCTCTCACAATCCGAATCCACTCCCCAAGAACCACCAAAGTCAAGCTCTTCAAAAGAAAACAAATGAAAGAAGAAAATGACTGCGGAAGAGCTTCAGGAAGAGGAGATGATTGAAAAGCTAAAGAGAAAGGAAGACTTCCAACTGGGAAGTTGTTAGCTACCAGTACAAAAGCAGTTGCAGCCAACTATGAGGCAGTTAACAAAAAGAGAGCAGAGATCATTGACCTTTACTCCAACGAATAGTCAATGAAATCAAGGCTGATATTCGTTTAGGGGAAATGAGAGTGATGTATAGAAGGGTACAGGGGATGACCTTCACACCAACCACTCAACCACAACCTGAACCTATTCCCTCTCTATTCACCGTCAAAAGTGAGCTCTACACTCCTGAACCCATACCTTTACCCTCATCCACTTCCTCTCCTAAATCACCCAAACTACCCATCATTCAACCTAAAACACTTACCAAAACCACTGTACCACATCCTAGCCAACAAACTTCCAAACCATCCCCTCAGCCTTCCAAACACCTCTCCCTTGACGAGTTTAAGGCAACCAAGTTTAAGGCAATCAAGACTAACCTATGTCGATGGATCTTCACATTCCCTCACAAGAGATCAATTTCTTGATCTGCCCAGAGGAACACTGGACCATGCTGTAGAACTTCTAGGCCTTAACTCAGACTCATTAATTAATGAATAGAACAGACTAAGAAGGAAGCCGGTGATTCTACTAGATACAAGGAAAGAGGACAAGATTCCTAGTCAGTCTCTTGTGCCTAGAAAGAAAATAATCTAGTGGAGGTTCGATGAAGCTACTCCCAACTTCATTGTGGTAAGAGAGAATGGTGAAGTCAACAGGCTAAATGCCACCTCTCTGCTACACTCCAGCACGTTTGATATTGTTGAGTTAGTAGAGAAACCATTATCTAACCCCTCTATCTCTAAAACTGTTGCTCACATCAGAAATCATCTCAGCAGTCTTCATCTGGTTTAGTTAACTACAAAAGTTGAGACCGAAGAAGAGTTAAAGTTAAGAAGACAAGGATAGACCGCATGAAGGGCTGAACCCATTTGATTGTTAGAGTTGCCAGATGAACCTTGTAAGTTCATCTCCATCTGGTATCCACTGAGAATCCCATATAACTCTGTCAGAGTAAGAGTTTTA
The DNA here is from genome assembly GCA_025506515.1 of Flaveria trinervia. Lineage (NCBI taxonomy): Eukaryota > Viridiplantae > Streptophyta > Magnoliopsida > Asterales > Asteraceae > Flaveria > Flaveria trinervia. The sequence goes on from CM046446.1 coordinate 51,974,424, forward strand.
AGGTTCTCAGTCCTCTTGATTACTACACAATAGTGTGTCCATTGCCTAGGAAGTGAGGACATGAACTTCCTTACAATGTCTCTGTTCTCAAGAGGAACTCCTCCATCCACAAGGGTATCCACAATCTCAACATACCTAAAGTATTGTTGGGTCATGGTTTCACCTGCTTTAAAGGTGAAATTTTCAAACTGCTGCTTCCGAAGATCTTTCTTGTTCTCCTTGGCTTCAGAGGAGCCTTCATACATCAGCTTCAGTGCATCCCACAGCTGTTTAGCTGTCTTGCACTTCTTAAAACCTCTGTACACAGAGTTTGGGATAGCAGTCTGAAGAGCAGTCATGGCCTTCCTGTCAATCTCTACTCTTTTCCTATCTTCATCTGAGTAGTTGGCCACATCTTTAGGAATCATACCAACACCGGTAGCAGAGGGGGTGCTGGGTATGAAAGGTCCATATTCAACAGATTCGCACATTCTTGAGTCAAGAGACCTGATGAAGCCTTCCATCCTCATGCACCAGGTGTCAAAGTCATCAAGAGTGATCAATGGGGATTTGTTCATGGTTCCAGTCTCCATATCAGTCTTTGAGATGGAAGCCATTTGAAAAGTTTAGTTTTTGTGTGTGTGAGGGATCTTAAGATGGTTAGATCTTATATCACGAGCCTGAGAGCTCTGATACCAATTGCAGGATCGTTCAAGGGCTTGAACACAATTACAACACAACAACACAATGAGAAGATTAATTAAACTTTAATCAAACAGTGAACTAGGTAACCAAAAGTGATACAAAGAACACAAGTAAAGCAAGAGACAGAACAAGAGAATATAGTTTTCAAGGAGCAGTATATTGCTTTCTCAAGTTCTTTTACAAGTGTTACAAAGTATATTGAAAGATACAAGAACTTGGAATACTTATACTACAACCTACAGCCGGCTATACTATGAAAGCCAGCTGGATACAATTGACTAGACACTAACAAAATCAATTGTAGAATCAAAAGGCATATCTGCCTTTTGACCTTGTGACTATGACATGCCATAGCTCACATCCTTATACATTACAAAAAGGATAAAGTACATAAAGTGGAAAGTTTCAGACTCAAGACCTCAATGTACAGTTACCAAAAGCATGGACCTTTTCACCAACTCTTGTAAGTTGGTGACTTATCAGAGACGCAGCGGAAAAGGTGCTTTATGGAACAGTACATCAGATAAAGCATGTGTACTAAAAGTCTTCGGAAGAAATCTGTCTTCATAGAGTGAAGCTTCGGAAGACTTTGTCTCTTGAAGCTTCGGAAGACTTCATGTTTGGCTTCGGAAGATATTGGTCTTGGCTTCGGAAGATATTACACTTAGAGTATTTTCTAATGCTTTGTGTAATTCTTCCGAAGCATTTTTCACTTCAGTACTTAGTGCATGTTGCTGAAACACTTAGGAAGTTTTGGGTTGCATCAGACTTTAGGAATCCTTACAGTTTGTTAGATCAAGAAGAAGGCTAATGCAACCAAAACCAATTCATTTAGACATATTTTTATGCTACTTACAAAGACTTCCGAAGCCAAGTGTGGAACTTCTGAAGGAAGTAGAGTTCTTCCAAAGACAGAGTGAAAGATGAACTTCTGAAGACAAACTCTACTTCCGAAGTCAAAGAACTTACTTCCGAATATCAATTGTAGAAGAAGAAATCAGAAGACTACTTTTGAGGTATGAAGAGAAGAAGTCCTTAAGCCTCGGAAGAAGTAGCCTCTTCTAAAGTGTAAGTGGCTTCAGAAGAACTTGTTCTTGTGAAGCCATTTAACCTTCGGAAGACACTGCTATGAACCAGTGGACATAAGTATGGTCTCTGACACTCCGGTGCAGACCTTTGATACTACATGGAATTTTCTCAAAGAGCCATGTAGTTGACCATACTTTATTCCAGTGTTCACCTTTTTATGTTAGTACAAGTTACTAACTTTAGTCGGTGACAAAAGGTAAATCAGGGACATGTCCTGACTACCATATCTTAGATAAGACTTTATCTGAGATACCTTAAACTATAGCTTTGTAGTATTTGCTTTAGTTAGAGGATTGCAGCTAGTATCAAAGTATATCCAGTTGTAGGTAGCATTATATATAGTTTCTCTTTTAAATTTATAATAGTATGCTTGTAAGAGTCTTGTAACATTGAGTTGAGAAGCAATATATGCAAGTACCTTGAAAATTATATCTTGTGTTTGATTATTACTTATTATATTGTTATCAACTCTTAGGGACTTTGCTTCATCCGAGTGTTGTTTAAGTGTTAAGTGACATAAATCGATCATGTAGATATAACGACTGCAATTATATTATTTCCCTAACATTCTTTTCTTCATCAAAATTGACTTCTTTTCATGATTTTCTGAAGTATTTGAATTGTTTTTGATGTTTTGATTGGTTACTCAAGGTTAATTATGCCAATTGATTGAACTAGGAATTCAAACCTACTAGGTTCAAATGCCTTAGTAAATAAATCAGCTAATTGATTTTCAATGGGTACTGAATCAATTTGATTAACCCCTTTTCAGCACAGTCTCTCAAAAAGTGATATCTAATTTCAATGTGTTTTGTTTTTTATTGCTGAACTGGATTTTTTGTAATGAAACACCTGTTGTGTTGTCAATGTAAATTATTATGTGCAGGAAGTTAAAACCATAATCAAGCATCTAGTTTTGAATCCAGAGTACTTGAGAGCAACACCTGATGCTACAATATACTCAGCTTCTGATGTTGAGGCAGATACATTTGTCTGCTTCTTGCACTGCTAGGAGACCAGTCTGGGACAAAGAAATTGACAACCGCTAGAGGTGGATTTCCTATTGAAGTTGCATCCTCCATAATCACTGTTAGTGAAGGCATAGAGATTGAAGTCTCCTTCCTTTGGATACCATAACCCAAGAGCAGGTTTACCCTTAAGATATCTGAATATCCTCTTAAGAACATTTACATGAGATTCCTTAGGATCAACTTGATATGTGGCACACAGACAAACACCAAACATAATGTCTGCCTGTTAGATACATAAGTGAACCGATCATAGATCGATAGTGAGTCTTATCCACTGATTTTCCTTCTGGAGTAGGTCCTATCTTCACTTTACTATCAATAGGAGTTCTCATAGACTAACAATGAGCAAAGTGGAATTCTTCAACATTGTTTCCACATATTTTAATTGATTGATGAAGATTCCATCTTCCGTTTCTTGGACATGCACCCCTATAAAGAATCTGAGTTTACCCATTGCACTCATTTGAAATTTGAATGCATAAGGTCTTCAAAGTCTTTACAGAGTTGCTTGTTTGTTGAGCCAAATATAATGTCATCCACATAAATCTGGACTAGCAACATGTCTTTTCCTCTTCTCTTTCTGAAGAGAGTCTCATCGATCTTTCCTCTTTCATATCCATTTTCAAGAAGAAAAGATGATAGAGTCTCATACCACTTTCTTGGAGCTTGATGAAGACCATATAGGGCTTTGTCAAACTTGTATACCTGTGAGGGAAAACTTGATCTTCAAAGCCTGGTGGTTGACTCACATAGACTTCTTCAACAATCTTTCCATATTAGAATGCACATTTCACATCCATTTGATAAATAGTAAAATTCATGGATGCAGTGAAGGGTTTGTTAGAACACTAAAACATAGTTTAACCTTTTATACTTTCAGAAAACGCAGCGGAGGTTAAGGATTATAACATGTTTATAATCTGAAAAAATCGTGTTCTAAAAGCTGTTTTAAGATGAAAACAAAAACCCAAATCAATAGGATCTTTGATATGTGAATGAACAAGCTATTAGCAAATGTAAAACAACATAAAATCACAGCTTCAATGAGCTGTGATAACTACCTTCTTCCAGTAGCAAAACGACCAAGGAAGAAAGGGTTTGGATGCTCAAATCTTTGCCAAGACTCCAAGGAAGAAGCCCTCAAGTGTGTTTACCCCAAAGATCCTTGCAAGACACCTTCTTGTTAGGAAGAACACCACCAAAATGAACACAAAAATCGATCTCCAAGAGCTTCAAAGCTGCTGCCTAGTTCCGTAACTTGAAAGGGAGAGAGAGGAGAGATATTTTGTGTTTTGCATGTCTTGGAATGAAGTGAATGAATTGAGTGTAAGGCTAGTAATGTTTGTGTGTTTTCAAGACACAATTTGGTCCAATCAAAATTACAAGGGGCGGCCAAATAAAAGGAGTTTGAAAGAGTTTCCCCCTTTAATTTTGTAACACATAACACATTGTCACTAGTCATATGTCACACAATAAAAGGTTACTCTCTAGACACAATTTATAAGTGTGACATATGTGCTCTTTAATTAAACAATTTAATTAAAGTACACTCATGTGTTATTAGTGTTATTTAAACCCCTTTTAAATGACAAGAATAACAATAAACACATCAACAAATTATCCTTATAATTTGTTCCATCTCATATGAAATTTATTTAGAAAACCCATTTTCTAAATTGGTGTAAATATTTAATTGCATGATCATATCATCAATTAAATATAAATTGGTGTTTGCTAAGCTTGTTATTGGGTATAACCCGACTTGGATCATAACGTATTAACCACATCCATCTTCTAAGTGTCTTGGGCACATAGAATCCTTCAATCTCCCACTTGCCCAAGATTCATAGAAGATTGATGAAAGCAGTAAATACCGCCTAACAACGGTTACTACCCTTAATACGCATGACTTATAGCCATTCAATAACATCATCCCTTTCAAGTACCCTACTTGAAAAGATTTAGGTGAATCAATCATCTATCCTTTTGTTACAGATGTCATGTTAAATCCAAGGACACAGAATGATCATTCCTTGTTGATTTAACTTAATCAGGACTTAGACATCTAACTCTCAATGAATAAGAGGAACAAATTCCATCTTGACTACATACGTTTCTCACAAACACCTCGTGTTATATCTGAACATACCCTTATGTACTGTCCACTATTTCAGGACAATGAAGAAATAGCTCAAGGTATAATACTTAGTGAATATCAAAACTCAATATGTATCTCAGGTCGGAGGATACCAAATGATATTCGCCTTTACTCAAATTTACTTATGATCAATCATTAAGATTCCATGTAGTAAAATTTGAGATGCGGGTTAGTCCAATATTTGTGTCCCACAAATATCTACGAACCTTGGTAGCAACCCATTGCTCTATATTCATCTTATGAATATCAACCAATCCAAGTTCATAATAATCTTACTCTCACACTTGTTCCCACAAGTATGAGCGACTACGGACATTTTAGAGTAAACATTTTACTCATGGATAAAACATGCTAAATAGGAACATTAATTGAAACACTAGAACAAAATAATTTTTATTCAAATAATATAGAGTTCCACATATCCAAATACAAAATTTACAGATCAAATCCAATCACTAGAATATCAAAGTCCCATGGCACAAGTATGACCTTCATGCTTTGCCTTTTCAAGGAGCTTCGTGAGAGGATCCGCAATGTTTTGATCCGTGTGAACTTTGCGAATACATATCTTTCCCTTTTCAACTTCATCTCGTATGTAGTTGAATCTCCGCTCAATGTGCCTAGTCTTTTGATGAGCACGAGGTTCCTTGATTTGAGCAATCGCACCCTCGTTGTCACAAAAGATCTCTAGGGGTTCCTGAATGGAAGGGATAACCCCTAGATCGGCAATGAATTTCTTCAACCATGCAGCTTCTTGAGCTGCCAATGAGGCGGCGACGTATTCTGATTCTGTAGTTGATAGAGCCACCACATCCTGCTTGGAGCTCTTCCAAGAGACAGCTCCTCCATTCAGAATGAAAATGTATCCCGATTGTGACCGTGAATCGTCACGATCAGTTTGGAAACTCGCATCCGTGTAACCTTTTACAACGAGCTCCTCGTTACTAGATCCGTAGATCAGGAACATATCTCTTGTCCTCCTTAGGTATTTAAGTATGTTCTTAACAGCCATCCAATGACTGTTTCCAGGATTTTGCTAGAAACGGCTTGTCATGCTCAAGGCGCATGACACGTCCGGTCGAGTGCATATCATTGCATACATGATGGATCCAATAGCAGATGCATATGGGATTGTCTTCATTTTGTCTTGCTCATCCTTTGAGCTTGGACATTGAGTCGTACTCAATATCGTTCCTCTTTAAATAGGTACGGTACCTTTCTTAGAGTATTCCATCTTGAACCTTTTCAAGATCTTATCAATGTATGCACTTTGATTCAAACCAATCAACCGCCTTGATCTATCCCTATAGATCTTTATTCCCAGAATGTAGGCGGCTTCACCAAGATCCTTAATGGAAAAACAACTTCCAAGCCAGGTTTTTACACCTTCCAGGGTTGGAATGTCATTTCCAAATAGTAGTATGTCATCAACATACAATACTAGGAAAGTTATTGTGCTCCCACTAGCCTTCTTATAGACACAAGCCTCATCAGCGTTTTTGATGAAGCCAAATTTATTTACCTCCTCATCCAAACGATGATTCCAGCTTCTCGATGCTTGTTTCAATCCATCGATTGATTTCTTTAACTTGCATACCTTATTCGGATGTTTTGGATCGACAAAACCTTCAGGCTGAACCATATAAACATCTTCCTTAAGATAACCATTTAGGAAGGCGGTTTTGACATCCATTTGCCAAATCTCATAATCATGATGAGCAGCTATGGCAAACAATATCCTTATAGACTTTAGCATCGCAACAGGTGAGAAGGTTTCATCATAATCAACCCCTTGAGTTTGAGTGAAACCCTTCGCTACAAGTCTAGCTTTATAAGTATCCAAGTTTCCATGCATATCGGTTTTCTTCTTGAAAACCCACTTACTTCCAACTACCTTGGAATTAAGAGGTGGTACAACAAGTTCCCAAACTTGATTGTCATACATGGATTGCATCTCAACGTTCACGGCTTCAAGCCATTTGTCACAATCCGAATTGGACACTGCATCATGGTATGTGGTTGGCTCATGTGAATCTACCACATAGCATCCATCCATGAAAAATCCGTATCTTTCAGGTGGATTACTAATTCTACCACTTCTACGAACGTTTTGTGTGTATTGATCAACCCATTGATCATCCTCAACATCCTCATGTTGAATGCTAGTTTCAACCACACGTGCATAGGGTTGTGGTTCTTGATCCTCTTCAAGGTCCACTGTTCTACTGCCAGCTCTTTCCATAAGGAACTTTGTTTCTAAGAACTCACCCTTTCTGGCAACAAACACCTTTTGTTCCAGTGGATCATAGAATTAATATCCCATAGAATCTCTAGGATATCCAACAAAGATACACTTGGTGGATCGGACTTCCAATTTGTTTGGGGTGGGAGTCTTAACATAAGCCTCAGATCCCCAAACCCTTAAGTATGATAGGGATGGAACTCTTCCATGCCATATCTGAAAGGGTGTCCTTTCCACCTTTTTGGTTGGGGCCATATTTAAAATACGGGCCGCGGAGAGCAAAGCGAAACCCCAAAATGATAGAGGTAATGTGCTTCTAGCCATCATAGATCGGACCATATGCAATAAGGTTCGATTCCTCCTCTCAGACACACCATTGTGTTGTGGTGTTCCAGGTGGAGTAAGTTGTGAGACAATCCCACAACTCTTAAGATGATCTTGGAAAGCATCATTTAGGTATTCTCCTCCTCTATCGGTACGGAGAACTTTAATGACTTGTTGAGTTGATTTTCCAACTCATTCTTGAAGATTTTGAACATTTCAAAAGCTTCCTCTTTGTGTCTTAATAAGTACACATACCCATAGCGACTATAATGGTCGGTAAAGGTAATGAAGTATCTTTCACCATTCCTAGTCATTTGCTTAAAAGGACCACATACATCCGAATGTATGATTCCTAATAGATCTTTTGCCCTTTCGTTAGTTCCACTAAAGGGTGTCTTAGTCATTTTACCTTGTAAACAAGATTCACAAACATCAAATGAATCACATTCATTTGTTTTTAAAGACCATTCTTTTGAAGTGTTTGTAAACGTTCTTGTTTATATGGCCAAGAAGACAATGCCAAAGATAGGTATCACTCAAGTCCAACTTGAGTTTCTTGGTGTTAGTTTGGTACAATGAGCTATTTAAAGTATTTTCATGAACCAATTCATAAATACCATTAATGGGAATAGCTTTAAAATAGAACATACCATTAAAAGAAACATGAATATCTTTTTCAACAAATGATAATACATATCCAAATTGTTTTAACAGGGCTACAGAGATAATATTCCTAGTCAAACTAGGAGCATACAAAACATTGTTCAAAATCACTTCCAAACCATTTGGAAGTTTCAAGATGTAGTCACCACGGGCTTCAACTTGAACTTTAGCCCCATTGCCCATGTAGAGGCTTACATCCCCTTTCTTGAAGTCACTACTTCTTTTGAACCCCTGCAACAAATTGCAAATGTGAGTTCCACATCCGATATCTAATACCCGTGTGTTAGAGGATATCATGTTTAAATCAATATGGATCATGTATATTGTACCTGAGGTCTGCCCGGCATCCCTCTTTGCTTTCAACTCTTGGAGATGGACAGGACAATTCCTTGCCCAATGTCCAATCTCCCCACACTTGAAGCATGGGTCGTTAGTAGCAACCTTTTGCTTTTTCTCTTGTGGTTTGGGTGGCATCCTTGCCACCCCTTTCCCTTTTCCCCAAGCGGGTCCCTTACCCTTTGCAACTTTTGCCTTGGGTGCGGGACGAGGCCTTTTATTGTTCCCACCTTCATGGATGGTGAGAACGGGTAAAACCCTTTTACACATGGCCACTCGGCCGTTTTGAGCATTGAGTGAAGCTCACCAATGCTTTTGTCCCATGCATTCATGTTGTAGTTCAACACGAATGTCTCGAACTTCTTGGTAAGGCCATTTAGGATCAAATCCGTGGCCAATTCCTTCGAGACGGGACAATTAAGCCTCTCGAGGCGGTCAATGTGACTTTTCATCTTAAGTACATAAGATGAAACAGATTGGTTGTCATCCATACGACATGCATGGAGTGCTCGAACCGTTTCGAAGCGCTCAACCCTTGCTTGCTGTTGGAACGTTTCCTTAAGTTGGGTTATCATGTCGTAAGCTCCGTGGTGTTCATACTCCTTTTGGAGATCTGGAGTCATGCTCGCTAGCATGAGACAAGACACTTGGACGGAGTCCTCAGTGTATTTCAGCCAATCGTTATAGGCCTCCTCATCATCCTCGCTAGGTTGATCGGGGATAGGGTCGTCTAAAACATACGATCTTCTCTCTTGCTTGAGAACCATTCTCATGTTTCGATACCAATCGATGAAGTTCTTATGATTTAGACGTTCCTTTTGGAGGATCGCTTGTAGAGATTGGTTGGACGCGGATGAGTTATCGGAATTATCATTATTTTAGGCCATCTACAAAATTTTAACAAAGTTTTTTTTAGTATTTTCGATATTGTAATTTTAATAATAAATGCCTTTCAAGGTCTTTTCATACTAAAATCTAGAACCCAACATTACATTTAAATTGTGGTTAGGTGACCTTTATCCCATGTTTTTAAATTAATAAGGTGGTCAATGTTTGACGATTGCAACCATTTGCAACTTCTAGAAATATGGGATCGACTTGAAACATCATATGTAAAGTCGGCATGTTAATCCCATCAATACCATTTGGAAACCACATCGTAGGTGATCCATTTGACATGATTTGCAAATCAAGACACCCTACTTACACCCACGTGTGAGTTTGCCAAAACAAGTGGTTAGGTGACCTTTATCCCACAAATAAGGCATTCTCACCTCAAGTCACAAGTTCCCTCAAAATGGTTAGGTGACCTTTATCCCACTAAGAGTTCCCAAGTGACTCAAGTGTTGTGTAAAAGGACGGTGTTGATCTTGTTTAAGAAATGTTTAGAGGTTGCATAATTCTAGTTTAGAAAACTCTATGTACTTGTATTTGCATGCTTTCAAATACAAGGTACCCTATGGTTCTTTGATTAAAACCTATTTTAATCTTTAAAATCATTAAACCATTTTAATAACTTTATTTAAACTTTTAAGAACCATCAATTTTCAGCTTTTTAAGTTTGTTAATTAGTTTGTTATGAATATCCAAATATCAACCAAACAATCAAACAACAAATAATCAACCAAACATAAACAACCATATGTGCATATGTGCATAACCATAGCATCTAAAGTGGTCCACACTTGTTTGCCATCACAAGTGTGGTCCATAGGTCATTCCTAAGGGTCACAAACAAAGCAAATGGAAAACATCCAAAAGCCTCCCACTTGAAACCGCATCCAAAATGCTCCATGTTTCTTTCATGACCTTCCTTTGTGCTTCCAATGTGTATGTCTTCATATTACAAGATATAAAGTCCTAATACAAGATATCTAGTAAAATGAAAATACACCTAATCTATTTATTACAACCCAATAATAAATAAATTACATTTGAAACAAAGCACAAACAACAAATAATACAACCCAATTGAATGAATGAATACAACCATTACAAACATCCAAACAATCACAAGGTCAATGGCTAGGTTATGCACTAAAACAAGCATCTATCATATCATCCAAAATATAATGAAAACCCCTCTTAAAACAACGAAATTTCAGCAAACATAAACTGAAATTTCGGGTTTATTTTGTCCAAACAAAACAAATAACCAACATGTATATCTTTCAATGTTTAATCACAAGCATGTGTGATATGACTTTGAAAGATTGGGGTTTCATATCATATGAACTTAGCAGCCCAAAATCAGCCTATACTAAGCTTATAATCATTCCTTAAAACCAATTTTAAAGACAAAACAAGCAAGTCATCCACATAACCTGCTCTTGATGCCATTGAAGGGTTTGTTAGAACACTAAAACATAGTTTAACCTTTTATACTTTCAGAAAACGCAGCGGAGGTTAAGGATTATAACATGTTTATAATCTGAAAAAATCGTGTTCTAAAAGCTGTTTTAAGATGAAAACAAAAACCCAAATCAATAGGATCTTTGATATGTGAAAGAACAAGCTATTAGCAAATGTAAAACAACATAAAATCACAGGTCAATGAGCTGTGATAACTACCTTCTTCTAGCAGCAAAACGACCAAGGAAGAAAGGTTTGGATGCTCAAATCTTGGCCAAGACTCCAAGGAAGACGCCTCAAGTGTGTTTACCCCAAAGCTCCTTGCAAGACACCTTCTTGTTAGGAAGAACACCACCAAAATGAACACAAAAATCGATCTCCAAGAGCTTCAAGCTGCTGCCTAGTTCCGTAACTTGAAAGGGAGAGAGAGGAGAGATATTTTGTGTTTTGCATGTCTTGGAATGAAGTGAATGAATTGAGTGTAAGGCTAGTAATGTTTGTGTGTTTTCAAGACACAATTTGGTCCAATCAAAATTACAAGGGGCGGCCAAATAAAAGGAGTTTCAAAGAGTTTCCCCCTTTAATTTTGTAACACATAACACATTGTCACTAGTCATATGTCACACAATAAAAGGTACTCTCTAGACACAATTTATAAGTGTGACATATGTGCTCTTTAATTAAACAATTTAATTAAAGTACACTCATGTGTTATTAGTGTTATTTAAACCTCTTTTAAATGACAAGAATAACAATAAACACATCAACAAATTATCCTTATAATTTGTTCCATCTCATATGCAATTTATTTAGAAAACCCATTTTCTAAATGGTGTAAATATTTAATTGCATGATCATATCATCAATTAATATAAATTGGTGTTTGCTAAGCTTGTTATTGGGTATAACCCGACTTGGATCATAACGTATTAACCACATCCATCTTCTAAGTGTCTTGGGCACACAGAATCCTTCATGCAGAATATGCTAAAAAGATTCTTATTTAAAGATTCTTATTGCTTCTAATCTAGCAACAGGTGCACACAGTTCATGTGGTGCCGATAGGGTATTGTAGCAATACTGATGATGATCCCTCTATCATCAGTTTTCTTTGTGTATAGCCATCTTGTGCCGATAGGGTATTGTCCTTCAGGAAGGTCTAATAGTTGCCATACTTGTTGCTTCTTGAATTGTAGCAATTCTTCTTGCATTGCTTCAATCCAGCTATTGTCTTGAAGAGCCTCTTTTATGTTCTTGGGTACTGTTTGACAAAGAAAGCATGAGAACAAACGATGTTTGCAATACTTGACGTGCTTATTGTCACCCTTTCATTAAGTTCACCAATAACGCTTTCCACCGGATGACTCTTGTGTATTCAGGTGGTTGGAATTGAGTCACCAACAATGGTTACATCAAGATTGGACACATTTAGATCATTACCATGAGAGGCATCTTCATCTTGTACTATTTGGGAATTATGAGGATAATCAGACTCCGTTTCATTGACTACTTTCGCTTCAGCAGCACTATGATTGCTTCCATCATTTGATGTTCTTTCTGTTTTAGCTAGAGGAGTAGCATGTTTTTTATTTCTCATCTCTGTTGATAGTTCTTCTAAATGTGATGGTAAGAGGCTTGGACCTCCTTCAATTGAAACACATTGATTTTGTGATGGTTGTCTGATGGGATAAGCTTGGAGAGGAACATCTTCATTCATTATTCAATAGATGTAGGAGGAATCAATGGAAAGTCATCTCCTCTTTCTACACCTAAAGAAGTTTCACCTGAATGTAGATTTCCTGCATCAGACAAGTGAAATTGATCAAATGATTTTGTAAATGAGTCAATATCAAGCAACCAGTCAGGACCATTTGTACATTTGGGAAACAAGTGTTCATTGAATTAATCATTCGTTGATTCATCAATATTGTTTAATATGGGATTAAACACTTTGTAAACCTTGAAACAATAGAATAACCTACAAAGAATCCTTCATCAGACTTAGATGAGAATTTTCCTAAATAGTCTCGGGTGTTTAATATTGAGACTGGACTACCAAATGATTTAAAAATGCAATAAATTGTTTTGTGTGAAAAAACAGTTCTTATGGAGTCATGTTACTTTCTTTGACAATTAGAGTTCGATTTTGCATAGAGCATGATGTGTTAACTGCCTCTGCCCAAAAGGTAAGAGGCAGTTTAGCATGGGCTAGCATTGTTCTTACTTTTTCAATTAGTGTTCTATTTCTCCTTTTAGCTACCCTATTTTGTTGAGGAGTTCTAGCTGCACTAAATTGATGAGCAATGCCTTGGTTGCACAAAATGAACTCATGTCTTCATTTTTTAAACTCAGTTTCGTTATCTCGTCTTATTGTTTTCACCTTATGATCAAGTTGATTTTCAATTTTTGTGATAAAGTCTTGTATTATTTGGGATGCCTCATTTTTATGAAGTAAGAAGAAAGCCCATTTAAATGGTGAAAAATCATCAATGATCACCAAACAATAGTGTTTCTTTCCAATGCTCATAACAAGAATTGGTCCATACAGATCCATGTGAAGTAACTTCAATGGAGTATTGTTTGTGTTCACCAGCTTGGATTTGTGAGAAGATTTATGTTGTTTTCCTTCGAGAGACACCGAATAGTGATGGACAAAATGAACTTCTTTTTGAGGAAGATCAATTACATGGTTTCCTTTGATCAATATATCATGTTTTTAAAGTTTGTGTGCCCCAAACATCAATGCCATAGCTGGGACTTATCAAATGAAACTTTTGATAAAAGACATGTTTCGTGTATTGGGTTGTAGAATTCAGGTTTAAGACATAGGTGTTTGTTGGACCAAAAGAACCAATGAGCCGGATCAGAAAAACCTTTAAGTCCCACAGACGTCACAACAACTACTGAAGACCACAACAACTGAAGACAACAGCTTATTACAAAGCCTGAACACAAGTGCTGAAGACAAAGTCTGAAGACACAAGTGCTGAAGTCAAAGTCTGAAGACACAAGTGCTGAAGACAAAGTCTGAAGACACAAGTGCTGAAGACAAAGTCTGAAGACACAAGTGCTGAAGTCAAAGTCTGAAGACACAAGTGCTGAAGACCAAAGTATCAGACGTTGTCACAACAGCTGAAGAGGTCTTCTTCAGTAGTTGTGACGGTTTACCTTTCAGTAGTTTTATGTTTTATCTTTTCAGTAGTTTGACACAACAGCTGAAGAATACTTCTTCAGTTGGTTGTGCTCATAAGTAGTTTTATATTTATCAGTAGTTTTGTAAAACGACTGAAGAGCTTGTTCTTCAGTCGTTGTAGTTTCAGTAGTTTCTTATCAGTAGTTTCTTATTTTGTACTTAACACTCTGATATGTTCTCAGTAGTTGTGAACATTTCAGTAGTTTGTTAAGAGTTAGTTATTTTTGTAATAGATCTGCCAGTTGTCACTTACCCGTGATAACAGTAGCGATTGCACTCTATATAAGGAGTGCCAACCTAATGTAATAGATGAATGATTTGATCAGGAATATTGGATATTATTAAAACATTCCTTGTTTCAGAAATATATTCTCTCGTTATAACCGTATTTGTTCTTAATGCATACGAGCATCAAATTCTTGCTACAATTTCTCTAATTCTTGTTCATATTCCGCTGTGCTACGCTCAACTACATCAAACTTGCCATCACTGATCCTGACAAATGGTATCAGAGCAGGTTAATCATTGATCGATCTAATAATTGATCATTGAAACTGCTATTCAAGATCCAAGTTTGACTGAATTAGCATTTTTGTGTTTTGCAAGAAACGGTTATAGAGATTGAATTTTCTGTGTTTTCTCGTCATTCATCCAGAGATTTTCTCTTGGTTTTCATTGAGTCTGTTGTGGTCTTTATAAAAACGTTTAAAAGCTTGAATTTAATTGTATTTGGACTCAAAATGACTACTCCTTCCAATGATCCTCACAATACTGGTTCCTCAACCAAGCCTCCAATGCTGGTTAGGACTGAGTATAACATATGGCAACGACGAATGCTCCATCACCTGTCTGTTAATAGCGCAGGTTGTTGGACATCAGTGGTACATGGTCCACACAAGCCTATGGTGAATAACCTAGAAACCAATCAAATGGTTCCGAAGAGGAGGGAGCAATACTCAGATGAGGATAAGAAGTTGTTTGAGATTGATGCAAAAGCCCATGGAATTCTGGCCATGGCACTGCCTAATGAAATCTATTATGGGCTAATGCATCATGAAACTACCCATGACCTCTGGAATGCCTTGAAAGAATAATTTGGAGGAACATATGAGGTCTTGGCAAATAATAGAGAAATCATTGCCCAACAATATGAGACATTCTCTCATAGGAAGGGTGAGACACTGACTCAACAGTTCGAGCGGTTCTCTTGTTTGATCTCTGAATTAAAAATGGTCAAACATGAGTACACCAATAGCCAGATGAATAACAGATTTCTCAGATCACTGACTGAGAGATGGGACACATAGACTATTGTCCTACGCTCCAATGCAAATTTGGACAAACTATCTCTCACCCAACTCCATGGGAAATTGCTCACATTTGAGAGAGAGATAGAACAGAAACGAAAACTGTCTTCATCTGGAAAGCTCACTGAAGACTTTGTACCAGGCAACACTGCCTTGATTGGTCATGAGTTAGAATATGCTTCATCTGAATGCCAGTATGATTAGCATATTGACTTCTCTTCAAACACTTCTGATTCTGCATTTGTGAGTGTTGATAGTCAGTTTACTGGATGTAATAATGACAATCTATGCTTCATCATGGATTATCTCAAGGGGATTGCTGATAATGACTTAGAAGAGATGGATATTTTGAGCCAAATGGACTTGATAAATATCAGATCTCAGAAGTTCTACAAAAGAACTGGAAGAAAGTTCCCAGAACTCTCTCGCAAAACCAAAGTTGGTTTTGACAAGAGTAAGTTGAAGTGTCACAAATGCCACAGGCTTGGACACTTTGCTAGAGAATGCAGATCATCTGGATCTAATTCCTCTGCACCTTTAGTGAGTTTCCCTGGGAATAGTCAACAACACAGAGGGCAACATCCTGTCAATTCTAGTCATCATTCTCAACCACAATCTCCTGCATATTTTGTTCCTCAGGGTCAAATGCCATATCCTTACCCTTGTTATTACATGCCACAGTCAAATCAGGTTCAAGTTCCTATAGTACCACAACCTCATGCACTACTAGAACCTCAACCATCTCAATCTCATCAACCTCCTCAACCTCAACAACACAGTTTCTTCACCCCTGGAGGTGTTGACTGGAGTAGTTTACCGGATGACATGTCTGGTCATGAACAACTGTTCACAGGTGCTGGTCAACATGGTGGTGACAGTCCTTTTGGGAATCTGGCTCTCATGGCCCTGGAGTCTACTGAGTGTTCCTGCTCAAATGCATCATCTTCACAGGTAACTCAGGTATCTTCAGAGGCTAAAGCCAAGTTATGTTCTGAATCATGCATTGCTGCCTTTGTCTCAATTAGAGAGGCAAATGTAGCATTAATAAATCAAAAACTTGAGCTTGAGAAAACATTTCCAAAAGAATAGCTGAGTTTGAGTCTGCTCTTAATTGTAAAAATGATGAGATTTATAAGCTTAAATGCCAACTAAATGATGAAAAGGCTAAGCTAGAGGTTATTCTGGATGACCAGAGAAATCTAAAAGAAACCCTTGCAATCACCCAGGTAGAGTGTGATCGATGGGTACAATCATGCAAAGGTATCGAAATGCTTCTTAGTAAGCAATCTGCTTCCAATGTGAAGTTTGGTATTGGTTACAATCACACTGCTCCTCCTACAGATTTTGCTTCAAGAGCAGAAGTGAAATCTGATGGAGAAAGCAATAACCAATCCACCTCATCAGGTAATTTACCTTTTGATAGAGCATCATCAAAAGTTGAAGTCAGTACTAAGCCTTCTCACAACCCATCAGTTGATATTGATGGTTCTACTGCTGAAACTAACATGATAAAAGAGATGATCAACTCAGGAGTTATTTCTGAAAGTCCTGAAAGGACTGGAGAGCAAGATTTAACACATGAAGTTCAAACTCCAACTAATGATAGCACTAAAGAGAAGAAAACTGTGAGTAGAAAGAGTTTGAAAACTACTAAGAGGAAGTAAAGAAAGCAAATAATGCTTCTAAAGTACTAAAGAGCAATTCTTCAGTAGTTTCATCCACTTTAGTTGATGATCATCATAAGATGAAGAAGAAACCATGTGAAGTATGTGGGTTGTTCAATCATCTTACCGATGATTGTTGGTACAAAAGGGGATCCAAACTCAAACATAAAGAAGAAATTCAAGAGAAAATGGCTAAAATGAAAACTGAGTTTGGAGCCACATTTGTACCAGCAACATCAAATCCTGTAACCCTCAACTCCAAACAGAATTCCAAAAAGGAAGGGGTTAAACAGGTAACAGCTGAGATTGCTCAAAAGAAGAAGGTGCAACATAGGAACTTATCAAACTCCAATGCCAATGTCTCTGAAGAGCTGAAAGCCTTATCCCAAAATCAGACACAGCTGGTTATGATGGTTCAACATCTATTGGGAAGAGTTAACCAATTAGATGTTCCTATGTTGAAACCACAAAAAAGGAGGTCCAAGCCAAAGGATTCCTTTTCTTCACCAGCTTCTTCCTCTCAAGCTGTTGTTTCAAACAAACATGTTAGTTTACCATCTGTTGATGAGAATAGGCCCAAGACCAAAAAGGTTTGGGTCTCAAAATCTAACTAATTTGTTGTATCTTGTAGGGTTCTTCAACATACCTCAGAGGCATCTGGTATGTAGACAGTGGAGGATCCATGCATATGACAGGAAACAGATCACTTCTTAATGACTACTCTCAAGGAAGGAAGGGGTTTGTGTCATTTGGCAATGATGCAAAAGGTTACATCATTGGCAAAGGCTTTGTTTCCAATGGGGAAATAAAGTTTGACGATGTTAACCATGTGATAAATCTCAAGTACAACCTCTTGAGTGTCAGTCAAATGTGTGACAAAGGCCATATTGCTCTTTTCACCAGTCAGAACTGTCGGATTCTGTCATCCAAAGTTCTAAATTTGATTGATAAGGTGTTTGATGAACACACTCTCCTAAAGGCCAACAGGACAGGAAGAGTGTATGCCTTAGATCTTTCCAAGAAAATAGATCTCAAAGGCCATCCTTGCCTATTTTCCAAGGCTTCCCCCCAAGAATCTATTCCATGGCATAGAAGGATGGGTCATGTTAATCTCAAAAACATGAATCAGCTGATAAACATGGTTTAGTAAGGGGACTGCCAATGAAGGAGTTCAAGTGTGAAGATAACTGCACTGCCTATTTAAAAGGAAAACGGCACAAAGCTTCATTTCCCTCCATAGAAGAACCTAAGTCCACTGCCTGCTTACAGCTTCTTCACATGGATCTCTTTGGTCCTGTGAAAGTGATGAGTATGGCTAAGAAGAAATATTGTCTGGTAATTGTGGATGACCACTCTAGATTTGTATGGACTTTCGTCTTGCATTCAAAGGATAAGGCTGCACAGTCCATTATGAACTTTGTGTTACATGTTGAGAAGCAGTATTCCCTACTTGTTAAGTGTGTGAGGAGTGATAATGGTACTGAATTAGAAACCACACACTTGATGAGTTTTACTTATCAAGGGAATCAAGAGGCAGTATAGCATCCCAAGAACTCGTGAGCAAATTGGAGTAGTGGAGAGAAAGAACAGGACCCTTATTGAAGCTGCAAGGTCCATGTTGGCTGATTCTGGACTGCCAATGACTTTTTGGGCTAAGCTGTCAATACAGATTGCTATGTACAGAATAGAGTTCTAGTAAATCAGAGGTTGATGAAGACTCTGTTAGGACCTAGTATTTGACCGAAATACCTAGAGATTAACGTGTAAACCAGATCAAATAGTGCGGAATCCTATTTGATTGGCGATCCAATCAGTGAGAACACACGAATAATCAATCAAGGATTGAAACTAACGTTAGAAATCGATTGGGAATCGATCTAATGTGTTCTATGAACTTGGAGAACGAATTGGAAGGTTTCTGGACGGCTAGGGTACGTCTGGAATCGTAATTGATCGAGATCTTTTGTTTTTCACGAATTGAGTTGTATTTATAGGCTGGTATTATTCAATCGTGCGACTGAACCATTTTTCTGGTTTAGTCGTGCGATTGAACCATGCGGTTGATTCATTCGTACGACTGAGTGTTCAGTCGTGCGACTGAGCCAATCTTATATTACAATCGTGCGACTGATCCAGTCTCCTGGTTCAGTCGCGCGACTTAGTCAATCGTGTGAAGTTATTCATGCGTATGGTTCATTCGCATGAGCCATTCGCATGAGAACTTCATTATGTTAAGTTTGAATGTATTAATTAATAAACATTATATGTAATCATTCAAGCAATTACTAACCTAATTAACCAATTCACTGTTGCCACATTAATGAAACATTAAACATTATAACTAACAAACTATCAATATCATTTCATTAATCGTACCAAACAAGATCTATTACATCACATATCATGATCTAGGGACATACATGTATCAACAAACTCCCCCTTGGACCTAGATCTCTCTAATGTCTTGTTTTCTTCATTACCTCCTCATATTTCTTGTACTTGTCCTCTTGTGTGACTCCTGCGTGAATATCAAACGCGAAGCAAAGTCGTATAATGTTTTGGAACTGGAGGGCTTGTACAATGTCTTGTGTGTCATAGAACAGTGGCCACTTGTATAATGTATAGACATCATTAGCAGACAAGTTGGTTAGCCACATTGGGTCGAATGCCCTGATGGTATCCATTTGGCCCTCTTTATCCAGGACTATGACCGCTTCTGTTGTTCTCCAATCGTAGTACCACCACTTAAAGTGTGGTGCGAAATCCTTTGTCATTTCCCGAAGTGGGATTCTTGACATTGTGCGCGGAAGATTCCACTTCAACACAATCTTTGGTTTTCAAGTAATGGCATCCATCTCAGACCTTCTAATATACCTTGTAGGTTGTTGAGGTCTGAAGTTAGTCCACCTGGTGTGGTACTCTTTCTTTAGGGCAACCTCAAACCAGCCTGACATCTTTCTCGGGTCAGCATACAACAGCTTCAATTTGGCCAGCTGGTTGAGTTCAAAACCTGGTAGAGTCTTTAGATCATGTGGAAATATAAAGTACTCTATGCCCTTCTCCCTTTTAACGGCATAAACGTTAAGATCATCAAAATATGCCCATGCCATAATCCTGCCTGACACCGTAAGATGTTTCTTGACGCTGTAGAACTTGGTGTAGGCATCCCTCTTTGGTGCAGCACGTTGGGCTCTGACTTCTTTAAAACATTCAGCCCACTCAGCCTTTCGAATGTCTACGTCATCATTTGAGGCTTGGGCGGTTCCTTCGGTCTTTCCTGTTTCCTGCTCCATCTTGTCTTGTACCTCAAACATATCACTGACTAGGGACTCACCCAGATTGGGGACTACATTACCCTCGTTGTCAGCGTACTGAGGGGTTTGTTCTGTAGCAATATCTTCAACCTCAACTTCATCAACGTCATTTAGTTCTTCGTCACTGGTTGAATCAACTGTTGGAGCATCCTTGACAATTTCATCAGGATTGAGTCTGAACATCTCTGCCAGTTGCTCGTTAGATAGGTCATGAATTATTTCACCTTCTTCAGGGGTATAACTCACTGACCTTCTGACAATCCCTGCAGATCAAGAATCATTGTGAGTTGAGACTTGACCTGTTGAAGGGGAGCAATATCAAACTCATCTCTGTTGTACTTTGGATCTGCTTGATTTACACATTTCACACTCAAATCATTAGTAATTTATCAAACAAAGCATTAACTTAATATAAACATTTAGTACATGGTTTTTCAATACAGAATACAAAAGTAAATAAATACAAAACATCTACTATTTACTTTTATCCTGAATACTCGGCTCTTCATGTGAAGGTGCAGAAGCAGAAGCTGACTGATCTTGTTTGTTCTTTGATCTTTTCTCTTGCCCTGAGCTGAGACAGATTCAACTGCTTCTCCTCCGTCAGTGTCTTCATCTTCACACCATTCTTCGGTTTTCTCTTCATCAGTATCACTCTCATTATCATCATCGTCTTCATCATCTTCATTATCATCATCATTTCTGTCCCCATCACTTATCTTTAAAGGTTCTTGCTTTGATCCTTTCAATTTTAGCGAAATGGTCCTCTTAGCCTTTTCCAACTCCTCTATTTTCTTACTTGCTGCGACACTTTGAGCTTGGAGTTGGTCCATCTAGGTGCTCTGAGCAGCCAATTGCCGGCCTGCTCCTTAATTACTCGATCCTGCTCTGCAATTTTATGCGATTGTGCAGCAGTCAGGTCAGTAAGCTGGCGGATCTGAGTTGTCTTTTCCTCATCAGCTGCCAGCAATCACAACACCATTCTGTTTAACACCGACAACTGTTCCTCTACCCCGATTGGAGGTAGAGGAGATCTATAGGTGGTGTGAGGGATGGCTGAGGGCATGGTTGGTGTGAAGTGGTGGTGGAAGTGGCGGTAGTGAAGATAGGTCTGTATAGTGGTGGAGGTGATGAGGGAGTGAAGAATGTGGTGGTGGCGGGAAACGGTGCTGTGGTCGAAGGTATGGTGGAGGCTGTGATAGATGTGTTGGATGTGGTGGATTTGTGGAAGGTATGGTGGGGGCTGTGTAGATGTGGTGGATGTGGTGGTGATAAAGGTCACCCTACGCTTCTTCTTTTTCTAGCCATGGGTTTGGCCATTCTCTTCCTCCTTGATCCAGTTGAGGAGGAAGCTCCCCCTACAATCCCGCCTGAGGACCCCGGAGCATAAGTTGGGTCAGTTTCTATATCTCCGGAGCCTCTCGGTTGTTCACCAACAACCCTTAACCCATGTTCTGTGGGAACAACTTTCCTTCCCACAGTTCGGGTAAGTGGCTCCTCATCCGATTCAGCCTCATCCTCCACATTAAGAACAAACTCTTGATGAAATCCCGCTGACTCAGTTACCTCTGCAGATGTGACAGACACAGGAGGTACAGAATCAGACATAGTGCCTCTGAGTGGAATAGCATCATCCCCACTGTCATCCTCATCTGATTCATGAGTGGGTAGGGCTATCTGTTCCACCTCAGAGTCACTGTCCTCGTGACGCACTTTCTCTTTTCCGGTGCAAAATAGTCCTCTCTGGCAAGATGACCAAACAACCTCCTGACCGAGGCTTCACTTGCTTTCCCCGGTATACTTTCATCCTTCCCAGGTTGGTGTCATCCATTACCTCCAAGACTACCGAATCCTCCTGTTCTTTTGGCAGGGAAGGAAGCTTCTGATCTATTATCATTTGCATAAACCGTGGTACATACAGAAGGCTTCCTTTCCTTTCCCCTTGATGTTCTCTCCAGATAGGTGAAGATCATCTTAGAGAAGCTGACGGATGGTTCAGCACCAACGCAACGTATGCGTTTTGCATCTGATCCGATAGCTCATCAAAACCACCTTTTCTTGAAGCCATGCACTTGAGCAGCACGTGTGCAAGGTATTTAAACTGGGGACAGAGGTTACTCTTGTTGAGTACCCCTAAATTGATGTCCCCAGAGTATTTGGCTCCGAGAAAACATCCTCTGACAGTGAGGGGGTGTAAACGGGTTGTGCAGTCACCGTCATCCCCCAATTGAAGTACAATCCTTAGATCTTCCTCAGAAACGGTAATATCTCGCCAAATATGGTACTTCTATGCAGTGAGGTTCCGATGATCTATCAACTGTAGCGCCTTCCTAGAAGGCTTGTTGAATGGATCGATATGGGGGCAAGGGGTTGAGATGGCATGCGCAATCCGTGATCTCAATAGAACGTGATAATGCCAAAGAATTCTGCAGCATTTCGGATGTTAAGTCCAGATGGGCACATATATTATGCTTTTTGCTCATAGTCCATCTACTCGCCATCTGTTACACAAGATAGTAAACATTAGTACCATTTACTAAGAAAGTCATGAACGCATTAAGCTTGAAGAACATCTTTCTGTCATGCGATTGAAATTGTGCGACTGAGTGCAACAATGCAATTGAACCGTGCGAAAGGGGTTCAATCGTACGATTGAATGGTACGAATGGGGTTCAGTCGTGCGATTGACCCCATACGTATCTCAGAGTGTGTGATTGGGCTCCTACGCATATACCTTCATGCGGTTACCTCAGTCATGCGACTGAACTTCATACGCATGTTTCAGCCATGCGTATGGGCAGTTTGAGCCCTTCAGTCGTGCGACTGAAGTTCATCTTGCTGTCCATTCGCATGAAGACCAACTGTGCGATTCACATTTTCAGTTTCACCAATTTTTTGTTTTACACCTCTATATCTAGTTCATTAGACTCGCCATCTCGTCACTAATGACCTATTAAACTTAATTTTAACATTTAGCTTAGTTTATGTAGGTTATTAGGGCATTTTTCAATCCGATCAATGTTTCATTCGAGTAACCCAATTTGGACTCAAAATCTTCTGATTTCTATAAGATTGAAATGCAATGTACCTGTATTCTTGTCAATCGAAAGTCAAAAGATGAATAGCAATGTGAACAACTATCTCTAGAAATTTTGGCAGAGTAATGGGAAAGAAAGCGATTTGGGGTGCGATTGGGAGTGATGAGTGAGATGCATCGATTGAGGCCCTTTATATACTGACCCTAATTTCAATCGGCCAACTGGCCTCATTCGGGCGACTGAGGTTCAGTCGTGCGATTGGTCCAGTCGGTCGCTTTCAGTCGGCCGACTGAGTCTCAGTCGGTCGACTGACTCATTCGGTCTCCTTTATTCGCATCTCAATTAACCGACTAAGTCTCAGTCGGTTGACTGACTCATTCGCACCCTGTCATTCGGTCGAAGGATCATTCTTAAACGCCATTCGGTTGAATGACTCAATTTCATGTCCAGTCGTGCGAATGGGATCCATTCGCATGGTTGGTCCATATTCATGGTCCAATCGTGTGAATGGGTCACACTTGGTAGATTTTCTGCCATTTTTGAACATTTTAACCTTTTGAAATAGACATTATAAGCTCTTAACCAATTCAGTCACTACAGATGTGACCTTTTAAAATTTGAAAAACATGTGGCCATCTCAGACATGACCCTTTTAGGTAAGTTAATTCCCTTCTGATTTCCCTGATGTAGTCCGACAGATGCACAAATTAAAAGATTAACATAAAAACTTAAACTAACTACACAAATAATGTTTATTTTTGGAGCTTTTGTGAGAGATAAAACCCTAAGATGGAAATCTAAGGGATTTGGTTTGGGAGTAGACAGCTTCAACTTAAATTGATCATATCTGGACCAATTCAATTTTGGAATCATACAGGAACATCAAATCATTTGGGACTTGTTATTATAACTTTTTGATGCTTAAATTCTCGGTGTCATCCAAGTCGTTAGCAACTTAAGGAAATCATACTGAAACTCTTTGATTTTCACATTGATTTGAACTCTTGATAATGTAGCCACTAAGATTGTCGTATGTTTGTCCACTTAAATCCATACACAGACTTTTGACGCAGACTGGTGACTGATTTAGGTTTAATTATTTCAGCTAACATTTGTGGATCCCACACTTATAGGTAATCACATTCCTCAGAGGTTTTTGAGCGGTCTCCGGGTATTATTACAAGAAGAGACTATTCTTAGAGCTTTCAAAGAGAAGCCTGTCCTCAGGTTAGTGCCATCGCACAGCAGAGAGGCGGCAAACAACCATGAATTCTAGAATATCTAGGTTATGCTTATCCTCAGGTCAGTGCCATCGCACACAGAGAGGCACACAACCTATCTCCTTGTTAGAGCAGCTTATTTTATTTTACACAATATGCACCAACAACATAAGTCATTAGCTTTATTGCATTTGTCTTTCATTTTTTCTTGCTTGCTCTAATTATGGTCATCCGCACACGTTTGTGGCATTTAAATGCTCATTACCCCTTATTGGAATATATTTGATTGTGTTAAACAGTGATAAGATGGAAGCCCACAGTCAGTTGAACAACTTAGTTTGATCTTGAGATCACCAATCAGGTCTAATTGTCTATTGTGTTGAATCTACCAACATATCATTTGTGGTCTAGCAGCCTCTAAGTCTACTTTCTTTGTGTCACCTTAGGAGTTGCTAGTTTTCTATCATCTTCCCTTTTTATATTGCTTAGACTACACAGACTTATACTTTGAACTTTTGCATCTTTTCAAAACTTAAAATTTTAAAATCCCTCTTGATTTGTTCCTGTGTACTATCATGTTCCAAAGGTATTGAATCGGTATCACAGACACAATCTACTTTATTTCAGCTAGTTACCCCTTCTCCCTCATTTTTTTATTTTTTTATTTTTTTATTTTTTTATTATTTTTTATTTTTATTTTTTTTAATTAATGTTAACTTGCTGACATATTCTCCCCCTAAAATACTAAACTCATTACAGATTTAATTATTTTTGGATTTTAATAAACAACAAAATAACATGAGTTTAAATATAACAGACAAAAAGAAAAAACAGATAACATAAAATAAAATAAACTTTAACGAAACTACATCGGACTACACATTATTCTCATCAGGAATTACCTCACTTTTCTTTTTAACGCTGTTGACCTCTAGCAAATATTGAAAACGTGGTTTATCAAAGGCTTTAGTATAGAGTTCAGCACGTTGAAAGTCAGTATTAATTTTAACCACATCAATTAAGTTCTTTTCAAAATAGTCTCTGATGAAGTGGTATTTAATACCGATGTGTTTGGTCTTAGGATGTTGAACCGGATTTTTAGTTACTGCAATTGCAGCAGAGTTATCAACAAAAATAGGAGTAGATGAGAATTTTAAACCGTAATCCCGCATTTGCTGTTGAATCCAAATGATTTGTGAACAGCAACTTGCAGCAGCAACATATTCGGCTTCACAGGTTGACAATGCAACCGATGTCTGCTTCTTACACTGCCATGTAACTAATCTTCTCCCAAAGAATTGACACCCCGCTGATGTAGACTTGTAGTTCATTTTGCAGCCTCTGTAGTCCGAGTCACTATACGCCGTGAGCTCAAAATCATCATCATGAGGACACCACAACCTAGTGTGGGTGTACCCTTTAATAGCGAAAAATCCTTTTGACCCCGATCAGATGATTGACCTTTGGTTTAGCCTGATATCTGGAACATAAACATGTAGCATACATGATATCAGGTCTTGAGGCAGTGAGATACACGAGGGATCCAATCATTCCTCGGTACATAGTGGCATCTACAAGATCTCCATTCTCATCAGGTGCTATATCATGATTCGTAGCAAGTGGAGTCCCAGCAGCAGAAGCATTCTCCATGTCAAAGCGACTGAGAATGTCTCCTACAAACTTGGTCTGATGTAGAAAGATCCCATTAGGTGTTTGATCCACCTGTAACCCGAGAAAGAACTTCAAATCCCCATAGCACTCATCTCAAACTCTTTCTTCATCACTGCTTCAAACTCTTTGCATAACTCTTCGTTCTTTGACCCGAAGATTATGTCATCAACATATATCTGTACAAGCAGTAGGTCGCCATCCTTTTCTTTAATAAACAGTGTACAGTCAATGACTCCCCTGCGAAAGCCGTGTTTCACAAGATGAGTCGAGAGTTTCTCATACCAAGCTCGAGGAGCTTGATGAAGCCCATATAAAGCTTTGTCGAGCTTGTAAACTCTATCCCGATGATAAGGGTCTTCAAATCCCTCGGGTTGACTTACATAGACTGTTTCCCTGATTTCCCCATGAAGGAATGCACTCTTCACATCTAATTGGTAGACTTTAATCTTCATGTACGATGCATAGGCAAGGAAGATACGAATAGCTTCCATCCTTGCCACGGGTGCAATCACCTCATTATAGTCAATTCCCTCGACTTGGCGAAAACCTTGAACCACCAGTCGAGCTTTGTTCCTGATAATGACTCCTTGGTCATCCTTCTTGCATTTTAGTACCCATTTGGTGCCAATGACTTTAGCACCTTTAGGTCTATCAACCAGAGTCCATACACCTAACTTCTTAAACTGCAGAAGTCTTCTTGCATGGCACTCACCCACGCCTCATCATTTAGTGCTTCACTGACATATTTTGGCTCGACCTGCGAAACAAAACATCGATAAGCACCATCATGAATGTAACCCTTCTCCATAACTGAGGCGTAATCAGTTGAGTATAGCTGATTTCGGGTTTGTACTCCCGATCGGACATCTCCAATAACATTGTCAAGGGGATGATAGACGTTTAGTCGTGATCCTGGAGTGGTCGGCACAATCACCTCCGAACCAAGATTGTGAACGTTTTGTTCTGCATCTGAGGAAGGTGGAGTTTGAGGTTCCGAAGTCGAAGGTGCATCACTATGGATGCTTGTGGACTCTCAGGAACTGGAACCTGTTCCTCCTGACTATTCTGGTCATCTGCTTCAGTTTCATATTCAGAGGAGGAGTCACTGTCATCGACTACCCCTTCTGACTGTGTAGATGATTCTCCCTGTGTGCTAGATGGTATATTAGAATATCATACATCATCCTAGTATCTAACTCATCATCCGAGGGAGAGAGAGGGATGTTGAAGGATTTGAAGAATCCATCATAATCGAAGAAGTATGCAGGTCCTTTGCCTGTAGGTGGTGTGGTATATCTCTGAACGTCGACATTACACCACACTTCTACAAGACCCGTTGAGTTATTGTAAACTCGCTTGTTCGGTATGTTGTATCCTAGAAAAATTCCTTCAACTGCCTCTCGCTGAATTTTCCTTCTTGTGTCTTCTTCAGAAGTGTACACGGTGCGCCAAAAGGTTCAAGATACTCCAAATTCGGTTTGCGTCTTTGTAGTAGCTCATAACATGTCTTTCCGTGGCGCTTGACTATTAGGACTCCCTTTTCCTGAGGTGTGTAACAGAAGTGAATTGATGCACAATTTCCTTTTCCTGGCAGTATGCCTCCATCCCTTGATTCTTGAATTCTGTCCCGTTGTCTGAGCGTATTTGTCGAACTTTTAGCTTGTAGAGGGATTCCAGTATGGTTACTAATTCCTTGAATGTCTCCAAAGTTTTTGATTTGGATTTCAGAAACATTACCCAAGTGAACCTTGAGTAGTCATCAGTGACCACAAAACAGTACACGTCGCCTGCAATGCTCCTTGTACTAACTGGACCAAACAGATCCATGTGAAGAAGCTCAAGAGGAAGTTCTATTGAATGAACTTTCTTTTCCTTATGAGCCTTCTTTGTCTGTTTGCCTTTCTTGCAAGCTACACAAAAGTCAGGAAGTTGGAAGTTTTGACATTTACTCCTCTCACTAAATCCTTCTGAATCAATGATTCATCTTCCTTTGACTAATGTGTCCCATTCTCCGATGCCAGGAGATTGAATCCTTCTCAGTAGCTTTAGAGAAAAAACACTGAACCTCATGATCCGTTGTAGCAGCTGTTGACACATCCAAGACATAAAGGTCTTTATATCTTGAAGCAGTCATCAGAACTTGCTCCTTTGGGATCATATATTCTTTCTTGAGCACGTAACACTTCTGGTTATCGAAGATGACTTTAAATCCTTTATCACAGATTTGGGAAACAGACAGTAAGTTGTTCTGAAGTTGTTGAACGTAGTTCACCTTATCAAACTTAACTTTCTTATTTCCCACTTCTCCCTGAGCTGTGATATAGCCTCCTTTGTTTCGTGCAAAAGAAACATGCCCTCCTTTTATTTGTTTGACGTTAGATAAAAGGACTCTATTTCCTGTCATGTGTCTGGATGCTCCGCTGTCTATAATCCACGTGTTAGTCTCAGCACTGTATCGAACACCCTGCACATACAAAGTAAATGAATTAGTTTAGGTTAGGAACCCAAGCTTTGACTGTCTTGGGTTTCCTAGAGGCATCACACATCATAAACTCCACCCATTGACCCTTAGAGGGTGAGGGTAGCTCAGGTTCCTTCTTGTTATCAGTATCAGACATGAAGGTTGACTTTTCTTTCCATAAGCCAGATTTGTGCAATGCCTGTTTATGATAAACAGTCGTCTGGCTTGAAAGTTGGACTTTAGGTTCACTAGCTCTTCTAGGTGGAGTTAAAGAGCTCCTCTTAGAAGACTTAGGTTTTGAGTCCTGAAGTTCAATCTTCTTCCTAGGTGTCTGATAAAAATTACAGTACGAAGCAATGTGTCCATATTCTCCACAGTTGTAGTACGCTCTGCTATCAACTTTATGATTAAACTTTCTTTGTGGAGAGGTACATGACACTCTAGTAACATCAATCACTTTAGGTTTTGACTCTTGTATGTTTGATGTTTTCTTTGGATTAACAAAATTTACAGTTTTAGTCTGTTTAACATGTTCCACTTTTTGGTTAACTGGTTTTTGACTTGAAGCATGTGAGAAAGTAACATTTGAAGTCCTTTTAGGTTCTGATTTGACTTTTTTAGAACTTGACTTTAAGTTAACCTTTTCAAACTCCTTTTACAGATTAACACAAGGCAATTTTCCCTTTGCCTTTGAAGTGGTCTCCTTTTGTTTGTTTCCAGTGTCAATAGATGAACATAGGGAATCTGGATCACTTAAAAGAGGAGTAGTCACTACATGATCCTTGATGGATTACTACTTAAAGGTCTAGACTTAGTGTTCATCAAGGTCTCAGGTGGTGGTGGAACCACTTTGTAGCCTAGTCCCTCCCGTTGTTCCTTTCTTTTACTAAGTGTTGGACTATATGCGACGAACTAGTCCAACTATGCAGTTCTGTTTTAGTGAATTGACTTCTACTTCTAGAACTGCCTTTTGTTTCTTAGTGTCTTCTAGAGAGTTTAGATAGTACCTAATGTCATTTGCTTGGTTAAAAGCCACTACTTCGGTTTCCCTAAGTTGTTTAGTCAATAGGTCTATTTTTCTTTGTAACTATACTGATTTTGTTTTAGTACTCTATTAGCCTCAGTGCACAGACATAAATCGTTTACTAAGTTATCATTATGATCTAATAACCTAGCAAATTTTTCATCTATGCTATTCCTAAAAGTATCACAATCAGAACAAGCATGATTATTAAAAATGTGATCAGTGGTACTTACCTGAGTTGGTTCAGAAGAGTTAGCCATCTGTGCAGCATCAGATGTTTCTGGTTCTGGTGTTTCTGACTTTTCTGTCTCTGACGTGGAAACTTCCTCAATTGATTTGTAACTGACCTTGGCTGCAGTTGTTTCTTCACTATGTGACATTGCTATCTCAACTGCTAGATCACCTTCACTCGCAGAATCATCATCAATATCCTCAACACTGGCAATGTTAGATTCTCCTGGTGAGACAAACCTAAAACTCCAATCCTGTCCTTCATCATCATGAGCAGTTAAGGCTTTTGGATCCTTGTTTGATGAAGTAGAACTAGAGGCTTGCTTGTCTTGGCGAGTAAAGGATGAGAACGGGTTCCCATTCCCCGTCTTCTTTCGCTTGACACATTCTCTTTTGAAGTGCCCCTTCTCACCATAGTTAAAGCAGGTCACTTACTCTTGTCAAAGCCAAAGGTGGTATCCTTAGTAGCAACCAAGTTCTGTCCAGTCTTTTTCACAAACTTCTTCGCCCTCCGGACAGCACTTGCTAAGGCCCACATTATATCCATTCTCTCAAGCTCCATCTCATCCACCTGCTCGTAGTCCTCATCTGCCAGATGGCAGTTTCCAATCTTCCCGACAACAAGTCCATCATATGAATGAACCACTGCTGCTAAAAGATCCATATGCTCTCGAGTTACTTCCACGGTCACATTACCGAGGTTCTCGATCTTCAGTTTGGTAGCGCTTGCTTCTGATCCATTATATGGGTACATGATGACCAAAGGTGTCTGATCCAGAAGGAGAAGCATGTGAAGGACCTGACGAGCTAGACACAAAAGCAGTCTGGAGGGGTGCTCCAGATGTCTTAGCTTGAGGCGTGGCGTTGTATAAAGCTGGATTTTGTGTGTACGAAGACTCCTGAGCTCTATACTTCATCCTTAGTGCTTCTTCTCGCAACTTAAGAATGAAGTCATTTATATCCAGCTTTACAAGTATTCCATTCTGTCTCAGGTTAGACACGAATGTAGCCCACTTATCAGGCAATCCGTCTGTGAAGTTGCTTACTTTCTCTTCCATGGTAGTAGCCACTCCATGTGTATGCAATTTGCTCATCAAGTGGTAGAATCTGTCTATGACTTCGTCCAAACTTTCATTACCAATTGATGAGAAGTTATCGAATTCCTTCTTTAACTCCTTTGCCTTGATTGCCTTCAATGATGCATTCCCATCATATCTCTTCTCTAGCTCATCCCACAGTTTCTTGAACTGCTTGTTCTCTGAATACTGGTGGAATATGTCTTTGGGGATAGACTGAGTGATCAATGCATAAACTCTTTTCTCTGCATTGTACTTACTTTCTGTGCGTCTGTCATCCCGCTTAATGTTAGCTTAACTCCATCAGCTCCCACCGGCGTACTATAACCAATCTCAATGGCTTCCCAAAGATTAGGATCTACTCCATTAAGGTAGATCTCAAAACGTTGTTTCCAGTGGGGAAACTCATCTAAAGTCAAAAGCTTTGGTGGTTTATTGTGATTCCCCACCTCACTTTCAAGCAACAGCAGGTTCTGTATCCTTGAGTCCTTCCTAGCCGTAAAGGCTGACATCTGATCTTCCATGACTAATAAACTTATAATCTAACCAAACAAACTTTCACTGATGCGACTGAAGGATGCGAATGAGCTAATCGTGCGTATAAACTATGCGATTGTTTCAATCGTGCGGCTGAACTGGGCGATTGGTTCAGTCGTGCAAATGAATCTGGTGCGTATGAGCTATGCGAACGAACAGTTAACTCGGACGAATGAGGGTGCGACTATGTCCAATCATGCGTATGAGCAATGCGAATGGAGTCCAGTCGTGCGAATGAGTCACTCGTGCGACTGAAGCTGCTGTTTTGCGAAAATTTCTAGGTTTCACGGGTTTCAGCCGTAAAGATTCGAAATTTCACAAGTTCTATCGCCTAAGTCCGTAGAAACCAAACTTCGATGAGCAGGGAACTTCCAAGATCACTTTTGATGCCAAAGATTGCGTTTTTAGTGCAAAAACACAAACTTTTATGCATTCTTGATTGAATCAACACGTAATCAAGAGCCAAAAGCTCTGATACCACTTGTTAGGACCTAGTATTTGACCGAAATACCTAGAGATTAATGTGTAAACCAGATCAAATAATGTGTAAACCAGATCAATCAAGTTTTGTCAAAAGCTTCTGTGTAGAGTTCGGCACGTTGAAAATCTGTATTATTTTTAACAACATCAATTAATTGCTTTTCAAAACAGTCACTTATAAGTGATATTTATACCGATGTGTCTACTTTTTGGGTGTTGGAGCGGATTGTTAGTGACAGCTATTGCTGCAGAATTATCAACAAAGATAAGGGTGTTAGAAAATTTCAAACTGTAGTCTCACATTTGTTGTTGAATCCAAATGATTTGAGAACACAACTTGCAGCAACAACATATTCATCTTCACATGTTGACAGAGCAATAGATGTATGCTTCTTACACTGCCAGGTGACTAATGGTCTTTAAAAGAACTGAGATCCCACTAATGTGATTTGTAATTCATCTTGCAACCACCATAGTCTGAGTCATTGTATGTTGTAAGCTCAAAGTCATCATCATGAGGATGCCCAAGCCGAGTGTTGGAGTACCATTCACATAACGAAATGTACTTTTTACCCCAATTAGATGATTCACTTTCTGTTAAGCCTAATATCCGGAACAAAGACACGTGGCGTACATAATATCAGGATGAGAGGCTATGAGGTACATCAGAGATCCAATCATTCCTTGGTACATAGTGGCATCTACCACATCACCATATTCGTCAAGTGCCACATCATGGTTCATAGCAAGTGGAGTCCTAGCAATCGTTGCATTCTCCATGTCGAACTGACTAAGGATATCTCCTACATATTTGGACTGATGCAGGAAGATTCCATTTGGTGTCTGACCCACCTGTAACCTAGGAGCGAACTTCATCACTCCCATGTCACTCATCTCAAACTCAGCTTTCAGCATGAATTCAAATTCTTTCAACAACGTTTCATTTTGGAACCGAGAATTATGTCATCCACATATATCTGTACTAGTAGTAAATCACTATCTTTCTCTTTAATGAACAATGTGTAGTTAATAACCCCTCGGTTAAAACCATGTTTCAGCAGATGAGTAGAGAGTTTCCCATACGAGGCTCGTGGGGCTTGATGAAGCCTGTCAAGAGGCTTGTCCTGTTTATAAACTCTATCCCGATGCTAAGGATCCTCAAAACCTTCAGGTTGACTCATGTACACCGTTTCCCAGATTTGACCTTGAAGGAATGCACTTTCCACATCCAATTGATAAACTTTGACTTTTATGTATGATGCATAGGCTAAGAAGATACGAATTGCTTCCATCCTTACCACGGGTGCAAACACTTCATTGTAGTCAATGCCTTCGACTAGTCCGAACCCTTGAATGACAAACCAAGCCTTCTTTCTGATTATAACCCCTTGTCATCTTTCTTACACCTAAGAACCTATTTAGTGCCAATCACCTTTGCACCTTTTGGTCTGTCCACAAGAGTCCATACTCCTATCTTCATGAATTGAAGGGGTTCTTCTTGCATAGCACAAACCCATGCTTCATCATCTAAAGCTTCACTTACATATTTTGGCTCAAATTAAGACACAAAACATGGATTAGCACCATCGTGTAGATAACCCTTTTCCATAACTGCAACATAATTAGCTGAGTATAGCTGATTTCGTGTTTGAACTCTTGACAGAATATCCCTTATGATGTTATCCAGGGGAAGATGCACATTAACTCGAGCTTATAACAACTCAACGGGTCAGGTAGAAGTGTGGTGCAATGTGTATGTCCAAAGATACCTTCTTCTACCATGTCACAAAACTTCCGAGTCTGAGTTTTCTTTTAATAGCAAGAACGATGCTCCAAACGGTTCAAGATACTCCAAGTTGGGTTTTCATCACTGGAGCAATTCATAACATGTTTTTCCATGATGTTTGTCCACTAAGAATCAATTGAGAGTGTAGAATGCATTAGCCACTGCTCATTCAAGAATTGAATAGGTAATTTAGGGTCAGCTAACATTGTTCTTGATATCTCCATCAAGCTCATTTTTTTTCTTTTAGCAACCCCATTCAACTATCGAGTATAGGTAGAAGTAAATTGATGAACAATTCCTTTCTCTTGATAGAATGTCTCCATCCACTGATTCTTGAACTCTATTCTGTTGTCTAATTGAATTTTTTTACTTTTAGCTTGTAGAGTGATTCAATTGTAGTGAGTAGATGCTTGATTGATTCAAATGTCTCTCACTTGGCTTTCAGAAACATCAACCAAGAGAATCTTGAGTAATCATCAGTTGCTACAAAGCTGTACCAATCTCTAGCAATGCTTTTTATGCTGACTGGGCCAAACAGATCCATATGTAGAAGCTCGAAAGGAATGTTGATAGAACTAACTTTCTTTGCTTTTTGAGACTTCTTGGTCTGTTTCCCTTTCTTAAATGCTATGTAAAAATCCAGGAGCTAGAAATTGTTCACTGTAACTCCATTCACGAAATCATTCTTAACCAGATGTTTCATCTTCGTGGGATTAATGTGTCCCATTCTCCTATGCAAGGAGACTGAATCCTTCTTTATTTCCTTTGACAAGAAGCACTGGGTTGTAGACTCAGTTGTGGAGGCTTTTAATAGATCCAAGACATATAGATCATTATATCATTAACATGTAGCACTTCTTGTTGTCAAACACAACCTTGAATCCCTTATCACAGATTTTGGAGATAGAAAGCAAGTTGATTTGCAGTTTCTAATGTAGTTGAACTTGTCAAACTTCACTTTCTTGTTTCCCACTCTGCCTGAGCGGTGATGTAACCTCCTTTATTCCCAGCGAGTGATATGTGTCCCCCTTTAATTTGCTTAACGTTGGAAAGAAGACACAAATTCTCGGTCATGTGCCTGGAAGCCCCATTATCAATAATCCAAGTATTAGTGATAGCGTTGTAGCGGACAGCCTACACATACAAAAGAAGTGATTAGTTCAGGTTTGGGACCCAAGCCTTAGCTAGCTTTGGCATCCTAGAGGTATCACACATCATGATCTCAACCCACTGTGCTTCAGAGGATGAGGGCACATCTCTCTTTTCCTTGTTCTTACTAACATACACATTACTTGTCTTCTTTCTTCCAAAAGATAGTTTTGTGTGAAGCCTGTTTGTGGTAAACAGACGAGTGGTTTATGGTTTGAACTTTAGGTTCATTAATAATATTAGGTTTAACCTTAGGTGACATATTAGATCTAATTTCAGAAAATCTTGGTTTTTCATCCAAAAGTTAAATTTTCTTTTTAGGTTCAATTTTATTTTTAGGTGTTTGATAATAAAGACAATTTGGAGAGATATGTCATTGTCTTTCACACCATCACAAGTCATCATAAAAATCATGCATCATTCATTCACATACATAAACATATGCACACCAAGCATAAGTCATTGTAAGACATAACTGATCCTCCGCGGGACAGCGGGGGTTCGGGGGTGGCAGCCCCTCATAGCGGGGTCCTAGGGGCCGCAGCCCCTAGTAGGGTCCAAGGGGCAACTACTTCAAAACCTTTAAAATAGTGACCTAAAACTCACCTAGACACAATCAGTAGCTTCTCAATAAAGGTTTCAAATCAAGGGTTGCACTACACAACCTACATATAAGTTAACACTTAATGGAGATCATTTCTGCCTTATTTTGCTGCTAATTTCGCTGGCATCTTCGCTGGCATCTTCGCTGGCATCTTCGTTGGCTGTTTCGCTCGCATCTTCACTGCAAGTTATGCTGCCAGTTTTGCGCAACTTTCGTTAGAAAATCATGTGTGCGAAACTACCTACAAAACTATAGTTTCGCATGAAGACCCCACAGTTTCGCTGGACGAATACTTAATTTCGCTAGATGAACACTCAGTTTCGCTTAACGGGCTGAAAATTATGAACCAACCTATTTTTGGCGTAAAACTTCAATCTTTTACATCCAAACCTTGGTTTATCACCCAATAAGCTATATCTAAGCTTCTTACATGTTTTCTTACACAAAGACGTGAGTTTTGGGTGAATCTTTGCCACTTTTAAAAATCCAATCCCCATAATCCGGGTTTAGATCAAAAGGAATGATTAAATGATGTTTCTTACGTGGATTCTTGGTGTTTTCTTATACTTTGGATGCCCACAAACAACGATATTCAATCCTGTGATCAATCTGACCTTAAATCTTCACCTCTCCTCTACTTTCTCTTTCTACTTTCTCTTTCTACTTTCTCTTTTACCTAAAACTTCAATCTTTTACATCCAAACCTTGGTATCACCCAATAAGCTATATCTAAGCTTGTTACATGTTTTCTTACACAAAGACGTGAGTTTTGGGTGAATCTTTGCCACTTTTAAAAATCCAATCCCCATAATCCAGCTTTAGATCAAAAGGAATGATTAAATGATGTTTCTTACGTGGATTCTTGGTGTTTTCTTATTGTTTGGATGCCCACGAACAAAGATATTCAATCCCGTGATCAATCGGACTTTAAATCTTCACATCTCCTCTACTTTCTATTTCTACTTCCTCTTTCTAGAATTTGGGTGCTGAGTTGCAAATGAGAGCTGCTTAAGCTCATCCATTTATATATATCAGGCGTTCCTGAGACCTTAAACTCGCCAAACACATAACCCGCGAAGTCTACTCGGTCCATACTCCATTACCCGCTTATTTTCTTTAAATAATCTATGCTAACCCCATTATTATTAATTGGCTCGTTTCGACTTTATTACGGGTGTTACAGACCCAATGCACTACAATACCTCCCTAGTTTCCATGGAACAGCCTCCAAGGAACCATATTTACATATAGTAGAATTTAGAGAGGTGTTTACAACAATTAGTGATGGTGAAGGTTTTTATCAATATGAGATTAAATTAATTCTCTTTCAATTACGTTGAAAGATTGAGCAAAGTAGTGGCTTTTGGCATACCTTCAATAACTATTGACAACTTGCAACAAATGCGAGAACAAATTTTGGAAAATATTATACTTAACAAAAGACAAGTGATCCTATCCAAGCCATTAGAAATTTCCAGCAACAATTTGTAGAAACTTTCTACAAGGAAATAACAAGATTAAAGGAACAATTAAGAACATGCCCACACCATGCACTTGAAAATAGGAGCGCATATTAGTTTTCTATGAAGGGTTATCAACTGATGTTGCTAAAGACATGCAAGCAATAGATGGAGAATCATTTGCATGAAACCATGAGGATGTGGATTGGGGTATATTGGAAAGGGTGGTTGTGATTTCTAAGAAACAAGCTCAAAAGAGCCGAAGAGCTAAAAACTTGATAGTAAAAAAGGTCCATATTTCTACATCAGATGGCATATTTGAATTGGTAGAAAGCCAAATGGTAGCAGTTATGAAAGGACAAGCTGGAGTTGTAAATATGTCACCCAAATATGAGGTATGTAACTTTGTAATGATATTGGTCATACTACAATAACATGTGAGCATACCTTGGTGCCAATGAAACCTTACCAAATTCATGGGAGTCAAGGAAACCATATGATATGAACTCAAACACATATCATCCAGGCCTTTATAATCATCCAAACCTCAAGTATGGCAACCCGAACACCCAATTAAACTCCAACTTCCAAAGAATCAATCAATATCAGGGCCATGAACAAAATTACAACCAAGGAAACTACCAACAAGGTTACAAACAAAACAGGCATCAACATAAGGGTCAATACAATGAAGGTGGATAGCAACAAAAGAATTATTAGCAACAAGGTCAAAAATCAACAAACTCATCCCTCAAATGATAATTCCATGAACTCTTAATTTAATATTATTCTATAGGTTCTTAAAGATATAAAGAAGATAATGAGATAAGAGACAAATCAATAGCAACATTGACCAAAAAATGCGGCAATTGACAGAGGAATCATCTAGAGGTGATCTAGGCAAATTACAAAGTGACACCCAAATACCACAACTTCAAGCTTTTGGGTTCAATAAAAATATGCACGTAAACTCGGTTAGTTTTCTTCCTAAATGTAATGATGATTTTAACTCTCTTCCTCAAGTAGTTCCATGTAACAATAAGAAAGGTGATGAAGTAGAACAAGGTGACCTAGAGGCACCATTTATTCTTATTCGAGTTGGAAAATTTAAAATCAAAGGCATTTTTGGATATGGAGCCATGATGAGCATCCTTCCTAGGATTTTGTATGACCAATTTGTTTCAACAACATGGTGGTTCCCACTAATTTGACATTGAAACACCATCGAGGGGATGGTTAAAGATGTTATAATTTAAGCTCGGAGAGTTCTATTACCCGATGGACTTTATAGTGCATAACCAAAGGTAATTTTAGGTCAACAATTTTTGGCAACAACCAAAAGTCAAATCAACTATCGAGATGGTGTAATCGACATAACCTTCAAAAACCGTAAGTTATCTTTAATGTGTTATCAAAACCATTTACCTTTGTTGTTAGTGATGATTGTTATACAATAGATGCTACTAATAGGTGTGTTCTCCCTTACATTTCATTTGTAAGCGAGGATATCACCAATAAAATCATTTTAAAACTTACATCGTTAAGGTCACGAATACGAATAAGGATGAGAATGACAATGTGTAAGCAATAATGAAAGATAACGCGGGACAAAAGGTACAAATGGGTAAATCACCATATAAGGTGAACTTAAAGGACAATGAGATATATTGGTTAATGTTTAGTGAAAAAGAAGATCTATCAATTCTTGAGAAGAAACTATTTAAAGAGCACTAAAGAGAAAATCACTTAATAAGACCACTTTAGTGTTGACAAGTATGGTCTGGCTCAAGACCTAACACTTACTCGCTTACGGGAGGCAACCGAAGGAACTTTGTGTGTGTGTTCACTAGAAACCCTCACAAGAATCCACTCGTCCACTCGGGCCTATTGAGTGGTTTAAATTGATCGTTAAAATATGCTAAATGCAACAGAAATCCTACAAACTTTTATTTTTTTTAATATATTTGTTCTTTGTTTTGCTAGTTTCGATCACTAGAGGCAAAGATTCAAGTGTGCGGAAGCACATGGATGTTTAAGAGCATATTTAAGGATGTGGTTGGTAGCTTTTCCCACAACTATCATATAACAGTGTTCAAGCACATTTGGATCGTCTATGATCATCTTCATATATTCCTCCTTGTCTTATTCAATTTGTTTATTGGTGGTTGATTCTGATTATGATTTTATTTAATTATTAGTAGTTTTGTTAATTATTTCCATTTAGGTCAAAGAACTCATTCTTTGGGATTGTTTTTTGAAGTGATTCGGGAACTTTATCCTTATATTTTTTATAATTTTGCCAAACTTACATTGAGGATAATGTACCTCAATTGTGGGGATGAAGGGATGGGCATGAAATAGAAAATTAGTAAAAATAGAAAATTTTAGGAAAAAATTAAATAATTTTCGAAATAAAAAAGGCTCAAGTGAGCTCAGTTGTGTACTAGACATTGTTTTTTTGATGTAAATCGCTAATTACCAAATGGTTGTGGGCACGTAAAGGTCTTTTGATATGGTTAGTCAAAAATCACATGAATGTTTCTGAATAAGTACATTTTATAAAATGAAATAGGATTGCCTATATAGGTATAACAAGCTAAAGGTGGATAGTATGCATGTTTCACATCCTTAGCCTATTCAACTGTTTTTGTGTGAACTTAAGCTAGATTGAGAATTATTCATATTATTTCTAATTGCTGTTTTCTTTTCTTCTGTGTTTATCATAATTTGCACTTATTTTAGAACTCATGTATCTTATACAAGTCAAGATCTTGAACCGTTACGGTGCACAAACATGATGGAGGCATTAGGATATGCCTTTTTAAGCCTTTTAATATGATTTTCCCACCTTAACATATTCCCTTTAGAAGCCCTTTTCGAGCCCCAAACTTTTTGTTTGTATGAACCCGTATTCTCAAACCAATAAAACATTTAGCATTTTCTTTTAAAACCGTGCAGTGAAATATAGTATAGGAGTGTTTAAATTTTCTCTTTACATGTACTTTATGTGTGCATTGATTTGTTTTTGTTGATAGAGATGTGATTTGTATACGAGATTATAAAATAATGTACATTATTTAATTTGAGTGTTACAGATATACTAGTATATTATCACTAGTCTAGGAAAACAAATCGAAAAGAGAGATTGATTGTGAGAGGTTTGATTGCATGTGTGTTAAAAACTTGAAGTAAGTTAACTTGATTGGGTAAAGTTAGGTTTAAAGCAAGAAATCACATATACTTGTTAGGTTGTCAATCTTGAATGATGTAGACCATCAAACAAGGTATATTTTGGACCTTAACTCACATAGTGCAAGAGGGATTTTAATGTTTTTGATTAATTATTATTGAACTATTACACTAAGGCTTTTCTTGAGGTCAATCAAAGAATAAGTATGGGATACTTATAAAGTTTAATGGCTTTACTTTACACAATAAATAGTGTCGAACATCTATACTTTGAGTGTGTTAGGTATTGTTTGTTTTTCTGCAGGAAAACGTCTGCAGTCTACAGACCACATGTGCAAACATCTGCAACAGAACAGGTAGACCAAATGTTTGCAGTGTACAAAAAAAAAATATTTGTTTTTTTAACATCTGCACAATGCTTAAATATTCTATAATTAAACTAAACCTATTTTATTAACTCTAAAAATAAAATTAACGTTAATATATGAATAAAAATCATACAAATACATTAAAATATAAATAAAAGTCATAAAACACTGCAATAATATTCATAAAACCATACAAATATATTTTAAAATTGTTTATTCGACATTCTACATTAACTGCTCAGCAATTTCATCTTGTAATTGAGTCATATATTCCTGATCTGATGCGGTACCTTGTTCTTCAACATCATTTTTATTAGCATCAACATGCATATCGCGAAGACCCTCTTTCCTTATAAAATTAAGTAGCATGAAACATGCAACTACAATATTCCTTTGTGTCTCGAATGGAAATAGTGCCATCCTCGTCAATATAGGGAATCTTGCTTTCAAGACACCAAATTTATGAATTGTTTGCTTTGAGTGTTGAAATCTACACGTGATAACCACGTAACGTTGATTACGATTGATTATCATTAAAAGCATA
Source organism: Flaveria trinervia (assembly GCA_025506515.1). Classification (NCBI taxonomy): domain Eukaryota; kingdom Viridiplantae; phylum Streptophyta; class Magnoliopsida; order Asterales; family Asteraceae; genus Flaveria; species Flaveria trinervia. The sequence continues at coordinate 52,015,619 of CM046446.1, forward strand.
GCCATCTTCCCCTCAACCAATACATGTTTACTATCTTTTAACGAATAATTTATTTTAAAATGTGCACATAGTCGGACAAAGTATTCAAAAGACATGTGTACTAATTGACTGCATTGTTTGGGATTTCCTTGCAATACCTCTAATGTGTATTTATGTCCCATCATTTCCAAATCATTGTCTTCCATTCGTTTCGAACCTATCCTCCAAAAAAAATGAACATACAATTACATAAGAATTACCAAAAGTAATTTCTTATTATAATCCATATGATCTTGTGTTAATTATAAAAAAGACAACCATTAAACATAAACAATATTCTTAAAGAAAAGAACAACCATTAAACATAAAAATTTCATCACCAACCAATAACAAGCATCAAACATAAACAATGTCATCAACATAAACAAGTTCATCAAACATAAACAATGACATAACCAACCAAACACCTTCAATAAACATAAAGAGAAGCATCTAATGTTTCAATGTCACGTGCACAACTATATTAGTTTCAAACTTTTAGCGGTCATTATGATCCAACGTTTTAATACTTTTGGAATTTGTAGCAGTGTCATCCATGCCTCTCTCATAGAAGGCAAAACTCCAAAGATATGAAAAGCAGCTAGGAATAAAGGATCTACCAAGTCTAATCAAACCAACTTTAACCTCTCAAAACATTCAAGAACTATTGGTCCTTTTTTCCTTTAATCAAATATTAAGAACCTTTTGCATATGAGATGCTAAATCATGTGAAGTGATAGATGATTTTGATGTTTTGGCCATTTTGTTTGGAAGAGGGTCGGGGGTAGGTTCCGAGGTTGGCTCAGGGGTATCATCACGAGTGGGCTCGAAAGTGTGTTGTTCAAAATCAAAAGAGCCAGCATCATCTTCAGTGTCATGAAGAATTGTATTTGTAATCATTAGTGGTTTGACAAGTTGAGCAGAAGATGATCTAACAACTGAAGTTGTTTGAGTTGATGTCCATTTGCAATTTCCAGTGGCAGTATTACCATCTAGTTGTGCACAAACTTCTAGAAAAGGCAATGGAGTCGTTTTTAAAGATCCAGCCATCAGATGTCCCTAAACCCAAAATATAAAATATTATAAGTTTATGCTTATAGGTAGCCGTTAAATAAAATGTATGTATATATATATATGAACATACCTTTTTAAATTCTTCCGCTCCTCGTTTGTTAGGGAAAAAGTATTTGTTTGATCATTATATATATTGCCCGTTTTGTTTTTCAAATACATAAATTCGATGTACTTGGCTTTTAGATTATCATTGGCGTTCTTCATTTGTTTTGGTTTCAACTCAAGGCCAAACTTTTCTTTATGAACATTTACTAACCTATTACAAGAATATTTTTGCATTCTCAAACCTCTCCTACCCTCCTTGTTTGTTTCTTCAACACAATTCTTTAATAAGCATTGTATATGCTCACTTGACCATTGATGTTTCTCACCCATTCCTATTTAACAATAAAAACACAATAACTAATCATAAACAAAAGCAAAAACTAAAAAGCACAACCAACCAATCAAACCAAATACTACACCAAATCACTAACCATAAACAAAATCACCAACCAAACAAACCAAATCACTCACCATACAAACTAAAAACGCTAACCATACAAAATAATATAGAAAATCTAACAAAATCATAAACCAAATAACAAATCTTACTAAGAAAATCACAAATGATCTTACATAAAGAACAAATCAATTATAAAATTAAACTAAATCAAAAAATTTTAAAAAAAACTTACCTTCTTGGCGGTAGCTGGAGTAGGGCGGCAGGCGGTCGGAAGGCTGGAGCAGAAGGTCGGAAGGCCGGAGACGGAGGTTGGACAATCAGAGTAGAGTGAAGGGGGTTGGAAAGGAGGGGATTTGGAGGGCTGTGATCGATGATAGGAAAAGAGGGGCATGGTCGCGCTGCGATGGGCGATGAGAAATGAAGGCGGTGTTGTGGAGCAGAAGATGAGGGGGAGGCGGCAGTTCTTCATTGGCTGGAGAAGAGGGTTACAACAAGGTGGAGTGGTGTGAAGGAGGGTGTGGTTTGGAGGGTTTCAAATGAAACAAGAAAAACAATCTGGAAAGAGACTACAAGAGGTTGTGAAGACATAAGAAATGGTTGTACCACATCTTCTCCATGCAGTGGTCAAGATGACGTTTTTTAATAAAGCGTATTCCAAAAACCAAACAGTGTGCAAACTAAAAAAACTCTTCCCATGTCTGCGTGCGCGCAGAAGAAGAGGTGGGGAAGTGCTTTTTCCAAAAAAATAAACACCCCCTTAATGTGTGTAGGTGCTAGAAGACAAAAGAACATATTTTGGAAGCTTTAAGGAAGTATTGGAGCATGTGGAAGGATCGGATGTCGAATTACATGGAGGATGGAGTCAAATCAAGTCAATCAGGCACCACCGTATCCACTATCACATCATACTCTGACCACTGTATCCACCATAGTATTATACGCTAATCACCGTATTAGTCGTTGTATCCTAAAGAAAATCCAATGAATAGGCTCTGTACAACTTCACCCCTGGAGTATGATATAGTTGGGTGGAAGTATAACACGCCGGTCACCTTAACAACGTCCAGATTTTGAGGATTTTCTTCCTTATTTGAACCGACTTAGTAGGTTTCAAAAGTGACTTCTTCCATGCAAATTTTGGATGTTTTCTAGGATATTTTGGGGGTTCCTTTCACCATAGTTTCACCAAAATCAAGCTTTAACAACATCTAATCAACTATTGAAGATCCATGCATGTCAATGTGTTGGACCCTGAAAGGATTATACATGCCAATGCAATGGGTGAGTTGATGGTTTCTCTATTCGATTCCCACAATGCCAAGAAGTAATATGGATGAAGATCCTACACAGAAGAAAAAAAACCAAGTATGGATATCGGCATTTGTTAATGCGGAAGACCAAAAAGTAATACGGACAAGATTTTGTTCATCCGCATTTGCCAATGCGGATGACCAGACAAATGTGTAGAAGTATTTTTTCATCCGCATTAACCAATGCGGATGACCAACATACTAATGCGGATGATGAAGTGAAGAAATGCTAATCAAGTCAACTCATCCGCATTTGCCAATGCGGATGAACAAGCAGAGATGCGGATCAAGACATAGACTAGCTCTGATGTAATAGGTCAGGGGTAGTTTAGTCATTTTGTAAAAGGCATCTTGTCTAGCTATAAATAGAATAGAAAACCTTGTACATGAGGTGACAGAAAATAGACAATTAGAATATTTTGTATTCTCTAGGTGCATTATTACTTTTCTTGCTAAACCCTAACAGTCATTGTAATCAATCAACTTTTTTAATATATACAAAGTATTGATGAGTATTTCTTCTACATAGAATGTTTCTTGATTGTATGATTCCACCATTCAATCATTAACTCAGTCATTATATTTGGTCCTAAGTGAGAATCTCAATCTCACAACCCAGTTAATTGGTATCACAGCATTGGCTCTTGGTTCTTTTTTAGATCTACCTAAGACCTGAATAGAACTTGATTGATCTGGTGATTGAGTTGTTAATAGAGTATTCTATCATCTCTACTTGGTAAACAATAGAAAATACTCCTGTCAACACGTTCTTACCAAAACCTTCACATCAACCAGTTACTGTTCAAGCGATTTCTATCAAGAACATAGCAATAGACTTCATTCTCGTAGCTGTTAAGAGTTGAAAGAGCAAAAACTAACAATAAGAAACTCAGAAAAGTAACAAATCTGATTCTAAAATCTGTTTGGACGATTTGGACAAGTTGGACTAATTGAACCTAAAATTAATCCAATCGGTAATTAAAACTAGTTAAAACTACTTGTTAAAATGGATTCTCACAGTTTCTCAGAACTTGGCTATACACCTAAACCTCCTATGCTTAAACACAATTCTGAGTTTAAACAATGGAAGATCAGGTTCAGGAATTCCATTACAGGTTTAAGTCCTCATATTTGAATCTCAATATGCAAGGGGCCACACATCCCTGTCACTTTATATACAGATTAAGCTGCTATCTATAAAACTGCCAAGATACCCATTGAAGATCTAACTTGATGATGAAGATTACAAGAAAATCAAGATTTAACTCTAAGCTTACTCTATCCTAACTCAAGCACTCAAGATGGATGTGCTAAAAAGATTGGAGAAGTATGGTACTGCAAAAGCTGTGTGGGATGCAATACAAATCATGTTTGAGGGAAGCAGTGAAGTTGCAAAAATTAACAAGGACAACCTTGTTAATCAGTACCAACAATTTCATCACTCCAACGGGGAGTCAATATCCAAACAACTGCATAGATTTGTATAGTTGGTAAATGACTTGGAAATCATAGGAGTCACTTACAAGGTTAAGGAATTAAACAAGAAAATGCTGCACAGCCTTCCTGAAAGCTCGAAACAAAATGTAACAATGCTGAAAAATACTCTTGCTCTTGGGAGTACTACTTTAGACATCATGATAGCCAAAATAGAAGCATTAGAACTTGATGAAAGAAGCAGAAATCTAGGTGGACCAGAGTGATTGAGGCATACAAATTTCCATCAGAATCTCATTCTGTGGAAAATTCCTTCATTACTAAGGAGGATGATTTCATCTCATCAAGAGATCAACTGAATACCATAAGGTTCATTGCAACTCTATCAACTAATCATCCATCAATGTCACCCCAAGCATCTAGACTAACTACTGCTCCTACGTTGAAGATCCAAGATCTAAAGAACAAAAGGCAACTTACAATGCATTTGTTGCATGCGTTGAAGCATATTTAGGAGGAAGACCCACATCTGCTCATCTGATCCAGGAAGATCTTGAGGAATTGGATCCAGATGATGTGGAAGAAATGGATATGCAATGGCAAATCGCCATGATTGTTATGAGAGCTATGAAATTTTTCAAAAAATATAGAAAGCTCAGCCTTAATGAAAATACAAAGCTTGGATATGATAAATCCAAAGTGAAATGCTTCAACTGTGGCATAGCTGGCCACTTCTCCATAGAATGCTATTCCCCCAAGAGAAACAACTTTCAAAGGAATTCTCAAAGCCAATTATCCTCACAGTCTAACTCAAGCTTTCACTCCAACAATCATCAGCAACAGTATCATCATCCATGACAACATCAATCATATCAAAATCCACCTCAACTAGGAAACCAAGCTCATGGAAGCAGTTAGTCATATGCAATGCTCTCGTGATAAAGCAAGATGGGGTATGTGACTGTAGCATGTATGTAGAGGAAGTCAAGCCTCAATTTTAAAATTATGCACTTATGGCTCACATCAATGGTGGTTCATCTCCAATTCCTACTGAGGTAAAATCTAACCTTTGTAGTGAAAAATGCATTACTGAGTTGCAAGGTTATAGAGAGCATAACAATAAACTAATAGATAAAATTAAAGAGGAAAAGGTGAAGTCAGAGATGATAAAAAGAGACATAAAAAGCTTTGAAATCAAAATAAAATCTCTCATCTTGGAGATTGAAAAACTACATGGTGAAAAGTACACACTTGCAGCTGAGAATGAGCTACTTACCGAAAAGTTAGCTCAATCAAGGCCGGACATACACTTACTAAATTGAAACATGTAAACTTTCAACTGTCTTTAGTCAAGCTGCAAGAGATGCTTAATTCTTAAAAGGATCCAAAGGACATGTCGGGGATTAGGTATAATTCATGTCCTCCACCATACAATGACAACCACACTCTCATGCCTGAATCTGTCACACTCAATGAGGAAATTGAAACTAAAACTATGGAACCAAAATCCATAGTAAAACAAGTAACAAATCTTCAAAACAAACATGATGTTTATATTGAAACAAATAAGGATAAAATCAAATTAGGACACCCAATCAAAATCAAAGAGTGTTCAGACAAGGCAGTGAGTGTTTTCATACCCACAAGCCCCATAAAGGCAATTGTTCTATTTATAAAATTCATACATTCCGTTTTAAAAGGTAAAAAGAAGTATATGAAGTCAGTGAAACCCACTATTGAAAGCAGTTTTGATAATGAGATTATATCTCCAAACAAATCAAGTAAATCATACAAGGTTTCATTGCAAAAGAAACAAAAGAGATCACTAATTTCAACCAGTAAAACTCAGTCAGACCCTCAATCTTCAAAATCAAGACAGGGTGTTGGTTTTGATATATGTAATAAGGAACACGTTGATCAATTTGAGAAAGAGGATCAAAATGGGTTGAAGAAACAAAAACAACCAAGAAAGATTAACAAAAAGCCTGATTTTTATTCATCCCCTAAGCAAAAGAAAGTGGCTTAGCAACAAATGAGAAAATCTGCTGAGTCCCACAAATCAAAATCTAATTCAAGCAACAAACAAATGTATTATGACATTTTTTATATGTTCAATCACAAAATGTAAAAGTGCTTTTAAAATCGATACGACTCTATGTGTGACATGAACAACCACTCAACCAAAAACTGTTATTTTAACAAATATTATTCAGTCTGTGATATGAACAATCACAATATATCTGATTGTTACATCAATCAGAAGGGATTGAGAATTCCTGAAAACAAACCCATCTTAACAACATCATTAGGCAAAACACAAGTGAGGAGTCATTTGCACAACAGTCAATCTAGAACATCTAGATCACTCAATGACACAAGTAAAACACAAGAAACATCGAAAAGTCAAAGAAGCAACCATTTCATCAATCAAAAGTCTGACTTTCCAAAACCCAAAATTATATTTGAAAATCAAAAACAGTTTAAATTTCTTCAAAAGAATAAAGATCAAAGATTTCACTACTCATCTGACTCTTCTGTTGATGTTGATTAGAAGACTCTAGCAAGATATCATAAGCAATCTCCCAAGTCACCTCTAAATAGATCACAATTTAGAGGGAAATATCAGGAAGTCACGATAATAGATAGGAACAGGAAACCCAAGACCATCATGGCTTGGGTTCCACATTCTAATGAGTTCTTTTATGCTTGCAGGGTCATCCATAGAGGTCCAATAGCTTATGCTATGTGGATAGTGGATGCTCCCAACATATGACTGTAGATCATTCCCTCCTTCATGACTTCAAGCAAATACAAGGAATTACGGTGGCATTTGGTGGAGATTCACAAGGTGGTAGAATTATAGGTGAAGGATCTACGACAAATGGGACGCTGAGCTTTGAAAGAGTGAACTACTGTGAACAACTGAACTTCAATTTGCTAAGCGTGTTTTAAATCTGCGACAAGAACTATTCAAATCACTTTACAGACACTCATTGCGACATTCTGAAACCTGGATTTCAGATCTTTGAAGAATGGGTTGTACTAAAGACCCTAAGGAAGAATAATACTTATGTCTTAAACATCTGTTCTATATCACCTAAAGAAGAAACATGTCTTTTGTCAAAAGCATCATTTGATGAGTCATAACTTTGGCGCAGAGGTTTGGGGCACACAAACTTTAAAAACATGAACAGATTGGTCAAAGGAAACCATGTCATTGGTCTTCCACAAAAAGAATTTCACTTTATTGATCACTGTTCATCGTGCGTCAAAGGAAAACAACACAAATCTTCTCATAAATCCATGTTGGTGAACACAAACAATACTCCATTGAAGCTACTTCATATGGATCTCTTTGGACCAACTCATGTAATGAGTATTGGAAAGAAACACTTTGTTTAGTGATCATTGATGACTTTTCACCATTTACATGGGTGTTCTTCTTACATCATAAAAATGAGGCATCCCAAATAATTCAAAACTTTATCACACAAATTGAAAATCAACTTTATCTTAAGGTAAAAACAATCAGAAGTGATAATGGAACTGAATATTAAAAATGAAGACATGAGTTCCTTCTGTGCAACCAAAGGCATTGCACATCAATTTAGTGCAGCTAGAACTCCTCACCAAAATGGGGTAGCTAAAAGGAGAAATAGAACACATATTGAAGCAGCAAGAATAATGCTAGCCGATGCTAAGCTGCCAATCACCTTTTGGGCAGAGGCAGTTAACACATCGTGCTTTGTACAAAATCATACTCTAATTGTAAAAGAAAGCAATATGACTCCATATGAACTGCTCTTTTGTAGGAAACCATTCATTGGATTTCGTAAATCATTTGGTAGTCCTGTCTCAATATTAAACACCCGAGACTATTTGGGAAAGTTTTCATCTAAGTGTGATGAAGGATTCTTTATAGGTTATTCTTCTATTTCAAAGGCTCACAGAGTGTTTAATCAAGGATTAGACATTATGATGAATCAACAAATTTTCAATTTAAGGAAAATTTGTTTCCAAAATCTACAAATGGCCCCGACTGGTTATTTGATATTGACGCATTTACAAAATCATTTTGATCAATTTCAATTGTCTCATGCAGGAAATCTCCATTTAGGTGACACTTCTTCAGCTATAGAAAGAAGAGATGACTTTCCATCGATTCCTCCTACATCTGCTGAATATATGAATGAAGATGTGCCTCTCCAAGCTGATCCTACGAGACAACCATCCCAAATCAGAGTGGTTGAACTCAAGGAGGTCCAAGCTTATTACCATCACACAACGATGATTGTCAACTTTAGGAGACAGTGACAAGAAGCATAGGTCCAATAGCTTATGCTACGTGGATAGTGTATGCTCCCGACATATGACTGTAGATCGTTCCCTCCTTCATGACTTCAAGCAAATACAAGGAACTAGGTTGGCATTTGGTCGAGATTCACAAGGTGGTAGAATTATAGTTGAAGGGTTTGTGAAAAAAGGGATGTTGAGCTTTGACAGAGTGAACTACTGTCAACAACTGAACTTCAATCTACTAAGCGTGTCTTAAATGTGGGACAAGAAATATTCAAATAAATTTACAAACACTCATTGCTACATTTTGAAACCTGGATTTCAGATCTCTGAAGAAAGGGTTGTACTAAAGACCCTAAGGAAGAATAATACTTATGTTTTAAACCTGTGTTCTACATCACCTAAAGAAGAAACATGTTTTTTGTCAAAAGCATCATTTGATGTGTCACAACTTTGCCATAGACGTTTGGGCCACACAAAATTAAAAACATGAACATATTCGTCAAAGGAAACCATGTCATTGGTCTTCCACAAAAAGAATTTCACTTAATTGATCACTGTTCATCATGCCTCAAAGGAAAACAACAAAAATCTTCTCATAAATCCATGCTGGTGAACATGAACATACTCCATTGAAGCTACTACATATGGATCTGTTTGGACCAACTCATGTCATGAGTATTGGAAAGAAATGGTATTGTTTAGTGATCATTGATGACTTTTCATGATTTAAATGGGTGTTCTTCTTACTTTATAAAAATGAGGCATCCCAAATAACTCAAAACTTTATCACACATATTAAAAATCAACTTGGTCTTATGGTCAAAACCATCAAAAGTAATAATGGAACTGAATATTAAAAATGAAGACATGAGTTCTTTCTGTGCAACCAAAGACATTGCTAATCAAGTCAGTGCAGCTAGAACTCCTCAACATAATGGGTTGGTTGAAAGGAGAAATAGAACACAGATTGAAGCAGTAAGAACAATGCTAGCCGATGCTAAGTTGCCAATAACCTTTTGGGCAGAGGCAGTTAACACATCGTGCTTTGTACAAAATCATACTCTAATTGTAAAAGAAAGCAACATGACTCCATATGAACTGTGCTTTCATAGAAAACCATTCACTGGATTTCATAGATCATTTGGTAGTCATGTCTCAATATAAACACCCGAGACTATTGGGAAAGTTTTCATCTAAGTGTGATGAAGGATTCTTTATAGGTTATTCTTCTATTTCAAAGGCTCACAGAGTGTTTAATCAAGGATTAGACATTATGATGAATCAACAAATTTTCAATTTAAGGAAAATTTGTTTCCAAAATCTACAAATGGCCCCGACTGGTTATTTGATATTGACGCATTTACAAAATCATTTTGATCAATTTCAATTGTCTCATGCAGGAAATCTCCATTTAGGTGACACTTCTTCAGCTATAGAAAGAAGAGATGACTTTCCATCGATTCCTCCTACATCTGCTGAATATATGAATGAAGATGTGCCTCTCCAAGCTGATCCTACGAGACAACCATCCCAAATCAGAGTGGTTGAACTCAAGGAGGTCCAAGCTTATTACCATCACACAACGATGATTTGTCAACTTTAGGAGACAGTGACAAGAAGCATAGGTCCAATAGCTTATGCTACGTGGATAGTGTATGCTCCCGACATATGACTGTAGATCGTTCCCTCCTTCATGACTTCAAGCAAATACAAGGAACTAGGTTGGCATTTGGTCGAGATTCACAAGGTGGTAGAATTATAGTTGAAGGGTTTGTGAAAAAAGGGATGTTGAGCTTTGACAGAGTGAACTACTGTCAACAACTGAACTTCAATCTACTAAGCGTGTCTTAAATGTGGGACAAGAAATATTCAAATAAATTTACAAACACTCATTGCTACATTTTGAAACCTGGATTTCAGATCTCTGAAGAAAGGGTTGTACTAAAGACCCTAAGGAAGAATAATACTTATGTTTTAAACCTGTGTTCTACATCACCTAAAGAAGAAACATGTTTTTTGTCAAAAGCATCATTTGATGTGTCACAACTTTGCCATAGACGTTTGGGCCACACAAAATTAAAAACATGAACATATTCGTCAAAGGAAACCATGTCATTGGTCTTCCACAAAAAGAATTTCACTTAATTGATCACTGTTCATCATGCCTCAAAGGAAAACAACAAAAATCTTCTCATAAATCCATGCTGGTGAACATGAACATACTCCATTGAAGCTACTACATATGGATCTGTTTGGACCAACTCATGTCATGAGTATTGGAAAGAAATGGTATTGTTTAGTGATCATTGATGACTTTTCATGATTTAAATGGGTGTTCTTCTTACTTTATAAAAATGAGGCATCCCAAATAACTCAAAACTTTATCACACATATTAAAAATCAACTTGGTCTTATGGTCAAAACCATCAAAAGTAATAATGGAACTGAATATTAAAAATGAAGACATGAGTTCTTTCTGTGCAACCAAAGACATTGCTAATCAAGTCAGTGCAGCTAGAACTCCTCAACATAATGGGTTGGTTGAAAGGAGAAATAGAACACAGATTGAAGCAGTAAGAACAATGCTAGCCGATGCTAAGTTGCCAATAACCTTTTGGGCAGAGGCAGTTAACACATCGTGCTTTGTACAAAATCATACTCTAATTGTAAAAGAAAGCAACATGACTCCATATGAACTGTGCTTTCATAGAAAACCATTCACTGGATTTCATAGATCATTTGGTAGTCATGTCTCAATATAAACACCCGAGACTATTTGGGAAAGTTTTCATCTAACTGTGATGAAGGATTCTTTGTAGGTTAATCTTCGATTTCAAAGGCTCACAGAGTGTTTAATCATGGATTAAACATTATTCATGAATCAACAAATGTTCAATTCAAGGAACATTCATTTCCCAAATCTACAAATGGCCCCGACTGGTTCTTTGATATTGACTCATTTAGAAAACCATTTGATTAATTTCAATTGTCTGATGTAGGAAATCTCTATTCAGGTGACACTTCTTCAGCTGTAGAAAGAAGAGATGACTTTCCATTGATTCCTCCTACATCTGCTGAATTTGTGAATTAAGATGTGCCTCTTCGAGCTGATCCCATCAGACAACCATTACAAAATGAGAGTGTTTCAACTGAAGGAGGTCCAGCTTGCTACCATCACAATCCGATGATTTGTCAACTGAGATTAGAAATCAAAAACAAGCTACTCCTCCATCTGAAACACAAAGAACATCAAATGATGGAAGCAATCACAGTGCTGCTGCTGAAGCTAAAGCAGGAACTGAAACGGAGTCTGACTATGTTCATAATTCCCTAACAGCACAAGATGAAGGTGCCTCTGACCATATTGAACTGAATGTCTCCAATCTTGATGTAACTATTGCTGGTGATTCCATTCCAACCACCAGAATACACAAGAATCATCTACTTGAAACCATTATTCTTGAACTTTAGGTGACGGTGAGAAGTAACATAGGTCCAATAGCTTATGCTACGTGGATAGTGGATTATTAGACCAAAAGAACCAATGAGCCAGATCAGAAAAACCTTTAAGTGCCACAAGACATCACAACAACTGCTGAAGACTTGATCAGCTGTTTCACAAAGTCTGAAGATCAACAGCTGAAGACTAAAGTACTGAAGACTTCAATAGCTGAAGAACAAAGTCTAGGAAAGACTAAAGTACTGAAGACTTCCACAGCTGAAGACCAAAGTCTGAAGATCAACAGCTGAAGACTAAAGTACTGAAGACTTCAACAGCTGAAGACCAAAGTCCGAAGATCAACAACAGAAGACTAAAGTACTAAAGTTCAACAGCTGAAGAACAAAGACTGAAGACATCAGCTAAAGACATCAGCTGAAGACATCAGCTGAAGACATCAGCTGATGACAACATTTGAAGTTCACAAAGTCTAAGTACCGAAGGCTTCAGAGTTTGTCACAACAGCTGAAGAAGCATTCATCAGTTGTTGTGATGGTTTCTTTTCAGTAGTTTTATTTTCTATTTTAGTATTTGTCAAATGACTGAAGAGCATGTTCTTCAGTCGTTGTTTCAGTAGTTTCTTTTCAGTAGTTGTAGTGATAGTTAACACTTGGTATTTTTGTAAGAAGATGTTAGCTATTTGACATCTTGAGTAGTTGTGTTAACTTTCAGTAGTTAAATAACAGTTAGATGTCACTGTCAAGTGACATCAGCAGACGTCAGCTTCCCTTATAAAAGGAAAGATGACCTAATTGTAACTGTGCGTGAAAGCTAGCCGAAGCATATATTGAATGAATATATTCCTTTTGGCAGAAATTCTCTCTCTATAACAAACACTATTTCATTGATAAATTTCGTGTGTTCTTGTTTAAATTTGTTAATTCGTGGGCTCATTCTACTGCAAGTTCAATCTAATTGATCAAACTAGATGCTGAGATCCTAACAAATGGTACCAAAGCTGTTTAATCATTGATCGATTTAACAATTGATCATTGAAACTGTTCTTTTGCTATCTACGTTTGATCGAATTAGCAAATTTGCAAGAATCGGTTATAGAGATTGAGTTTCTGTTGCTTCTGGCCATTTTGTTTGAGGTTCTAAGTGGTTTTGAGCTAGATTTAATTTGTTTACCTTGAATTTGTCTGAATTCTGAACATGACTACTCCTTCAGGTTGTTGGACATCTGTGGTACATGTTCCACATAAGCCTATGGTGAACAATCCGGAAACCAACCAAATGGTTCCAAACAAGAAGGAAGAATACTCTGATGAGGATTGTAAACTGTTTGAGATTGATGCTAAAGCTCATGGAATTTCGGCCATGGCATTGCCTAATGAAATCTATTCTGGGCTTATGCATCATGAAACTGTTCATGACCACTCGAAGGCACTGAAAGAACAATTTGGTGGTACTGATGAGGTCTTAGCAAACAATAGGGAAATACTTGCCCAACAATATGAGACATTTGCTCATAGGAAGGGTGAGACTCTGACTCAACAGTTTGAGTGTTTTTCATGTTTGATCTCTGAGCTGAAAATGGTCAAACATGAATACGCTAATAGCCAGATAAACCACAGATTCCTCAGATCACTGCCTGAGAGATGGGACACATATACAACTGTCCTACGCTCTAATGCAAATCTGGATATTCTATATCTCACCCAACTTTATGGGAAAATGCTTACATTTGAAAGAGAGATAGAGCAGAAAAGAAAACTGGCATCATCAGGAAAGTTCACTGAAGACTTTGTACCAGGGAACACTGCCTTGGTCGGTTATGTTGCATGAGAAAGTAATTATGATGTGCATATAGATTTCTCTTCAAACAGTTCAGATCATGCATTTGTGAGTGTTGATAGTCAGTCAGGCTGTAATAGTGACAATTTGTGCTTCATTATGGATGATTTGAAAGGTATAGTTGATGATGACTTAGAAGAGATGGATATTCTGAGCCAAATGGCCTTGATTAATATCAGATCTCAGAAGTTCTACAAGAGAACTGGTATGAAATTCCTGGACTCTCTGGAAAAACCAAAGTTGGTTTTGACAAGAGTAAGTTGAGGTGTCACAAATGCCACAGGCTTGGGCACTTTGCAAGAGATTGTAGATCATCTGGATCTAACTCCTCTGCACCCTTTGTAACTTTTCCAAGTAATATTCAACAAAACAGAGGGTAATATCCTCCTAGTTCTGGTCATCAATCACAACCTCTATCTCCTGCATATTTTGTCCCTCAGGGTCCAATGTCATATCCATATCCTTGCTATTACATGCCACAAACCAGTCAAGTTCAAGTACCTATTGCTCAACAACCACCTGCTCTTCCCGAGCCTCAACCTTCTCAATCTCATCCTCAACAACACAGCTTTTTCACCCTAGGAGTTGTTGACTGCAACAGTTTACCAGATGATATGTCTGGTCATGAATAACTGTTTTTTGGTGCTGGTCAACATGGTGGTGATAATCCTTTTGGAAACCTTGCTCTTATGGCCCTGGAGTCTGCTGATACCTCATCTTCTAATGCCTTCACACCCAGGTATCACAGGTATCCTCTAAGGCCAAAGCCAGGTTATGTTCTGAAACATGCATAGCCACATTTGCTTCTATTATAGAAGCAAATGTTGCTTTAATTAACAAGAACATTGAGCTAGAACAAATTATATCCAAAAGAAAAGCTGATTTTGAGTCTATGCTTAATGATAAGAATGATGAGATTTACAAACTTAAATGCCAAATCACTGATGATAAGGCTAGGGAAGAGGTACTTATAGAGAAGCGCAGGGACCTCAAAGAAACACTTGCAGCTACCCAGGTAGAGCATGATTGATGGGTACATTCCTGCAAGGGTTTTGAAATGCTTCTCAATAAGCAGTCTGCTTCCAATGTGAAGTTTGGCATTGGTTATAATCACACTGCTCCTCCTATAGATTTTACTCCTAGAGAAGAGGTAGAATCTGATGGAGAAAGCAATAACCAATCCTTTTCATCATGTGATCTACTATCTGATACAGCACCATCAGAGGTTGGAGTTAGCATTAATTCCTCTCAAAACCTATCAGCTGATGTTGATGGTTCAAATGCTTACACTCACATGATCAAAAGGTTGATCACTCCAGGTGGTATTTTACAAAGTACTGAATGTACTAAAGAGCAAGTCATAACACCTGGAGAACAAACCCAAACTACTGCATGTACTAAAGGGAAGAAAACTGCCAGTAGAAAGGGTGGGAAAACTACTGAAGAAGATATCAAGAAAACATGTCCTACAAGGAAGAAAACTGCTAGTACTGATCGCAAACTGCTGAAGAATAAGTCTTCAGTAGTTTCATCTTCTTCAGCAGATGATCAACTTAAGATGAAGAAAAAGCCATGTGAAATATGTGGCTTATTCAATCATCTTACTCATGATTGCTGGCATAATAAGGGCTCCAAACTCAAACACAATGAGAACCTTAAAAAGATAATGGATAAAATGAAAACTGAGTTTGAAACCAAGTTTGTACGAGCAACATCAAAACCTGTAACCCCAAAATCCAAAAAGAAATCCAAAAAGGAAGGGGTTAATCAGGCAACAGTTATGGTTGCTCAAAGGGAGATAGTACAACACACGAATCCATCAATCTCACGCACTAATGTGTCTGATGAGATAAAGGCTTTATCACAGAATCAGACACAACTTTTTATGATGGTTCAACATCTATTGGGGAGAGTCAACCAATTAGATGCTCCTATGCTGAAACCACAGAGAAGAAAATCCATGCCAAAGGATTCTTCTTCTTCACCATCTCCATCCCCTCAGGCTCTTCTTCATAGCAAATCTGTTAGTTTACCATCTGTTGATGTGAAAAGACCCAAAACCAAAAAGGTTTGAGTCTCAAAAACTAACTAATTTATTATGCTTGCAGGGTTCTTCAGCATGCCACAGTAGCATCTGGTATGTAGACAGTGGAGGATCTATGCATATGACAGGGAACAACTCTCTTCTTCATGATTACTCTCAAAGAAAGAAGGGGTTTGTTTCTTTTGGCAATGATGCTAAGGGTTACATCATTGGCAAAGACTTTGTCTCCAATGGGGAAATAAGGTTTGATGATGTTAACCATGTGAAGAATCTCAAGTACAATCTCTTGAGTGTTAGTCAAATGTGTGATAAAGGCCATGTTGCTCTTTTCACCAGTCAGAACTGCAGGATTCTGTCATCCAAAGTTCTGAGTTTAATTGTTAAGGTGTTGGATGATCACACTCTCCTGAGGGCCAACAGGACAGGAAGGGTGTATTCCTTAGATCTTTCCAAGAAAATAGATCTCAAAGGCCATCCTTGCCTATTTTCCAAGGCTTCTCCTCAAGAATCTATTCTATGGCATAGAAGGCTGGGTCATGTGAATCTTAAAAACTTGAATCAGCTAATACATCATGGTTTAGAAACGGGATTGCCTATGAAGGAGTTCAGATGTGAAGACAACTGCACCGCTTGTTTGAAAGGAAAACAACACAAACTCTCATTCCCTCCTATTGAAGAACCTAAGTCTGTTGCCTGCTTGTAATTATTACACATGGATATCTTTGGTCCTGTGAGAGTAATGAGTATGGCAAAGAAGAAATATTGTTTGGTAATTGTGGATGATTACTCCAGATTTGTATGGACTTTCTTCTTGCATTCAAAGGATGAGGCTGCTCAGACGATTATAAACTTTGTGTTGTATGTTGAGAAGTAGTATTCCTTATCTATCAAGTGTATCAGAAGTGATAATGGAACAGAATTCAGAAACCATACACTTGATGAGTTTTATCCCTCAAAGGGAATCAAGAGGCAGTTTAGCATTCCAAGGACTCCAGAACAAAATGGAGTAGTAGAGAGAAAGAACAGGACCCTAATTGAAGCTGCAAGGTCCATGTTGGCTGACTCTGGTTTGCCACTAACCTTTTGGGCTGAAGCTGTTAACACAGCTTGCTATGTGCAGAATAGAGCCTTAGTAAATCAGAGGTTGATGAAGACTCCATGTGAAGTTCTACATCATTTGGCTCCTCTATTTCATTTTTCAGAGCCTTTGGGTGTCCTTGTTTCATTCTCAACACAAAGGATCAACTCCACAATTTGATCCTAAGGTGGATGCAGGGTATTTTGTTGGTTATTCATCTACTTGCAAGGCATATAGAGTCTTCAACTGCAGAACAAAGATAGTTGAAGAGACTCTGCATGTGAAGTTTAATGAATCTCCAAAGGACAAGATTCCACAAAACCCTATGGAGTTATTTGATTTGGACATACTGCAATATGTTCCTTATCAGGCTTCAGCTGTTGCTCCTGTCAACAGTTCTCCACCTGGTGGTATTGATGATGATGTAATATAATACTCACCTATTCAAGTTTAGTGATCAACTGTCTGAGTCCACTAAACTTGATGTTCCTGTAGCTTCAGCAGTTTCATCCACAACAAATGCTGATGCGATCTCTGATTCCTCTACATCTTTTGATTTTCCATCTCATTCTTGGTTTCAAGAGTCTGCATCACCATCTGCTGCTGCTGAAGGTCCTACAAACACTTGCACCGATCTCATTGTTTATCAAGAGCTGAAGAATCACCCATGTCTCAAATCATTGGTGATATCAATGCTGGAGTTTCAACAAGAAGTCAATTGTCCAATTTCTGCTTCTATGCTCTCTTCATTAGTCAGCAAGAGCCAAAGAACTATCACATTGCTTTAAGGGACAATGGATGGGTTGAAACCATGCAGCTTGTGCTACTTCAGTTCAACAAGCAACAAGTGTGGGGACTAATTCCCTACCCCCAGGTAAGTGTGCAATAGGCACTAAATGGGTGTTTAGGAATAAAACAGATGAAAATGGGCTTATTGTTATGAACAAGGCCAGACTCGTTGTTCAGGGGTTTGCACAGGAAAAAGGTATTGATTATGATGAAACCTTTGCTCCTGTAGCCGGACTGGAGGCCATTAGATTGTTCTTAGCCTATGATGTATTCCACAATCTTAAAGTTTTTCAAATGGATGTTAAAAGTGCTTTTTTATATGGTAAAAGAAAAGAAGAGGTTTATGTGTGTCAACCACCAGGTTTCGAGGATAATAAACATCCAGATTGGGTATACAAGCTTGATAAGGCTCTTTATGGGTTGAAACAAGCTTCTAGAGCCTGGTATGAGACATTATCAAATTTTCTTCTTCAAAATAATTTCACTAGAGGCTCCATAGATAAAACTTTGTTCATTAAGAAGGTGGATCAGCATAAGCTACTTGTTCAAATTTATGTTGATGATATTATTTTTGCATCCTCTGATCCTCAGTTGTGTGATGATTTTACCAATTTAACGCAAAAGAAGTTTGAATGAGTGCAATGGGAGAATTACAGTTCTTTTTAGGATTGCAAATCAAACAAAAGGCTGATGGAACTTTTATTCATCAGTCTAAATATACAAAAGATCTTTTGAATAAGTTTGATTTACAAAAATTGAAGCCCTGTTCTACTCCCATGTGCCACACCACTCAAGTAGATACAGATCAGAAAGGAAAAGCTGTTCATGAAACACTTTACAAATGTATGATTGGGTCCTTATGTACTTAACAGCTTCTAGACCAGATATCATGTTTGCAACTTGTGTTTGTGCTAGATTTCAGGCTGCTCCTAAAGAGTCTCATTTGATTGCAGTCAAGAGGATCTTTAGATATCTGCAAGGTACACAATCTCTAGTTTATGGTATTCCACTGGACACTCTTGCAAATTAGTTGCTTTTTCTGATAGTGACTATGCAGGGTGTAAGTTAACCAGAAAGTCAACTTCTGGTGGATGTCAATTCCTAGGCAACTGTTATTCTTGGCAGAGTAAGAAACAAACATCTGTTGCTACATCCACTGCTGAAGCAGAGTACATTGCTACTGCAAGTTGTACATCTCAGGTACTCTGGCTTCAGAACCAACTTTTGGATTATGGCATTACAGAGACTAAGACTCCATTATTAATGGACAGTGCTTCAGCTCTTTGCATTGTCAAGAATCCTATCCAGCATTCTAGGACCAAACATAATAGAGACAGAATTTTATAGGGACTGTTTTGGAAAAGGTCTGATTGATCCAAAGTTTGTGCCTAGTGCTGATGAGCTTGCAGACATTTATACTAAGCCTCTGGATAGTTCAACTTTCCAAAACCTAGTGTTAAGGCTTGGTATGCTCCAGCTAGAATAAGTGACAACTACTGATCATCTCAGTAAACAAGTACTGAGGATCATTAGTAAACATGTCACAAATAAGTACTGATTCTGATACAAACTACTGATGTAGTTATAACTACTGATGTTAGTAACAACAGATAAGTACGGATGTCCTATGAAACAACTAAAAACAGTCAAAAAGACTGATGAGTAAGTGTTAAGGACAGTATGAAACAGCTGAAAAGCTAAGAATTGACGAAAACTACTCATGGGAATTTTCTCTTCAGTTGTTTTACAACTGCTATTTCATCTTAAAAAACTGATGACAAAACCATGTCTTCAGTGGTTTCACAACCACTGATGACTAAGAAGAAGTTTTCAGTCGTTTACAACAACTAATGACAAAACCATGTCTTCAGTAGTTTCACAACTACTAATGACTAACAACAAGTCCTCAGTTGTTTCCAACATCTGAAGTCAAAACCATGGTTTTCAGTAGTTTTATAACTCCTCATGCCTAAAACCAGACTTCAGTTGTTTCAACCTCTGAAGGTTAATACCACGTCATCAGTCATTTAAAACTACTGATGATTAACACCAACTCTTCAGTTGTTTTATAACCCTTACCCTATAAATACCTAATCCTACAAAGCTTCATCATCTTAAACCTAATGTTCAAAAACTCAAAACCTTCTCTCACATTAATGGCGACCATGCAGCTTAAACCACGACACAACTGTGTTGCCTACCTTACCAAATCACCTTTCTCGACGAAGTTTGATACTGGCATTGATCTAATGGTCCATTCTCCATACAAAACGGCCCTCCTTATCAATCCAATCATTTATGCTGAATCCCTAGATCAGTTCTGGATGAACGTCACCCTTACCACTGGAGAGAATGACACCGAGTCTCTCCAGTCGTTCGTCAACTCCCGTAAGGTGGTCATCACTCCGGCAATCCTTCGCCAAACCCTACAACTAGATGATGCCACCTTCCCCGATGGATATTCAAAGGGCACCACTGATCTATCCTTTGCCCACCATGGATACGAGGGTAACCTCAGCGCTTCTACCATCCTAAAGAAGCATTTCCATGACGCAGAACGCCTTATTTTTCATATGGTGAATGTCTGTCTAGCCCCTAAGACTTCTTCTTGGGATCAAATGTCAACCAGGTGGCAGCAGTATTCTTCTCTATCCTTGAGCAACAAAGCTTAAAGTTTTCTGAAATAATATTTCTTGAACTTAAGGATATGGCCTCAAAACCTATTGCTAATCAATGGATATTATATCCACGGTTCATTATGGCCATTATAGAGCACCAGCTGAAAGCTGAGGACTTGTTGGCCTTGGTGTCCCTGCCATGGCTGTATTGCCTGAGGTATACTCGAGGCATAACTTAGACCAGTCACTCAAACAGGCTGCCAAGCTGTGAAAACCACGCAGCGGGAACCCACAGCCACCACCTCCCAATCCAAAGTCCCCACGAAACCCAAACACAAGAAACCCAAAAAGGCTGCTCAGGGATGAGTCCCCTGAGGATGCCCCTGCAACACAACGCAGGATATATCTACCGGCCATAACCCCCCAATAGATACACGTACTAACCCAATCTCAACCGCTCAGGCTTCCTCTCAACAGAGCCTGCAGCAACCACATTTGGGGCACCTATACATCTAGAACCTTCCTCATTTGAGGAGGATGCCATTGAAACGCCCCACTCTCCCTGGGTGCATACTGCTTTCACACCATCTCCCACTGCAACCGCCCCCAAAGTCTACCATATAGTTGCAAAAGTGCTGACTCGTTGCATTCCTCACCCCCTCCCCAGATACCAACATGATCCTACTTGCTAACATGAGGGGGAGGATCCAAATGCTCTAATAACCCATAGCACAGGGTTACATTGTTCCATCTCCAAGTGTAGAACGGAGATTCGAACATCTGGTGAGGCTGCCACTTCTCCTGCTTCAGCCTATGATGAGGATGAAGTTGGTATCATCCAAAAGACCTCACCAGAGGCAACTGCCAATGAAGGACATAGTCCTGAGCCAGGAAGTCCCCAGTACCATGAACAAGGGGCACATGCTACAACTGATCTACACTCAGAGCATGTACATCCTGATTCAATGAGGAGGTCAGGTGATTCACCACAGACTAATGATGACCTAGGCTTTTTCTATGATGTTCTAGCCCAAAATACCATCCTAGAGAATGACGTAAGCAGACTCAACGAGCTGATTGCCAAAATGTCTCAGAATCAAAGACCATCTTCCCCAATAACCCCACAGATGGCACCTTCAATTGAAGGTTCACCAAACACTGAGCCTACACACATAACTGAGCCACCAGCCTCTGCTTTTGGCACCATCTCTCAGGGACAGAACCCCTCTGAGCAGATGGTTGCTATCTTTCAAAACTCCTTACCTCTCATCACTCCCATCATCACTGACATAGTGCATAAAGCCATTGTTGAGAGGATTCCCTCAAATCTACAAACCCTCATTGATGATGCTCTTCATAAATCTCTTTCTGCCTTCCAAAACCTGAGTCCAATGCAACCAAAAAGGGGGAGACTACAAAGTCTAAGGCAGTGAAAGTCAAGAAAAGAAAGAGAGTTGATGCTGAGAAAGAGCCTGAGAAAGAGAAGAAGGTTGAGAAAGAACTGATCTCAGAACAGCTGATTACATATAAAAGAAAGAAAAATGCAGAGTCAAGAGCTGATGAAGAAAAATCATTAGAAGACCTTGTTAAAGATGCTGATGAAGCTCATAGCAGATCAATGGATAAAATTATAGATCAGCTATTTAGACATGGTCATGACACAACCACATTAGGCTCTGAGATCAGAAGGCTAGAAATAGAAGAGATACAATCAAGATGGGCCAGTTATAGTGTGTTGGAAAGGGGAAGGCTGGAAATCATGATGAGGTTCATAGCTAGTATCGTAGAAGATCATTGATTGAAATAAAGTCATGGTCCAGGGACAGCATCTTGGCAATAACCACCAAGATCTGTTCGTCTGAAGTATATACCAAAGGGCTTGTAAATGAAGCCTTGAATGAAGCTGGTGCTAGGAGCAGGTCTGAACTGGTAAAATAATCTAAAGCCTCACTTACATCCAAAATGCTAGAACAGCCTGTCAAAATTCCCATACCAAAACCACCACAACCACAACCCACAAAACCAAAAGCCGATGATGTACCCTAGAAGAGGAACAGAAAGGTACTGAGGCTAGAAGAGGAAGAAGAAGATAATGATGAGATGAAGACAGGCTACCAATCTCAGCTGTTCTACAGTTGCCTAAGGCCATAAGCCACCCTCCAACAATTACTCCTGAATCTCAAAGGAAAATTGTGAAAGTGAAGTTAGAAGAAGAAGAGCTTCACAAACAACATGATGAGGAATTGTTGAGAAGAGTCGACAAAGCATAAGCTGCCACATCTTCAATCATCAATATGAAGAAACATGCTCAGAGATTATACACTCTCAGACATACCTTTCAATATCAAAAAGAGAGAGTGAGGATTTGGCCTAATCCCAGGGTGTCTCATAGGATTCAAAAGAAAAATATTCCACAGAGATACATTGGCAAAGTAAAGAAGATTGTAGATGAAGTGATCTCACTTGCCTTTGTAGTATCACCTTGGGAGATCCTAGATGACTTCAAGAAAGCCTACAAAGCTAAACTGGCCCCACAAGAGATGCTGGAGAATAAAGGGTGAAAAAGGGGTTAGTATATAGGAGGCTTGAGGAAGTTAGAAAGAATGAGCTCCAGTTGTTCTTAGAGGGTATTCACCTAGATGAATTCGCATATAGAATCATAACAACTGTGGAGCTAAAAAATGGGAAGCAGGTCAAATACCTCTCTGAGTACTATGGGCCAGAATCACTCTTTGAAGGAGAAACAGAAGAGCTTACCATGGAGGAACAAATAACCTTTCTTGAGGCCTATACAAGGGAGTCTTACAGACTCATATTTGGGAAGTAGATCTCATGGATGGGGTAACAGCTTTGTGTCCAGTTCCCCAAGATAGAGTTCCCATCCATCCTTTGCCAAACAGATCATTGAGACTTCTTCCCAGGCCTGTGCTTACAAGGGTCACTTCTGAGCTGATCTGGAAGACAAAAAGACCAATCTTTCTGCCATAATAAGTGGGACATCTTCAATAAGCTTAAAGGTTTTGGCTGCATTGGTTCAGGGGGAGTTTGTTGGACCAAAAGAACCAATGAGCCACATCAGAAAAACCTTTAAGTCCCACAAGACATCACAACAACTGCTAAAGACTTGATCGGCTGTTTGACAAAGTCTGAAGATCAACAACTGAAGACTAAAGTACTGAAGACTTCAACAGTTGAAGAACAAAGTCTGAAGATCAACAGCTAAAGACTAAAGTATTGAAGAGTCAACAGCTGAAGACCAAAGTCAAAAGATCAACAGCTGAAGACTAAAGTACTGAAGACTTCAACAGCTGAAGACCAAAGTCTGAAGATCAATAGCTGAAGACTAAAGTACTGAAGTTCAACAGCTGAGGAACAAAGACTAAAGACATCAGCTGAAGACATCAGCTGATGACAACAACTGAAGTTCATGAAGTCTAAGTACTGAAGGCTTCAAAGTTTGTCACAACAGCTGAAGAAGCATTCTTCAGTTGTTGTGATGGTTTCTTTCCAGTAGTTTTCTTTTCTATTTTAGTATTTGTAAAATAACTGAAGAGCATGTTCTTCAGTCGTTGTTTCAGTAGTTTCTTTTCAATAGTTGTAGTGATAGTTAACACTTGGTATTTTTGTAAGAAGATGTCAGCTGTTTGACATCTTCAGTAGTTGTGTTAACTTTCAGTAGTTAAATAACAGTTAGATGTCACTGTCAAGTGACATCAGCTGACGTCAGCTTCCCTTATAAAAGGAAAGATGACCTAATGGTAACTGTGCGCGAAAGCCAGCCGAAGCATATATTGAATGAATATATTCCTTTTGGCAGAAATTCTCTCTCTATAACAAACACTGTTTCATTGTTAAATTTCATGTGATCTTGTTTAAATTTGTTAATTCGTGGGCTCATTATCACTTCACACTTCAAAACAATCAGAAGTGATAATGGAACTGAATATTAAATATGAAGACATGAGTTCTTTCTGTTCAACCAAGGCATTGCACATTAATTCAGTGCAGCTAGAACTCCTCACCAAAATGGGGTAGCTAAAAGGAGAAATAGAACATAGATTGAAGCAGCAAGAATAATGCTAGCCGATGCTAAGCTGCCAATCACCTTTTGGGCAGAGGTAGTTAACACATCGTGGTTTGTACAAAATCATACTCTACTTGTAAAAGAAAGCAACATGACTCCATATGAACTGCGCTTTCATAAAAAACCATTCATTGGATTTCATAAATCATTTGGTAGTCCTATCTCAATATAAACACCCGAGACTATTTGGGAAAGTTTTCATCTAACTGTGATGAAGGATTCTTTCTAGGTTAATCTTCGATTTCAAAGGCTCACAGTGTGTTTAATCATGGATTAAACATTATTCATGAATCAACAAATGTTCAATTCAAGGAACATTCATTTCCCAAATCTACAAATGGCCCTGACCGGTTCTTTGATATTGACTCATTTAGAAAATAATTTGATCAATTTCAATTGTCTGATGCTGGAAATCTCCATTCAGGTGACACTTCTTCAGCTGTAGAAAGAAGAGACAACTTTCCATTGATTCCTCCTAAATCTGCTTAATATATGAATGATGATGTGCCTCTCCGAGCTGATCCCATCAGACAACCATCACAAAATCAAAGTGTTTCAACTGAAGGAGGTCCAAGCTTGTTACCATCACAGTCCGATGATGGAAGCAATCACAGTGCTGCTGAAGCTAAAGAACGAACTGAAACGGAGTCTGACTATCTTCATAATTCCCCAACTGTACAAGATCAAGGTGCCTCTAACCAAAATGAACTGAATGTCTCCAATCTTGATGTAACTATTGCTGGTGATTCCATTCCAACCACCAAAATACACAAGAATCATCTACTTGAAACCATTATTCTTGAACTTTAGGAGACGATGACAAGAAACATAGGTCCAATAGCTTATGCTACGTGGATAGTGGATGCTCCAGAGATATGACTGTAGATCGTTCCCTCCTTCATGACTACAAGCTAATAGAAGGAACTATGTTGGCATTTGGTGGAGATTCCCAAGGTTGTTGAATTATAGGTGAAGTATCTGTGACAAAAGGGATGCTGAGCATTGACAGAGTGAACTACTGTGAACAACTGAACTTCAATCTGCTAAGCGTCTCTTAAATCTGCGACAAAAAATATTCAAATCAATTTACAGACACTCATTGCTACATTCTAAAACTTGAATTTCAGATCTCTGAAGAAAGGGTTGTATTAAAACCCTAAGGAAGAATAATACTTATGTTTTAAACCTGTGTTCTACATCACCTAAAGAAGAAACATGTCTTTTTTCAAAAGCATCATTTGATGTGTCACAACTTTGGTACAGACGTTTGGGGCACACAAACATTAAAAACATGAACATATTGGTCAAGGGAACCATGTCATTGGTCTTCCACAAAAATAATTTCACTTTATTTATCACTGTTCAGCGTGCCTCAAAGGAAAAGAACAAAAATCTTCTCATAAATCCATGCTGGTGAACACAAACAATACTCCATTGAAGCTACTTCATGTGGATCTATTTGGACCAACTCATGTCATGAGTATTGGAAAGAAACAATATTGTTTAGTGATCATTGATGACTTTTCACGATTTACATGGGTGTTCTTCTTACTTCATAAAAACGAGGAATCTCAAATAATTCAAAACTTTATCACACAAATTGAAAATCAACTTGATCTTAAGGTCAAAACAATCAAAAGCGATAATGGAACAGAATATTAAAAATGAAGACATGAGTTTTTTTTGTGCAACCAAAGGCATTGCTAATCAATTCAGTGCAGCTAGAACTCCTCAACAAAATGGGGTAGTTGAAAGGAGAAATAGAACATAGATTCAAGCAGCAAGAACAATGCTAGCCGATGCTAAGCTGCCAATCACCTTTTCGGTAGAGGTAGTTAACACAACGTGCTTTGTACGAAATCAAACTCTAATTGTAAAAGAAAGCAACATGACTTCATATGAACTGTTCTTTCATAGAAAACCATTCATTGGATTTCTTAAATTATTTGGTAGTCCTGTCTCAATATTAAACACCTAAGACTATTTGGGAAAGTTTTCTTCTAAATGTGATGAAGGATTCTTTGTAGGTTATTCTTCTTTTTCAAAGGCTCATAGAGTGTTTAATCATGGATTAAACATTATTGATGAATCAACAAATTTTCAATTCAAGGAACATTCATTTCCTAAATCTACAAATGGCCCCGACTGGTTGTTTGATATTGACCCATTTACAAAATCATTTGATGAATTTCAATTGTCTGATGCACGAAATCTCCATTCAGGTGACACTTTTTCAGCTGTAGAAATAAGAGATGTTTTTCCATTGATTCCTCCTACATCTGCTCAATATATGAATTAAGATGTGCCTCTCCAAGCTGATCCCATCACACAACCATCACAAAATCAGAGTGTTTCAACTGAAGGAGGTCCAAGCTTGTTACCATCACACTTCGATGATTTGTCAACTGAGATCATAAATAAAAAACAAGCTACTCCTCCATCTGAAACACAAAGAACATCAAATGATGGAAGCAATCACAGTGCTGCTCAAGCTAAAGCAGGAACTAAAATGGAGTCTGATTATCTTCATAATTCCCCAACAGTACAAGATGAAGGTGCCTTTTACCATAATGAACTAAATGTCTCCAATCTTGATGTAACTATTGCTCGTAATTCCATTCCAACCACCAAAATACACAAGAATCATCTAGTTGAACTTTATGAGACGGTAACAATAAGCAAGTCCAGTATTGCAAATATCTGTTTGTTCTGATGCTTTCTCTATCAAATAGTACCCAAGAACATCAAAGAGGTTTTTCAAGACAATAGCTGGATTGAAGTAATACTGGAAGAATTGCTCCAATTCAAGAAGCAAAAAGTATGGCAACTGGTAGATCTTCCGGAAGGACAATATCCTATCAGTACCAGATGGTTGTACAAGAACAAGACTAATGATAGAAGGATAGTCATAAGAAACAATGCAAGATTAATGGCACAACGATACACTCAAGAAGAAGCAATCAATTATGACGAAGTGTTTGCACCTGTTGCAAGATTAGAAGCAATCAGAATCTTTCTAGCATATTCTACATCCATGAAATTTACTGTTTATCAAATGGATGTGAAGTGTGCCTTCTTGTATGGAAAGAATGCTGGGGAGGTCATTGTGAGTCAACCACCTGGCTTTGAAGATCCAGATTTCCTCATAGAATTTACAAGCTTGACAAAGCTCTGTATGGTCTTCACCAAGCTCCAAGAAAGTGGTATCAGGCTCTATCATCCTTTTTTCTTAAACATGGATATGAAAGAGGAAATATTGAGCAGACTCTCTTCAGAAGGAGAAGAGGAAAAGACATGCTGTTAGTCCAGATTTATGTGGATGATATCGTTTTTGGCTCAACAAAAAAGTAACTCTGTAAAGAGTTTGAAGACCTTATGCATTCAAAAATCAAAATGAGTGCAATGGTGGAACTCACTTTCTTTCTAGGGGTGCAAGTCCAAGAGATAGCAGATGGAATCTTTATCAATCAATCAAAATACGTGAAACTATGTTGAAGAAATTCCACTTTGCTCATTTTCAGTCTATCAGAACTCCTATGGATGCTAAAGTGAAGATTGGACCTGATCCAGAAGGCAAATCAGTGGACCAGACTCACTATCGATCTATGATACGTTCACTTATGTATCTAACAGCCAGTACGCCTGATATTATGTTTGGTGTATATGTGTGTGCCAGATATCAAGCTGATCCAAAAGAATCACATGTGAATGCAGTCAAGAGGATATTCAGATATCTGAAGGGAAAACCAGCTCTTGGGTTATGGTATCCAAAGGAAGGAGACTTCAATCTCTATGCCTTCACGGACAAAGATTATGGAGGATGCCACTTCCACACAAAGTCCACCTCTGGCGGTTGTTAATTTATTGGTCCCAGACTGGTCTCTGGGCAATGTAATAAGCAAACAAACGTGTCTGTATCAACATCAGAAGCTGAGTATATTGTAGCATCAGCCTGTTGCTCTTAAGTACTATGGATTCAAAACCAGATGCTTGATTATGGTTATAACTTCTTGCACACACCAATTTACATTGACAACACAGCAGTTGTTTTCATAACAAATAATCCAGTTCAGCACTCAAAAACAAAACACATTGAAATTAGATATCACTTTTTGAGAGACTATGCAGAAAAAGGGTTAATCAAATTGATTCAAGTACCCATTGAAAATCAATTGACTGATTTATTTACTAAGATATTTGAACCTAGTAGGTTTGAATTCTTGGTTTAGTCAATTGGCATGATTAACCTTGAGTAAAATCAATCAAAACATCTAAAACAAGTCAAAAATACTTGAAAAACACAAAAAGAAGTCAATTTTGTGAAGAATAAAATATCATTTGGGAAATGATATAATTACAGTCGTATTTCATTCACTGTGCTGAATTTCAAAAATTGCAAGACTGTCATGACATACAAGATATGTTGGTAGGCTCAACTTGGAAGAGAAGACACATGTAGTGATGAATTACAATCATATTCAATAGTGAAACACACATCACAAAGTATAGGTATGTATTGGCTTATGTGAGTGCATGTGTTTGTAATAACCTACACACACCAGGTAATGATGCTTTTTGAATCTCTTTCACCCACATCAAGTTTTATCTTGTTTTGTTCAGCAAAGACCTAATAAAACAAGCACATAGTGCAGATGTACTCATCCAAAAGATTCCCAATGAGGAACACATCCAAATTGAATGAATCTATAAAAGCAATACATTCCAAGTGAATGAATAAAAGAATCCTATCATGGATCACCTTCCAAAGTGAAGTGAAAAGAATTCCAATGTGGACCATCATGAAAGAGATCAAAGTAAAAGAATCCCAATGAGGATCAGTGAAAATGAGTTCTCATAACATAAGTAACCTCGTAAGGAAAGTTGTGAAAAAGTTCTACCAAGCATTGTATAAGGATGGTTGATCATTCCATGCTTGTGTGTGTGTGGTACATATTGAATAATAAAATCAACCAAAAAATGATAAATATTATTTGCATCAAAATATCAACCGTGTATGAGTATAAGAGGACAAACATACCTTCAATCATCAAGTTCATAAACATGTCCATTTTATCATAAAGGATGCACATGTGCAATGTAAGATTGAAATGATCCCCACAAAAGATATACTTCTCTTCATTATTAATAATCAATTTATATAATATTCAAAAAGTTTTTAATGTTTAAAGTTTCTATCCATATATGGATATAAACTTTAGAGGGAGTCATTTAAAATTTTTGATTAAATGTATATAGATTTTTACTATCTTAAATTACTTTCTTAAAAATTAAAAACATAAGAAAAAGAAAATGCATGTGTTGATGCAGAAGTTATACAATAGTATCTTAGCCTTTGCGAATTCTTGGAAGCGTGAAAAGTCCAAGATCAGTCAAACAATAGGAAACTTGTATCACTTTTGACATACAAGTCAATCTGAACAAGAATTGACAACCTCAACAGTCAACAACTTCATAAGAAAAATTAATCAATGACATGTCTTCATAACATGAAAAACCAAATAAGTCACATTAACTTATGATTAAGTTCAAAAGTTAATGCAGGTAAGTGCATTGGTTAATGCGGGTGAAGGTAACCCATGCTTATAACCAATGCGGGTAGCTTTGTATTTCCAAGTGTAACTAATGCGGACGATGATTGTACTCTACCGCATTAGTGTGTTACAAGTATACACAAAATTTTAAAATTTTAAAACATATACGGAACAAAAATGTTCTACCGCATTTGTCAATGCGTATAAAATATTTTTCAAGTGTTCAACCGCATTTGTCAATGTGGATAAAATACTTTTCAAGTGTTCAACTGCATTTGTCAATGCGAATAACCTTTTAAGTGTCCAATCGCATTTGTCAATACGGATGAAATTTACACTTCCGTATTTTTTACTCATCCGCATTTGTGGATGTGTATCTTCAATTTTCATGTATTTTCAAACTGAAATAAATAAGTGCTTAATCCCTTCTGTCAATGAATGATGATCAAGTAAATGTGGATTTTATTCTATCGCATTGGCTACAGTGAGCAAATGCTGACAAATTCAGGTAAGCCGCATTTGCTACAGTGAGCAATGCTGACTACTTTTGTTCAGCGGCATTTGCTACAGTGAGTAGTGCGGAAAAAGTTTTGTCAACTGCATTTGTTATAGTGAACTTCGTTCTACCGCATTTGCCACAGTGCACAAATGCGGATTGAAGAAAACACAAGTAACAAAACTTCAGCATTTGTAATAGTGTGTAAATGCGGATGCCTAAAATCATAAGTTAAACACTTTTGCATTTACAACATTGAACAAATGTGGATAGCAAAATTCTTTAAATTTTCACTTCCGCATTTACTACAGTAAACAAATGCGGATGACCCAAATACTTAAAATTTCCACTTTCGTATTTGCTACAGTGATTTAAAAATTTTGAACGCATTGTTATGAGACTTGTAAAATTTGTAAAAGCTATTCTTTGACTATTTAAAGCAAGTTCAAAGATCATTTAATACTTTTCAAATTTGAGAGACTCTATAGTGCGACAAGTGAAAACACTGTTCTTCTTCATCAATCATCTTCTTCTTTAATAATCAAAGATTCAAGTTCATTTCAACCAATCTTTTGTCATATTAGATTCTACACAACTGCATTATCAAACAAAAGGTGAAAATTTTACATTGTGTTAACCTAAAATGTTGAATGTTTGAACTGATAATAATCTTAGAACCCTAGGTTAACAAAGAACACTCAAAATCAGATTTATTCCAAGAAAAAATGAACATTCTCGACTTCAACATGCAAACTTTGTAGAATATGATTCAATCTGAAAATCTCAAAGTTATGTTCAGCGCATTAACAGAGCATCATGAAACCAAAAATGTTGAAATCAAAACTTAAAATAATATCCAATAAATAGTCAAAAACATCAAAAAGGTTATCTTCAAACATGATAAATCAAATGTGAATGAGCATTCCCCAGAAATGTTCATATTTGACCCTAAAAAGTCAAAATGATGAATGCTTCTTAAAGTACTACATATATTGTCATTGATCTAACTCATTTGCCTCTAATATAGGGTATATGGCTAATCTATTATGCAGCAAGCTCCATAATGTCATGGGTTTTCTAGACCCTGATGTACCCGAGGTAGAGGGGATCATAGACATGATCAGATTCATCACCATAACAAGAGTGGCTCATGCTATCACTATCAGACCCATCATATATGAGAGACTCATAAGGTCATTTTGGGGCTTTTTTGAAGTGATAGAGGATGATGGTGTTAGGTCCTTATCTGGAAGGATTGGTGATGGGAAACATTGATCATAACTGAAGATTCTGTGAGAAGGTGTCTATAATTTGGTGATGATGCAGATGCACCAATTGAGCTAGAAGATGATGATATCACTAACTTATTTGTAGAAATTAGGTATGAAGGGAGTTTTGATGCAGAACAGATTGTGAAGGGATTAGTAGACCTGCCTTGGAGGTTTCTAATTCATATTTATCAGCACTATTTGTCCAAAAGGAAAACCGGATGGAATGATATTCCACTTATTACTTCATGAGCAATTTGTGCTTTGTGCACAAATAGGCCATTCAATATGTCAGCTTATGTCTTCAATGGCGTAGTATCCAACATACAAGAAAGAAGGAGATACAAATTCTTGATGTACCCAAGATTCATTCAATGTCTGGTAAATGAAGCATTCCCAAATCTAACTACTGATAAACCAGTTCCAGATATTCCACACAATGATGCTAAGTCATATAAGTTCATCAAGAAGAGGGATCCTAGAAACTTTTACAGTGGAGGTCACTCTCTTCTTCTACCTTCTATGCTTCAACAGATTAATCCTGATGAACAACGGGTAGAACAACATGCTCCTGCTAATGAGCTTATTGAAGAACAAGCAGCTGATGAGCAAGTTGAAGGCATTGATAGGCAAAGGTCAGTGTCACCCGAGGACGGTGCAGGGGGTGATTCTCACACTGAACCTCAAATTCATGATTTGCATCTCCGTTTGTACCTCTACCAATCTCATCTCCACAAACAACCCCACAACCATCACCATTATCATCTCCCCATAAATCATCAACCACTTCAATTCATAACTCCCTTATCCCATCACCAATAGCTCAACGAATCACATCTCCACCTCATCACTCTCCAACACCTCCACCTCATCACTCTCCAAAATCACCATCTCACCACTCACTAAAATCACCACCTCAACCATTCCTTACTAGTGATAATCCAACTAAATTTGGAGATTCAACCAGCTTATCTAAAGAATTCAAATCATCTTCGGATGACGAGGATCAACCTCTACAAATGACTGTGAATAGAGTCATTTCTGAGACTGCTCCTTCAGAATGTTTTATTGAATCCAATGTGAATAGACCGGATGAAAAGAATGAGTTGATCTCCGAGCTCACGCAAATGATTGAAAGGATGGAAAGAATACTTAACAAGAGAGCAAGAATCATTGATGATAGAATTCTTGAACTTGATGAAAAGGAGATTGAGTTGAAAGAGCTAAAAGAAAAATATAAAGTTGAAAAGAAAGGGAAAGAAAAGGAGATTAACTACTTAAAAGCTGCTCTTGATCATTCTAAGAAGAAATCAGTGGGCACTTCAATCCATTGCCATGGAAGAGCAAGAGGATATGATTGAAGAACAAGCAGAGATTATCTCCAATCTGCAAAATCAAATTGAATGTCAAAATAAAAGAATCTCTAAGATTGAGTTGCTCATTGAAATTCAAAGAAGAGCAGAGGCTGAAGAAAATGAAAAAGACAAAGAAATAGTTATAGATGATGAGAAACAATATTCTTCTGAGAATGATGAAAAAGAAAAAGATACAAGCAAATCAAAGAATGAAGAATGAAGCCTAGAAATGGTGGTTTATTCTGGAAAATCAGATGCTACGCACACTGAAAAAGGCTGAATTGAAGAACTGATCAGTGAACTAGACAGCTTCACACCTGAAGAATTCATAATTGATGATGAATTATGGGATTTCATTACTGACCAAAGGACTAACACTGAACCCATTGTGGTCATTCCTCAATACTCGATTCCCTTGGAGAAGGAGTTGAGTATGAAAATAGTACCTACCGTGTCATTGTCTAAGGAGCAAAAAGATATGATTAGAGAGTTCTGTGAAAAGCAAAACGAAAAGGAAGAAAAAGCAGTCGATGATGATGAACAAGTACAAACTGAGGCTGAAAAAGTGCCTGAGGAGATTAAAAAGCCTGAATCCTCTTCTAGTCCTTCACTTCAAACCTATACCAGAAAGAGAAAATATTTATCTGAAAAAGCAAAAGGGCAATAGACCAATAGTGGAAGAAGAGCATGTGAGGAAAAGTAAAAGAGACGATCCAAGAAGCTTGGCAGCTATAGCTGAATTCCTAGAAGAACATGAGCAGGCTGAGGCTTAATTAAAGAAAGAAGCTATTTTTATTGATCTGGAAGAAGGAGAAATAGAAGGAGGATATGATGCTAAAAAGGCTGTAGATGTGGATAGTCCTGTTCAAAAAGAAAAATGTGTGGATGAAATGGTGGTAAAGGCACAAACAGATGACCTTATGATAAAAGCTATGTTCTTGATCAATCAAGGGTATGATGCTGATGAAGTATTTAGCATGACATATGAGGGAATGAAAGCTCCAAACTGCTGGACCCCATGGTTGAAACAGATTATGAAAAGTCTATTGCACCCAAAGTTCACAAGACAAAGCTGTCTGTCATGAATAAGCAATCTCCAACTCATGAACCTCTATATCCCGATCCCTATAAAATGACTGATAGGGAAATGAAGGATTACCTTATCATTCAAGGCTTCACTGAAAGGAAATTGGGAAACATAAAAACTAACTCACGGAGAGCTGCCACACTCAGATTAGTCAATGAAAAGAATGTTGGATCTTATATGCCCAAGACACATACAATATTGATGTGGTTAGTACATTATGATCCAAGTCGGGTCATACCTAATAACAAGCTATACAAACATTAATAAATATTTATTTGTTGATGAGATCAGACAAATAAATATTGACAACTATTTAGAAAATGGGTTTACAAAAACATTGCTTTTGTGATAGAACAACATTATATGGATAATTTGTTCATAAGAAATTATTTGTTTC
This sequence comes from Flaveria trinervia, assembly GCA_025506515.1. Classification (NCBI taxonomy): domain Eukaryota; kingdom Viridiplantae; phylum Streptophyta; class Magnoliopsida; order Asterales; family Asteraceae; genus Flaveria; species Flaveria trinervia. The sequence continues at coordinate 52,050,263 of CM046446.1, forward strand.
ATTATTAATGTTGGTTAAATAATAACAAATAAAAGTGTGTTAATGTTATATAATTAAAATAGGTTTTAATTTAATAAACAAAAGGTTGAAAGAGTAAAATTTTATAAAAGTTTCAAAATGGGGTGGGAACCCATTTTGAACCTTGTTTTCGGCCGCCCCATGTGGGCATTAGGAACTCATCTTTAGTCTTGGTCTTCGCAAGACTTTCTTGCACTCTTTAAAAACATACATTCTCTCTCACACACAAAGCAAAGCATTCTCTCCAAAATAAGGGCTGAAAATTTTAGATTGAAGGCTTCAAGGGCTGAAAATTTTGGATTTTTGAAGGTGCATTGGCAGAGAGTTGTGGTGTTGTGCTCCCTAACAAGCTTGGTGTTTTGAAGGGCTTGTGGGTATACAAGGTTGAGGTCTTCTCTTTTGGAGGCTACACATTCAAGAACATCATCACCTTCATCTTATCCATCTACAACATCTTGTGCAAGAAAGGTTGTTTCAATGAACACCCTATGGTTGTTTTATGATTTGATAGCAAAATATTTCATATATATATATATATATATATATATATTATATATATATATATATATATATATATATATATATATGATCCTTATTGTTGGGTTTTGTTTATGCTTTAAAATGGTGAAAATTTAAGATTGTAAACAACATGTTTAAACCTTATATCCGCTGCATTTTATAGTCTAAAATGGTTAAACTAACTTTGATTAACATGTTACAAAACCCAACAATGGCATCTAGAGCCGGATATGTGGAATATGTGCTTCAAAGGTTCTTGAAAAGTTAGTTTTCATGGACTTTTTCAACCCATTAGGGGTGGTTTTGTAGTGGATGATTGAATCCCTTATATTTCAAGGTTTAATCTTGCATGTATTAGTATAAACCTTGAAAGATAAAGATCAATTGGTTGATTATGTTGTTTGGACAAAACCCTAAAGATTTGGTTCATGTTAGCCGAAATGTTAGGGCTGAAATAAGGGGTTCATTGTTGTTCTTGGATGTTGAACATGTTTCATATTTTAGTGCATAACATAGCCTTGACCTTATGTGTTTTGGATTTGGTTGATTGTAGTTTGTCATGTTGGTTTTGGTTCTTGAAAGGGTTGTAATATTTGTGTTTGTATTTTGGGTTGTAATTTATTTATTCATTTGGTTATGTAATAAATAGATTAGGTGCATTTCTTTTATTGGAAAAATTGTATTAGGATATGATTTTGTAAAAGAAGATGCACAAGATGAAGACCAAAGAAGGACACACAAGACATGGACACTTGAAACATTTGGATGTGGATTCAAGTGGGAGTTCATGGGCACATTTTGATGTGCCATCTTAACCATAAGGAAAGACCTTATAAGAACACTTGTGATGGCAAACAAGTGTGTTCAACTTAGTGGCTATGGTTATGCACTTATGTTTGTATGTTTATGCTTGTTTGGATGTTTTTTGTATGATTGTTTGTTGATATTTGGATATGCATAACAAACTCATTAACAAACCTAACAAGCTGAAAATTGATGGTTCTTATCATTAAGTGGTTAATAAAAGGGTTTTAAAAGGATTAATGATTTTAATAAAAGGGGTTTTATTAAAAAGTGAACCATAGGTTACCTTGTATTTGAAAGCATGCAAATATAATGTACATAGAGTTTTGTGAACTAAGATTATGAAATCTTAAAATTTCTTTTATAAACAAGCTTGACACTGTCCTTTTGCATAACACTTGAGTCACTTGGAAACTCTTAATGGGATAAAGGTCATCTAACCATTTTGAGGGAACTTGTGATTTGAGGTGGGGATACCATATTTGTGGGATAAAGGTCACCTAACCACTTATGTTGGAAAACTCACATGTGTGTGCAAGTAGGGTAACTTGATTTGCAAAACATGTTAAAAGGATCACCTAATATAAGGTTAACAAAGGTCTTGATGGGATAAACATGCCAACTATACATATGATGTTTTAAAGTCGATCCCATGCCCTAGAAGTTGCAAAGGGTTGCAATTGTCAAAACGTTGACTACCTTGTTAATTTAAATAATGGTATAAAGGTCACCTAACCACTATTTAAATGTAATGTTGGATTCTAGAATATTAAAATTGTGTAAGTCAGCTAAAAAGGGTTTTAATTATTAATATATGAACAATATCGAAAATACTAAAATTGAACTTTGTTATATTTTGTAGATGGCCACCAACAATAATGAAAACAATGAAATCCTGTCCACTCACTCATTATCACTAAGGACCATTCTCCAAAAGGAGCGTCTAAACCATAGTAACTTTATTGATTGGTTTCAAAACATGGAATGGTTATCAAGCAAGAGAAACGATCATACATCATACACGATCTGATTCCCAATCAACATAATAAGGATAATGAGGAGGTCTATAATAATTGGTGAAATACACTCAGGACTCGGTCCAAGTGTCTTGCCTCATGTTGGCAAGTATGACTCCAGATCTCCAAAAGGAGTATGAACATCATGGAGCATACGACATGATAACCCAGTTGAAGGAAACGTTCCAACAACAAGCAAGGGTAGAGAGCTTCGAAACGGTTCGAGAACTCCATGTGTGTCGTATGGACGACACCCAATCTGTTTCATCATATGTACTTAAGATGAAAAGCCACATCGACCGCCTCGAAAGGCTGAATTGTCCCGTCTCGAAAGAGTTGGCTACGGATTTGATTCTCAACTCTTTGTCAAAAAATTTTTACAACTTTGTCATGAATTATAACATGAATGGGTGGGACAGGAACATAAGTGAGCTTCACTCCATGCTCAAAACTGCCAAGGTGGCCATGGGTATACGGGTTTTACCCATTCTCACCATCAATGAAGGTGGGAACAAAAAGAGGTTTCACCCCGCACCCAAGGCAAATATTGCCAAGGGTAAGGGGCACTTTAGGGGGATGGGAAAGGGAGTGATAAGATCACTACTTACAAAACTAGCGGAGAAGAAGCAAAAGGTTGCTTCGAATGACCCATGCTTTAAGTGTGGGGAGATTGGACATTGGGCAAGAAATTGTCCAGTCCATCTAAAAGAGTTGCAAGCAAAGAGCGATGCCGGGCAAACCTCAGGTACAAGTTTCATGATTCATATTGATCTAAATTTAATATCCTCTAACACATGGGTATTGGATACCGGATGTGGAACTCACATTTGCAACTTATTGCAGGGGTTCAAAAGAAGTAAGGACTTCAAGAAAGGGGATATTATCCTCTACATGGGGAATGGGGCAAAAGTTCAAGTTGAAGGTGAGGGGACTACATCTGAAGCTTCCAAATGGTTTGGAAAAAAATTTGAACAATATTTTTTATGCTCCTAGTTTGACTAGGAACATTATTTCTCTTGCCCAATTAAGACAATATGGTTATGTTTTGACATTTATTGAAAATGAAATTCATGTTTCTTTAAATGGCATATTTTATTTTAAAGCTATTCCTATTAATGGTATTTATGAATCAGTTCGTCAAAACACATTATATGATAACTCATTGTACCATACGACCACTAAGAAACTCAAATTGGAATTGAGTGATACCTATCTTTGGCATTGCCATCTTGGTCATATAAACAGAAGCACATACAAACACTTGAAAAGAACTGTCTTTTAAAAGCAAATGAATATGATTCATTTGATGCATGTGAATCTTGTTTACAAGGCAAAATCACTAAGGCGCCTTTTAGTGGCAAATCCAAAAGGGCAAAAGATTTATTAGGCATCATACATTCGGATGTATGTGGTCCTTTTAAGCCAATGACTAGGTACCATGAACGATACTTCATTACCTTTACCGACGACTATGGTGGATATGTTTATGTGTACTTGTTAAGACACAAAGATGAAGCTTTTGAAATGTTCAAAATCTTCCAAAATGAAGTAGAAAATCAACTTAACAAGAAAATAAAAATTTTCCACACCGATAGAGGAGGTGAATACCTAAGTGATGCTTTTAGAGATCATCTTAAAAGTTGTGGTATTGTCTCACAACTATCTCTACCTGGAACACCACAACATAATGGTATGTCCGAGTGGAAGAATCGAACTCTATTGGATATGGTTTGATCTACGATGGCTACAAGCTTACTGCTAATATCATTTTGGGGTTTCGCTTTGCTCTCTGTGGCCCGTATCTTGAGTATGGCCCCAACCAAAAAAGTGGAAACGACACCTTTTGAAATATTGCATGGAAGGGTTCCATCACTGTCATAGGTAAAGGTTTGGGTTGTGAGGCTTATGTTAAGACTCCCACCTCAAACAAGCTAGAAAGTCATTCCATTAAGTGTATCTTCATTGGATATCCTAGTGATTCTATGGGATATTATTTCCATGACCCATTGGAACAAATGGAATTTGTTGCCAACAAGTCTGAGTTATTAGAAGCTAAGTTCCTTACGAAAGGAACTAGTAGTAGAACTATGGATCTTGGGGAGGATCAAGAACCACAAACCAATACATATTTGGTTGACACTAGCACTCAACATGAGGATGTTTAGAATGATCAAGTGGTTGATCAATGTACACCAAATGTTCACAAATCTGGTAGAATTAGTAATCCACCTAAAAAATATGGATTTTTCATATATGGATGCTATGTGGTTGATTCCAATGAACCAACCACCTATCGTGATGTAATGTCCAATTTGGATTGCGATAAATGTCTTGAAGCCATGAACGTTGAGATGCAATCCATGTATGAGAACCAAGTATGGGACTTTGGTTGAACCACCTCTTAACACCAAGATAGTTGGAAGTAAGTGGGCTTTCAAATAGAAAACCGATATGTATGGAAACTTGGATACTTATAAAGCTAGACTTGTAACAAAAGGTTTCACTAAAACTCAAGGGGTTGATTATGATGAGACCTTCTCACCGGTTACAATGCTAAAGTATATTAGGATATTCTTTGTCATAGCTGCTTAATATGATTATGAGATTTGGCAAATTGATGTCAAAACTGATTTTCTAAATGGATATCTTGAGGAAGATGTCTATTTGGTTCAGCCTAAAGGTTTTGTCAACTCAAAAACATCCTAAAAAATTATGCAAGTTAAAGAAATCAATCTATGGATTGAAGCAAGCATCAAGGAGTTGGAATCATCTTTTTGATGAAGAGATAATCCAATTTAGGTTCAGCAAAAATGCTGATGAAGCATGTGTGTATAAGAAGGCTAGTGGGAGCGTCACCACTTTCCTAGTATTGTATGTCGATGACATCCTACTATTTGGAAATGACATTCCAACCATGGAAGGTGTAAAATCCTGGCTTGGAAGCTGTTTCTCCATTAAGGATCTAGGTGAAACCACCTATATTTTAGGAACAAAGATCTATAGGGATAGATCGAGGCGGTTGATAGGTTTGAGTCAAAGTGCATACATTGATAAGATCCTAAAAGGTTCAAGATGGAAAACTCTAAGAAGGTACCGTACCTATTCAAAGATAACGATATTGTGTAAGACTCAATGTCCAAGCTCAAAGGATGAGCAAGTCAAAATGAAGGGAATCCCGTATGCGTCTGCTATAGGATCCATCGTGTATGCAATGATATGCACTAGACCGGACGTGTCATGCGCTTTGAGCATGACAAGCCGATACCAACAAAATCCTGGAACTAATCATTGGATGGTTGTTAAAAACATATTTAAGTACCTATGGAGGATCAAAGATATGTTCCTAATCTATGGCTCTGTTGAGGAGGAACTCGTACTAAAGGGTTACATGGATGCGAGTTTCCAAAGTGATCAGGATGATTCATGATCACAATAGGGGTACATTTTCATCTTGAATGGAGGAGCAATCTCTTGGAAGAGCTCTAAGAAAGATGTGGTGCCATTATCAACAATAGAGTCGGAATACATCGTCGCTTCATTAGCAACTCAAGAAGTTGCATGGTCGAAGAAATTCATTGCCGATCTAGGGGTGGTCCCTTTCATTCAGGACCCCCTAGAAATTCTTTGTGATAATGAGGGTGCGATTGCTCAAATCAAGGTACCCCGTGCATATCAAAAGACTAGGCAGATTAAACAAAGATTCCACTACATAAGGGATGAAGTTGAAAAGGGAAATATATGTATTCGCAAAGTTCACAAGGATCAAAACATTACAGATCCACTCACGAGGCTTCTTGAAAAGGCAAAGCATGAAAGTCATACTTGTGCCATAGGACTTCAATATTCTAGTGAGTGGATATAATCTTTAGTTTCTGTATTGAGATATTAAACCCTTATTACTTCAATGAACGATTTTGTTATAACGATTCAACTAATATTCCTATTTTGCATGTTTAACATCCATGAGTAAATTATTTACTCAGAATGTCCATAGTTGTTTATACTTGTGGGAACAAGTATGAAGGTAAAACTATTATGAACTTGGATTGGTAGATATTCATATGGTTGAAGATAGAGCAAAAGGTTGCTGCCAAAGTTCATAGATATTTGTAGGATGAAAATATTAGATTGACCTGCATCTCAAACATTACTACATGGAATGGTTAACCACTGTTGAGATGATTTGAGGTGTATCTACTCCAAAAGGCAAAATTGACCAGAAAATCGTTGCCTGGAAGTATGATAGTTCATGGAATATGTTCATGGTTAAAAGAATCATAGGGCTTGTGCAATTTTTTAGAGAGTACTCTGCTCTAGTAAATGCCCTTGTGACAGGATCAGCGATCACACGTTTGATGTATTAGAGTTCAAGGCAACGGAATAAGAATAGGAATTTAGACAAATTGTAGTAAGAAGTCGATGCTTGTATGCATTAAGAGCACATACGGTTATAGCGAGAGAATATATTTCTGATTCAAGGAATGTTTATAGATATGGAATGTTTCTAATCAAATCATTCAAATCATTCATTCATTCAATTATTACAATAGGTTGACACTCCTTATATAGAGTGCAATCACTGCTGTTATCACGGGAAAGTGACAACTGGCAGATCTAATACAAAAATAACTAACTCTTAACAAACTACTGAAATGTTCACAACTACTAAGAACATATCAGAGTGTTAAGTACAGAATATAAAACTACTGATTAGAAACTACTGAAACTACAACGACTGAAGAACAAGCTCTTCAGTCGTTTTACAAAACTACTGAAACAAGAATATAAAACTACTGATATCACAACTACTAAAGAAGTACTCTTCAGCAGTTGTGACAAACTACTGACGCTTGAGTACTTGATCTTCAGACTTTGACCTTCAGATGTTTCATCAGCTGATGACTTCAGTAGATATCATCAGCTGATGTCTTCAGTTTTTGTCTTCAGACTTGTACATCAGTTGTTGATCTTCAGCACTTGTAAACTCTTCAGCTGTTGTACTTCAGTACTTTGGTCTTTCAGCTTTAGCACTTGTGTTCTTCAGCTGTTGTACTTCAGCACTTTAGTTCTTCAGCAGTTGAAGTCTTCAGCACTTGATCTTCAGCTGTTGAAGTCTTCAGCACTTGTCAAACTGCTGATGAGGCTTCAGCAGTTGTTGTGATACCATGTGGGACTTAGAGGTTTTCTGATCTTGGCTCATTGGTTCTTTTGGTCCAACAAACTCCCCCTGAACCAATACAGCCAAAACCTCTAAATTATTTATTATCCCACTTATTGTTGGCAAAATGTTGGTCTTTTTCCTTCTTGATCAGTAGAGAAGATGACCCATGTAAGCTCCGGCCTGGGAAGAAATCTCAGATATTTGTTTGGCAGGGTATGAATGGGAACTCTGTTTTGGGGAACTGGACACAGAGTTGTTATCCCATTCATGAGATTTACTTCCCCATAATGAGTCTGTACGACTCTCTTGTGTAGGCCTCAAGGAACGTGATTTGTTCCTCCATGGTTAGCTCTTCAGCACCTCCTTCAAACAATGATTCAGGCCCATAATACTCAGACAGGTATTTGGCCTGTTTCCCATTCTTTAGCTCCACAGTTTTTATTGTTTTGTAAGCAAACTCATCCGGGTGATTACCCTCTAGGAACAACTGGAGCTCATTTTTCCTAACTTCCTCAAGCCTCTTGTAAACTAACCCCTTTTTCACTATTTTGTTTTCCAGCATCTTCTGAGGGGTTAGATTAGCTTTGTAGGCTTTCTTGAAGTCTTCTAGGATTTCCCAGGGTGAAACTACAAAGACCAGAGAGATCACTTCATCTATGATCTTTTTCACCTGGCCAATGTATCTCTGAGGTATGTTTTTCTTATGAATTCTGTGAGAGATCCTGGGATCAGGCCAAATCCTCACTCTTTCCTTTTAATATTGAAAGGTATGCCTGAGAGTGTAAAGTCTGAGGGCTTGCTTCTTCATATTGATGATAGAAGATGTGGCTGCATAAGCTTTGTCAACTCTCTTCAGCAATTCCTCATCATGCTGTTTATGAAGCTCTTCTTCTTCTAGCTTCACTTTAACCATTTGTCTTTGGACTTCAGGAGTAATTGCTGAGGAGTGACTGATGGCCTTAGGCAACTGAATCACAGCTGAGAGTGGCAGCCTATCTTCATCATCTTCTTCATCATCTTCTAGCCTCAATACCCTTCTCTTCTTCTCCAAGGGTATATCATCGGCTATGGGTTTTGAGGGTAAGGGAGTTGGTTTGGTGGGTTGTGATTGGGTGGTTTTGGTGTGGGAATGTTGACAGGCTGTTCTAGCATTCTTGAGGTGAGTGTGGCTTTTGATTGCTTGGCTAGCTCAGTCCTGCTCCCAGCACCTGCTTCATTCAAAGCTTCAATAACAAGCCCCTTAGTATATGCTTCAGACGAACAGATCTTGGTGGTGATTGCCAAGATACTGTCCCTGGACCAAGCTTTGATTTCGATCATTGATCTTCCAAGATATTTTGCAATAAATCTAATCATGATCTCAAGCCTTTCTCTTTCTAACACTTCATAACTTGCCCATCTATTCTGGATTTCTTCAATCTCTAATCGTCGAATCTCAGAGTCAAGTTTATTGGTGTCATGGCCTTGCCTAAACAGCTGATCAATGATGTTGTCCATTGATCTGCTGTGTTCGGCATCAGCCTCTTTTATCAGTAGCTCCAAGGCTTTATCTTCAGCAATATGATCATCAGCACCTTTCTTTCGCTTGTAGGTGAGCAGTGGTTGCTGTTCTTTCTCCTCCTCTTGGGCTTGCTTCGCTTCCTTCTTTTCCTCGGATCTTTTCCTCTTCTTTCTTTCACTACAGTATTCTCCCCCTTTTTGGATGCATTGGAGGAAGGGGTTTGTACCGCAGAAAGTGTCTTTTGCAGAGCAGCATCAATCAAGGGTTGTAAAGTTGAGGAAAGCCTCTCATCAATGGCTTTAGTCACAATATCAGTGATTATGGGTGTGATGAGAGGGAGGGAATTTTGAAGTACATCATCTATTTGCTCAGGAGGGTTCTGTTCCTGAGAAATAGGGCCTGAAGCAGAGGCAGGTGGTTGAGTTTGTAATGGCTCAGTGTTTGGGGAACCTTCAAGTGAAGGTGCCATCTGTGGGTGGGTAGAGGCAGATGGCCTTTCTCCTGTGAGAGTTGATCAAGTAGGTTTTGCAGCCTACTGACTTTCTCTTCAAGGATTGTGTTCTGGGCAAGAACATCATAGAAAAAGCCCAGGTCATCATCAGCCGAAGCTGAATCATCTGACCTCCTGCTTAGAGCAGGATTTACATGCACTGGGTGTAGACCAGTTGTTGCATGTGCCCCTTGTGCTTGGTACTTGGGACTTCCAGCCTCAGGACAGTGTCCATCATCAGCTGTTGCCTCTAGTGAGGTCTTAGCAATGTTTCCAGCCTCATTCTGATCATGTGCTGAGTCAGAGGAGGTGGCAGCCTCACTAGATATTCTAAGCTCCTTGTCTACACCAGGAGATAGAAGTGGTAAACCCCTGTGCTATGGGTTCTCAAGTGCACTGTGTTCCTCCCCCTCAATTGTAGAGGTGTTCCCAGTAGTAAGTGGTTTCTAGGGAGGGGGTGAGGAGTGCAGTTGAGTCAGCACTTGTGCAACTATTAAAGTTGGGCTGTGAGGGGCGGTTGTTTGGGGTGAAGGGATAGAAGCAGTGTGCACCTGGGGAGGTTGGTGCTCTTCAATGGCAATCCCCTGAAGTGAGGAAGATCCCAGATATGTAGGTACCCCTTGTGTGGTTGCTGCAGGCTCCTGTTGAGAGGAAGCCTGAGCGGCTATGGCTGGAAGAGTCATTGTATCCACTAGGGGGTTTGGACTACTGGATATATCCTGCGTTTGTGTTGCAGGGGCATCCTCAGGGGACTCAATTCCCTGAGTAGCCGTTTTGGGTTTCTTTTTGGCGGATTTGGTGGGGACTTTTGATTTGGAGGTGGTGGCTGTGGGTTCCAGCTGCGTGGGTTTTCGCAGCTTGGCAGCCATTTGTAGTGTCTGGTCAGAGTTGTGCCGGGAGTATACTTCCGGCAGAACAGCCGTAGCAGGGACTCCCAAGCCAACAAGTCCCTCAGCATTAAGCTGGTTTGTAATGATGGCCATTATGAACCGTGGATATAGTATCCAACGGTTGGTAGTTAGTTTTTGAGCCATGTCCTTGAGCTCCGAAAATATTATTTCTGAAAAGTTTAGCAGTTGTTGCTCAAGAATAGAATACATTACCTGCTGCCATTTTGTCGACATTTGATCCCAAGATGACGTCTTAGGAGCCAAACATACATTCACCATGTGAAAAATTAGGCACTGAGATTGCCTTGATATCCATGTTGGGCAAAGGATAGATCTGTGGTGCCCTTCGGATATCCAGCAGGAGAGATAGCATCATCCAGATGAAGAATTTAGCGGATAACTGCAGGAGTGATGACTACCTCTTTGTTATTGACAACCGACCGGAGAGATGGTGTGTTGTTCTCCCCAGTGGTAATAGTAACGTTCATCCAAAATTGTTGAAGGGATTCGGCATGTAGTATGGGATTCAGAAGAAATGCCATATTGTATTGGGACTGAACCATAAGATGATAGCAGTATCGAACTTAGTCCAGATAGGCGATTTAGTAAGGTAGGCAACACAGTTGTGTCGCGGTTTAATTTGCATGGACGCCATTGAGAAGAGGGAAGTTTTGGAGAGGAACGTTAGGTTTGAAGAAGATGAAGCATTGAGGCTTAGGTCAGGGATATTTATAGGGTACGGGTAAGAAAACGACTGAAGGATGTGGTGTTAGTCATCAGTAGTTTTAAACGACCATTGACATGGTATTATCCTTTCAGATGTTGAAACAGCTGAAGTCGTGGTGTTAGACATCAGAAGTTAGAAAACTACTGAAGACCGTGGTTTTAACTTCAGATGATTGAAACAACTGAGGACTTGTTGTTTGTCATCAGTAGTTGTGAAACTACTGAAGACAGTGGTTTAGTCATCAGCTGTTGTAAACAACTGAAAACTTGGTATTAATCATCAGTAGTTATAAAACTACTCAAGACATGGTATTGCTTCAGTTGTTTAGAATGAAACAGCAGTAGTACAAACGACTGAAGAGAAATTTTTCATCAGCTGTTTTCGTCAATTCTTAGCTTTTCAGCTGTTTCATACTGTCCTCAACACATTCATCAGCCTTTTTGGCGGATTTCAGTTGTTTCATGGGACATCAGTACTTATCTGTTTATACTGATTTCAGTAGTTGTAACTACATCAGTAGTTTTAACTACATCAGTAGTTTGGAACAGATAAAGTACTTCAGTACTTATGAGACATTTAGCCATCAGTAGTTATAAAAACTACTGAAGGGAAAATGACTCATCGGTATTTATATGTGACGGGTACCAATGATCACCAGTAATTACTACTGAAATCATCAGTAGTTGTCACTTATTCTAGCTGCAGCATACCAAGCCTTAACACCAGGTTTTGGAAAGTTGAACTATCCAAAGGCTTAGTAAAAATGTCTGCAAGCTCATCAGCACTGGGCACAAACTTAGGATCAATCAGAACTTTTTCAAAAAAATCCCTTATAAAATGATGTCTGATCTCTATATGTTTGGTCCTAGAGTGCTGGACTGGATTTTTGACAATACACAGAGCTGAAGCACTATCCATTAACAATGGAGTCTTAGTCTCTGTAATGCCATAATCCAGAAGTTGGTTTTGAAGCCAGAGTACCTGAGAGGTGCAGCTTGCAGCAGCAATGTACTCTGCTTCAGCAGTTGATGTAACAACTGAGGTCTGTTTCTTGCTCTGCCAAGAAATCAAGCAGTTGCCTAGGAATTGACATCCACCAGAAGTTGATTTCCTGGTCAACTTACACCCTGCATAGTCACTGTCAGAAAAAGCAACTAATTTACCAGAATGTCCAGTAGAATACCATAAACCTAGAGATGGAGTGCCTTGCAGATATCTTGTTGGACCAAAAGAACCAATGAGCCAAGATCAGAAAACCTCTAAGTCCCACACGGTATCACAACAACTGCTGAAAGCCTCATCAGTAGTTTGACAAGTGCTGAAGACTACAACAGCTGAAGATCAAGTGCTGAAGACCTTAACCGCTGAGAATCAAAGTACTGAAGTACAACAGCTGAAGAACACAAGTGCTGAAGCTGAAAGACCAAAGTACTGAAGTACACAGCTGAAGAGTTCACAAGTGCTGAAGATCAACAACTGATGTACAAAGTCTGAAGACAAAGACTGAAAACGTCAGCTGATGATATCTACTGAAATCATCAGCTGATGAAACACCTGAAGGTCAAAGTCTGAAGATCAGTACTGAAGCCTCAGTAGTTTGTCACAACTGCTGAAGAGTACTTCCTCAGTAGTTGTGATATCAGTAGTTTTATTTTCTATGTTTCAGTAGTTTTGTAAAACGACTGAAGAGCTTGTTCTTCAGTCGTTGTAGTTTCAGTAGTTTTATATTTTGTACTTAACTTGCTGATATGTTCTCAGTAGTTGTGAACATTTCAGTAGTTTGTTAAGAATTAGTTATTTCTGTATTGGATCTGCCAGTTGTCACTTTCCGTGATAACAGCAGTGACTGTTGCACTCTATATAAGGAGTGACAACCTATTGTAATCATGAATGTGATGAGGAATTGAATGGAATGAATGATTGATTCGATTAGAAATATTCTTCATCTATAAACATTCCTAGAAATCAGAAATACATATTCTCTCCCAATAACTGTATGCGATCTTAATGCTCACAAATATCGTTAGCTTGCTACAATTTGTCTAATTCATGTTTGTATTCCGCTGCGTTATATTTTGAAACATCAAACTTGTGATCACTGATCCTGTCAAATGGTATCAGAGCAGGTTAATCATTGATCGATCTAATAATTGATCATTGAAACTGCTATTCAAGATCCAAGTTTGATTGAATTAGCTTTTGTTTTTGCAAGAAACGGTTATAGAGATTGAATTTTCTGTAGTTCTGCTCATCATCCTGAGATCTTTTCTTGGTTCTCATTGAGTTTGTTGTGGTTTGTCTAAAACTTTTTAAAACTTGAACTAAACTGTTTTTGAACTGAAAATGACCACTCCCTCCAATGATCCTCACAATACTGGTTCCTCAACCAAGCCTCCTATGCTGGTTAGGAATGAGTATAACATATGGCAAAGACGTATGCTTCATCACCTGTCTGTCAACAGCAAGGTGTTGGACATCAGTGGTACATGGTCCACACAAGCCTATGGTGAATAACCCGGAAACCAATCAAATGGTTCCGAAGAGGAGGGAGCAATACTCAGATGAGGATAAAAAGTTGCTTGAGATTGATGCAAAAGCCCATGGAATTCTGGCCATGGCTTTGCCCAATGAAATCTATTTTGGGCTAATGCATCATGAAACTGCCCATGACCTCTGGATTGCATTGAAAGAACAATTGGAGGAACAGATGAGGTCTTGGCAAATAATAGAGAAATTCTTGCCCAACAATATGAGACATTCTCTCATAGAAAGGGTGAGACACTGACTCAACAATATGAGCGGTTTTCTTGTTTGATCTCTAAACTAAAAATGGTCAAACTTGAATACACCAATATTCAGATGAATAACAGATTTCTGAGATCACTGCCTGAGAGATGGGACAACATATACTATTGTCCTACGCTCCAGTGCAAGTTTGGACAAACTATCTCTCACCCAACTCCATGGGAAATTGCTCACTTTTGAGAGAGAGATAGAACATAAGAGAAAGCTGTCTTCATCTGGAAAGCTCACTGAAGACTTTGTACAAGCACACTGCCTTGGTGGGTCATGAGTCAGAATATGCTTCATCTGAATGCCAGTATGATGAGCATATTAATTTCTCTTCGCGCACTTCTAATTCTGCATTGGTAAGTGTTGATGGTCAGTTCACTGGATGTAATAATGACAATTTATGTTTCATTATGGATGATCTCAAGGGGATTGCTGATGATGACTTAGAAGAGATGGATATTTTGAGCCAAATGGCCTTGATAAATATCAGATCTCAGAAGTTTTACAAAAGAACTGGAAGAAAATTCCCAGGACTCTCTGGCAAAACCAAAGTTGGTTTTGACAAGAGCAAGTTGAGGTGTCACAAATGTCAACGGCTTGGACACTTTGCAAGAGAGTGTAGATCAACTGGATCAAACTCTACTGCACCCTTTGTGACTTTTCCTGGCAATAG